>OY723408.1:65013469-66418469 GCA_963210345.1 Inga oerstediana
TATGGAAGAGGCAATTTGTGATTTGATAAGAAAGGATAAGATTTAGAATGAGAGGTTGGATATTGTCCAAGATAGAAATATTTTTGTTCTTATTCTTGGGTTGCTGCTGATTTATGTTTATATTTGTCTTCTCTCTATTTTTTCTCCCCGTCTTGTCCCCATATCTTTTCTTGTTACTCCCTCCCCTCTTTATAGGAGCTAATTGAGAAGCTAATATCAATTCTAAATATAAGACTTATTTCTCATAGTTTTTAATTTTATCCTAATTTATCTATATTGTTGCTCCCTCAATCGTAATAAAATAAGATAGAGATGAAGGTAATTAAATAAGATGATTAGGATATTTTTAAAAAAATGTTATATTAACTAACATAGCTAATTTCCTTAATTAAATTAAATTAGGTAAATATGTCTCATATTAGGACTGAAGGGAGTTTTTTTTTTTTTTTTTTTTTTTGCACTAGCTTCTAATTGGAGTCCCATTTTTGCGCAAAAAAATTATTGAGTGGTCAATTATTGAATATATATATCTTGAACAGCTTTCGTCTTAGTAACAGGCTGATTACCAACTCAAATCAGCCCAACCTCTACTTTTACTAGAAATCCAAGTGACTTGATTCTCAAAACAGCATTTGAATAGTAAATAGTTTAATTCGACTTGTAAGTGGTAAATTTGTGTTTCTATGAATTTGATGACATTCTTAATAATTAATTTATAAATTTGATTCTTATTATAACTCTCTAATCCCCATATTTTTAAAGGTTATGGTACAAATTTACTTCATAAGTTTTTGCTGGAGAATAACGTTACCCTGGAAATTTTGTTCAGTTCAATATTGTCTCAGAAGTATTAAAAATAGAGCAATTTTGCTCTTTACCTTTAAAAAATTAACGATCAACGTCAATTTTTTAACATCATAGGGCAATATTGTTACATCTTGAAACTTTCAAGGCGAAATTGAACCTGAAAAAACTTCCGAGGCAACATTACTCTATTTTTTAACGATCTATGTTAATATTTTAAGGAAAATTTCAATTAGCCCCATTGATAGCAAATTAATTTCAGTCAACCCCAAAACTTTCTAAAACTTCACTGTACCCATAGGTCAAAATGAAATTAATTTTTATAGGTGAAAAAATAATAGTGCTCTTCTTCTTTTTTTCAGAAGAACATTTACAAAATAAATAAGAGTATTTAAAAACAAATAAAAAGATTTACAAGACAAATAAAGCGATTTGAAAGAATTTAGGGAATTAAAAATATTTGTTCCATTTATGAGAACAATATGAAAATTCACTAGACAAATATGGGCAGTTATAAGACAAATAAAGAGATTCAAAAGAATTTAAGAAGTTAAAAATATTTTGGCCATTTACAAGATAAATATGAAAATTTACAAAATAAATATGGGCATTTACACGAAAAATAAAGTAAGTGCATTATTGTCTTTTAATTTGCAAAAATTAATTTCATTTTGACCATGAGGATGCAATGGAGTTTCTTTTAGAAAGTTTTGGGAGTTGACTGAAATTAATTTGTTATCAAGGGGGCTAAATGAAATTTTTCCATTTTTTAATAGCATAGGGAAAAATTGTTTCATTTTAAAATTTTCACGATGACATTGAGCCTGAAAAAACTTTAAGGCAACATTGCTTCTCAATTAAAACTTTTAAGACAAATTTACATATTAATCCTTTTTTTTAATTAAAGGGGCAGACACTAACGGCTTGAGACTACAAGCGGGATCCAATCAATAACCTCACACTTAAAGGAGAGCTCTCATACCACTGGACTACAAGGCCTTTGGTTAACCCTATTTTAAATCCTCACCTTTCCCATCTTTTTTTTTTGGAATCTATTCCATCTTTTTGGGAATAGTTTTATTTGGAAACTTGCAAAGGCCCACACCTCCTACTTTTCACTAGACGACAAAACTAGAGGGACAGGACCCGATGAGATAAAACTACCCTACACAAAGTCCATCATCGTCGGAGCATGAACTGGACCTCAATCCATACTAATGGGCCTTCATGACTTATTACAGTACATGACAATTTTTCTGTCATCCAATAAAATTGAAAATGACAAGACAATTTTTTATTATTTACAAATTTATATATACTTATTTTTTAATTTATATAAATTTATTATCTAGGAGATATCTAGAAGCGGTCTGCAACAGTCGTTAGGATTATTTACTGGGATCGTTTTATTTAATTTCAGAATTGTAGACAAATGATTATATCAATATCACTATATTAAAAGCCACATTGCTGACAATTTAGGTTATTAGTGATCAAAATAAATAATATGCATTGTTGGGCCCGGTGCAGAAGCCCAACCAATTTTTTTATTTTCAAGTAAAGTTCAATAATAGTACTTATAAGGGTCAGCGAGCAAAAAATGCCCATGAACTTTTACTAAAAGTATGTTCAGCATTATATACACTTTGGAGGTGCAAAAATACTATAAACTTTCAAAATGACATAAAAAATGTCGACACTGCTAAATTTAACCTAACGCTGTTACATATACATGTGCAAAGTATTTTTGCATAAGGAGTTTTAGTATAAGTGCATGAGTATTTTTGCACTTTCAACCTAATTATAATGATAATGATGATTTCCTCATAATGTGACTAATCAAAGTTTGATATTTAGTGTTTAACAACACCTCAAACTAGATTAGTTAGTTTCATTGTCAGTGTGATTTATATTCCCTCTGCTAGGGTTTCATTTCCTTTGAGAGGGCGTCGACCTCTTCCACTGGCAACCCGACCCTGTTAGGGGGTCGACCTTGCCCTTCTCTTTGTAAGGCTCTCTCCCTCTTTTTGGTGGAGTCCTTAAGTAGCCCCTTATGTCAAGGCTGGTGGAGGTGCTGGTTGGGAGTGAAACTGGTGGTGGTAATGAGTGGGGAAGAAGCGCGGAGAGATGCGAGAAGGCGATTAGGCCTCAATCCTCTGAGAAGCCCTCTGATGAGGATCTCCCATGGGTCCCCCTATGGCCGATACAAGTGAAGAACATATTGAAGCAGTGGATCTCTCTCCTCCCTAGCGAAAAGAAGATCCCAATGGAGGCTAGCAGTTGGAAATTTGCAACCATTCAGAGTACACCAATGGCAACATCATAGAAGCACTCAAAGGTACTAATTGGTCGATTCTTTGCTCTTTAGGTGAGTGATTTGATAAATGTTTCATCTGTCCCCACTAATGGCCATTTGGGATTGAGATTTGCATCTGGTAGGACTAATTTGCTTACTGTTGGTTGCTCTAAACTAAATTTAGCCTATTGTTCATAAGCTTTGACATTGAGTGTAATCGAGTTAGTCTTACATGTTGGGGTGCTTTGTTATAATTTTCCACTGGGCAGAATCAAAATCCATTAACCAAGCTACCTCTGTCCTAATAGAAATGGTGTGGAAGGTATTTAGGTGGGAAAGAGATCCAACAACTGATCCAAGCTCAAAAAACAAGGCTTTTGAGATTTCTTCAGATATTGGTTATGCTTGCTCAAGGGCATCAGTATGGGGTTGGTTGGTAAAGTATCTTATTGATCAATTGTCTAAGGAATGTGCACCATATAGACAATTGAGCAAAATTCAATTGAGGTTGTTTAGTAGGTCTCTATGCGCTAGTCATCATTGGCTAAACGTGTATCTGTTCAGTGTATTGATCAATACTGTTCATTGTCAGGGTATACATGGGCCGGTTTAGTGTGTATGGCTTTACTGTTTATCCTCAGGCTGGAGTAGTATTTCCTTTTTCTTTTGTCTATTTGATTGTGTGTTCTCTGATATTATGATAAATGTTTTCCTTGAGTACTTCCTAGTTTCAAGGAAACTGGTTAGGAACCATTCTCGCAGGTGTGCTCCCATGGAAGCAGATTTGGTAGCCGGGTGGTTTGCCAAAGCTTCATTGGAAAGGTCTTTCCCATTAATTCCTATATTTTGACCTCCATTCCTATTGCTGGCCTATTTGGTGTATGGTATGGAGGATGTTCCAGCTATGTTCTTAATTTATCGTTGTAACAAAGATCTTTTAAATTCTTGTTTCTCTAATTTGTTAGCTAGGTTGAACGTTTTTTCTTTCTTTTTGGATGCCCTGGTTTGTTTAATTCCTGTAGGAAAAAATATTTAACTAAAAGGAGATTAGGCGTATCTGGACGAATCCATGTTTAGATCCGGGTCAAAGCTCCAATACTCCATACTTGTGCCCACACAATTATTAGACTACTAGAGCCTAATTGTGATTTGCACAGCAGATCATCAGAACCAGAAAGATGGTAGGAGAGAAGGGAATTGCCAGAAAACTCAATGGCGGGGTGAGTTGCAATTGAGGAGGCACACCCTATTTATAGTGGTTTATGGAGGCCACTAATTAGGAAACGTGTGCACTCCTTCTTGCCCTCCAAGACAGGAATTAATTGTCCCTCAATTAATTCCCTAATTATGGTGATTTATTCCTCTTTTAACAAATACATAATTATTGCTAAAATATTCCCAAATCTGCATTTTATGCTGATTTTATTCTTATTTGATTAGGCTACTTATTTCCTAATCAAATAGTCCGGCCCATCAAGGGCGGACTTGGACCCAAAGTTCAACATCTCCCACTCGCACTTGATGGGCCTTCCATCGTGCGTGTGTTACTCTTTCTTGTTTCATACTTGGCGTCTGCCGTGACTGCGTGGGCAAAAACGTCTTTCAGATTTGGTGCTTGTGATACTAGAAATCCTTTATATCGGACCAGCATCCAAGGACACCCTTTATATATAACCGTAAGCTATATGTTCATTGCCTCATATACCCCAGATTCTCCCATACACATTACTCATGGCATATCTAATCCCTCTCGAGTTAATATGTTGATTAACTCATATTGCTTTCCACTCACATAGTATCCGCACTTACTAGCTATACATAGAGCTAGTAAGGGGTCGACCACAGATACTAGTACATCTTATGTATCTAGGAGTAAATCTTCCTTTTTGACTAAACATCAATCCATCTTGACTTGGTCGCTTTCCTAGTTTTCACTCGTCTGACCGAATCGAGTGTGATCATGGAGCTTCGGCTAAAGTAGCTGTCACCAAACCAAGCTTTCATGATGCCGCCTAAGTCTTAAGGGCATCGTGGAAGTATTCTTCCTTCCTGGGACTCACACTGTGGTGAACTAGGGATCTTTCACCCACATCCCGTGTTGCAGTTTAACTCTCAAGCACATGCAGTATGAATTGCATGCTACGGTGAATAGTTTGAGGTGTACGTCGATTTCTTTATCTTTCACCGTACAGACATTAGTTCCAAAATGTACTCAACATTTGAACTAGAACTTCCTTTTTCATAATATCTCTTTTACAATCTCATTTGTGAAAAAAATGGTTCTTTGCCTGGCTACAGGTCTATATTCATGCTTCGATCCATTTTCTGTGTATATGCACACATGTAGATCTCATCTCAGTCTAACTGAGGCGACTCAAACGCAAAGATTCTTCTCAACCATCTCATGGTGATCATTTGCTCGTCTTACCTTCCCATGCCCCTGCAAAACATGGGAAGACGGTTGTTCGTGTGAGTGAACCAACCTCTTTTGACCTGTACGACATACAAAACTGTATACCTTTATGTATTTACTCATAACATACATACCATTTCTTTTATCTTTATATAAAAGAAGTTCACGACCTTATATTTTATTTGCGCTACTAGATTTTCACTAACTCAATGAAAATCAAGCTATGGGTTCAATAAGGGGATCTACCAACATTCTGTCAGTAGAAGGTCATTGAACTATCGCTTTCCCTCTATGAAAGCATATCTCTCATAGAGATGTATTAAAAGGTATGTTTCGCCTAGTTGTGATACTTAGGATCCTCATCATAAGATGTTATCGTTTGGATCCTTCTATCCACCATTCATTCCCAATCTCTCATAGGAATTACTTTAGCCATATGGCACTTTGAATGATGGCAAAACATGCCTTGCGTTCTATTTCCATGGATAACAGGAAAAAATACTATGTATATTTCCTTACTCCATCACCATTTGCCTAGGTCTTGTATTGGAGTATCCTTTCAAAAAGGAAAGTTGTTATCTTGATAACTTAATCCATGGTTATTCTCATAACCCATTTCACAGCATGACCAAAAACCAACTTCCAAGTCTGACCAAAAACATTTGGTCTTATGTACACCAATGTGTACATTCATATTACCAACTGTAGTCTCACATGGGACTCTATCCACCTTTCTTATGTTGGATTCCTCATAGGACATGTAACCTCTTTAGGTTTATGCCATTGACTTTAGGGGTGTCCATGGGTTTGCACTTTGACATCCTAAGATGTCTAAGGATTACACTTGTATATATCTTAGGTGGAAAAGACTGTATCTTTCTTGTGCAACTCCGTTTATCTTGTCAATCAAGATATTTGTTCAACCCATGACTTTCTCAACTCAGAATTTAAGGATTCTATGATCCTTTATTCCTTTGACTCCCTTGTCACTTGTTTCATTTGTCACTTGATAAAGGATGATTTCACAAAGAATCATCACTAGACCATTTGGAACTTATGTAGTATTCTTCGATTATTTCGAAGTTGGTGAGGCTTTCACCTTGTGAAAACCTCATATACTACTATTTAGGTGATTGTTTCTATGAAGTCCTTAAGCTGCTTCATGTAGAGTTCATCATCTAATTTCCAAAATTCCAAATTGGAAGGTGGTCTTTACATCATCGTGATGCAATTTTCAAGACTAAGCTTGTTGTTATAGCCAAAGTTCAGAGTTAAAACGCACAATGGACAACCTTCCATTATATTACCCCTTAGCCACTAAGTGTTTTAGGTTCTACATGCCCCCAACAGATTTGAGAATTTACTTGTTCCCAATCGCCTCTTGACTAGGTGACAAATTACCCAAACACGTATTTGGCTTAAAAGGAATCCAAATCCTCCTGCATGATACTTTACAATTCATCTTAGCAGGTCCTTCTAGTGTCTTTCAGACACTTATAGGTATTTATCATCACCTTCTAAATGATGAAGAGAGCATTCAATCCATTAGGGAATCTATCCCTTATAGTCATTCGCTAGATGACAATTTGCTCCGAGGTGGATTTCATAGGATTCTTTTCCTATGTATGAGTGAGGTAATTGTCTCATAACTTACCTCTTTCATTGTGAAAATGGTCTCAATCCTCCCACTCGGATCAGTGAACTTAGGAACACTTGGTTATTCCTTGTCACTTGTGAACCTCTTGAAGAGATTTATTGTGATTAATGCTCATTTTCTGCTAGGAAATCTAGGTTTTATGAACGTTGTGTCCCACGGTTTTCTTTCAGTCACTGAACCGCCATCATTTTCACTAATGAAGACGTGTCATGTCAAATTCTCATGTCATCTCACAAAGAGATACCTTGTATACCTTAGCCCTAATCTTCCTTACTCATAGGAAGAAGTGTGAATATAAAGTTGATGACCCTTATGGTCTTAATGAACTTGGCCCTGGTCTAAGGCCTGTCCACGATTTATAGGGTAAGGTCGTGACTGACATAGAAGGCATTTGGTTAAGTGTGAATATAATAGCTATGAGTCCACCTACCAACATATGGCTGATAGCCTCATTAATGCCATTATGTTCACAACCAAATCAAAGGAGAGGTCTAACTCTCTATTTCAACAATTCTATTATGTTGAAGGGTTCTAGGTATTGATAGTTGCCTAATAATGCCTTTTTTGCACACAAAGCAGCTTGAACTAATCACATGGGTGTATCTAACCCTTGTTAGTTCAAAAAAGGTCTTTTCCTTTTAGTTTAACTGATTCCTGACTAGTTCAGCCATTATCTAACAGCTTCACACTTACCAAAAATCAAGTAAACATTACTGTATTTCGAGTAAACGTCCATAACGTTAACGAAACACCAAGCTCTTTGTGTTTTGCCCTCACGTTCATTGGTTCACTAACGTCATAATTTACCAATTGCAGTGGATTTTCTTAAAAATGTTTCTTTATCTTTCTTGCTAGGTAGAATAAGTTTTCAACTTGTTCATAAGGGTATTAACCCTTTAGCACACGTTATTTAGCAAATACTCTTTTGCTAGTTTGACTATTTCTTTGATCAATGTGTACATGTGGCAAGAAATGAAATCTTTTATCCCTAGAAAGAAACATCAAAATCCAACGAAGGATTTGAGAATCATAGTCCCATCGATCCTTAACTGAAGAGATAGCAAAGATGTGATTTGTCAGTTACAATTACACGGAGTGAATCAGGGTGGTTTATCAGTGCAGAGTTAACGTGCAAGTTCCAATCCCTTGATTCTATCTTTTCATCGCTTTGCATTTGATATAAAGCCATATGCTTCATTGAAATATCCACAACTCATGTGGATCGCTACTTTTATAACCCTTAAGGATTATGAATGTAGCTTTTCATCTTTGTAGAAACCATTGACCTCTTCTAGATCAAGTTTACCTCATAGGTTTCTTGCCCTTGGGCTTAGAGGATGAATCCTCCCACTCTTTAGCTAAGTTCGTCTGACTGATGGATCTTGAATCCTTCAGTCTTTCACATTCAAGTTCAATGTGGTGAATCACATTGCTGAAGGTTACAATATGCATATCAGAGGCAATCTTTGCTTTTGTATACGCCCACTCAATGGAAGACATGGCTCATTCCCACTTACTGGGAGACATAGCTTCCTCCCACTCACTGGGAGATGTCTTATCACAACATACACTTGTTGTTTGTTAGAAAGAACTTGGCATTTAGTTTTGTCTCAACTTCTTAGTTTGACATCTGCCTCAAGTGTTGCCTAAACAATATGTTAGGACTTAGTACACTATGTTAAAAACTTAACTTAGTTTTAACTTTATGGAAGAAGATCACCTATTCCACTATCTTCCAACACTATCCACACGGCTTGGATAAGGTTACATTGCTCAAAACAACATAAGTTTAAGCAATGTTGTTCTTTCTATACTTGATAGCATAAACCTTTTGTATCCTTCGGTTGCTTCAACCTTTAAATGCTGAAGACTAGTTGGTATGATGTCCCTGACATCTCATTCTTCTTGAATGAAAGAGATTTGAGAGTTTTTAACTCTACAGATATCTCTATTGAGCTTGTCTTCATAAGCTCAGTCAAATAGACTTGGTCATAATTGGTCACTTAGACGATTATGGTATACAAATCTTATTTGTTCAAATAAGACAAAGGATAATTAGATAATAAGTTCACTAGTTTCATGTTCAGGAGACAACTATGTTGACTCCCATCCCAATCATACTAGTTAGCTCATCACCCTTTTAACCACAGTCTTCATTTGAACACTTTCCCCTTTGGATTTCTAGACGTATTCCAGAAAAAAAACTCCCACTCAATCAAAGAGCAGTTATATTAACAAGATAATAACACAATATCATCTAACTAGCATGAATGTTCAAGAAAGCAAGAAGAGAATATACTGAATTCAATTCTATAAACTAACAGAGAATTTAATCTTAAATTCAATGGAAAAACAAGAACATTCAAAAATGTAAGTCTCATATCATTGTCTCTTAACTAGGTTCTCCTTCTCATAGGCCCTTCTGACCATATTAACTTATGTAGCGTTTAGCTACAATGTCTAACTCCTCTTAGCCATGTCTACATCCACTCATTTGGATGTATTTGCAGCATACCTCCCACTTGATGAGATGATTCTAACATCTCTACTTGTCTTGTCCTTTGTCACAACATATGTGATAAAAGGTTGACTTTTAGAAGTCATTGCATCAACATTTGGGAAGACTTATTATTACTCAAAAATTATCGAATAATTTTAAGTTACTGCAATTTTTCAGGTTTTACTTCTAAGAGTTTGAGTCAAGGTTGAATAGGATTTTATATTCAAAAACTCATTTGAATAATCCCTTACTTTTAAAGAATTTTGCAACATTAACCTTATGTTGTAATTGAAATACTCTTAATAAGTAAGTCAACCTGTCCCAAAAATAATAGAACCAACATTGATTCAATTCCAACGTTTTTGGGACCCTTTAAGTGCACATAAGCACCTTTTTGACTCAAATCATATCCAAACGTGCTTCAAATATATGCAAATTATATATCAAATTGAAGCTCTCGAATTTAGGGATTTTTAGGAACCAACCACGTCTCAATTAGAGGCCCCACCCGCCCTCACGTGCCCCTAGAAAATGTCAGAATCCAAAAATCCTGAAAAATTGAAAAATTCCAGATTTGGCCACTCACGGAGGTGGCGCGTGACGTACACGCGCCGCCTTGTGGCCATCGGCCGGCGACACGCGTCGGCCCAAACGACTCCACGCACCGTCATCTCTCCGACGGTGCTTGCCAAGTGTCAAACGGAGACCCCAGTGGGCCCCACACGCCATGTGTCCCCCCATTTTTTTTGGGGTCAACAGTCAACGGATGACTGTTGACCGGTCAATGTTGACGGGTCAACCGTGACCCGTCACCGCTGACGTGTCAGTGACGTGGCGCTGACGTGTCTCGTCAACGTGGCTGGTCAACGGATGACGTGGCCTCGTTGACCGAGGCTGACGTGGCGTTCGACGCTGACGTGGCGGCCGCTCATTGGTGCCACATGTCATTGGTTGACCGATGACGTGTCATTGACTGCCACGTCATCGTCTTCAACCTCCAGCCGGGTCAACCCGACCCGGTTGGAGCTCCGACGGGTCATCACGACCCGCCAACTTCGGGAGGCCATATCTCCCTCGTTTTAGCTCCGTTTTTCGCGTTCTTGGTGTCGTTGGAATCGTAGTTCAGCGAACTACAAATCCATGGCATTTATTTGATCTTAAAACCTTTGTTTCATTGATCAAATCACGAGTGAAGTTGCAGCGGTGACTAACGACCCGCAAACTTCTTTCCTTTGTTTCTCCCTCATCCGGACTCCGTTTGACGCGTTCTAAGCATCGTTGGAATCGTCTCTTTGAGATCTACACATCCATGGCCTTACTTTGGGCAAAAACACTGAGTTTCAAACACCCAATTTTTCTCGACGTTGTCGGTGCGACGTAAACCGACGTGGATGTGTGTCCTCTGGGTTTAAAAGGCTCTTCTAACCTTTGAGGAGTTAAAGCTTTTCATTTTTGAATCCACATAGGTTCCAAAAAGTCTCCTTTAATAAGATCGAAGAGATGAGGAGAAGAGAAGAGAAACGAATATGTATATATATATATATATATACTCATGCGCATGCATATATATATATATATATAATAGTCAGAGGAGCAGAGACAAAAACATTGTATACAATCATATGAAACCAAAAAATATATACATGCGTGAGGCTTTCGAATTAACTGGGACTATCATCTTCTTTTGGTTCATGCGTATATCAATATGAGAACAAGGTGATTTTGTGCATCGAAAAATAATTTCATATTGACACCCCAAAAATATATTATTGTACACATTCGTAGGAAAAATTGAAGCAACATATATTTTATCATCATATAATCTCATATATATGATTACACAGCGGAAATAAAAAATTATGATGGGATATAATTAAGAAATTATAACACATGTTTATTCACATAGAATAATCACAGCCTCAAGGATCAAATGGCTCTGATGCCAATGTAGGAAAAAATATTTAACTAAAAGGAGATTAGGCGTACCTGGACGAATCCATGTTCGGATCCGGGTCAAAGCTTCAATACTCCATACTTGTGCCCACACAATTATTAGACTACTAGAGCCTAATTGTGATTTGCACAGCAGATCACCAGAACCAGAAAGATGGTAGGAGAGAAGGGAATTGCCAGAAAACTCAATGGCAGGGTGAGTTGCAATTGAGGAGGCACACCCTATTTATAGTGGTTTATGGAGGCCACTAATTAGGAAACGTGTGCACTCCTTCTTGCCCTCCAAGAGACAGGAATTAATTGTCCCTCAATTAATTCCTTAATTATGGTGATTTGTTCCTCTTTTAACAAATCCATAATTATTACTGAAATATTTCCAAATCTGCATTTTATGCTGATTTTATTCTTATTTGATTAGGCTACTTATTTCCTAATCAAATAGTCTGGCCCATCAAGGGCGGACTTGGACCCAAAGTCCAACAATTCCTATGTATGAGACATTGTATTTTGTCTGTCTTTAATATTACTTGTTTCCTTTGATGGCAAAAAAAAAAAAAAGCCACCTCAAACTGGATTGTTCCAAATAAGAGGATACTCGTGCGTGTAAAGAAAATGATGATGATGGTTTGGACATTTTAGAACCATGCTGACAAATTAAAAAATTTCCATACTGACAACTAGGCGGCCTTCCAAATAAATTCTAATTATCCATGCCAACTCTATATATTTTTCATTCAAATTGTTTTTAAAAACCATAATTTAGTCTATTCGAAATCAAACATTGTTACACCCTCCCTTATTTTCTCCAATGTTGTGCTAATTAAAGTCCTGAGCCCTATTTTAAAAAATAAAAAAGTCCTGAGTCCCAATACTATTGAGCACTGGATGATTCGAATTAATTCCGTATCCCCAAAGATATTGAAATTAGGACACAGAATATTTTCATTTCATTGCGTGATAATTGATGAGTTTTGGTGTGGCTAGAGGAGACCAATAATTAATTCTTTGAATTAAAATTTATTAAATCATCAATCCAAATCACACGGTTAGCATAACTCCAAAAGGAGGGCGGCTCCCCCCTATCATAAATCTCTAACAAATATATAAATATGTATTATATATTATTTAATTGTAGGTTATTACTGTTGATCTTGTTTTTAAAATCATAAATTGATAGCTCTATTCATCTAAACAAATAATTTTGCCACTCGTGGATAGCTCAATTGTCAAACGGTTTGACATGCAAGTTACGTACACTCAACACATTTACTGTTAATTCATGCCCAGAGTGTAGATTGCTCTTGAGCAGTTTCGAACACTTATCTTCCCAGAATTCCAATGTTTTATTAATTTTTCTTGTTCTACTCTCTTGTTTCCTTGTATAGGAAGGGTTTGTTTAATGTTGAGAAGTTGTTACATTCCACCCTGCGTGGAACAATAATTCTTAATAATAATGTCATCGGATATACGACTCGAACTGGATTTTCTATCTGTGTTGCCTACAGTTTATTACTGGTCTCTATGTATGTGTGTGGAAAAAGCAAGAGCATATGAAGTATGAAAAGTCGTTAACAAAGAAAGGGGAAGGTAGAACAATAATTAAATATAGGCACGAGTGGAAAACTAGAACCTAACAATGGTGAGACTAATTTTGTTTTAAACGAATTTCTAAGTTAAGGATCCTATACCTACCTACCCATACTGGCTTTGTTTCTTTGCTAGTTAGTTAGCTATAAATTAATAATACTCTATTTAAAGCCAACAAAATAGAAAACTTCAAAGTTGAAAAAGTTGCACATGCATGGCTGTGGGAGTCAAATTATTGGACAACCAAAAACAACAAATCAACCTTAACGCCTTACCCGTGGTGCTGAGATGAAAATATATGTCACCACCACGCAATAACATATATACATGCATGGACGAATGGTCAAGCAACGCAAATACATTTAGAGTCTGTTTGAGAATCCGTTTGGAGGCTAAAAAAGCTCATTTGGTGGTGTTTGGGAGAGCGTTGGTGATGGACAGGCTTCTGCAGAAAATGGAGCTTTTATCAGATGGAGATCAAAGCTACTTTTACTCAAATGGAGATAAAAAAAAGTCACTTCTGCTGACACCGCCAATCCAAACACAAATCACATCTACAGTTTGACTTTTTTTCTATATGACTTTTTTAAAAGCTCATCTGCAAAAAAACTCCACCGCTAATCCAAACAGGCACTTTGTCATCATCATTTATGAACTCAGTTCTACTCTATATTAAATTCTAATAATGACTATATATAGTGAATTTTATCTTCAATTTTTGGGGGTGAATAACTTTATTTTTTATTATTTTTTTATAAGTTCAAGTATCCTCATATTGAATATTGAAGACAATTCTATTCAAGACGCCATTGGGTACAACGTGTGAATATCTCTTCTAGCAGTTTAAACAACCCTTAAAATATGTCACCGAAGAAGTGGTTCAAATCTTACGATTTCATTTGTGAAGAAAAGTTATATTTAAATATTTGATTTGGAAAATTTGTTAAGAATGAAATTATTTTTGCCATAAAACGTAATTATTTTTTACCAAGGAAAAAGTAATTATTTTAAAATATTGAAATTATTGTTAGATTTTACACGAAGCTTTTAGAAATAAGAAGTTATTACTAAATTTCAACAAAATTATGAAAAATATTAATTATTTTTTTCATAAAAGGAAAGCTTACCATTTTTGGATGATCCAGTGTCATGTTAATATCTTTCAATTGCTCATCTCTCATCAATTATTTCCTGTTCTTACTAATTCTCTATTAATTATTTTCTGTCTCTTACTTTTTCAGCCTAAATGTACGTTGTATATTTTACATTAAAATAAAAGGTATTGAGGGCCTTAGTGCAGGAAATATAAAGAAAATACAAGTAGAGAGAAAGAAGACAATTTTTGCAGCGTATAGAGAGATAGAATAATGTAATTATTATTAAGTTTATAAAAAACCAGAGAGAACAACATGCTTGTTCTTTATAAAACTAATATAATCAAAGAAGTTATAATATACATGAAGCAGGTATCTGTCTTTTCTCTCTTGTCAAATTATAGGGATGGAATGTTTCTGCTTTCAAATGATATTGTGCTCATTTGGAACAACGATTGGAATGTTTAAAATTAACTTTTCAATCGTGATTTACGATATACGAGATAAGTATGTGAGAGGAGTTTTATTTTGATTTACTTGAAAAGCAGCTTATAAGCAATATCAACGCCAAAACAAATATGCCCAATAATGCATGTGTATTTGTCAAGTTTCAAATAATTCAATTACATTATCAACTTGCGTGATAAGAACCGCTTTTCAAGCTTGAAATCATTCATAATGAATGTTTTCAGTATATAAACAAAAGCTATGTATGGGTGTTTTATTAAATTTAATATTATTAATTTGCATATAAACATTTATATTCAGTTGCTTGAAAATCAGCTTATAAGCAATATCAACGTGAAAACAAACATATCCAATAATGTATGTGTATTTGTCAAGTTGCAAATAATTCAATTACATTATCAACTTGCGTGATAAGAACCGCTTTTCAAGCTTGGAATCATTCATAATGAATGTTTTTCAGTATATAAACAAAAGCTAAGTATGGGTGTTTATTTAAATTTAATATTATTGATTTGCATATAAACATTTATATTCATGCTAACAATTATGTTCAATATTAAAAAAAAATTAAAAATGACAGTTTAAATATAACTATATGGTCGGTCAAATTTAGTGAAAAAGAAGAATCCCATTTGATCATTACTCATCATTTTCTTTCTTTAATTTCTTCTTTCTTATTTTCTTTTGCATCATTTATATCTTACTAGCCTTTTCTTTTGGGAAAACCCGACCTGAAAATTGGGAAATGACAATCAGTCATTTCGCAAGAAAAAAATTAGGAATTCCTTATTACGTTTTGACATTTTTTAATCAAATTTTAGTAAAAAAAAAAAATCCATCTATCATTTTCTAATTTTCAGGTTTCTTTTCAGGCATTCTCCCTTGTCTTTTCCCATCACCTCTTACTATAATCATTGCCCTTTGCAACTTTCAACCATAATATATTAGATATTCACGCATGTATACTAATATTGTTAATCCAAATAATGCTTAATCCAACTTTTGTGTATGCGACAACCTAAATTGTAATAACGTAAATGATATTAGACTTTGGGTTAAAAAAAACAAAGAAAGATATTAAACTTTGCTATTGTCAGCACAAACTAAAAAAATAATAAAATGATGACTTCTAACATGAAGTGAAATTATTTTATATGTTCCTGTACCAAAAAAAATTACTTTTGTCCTTGTTTGGAGAAATCATTTATGGCTTCTATATGCACTCCTTTTTAAACCCAGTGCAGTTCGTCAATCAACACGCCTTTCACTTTGTCATCTTTAGGAAATTAAAAAATAAAATTAAGATGCCAAGGCACCTCCTTTTTATAATATTTTTCTAAATAAAAAGAAGAAAACGATGAACATGATGCATGTTGATAGGGATTAGGTAATATAAAAAGCCGAAGCCTCAAACTGATTAATCTGTGGTATTTTTAAGAAGTGATTAATTAACGTATAACTGGCGGTCGTATGAGGCTTAATTATTGAGAAATATACAATTATCATTGGATTATTGATGATAACATATGGGATTTAGTCACGTAGTTGCTTATCTGTACACAGAAACGAACAATAATAATATTATTAAGTCGTAATATAATACTATAATTCTCTGAATGAAAATAGACATGAGGACCCCAAGTCCCAACCTCTGATAATATTTAAAACTAAATAATTGACCCCTCTTTACAGGATATATGTATGTGTGTATACATACACACATATGTTTCAGTGGTATATAATGCTCGTTTAAGAAATCTTATTTTTTATTTATAAGTGTTTATAATTCGTGATTTAAAGTATACAAGGTAAGTATATGAAAAGAGTTTTGTCTCGATTTATATAATAAGTATTTATTTTCCAAAAATAAATTATTTCAAACATAGCTATAATCTTCACGTAAGTTTGAGTTCTTTGTAGCCACCTCACATCTTGGTAGGTAGTTAAGACAATTTTAGGGTCCACCTCAGTAATTAACTTTCTAATGCGTCATTAGACCATCAACTCACAAGAAATGAAGGGAGTTAATTAATTTAATTAGCTTAACGAACGTTTGGTAGAATAAACCGGGAACCCAAAAATCCAAATTATTTTTTTAAAAAAATATATTATTTATTAAAATTAGATTTAGACGATTATATTTATGAAGAAAGGTACAGTTAAGTTTTATGAAAATTATTATATTCTGATGAAATTTTTGTTATAACTTGATAATAAATCCCGTATAATTTTATTCTAATTTTAACATATGCAAATAATTACAGTTTTGAGGTAGCTTAGCTTAATTTTTTTTTTAATTTTGAATCTGTAGAATTCTGAGGTTTTTTATTTGCCTTTTACTGTATATATACAACACTGAGATAAATAGCTAGGCTCGGTTCAGAATTCAGAGTCAACATTTTGGAGTTATTTTTGAAGCGCATGCATGTTGATTATATATATAGTCAATATTTTCTAAGGCGATTCCCTGATCTCTGATGAATTACTTTTTGGTGTGCCGGCTGCTGTCTCTTCTGTAACCATGTTCCTACACTGACCCCAATGCAAAAAGTGTCAATTATATTATTAGATCCTGGTACTTGGAGAGATTAACAACATAAAATAATATACTTATTACTCAAGAAAGAACTTATTGGTTGAGGTAATAAGCAACTTCATCTCTTTAAAAAAGAGAATATAAGTTTAAATCTCAAGAAACTAATTGGGAGAAACCAAAACCTTTACACTTTAAGCTTAAAAAGTAAAGTTCTTAATCAAATACAAAAAGAATGTACTTATTGTATTAGAACTCATATCTCACCCAAAATTTGTGACAAAGTTAAAAAAAATAACTCCCTCTTGTCTATAATATAGGGTCCTTCTAGAAGAATAAATTGATCTAAAATATAAGTCATTTATAAGATAATTAATATTCATTTTTCAGTTTTATTTTTATAATTAATACTTATTCCCAATTTGGCCCACTCATTAAATTTCCAAACACATTTTTCTAATAAAGGAACAAGTGGAATTTTTTTTTATAATTTATAACATATTTAATAAGTTAACTATTATTTTTTATTTCTCGTAAATTAGTTAAAGTACTATATATTATTTATTAAAAAAAAAGGTGCTCTATATTATGAATAACTCTATAGTGAACTTAAGATCTCCTATAATTAACATCTATGTTATTTCACTAGTGTTTTTTTATTGCCCTTTTATCTTTCTCTGAATAATTTATAAGGATTAATTACTTGTGTAATTGTAAGAGATTTAAAATGGGGTTTTCAACATGACCAGCTGCATCTTCTTCAACCCGAAAAGAAAGAAAGAAAGAAAGAAGAAAGGTACAGTAGCAAACACTAATCGCCTTCACCCTCCTCACAAATTAGATTGATTCCCCAAACCCAACCTAGTAAAAATTCCCTGCAAAACAGACTTGATAATGGAGGCTTTCAAATTCCCAACCTTATAGAATCGATCGCTTCCTCAGAATCATCTCACATCAATCTATGGTTTTACCTGAAGATTGAGCTAATTCCATGGAAGAAGAAGGTCAATGTTGGATTTGGAAAAAGAGAAAGTACTCACTTTCATCTTTGAGCTCTGACAATAATGGTACTCTTTCTTCGCCGACGACTCACAAGTTCGGCTACGGCGATTCATGGGAAGAACAAGCTTTTGCAGAAGATGAGCGTCTTGGTGGCTGTATTTGGCCTCCAAGATCATATTCTTGCAGCTTTTGTAACAGAGAGTTCAGGTCAGCTCAAGCTCTTGGTGGCCACATGAATGTTCACAGAAGAGATAGAGCTAGGCTAAAGCAACCCCTAAGTCCACACAAACAAGATGAACCCGCCACTCTTGGTCATCAAAATTTTTTCTCATCTTCTTGTCAGCCTTGTTCCAACGCTAACCCTAATTCAGATCATCATCCATCTTTGATTATTCAAGAGAATTCTTCCCCACCGTGCCATTCTTGTATTCCGTGGTCAAACTTTGCTAAACAAAGATTGTATTCTAGAAAGGTCGATCTTATTCGAACTGAAGATGAGAAAATGCTCAAGATAATAGATACTGATGATTGTCATAAGGATGAAGCTGGTCTTATGAGCTACAAGAGGAGAAGAATAATAGATGATTCACCATCAATTATTCCAGTTGATGATAGGAATGATCCTATGATCAAGTCTCAGATGTTGGAGTTTATTAATCCTAGTTCCATTATTGAAGACCTAGATCTGGAGCTAAGGCTTGGTCATAGTCCTCCCAAGGTATAGTACCATGCCTCTTATAATCATGTATTCAATTTTGTTTCTTTTCTTATTTCTGTTCTTAATTTTATCATACTTCAAAAGAAAGATATCCTTCAAGTTTGATCATGGGATCTCCTGAAGCTGGTATTAAATTTGCAGCGTTTGATGATGTACTGTATCACAATTGTAGACAAAGATTGTAAACTTCATATTTCTAGCTAAACAGGGAAAAAAAAGAAGTATTGTTTTAGATTATAACAGAACCTAAGGAAATTTTGCTGAAATGGATGATTTCAGCTTCGATCTTTACTAGGAATTTATCAAATTAAATTCCTCATGCTTATGGTATATGTGTGTCAATGCCTCCAAGGTTTTAGCCTCTTATCAATATATATTAACAGACATTCTAGCTGGCCCCTTCCATGAAATTTAGTGCATGTGTTGACAGTAAGAATTTCAAGTTATATATTCAACCCTAAGTTCGAAAGCTTTTTAATTTTAAATTTTGCTTCCCCTTCCCCCTTACCGTTTTCCTCAATACTTAGATACACTAGTATGAGTTCCATTAAAGGAATTTATTGAATTGCTTGTAGTTTGAAGCTCACAGCTTTAGAGTGTATATAAAAAAATATATCTTCTTGGGCTCAAACCGTTCTTCATATACGAAAAATCTGTATCCTTATGGGCAGGGAGAGGATTGAAGAGTGTCTTGGCTGATCTCTTTCTTCATTTCCTCTCTATTTAATGTATCCACTATTAGATCAAGTTTCAATGCATGGTTGGGATTTAATATTATATTAAAAAAAATTATTATAAAATTAAATATAATAAAAATATGCCACAGTAAATAAAATAAATCTCAACAATTAAAACTTGATCCAGTGGTGAATATATTAAATGGAGAGGAAATGAAGAAAGAGATCAATAGAGATGCGGTTATTAAAGACTCAACTTCAAATCCTTGTTCTTGAGCATTTACTATTTGGCTGAGATGGATTTTAATGTTTGTTTAGTTAACTTTTTAACTTTTGAGATTGAGTTAATGATTTTCATGAGTGTGGGGTTTAAGGGTTAAGGAAAGTGAGTCTTTGAAAAAACTAATCTTTTTCATTCAGAAGCTCACTGACAGTCCAATCAGAGACAGGTAAACAGAGCCATAAAACATATATATTGATATTCAGCTTTTCAAAAGCCATATAAAGTCAGATACATCCCAACATTGATCTACTTTTCTTTTGTTTTTATTATATCACCCTTCAGATCTGTTGCTTAGCTAGCTAGCTAGCTAGTAATATATATATATATATATATATATATCCCTTCCACATAAATCCACATGCTTGCTTTCTCTCTCTTCATTTTATTTCAATCTTCGTCTTATCTTCTCTTCTATATGCTTCCAAATTTAGCTACACCTGCCCTGGAATCAATTATTCAATAAGTTATTATGATTAATTATAATCATCAAGGGAATATTATACCCTCACGGCTCGGATGCCCTATTAAAACAATTTTTAATTGTTCTTCTAGACGTAAGTATAGCACTCGATGGCAAACCAAATATATTAGAAAATTAAGAAGGCCAGCTTCACTAGCTACCATACTATTCTAGCCTTAATCTAGCTTTACGTGAACTTTAATTTCATTTTATTTCTTGTACTCGTAATTTTATTGGGTTTTAATTTCATATATATATATATATATATATATATTCTGGGTATTTGTTGCCAATACACACCAGATTGTTTCATTAACAATTTTTCATGGTCATAGAGTTGGGTCTGATGAGAACAATGTCTGACATTTTGGAAGATAATAAACAAATTAAAATAAAAACGAATAAAAACTAAGATTCAAAAGTTGGCAGAAATTGCACATGGGAAGAAACTGTCGTTTCTCTAGCTATTTGAACTAGGAAGGAGTTATATATATGATAGGATGAATACATTTTATACCCAAATGTTTTCTCTTTAAAATTATATCTATACACACATACTCCTTTTTTAAACATAAAAAAGTATTCAAATTCAAAACATCCTAAAAAGTTCTTTTATTTTTATTTAAAATAAAGGTTCATATATATATATATATATATATATATTACTCAAATTTAAACTTGTGTAAGTTAAAATAAACTTCATATATTACTACAATATAACTTCAAATAAAAAGTTCTTTTATTTTTATTTTAAACTTGTATTTCAAGATTATTTATGTCATGTTAAAATCAATAAACTTAATTTTTTATAATAGTGATGTATATCTGACATATTACTTATTACTAATTCTTGTGCACGATCAAATTTAATTTGTGGATGTGCATTGATGAAGTTGTATAAATTTGTGTACGAGTGAGTGAGTGAAAGGAATGGCATATTTATATATAATGATTCTCACGGGCCTGCATGGGAATTGTATTGCTTGGCAGAGAGCAGTATTTTGGTGAAATGTAAATGATTATTAGAGAATAACAACTTTTTGAAAGGGAAATTGCAGAGTCTATATTGGGCTATGTGATTAAGTACACACTTTCTCTATATATATATATGTGTATATATTTGTCTTGACAACTAAGGGTATATTTGCATGGGAAAAAGTTCCTCATCATTCACGAGATCACTTGCTCTTTTAACATTTACTACCAAATAGGTAGCATGCATCTCTCCCCCCCCCCCCCCCCCTCCCGTGTGTGTGTAAACGGAGAATAAGATATAAGTAGAATCTCTGATGCCAATTCAACATCTGATATATATATATATATATATCTCGGATTCTCTTGTTCTTGATATGACAAGTAGTGGTTATATATTAATAAATTGTTTGAGTTCCTAGGGATGCATAATGCTCATATATTTTGATGCATATATGCAAATCCTATATGCTCTTGACGATCGATCAAATTTAGGGCGAAAGAAAATCTCGAAGAAGATCATTATTTCATGCTCAAGTACTATATACTCCTATATATATTCGTATATGAATGGCCTGTTTGTTTTTTTTTATAGTACATGAAATATTACAAACACCTCAGGGATTAACCTCCTGAGTCAACAAACAGTTTAAACCTATTATTATCAGTAAATAACAAGCTCATAATAGCTGTAGGAGGCGAATAAGTGATATGGAGATCCATCGCCATATTCCAAGCTTCCTTTACCATAGCATCAGCAACTGTGTTAACATCTCGAGTACAATGATGAATGGCCTGATGGCCTGTTGTTAATCTCTTTGAACGTACGTTGGCTTCATTCTTTTCATATTAATTAATTACATATTTTCTTTTAAAAAATTAACAACAAGCCATCCAAAGAGCAAAGATACTCGCACTTTATTATATTGGTGGTTTTAGAATCAACTAAAACTCGACATTCATCTCATTAATTCATCCATAATCAGTCGATTTAACGTCTTAACACATATTTGTTCTCATTTTATTAAAAGAAAATTATTTGAGTGCAGAGATCTTTTCTTAGGTCTCCCAACCATATGGCATATCATCTTTTGCAATGATCGATGTCCTTGTGGAATAATGTGGACACATTTTCGTTACCTATATTTTTGGGATTATTCTGCAAAACAAAAATTTCTAGGTATCATCAATTTTTACGAATGTTGATACTATTATAGTTATCATGTTATGAAGAGTACTCATTTGATTAACAAATATAAGCACAATTTGGAGGAAAAAGTACTATAACTAAGAACCAACTAATATAAAAAGGTATTATGATGCTCCATTTTCAAATATGATCTCTTTCAAATAAATTCATTTTATCGCCCGCTATTTACACACATCCTATATTACCAATACCAAATACGATATCATTTTTGCCTTTATAAAGTTTCAACTTAATATAGTTTTATTCAGGTTGAAAAAAACTTCATAGAGTTTAAAATTTTTGGCTTCTTCTCCACTTATCTAGATTTTAAATACATAAACACTCGAAACAGAAGTTAGCCTACTGATTTAAGTTTCAGCTCAAATTTTCCATTCGTTTGTTAATTTGAATTAAAAAATAAGCGTATAAAGTATATCTTTAGAAATATACTGGAAAAATATTAATCTAGATTAACAGATAAAATATTGTACGTAATGAAAATATGTGTGTGGTTAATGTTGTTAAGAACAATCTGTTTAAAAAATTAAGTGTTATAAGAGAATACAACAATCTAGCACAGTACATAAATATAAATTAAATATAACTATATAATTTCGCACTATAAACAAGATGTAAATTGTATATTTCAGTTATAAAATTTCATATGGTGCACGAAAATTATTTATTTATTAATTTTTTATAGAGTAGAGTTTTTTTTTTTTTTTTTAGTGTAGAGATTGAGACAAATCAACGTTTACGAGTGTGAAGGGAAAGGGGGCTTTTGGACAAAAAGGAAAACTAACAAAAACATTAATGGGCCCAAAGTTTCTTGAAGATATAAATTGCAAGCCCTTTGGTACCAAAATTTGAAGGTATCCACCACTTAGCCCCCACAAAAAAAAATCTATATATCACATAAAATTTAGAAAATATATGTTATTCAAATCAAGCTTATAAATTGTTGAGCTTGTTAGAATTTCTTTTATACTGATTATAACATTACTTAAAAATTAATTAAATAGATTGATTATACCAAAGTGTGTCCATTTGGCATAATTTGCCTGTAATTCCATCAATAATTTTTTTTAAATAAAAACCTCCCTCACAAATAAAAGAGGTTGGATAGGCACAATGGTAAGTTTTTCAATTTTATATATAAAAATAATAGCAGTGATCTCTTCCGTGTGGCAAGGGTCCAAATTTCCAACCTCAGTAATATTTTTCAAAATTGGCTCACATCAATTTCTTTGTCGTTTAATTTTTTACTGTTGAAAGTATCATCTTATTAGAATTTATTAACAGAGTGCAATATTGATTATTTAGCATTGAATTGTGTGTGTATAAAAACAATCACAACCTATATTAATATGTAAAAGTTCAACACATCTCACCTCCTTATCTTGTTCAATTATATTTAACATATGATATTCGACATTGTTAAATATTTTCAATTCGAGTATTGAAATACTCTATATAAAGAATAAATTTTTCATCATATCTAAAATTTTTATTTTAAGAAAATCAAGCTTCTTCAGTCATCATTCGTGATAATCAATACAAAAAAAACATTGAATTTCCGATGAAATTTAGAATTTCCAACGGAATTTCCTACAAAATGGTTTCCGTAGCTAATAATAGCGTGACAAACTAATTTCCGATGGAATTTTGATTCTGTCATAATTTTCTGACGGAATTTCCTACAGAATTCAATTCTCTCTGAAATTTGCGAGGAAATTTCAAACGGAATTAAATTCCGTCTCAATTTTTAACGGAATTGAATTTCATCGGAAATTCCGTCGCAAATTGATTTTTTATTTTTTAAATTTTAAAAGCCAAGTGCCAACTCTTGAGGCCGCCACCTCATTGCCGGTGATGGCGTGTGGCAACTTCGGCGGCCTCTACCTTGTGGCCGGCACCCAGATCAGCCACGTGTCGCAACCTCTTTTCTCCTGGAAATGCAACTTAACTTGCCCTCTTTTAGTTTGAACCCACGACCCCGTTCGTACGCACGTGATGCTTTACTAGATGGGCTCGACTGTTTGGGCGTTCTATTATTACACAATTATATATCTATATATATATATATAATCTTATTATACATAATCAATTATTTATAAATATATATTTGTTTCTTATATATAAATGTAATAATAATATAAAATAATTTTATATATCCTTATAATTTTTAATATAAATTAACTTCAAATTAAAAAATTTTACATCTTAAATAAATTTCATATGACTATATTTTTGTCTAATTTCTAAAATTATTTTTTTATTAACATTAATTAATAACTAATAAATTTTATTTTTTATAAATAAATTATATGACTATTTTGCCCCTACAGGGACCAAAACCTATTATTAGAAATTAAAAATATTTTAGAAATTAGAAAATAATAATTAAAAATATTAATTCATAAATAATAAATTTTATAAAAATAATTTTTTAAAATTAAATTTAATTAAAAATAATAATTTTTAAATTTTACCACGGAATTGAATTCTGTTGGAAATTATAAGGGAATTTCCTACAGAATTATTTTCCGACGGAATTAAATTCCATCACAAATTTTTGAATGAAATTCCGTCAAAAATTTGCGACGGAATAGTCCGTCAGAAATTTCTTGGAAAAAGACGGAATTTACCAAGAAATATTTTTCATGCCTAAGTCCATCACAAATTTTACCTCGGAAAATTTTGCAACGGAATTTCCGACAGAATTTGCTACGAAAATTTTTTCCATGATAAATTCCATAAAAAATTTCATGTTTTTTTTGTAGTTAACATCTTTTCAATAATAGTTGAAGAAACGTCCTTTAATTTTGTGGTTAGCCGCCATGAATGGTTTTTGTCTTCTTTATTTTGATTAATTCACATCTTCTAAGATCAATCCTCAAATGTCAACCAATATTCGTACTTTGCAAGTCCAACAAACACACATACGTACGTACGTATGTATATATATATATATGTATGTATGTATGTATGTATAGCTTGATTACCTCTCTCTCTCTCTCTCTTTTTGTGGCTTAATCGTCTCTCATGATCTTTTATTTACTTGAAAGTCTTTAAGCTTATATACTCTTTTCCGGTTTTAATATAAAACACATTCCAAAATATTTCTATAAACCTAAATATAAGATATTTTACAAAAAGTTAATAGTATTAAATTCTCCTTCATTATGGTTTTTCATTCTCTCTAGCTACTAGAATAACTCCAAAAGGTACCATTATTTTGATTAAAATACTACCCCCTCCGATCTTATTTATAAACAACTTTCATCTTAATTGCGTAAAACAAACTAGTAGTTAAAGTAATAAGTGTGTAAAAAATGCCATGTTTTTTCCATATGTGCCCCTATTTATAAAAAGAGTATAAGAGATAGAATGGATAAAAAGTATGAGAGATAATTCTTGGTGTGTGTGATAATTAATTATAAATATATGTATTTAATAAAAATAAAATAGAAAAAAAGCTTAAATTTTCAGACACAAAGTGAAAGTTTTTTATAAAAAAGACCAGCCTCATAAGAGAGAAAATTACTTATAAATAGGACCGGAGGGAGTATTATGTTCATGACATTTGATATTGCAGTTATGAAACAAATAAAAAAATTAATATCTAAATTGACAACTACTAAACACCTCCCTCGAAACTTTTTTAAATGAAGTTTGTGAGTTTGAATTCTCTATAGATTATATGTATGTATGTATGTATGTATGTATAGCGCGTGAATTATAACCAAAAAAAAAAAAAAAAGCACCATCATATGTCCTTGGTACAAAAAGTATCATTAGGCGGTTGGTGTGGTGGATGAATAATATTTAATTCTTGAGTTATTTAACTCTTCAAATTAACTTTTAACCCTAATGACAAACATTATTTAGCTTTTCACCAAGCCTAAAGCAGTGCTATACATAAAAATTCTTATTTACTCTCATTGTACTTTCTATGCAATGTAAAGTAAGATGTCTTGTAGAATCACTGAATGAGCACAAAACAAATGCAAAACTATTACTTTATTCAGTTGCTTTCCCGCCAAATTGATTCAATGGCTTTCAAACTTTTTCTACCCAATTAATCTAATTAATTAAAAGAATAATTTTGGTCAGCCTTAAATTAAATGGATATATTGGAATGAAATTATATGAAACTAATTTTAAATAGTCTTACTAATTGATACTCCTCCGGTCTTTAATGTATATAACCTAATTAGGAAGTTAATCTTAATCCTAAATATAAGATATATTTCTCATTTTTGTCAATCGTTTCCCAATCTACATTTATTGATGCCCCCAGAACAATTATTAAAGTAAGAGAAAGATGGAGAGAATTAAGAAAGATAATTAGGATGTTTAAAAAAAACATGTCATACTCTCTCCCATCCTTAATATCAGACATATTTAGAGTTGATATTGATCTTAAATATAAGATATAGTTTTCACTTTTATCATTCTTTTCCAAATTTACCTTTATTAATATTCCCTCAACAATAATTAAAGAGGAGTAGAAGAGGGGAAGAAGGAAATTAAGGAATATGACTAAGGTATTATAGAAAATACATATCATATTACCTAACAGAACTAACTTCTTTAATATAAACAAATTAGATAAATATGTCTTATATTAAAGATCAAAGAAAATATTAATTAATTTAATTAAATATCTTAATATAATCAAATTAAGCATGCAGCGAAAGGAGTACAAGGTTTCTACACTTCAAGACTCGTACAAGGTGCACGTACGGACACCTTACCATTGTCTCCAATCTCATTCATATATATCCCCATCTTAACGGATAAACCTGATTAACCCAAGTTTTTGTTAAAAAAAATCAATTGTTTTCTCACTTCATCTCAGATCCTCTTGCTAGATACTTCTGTTATTGTTAGGGGGAAAACAAAAGATGGAATTTAATCGCCAAAGCACAAAGAAGTTATCAGAACAAGTCAGATGGAGCCCAGAAGAATCTGGAGCCAGATCTTATACATGTGCGTTTTGCAGGAGAGGATTTTCAAATGCTCAAGCCCTTGGAGGC
This sequence comes from Inga oerstediana, assembly GCA_963210345.1. Taxonomy (NCBI): domain Eukaryota; kingdom Viridiplantae; phylum Streptophyta; class Magnoliopsida; order Fabales; family Fabaceae; genus Inga; species Inga oerstediana. Next base: position 65,041,118 of record OY723408.1, read on the forward strand.
CACATGAACATCCATAGAAGAGACAGAGCAAAGCTCAAACAATCATCTGAAGAAAACTTGCTTTCTCTCGACATCTCAATCAAGAACCCTAATAATAACAGTACTTGTACTTCTGATGATGATGATGATAATCAGCCTCCTCCAAATTATTACAAACCTTCTAATTCAGAAGAGAAGGTTTCGTTTCAGCGGGATTCTTCTGGTGAGTGTGTATATATATAATTACAACACTAGCAATAATTAAGTAATCATAAATTCACAGGTAATTAATATTATTGGTCGTTTATTTCTATGCTTTTGCAGAAACACTTCCAAATGATCCCTTTTTTGCTGGGAATAATAATGAGGAGAACAATGAAATAGATCTTGAGCTTCGGTTAGGTCATCAACCACATGACGCCTCAACTTTGAGCACCAGAGAATATTTTTAGGAGCCTGATGCTTCAAGAACAAATCCTTATATATAATATTTATAGTAAGTATATGAAACTCGCGTTGTTGTGTCATAGATTGGTGCTTCTTATTAGATGTTATATGTGTGTGTGGTGGTGTGGATTCCAGTTTAAATTCTTCAAGAGGTTATTGCTTTTTCATACCAATACCTCTTCTTCCCACCTTTCATATATTTTGGGTCATACTTATAATTTATAGGAGTGCTGATATTTCCATAATGGAACATATAAAATTTTTTTGTCATCTTTTTTCTGGTTGAAGTCATATTGTGATCATTATTTACTTGGGTATCTTTTGGAAATTGTTTTGGTATTTTATTACCACTATTACAGATTTAAATACAGTTATTGCTTTCTCATTACTCGTTATTGATCATTTTATTATGACCAAATTATATTCTTCCTATCTAGGCGTTATTGTTTCTTTCTTCTCTCAGTTTATTTGAAGTTAATACTTCAGTTCCAAGTGTATGTTTATTTTCAAATGCTCTTGAAGTACTGCAAGAGTTAATTTATTTGTAAGATATGTCCACACACAGAGTACATTAACCATATTTCCTAATTTCAAGCAAAAGAAAATGGAATAAAGGAGAAACGGACTAGTCACTCACAGTATTAAAGTGATCCAATTCTGAAAAATAAAGGAAATGCAAAAATAATATATTTTCAGTGTCAAGTTCCTACAGCACCATCTTACACTGTAAACATGCACTGCGGGGGGTACTGACTTTTGAAATAATAATAAGAAATAGAAATATATTTATAACTAGCATTTTGATCTATGCGTTGCACATAATATTGAAAAAGATTCCAAGATTCATTTAGATGAGGTTATCAGACAGTGATTATGCTTGGATTAAACATGTGTCCTCTTAATTAGATGCAATTGGGCTGAGAAGTTATATATGTGGCCATAAACATGAAGGACGAGGATATTTGTACCTCGTAGGATATGATTGAGATTTGTCAAAGAAAGAAAAATTTAATGAGATCTAACCGAAGGGGTAATGATTGATTAAATACAAAATCTCAATTCCTGTCACCCTTTCCCAGCTGATGTGGGATTGGTTCTAGCTCTAATACCATTTATAATATCTCAATGCATTGCTCTTGATATTGTCTACTTTGGAGCTCCCGTCACCCCTCACAGTTTTAAAACGTATGGAAATGGGAGGTATCCAAATTCCTATAAGGGGACTTTCATTCCCCTCTCCAACTGATGTGAGAAATAACATATATTGAGTAGTCTAGATTGCTATGTGAGAGGCGTATGAGCTCCTTTTTACTAATTAAACTTGATTGTTTCAAAATGACAAATAAAAATGACCTATATATATAGTGTTTGTGTATATAGTATTCAGTCCAATTGCTATGAGCGCATTAATTGGGCGAGTTAAAACACATTTACGAAAAGTTATTTGAATTGAATCCATTTTGAGAAGTTGAAGAGAGGGGATATATATTATAGATGAAGAACTAGATTTGAAGCTGGACTCAACTTATAATGTAAATAATGAGTAATTTGTTGTAGCTGATGATTAGAGTCCAAACCAAATAAAAAGAGGGCTCAAGTTCACACATCGTAACATGGGTTGGGCAGCTCTCTGACTGACTTTTGTGCCCTCTCATTAATTAATCCTTCGTTGAAATGGTCGTCACGCTATGCACGCAGAGTTCTTGTAATAATGTTTTGAATGGGACATATCACACATACACATAATAATGTTTAAGCAGAATGATCAACTTTCAAAATTAAAGATTGTTTCGGTATAAATTATACCGGTAAAAATTGTGCTTCTCATATTCCACAAATTCTTTCTGACAATGGATGTGAACGCAATCAAAGACTCTGTCATTGTCCCACATCGGGATGATCACCTTGAAAGAGGGGTTTTAACACATCACTTTGGCACCCAAAACTTCAATAGCAAGCTAGCTTTTTTAGGTAAAACTGAGAGCAATTAGGAAAGGAAAGAAAGAGGAGAGGAAGGAAGTGAGAGGCAAAAAGGGAGGAGAAAACGAGAGAGAAGAGAAATCTAATGCCCCGTTTGGTATCGTGGAAGAATGTTTTATGGAAGGGAAGTGGAAGTGGAAGTGGAAGCAGAATTAGAAGTGAAACTGAAAGTAGAAGTAAGAATAAAAATGTGTTTGGTATAACCATAGAAATATGATATAATTTTTAATTTATATGTTTATTTTAAATGTGAAATGACCAAACTACCCGTATACCAAAAACCTTAGCCTCCACCTGCAACAACTTCAAGCACCCAGAGTAACCAGCAACCACCATTAGCAATCATTTCACAACAAAAAGAAGAAATCGAACTCCCTACAAGTTAAAAATCAAGCCATATTTTGTTTGAAAAAAAATTTAAAAATATCCTTCATCCTCGCCAAGATTGAGCGAAAGTGAGATCGAAGGAAGAAATCGATCAGAGCCATATTTTGTCTTCGTAAATCAGAAATCAAAGGAAGAAGTTGAACCAAAGACGAAGGTTGTGGATTGGTATGAAGATCAGAGCTTGCAAATCTCCTCCATCCTCGCCGAGATCGAGGGGAAGTGAGATCGAAGAGAGTGAGATGGGTATGAAAATCAAAGATTGCAGATCTGTCAAGTGCAAGCCATCGGTAGTCAAGCAGGGAGAGTTGACAGGTGTGGATGGCGAAGAGGGAGGTGCGACAAATGTGGACGACAAAGAGGGAGGGAGTGGCGGAGGTTGAAGAAGACAATATGCGGTTGATAGAGGGTGGCGGCAGCAGTTGAATAAGATGGGATGGGCACGATGGAGGTTGGTGACGGCGACGAAGGTTGATGACAATGAAGGCTATAGAAAATGGGAGAGCAAGTGGGGAAATTGTGTGATAGAAGTGGAAGTGAAAGCCACTTCTCAAGGGTGAGTGATGGAAGTGAATTCCATTGATTTTGATAGAAGTCATTGCACCAAACATCTAATAAGTTGGTTTTCACTTCCACTTCCACTTCCACTTCCTTCTCCCTAGTTTCATGCTACCAAACGGGCTTAAGAAAAAGCAATGGTAATGGTTAGTCTTTAAGGTGTGATTTTAAGACTAACATTTGTAGTCCTATGGAGGGTTCCTATGAAGGGTGCATGAACCCTTAACTTTTTGGATGCGATTCCCCTAAAGACCATTATGCTTGTTACATGCATGATAGCCTTTATCATTCTAATCCTTTGAATACTTGTTTTCAAGAGCTAGCTGCAATAAAATCTTATATGTGCAGGAATGCAGTTGAGAATTACGTGCCATAATTATGAAGATTGATAAATATTAATGTATATCGCATTAATAACAAAAAATAAATATGGAGCACATTATAAATTATAAAATTTATAAAAAAAGTGATACTATTAAATTATCATCAGTGATATACTACCTCCGGTCCTAAATATAGGACAAAGTTTGTAGTGCAAGTAACGAATTTCAAATTTTATACAAAAGCATATACCCCTGTAATCTGAGTTATATATATATATATATATATATATGCTCCTTCTAGTCCTTTTTATAAGCAACATTTTCTCTCTCGGGCCTGGTTCTTAATATAAGGAAATTTTTTCTTCTGTTTCAAACTTTAAATTACTTTTTTCTTTTCTACCCCTATTAAATATATATCTTTTAATTGTCCCCCACTCACCACTAATTATTTTTTATTTAATAATTTATTACCCATTCTCCCTCATAATTTATACTCATTCTCTCTCCTATACTCTTTTCTTTAAGAAGGGCATATTTAAAAAAGACATGACATTTTTTTACACATTTAAGATTTTTAACTAATCTTAACTACCAATTTGTTTTGTTCAATTAGAAAAAAAGTTTCTTATACAAAAGACCGAAGGAAGTAAATAACATCAATGTATATCAATATAACGTTTTACACATGAAGTATATAACTCTTGTTCTATTTATAAATTCATTTTAATAAAAAAAATTTGTCTTTATTATAAGTCATGTTTCAGAGTAATAAATGTGTTTTTATTTTTTTGCCCCTATTAATTGTAATAAATAAAAAGAATTTATTCATTTTGATTTTTAAAACCAATCATAGATAAGGATAAAATTAAAAATTTAGCTCATAACTAATAAATTAACTAATTTTCTTTGATATTTGAGAGTGAGTTAGTTTAGATTTATAGAGTGTTATAAGTGCCTCTCTTTCTCTCTAGTCCCCTCAATCACTACACGTTAAAATCAAAGTGTGAAAAGAAGAAAGTAGAGGGAAGCTAAGTGGAGTTCGAAGAATGAGTTTGAGTTAAGGACGCTACGTTGAAAGGGACTAGACGGTCTACACGAATAAAATCTCCATCACCCATAAATAATTAACCACTCCCGAAAATGACACATTCAATATATCCAACAATTTAACAAAGTGCTTGAACTTTGACCAGACTTTATAAGTTTTGCTGACTCAGTGATTCCGAAAATTAACCCCAAATCATTTTAGTCATGTCTGCCATTTTAATTTTACCTCTCGTGTTCTCATCCTGTAGCTTGTCGTCACCCAAAATGTAAACACGATTAAAGATTAATTTAATTTATATCACATAAAAAATTAAGCCTTTTTTTCACGAATTGTCGTGTTTTGGTGAAAGATCCGATCTTGGTGATATGACCCGTATGATTCGTTTAGTTCATTAAAGCATAAACAGTCTCTAGATTTTTTTGATGGTTCGATGCTTTTCAATTATAATTGATTAATTTATGATGTTCCAAATAGAACGCCAGTATAATTAATTCAAGATTTATTCGAACATACACAAATCAAGCCGGAAAATTAGTGTTAACATTTAGATCCATTTAATTAATTCAAAATTTATTCGAACATACACCAATCAAGCCAGCAAACCAGTGTTAACATTTTTTTTGGGGGGCCAAATCAGTGTTAATATTTAGATCCATTTATTTAGCATAAAAAGAATCCTTTTTTAGACTAAACTTAGGTAGGATATTAATAATTTCAGTATTAAGTTGTGTTTAGTAGGATGTAGTCATTTTTGTCAAACTTATGAGTTCACTCTTTAAATTTGCAAATTTTACGTTTCTAATTTATAAAATTTTGTCGAATTATTAAAATTGTATTAGTTGTAAATTCAGTTAAACTCGTGAGTTTGCATATTGAGTTTATTATTTTTATATTTCTAACTTATAAAATACGTTAACTCATGCTTAAACTCGTGCTAGCTTTTTTTATTTGATCATACCTAGCGACTTTATATATCAATTTTATAGAAATTGTTTTGTTAAATATGATAAATTATTGACTTGGCCAACAAAAATGTTTGATAAACTATAAATGTTGATGGATTTAAACTTAATTTTTTAGATTAAAAATCTATTTAAATCAAAATGTTGTAAATTTTTTTATATTTTAATTATTTAAATATATATTTATTGATAAAAAAAATCCTTTTTTAGACTAAAGTTAGGTAGGAAATTAAGAATTTCAGTATTAAGTTGTGTTTAGTAGGATGTAGCCATTTTTGTCAAACTTATGAGTTCACTCTTTAAGTTTGCGGGTTTTACCTTTTTAATTTATAAAATTTTTTCGAGTTGCAATTTTGCTTATAAAATATGTTAACTTAGTCTTAGACTCATGCTAACTTTTTTTATTTGATCATACCTAGTGACTTTATATATCAATTTTATAGAAATTGCTTTGTAAAGTATGATAAATTATTGACTTGGCCAACAAAAATGTTTGATAAACTTTAAATGTTGATGAATTTAAATTTAATTTTTTAGATTAAAAATATATTTAAATCAAAAAGTTGTAAATTTTTTTATATTTTAATTATTTAAATATACACTTTAAATCTATATTTATTGATAAAAGTAAATTTTTCCAATTTTATTATTCTAGTTCACGATACTAGTTTATGTTACTGTCACGAGTTTATTTCAACATGTGAGTTTGATAATATTGGATGTAACTATTTTCAAGAGGTGGGGGAGAGGAGAAGCCTCTATAAAAATGTGGTATTTCGGCCAAAAATGTATTTGGTAAGTGGAATAAATTGTAGATTTTTTTCAGTTGAAAGTTTGATAGAACACAACAGAAAAAGGAAAGGGATTGAGAGACCAAATGGCATGAATTTCCTTCATTAAAATATTCAAATTGAGTTTCCAAAATTAAGATGATCGCCATAACAATTAATTTTGAAATTCTAAAAATAAAAATATTTTTATATCAAGAAACGACAAAACAATCAAAATATTGTTATGATTTAGCTAGCTAAAAATCGGTACTTTCTTCGATCCTTAATATAAGACATATTTATCTAATTGATTATATTAAAGAAGTTAGTTAAGTTAGTTAAAATGATATGTATTTTCTAAAACACCTTACTCATCTTCCTTAATTCCCTCATTTCCTCTCCTTCTTGATTATTATCAAGGGAACATTAATAAAGGTAAATTAGGAAAAGATTGACAAATATGAAAAATATTATTATATTTAGGACCAAGATCAACTCCTCAAATATATCTTATATCAAGCATCGAAGGAGTATCATTTTTTTAATTCTGTTTTCTGGTATAGGAAACTAATTTTCCTTGACTCATTTAAGGAGCTTTATTTCTTTTATATGAGGAAATTAAATACTGATTTTGGGTAGTTTAACTAATGAGTATCAAACATATTAAGATGAGGGATTTTCTTTGTATTTATCTTTCTTAAAAATCCCTTTCATCTGTATCAAACATGACCTTAATTTTAGAGGGAATTATTATGAGGTCTAATGAAGGGATTTAATTGCCAAGAAATCTCAATAACAAGGGGGATTTTGTTATTTCTTAAATTGTAACCGGTCATTGCATGTTCTTTAGTTGTCATATTGACTTCTTAGCAATTAAGTCCCTTACTTCGAACCTCATATATATATATATATATATATATATATTCCCCCTTAATTTTATTTGATAAAGTTATGTGTGTGCACATGGTTAAACTATAAACAATATAATTTTAGAAAATTGCAACCACTCAATATGTCTCTTATCTCGAAAAAGGATATCTTTGGGGAGGGAATAGGGATATTCCCATTCGGAACTAGGTTTTGGATTTATTATAATATAATTACACCAACTGGACATGATTAAGTAGTTAATAAACAATACTAATTCAGCACCATCATTATTGTTCTTTCTTTCAGGGTCTACATGTCCTTATCTATATTTTTATTCGTTTTTCTAATTCTACGACTTGTCCCATTAATTAAGAATCCAAGGCCAAGCGCGTTGCAAATGTGTTGATGAACTTGTTTCAGACTGTGTTTTAGCAAACCTTTTCGCCGCATCATTTTCCACCAATAAACTTTGACGCGATCTTTATATATATATATATATATATATATATATATAAACTTTCTTTTCTTTTTTATTTCCACCTTCCTGGTTCTTAAAAGTTAAATGTTTGTGATTGATTCATCGAGGAAGCATCATCCTCAAGGTCAAATCATGAAACGTTGTGTTGAGTGGGAACGTCCTTAATTATAACCCGTCTCTATTTCCTTGTATATGAATCAAGAGAAATTAATTTCATTCCTACGGAAATATTAATTAAATTAAATTCAGCTCCAACGAGGGATCATTCTTAAATGTGAAAGATGGTTGGGGGTTTACTTTCGTCACGAATATATATATATGTGTGTGTGTATGTTTTCAATCTACGCCCCTCAAGATCCCTTTAGGTTTTAAGTACGAGTCTTATAGGAGATATTTGTGATAGGAGGGGTAGCGACGAACATTGAATCGAATACTGGATAATACTATAAAAAAATATGTATAAATTGCTTACTTGTTATGAAGATTTTTCAATAACAAGCATTTACATCTTGTGTATTTCTTGAGATGAATATAATTCAATATAAAATTCAAAGAAACTTTTAGAAACCCCATCTAAAAGAAAATCATAAAAATTTAATAATACAATCAAATATAGAAATAAACTATATCACTCAAAATTAAGGGATGTGCGGCTAGAATTGGGATTTCTCCATATATATGTGTGTGCGCGCGCACATGAAATAAACCAAATTGTAAATTAATTGATTTTAAATTAGTTATCACATAGCAATTTCTATTGTCCTAGAAGAGGATTTAGGACTTAGAATAATCAACTAATATCACTGAAAATGAAAATTTTCACTTATTCATTTTCACTTACATTTATGTCACAATGAAACTGATAGCACATAAAATTAAAATATTCAATATATTATTATATACTCTAAAAAAATGATAAGGTATACTCAATTAATTTAAAGGAGAAGGTAATTGCTAATGACAAAAGCCCCTCCATATACTCACTACAAAAAAAAAAATGTGACTTAGGAGTTGTTAAAAATGTATATTTGTAGTGGTTTTAACTACTACAAACATAATTAGTAGCAGTTCAAGAAACCGATACTAAATCCACTGTTACAAGTGGATTTGTAGCGATTATTTATAACCATTACTCAAGAAAAAAACCGCTACTACATTAGTAGCGGTTAATTAGCACCGCTACAACATTCTCAATCTGAGAAAACTTTTCTTGGTAATTTGTAGCGGTTATATAACCACTACAAATTGCAAACCATGTATATTAAATGGTGGGAATTGAAAATGAAAATTTATATTGATATTTATAGCAGTTAAAGAAATGCTACAAACGTGAATTTAAAAAGGGCGGGAATTATTGATAGCAGTTATTTAACCACTACAAACGTGAATTTAAAAAGGGTGGGAATTATTAGTAACGGTTATAAAACATATTTGTAGCAATTATAAAACATCTACAAATTTCAGAAAAATTTAAAAAAAACAATTATCTATTTCCGTTTTGTTAATATTAAATTAAAAATTTTATTATTTTAATATTTTAGGTAATTTAATTAGCTTATTATTCATGAGTTCATGTCATTTATAATTTTAAAGGAATGATTTAATTAAATTAAATAAGTTTGAAAATTGTATTGATAATATTATTGGGGATACGTATGTAATAAGGAACTATTATATTGTCTGCTATAATGTGATTATGATTATGTAAATAAATATCTGAAAATAAATAGTGAGAATAAATATTATGCAAAAGAAGAAAGTATTGAAATAAATAATGTAAAAATTTATTACCATTTGATCACCTTGTTAAACTCCTCGGCTCATAGAAAAAAAAGTGAAAATGAGAGAAGATGAAAGAGAGGTAAGGTGAAAAGAAATGGGGGAATGTTTGAAATGAGATGTAGTTAGAGTATTTATAGGGATCTTCATGGAACTTGTAGCGGTTAATGTCTCCTGTTTGTAGCGGTTTTAGTTTCGTAGCGGTTATTTTTTTTGTAGCGGTACAAATATATTTTTAATTTTTTTTAAAAAAACATTTTTTTAAAAAAATAAAAACATAATTTTTTTAAAAATAAAAACATAATTTGTTTGATCAATCATCCGCGCCATCCCTACAGAAATTGTATAGAAAATTTTTTAGCGATGTGGTTTTTTGTTTAAAAAATTTAATTAAAATGATGTGAATTTAAAAAACACACCGAATTATAGGTAAATTGTGATCGCCTTCAGAGAAGAAGTTTTTGAAATTGATGGGCTGAAATGGCTCACTCTCGTAGGCGATGTTATCACCATCACCCATGTCGTAAAGGTCTCGAGGCTTTAAATGAACAATCATGTGCTAATCCTTATGTCTCTCGTCCTCAACATAATAAACCTAGTGTGCCTTTGAGGCAAGAATATACAACTCATCATCTTGAGAATGACCAGTGTGAATTGGCCGCGAGAAATTTATCGATGTAATGCCTAAGTCATCAGTTGTGAGTCCCTGGGAAGTAGTGGTATTTGCCCACAAACACTTGAATAACGTAACGGTGAAACAGCCTTGGTAATTAAGTTCTATGACATCAAGAAGCTTTCCATAGTAAGGGATGTCTCTAAACTGCATGTTGGCGTCACTGCTACTCACATAACTCTTTGTCCAAAATGTGCCATAAACACCCGAATTTTGAGTTTGCAATCTTTGATGACGTCAAACCATGCAAATTTTTGAAACCATTGACATTGTAAGCTGTAAACCTTTTTGCATGGTCAAGAGAGCTAATTGCGAGAGCTCTGAAATATGGTGAGTGTGGGTTGTGGTTATTTAGTATTCTGCATGCAAACCAGCTTGGGAATTCTCTGTGAACCTTTTTGTCAACTTCAGAGGATGTTTGTGTACGTATCCTAAGTCGACGATTAACATGACTTCTGAATTCTCTGCAATTAATATGGGAATACGGTAGTGAAATGAAAGTGAAAAATGTTACGAAAGATATAGTATAACATGTGAGTGTACAATTCTTACTGTATGAAAGGTTCAACTTGAATACGATTAATCAAGACATGTCTATGTGTTTGCAACTTCTCAATTGCCGTTAGTTTGAAGTTCTCAGTTCCTCTAACTGGTTTGCCAACACGAGGGATAAATTCTCCTGATGTTGGAGCAGGTTCAGGACAATCGTCTACACGAGGTGGTCGGTTGAAGGCTGTTTCAATGTCATCAAAGTACCTTGAACAAAAATACAGAACCTCATCCCTTATATAACCTTTAGCTATAGAACCTTCTGGCCAAGTCTTGTTTCTTACGTAAGATTTCATTTTCCCAAGAAACCTACAAAGTGAAGAAGGGCAAAATGATACAAAATGCTCAAAAAGGTGACTAACAAATATAAGAACTATTAATGACACACACATATAAAATGAGTACCTCTCAATAGGATACATCCATCGATATTGAACTGGGCCAGCGAGCTTTATTTCATGAACAAGGTGGACTATAAGGTGAACCATCACAGAGAAAAAGGACGGAGGAAAGAGCATCTCCAAATGACAAAGTGTAAGAATAATTTTGGACTATAGCTGATCTAGCTCCTTAACGATCAAGACATTGGAACACAACTTCCGAAAGAAAGAACAAAGCTCCACCAAAACGATTGACACATCGGGAGGAAGTGCATTCTTTATAGCCAGCGGAAGTAACTATTGCATAAGCACATGTGAGTCATGACTCTTCAGGCCAACAACCTTTCGAGCCTGCATATCAATATATCGTGAAATGTTGCTTGAATATCCATATAGAACTTTTATTTTCTTCAACGTCGTGAGGAAGACTTCCTTGTTCGATTTTGTGAGGGAGAACTTTGCTAGCTGAAATTTGTCATGCTCATCTGGTCATGCGTCTTCACGAACTCCAATGGCACATAAATCTTTCCTCACTTGAAGATGATCTTTTGACTTTCCCAATTCCTTAAGCAGTGTATATAGCACATTGTCGCATACATTTTTTTCAATGTGCATGATATCAAGACTGTGGCGAAGTAAATTAGACTTCCAATATAGAAGAGCAAAGAAAATTCTTATCTTCCTCTATTGCTGAGGCGCAGAAGTCTTGCCCCTCTTTCGGCTTGCTTGTGTTGCATCGTCACTTTTTCCAAACTTGAATTCAACATCCTCAAGCTGCTGTAAGATGTCTGCGCTGGATAAAGTCTAAGGTGGCCCTCTTGTTTCTTGTTTCCCATTGAAACGATTTCGTTGCTCTAAACTTATGCCTTCCATCAAGAAACCTTCGATGCCCCATAAAGCACCATTTCCGACTGTGGGGAGGCACACTGCGTCAGAGTCAAAATTGCAAGCTGGACAAGCCTAGCCAATATGCACATTCCACCCAGATAATGTTTCAAGGCTAGGAAAGTCACTAATCGTCCATATCAAGGTTGCACGCAAGTTGAACAATGTCTTCCTGAAGGCGTCATATCTCGATGCCAACACTCCACATGTCAAGCAATTCCACAATAAGAGGTTGGAGATACACATCGATGTCATTACCCGATGCCTTTTTGCCTGAAATGATCATAGACAAAATGAAGGAGCTTTGTTTCATACACATCCAAGGGGTAAATTGTAGGGAACTAAGACTATCGACTAAATACTGTAACTTGTGCTAAGATTCCCAAATGGATTAAAATCGTCGGTTGCCAAAACAAGTCTAACATTTTGGGGGTCAGCAGTGAAAGATAGAAAGTCTTTGTCGAACATTTTTTAGGCGTTTGCATCCCAAGGATGTCATAATTTACCATCTTCATTCTTATCAACCTCATGCCACCTCATGTGCTCCGCCGTTTTAGACGACATAAACAATCTTTGTAAGTGCGGCTTCAAAGGAAAGTATATGAGAATCTTTGCAAGTTTTTTCTACTTTTTCCCTTCTAAATTGTCTTGTACCACGATGTGTGACATCGCTTACAAGTCTCCCTGCTGTCATCGTCTCCCCAATACAGCATACAATCGTTGGGGCATGCATCAATTTTTTTGTAGTTGAAGCTCAATATGTTAATAATCTGTTTAGCCTCATAGAACGTTGTGGGAATCTCCGTGTCAGGGAATCCATCTTGTAATAATTCTAGCAACATCTACATTCCCTTATATGTAATTCCACACAAGCACTTGATATGACACAACTCGATCAAGAAAGATAATTTAGAGTATTTTTTATAACCTTGGTATAAAGGACGATATGCTTTGTGAACACCCTATTTTGTCCGGATCCTACTCAAAAATACAAAAATAATTGATGATGATTGGTATCCAAATTGGCAATCATCATTGGAAAAAAAAGAAATAAAAAATGAAAACAAGAAAAAAAATAAGAAAATCCTCCTATTAATGATTATCGATGTCCAAATTGGCGATCATCATTAAAAGGAAAAGAAAATTAAAGAACAAAAATTAAAATGAATCCCCTCATTGATGATGATTGGCATTGTCATTCATTAAGGGAAAATAATAAATAAAAAAATGAAAAAAAAAATAAAAAAAAATCTCATTTATGTTGATAGGTTTAAATTAGGAAGTTATTTGTGGGGAGAATAATGAAAAAAAATCTCCACTAATGGTAATTAGGTCAAGTTAGGAAGTTTTATCAATAGAAAATAAAAAAAAAATAAAAAAAAATCTCCATTAATGGTGATTGGGTCAAGTTAGGTAATTCTTAACATAAAATACAAAAAAATCAAAAAGCGAAAATTAAAAAAAAAAGGAGCATTTATGAAGAAAACTCTATATTGAGACTATAAATAGGAGTGTAAAGGTTGAAGCAAAGGGACAAGAATTCCTGAGAGAAAGGAGGCAAGGTAGAGAGCAATTATTCTTTTACATAATTTTTCTAAAATATGGGGTTTTTCTCTCGTGGGTGTAAGAGAGGGTGGAGCTGATTGAGAATTTGTTTGTATTCTTTTCTTCCCTTTTCTATCAGGTGTCTATATATTTTCCTATGCCAATAAAATTGTCAATATGACAAGAGGCACAGACATATAAGGTTCTTGCATCCACATACCATCTCACGTTCTCTTTCTTGCAATCAAACTCTTGCTTGTATTAATTTTTTTGTGTCAGGGAAGGAGTACGTTTTTTTTCTTCATGTGATTACTTGGCTTCTTGATGGCATATATGATGGTTCAGCGCATGATTTGAAGCATGGTTCATAATGCTATGTTATATCATACATATTCCCATTATTTCTCTCTCTCTCAATTAGTTGTTTGGGCAATTGACTAAGTGTGTGTTTGGTGGGGGCGGTTGGGCCCCCATAAGCTCAGTAGCCCACCTAAATTGAGTTTGCCAATTGAGAAAAAAAAACGTATGTTTGGTGGGCTCAATTGCTGATTGAGGTTGGGATTGAAAGTTGAGCGTTTACCTTAAGCAAGGTATTAAAAACCGGACCGGGCACTGAACCGGTCGGGGTACTGGGTCAAGGGTCAGTGGGTCAGACCGGAGTCAAACCGGGAGTCAGACCGGTAGTCAAACCGGGGTCAATTAAAAATATATATATAATTTAAATATTCATCCATACTATTTAAAAAACTAAATAAGAGTTTTTTTTCTAACCAATAGTCCAATATAACCTTCTAAACCTAATACCCACAAAAATATTGTTAAGTATATAAGAATGTTTCTCCAACTAATGCCAAAAATATTCCATAATCCTTTTAAAACTCATTGAAAATTAAAAAATTTTAGGAAAATAATTTTTCTGAAAAAAAAAAGTAAGAAAAATGTCATTTGGAGCTTAAAAAAGCAAAGTTTTTTTTTAAAAAAAAAAAAAAAAAAAAAGACCCAACCCGTGAACCGGCCGGGTTGCACCGGTTCACCCCGGGTTGACCGGGTCAACCCCGGGTCAGACCGGGTCGGAACAGTGCCGGTTCACTGGTTGAACCGGACCGGCCAGTTGGCCGGTTCGCCGGTTTCCGGTCCGAACCGGCCGGTCCGGTCCGGTTTTCAGAACAATGACCTTAAGCTCACAATTGGAGCTTTTTTCCATCCGGTTGGGCGAGCTTTTATTATTACCGTTAGGGGTAATAATTATGTTTCATCTTCTCTCACCAACATTATTCTTTTGTTCTGAAGCTCCGTGGTTCGTCTCTTTCCCTGAGTCTCTTCTTCGTTTGCGTTCTGAAGCTCCGTGGTTCATCGTTCGGTGTGGTGTCTTCCAGTGCTCCTGCCGTTCCGTCCGTTCCCTCTCTCGGAGTCCACCCAGTCTTCAAGGTGAAGAAGTGCTTCATCTTCAACCTCGAGCTGTCCTCCGTTCGATCTGTACTTTATCTTTTCCGATCTGTCTCCTCCGACAGCAACTCCGACTCAGCTTGGTTTGGTGCCGCCGTCACCGTTCACTTTCTCTCTCGCTGTGGATCTGGTCTCCGGCAGTGTTTCCCTTTTGGAGGTAAGATTTTACTTCATCCATTAAACATTATGGTTGGTCTCGGATCGAAAATGGCTGTTCATCCTCTGCTTTTCTCTGGCCTGATTTGGGTGTGAGACACACACACATTGTTTCCGATCTGCGATCTGTACGCTGTGTTTTTCGTTTTTTTTTAAATAAACAGCAAAAAAGACGTTTCAGTCCGTTGAGAATGAGGACCAACTCTGTTCATCTTTCATTCTGGTTTCGGTTAGTTACTTTTTTGGCCCAGGATAATGATTCTGATTTATTTTGGAGTATTGTTGTAATGTGGCATTATAATGAGCGTGCCTAACCGAAATGCGATCTTCATCTTGCTTAATGGTAGAGAGAATTGAGAATATCGATTGCTCTGGCTTCCTCTTCTCTGCTGTGGCCTCGTTTGATTGTTTTAGTTCCATTATTTGTTGTATTTCGCCTGAAAGTAGATGTTATTTGAATTTTTTCTTTTGTTCAATATGTTTGCAAATTAGACGTTTTTGTTAACATATAACTTGGAATGAAAATGCTTGGTGAGTTGAAAGTTTCCATGATTTGTCTCTTCTTTGCGTTTTTTCCCTGTTGTGTGTCGGCATTACTATGTCTCTGTTATGTTTAAGAATCATAGTATTTCCTTTTGTAACAGAAAGTTTTGCCCTTTCTCTTTATTTATTTTGTTTATGAATTATGATTGTAGTGATAGAGTTCATGTGCGCTTGAGTGTAACCTCAATACCCAACTATGCACATATCATTAAGTTTTAAAAATGTTATATGAAACAGACCATGTAAAATTGATCAATAAAAAGGTGCCTATCAATAATTTTTATTCAATGATGTTGTGTTTTAGCCTTCATATTAATTCATATTAATAAAAACATGCATTTAGTGTTGTGTGTGTGTAATGGTCAATTTGTACGTTTCTGGAATGGTTGTTTTAAATTTTGTTTGTTTGGGGTGCGACTATTGTTTAAATAGTGGCATAGCAATATGGATAAAGCTGTTTGGGATGATGCGACAACGGAAACTTTTGTGTATGCCTGCATTGAGCAAATTTACAAAAAAGAACGCCAAGGGTTGCATTTTACAAAGGATGGATGGAAGGCTATCGTCGCTACATTTAATGAGAAGACTAGGAACGAATATACAAGGGCACAATTGAAGAATAGGTTTGATATCCTTAGGAAAGAATTCAAGGCTTGGGAATCCTTAATCAAAGAGACCGGTGCGAGTAGAGATCCTACAGGTAAAGTCGTCGCATCAAAAGAGTGGTGGTAGTGGAAAATACAGGTAGCAGAAGTTTTAGCGGCTTGCACAATTAATTGTTTTCCTCTCGACTAATTCGTTTTGTTTAATTAATTAGTTTTTTGTGTTTTGTGTGGTTGCAGGAGAATTCAGCATACCGAAAGTTTAGACACACAGGCCTCAAGTTTGAAAGCGAACTAAGGATTATATTCAAGGATGCTATGGCGAACGGCGAGGATGTTATTGGGCCGCCTTTTCCAAATCCACAGGCACAGATAGAAGATGTTGAGAATGAAGATGTGTACAGGCCAACAATGCATGAAGAAGAAGGGTCAGGGGATAGCGAAGATGATCTGTTCGGTGCTAACCCCGTGCCTAGTACCGGAGTGACTGATGAGCTTGCTAGCATTGGTCTACCAAGAAGCACTCCATCAACTACTGGTACTGCGTCAGGAAGTCGGGGTAAGAGAAAGGTGGGTGAGGGGTCTGGACAGAGAAAGAAGCAGAAAGGGGCAGCTTCAAGACAAATCGCGGATGCAGTTAGTATTATGGCATTTGCATCCAAGGACAGAGCGGCAACAGACGCTATTAAAGAAGTTAGTGTCAATGCTGCTGTGACTCAGCTGTTTCGCATTGACGAACTCATACATGATGAGGACTTTCATCACCGCTGTATCGACCTGGTACAGGATAAGACAAACCGAGAAACGTTTGTGTCAATCTGTCAAGAGAACATGGATTTCGTTGTTCTGTGGTTGTGCTATAAGATTTATGGCTCCTAGATGTACCTAAACTATGTTTTATTATGTTTGTGACTTCTTGACATTATGTGACTTCATGACAATATGCTTTATGAAAGCTATTTTATGCCATTATCACTTCAATATGCTCTGGCCTGATCTGACATTAACACACACTGTATGCCTTTCAGTCCTTATTGAGTATTTTATTTCTTCCTTTACTCATAATTGAGTTTTTAATCACACTCACAGGGTCCATAAGCAATGGCAAATTCGAACAATCAACACTTACCTGACATGGTGGAGGAAGATGACCAGGAACGGCTTATATCTCTTATAAACGGGGAATGTGATGAGTACGAACAAATTACCGTTTTGATCTGTCAATATTGGATGACTTTCATGTGCAAAGAACCCCGCAAAACAAGTGCACGCACTGGTCGATTATGGGTGCAAGAGGTATTAGCAACCCATGGTTCACGCTGTCATGACATGTTTAGAGTGAAAAAACATGTCTTTTACAGCTTGTGTCATAAATTGGTCGAACATGGCTTACAGAATTCAGTGAATGTTGGGATCGAGGAGATGATTGCCATGTTTTTTATCACCGTTAGCCATGGTTTAGGCAATAGGGTGGTACAAGAACTCTTTCAACATTCAGGGGAAACGGTCAGTAGACTTCTGCACAAGGTATTAGATGCTTGCATGAATCTAGCTCAGGAAAATATTAAACCGAGTGATCCCGAATTCACTGTATGCCACCCAAAGATCGCAAACGATCCCCGTTATTATCCATACTTCAAAGATGCTATTGGAGCAATAGATGGAACGCACATTAAGTGTGTGATCACCGGTGGCAATCGGGAAACATATATCGGCAGAAAGGGATATCCAACGCAGAATGTAATGGCTGTATGTGATTGGGATATGTGCTTTACGTTCGTGTCGGCTGGCTGGGAAGGTACTGCACATGATGCTCGTGTGTTTAAACATGCTATTTCAAATCCAGCTATGACCTTCCCTCATCCACCTGCAGGTATATTTCAGTTACCTTCATGTCAATTACTTTAACGCCATGCCGCACTTATATTTATCTAATAGTTTGAATTGAATTCAACATTTATTAGGAAAATATTACTTGGTTGATTCTGGCTATCCGACACAACTTGGTTACCTTGGTCCCTATAGGTGTGAGCGTTATCATATGCCAGAATTTAGCCGCCAACCCGGATTTAGAAATGCTAACGAGACATTTAATTTTTATCATTCTAGTTTGAGGTCAACTATAGAAAGGACTTTCGGAGTATGGAAGAATCGATTTTTTTTGTTACAGAACATGCGTAAATATAGCTACCAGACACAAGTTCGCATTGTTTGTGCAACAATGGCCCTACATAATTTCATTAAGAGAAATGATGTTCGAGACGTGGTGTTTCGCCAGGGTGAAGCTGGGAATCTCGTCGATTTAGATAATAATAGCGTAGATGAACAGCCTTCCGCGTCAAATTATGGTAGGCGATCTTCTATTCAAATGAATCAGTTGCGTGACTCAATTAGAGACAACATTGTACGACACATATGATACAAGTTGTTATGTAATATTTTTTGGACAAATTGTGTTAATTTTAAATTCCAATTTTCCCAAATTTAACTTTTATAAAAAAAATTTTCAATTTCAAATTTAATTTCTTTCTTACTATTCTCTCTAAAATCACTTATGCTTCAGCTAATCCAAACAAGGTTGCAAAAGTTAAATTGACAAACTCTATTTTTTCAATCGCCAATCCAAACATAAATCACATTACACAATTAGGCTTTTACCAAAAACAAGATTACCAAAAGCTAAATGGACAAACTCCATTTTTCCAACCGCTGTTCCAAACACACCCTAAGATTATGCATTAAGAGTTGTATGTGCTTCCATTTTAAATTTTGTTCCCAAATTTCCATAAAAAAGGGGATTCTTATACTTTGATGATATAATTTTTCTTGGCTTCCTCACTTTGTCTCTTTTGTAGCAAGACTCAAGCATTGAAGGTACATACTCTCCCCACATCTTTCTTGATCTTCTTGTCATCTTGAATTTTCTACTATGAATGATATGATGAGAATGCACTTCTTTCATTCTTCTTTGCAAATAAAAATGTTTTAAAAAAAAAAGATTCTTTTCTTAAAATAAATGAATTTGGTTTCATATGAGATAATGAAAAAAAATGCCTTAAAAAAAAAAGTTAAAAAACACAAACAAACAAAAATATTTTTCACAAATAAATTAAATAAACATTTTTTCTAAAAAAACACCAACCAAGTGACTTGCATTTCTATCCTCGAACTACATGGGCTTTGATCCCTCTAAAGGGTACGTAGGCCCTAGAGTTTCGTCCTAGGTCAAGTCAAATTTTGTAAATAAATAATTTTTTTATAAATGCTCCCTTTTTTAAAATAAATATATTTTTTATTTTTGTAAATAAATGTTCCTTTTTTCTTCTTTAGTTTTCATTTCATTTATTTTTGTAAATATTCTCTTTTTTTATTTGGGTAATTATAATAAAACTAAAGGCCATAATATTTTTAAATAATTAACTTAGGGTAACCATTCTTGTGAATGAGTGTTGTGGAGTGACTAACATCTTCCCCATACACAATCGACTCCCGAACCCTAAATGGTTTTTGTAGATCAGTTTCCATTTAAAAAAAAGGTTTCCAAAGTTATCATATCTTTAAAATTTTGGTGGCGGCTCCATGTTTTTTAAATTTCGGGCGCTACATGCTTTATTCATCAAGCTGAAAAAATCCCGAGCGGCTTCATTCCACATGAACACTGGCTCTGAGCCCTGCATTTCTTTGTTGAAGTTGTCATCATGAACACCAAATGTATCACGCATAGCATCATTAACAAGATCATCTTCATCTAGTTGAACTCTTACTTGTGAACTTCGAGGGAGAGCATCATCATATCTCATACCAACCTTCTCACTATGAACTACCCAGAACGTATAGTCTTCTGGGAAAGGTTTCAAAAGCAAATGTTCCTTAACAACATGTTGTGCATGCCACTTCTTGAACTTGCATATCTAACACAGACAGACGATCTTGTCGTTACAGCTGGAGTGAGTGAATGCAAAATCCAAGAAATTGTTTAATCTGTACAAATATTTCGGAGAATTGCGTGGCAACCAAATCTATGACTTATCCATAGCTACTAGTAAGATAGAAGAAAGTATAGAGAAGAAGATGAGTGAATAGAGAATGATGAATGCCTGGAAGCTTATATTCTGATTTTCCAACATTTAATATATTGTAGCGGTTCAGTAACCGCTACAATAACTGCTACCTATTTGTAGAGGTTATATGAGTATAACCACCACCAATTTTCAAGCCGTTAGAGTCAAATTAAAGAATTTATTTTAACTTTGTAGCAGTTCTATAAACAAACCGCTACTAATATTATTGACCGTTAGACAATTTTAAAACAAGCATTAGTTTTCAATTTGTAGAGGTTATTGGTGTAAACCACTACAACTTAGAATAAAGTAGGGTGAAATTCAAAATTGAAATGTTGAATATTTATAGCGGTTATTATTGTAACCGCTACAAATATTCAATATTTGAATTTTGAAATTCCCTCCCACGGTTCTTTACATTTGTAGCGGCTTTTACTCATAACCGCTACAAATATTCAACAGACTTTATAGCGGTTTTTTACCTTAACCGCTATAAATATTGTTCAAAATTTTTTTTATATTTGTAATGGTTTTATTATAAAACTGCTTCAAATATATACAATTAATTTTGTTGTTGTTGTTAGTTTTACAAATATAAATAAGACTGTCGTAAATGCAACACAAATTTAACAAGGTAATCTATAAATATAAATATAACAATAGTAAAGGTAATAAAAATTTAAGTTATGAAAAAAATATAGATTTATTTACAAATGTTTCAAAAATAAAAAATAAATATGTCATAAACTAAGTAGCAGGAGACTGATCATCTGGTCCTCCTTTAGGTGGGGCTCCCTCAGGTATTGGTGGATTGAGGCGTTGGGCAGAGTTAACAGCACCATCATCATCAGTAGGAGGAGGAGGTTGGACAACGAACTGAGGGACAGGGGGAACATATGGATGCTACTCGTCCAGGAACAGGCGACTCTACAACCGCTCGAGCATGATGTTTGTGATATCACGCCACTGCCTATACTGAGTGTAGTAGAAATCGGCCTGCTGCTGCATCTGCTCAACAGACTCGTCCCTTGGACATCTGACCTCGAACATCTGTGCTCTAGAGCTGCCAGCCTCAGAGGCGGCGCTTTTGCCGTAGACCATGCTAGGTCTGGCGCCTATCCCCATCCCCTGCACGGTTATGGGGTGCCCAGCCTGACCCAGACCAGCCTTCAAAGGAGCCGCAGGGTTCACAAACCCTTGTGACTCCTCAGCTTGGGTCTCTCGCAGCTCAGCCTGCGACTATTGCATCCGCTCCTGCCATTTTATGAAACAATTGCTTATTAGTATTTTTCATAATAAAGTTGGTTTTATAAACAATATAATAATGAAATCACTTACAATGGCCGCCTCTGCCTACTGAGAGGTCGGAGTCCCATCACGGTGTCTGTGTGTGATAGCGAACAACTCCCCGTAGTCCGTCTGACGGTTCTCCTGCTGGGCCTTCCTCTCCTAAAACAATTACAAAATTAAATTAGTATTATCAAAACAAATACATTCTTTATAATATGAAATAACTAGCTAAAAGTAATTGATATTGTGAAAAGTTACTAGCTCGCTGTAAGTGACAGCAAAAGTCTTCGAACCTGCTGTGTGGTAGATCGTCTACTGCCTACGACACCTCGTGTTCCTCTGAGAAAGCACCTAGAAAAAAACAATATTAAATGTATTAAAACAAAATAAAACATTTATAATTAATAAAATCATAAAATTAATTAATTAAAATTTAATAATTATAAATTAAAAAATTATATATAATTAATGTAATAAATACATTACTTGCCCCTCAGCGTTCCTCCTGAACTGGACGAAACTCGCCCAATCGTTCGGCGGGACACCGTTCGGGATACTCTCGATCAGCTGCTGCAAAGGCATCATCCTATCCTTATCCACACTGTGGAAGAGACGAGTCCTCATGTTCCTCCAACCGTCGCCCATCTTCATCAGCGTATACCTCTTCCGATTGGCTCGGATGGCAAACCTTAACTATAAATTTTTTTTAAAAATATGACTAATTACAAATAATACAATTAAAAAAATATTAGTTAAATAGAATTAATTACAAAAAAGATACTATAATTAAATACTATTAATTACCTGCACCACTTCCTCCCAAGCCAGGTCCTTCGGCTCCTTCGGAACGTTCTTTCAAGTCCTGAAGTGAAGGGGGAACCACATCCAATTCGAGCCTAGCTCATTCAAGAAGCAGTTAAACAGGTGACCCCCATTGTCGATGGGCTGGTCCGTGCCCTCATTCCACAGCACTACAACTCGTAGTGTCCAGTCCATGCTGTTCAAACCGACCACGTCCCGCCTCCTTGTGGACACTTTCCCCTACTCATCTGTACAATTTATCACACGTTAGATAAATTGTAATTCAAATTTAACATTTTGAATTTAAATATATAATTTATTAAATAAAAATATATATTTACTTTGGACCTGCACCTCAAACCCAATAGATCGTGAAGACGACCCACATGGGTTGTTCTGCTCCCGCACCTCCTCCTCATCAAGGAACTGCTCAATCTCTCTTATCCCAATCAGGATCTCAAAGTCCTCATTCGCGTCATAGTCATTGACGCTGATATCTTGTCACGCCCTTATTTTAATTTCACATTTATCAGAGTATTCGCGGAAAACGATATGCGGTTCGGTGGGCAACATAGGAATAACATGAATATACTGATAATAAGTGCATGATTACATAAATGCCCCATAGGGGTTCGTACCTGATAATTACAAATAATGTAGCCGTACAAGGCTACTAGGGTATCTAAACCCATCCCAGTAAAATAGAGACATCTTCCTGACTTTGTTCTGCCACTGCAATCCCCTCGTGTAGTTCTCTTCTTTGCTCTCAACATATCTTTTGTCTTCTCCTGTCTAAATTGTTGGTAGGGGAGGGTGAGATTCGAGAGAATCTCAGTAGGAAACAGATACCATAATGCATGCATGATTGATGCTATGTGTATGACATATTAGCTTTATCTAGATGTATGCCCCATAATGACATTTCTGCATGCTCAATGTTTCATACAACAAGACTATGGCCACAGCGAAAACAGAAACAAAGCTTCATTTATTCAAATATGCTCTACACAATCAAGTAAAGCAATCACATACATCATTACACAAGCAAAGACATCAAATACATGCAAGTAAGGTAAGTCCCCTACCTCCAAATCTTTCTCCTCGATTTGCGTGCCTCGATCTTCGTGCAAACAGCTCGGGGCTCCATATTCGATCCTACAATGTCAAATGTACTATTTAGACACTTCCATAGTGTTTCTGGGGGTTATATGAGGCTATATTGAAAATTTACTAAAATACCCCCGGGGACCCGGCCCCATCATACCCGGTCCGGCTGTACTTTTCTCGAAATTCTAACCTGGGCTATCCTGACATATTTTCGCCCAAGGAATCCATTTCCGGACTCGGAATTATCAAATTCAATGTAAAATTACGAAATTGCCCTTGGCAGCCATACTTTTAGGGTTTTAGGGGCGTTTCCGTAATTATGCTTTCTAGGCTTTTTCCGAAAAAGTGCCCAACTGTAACCCCACCTAATTTTCCCTCCTGAATCCAATGGAACCATCAAATCATTGAAAATCCAACTCTAAGACCCATTTATAGTGCTGGCCGAAATATATGGGAATTTAGGGAAAATTGGGGTTTTTCGGTTTTGGCTCCGTAAACATGTTCCTTTCTACTCCTAACCACTTTATTGACTATTCCATTAGGTTAAAACTACCATTTAGTATCAATTTGGGCAGCATAACCCCTAAGGAAACCCATTTTCCATTTTTACAACTAATGGCAATCCGGCGAAATTTCACCGATTAAATTGCCCACAACAGCCAGAATAAGCAATATACAAAAGTTTGGAAGTTACCTCAAGCTCCCACTGGCTTTTCTCAAAGTGGCTGAAACCCTAGCTCTTGAAAAATCAAAAGATGAGCTTCCAAACCTTGAATCACATAGAAGAATAGCTTAGGAGCGGAGTTATACGCATTAGGAACCGATTTACCGAAGAAATCACTTACCTCTGTAAGTTTTTCCTCCTCCTTTTCTCTCTCTAAAATCTCAACTTTCTCTCTCTATTTCAGAGCTGTGCTGCACGGTTTGGCTGAAGGAAGGAGAAGAATGATATTTATTATATGATATTTACTTATTACACCATTTTTCCAAAATTCGAATTTTACAAAATTCTGGCAGATTTCTGCCCAAACTTTGAAAAATCATAACTAATTCTAGAAAAATCGAAATGAGGTGATTCCAAAGCCTATAAAACCCTTATTGAGTCTAGATTCAAGGAAAAATATAGAATTTTGCTTTCTGGAATCACAAAATTCCCAGAATTTCAATCTTTGTATATTGTTCCAGAAACTTTCCAGTTTTTCTGGGCTAACTTCAAAAATTCATATCTTTTTGTGTATAGCTCTAATTGATTCATATGACCTATCAAATTAAAGCTTAGGATGTATAATTTCATCCTGTAAAATATCATAATTTTTTATTATCATTTAATCATTCAAAATCACATGACAAGCTTACTACCTCATAGGCGATTTCACCAAAAACATAATTACTTTCTCCAAAATTCATCATTTTACTTTCTTAATACCCCAAAGATATTAGAATCATTAGGGGATAAATTTGGGCTCCTGCTAAATTGGGGCTTAGCAGTCCACTTAATTTAGGCTTATTCCAAAGCCTTCAATCCCAAATTTCGGGGTATTACATTTCTCCCCCTGTTCAATAAATTTCGTCCTCGAAATTTGAACGTTTACAATTTAGGGATTAATCCTATCTCATTCTATTATCACATGCAGGCTCAAAAGCCATGTAACATCATAGTCATACTTCCATTACTAATCTCAGATAGTGTTCAGCATTCATCATCCATTCTGTACACAATATGTAGTGTGCATTCAAACACAGGTTCCCACAGCGCTTGGTTCCATAGGCCTTACAGCCTCCTTGGGACTTCACTCGAATTCACACAATCACTTTTTTTTTGTAACGGCCCAATCCTCATCCCCTTAACGAGGCCTATTGGATGTCCCTCACCCCCTTACGAGGTCTGTTGGGCTAGTGAGCTGGCCATGGTTCACTTCGTTAGGTTCCTCCCATGGTAGAATATCCCGCCTCATGTGAGACATGGTACCATTGGACACCAAAACGCTTGGTCACGCTGGTCTTACTGCCTCTGCTACAACCTGGTACAGTTTGAATGTTCTGTCAACCTCAAAACATTACCTTGGACACATTGGTCCAATGTCATCGCACTAGGCATCAACCACAGTACTAGACACACAGGTCTTACAGCCCAGAGACACCGCCCTATGCAACCTTGCACATCGGGTCTTACCGCCTTATACAAACTTGTACACTTTCTGTAAGTTATGCCTACCTGTTCGGTGTTCAGGATCAAATGACTATTTGAACCTTACTGGACGTACTGTGTGCACTGTTCACTATGTGACCATCCACTGTTTGCACTATATCACAAGTGGATGATTCATTCTGTGAGGCTACATCTATGGAGATGTTCATGCCTTTACTCAACCTTGTTGCATCAAAACACATCCCAATCCATGCCTACTTGCATCTGTGTAGACCATAAAGCTCGACTGTGGATCTGGGATTGTTATTACTGGTGCTGTTGAGAGGTATTCGCCACCATTCTACCCTACTACACTAGGGTTCATCCCAATTCCAGTTCACATGTGTCATCACAAACTACAAAGGTTGTGTGACTGTTGACCATACAGGTCATCATATTGTACACCACACATGATGTAATACTGTACACCACACAGGGTGTAATACTGTTTATCACATATACTGTAACAATGTTGACCATCAAGGCCATATTATGTTTTGGGATGATCAACAATGGTGCAAACATCAACCCCTCCTGTAAGTTTCGAAATTGCACCTAGATTCATCACACTTCCGCTGCCCACTCTGAGGTCTATCGCCTCATATGAGCTTTAATATTATCAGGATGATTTAATAGGAGTCCTATAGGAACCTCCCATGACACCTGATAGCACCCACAATCTATATTCCTCTGTGCCCACTCTTTACCCATTTGAACTTGAATCATTTTGAACCATATAAACTCTTATCTTAAGAAAACACATTCAATGTGGGATTCATTACAATACAACATCGTTGAGGACCAAAGTTTCCGTAGCTCTACTCTACGATTCAACTTCATGGCAGCTGTACTCTAGGATTAGTCATCACGGTGGCTGCACTCGCGGGTTCATCATCACGGTGGCTGCACTCGCGGGTTCATCATCACGGTAGCTGCACTCTAGGGTTCATCGTCACGGTGGCTGCACTCTAGGGTTCTATACTCGGTGCTTCACACAGGCGCCCATACACCTGGTCAGCCCCCTTCCGGTCAGAACTTTCCTTAGGTAGCCCTCTCCGATCAGATTTCACCGTAGGTAGCCCTCTCCGATCAAATTTCACCGTAGGTAGCCCTTTCCGATCAGAACTTTCAATCTTTGTGGTCGCAGTACAACTCCACAATTATGCCATAAAGGCAACGTTTCTTGATTCAATATAAACATTCTTATCATCAACTCAAGATTATGGATGGAATAGTTCAATTTCTGAAGCTTCAGCTGACGAGATGCGTATGCCCTCACTCGGCTCAATTATCATCTCGATCTATGCCTGCTCGCATCTGGGAATTCAATTCCCTTCCCAATCCATGCCATCTGGCATCAGTGAAGACAACAAAGGCCCACTATGGATCTGGGATTATCAGTGTTAGTACTTTAATAAATTTTCATCATCAGCTCTCTGAAGCTCCTCTCACAATCATCATCCCATGCATAATACTGAGTTCTGGGAAATTTCGATATAAACATCTCATCCCTTTTTTTTCATTATTGTCACACCCGTAGCCCTTCTTGGCCTCGTACCCGAGTCCCTTAGGACGTGGCTCACAACCTCGTCGGGTAGAGTGCCTTTTTATTCACACCACATGGCTCTCTATAGTAACCCACAATCATCCATAGAAAATGTGATAGATAAATATGTCATGCACCATATAGTGTAAAATGAAAATCATATCAATCCGTGTGTGTACACAAAGTTTAGGGCCAAACACCCAGTTAAAACAACAATCTGTGTGTGTACACAAAGTTCAGGGCCAACCATCCATATGAAACCCTTACGTGTACCTCAGCCGAGTCACCGACTACAGCTAGGTAAGATCAGTGTACCTCAGCTAGGTCCCAGACCATAGCTAGGTAATGTGCCCTAGGCACGTGTTCATTCACAAAATATAGAACATACAACATATTAACCATCACATAGTGTACGAGAGATTATAGTTACTACATTGGCCTTTCCTGGATAACTTTCCTGATGATCATTGATCATTATATACCACTTGTTAACGATCTGAATCAGAATAACAATATGCAGTTCAGTGTACCCGTAGGTACCATGCTCGATCATACTCAATGTACCCATATGCACTATATTCGATGTACCTGAAGGCACTATGTTCGATGTACCCATAGGCACTATTCATCAAATTTGGTAAATCCACCCCCTGTCACATCATTTAAATCATCTAACATAAATAATCATTAGTCATGGAGAAACCTTAAGACAATTATTATGTCTCAAATCTTCATGACCCTATAAAATCACTTCCCAGGGGGTCACCCATCCTGGAATTTCCCTGGGTTGAGCACGTTTAACTTTTGCATACCCATGCCCAAACGTGGATACCGGCTTCTACTGTTTTCGTCCACGGGTACCTCGTGACTACCCTCATCTCAAAAGACATGCCGGCTATCTCCGGTCATCAAAATATTGAGTGTGGACCGTACATTAGCCTTGGCCGTACCCATATCCTTGGGTTCCGCAATATCCTTAGACCATTCTCGTCTAGTATTGCACCACTAGCGGCTCTTCAGTACTCGCCATTTCTCATGGCAGATTCACAATTCAGGAAGATACCCTCCTTTGGTACCTTCCGTCCATGCATATTTCCTATCACTGTGTAATCAAGACCTTATCAGTATACCATCATGTTGCCAGAACCACCGCACTTACTCTGAGCAGACAATTCTGTGGCCAGAATCCTTGCTCTGATACCAAAATGTCACGCCCTTATTTTAATTTCACATTTATCAGAGTATTCGCGGAAAACGATATGCGGTTCGGTGGGCAACATAGGAATAACATGAATATACTGATAATAAGTGCATGATTACATAAATGCCCCATAGGGGTTCGTACCTGATAATTACAAATAATGTAGCCGTACAAGGCTACTAGGGTATCTAAACCCATCCCAGTAAAACAGAGACATCTTCCTGACTTTGTTCTGCCACTGCAATCCCCTCGTGTAGTTCTCTTCTTTGCTCTCAACATATCTTTTGTCTTCTCCTGTCTAAATTGTTGGTAGGGGAGGGTGAGATTCGAGAGAATCTCAGTAGGAAACAGATACCATAATGCATGCATGATTGATGCTATGTGTATGACATATTAGCTTTATCTAGATGTATGCCCCATAATGACATTTCTGCATGCTCAATGTTTCATACAACAAGACTATGGCCACAGCGAAAACAGAAACAAAGCTTCATTTATTCAAATATGCTCTACACAATCAAGTAAAGCAATCACATACATCATTACACAAGCAAAGACATCAAATACATGCAAGTAAGGTAAGTCCCCTACCTCCAAATCTTTCTCCTCGATTTGCGTGCCTCGATCTTCGTGCAAACAGCTCGGGGCTCCATATTCGATCCTACAATGTCAAATGTACTATTTAGACACTTCCATAGTGTTTCTGGGGGTTATATGAGGCTATATTGAAAATTTACTAAAATACCCCCGGGGACCCGGCCCCATCATACCCGGTCCGGCTGTACTTTTCTCGAAATTCTAACCTGGGCTATCCTGACATATTTTCGCCCAAGGAATCCATTTCCGGACTCGGAATTATCAAATTCAATGTAAAATTACGAAATTGCCCTTGGCAGCCATACTTTTAGGGTTTTAGGGGCGTTTCCGTAATTATGCTTTCTAGGCTTTTTCCGAAAAAGTGCCCAACTGTAACCCCACCTAATTTTCCCTCCTGAATCCAATGGAACCATCAAATCATTGAAAATCCAACTCTAAGACCCATTTATAGTGCTGGCCGAAATATATGGGAATTTAGGGAAAATTGGGGTTTTTCGGTTTTGGCTCCGTAAACATGTTCCTTTCTACTCCTAACCACTTTATTGACTATTCCATTAGGTTAAAACTACCATTTAGTATCAATTTGGGCAGCATAACCCCTAAGGAAACCCATTTTCCATTTTTACAACTAATGGCAATCCGGCGAAATTTCACCGATTAAATTGCCCACAACAGCCAGAATAAGCAATATACAAAAGTTTGGAAGTTACCTCAAGCTCCCACTGGCTTTTCTCAAAGTGGCTGAAACCCTAGCTCTTGAAAAATCAAAAGATGAGCTTCCAAACCTTGAATCACATAGAAGAATAGCTTAGGAGCGGAGTTATACGCATTAGGAACCGATTTACCGAAGAAATCACTTACCTCTGTAAGTTTTTCCTCCTCCTTTTCTCTCTCTAAAATCTCAACTTTCTCTCTCTATTTCAGAGCTGTGCTGCACGGTTTGGCTGAAGGAAGGAGAAGAATGATATTTATTATATGATATTTACTTATTACACCATTTTTCCAAAATTCGAATTTTACAAAATTCTGGCAGATTTCTGCCCAAACTTTGAAAAATCATAACTAATTCTAGAAAAATCGAAATGAGGTGATTCCAAAGCCTATAAAACCCTTATTGAGTCTAGATTCAAGGAAAAATATAGAATTTTGCTTTCTGGAATCACAAAATTCCCAGAATTTCAATCTTTGTATATTGTTCCAGAAACTTTCCAGTTTTTCTGGGCTAACTTCAAAAATTCATATCTTTTTGTGTATAGCTCTAATTGATTCATATGACCTATCAAATTAAAGCTTAGGATGTATAATTTCATCCTGTAAAATATCATAATTTTTTATTATCATTTAATCATTCAAAATCACATGACAAGCTTACTACCTCATAGGCGATTTCACCAAAAACATAATTACTTTCTCCAAAATTCATCATTTTACTTTCTTAATACCCCAAAGATATTAGAATCATTAGGGGATAAATTTGGGCTCCTGCTAAATTGGGGCTTAGCAGTCCACTTAATTTAGGCTTATTCCAAAGCCTTCAATCCCAAATTTCGGGGTATTACATATCTCCCTCTCCCAGTTCAGGCACCTCTGGTGCGGTCGTCTCCTGTGGGACCGTATGTGGTGGTTGTGGTGGGGCCACTCCTTGGCTGCTGTGGGGAGATGGGCTGAAATGGTGTGGTCACCCTCCCTCCACGCTGCCCCCTCCTCTGCTACTGCTACCTCGTAGAATTGGTTTGGGGACCTCGGGCTCCTTCCCCTTGTCCATGCTTGAAGCCATATCAACTACAAAATTCAAAAAAAAAAAAAACCAATTTA
This sequence comes from Inga oerstediana, assembly GCA_963210345.1. Lineage (NCBI taxonomy): Eukaryota > Viridiplantae > Streptophyta > Magnoliopsida > Fabales > Fabaceae > Inga > Inga oerstediana. The sequence goes on from OY723408.1 coordinate 65,072,081, forward strand.
GTCACATTTATATGTAAAATTATAATAAAAATAAAAATAAAATAAGTATTGTCCGTACCTCAAGTGATATAAAGAGAAATGCTAGAGAGAAAACTTTCCGACAGACGTCAGAATGCTCAGATCTAAAGGAAAACTCTAAGAGAAACTTCAGAAAACAAAATGGCCAAATGAAAAAAAGAAGAGGCAGCACCGCTTTTTATAGTTGTGGATTTTGTAGCAGTTATTGAAAAAACCGCTACATCAACCACTATAAAAAAGTTAGGGCGGCCAAACTTTGTAGCGGTTATGAAATGTAATGACCTTTGAAGTTTTGTAGTGGTTCTAAAAACATAACTACTACAAATAGGCGACCTTTGGTATTTTGTAGCGGTTCGATTCGTAGTAACCGCTACAAAAAACCGATAAACTATTGGCGCAGCTTGGTGGCACCATGTGGCGCGAACTTTATACTGGTTTATTTGTTACAACCGCGACAAAGTTTGGAGGGAAACTTGTGCCATATTTATAGCAGTTTTTTCATATTAACCACTACAAATAATGTTGTTAATCTATCATGCCACTGGACACGTAGGTTGCCGCTACAATATTGTAGTGATTTATGTTAAAACCACTATAAATGTCAATATTTGTAGCGGTTAATATTAACCGCTACAAATTCATCGCTTCAAAATACCATTTTTTTTGTAGTGACTAAGGTAATCAAAAAATACCAAGTAAGATAATCAAATTAAAAAATGCCAAGTAATGTGTGTCCCACTCTTTACAAATCACTATCCGATCCTATGCTCTTGCATATCAACAGTCACGATAGTAGGAGAAAAAAGAATAAAGAAGAGGGGAGAGGTGGCCTAGCTAAGAAAAAAGGGGGGCACTTGGAGTTTGAGAAGAAGTTGTAAGTAGAGAGGAAGAGAGCAAGTCGCACTTGATCAAAATGAAGAACCCTTAACACCAACTGTCCCCTCTTCATTCTCTCACCACGGCTGCTCTTGCTAAGCTATAGAAGTAAATGGGAATTACTTAATGCCACATATAAATAAATGGAAATAAAGAAATAATAATTCACAATGTCTCATTAATAGCATTAAAAAAAATTAAATAGGAATACTTAATGAATATTCTTTGGGATATTATTAGTTGATATAAAATCAAATATAATAATAAAATCATATTGTCAACTATGATATTTAAAAAACATAATGAAAGCCAACCATTATTTTAACATTTTTTTTATTTTAATTGTGAATGAAATCACAGTGATTAACTGATTACTCCAACATTTAACCCTTTTAAATTTGAATCACATTTCTTCCTCAGACCTGGTGATTCAGTCAAAGACGCTATATATCTTCCTTGACTTTCTATCAGGACTAAGTAAAACGCCTCCCTACTAGTTGTCGCTTGACACTGAGTCGAAGACGCTAATGAATTAGGTGTCAAGGTCGAACGTCAATGCGTAACAACAATACGTCTGGATCTAGCTCACGCTTTCTTAACAACAGGAAAAAACGCGTTTGGTATCAATAATTCAAATTCTCATTTTGTAAGTGTTAGTTTGGAATAGTTTATTTTTAGGTAATAAATGCTTATAAATTATTATTCACGGTATACGAGATAAGTATGTGAGAGGAGTTTTATCTCGGCTTACGTAATAAGGACTTATTTGTCCCCAAAACGTGTTTCCAAATACTCCCTTCAATCCTATTTATAAACAATTTTTTTTTTAATTGCGCAAAATGAACTGATAGTGAAAAGTAATAAGTATGTCAAAAAAACCATATTTTTCAATATATGCCCTTATTTATGAAAAGAGTATAGGAGAGAGAATAAATAAAAAGTACGAGAGATAATGAGTAGAAGATATGAGAGAGAATGGGCATTTAATAAGGGTAAAATAGGAAAAAAAATTTACATTTTCAGACAAAAAGTGAAAATTATTTATAAAAGAAACCAACGCTATGAAAAAAAAATTATTTATAAATAAGATTAGTGGGAGTAATACTCTAACAGTCAGGATTCGTCTACTGTTGCTTTTATGCTACAAAAAGAAATTCAACCAAACTTTAAAAGAATCTAAAGCAATCAATACTCCCTCCAATTTTATTTATAAGAGCATAAATTAAGTAATTTAAGAAAACGGTTAAAATTAGATAAAAATAATAAGTGTGCCTAAAATATTTTTTTCAAGAATTCTTTTATTTACGAGGGATAAGTAAGAAAGAGAAATAGACTAAATATACGTATCACTAATTTTTAATCAATGCAATACTTCCTCTAGTTTTCATTATAAGGCACCAACTAATAAGTGTTTTTTATTCTTTTTATAAAGCACTTTCTTGTTTCCAAAGAGCATTAAATATTTTTTCCATATATGCCCACATTTAATAAAGGTAGTGGAAGAGAGTAATAATTAATACGATATTAGAGTTTTGTGTAATTAGTAGAGTAATATTAGAAATTACTTAAATTTTAAGACAAATTTAATGACTTTAATTATTTTTATTGGTTTGTAAGAATTGTTAATCGGTGCTGTGACAAATCCCTAATTTTATTATATATTTTCATACTTATTTAGGGATTTTGTCATAATAACTAAGCTTACAATGCCTTATTTGTGCTAATTGAGATTAAGAGTAGATATATTAAATTAGGATTAAAAAAAGTTAAATTGTCAAAATAATTGTAATTACTCTTAATCATTGATTTTTGAGAGGATTTGATATTGGTTTAATTGTTTTTAATTGAAAGTCCTTGGAAATTTGGATTAAATTTGAAAATGGCAATTTGGGGTTTGAATTCCTGAAATAACAGTTTGGTACCATAAAAATTGAAATGCCAATTTAATCTTACCAAAACTCAGTGTTTTGGCAAGCTTTAGGTCAGACGTGAATGAGCTTTTCAGATTTAATGGCAGAGACTAGCATCGACAGAGGGGGAAGCAGAGGCGCGGTGCAAATCTTGAACCTTCTCCTTCACTTTCACCTTGATTCTCCTACACTTCACCATTCCTTCTTGGTCGCCGGCGACCTTTGCTTCCTTCATCGTCGCCAGCGACCTTCCATTTCACCACAAAAGGTCGAAAGTGAGAGACGAACGAGAACAGAGGGAGCTGCCGCACTGAGCTTGAGCAGCGATCTCATCTCTCCCAACAAGCACCGCTTCACTACCACATCATTACCACCAGCCCTCCACACCATCGTCATTCCACCACTGCCAAGTTCAACTGCCGCGAAGGGAGAGCAGAGAAGCAGAGTTGCCGTGAGTTTGGAGCTGTCACGAGGAAGTTGGAGAGCTGAAGACGGAGGTACATAATAGGTCCTTCACCGACGTGAACAGATTTGCGAAAGCTTGAGAAACAGCTGGATCAGAGCTCAAACCACTACCATTCCTCTATTCTTCCAGCGAGTTCTTAAGGAAGGAAGCAGCATGTTCAGACTTTGCAATTCTCTGGATTCTCTTAACTCATTCAACACTTCACTTTAATTCATGGCTGTTTTGGTTTCTGCTGGACAATTTGCTATTACTGTGACAACGAGCTTCATGAATTGCAGTGGCAGTGATTAAAGTTATAATCCTAGAGCAATTGATTGATTATTGATGTTTGGAGCTAAAAAGGGAGTTTTATTTTACTTTATTAGCTTGCTATGTATTTATGATTTCTTTGGTTTAAGGAGTTGTAATTTATAGTTAAGACTGATATGTTTGATTTAATCTTTGTCTGAATCAATTTGTTATTTGAATTAGTTTATGTTGAACATTGAGCTCATCAATATATGTGGTTACATGTATGTTTCATTGTAATTCTCTTGATTCTCTATTATTTTGTATGAAATTGTTTGAATATTAAATTAGTTTTGGATTATTTTAGAACCAATTGCATAAATTAATTCATAAATCACACGCTAAGAGTGCTTAATAACATCTCTAGAGTAGGGGTTCCTCTCTGTTGATGTTAGACTCATCAGTTGATGGGGTTTGGTATTTTAGAGAACTTAGTGATTTCATAAATTGCATACAAAGTGATTTTTAATAGTGTTTTAAGAAGTGATTATTTCTAGGTATAGGAATAATAATTGATTAATGCACTACACTCAGCGGTATTTGAGGTTTGGTATTTTGAGGGACTTTGATTGCAATTGCTAATGTTTTGCATTGAGTTTCGGTTAGAGGGATTAAGTCTTGCCTGGTGTGGAAGATTTAATTCATCTAACTCAAGCTAGCTCAAAGGGTCTTTTAAATATTTTTGTCAAATTAGCACACTCCCATTATCTTATGAAGCAAATGATAGTTGAAATTCATTGTTTTAAGAGACTTTATCACACTATTCAAAACAAATTTCCATTCCATTTCACTTTTATTCCAAAAAATCCAAAAATATCTATTTTAATTACATTTAATTCATAGTTTTTGAAAATCAATCAATCATGTTTTACCATTATCAAATTTGCATTGTAATTACTTAGTTTATTAGGAATTAGTTTCATAATCGGCTTCTTAAAGTGAAACGACCCGAGTTGTGCACTATATTACATTAATTTGGTTTTATTATTAATAACCCTGAGGAGACTAAAAGAGAGTTATTTCAAATGGTGCTATTGCCAGAGAGCCAAGAAATTGGTTTCCTAGTAACTAAGTGTCAAATACTTTTAACTGGGATGAGCCTTTAGAATTTTTACATACTTAGTCATAGTTTATGTTGCATTTTAATTAGTTTAGGTAGTTGTGCATGTTTTTCATAACATATTGCATCTTTACATAGAAAATTTTACAAAAATACTAACAAATATCTTGATTTTTCTTTATTTTTGCATTTGCATTCTTGCATTTTTCTTGCATATACTTGATTTCTTCCAATTTTTAGGAATTATTTATATCTCTAGGACTTTTTAGGACTTAGGATTCATTTGGTTTTAATTGATTGCAATTTGAATGGCTTGATCTAATAAGATCATGAATTTCAGTTTTACACTAATTCTTATATGCATTCCTTTTTAGGAAATGAAAGGACTTCAAGCTCTCAATTCTTGGGTGAATCTTATGGCACTTGGAGACATGAAGCTTTTATAATCTTACATATTCTCAAAAGCTTGATTTGCTTTAATAAGAAGTGGATTCCCTCCGAGTAGACATAAATTATCAAGGAGGAGCCTCTGAATTTCAACATCCTCGATATCTTCATCCACATTTGGAACCATCTTATCCACAAACCTCCTATTTTGACCATGAACCCACCTCAATCCCACTTTAATCATATTTCTTCATCCTACCTATTCCATCAAGAATTATCTACTTCACTCTACCATGAACCATTATCTCCATCTCATCTTCCCCCATTTCCCCTACTTCTATGTCATGTCGAACTTTATGAATCAAGTTCTCCATCATTCTATGAACTTCTACCACAATCTCCTACACTTTAACCTAGTGGACTTGATGTTTTCCTCACCTTGCCAAACATGGATGATCGAACTCGTGCATTGAGCATAATGTATGAAGAGCTCAAGTTGAACACTTTAAGTTGTTTATGTGCAATGAGGCAAAAGCGATTTCCAATGAGCAAAAAGAGCGAATGGAGGAGATAGAAGTCTTTATCAAAGCATTTGTTGATCATGTGTTATGGACAAAGATCGGAGGAGAAGACGAAGCTCCATGGATTGATGACTCCAAGGATGAGGGAACCAAAGAGCAAAAGCCAAACACCACTTCACAAGTGGAAGATTTCATACCTTCAGTGCCTACTCCCACAAAAGATGTCAAAAAGAAGCAAGTGCATCTTCAACTATTAGAGGAGCCACTTCCAAACAATGGTACTATTCCTCCTCTTCTTGAAGAGGTTGACCCTCCTCTTGATACTATTCTTGACATTATGAGTGATGATGAGGTAGATGAAGAAATTGTGGTTGAATCCCCTCATATGCTTTATGTTGAAAATGCTCGCTGTGATATTTCTAATAGTAGTTGTGTGGTTGATGATTTTACTTGTCCAATCTATGCTTCTATGTGTGATGAACATGTTCTTTTCCCTAGTTATAGGAGTCTTGAACACATTAAGCATGACATTGGAGAATGATGAATTATGGTTGAATACTCAAATCGTGGTAAAGTGTGAACCTAATGATAGCTCAAATAATTGTCTAAATGATGTCTGCTTAAGTGATTCTTCCTCTCTTTCAAGTGTTGGCACGCATGATTTGAAATTTTATAATGCTATTGAACTTGATAAAAAATTCATTTTTCCCTCTTCTTTAGACTCTTCTTTTGTTTGTTCATGTGAGGGTAAAATGTCATATGCTGTTTGTGCTAATATTGATAATTGGCTTTCTTCTTCACATGACATTGATTCTTCATCTAATTCAAGTGATAACAACAAAGTTCATGCTATACTTGCTACAAGCCTTGAAAATTGTGCACCTTTTGGCTCCTTTGAATCATATGTTTTAGGTAGTTTAATAAGGAAAGATTCAATGATTTTGAATGATAAAATTGTTCATGAAAATGAATATTTCCATTTAGCTCTTTCTTGCAATTTTCCACTTGATATAGAAAATGCAAATACTTATTTTGAAATTTTAGATGGTGATCGCTTGAACAATTCTCTTTCTTCTTCCACTCTTTCACCTCCCAACTCTTGTGATTGTAAAAGTGATGTAATGCACTCCAACGCTAAGTTGGATTCTGCATTTTTCCCATTGCAAACACAATAGGATTTTAAAACTATGACTACTTGTTTGGTTCCTACTGAAGGGAACCCAATTGATTTTCTTGGATGTGATTCCTACTTGGAGAGTTTTATTCTTAATATGAGTGCATAATACCCTAAGTCTTCCCATGTTTATATCTTTGGATTCAATACTACTTCTGGCTTGTCTTCTAAGCAAGCAAACACTTGGAAGGATCCTTTGTGGTACTAACCTCTACCTAAGAAAATCAAGCAAAGAAAAGTATGCACTATGAAGACCATCATGTTTCTCATATTGGATAAGAACTTCTCTTTCAAGTGCCTTAAAAGATTCTAACAAAGGTTGTCTCTTTCCTCACTTTTTTTTTTTTTTTAAATTTTTATGATTCTTTAAGCTTAGTTGTTGTATGACGAAAATAAGTGTAGAGGAGAGACATAATCCAATATGAGTATATCTTTAGAACTTGTTTAAATTCTTTTTCAAAATCACATTTGCATTTAGATTAATAAATATGATATGGGGCATTTATTTCATCACCCTGTATCCCAAACACAAACCCTATACACTAATCAATTGTTAACCCCCTTTGAGCCCTTCACATTCCAAAATCTATCATTTATTAACAAGCACTATGTATGCATCACATTTGCATTAGATTGACATCCAAACATATTGAATTGCTATTAATATTGTAGGTGTGAAAAGAAAATGCCATTTACATACATTATATATTTTTTAAAAAATAAAGAACAAGAATTAGAAGAAAAAGCAAGAAAAAAAATATCATAAAAAAATATAGAAAAGAAGAAAAGAAGAAATAAAAAAATAATAAGGTATTTGTTTTGATTGGTAAGGAGATGTGGTTATCTGAGCCTAAAGAAAAAGAAAAAGAAAAAAGTAAATGTCATTGTACACTTTTGTGCATACATATATAGTACTTGTTGTTTTATTATCCCCGAAGATACCATTTACATCATTACAACTCTTTTAAAAGTCCACTTGATTCATGAGTTTAGGTGTAGTATAGTGGTTGAGAGAGTAGAATTTCTACAAGCATATAGTAGGACCTAGTCTAGATGGTATTAAACGAAATTCCCTATACTTTTGAGAGGAGTTAAACACTTAAATCCTTGAATATTCTCTTATGCACATTTATTTGATTAATTGTGCACTAATTTAGTCCATCTATATTACCCAATGCTAAGACATGTGTTAGCTTGACTAGTAATAATTGATTAATTCATTAACTCTTATATTGAGTATTTGAAGTTTTCATTTATATTTAGTTTTGAATTGATTAATGTTTTAACTAGGAGTGCAAAAGTTTACGTGTGGGGGAATTGATAAATCCCTAATTTTATTATATAATTTCATACTTATTTAGGGATTTTGTCATAATAACTAAGTTTAAAATGCCTTATATGTGCTCAATTGAGATTAAGTTTAAATATATCAAATTAAGACTAAAAAGGGCAAAATTAAAAATAAAAAAATTAATGAGAGTATATAAAATTAATAAGGGGTAAAGATGAAAAAAATCATTAAATATTCTAATAACTCTTATCAGGTTCTTATATAAATGATCAAGGTAATTTAAATTTTGAGTTCTTATATAAAAGACGGGGGGATTGCTTTATTGCAATTTTAAAGCTATGTTTGGAACAGTTTTTTTTGGAAAATAATTGTTTATTGCGTAAATTGGGATAAAACTTCTCTCACATACTTACCTCGTATATCGTAAATCATAATTTATAAATACTTATAAGTTAAAAATAAATTATCTCAAATGACCATTAAATCGATAAATATTTTGAAATAAAATAAAAGTTTTAAAGAGATGGTGATCTTAACCAAAAAAACAAAAAAAGTGATGGTGATCATTTTGACATAACCCAAACGTAGGGCCACCGTACTAGATAGGTGTGTCATAGCTATTAATTGTTGCATGATAAATATCTTTGACCAGATAATTTCAGCTTTTTTATTCAACGGAAATGGTATTACTCGACGACCGTCAAACAAATTTTCGTGTCACCTCATGTGAATCGAGGTAACATATAAAATAGTTTTATTTCAGATTCAGATGGTCATGAGTAGTGGAACTAAAGTCAAGGTCACGGTAGGAATCATTGCTAGGAGGCGTGTTCTTATATTTTCTCGTGTTCACACTTGTACGATCAGAATTAGTGTGAACTGAAAACACTTCCACGTACGTACGTGTTGCTTCGACATGGGACATTTGAGGGAAGCCTCCAAGTGAAAGCAACAAAAGCTTGTGCTGGGACCAGTTAGTTTTTGGTTTGATTCAAACACACGTAAGATTGCTGTTATACGTAGTACTTCCTTCGGTCTTTTTTGAAAATATTGAAAAAAATTAATTAAATTATTTTAAAATATTTATATTTATCATTTTTTTTCCAAACTATTTTACCTAATTCATAAATTTATATATAATTTAATGGTACACAATATATGACATGATTAAGTAATTTATTTAGCGTCTTTAAACTCTTCAAAGAAGCCAACTAAATCTTATACTCCCTTCGGTCCTAATTATAGGACATATTTACCTAATTTTAGAGAAATTAAGGATGGTAGTTAAAGTAGTAAATAATATTTATTTTCCTAAAATGCCCTTATTTAAAACTTAAAATTTAAAAAAACCGTAAAATTGAGGTGTATGTAGTATTAATGAGTTGCAAGCATTACTCACTTTATAGAATGCATATGTGTATATTAAATTATTATCGTATTTAATTATTATTGAGAAAGTATCAATAAGGGGTATTTTGAGAAGAAATTGACAAAAATTAGAACTTTGTTCTATAATTAAGATCAAGATTAACTCCCAAATATTATCCTATAATTAAGATTGGAGAGGGTATTTAAGACGGGAAGGAGTATAACACATTGGGGGACCATATTCTCCCCAACTGTTGACTCATATTTATAAAATACCAAATTAATGAACCCAGATATATGTTTTATTAAAATTTACCGTTAACACATTTGTTGTTAATTATAAATTAACTAACTTGTTTTGATAAAAAGTTATATTATTAATGTTCAAAACATCACATGTCGTTTGAGGAAGCTAAGGAAGAAAAGTATTCCAATACAGCTAATCTTCCTCCTCATCGATCGACTTAATATTCTACATTTAATAAATGCACAGAATTTTCTGTGTGTACGATTATGTATTTCCATTTTCACAAGAAAGCGTGTCGAATGTCAATCACTCACTTGAACGTTGAAACTATAATTGACATTTTGACTCGGGCAAAAAAATAAATAAATAATTGACATTTTAACATATAAAAAGATCGAAAAATTATTGATAATAAAATAGAATAAATATCAGTAACAATTGTCATGCTTACGCTTATCTCATACAAAGATACATATTTTTTAATATACGAAAAGTTTAGATGCCTTGAGTCTCTAAGATTCATCAAAATTAGGGCGCACGTCTCCAAGCTGCTCCAGCTGACACAAAAAATATTTATAAAGATGTTTACATATCACATATCAACAAAATTCTTCTATTAGCAACCAAGTTTAAAGCTATATTTAGAATAACATATTTTTAGAAAATAAGCACTTATTACGTAAGTTAAGACAAAACTCATTTTCTATATTTACCTCGTATACCGTAAATCACGAATTATAAGTATTCATAAGTAAAAAATAAGCTATCCCAAACGAACACTAAATTTACAATCCTATATAAGTTATAAGTCAGCTTCTTACCATCCAATTGGGCAACCAATATGTTTGTTGACATCTCGTCCATGATCATTTATGCCATGCTATTGTTCTATTAATCGTTATCGATTATATATGGGCCTGTCTGTGTGTTGTTTTAAAAATTAATTTGGATTTATTTTTTTGCCGCAAGAAATTAATTTGAATCATTAAAACCACATAAAAAAGTATTTTATCTTGAACCTAGCCAGATGCCCCGAAATATGATTGGGTCATATATACTACTCTCTTCAATCCATAATATAAATTATTATCTTGATCTATAATATAAGTCATTTTGAGAATAATTAATACTTATTTATCAATTTTATCCATATAGTTAATACTTAAATGTGACTTTTTACATGCTTATCTCTCATTTTAAATCTAATTTAATATAGGTAAAGTTAGGAACAATTTTCAATTTAAGGAATATTTAATGAGTTAATTATCATTTTTTGATTTTGATGAATTAGTTGAAGTGTCATTATGGACACAAGGAAGTACCCCTGATTCAAAATGTAAGATACAAATAATTAAATTAAGCAATTCAAAAAGTTGGTTAAGGACAATAAATATGTAAAAAAAATATAATTTTCTTTCCTAAAACACCCTTATTTATAGAAAGGGTGAGTGGGATAGAGAAGAGAGAATGGGTGGGGGAAAAAAATATGAGAGGCATATAATTAATTAGCTAGAGGTAATTTGAAAAATAAGCATTAAATGATGAGATAAAAACAAGATGTATCTTATATAAAAAACCATCCCCCTTCACATAAATATTACCTTTCTAGTTTGTCTTAATTTGCATCGAAATTATATATGTCTTCTTCATTGCTATTCTCGCCAACAAGCCAACAGCCATTGCTATGATATTTACATAAACCGTCAAAAGATAGATTAGGGATTTAGTATAATTAGGGTTAAATTGGTAATATAACTTTAATTATTTTTGAATATTCTTAAATGATGTTATCGATTTAGGCTAAAATATATGTTTACAAATACATAGGAGAAAGTCTACGTAATTAAAGCAAAGGATAATTGAAGTATTTTATTTTTAATTAAATATAGTTATATATGGAGTGCGTTTTCATATTTATGATACCTCATTCGCAAAAAAAAAAAAAAAAAAGGTTATAATTCTCCTTTGGCTTGTTTAGAGGGATTGAAAATTTTAAATAAATTATTTAATTATATATAACATATATTATATTTTATTAGATTATATATTAATTTATAATAAGTCGGACAAATTATTTTAAAAAATAATAAATATAAATATTTTAAATTAATTTATTTAACTTCTTTAATTTCTAAAAATTTTTTTTCTCATACTCGTATTAAGGATCGGGCAAGTGTCTCTTTGCTCCGCCAAATTAGAAAAAAGGGACCAAGAAATTAAAGACAAATGGATTGCCCGCTTTCCTCTGCCTTTCCTGGTCCGCTCCGATTAGTTAAGTCCCTATGAATAAGAAAACACACAGAGAGTCAAAGGTTGCGCAAATGGATAGAATATAAAAGGACAAAGAAATTCTATGTTAGTATTCATATGCGCATCATCCACTGTCTCCATTGTTTTTTTCTACATTTTTCATAATTTTTTAATCTCTGTTTCAGTTGATACCTCTTTGAATCCCCACTGTCCAAACGCGTTCGGTCTTCCCCTGGAATCTTCACTTCAATATCCCATAATTCTCCACTCTTGACCACCTCTCCATATATATAAACCCTACATGCTCTCACAAAGCAAACACAACTACAACGTCATTCAAAATCTTGTCAACTAACCACTTCTCTTCAGAAAATCTTGCTTGTTTAGATTGGGGCATAAACTGCTTTTCTAAAATAATTTACAGAGTACGAGGCTCAACCTGAGTGAACGCGCTTCTTTAATGCTAGGTCGAACAGGCCAAGATCTTTGAGTTACATCTGATACACACACATATATATGCCACGACTTGATCCTTAGAAGTTAGTGTTCATTGAAGTTATAATCATGGCGGTTGAGCTCTACCATTTTTTCCACCACAAGCCACCGGCGACCACCCTTGAGATACTTGCTTTTGACACCGCCAACACCATCCGCCGCCTCGTCTCTCTCTATAACTCCCTCACCGACGATCAAGTTTTAAAGCTCTGCAGCGACACTATCAAATCTAAAGGGGTCGTCTACTTAAACTCCAAGCAAGAATGCTTCCTCCTCAACCTGGCCTGCGCTGAACGCCTAGAGGAACTCGACGTCGCCGCGGCCACTGTCTCGCAGCTTGGCCGGAAATGCTCCGAGCACGGCCTCAACCAGTTCGATCTTGTCTACGCCGATCTAAAAGCCGGCATGATCAACACTAGAAAGCTCCAATTTGGCTGCAGAAGTGTAACCAAGAGCGTGGAGAAGATGGAGAAGTTGGTCTTGGCCACTTGGAAACTTTACGACGCAATGGTGTGCCTCGCCGACATGGAAGCTTCGGAGAAGAAGATGGAACGTTGTAAAGCCATGGGTTACAAAAACTTTGGTTACAAACATCAAGTAAACATACAAAATTTGTGTGACCAAATTGCATATCAGAGAAAGCAAGTGAGGCATTACAAGGAGGTGTCACTATGGAACCAAACATTTGACAAGACAGTAAGACTCATGGTTAGGATCGTCTTTATCATCTATGCTCGAATTTGCTCTGTTTTCGAGCCTTACATTTCGGGTTTTCCGAGGAATGACCGGAATTTCGATGACGGGTATTGCCTCCTTGAACACCGAGAATTGTACCAAACCAATTGCTGCCTGACAAATCGGGTATCCAAGTCTGGTCCAATCTCGAAGACAAACAAATCGGGTCCGATCCGATTCGCCCCCGACGACGACGAAATCGCGAAAAGCAACAGAGTATTGAGGACGGCGCCCCCATCGACTGTTGGCGGGGCGGGACTATCGTTCAGGTACGCGAGCGTGATTATGTTGGCGGAGCGTTGCTTGCACTCTCCGGGGACGATAGGAGATAGGGAGCGTGAGGCGTTGTACGAGATGTTACCGGAGAGACTGAAGGAGAAGGTGATGAGGAAGATGAGGGGGAGGTGGTTGAAGGAGGAGGACTGGGAGGAGGGAGGGGACGGACGGTCGCCGGTGGAGGGGTGGCGGGAGGCGGTGGAGGAAATAATGGAGTGGCTGACGCCTGTGGCAAGTGATACGACGAGGTGGCAATCGGAGAGGAGCATGGAGAAGCAGAGGTACGACACGAAGCCGACGACGCTGTTGTTGCAGACATTGCATTATTCTGATTTGGATAAGGTGGAGGCGGCCATCGTGGTTGCGTTGGTGGGCTTGAGTTATATATTTAAGTATGAGAAACGACGTCGTCAGAGGTGACTTCAATGGATCAAAGTTAGGGTCCTTCATTTTTTTTTAAAGATTATACTATTTATCAATCTAGATTGATTCTTTTTGTAGCATTTTAGTTCGTAAGATTTGAAATGTAGGGATACAAGGCTAGCATATGATTTTTTGGCAGAGAAATAGAAATGGATCCAGCTACAAGTTTGTTCCAAATGTGAAAAAAGTGGGAATGTGTTTGGATTGGTTGAAATTGAAAGAGAATTTTTTTCAGAGCAACCACCTTAAGGTACAAAACTTATTTTTTTGAAGGATTTATTATAAAAGTCTTGCTTATTATTCAGGTTAAAAGAAATTAAAGCACAAAATAAATTATAGATTGATATATGTTCATTATCATAAGTTTAAATTTATCATATATGTTCATTATCATAAGTTTAAAATAAAGTCTATTAGTTGAGATGATAAACAATTTCACCCCTATTTAAAGGGAAACATAAGTTTAAATTTTAAAAAGTGCATTTATTTAGATATATTTAATAATGCTCCTAGCTTGATAGTATTAGTTTCAAGTCTAGGATGATTTGAGAATTTAAAAAAAGCACATGGATGCTCATTCAAGAGCATTTGGAGTGCATTACATGCTTGCTTGGGATCATGATTGGAATTTTTAAAAATAAATTTTCAATCATGATTTATAGTATATGAAGTAAGTATGTGAGAGGAGTTTTATCTTAATTTAGGTAAATAAAGATAGTTTAGTATGTTGGGTTTGTGGCATTCAATGGAATTTGGGAATTTGTTTCTTCTCCACGGCTACGGAGATACAAGCGGTGAAAGCGGGCTGCAGGTGTGCAAGAGTCAAGGTTTTAAAAAAGTAAAATTGTTTTCAGACTCAATCAAAGCGCGTAGCTGTTGTTACTGGATCATAGCCCCTCTCATCCGTTGGCTGTTGAAATTGCTACAGTTAGGACTTTGATATATCATGATTGGGATCTTGAAATTACTCATTTCCGTAGGAAAGCATTAAGGTGTGCTGATTTTATAACCAAAGTAGCTCATGACACGGATAATGAGCTGTTAATACTACAAGTAATTCCTCTAACTTTTTCTTCGATTCAAATGTTAAGCTATTTTCTTGTTTTTGTGACCTGGAATCAAATGTTAAGCTAAGATTTGAGATGTTGTTAGTCATTGTAATGCGATGTAATATCGTAGTGTAGGTACTCTCCAAGCACATTATGCTTGTCATTGCAAGTCCAAAAAAAAATCAAGAACGAGCAAGTACAAGGACATGCATCCGTGTGCATAATAACTAACGAGTATAAGGTTGGTTTCGTACAATCCCAGAATCATCAACAAACAACCAAACTCGGTCACCTCTGAGTATGCAATCGTGACGAAACTTGTCAGCAACAGAAAAGGGAACCACTTTAATCTCAGCTTCTGGCATCACCTCCTTTATCTTCATCTCTGCTTCTTCCACCTTTGTGTCCTTCAAATTGGGCCATCTTTTGAATAACTCTCCAAATACCCATTCGATACTTTAACCCATGCAAGGTTTTATCAGCTATAACAACATGCGTTACAGCAAATGAAATTGAAGACAGATTGTTTTCTTTCATTTCAAAACGTTTCACATGCATGATCTAACTAAAGGAATCAAATAATAAGCACTCACTTTGATCCTGGGGAGAATGGACTACTTGATTGTCTTCTTCCATATCCAACGTCAAGTTAGCTGTTCTGAAAGATCTTTTGGCTTCTGACAGACACCATATATAGTTTTGATCTAAAATATATCCCGATGGTGTTAATGTAGTAAAAAATAATGTCTAGCAATGAATTGATCTGGTCTATACATGTCTTGTGAGACAACTTCGTATTTTGGTTGATGAACCAATTCTATTGTACACATCCATGGTAAAAAAAAAAAAAAAAAATCTACACATGGATCCTTACTTTATTCGAATGCGGTGAGCTGTACATATAGATATAGCTAGGTTAAGCGAATGAAGGCTTCAAAATAATTCTTTAGACCCTTTCAAAGTCCAAACTCAGACAAACTATCATAAGACGGTGTGCATCGAAAAGGTGTTGACGATATGAAAAGTAGGTCTTGAATGAGCAAAATATAGCTGCAAGCCATATGCCACTAGAGAAAAGGTCTGGCTTCACCTTGGACATATTTAGATTAATCAAAGTATAAAAAATCGGACCGGACCGGCCGGTTCGACCGGTTGAACGGAAATCGGTCCCTGGTCCGGTCCGGTTTGATCAATAAACCGGTCAGAACCGGTTGAACTGGTCAGAATCGGTGGTCCAACCGATTGACCCGGTTTCTTTCTTTCTTTTTTTTTTTTTAATTTTTCAAATTTTTATTTTGTGTTTTTTGAGGGCAAAATAGAAAGTTGAAGACTAAAATGAAGAGAAAAATAGATAAAGAAAGAACAAATCTAAAAAAATGAAGAAAATAATGAAAAAATTATTTAAAAAGATATAATAATTATAGAAAATGAGATATCTTTGCATAAGTATAGGTATTATAACTAATACTAATAGATTTTAAACATTTTTTTCTTCTAAAAATCTTTATTTTTATCTATAGAAGTTTAAAAATATATCAATATATATTATCACTAATAAATTATAATATTTTAATATGACCGGTTATGACCGGTTCAACTACCGGTTACACCCCAGTTGACCCATTAACCCTTGAACCTGTGCTGTGACCGGTTCATTGCCCGGTCCGATTTTTCGTTCCTTGAGATTAATACATCTTTTCCCTTCACCAAAAAAAAAAAAAAACAAACAAACAAAGAAAAGGTCTGGCTTCACCCTGCTTGGAAAAGCACCAATTATTTTTTTTCCTTAATTCTTTTCACTACATAGTGAGCTAAGGGTTAATTATTCAAGATTACCTCCTATCACTAGTGACTAGAGACAATCCTATTCAAGGCACTTTCCAACACTAAATGTGTGTTTGGTTTGAGGGGAGGAGAGGGAAGGGGTCATCATTCTCTCATTTGGTTTGAATTTTTGAGTGGGAAGAAAGCCAAAATTTTGGATCTCATTCCATTCCCTCCCTTTATTTTTAGCTCTCATTACAAAAGATCCTCTTCCTATCCTTCTAACAAACTAGATAAGATAACATACCCCCCTCAAACCAAACACACCCTAAGGGCCTATATGGTTGTGATGGGAGGGGAGGAAAAATGATCCCCTCCACTTATTTAATTTGAATTTTTGGAGGGGAGGGGAGCCAAAATCACCCATCCCCTCTCCCAACCCCCTGATTTTGGTCCCCTTCAAATTGGGGTTTTTTGAAGGGGAGTCAAACTTTCAGACCAATTTTCCCTCATGTATTTTGTAATAGGATTAAGGTGCAAATTTATCAATGAAGTTTTATTCAAGGGCGTCTGGCACAAATATATTTTAGAGGGGAAAAAATACCAATGAATAATTAAAAATGGTGCACCCAGTACAAAACTGTTAAATTTGACCTAACGACGTTAAATTATAAGAGAAAAAAACCCCTAACAGCATTAAGTCAAATTTAACGGTTTTGTCATAGATGCACCCTTTTTAATTGTTCATTGGTATTTTTACCCCTTCTAAAATATATTTGTGTTAGACGCTATTTGGATAAAACTTTATTAGTAAATTTGCATCTTAACCCTTTGTAATATTCCATCAATATCCATGCCAAAAAAAAAATAAAAAAATAAACCCTCAATTGTTCACTGTTCGAGTCTTGCTGAGTCCAGACCCTTCTCAATGTACCTGCCCGGCAACGGCCTTCCTCTATCTGCACTGATGTCGTTGATCAGAGCTTGCGTTTGAGATCATGGTCGTCATCCGTTCATTGTGTACTTCTGTTATTGTCGTTTGCTTGTATCCTTCCCTGCTCGCCTTTTTCAACATTGTTGTGGGTATAGCTTGAACAAAGGAGATGTGACGAAACCAAGGATGTGGCCCTACTCAAAGGAAAGTGAAGCTTCCCGAAATCAACCAGGAGAAAAGGAAAGGTCTGATGCTGGGAACAGAGGCGCTAAAAAGGAATTTTGTGGTTTTTGCAAAGATAGACTCTGGCATTCATGGTTTCAACACGGGCTGTGATTATTGACCAAAAAGAACAAGGGCGATGATTGGAAGGACGTCTCTCAACAAGAATATAAAAAACACTATATATTTTTAATGATATTATATAGTAAATATTAATAAAGATAATGAAGGGAAAAAATATATTGTTATATATAATTAAAAATAAAATATTATTATATCAATTTTTAATACGCATGTTATTAACATATGATGGGATAAGACTTTTATTTTTATAAATTATGTTTATTTATATAATAGCTGGCCAAAAAAATTTATTTATATAATATGCTTTGTTGCTAGAAGACGAGATCCAAATATTGAGGTTTGTGGTTGTGTTGATATATGAGAGTGAATTTTTATAAATTATATAATTTATATTGAGGTGTAAACTAATTTAAATAATTTATATAAGCAAAAATATATAGGGGTAAAATGGTAAATTAGATATTATCTTCCCTTCTATCCGCTCTTGAACCAACAAAGGATCATTAAAAAAATTTCTCCTTCCTTCCCTTCCAACCAAACCAAATAACTGCCTGTTTGTTATGCGGAAAGTTGAAGAGGGAAAGGGACACTACTACAAAAAACACTTTTAACGTTCCTTTTTTGAGCTTTTTAACGTCTAAAAACAGAGGGACGTCTATCTGAGCGTTGTAGAAAAAAACTGTCAATAACGTCCCTAAAATAGGAGACGTCTTTTGGTCAGACTTTAGACGTCCCCAGTCGTTACTGGGGACGTCTAAAGTGTTTATGAACCACTTTAGACGTCCCCAGTTTGCACTGGGGACTTCTAAAGTTTTTTTTTATGGCCTTTTATATATACATCACTGTCCGGCAAATTTAAACTGCAGAAATTGGATAGAAGAAATATTGCATAAACCAGAATGGAAACAACAGCAGTTCATCACTATCTAATAAACATGTTATCCAACAATCTAATAGTATGTACAACAACACAACTCTAAGTATCATTGTCATTTTATATAACAACACAACACAACAATCTAATAAACATATTGGCGCTGGTTAAACTAGACTAACCTAAGCCAAACCAAATTCATTCCTAAGTATCATTGTCATTTTTTTAACTCATGTCTATATATATACATCACCGTGTTGAAGTCTGCTGACCAAAAAAACAAGCATGCAATAATGACAGTCCATTTCCATATCAAGCAAATTAGAAGCAGATTAAAAGTATGCATATACAAGTTACTATGTTTTTCCAGTTTCATAATCTGATTTAAATTAACATTTACAAGCATTTGTTCAATCATTTGTATCCAAAGTTGTGGGAGTGAAAGACAAACCTGTGGACGACAGAAATGGAGATGACTCACGGTGCCACCAGCTAGGAAGATGATAGTTGTGAAAGGAAGACACAAACGATGGTGCTCTCGTCAAAGAAGAGAGAGGGAAAAATAGAAATATGATTATGAGAAAGAGGAAGGCAGATAGGGAAGGAAGCATGGGAAAGGGAGTTGCAGCAACGAATTGAGAAAGAGGAAGGAAGACGAGAAAGGAAGCAAGGGAAAGGGGAAAGAGGAAGACAGCTTGGAACGAAGCTCACGAGGGAAGACGGAATGAAGCTTGGGGAAGGAAAATAAAGCTGCTGGCCTGCTGCTAATGGGATAGGTGTCTGACAGGCTTTTCCACGTCCCCAGTCAAAATGGGGACGTCTAAAGCTCACTTTAGACGTCCCCAGTTTGACTGGAGACGTCTAAAGTGGTTCAATTTTTTTTTTAAAATTCAACCAGCGCCAATGTTTCCAGCTAAATATTGAACTTTGGGCGTCCCTAATTTAAAAAGGGACGTCCTTTAGGGTCGTTAAATGTCTAGTTTGTAGTAGTGGGAAGATTGTAATGTTCCACACCTAAAAACGCGTTTGGCTGCCCAAAGTGACGGCAACTCAGATTCCCGCCAAACTGAATGTTCCTTTAAATATAGGAAAGTGGGTTCCCACCAAAAGTGGGATGAACTTCAAAATGTTCCCGGACTGATAAAATGTGGGACACAAATGCCCCTGAAAATATGAAATAGAAAAAAGACGGAGGCATAATGCACGGAAGGCTTTGGTGAACCAGCTTGGTATAGTGTTGAAAGCTTGTCTGGAAAAGGGAAGAGGCAAACGGCATGCGAAATAGAACTCCGAATCAAAGTAATGTTGATATGATTATATTGTGGTTTATGGCGTGAAGTGGGCAATATTTTTCTTGTTTGCGCTGTGTGTTGAACAACCGGAGAGATGCGGAAAAATGTGTGGGTTTATTTAGTATGAGCTTATAAATTGGTATGTTTGTGATGTGGGTTGTATTGGATGAACATATGTGAAAAAAAAAAAGCAGAGTCGAACGTTGAAACGATAAATAATATCACGAGGAAAACAATAAACAGTGAAGACGAGGTCGAGTTCGAACTGAGGTTATTAAGTTCAAACTGGGTTGTTAAATTTGAACTGGAATGTTAAGTTCGAACTTGAACTTCTGGTGAAATGATGAATAGTACCACGAGGAAAACGATGAACAGTGAAGACGAGGTCAAGTTCGAACTGGGTTGTTAAGTTCGAACTTAAACTTCTGGTGAAATTAGGGGTATTTTAGGTTTTTCACGCAATCTTCCCACTTAAACCACTCTCTTTTCTTCTAACCAAACATCTTATCTTCCCTCAACCTATGTTCCGTTCCCATGTCTACCAAACAGTTCACTCTTTTAAGTTCCCTTTCAATTTTTTCTTCATTTCTATTCACTTTCCTTCTTTCCATTTCCTCCTAAAATGTTCCTTGTACCAAACAGGCCCTAAGGTAACCTCCATCTCCTCCCCTTCCATCCCCTCCCGTCAAACCAAACAGGCCCTAAGGGGTTGTTTGGTACGAGGGGAGGGGAGGGGAGGGAAAGTGAGTGGATCAGAAGGAATTTTTGTTGAGATTTAAAAAAAATAAGAGAAGTGGTGTTAGAATTTTTAAATTAATTTTTTTGTTCTTGTATCTTATATCTTCCCTTTTTTAAAACTTTATAACCTCATTTTTTCATTTTTTAAAATTTAATTCATAAAAATTTTTCTCCCCTCCAAATTAAATTTGATAAAGGCTGAAGGATAGAAACTAGAAGGATAGATCTTTATTAAATTATGAACTCCGAATCAAAGCACATAATTAATAAAGAAAATGATAAATCTTTAGTAGAAGATGCTTAACCCATCTACTAACTCTAAAGCCTAAGGAGGACCTTCCGTAACCAGAGAAGTAATTTTCTAATAATTTTTTATATATTCCAGACTCACTTTTACATGATTTGGGACTCTATATTTATAGATAAAAGAAATATAATAATGACTCTCTAAAAATACTCCTGAATTTATCCCATCAATCCACAATGCAAATAATGAAAGTAAATACCTAAATAAATATTAATTTAATATGCAAATAACTAACCTACTAATCCTAAACTTAAGGACCACTAACAAATCAGAAAATATTCTAAATAAAATAAACAAGATCTAAAATAATATTACAAAATATTTATTCCTAAAATATCTAACTTTCCCTAACTTCCATTATCTCACGGTGTTCTGGTAGTCTATGAAAATCCCTCATACCAAACAACTCCTAAATGTGAGCACCTCCTCTTCCAGCCAAAACTTGAACCTTAATTTATCATGTTGTAAGAGACTAATTCATTCCGTAAAACCCAACTGGTTGGTTGGTGTTTTTGTTATTAGTTGTTACAACTTACAAGCATGAATACTCAATATTCTACCCAAAAAAAAAAAAAGAAATCAATACTCTATAGATTTATTAGCCCAGAAAACTAAAATCCAACCCACCTTTATTTAGCCCATTTCTTTTGTGGGTTGAGCTGATGTCATGGGCAGCCCATTGGCCTAAGCTAATTTTGATACTCACAACAGATTCATTAATCATTATCGCTCACTAATCACTATCACCCCCGTGAGCTGGCCCGCATCAAGCCAGAGGCCTATAAGCCCTTATTCATCAGTTGAGCACTTGGATTTTACCATCGTTGACATCCTGAATCAACAGCGTTTTCTTGTCACCCGCTTGAAACTGAGCTGTACTGACTGCTGAGGTTTTTTTCCCCCCGCCTGCGGGCTGCGGCTACTGCGTATTTTGAATTACCCTCTGTTCATTTCATAGGGTTTCTTGAGCTTTTGACAAGCATTAACACTGAATCAATGATGATTCGACTAGCTGCTAAGTTGTCAAGAGCTTCTACTGCTATTGCTCGAACTTCCAATTTTGCTTCCATTTCATATAGCGGGCCTCATCTTGTCTCATCCACTACACGGTCTAGGCTATTCCACAATGGTTCGGATGATTCTTTGGCAAACCCAGTTACGGTTCAGATGATCAATTATGCTCTATCTCATGCGAGGTCTCAGAAAACAGGTATATGGGTTTCTTAGCTCCACCAACTTTGTTTTACAGTCACCCACTTTGAGTTTTGTAGTTTACATTTTTTCCCCGTTCTGGATGTGTTTGATGTCTATGTAGCTGAATCGTATGCACAAGGCCTGCTGGTGTTGGAACAGTGCCTTTCGACTCTTTCATGTGAAAGGAAAGATCCCTCTGATGAAAACACTAGAGGAATGGTGTTACTCGCTATGTCTAATTTGTTGTCTGAAAGGTAACTTTTTCCTTCCTTCCTTCCTGACATTTCAAACCCCGTTTCGGTGCATAATTTCTGTTTAGATAAGTTGTTAAGCTCGTGAAAGTTTATCTTGTTTAATTTTTTTCAGAGGTGATTTTGATGATGCAATCGAGAAGCTCCGTATTGTTCAAGATTTGAGCAGCTCTTTTCTGGGAGTGAGAGGTGAATTCATATTCACATTCACAATTAATTAAAATAGCGCGTGTGACTTTCCAATTTGATATCTTTATAACAAGTGCCCATAATTTAACGCTACTCTTGGCCTTTCTTCTTGTAGTTGCTGCCTTCGAAGCTCTGGTAGGTCTTCATTTAGAGTTGGGCCAGGTTGGTTGCTTACACATTGCAAAATATCTACCTATTTGTCCCAGCAATTTTCATATTTACTTGAAGAAAATTCTCCCCTATAGGATGATAAATCATCAGTGCTCGCAGATAAATGTTTAGAGCTCATGGGAAAACATGAAGCAGGGAGTGATGAAAAAGATTTTGAGACTTTAAATATTCGTGCTAAAGCAGTAAAAGGGCTTGTTGAACTTGTCCATGGCAATCTTGAGTCAGGTACTTCTAGATTCCTGATACATGTGTCTGATTATTTTTACTGCTCATCCTTTAATAGCTAAATAGAGGTTGCGGGTCTGTTGCAGCTGAAGCATTCTTTCAAGGTCCTCTTGACGACAGACTATGCAATGGTATTTTTCATTTTATCAGACCCTATGTCAGACATTTATCCATCCCAAATTGATATTTGAATATATAGGCGGTGTGGCTCTATCATATGGGGAATTTGTACATGCCAAACAGAACTTTTCTATGGCGAAGGAGGTTTATCAAAAGGTCATAGATGGAGGTTCAAAGAATCAAGATTTTGGGAACCCTTTTGTCTTAGCAGCTGCTAACATGAACTCGGAGGGTTTAATGTTGGGAGCCATGTGTGCTTTGGGGCAGCTTGAATCACATTTGGGGTAAGTTCAATAATGCTTGTTTGGTTTTCTTCTGCGACATTTTTCTTGGTTCTATAACTTTCACAGGATATTACTAATACTTGTTATTTAAATTTCAGTAACTTTAGTGATGCAGAGGAGCTATTGACAAGGGCGCTGACTAAGGCAGAGGAATCTTTTGGTTAGTTATCTGTTTTTCAAGTTGTTATATCCACTTACAACAACAATAATAAGCCATATCCCACTACATGAGGTTGCGCACATGAATTGTATGGTGTCCATTTTGATAAACTTTCTTGACAATCCTTTTTGGTCTCCTTATACATGTCTTGATAAGGCTAAAAATCATCTACATTTAGTGTGAAAATTTTATAAAGCAATTATTTGAAAGACTGTTGTAAAGTTTATTGCTAATTTTTTGTGATGAAAAAATGTAGGCTCTCATCACCCCAAGATTGGTGTTGTCTTGAGTTGCATAGCTCTCATGTTTAGGCGGAAGGCGGTGCTTGAACGTTCAAGTTCTCTTTTGATTCAAGAGGTAAGAACTATCCAAAGCTCAAGTTTTTTGACTTTTGAAATTTAAGAAATTCGAAAGTTTTAATTGAGCCACATTCTTTCTACACACACAACCCTCTCGCTTAGGCTGAGGTGCTCCAATCTGTCTTAGATTTAATACAGAGTTGGCTTCATCTGTTTTTGTTTTTATTGTCAGTACATCTTCTCTTACTCCCAATGCGCTCACTTATGTTAGTTTGTCTTGTCACTGAAAAGTTGAATGACCTTCAATCTGGTTCAGCTTTAAGCAAATTTCTGTTGAGGCCATTGAATCTTTTCTATCAACACCTTTTCTCATAAATCATGCTTTAATTAAACTTGAAACCTTTGACAGGGTCTCTACAGAAGGGCTATAGAATTGTTGAAGGCTCCACCCTTGGAGGCTGAAGGTAAGGTTGATGGGTTAGTTTGGTGCCCACACACGCACTCATACGTGAGACACTTGCGTTTATGATGTAAATTTTCTGAAAATGAGCTTTCTTTGCTTAGGTGCTGTGCCTTTCGTGGATCGCAGTGATATAGTGGCCCTTGCAAGAGGTATGATGGACCCTTTATTAGAGTATTGGTCAGTTGGTTATGTGTAGCTGTGTTCTGTTTATGAATTAGTTATGAATAACACTGCTTAATATATATATATATATATATTACTACTACTCCAGTCCTTAATATAAGATTGTGGGGTACTATGAATGAAATCTTGTATTAAGGACCGGAGGTGTATTATATTGAATATTGATGACATGTTTATCACGCATGCTGATGTTACTAATAATTAGAGTGGGTCTGTGCATTTACGTGTAGAGTTCAAAATGAATCGCACTGTTTACAATATGCGTGAAGTGCAACTCATTTTTCTGTCGATATTTTATATTGATATTTTGCATGATACAGACACTGGCAAACTAAATATGCGATGTATAGGTGCAACTTAAAATATCATTGAGTTTTATGAGTTCAAGTGCTGGAAACATTATATGAGTTAAAGAATTAATACTTCTTAATCATCTTGTGGGGCGCACCTGTACATTTCCAGCTATGATTTATTATAAATTCATAACTAAGTAGCAGTCTTAATTTTCAAGGTTCGTCTTTTTCTTCCTTTTCCTTCTTGATATTGCATTTAGGATTTATTTAGGGGCATTCTCAGACTTCACCTGAGACTATATCGAAATAATGTGCTTGAACACTCTCAAGGGCGTTCAAGGCTACCACCATGACCGCTAATATTGAAGCCAAAGTACTTCATAACTTGCATATTAACTAGAACTCAATGTTGCAGGTGGATATGCTGAAGTGCTTAGTGTCCAAGAAAACAGAAAGGATCAAGGAGAGAAGATGAGGAGCTGGGCAGAGGCGATTTGGAAGAATCGGAGGCTGTCTTTGGCAGAGGCTTTAGAAATCTCAGATTCATCTTCCAAGGTCCCAATTATCGATGTTCGGATTAGCCGGATTTTGTAAGTCAATCTACCTGCTAGCTGGGATTTCATACTGGTCGGATTTTATAGCCAACCTCACTCATTGAGATACAACCTCTTGTTATGAGCCAATCCATCCATGTCGAATTTTATCTATAAGGCATCGATTAAAAAAAGAGGTTGTTTTGGCACACATAAAAGCTCATTAAAACTGGCATTGCGGGATACTTATGCCAAGAACTAATGGCATTGCCATGGAACTTGATGTAGCGGCACATGTGTAGTTGGTGTTATACGAGTATATTTGTTCAGTAGTACTCAGAAAATGATTTTTAGTAAAAAATTTCTTGTTTATGAAAACACATGGTTTTAGTATTTCTTTTTTTCGGATTTTGATTGTGTCGTTGCTATATTTGAGGGAAAGTTTGTTCTTATATAATGGACATGGTCTAACCCTACGTAATCTTTTACCGAATTCTGAGTTTTACTATGACTCATCTGTGTTTGTTTGGAATAGCGATTGTAACTTTTAAAAGTAGTTTTTTAATCGTAATTTATGATATATGAGATGAGTATGTGAGATGAGTTTTGTCTCGATTTACATGAATAAATACTTTTGGGGTCCCAAACAATTAAAAATATTCTTTATCCTTTCTAACTTTTAAAAGTAAATTTCTACCTTCGGCGGCCTCCAAATGAGACGCAATAATGAGGCTGTTCCAACAGAAAATGCGTTATCCCATGCATACTTGTGGAACAATTCACATCCTTGATTACATAAATAAAGAGCGATAAAAATAGAAGTGCAAAGAAAAAGATATTTGATATGTAGTATTTGTTTTTTGTTATATCATTCGTTTTCTTAATCTGAAATTTATACAAGTGATGTTAAGTTTAAAAAGAAATACAACATTTGGCAATGGAGAACTAGTGGCTAATATAGTTACAAAAATGACTTAAGAAAAGCATATAGTGAAAATGATTTAGGAATGGTCAAAGAGGAAGATCAAGACCTTTGCCAACATCAACTCCAATCACTTGAAGTATTCCCTTGTTCAGTATCTGGAAATATTAGAAATAAGCATGCACAAATCGTAATTCAAAATTGTTAGAGGTATGAACACAGATCAGATGAGAA
The DNA here is from genome assembly GCA_963210345.1 of Inga oerstediana. Taxonomy (NCBI): domain Eukaryota; kingdom Viridiplantae; phylum Streptophyta; class Magnoliopsida; order Fabales; family Fabaceae; genus Inga; species Inga oerstediana. The sequence continues at coordinate 65,098,651 of OY723408.1, forward strand.
TAAAATGAAAAAAGTGAGAGTAGTTATGTGAAGAACTCACGAGTTCTACAATGAAAACTCCAATGATTCCAATCATGCAAGCTCTGGAGTTCCATATCTCCGCCGTCTTTGTGAATCCAAGAAAAGGGGCTTGAAATTGAGGCTCCACTTTTGGGAATTCAACCTGCTCATTAATATTTAATAATTAGCAATGTTTAAAGAAATATGAAAACAAAGAGAGCACGCATCTAAAGAAATATGAAAAAAAAAAGAGCATACACCAGCAGGGGGTTTCACTGCTTGGACTCTGAAGCAAACTCGTCGCTTGTGATTTTCGGGCAAGAGAAGCTTCTGGTTTGGAGAACGGTGACCTAAAATATTTCTGCCATGGGGAAACAGAGATGATGATAATACAGTTGATGATAAAGCAGCCATTGTTTTTGTTTCAGAAACCACAATCTCCAATGCTTCATCATCTACCAACTTATCTGCAACATTGGTGTGTGTGTGTGTGGTTGAGATTTGATTTGAGGTGGGGTTTGTGTGCTTGTGGCTACTTTAGACTTACGTGTGCTCCACGTGGCTCTAACGGGAAAATATATATATATATATATATATATAAATATAACGAAATTTAAAAATTATTTGTGGGATTAGAAAGAATCGTCCAAGGCCTGTCTTATGAAAGCCATAATTAATTTAATACGTTCACGTCGTCGGGGCCGGATTAATCAAAGAAAATATATTACATTTTTTATTTTTAGCTACTCCCTTCTAAAAGATGTCGTTAAAAAACAGATAAGGGAGTATAATTCAAGAACTACAATGATAAATAAATGAATAATTAAATAATGATAAGTAATGTCTTTATTCATCTTGCCGCCCTACATAACATATTTATTTGCTAAGGAAATTGATAATTAATAAAAGGCTTAAGGGACAAGAAGCTTTCGCCAGGGACAATTTTGTTCTAAAGGTTTTTCAGGGCCAATTGCTTAATGGGAAGGAAGTTTTCATTAGGGACAGTTTTGTTCCGGAAATTTTTTAAGGTCAATTTTGCTTTCCATATGCCATCTTTTTTTTTTTCAAAGTTAGATTTAAAACTTTTGGAGCAAATTTGCATATTAACAAAAATAACATGGATGATATGTAGATTGCCAACTCAGTATCTTTGATCAATTAACGGTAAAAATCATCTGAAATAACGGTCAGGGAAAAATTATTCCCTTTATGAAACTTTTAGGTCAAAAATTGCCCTCGAAAAAACTTTCGGTATAAAATTGACCTTTAACCCTTAATAAACATTAGAATATATGTATAAAATATGAAAATGCAGGGGAATTATGATCAAGTAATGGGGGAAATTAGGGCAACAAAAACAAGGTGGCCGGAACTACAGCAGAAGAAGCAGAGAAGATAAAGGAAGAAAGGGAAGGAATAGAGATCCAGGTGGTTCCACCTTCTTCTTTTGTCACTGTGGATTTCTAATCTCAGCGAGTTCGTTTGTATGTTGATGAATCTCTCCATGTTACCAGGCCACCCACCATGGGCTAGCTAATTTTATATTGTTGTTATATAACCAAGACGAGCACCAAAATATTCTCTTATAACACAATAGTCGTACTGTTCTACTTATTTGTGTTGGAATATTTTAAAATGATGAGATGTGTTTTTTTTTGTCAAGTCATATTCTTATAACGTAAGGGATTTATACGAAGGATTGTGTAAGGAATTATAACATTAAAAATCACTAAGGTTATGTCTCTTTAGTTCTTAAAGACATGTGTGGTAACCATCACTTTTTAGTGAAATGGTGTGTTGTATTTATAAGAAAACTCTACATAATATAAAGGTATAATAACTCTTCATATGTGTTCATGAATCAACATATGGGATACATAAATCTAACAAATTGTTATAACTTTTTATTGAAGAGGTATTGCTTTAAAAGACACCACTTTATGGCCTATAAATACCCATCACCATTAGTCCATTATGTTATCATCATACCACACAACAAGAGATCAAACTCATTGCTTTATCTTTGAGTGCATATAAAGATAGAGTCAAATTATCACTTTATAAAAGCCATTGTTATCTTGGCTTGAGTCTTAGGAGTGCAATTCATATTTAAAGGTTTTCGTTGTATTCTGCAGTAATTCAGCTGTCAAACCAACTTACACACTATAAGATAGGTATAAGTGTAGATAAATTAAGCTTAAAGGAAAGTTCTATCTATGTTTTAAAGACATCGTGCACTATTTTTTTTTTTATCTCTTCTTCTTGTACTCCTAAGAGAACCAGTCCCACCAACACTTTGTATAACAAAATATATACTTTTGTTGTTGGGGCCTTCTAATTCAATGACACTAAGTTTTTTAAAACGTGAGGTTGTGAATTCAAACTCTACATAAGTATAATGGGTGCATGAGTTAAGACAAACATATTCACTCCTTTGTTGTATGAATTATAAATGAGTGTACCTTGTGGTTATTGGGTTATACGTATGGAGGGCCAAAACCCAATTTAGGTAGGGTTATTATGAGAACAAGGAGAAATATGAGTCCATAGATTAGGAAGAGTTATGCTATTATGGTTTACCTGTGTAAAACTGTTATAAGAGTTTCAGTGAGTCAGTTTTTGAGATACACAATAACATCCATATTGGTTCTCCCTCCTCTCTCCTTCTCTTACTCTTATAGGTGAATATGTTGCGTAACTTGTAAGAGTCCATCGTGTGATTCTACAGCGCGTGGATAGTCTATAGATTAGGAAGAGTTATCCTATATGCTTTTGTTTCTTTTTAAATTAAATTTGTCTCCATTCCCTCAAACATATCTGATTAATATCTCTCTCTATCTCTCTCACACGCACAAAGTTCCAAATCCAATATGTCATTATTATGTAGGAAAGCTATATTATACCTAATTTTATGCCGGAAGGAACTACCAGGCGCCATCCATAGAAAATGCTTACATACATATATAGGAGAGAACAACCAACATTTAGTAATATTTAACATACCAAAGCATGTAATACATTTATTTACGGTACAAAAAGATTCGCACACTCATTGAGATAGTTAATTAGGTAAACGACAAGATGGTATTGCTAGTAAGTGACGAGCTCTTGGCATTGGGAATGCATATTTCTCCTCCATATCCAACTCTTCATACTTAATCCCATAAGGAAGCTCCCAATCAAAACAGTGAACCAATTGAGCCACAACAAATTTAATTAACGTTAGAGCTATTCGAAGACCAGCACATCGTCTCCGGCCAGCACCAAATGGTACGAGTTGAAAGTGATGTCCCCTCAGATTCACTTCGCTATTTAAGAATCTTTCTGGATAAAACATGTCAACATTATCTGACCAAGCCTTAGGATCACGACCTATACTCCAAGTATTTACCAATATCAATGTCTTCTTCTTTATGTAATAACCATCCATTATAATATCTTCCCTTGCCTCTCTAGGATTGAAAGATCCAGCAGGATGCAACCTTAAACTCTCCTCAATTACTGAATCCAAGTAACTTAACTTGGACAAGTCTGTCTCTTCCACCATTCTTTTCATTCCAACAACATTTTGGATCTCATGTTGCAGTTTATTCATCACCCTTTGATTCCTTGTGAGTTCTGACAAAACCCACTCCACCACAACTGTAGAACCTTCCACTACTGGAGAAAACAAGTCTGCTATAATAGCTTTGACTGAAACTGGATCAAGGACTAATTCTTGGCCATCTTGCAATTTACCTATGGGTTGATTCATTTGAGAGACCAATATATCTATGAAGCTATTGTGGTTCTGATCTTTGGATTTCTTTTGAGCTTGCTCACTCTCCTTCATCATCTTCTCTAGAATTTCATCATCTTCTTTCATGCATTTCTTTATTTGTCTTTTAATTCCCTAATAATACAAGAGTTTTAAGTCATTTAGTAAAAAACTTAGTTTAAGAGCAAACGATGAATTTAGATCTTGAAAATAACAAACATGTTGCTCTTAATATTTTTTTTCTCTGGCTTTGCATTCAAACAAAATAATGTGCAGAGAATTTATTATTTATAAAGATAAGCACATGGGCTTATTAGTTAAATCTAACTTGTTAACTCAGCCATGTGAAGCAAAAGAATAATACTAGCCACTCCCTCCGGTCCTAAATATAAGATGATAAAGTTGATTTTTTAGGAGAGATTAAGGAAGCTAATTAAATTACTTTAAAGTATTTATATTTGTCATTTTTTCTCCAAACTATTTTGTCTAACTTATAAAATGATGTATAATCTAAGGATACAAAATATATGATATGATTAAGTAACTTATTCAGCTTCTTTAATATCTTCAAAAAAAGTCAACTATGTCTTATATATAGGATTGGAGGTAGTACAACACTTGGTATTACACACACATGTGAGAATGAGAACCCCTACTAAGGGCTTAGTAAGGAGAGCTAAGCATATTTGGACTATCCAGATATGATCTGGATGGTTCATATTTGATTTTTTTAAATAGTGCTTTTTTAAATAAAAATTCTTTTTTTGAAAATATAATAGTTAAGATATTATCTTTATTTTATATTATATTCCCGTTAAAATAAGTTTCTCAATAAAATATAGACCTTAAAAAAAAATCAAATCTGCACCCTTTGGATCAGATCTGGATGGTCCAGATGCTTAGCTCTCTTTTCTAAGCAAAGCGCTCGGCAAATAAACTGATTCCAATAGGAATATGTGTGATGTATTTAATTCTACGAACCGGGAGATCGAAAGGTCGCAGGCAAGGCAAATAATCTGAGACGTTAAAAGTTCAGAGAAGATTCATTCCCTCTCGAACAAGCTTCTTGTAATTAAATTCGGTATCCTTTCCAGTATGAGAACCAAAGTTCATTTTAAACGCTATATCCTCCATAAGATTATGCACGGCTTCACTGAGGTCCACGATCTGTTTTGAAGATGAGGCTTTTTCAAAAGACTTCACCACTAAACTAAGCTCTTCTTTCATCATAGAGGCAAAGAAATCCATTTTTGTTTGGCTCAGAAGTTTTACAGTAATCAGCTTCTTTACATGGCGCCAATATGGGCCATAGTCAGCAAATGCAACGCCTTTGAAGCCATGCGTGAGGATACCACTGGCCTGAGTTCTCGGACGAATGGCGAAAACGATGTCGTTTGTCTTGAGGATAAGCTGAGCAGCTTCAGAAGAAGATATCACAATGGCTGGGACTTGTCCTAATTTAAGGGACATGATTGGGCTATAGGTTTTGGCCAAGGACTGAAGGGTCCTATGAGGGCTTTTGCGCAAAATGTGGAGATTTCCGATGAGAGGCAAAGGTTGAGGACCAGGTGGAGGCGGTGGTTTCTGATGAAGTTTCCCTTTTTTGAGAAGCAGGAACAAGACTCGGTATAGAAAGAAAAAAGTAAAAAGGAGAGTAATGGGTATTGTAACGTTTGCCAAAAACATGGTTGCAAAAGATCCTGGACTCTCAACTCAGTCTTGCTATCATTATCATGGTTCACATAATATATAGGAACTAGTAAGGATAGGCACCATGTGTTTGTCCATAGGGTTCAGATTTAATTTTGTTTAACTTTTTATTTTTTTTTAAAAATACTGTTTTCATGGATAAAGAGTCTAAAATAACAAATAATCTCTTAATTAACATTTTTTTAAAAATTCTTTTTATATTTAAAAATCATCAGTTAAAAAATGGACGAGTTTTAGTGCCTTTCACCAAAACTAGTTCCTATATACAGTAGATATAGAACCGGGGGGGGGGGAGACTGCGCTGGAGACTGAAAGGAAAAGAAATGTTTTATGACTGGGCTACCGACATGAATGCGAGAAGTGTGATTGGTAGCATGTCCACACCTTTTGAAACCTCTATTTCCTAGTTAGCACTACGATTCTAGTCTTTTTTATAAACTAAACTTTCTACTTGTCTAAAAATTTGATTTTCTTTCTTATTTTGCAAATAATTATAAGGCTAAGGACTTAAGGTACAAATCTATTCCTGAGGTATTCCGCTATATGCACTTAACACCACAATGTTTCCTTGAGTACAAAAATGTCATGGACGTTTAAAAATATGCCAATAAAAAATGGTACAAAAATATACATGAATTTTTTGAAATTGTGCAAGTTAAAAATGCCAAAACTATAAAGCCAACCAACACTGAGGGTCTATTTGGTATGAGGGATTTGGAGGGAAGGGAAGGGGAAGAAAAATTTTTATGAATTGAATTTAAAAACATTAGAGAAGTGGGGTTATAAAATTATAAAATAGAGAAAATGTAAGATAAAAATGTAAGATAAATTAATTAAAATTTTTTAACTACACTTCTCTAGTTTTTTAAATCCGACTCCAAAAATTTTTCCCTCCTCTTATATCAAACAGCTCATGACTATTCAACAAACCATCGCCACACAGAGATTTAAATATATCATTTTTCCATATACAATTATAATGAGTTAAAATGATTGTATAATATTTAATTTCACTTCAAAAATATGAAGCTTGAAAGATGAAGCACATGATTGATGAGTTATAAATAAATAATACAACCTGTTATACAATTTACATTATATTCAACGATGCTGATGATATTGATGTTAGTGTGCACATGTGAGGCTGAAAACTAAAAGTAAAGAATGAATCCCTATCATGTATTATTTTTCAATTTAATACTATTAATATTAATATAAATTTTAAATATATCCAATAATTATATATTTATATCATTATATACATATGCAATATTTTTTATTTAATTATTATACGACGGTTCGATCAAACGGTCTAATCGAACAGACCGTTTGGACCATAATCCACTAACCTTTCCTGCTAAATGTCCGGTCTAACTTTTAAAACATTGGTTGTATGAAAAATAAAAGAGTGTGCCTTGTTGTTATTGGGTTATACGCATGGAGGGCCAAAACCCAATTTAGGTAGGGTTATTATGCGAATAAGGATAAATATGAGTCTATAGATTAGGAAGAGTTATCCCATTATGGTTTACCTGTGTAAAACTGTTAGAAGGGTTTCAGAGAGTCAGTTTTTGAGATACAAAATAACATCCATATTGGTTCCCCCTCCTCTCTCCTCCTCTTCCTCTTATAGGTGAATATGTTGTGTAACTTGTTAGAGTCCATCGTGTGATTCTACAGCGCGTGGATAGACTGGATAACTCATCATCGGATCCTAAGTACGCTCTGAATCCTTCACTTGTACTCTTCGAAGATTCAATTTCTCACATGTCACAACATAAAATTGTACATGTGATCACAGTAGAAATAATATATGCTTTTACTTTTTTAATTAAATTTGTCTCACTACTACAAAAAAGCAAAGCTGTGGCGTTAGAGAAATGCCACCTATATAGACACTACTAAAAAAAGCTGTGGCGCTTAGAAGCGCCACAGATTTTAAATTTTTTTTTTTTTTAAATAACCTCCTGTGGCGCCTGGCCAACCAGGCGCCATAGGAGCCAACACCTCCTGGGGCGCCTCCTCAAGCAGGCACCACAGGAGGTGGTTTTTTTTTTTTTTTTTTATTCTTCGTATTGGTTTTTTTTAGCATATTTTTCCTCATATTTTTTGGGTTCTTTGTATTGATTTTTTTTTTTTAGCATATTTTTTCCTCATATATATCTCCCATGTATATATAATTATAGTCTGCAAGGTTTAATAAGAACAATGATAGATAACTTTAAAATGATACCAACAAATGATTAATTAGCTAAAGTAGTATTGAAAATTGTTATACAATATATTGTAAACCTAGCTGAATGAAATACAACAAATTCAACTTCAACAAACATACAACAAATTCAACTTCAACAAACATGCATGACACAACAATTGGCAATTAGAAACAACACAAAAAAGACCAGCTAGTGAATTTAATAGTATATATAGCTACCCAGAGATTTGCCTAAACACATATTCACACCATTCCTCTATCACTTCATTAACCTGATGGTCTGTCAAAGCGTCACAACATTGATATTCATAATACTACAGATATATACAATCAAACACAAGTTAGAACGAATTAAAATCAGTAAAACATAATTGTCAGGCACTAATTTAATTTCATTAAAACACAATATGAAGTGCAACTAAATGACTTACTTTTTGAGGAATAAATGGCTGATCATGCATAATAACATCCTTCATAAATTTCATGATATAGTACCCACAATCATTGTCATTGGGTTGGAAAGGGCACCGCAAAAATATAATGCAATATTTAACTCTGTTCATGAATAAAAAATGTTTACTAACAAAGTCTAAGTAAAGTCAAATATCAATACCTATATCTTCTTCCAAGGATAGCTAAGGCGGGGGTCAGTAGCTTTAGAATAGTTTAACGAGACAGACAACCGATACGCAGTCAATGCGCTAACAAAACAAATAGAAACTAATTACATTTGGTTATTCAATCACGTACGCAAATATTTATACATAGGCACGTATACTTACCTATTGATCAATAGTAACATATCAAAACGGTCTTGTGGAAGATCATTTTTTAGAGGATCCACATAGTAAATGTGAGGGCCTGAAGGTTCTGCTGGATTGATAACGATCAATATCCAATGGCGCCTAAAATATATTTTAAATTTTTTTTTGAACAATCATGTTATGATAGAAGTTAAACAATAAAAACAAAAATTGTAACAATAATAACTTACCCCGCATTATACGGCACTAAAAATAATGTATTTGGTGTCGCTTTCTTGCTAAAGTAATCTTTCAGCTCATTAGACTGCGCATTTATATCTACTTTACCCTCATGATGACCAACGAGAAAAGGGTTGACAAATGCGAATTGGACCCTGTGTGTATCCATTAAAACGTCATGGTCCAAATGCCTGGTATAAAACACACAGTGTCATGAGAAACAAAAGAAATGGAACGAGAAATATTAATAACAGTGATAAACGATGATAGTGAAGTACCTTATCTAGATGTTGATAGACGAAGCACTATCCCAATCACGAGCACATATGTCCTGCACGACCTCGACAGTAACATAATCAACTAGACCACTAACACTGTAGATATGTCTTGGAATACGTAATTGCACTCCTCCCTCACCGATCAATTGTGGTGCAATCGATATTAATTGATCGAGAAATGAGGTCTGTCTTCTTCTGCTCTGTTGGCTAGCCGATGCTTTTGACTTGAGTTGTGTTGTTGAACACTTTGAAATCTTACCCTGCGCAAATCAGAAAATTAAATCACAGTTTGAGATGAAAGTTCGAAGGAAAAGTGCAGGGAATTTTGAATGAACGACCTTTTCATATGACTTGATACGACCTATTGGCCAAGCAACATAGCCACCTACAACATCTGCCACCTTTTTTTGCTCATCCCGAGACGGGATCGGTAAGAGGGCGTCTTCATTCGTGCAGACGTCAACCCTCACCCGGAGTGTGTTATTGGGCAACGGTGAATTGTGCAGTATGTTCTCACCAGTGTTGTAGGCAGCACCCACTACAACCGCGTGCTTGGATGCTTGCTCGACATATAGCTTGCATTGAAATTCGCCCTACAAAAAATAGAGTTAATATGTTAAAATTCGCTTAATTATAATTTAACATAAAGTTAAGTAGAAAAGAAATTAATTACCGAAGGAAAAGGGACTTTAGGCATGGAAGTGCAGCTATCTCTGAAACTTGGGCTATCACAGAACAGAACATTTGGTGTTGGCCTACCCTGGACCAACTGTTGTATTTGCGTTGTTAACAACGCATTCTGTTCTTGCATCAAACGTATTTGTTCGGTGAATTTTTCTTCTCGTTGTTCCTTGTAGTGCATTTGTTGTTGAAGTTCTTGTATTTGATGCTTAAAGCTAGCCATCTCGTCACGCAGGTGGGAAACATCACTTCTATTCGGGCGCTTCTGACGTCTGAAGTATGCTGATGGGGTGACTGCAAAACCAGTACCCTGAACACGACCATCATACTCGGGTATTGCTAACGCTCTGCTTAATAAATCATCCCGACCAACATAGGTTGCCAACGCAGGATCCTCCTGTGTCATTTGTCGCTTTCCCAAAAAGAATTATAATGAAAATTAGTTATTATAAATGGAGTTCATTTAAGTAAAGCCAATTATTTATTGTACGCATAATATAATTGAATACTTACACAATATTCGGCTACTCTTCTTGCTTCCTCACTACGAATTTCACCTTTCTTATTTGTGACACCGGCTACCCACAGATCATGTCGTGGAACCTGTGTAATATCTGAGCCTGATTCTTGTATCTATACATCAAAGTTAGTCGAAGTTAAATGATATTCATACTATTTTTATTATGAATGAAATAATCATTAGTTCGTACCATATTTCTTTCTAACCGTGCATATGAAACAGGTCCTTGTGTGTACCGGTATGCCATGTTGGTCGCGTTAGCTCGATTTTTCTCACTCAACTCCTAGTTAGATCAAAATGATTCATATAAATATATAAATGTTAATTACAAATTCGTACATTACACGTAATAGGGAAAGACAAACAAATCCCCTTACCAGGAATTCAGGAGTTGTATGTGTTCTGATAAACTCATCCCACATTTCTTGAGTGATGATTCCTTCGTATAATGGATAAGGCGGTGTAGTAATGATATCATCATTATCATCTCTCAAGAAATATTTGACAAGAACAGAACGAAACTTTCGCATAAGTTTTCCGGCTTTTCTTATTACGAAGTTCTTCCGATCATCATCAATAATAAAAATACTCTGTAAACAAGTCAAAAAACATATATAATATGTAAGATTGAAATGAAGTGAAACAAAGCAAACCGAACAATTATATAATTAAGGTGTTACCTGTACTTCAGCCCAGATCTCATCCTCATAATTTTTCTTTTCCATTTTCCAATTTTGAATTGTAATAGGGACTTTGTCTCGAACCGTAGTCCCGATGAAGTTATTTAAGGAGGAACTGTTCTCAACGAACGGGTTTGCATTTTCATTCCATTCCAGTTGTAACTTGATTCCGTTACTTCTCAGTCTGATCAACCTCGCCATAATTGTCCTGCCACGTTTGACGTTCTCCTCAAATCTTTGTCTACCAATGTGCCTGGGAACATCATCGATGTCATCATGTGGTGAGTCCATACTCCTGCAAGTGAAATAAACCAAATCAAAACATCAGTGCACAATGTCAACGAAAGCAAATTATTTTGAAATTTATAAAAACATACGTACAAGTAAACAAGTCAAGGCAATTATTATCTTTTCCTTTTTCTCGTCTGATTTAAAATTTTATTCTTCAGAATTCGTGTTGGATTGAGAATTGTGTTTCTCTTGACCCAAGTTCCCTCTTCATGATCATGTCTCACGTATATGGGTCCATCTCTATCTTCATCTTCATCTACATCTCCATCTATATCAATCTCTGCTGACCACAAATTCTCAAACGAAGGATCATCATTATTGATGTTCAAATATTCATTACTTTCAAAATCAACTTCTGCTTGACGATTCTTGTTGGATGGAAGTACAATAGACCAATTCTTCTTAGCAGGATCAGGAATGTAAAATGCTTGTTTTGTTAAAATAAAAGGATCAACTTCATACCAAACCTTAGAAAGGTCTACTTGCACAAAGCCTAAGTCATCTATCCGCAATCCACTGTTGTTGTTAACCCACTTACATTTGAAGACAGGGACCCTGAATATAGAGTAATCTAACTCCCATATGCGTTCAATGACACCAAAGTATAACATTGATACATAGACAGGGTGTGTGTCTTTAGCACTGGATCTTTGCCAAGAATCAGCAACAAGTGTTACCCCACTATTCTGCATCGTGCTCTGTGTATCATGGTCTTGTGTATAGAATGTGTAACCGTTGATTGCATAACCATTGTAAGATAATACATGTAAGCTCGGTCCCTTCGACAGGAACTTCAATTTTTCAGAAACTGAATCACGATTCCTCTCCATCTCATCATTAATGCGATTTTTCAACCAGCCTACAAATTGTTTATTGTGTTCTGTTGTTAATAAATTTTCATTCCTATCACTATGTACCAATCATAGAGCATCCTTGTGTTCTTCTACATACGGTTCGACCTCATCAGTGTTATGTAGGACATACAAGTGGGCTTGGTCCCGTTCAGTCGCTGATATCGTTATTACATCGCTCCCCGTTGTTCCTTTCCCTGATCTTCGGCCATCATGACGGGACTTGGGGATCCCTACAGGGTCAACATTTGATAGAAAATCAGCATAGAAGTCACTTGCTTCTTCAACCATGTAACTTTCAGCGATACAACCCTCTGGGCGATATCTATTTTTCACATACCCTTTTAATATTTTCATGAATCACTCATTTGGGTACATCCATCTCAAGTATACTGGACCGCACAATTGAGTCTCTTTGACCAAGTGTACAGTTAGATATACGATAATGTCAAAAAAAGAAGGTGGAAAATACATTTCAAGTTCACATAGAGTACACACAATCAGCCTTTGCAAATCTTATAACTTGGTTGAATCAACCACTTTACTGCAGATCAACTTGAATGGATCGTATACCAACCGGTAGGAAATTTTGCATGAGCACATGACAATAATGAGATTTAAGGTTCTTTAACTTCAACTTTTTTACCGATACAAGGTTCTTTATATTTGAAGAGTAGACCTCAGGAACTTTAATTCCTTACAGAAACTCACAAAACAATTTCTTCTCTTTCCTCGACAGAGTGTATGCCGCTGGCGGTAGATAGGTACGAGACCCTTACTCAATCGGTGCCAACTCTTCTCTAATTCCCAAGTTCACTAAATCCAACCTCGAATTGACACTATCCTTGCTTTTTCCTTAGATATTAAGCAACGTGCCAATTAGACTATCACAGACATTTTTTTTCTATGTGCATCATATCAAGAAAATGCCTCACATATAAAGACTTCCAATATGGAAGTTCAAAGAAAATAGACTTTTTCTTCCAACCGCTTGTCTCGATTTGTTTTGCAAAAAGCTTACCAAAATTGTTATCCAAGTCTTTTACCTAGGAATACACCTGGGAACTGGTCAACATCTTCGGCGGGCTACCTTCTTCTGCATCACCATTGAAAGGCTTTTTCCACTTCCTCCAACGATGTTGTGATGGTAAGAATCTTCGATGCCCCATGTAAACATTTTTCTTACAATGAAGAAGTTGCACTGAATGAGTGTCATCTTCACATATAGGGCATTCACCATATCCTTTGACGCTGTATCCTGACAAATTTCCATAAGCAGGGAAATCATTAATTGTGCCAAACAACATGGTTTTCAAAGTGAAACTTTCTTCCATGTACCCATCATACACACTAACGCCTTCATCCCAAAGCAGCTTTAAGTCATCAATTAAAGGAGCCAAGTATACATCTATATCATTCCCAGGTTGCCTTGGCCCAAAAATTAACATGGACAACATCATAAACTTGCGTTTCATGATTAAGTGTGGAGGAAAGTTATAAATCATCAATATCACCGACCACGTGCTATGTGTGCTACTATGAACACCATGCAGATTAATTCCATCAGTTGACAGTGCAAGGCGAAGGTTCCTGACTTCATAAGCAAAGTCAGGGTACTCATGATCAATTTTTTTCCATTGAGGAGCGTCTGCAGGGTGCCTAAGCTTCGTGTCTTTAATCCTTTCATCTGCATGCCATGTCAACTGCTTAGCAATCTCTGCATTACTATACAGTCGCCTGAATCTCGGAACAATGGGAAAATACCATAGCACCTTCAAAGGACTTTTTCCTTTCTTCTTCCTATATCAAGATGCGTTGCATTTAGGGCACTTCTCCAACGTTGCATACTGATTTCGAAATAATACGCAATCGTTAGGACATGCATGTATCTTCTCATATCCCATACCGGTTGTAGAGCAAAGAATTCGCTTTGCCTCGTATGTCTTGGTAGGAAGTATATTTTCTTCTGGAAGCATATCTTGCAACAGTTCAAGAAATGCGGTGAAACCCGAATCACTCAATCCGTAGCGAGCTTTAAAGTTGTACAACTTCAACACTGCTAGCAATATTGTGTATTTAGTACTTCCGACATATAATGGTTTCTCTGCATCACCTTTCAACTTCTCATATTCGTTAGGGCAGTTATGAAGCACCCCTTCAACCATATTTACCATTTCTTCAAGACCATCATCTTCATCAAACATGCTTTGATCAAATTCATCCGAGGCACCACCCGTGGTATGCACCCGATCACTATATGCATCGTTGGTCTCACCATGCCTTGTCCATCATATATATGTTTGATCAATACCATAACACACTAAATGATCTAGCAAATCAAGTTGACTAATCCGCTTTCCAAAACAACAAGATAAGCAAGGACATAAGATTTTGCCAGGATCTTTTGTGTGCTCAGTTGCAAATGTAATAAAATCCTTCACCCCATCTATATATTCCCTTGAACATCGATTAGATGACATCCATTTACGATCCATCTATGGGCTTCAATCTATTTTTTAAAAAAGTACGTGGTTAGTTGTATGACTATTGCATTTACTAATTACTTTTATATTCTCTTATCAATTTTAATTTAAAATAACATACAGCACATGAATCTTCATAATTGAAGCTTTCTAAGTCTTAAACTGAATGTTTAAATTGCCAAATAATTCATTAATTATTCCCAAGCATTATAATAATTTTTTACAACTCATAACAAAAGAAACCATATTTGCCACAATATATCATAGTTAAATTAGAAAACATTACAAGTCAATAAATAAAATACAAGTGTTAAGAATATATAAATAATTATTTTGCTTATGCAATTAATCAATAACAATCATTAGAACACCTACAAATTATAACTATTAAATTCAACTAAAATCACATTTGTAAGCTCAAAATTTAAAAAACATACCGTAAATAGAAGCTTCAATAGACTAATGAACTGAAACTACAAACACAAATTAAACATAAAAAAATCAATAAAATATTTGAGGTTCTAAGTTAATTTTTTTAATAATAATATGTCTAATAAACATCAATATATAATAAAATCAAATATGATTAGCTTAAATCAACAAATATGATTCAGAAAAAAAAATAAAGAAAATCAAATAAAATAAAAAAGAAAGCTTAATCCTAACATTAATTATCTCCTTATTGTATGTTTTTTCCCTTACGGTTTTAGTTAATATATTTAAAGTTAAACAATATAGACAAATTATATTTTATTTTATTAAATATTAACATTGATATATATTGATATATTAAAGTCATTTTATCCATATTTTAAAATCTTTAAATAAGTTAATGACTCAATTAACGAATTATTCAATTTATTATCCTGATTTCAATTTTTCCTATTTTAATTGGGTTTATATGGGATTTTCTCTATTTTAGTTTAATAAGATTATACAAAAAATTATTTTCTTACGTCTACAAAATAGCACTAACACAAATATATATGACATATAAATATATACTCTACAAAATAGTTTAATAAGATATATATTTGTATATGACATATACAAATATACATGACACAAATATAAATTAATCAATTGAATTAATAAATTTTGTTGACCACAAACTATTCTTGGAACCTAATCTAAAATTGTTCTGAATTAAATACATAACTTAATAACTAACTTAACTTAGTACCTTGCTTAATCTAATCAAGTAAATAGATCATATATTAATTATACAACAGAGTAGCATATGTTTTTCCAACCTCCCATCTATTTATCTATTGCACAGACAAACTGACAAAGACTAGTCAAAAACTCCTATTTGATGAAATTGTGTCAGCAGATAGGATCAAGTATCCAAAGTCATCACTAAAAATTAAATTTACAGATGAGTTTGACAATTTGTTTTTTGCCAGAAAAGTTTGACAATTTTTAATATACCGATTTCATCATTATAATATCTTTTATGCATATTTATATAAAATTAAAAATATTTCTTTAACGGGAATCCAAAAAAATAAATGGACAAAACTTATCTTCATCTTTAATATATACGAGTATTATATATCCGATTCCCAGTGAATGAGTACCATCTTTACATCATCGATAACTACTTTAACAAATCCAAGGACGACACAAAACCATTGATGAGATACTCATAAATATTATATATTATATTAATATCTTAACATATTATATTTATCTTAGAAGTAATAAAATTTATTTCAAGGACGACACATATTATATTTAATATCTCCCTCCTACAAATTTTTTTCTCCACTACATATTCTATCTCTTTTCTACAAGAGAGGCATTTTAAAAAAATAAAATTTATTTTTTATATATTTATTACATTTAACCAATGCAACCTGAAAAAAAAAATAAAAAGAAAAAGCAAGTTGAATTTACAGGTTGATCAGTGCAGTGGAGTGGGGGACCACGTAATTGCCGTTGGTGACGCAATCTTCAGTGAGGGGAGGAAGAAATTTGAGCTACCAAATGGAGTGGGGACCAAAAGTTGAAAACAATACAAAGAAAAAGGAATAATAGGGACAGGAGTGGGGATGGCAGTTGGAAAAAAACAAAGACGTGTGCGTGTGTGGGTGTATTTGTAAGATGTGAAGATGAAAATGGAGGGACGGGGTGCACGCAGATGAAATGGAAAGTGAGAGAGGGAATAATTAAACGTAGGGAAAGAGATGGGGGGAGGCGGGAAAAGGAAAGGATAAGGGGGTGGGGGCGGGATGGGTTCTGATTGGTGGGGAAGGGATAGGATATCTAATTTTTTTTTAAAAAAAAGGGTCAAGTGTGGCGCCTGACCAGGCAGGCGCCACACCTGACCAACATTTTTTTTTATTTTAAAAATTGGTCATGTGTGGCGCCTGGCCAGGCAGGCGCCACACCTGACCATAAATTTTTTTTTTTTAAAAATGGGTCAAGTGTGGCGCCTAACCAGACAGGCGCCACACCTAACCATAAAATTTTTTTTTTAAAAAAAAATGGGTCAAGTGTGGCGCCTGGCCAGGCAGGCGCCACACCTGACCATTAGAAAGTGTGGCGCCTGCCGTGCCAGGCGCCACAGCTGGTCCCACCTGGTCATGGTAGGCGCCACACTTAGCCTCCCCAGCTCTGGCTCCTACCCTCCCAAATGCCACAGCTGGTAAAAAAAAACATAAAATATAAAAAAAAAAATAATAAGCAGCTGTAGCACTTCATTAAGGGAGGGCTACAATATGTGCGCTACCTTTCAACCATTTTGTAGTAGTGTCTCCATTTCCTCAAACATATCTTATTAATATCTCTCCACACGCACAAAGTTCCAAATCCAATATGTCATTATATAAGAAAGCTATGTTATACCTAATTTTATGCCGGAAGGAAACTACCATGCGCCATCCATAGAAAACGCTTACATACATATATAGGAGAGAACAACCAACATTTAGTAATATTTAACATACCAAAGCATGTAATACATTTATTTATGGTACAAAAAGTTTCGCACACTGCTCATTGAGATAGTCAATTAGGTAAACGACAAGATGGTATTGCTAGTAAGTGACGAGCTCTTGGCGTTGGGAATGCATATTTCTCTTCCATATCCAACTCTTCATACTTAATCCCATAAGGAAGCTCCCAATCAAAACAGTGAACCAATTGAGCCACAACAAATTTAATTAATGTTAGGGCTATTCGAATACCAGCACATCGTCTCCGACCACCGCCAAATGGTATGAGTTGAAAGTGATGTCCCCTCAGATCCACTTCGCTATTTAAGAATCTTTCTGGATAAAACATGTCAACATTATCTGACCAAGCCTTAGGATCACGACCTATACTCCAAGTATTTACCAATACCAATGTCTTCTTCTTTATGTAATAACCATCCATTATAATATCTTCCCTTGCCTCTCTAGGATTGAAAGATCCAGCAGGATGCAACCTTAAACTCTCCTTAATTACTGAATCCAAGTAACTTAACTTGGACAAGTCTGTCTCTTCCACCATTCTTTTCATTCCAACAACATTTTGGATCTCATGTTGCAGTTTCTTCATCACCCTTTGATTCCTTGTGAGTTCTGACAAAACCCACTCCACCACAACAGTAGAACCTTCCACTACTGGAGAAAACAAGTCTGCTATAATAGCTTTGACTGAAACTGGATCAAGGACTAATTCTTGGCCATCTTGCAATTTACCTATGGGTTGATTCATTTGAGAGACCAATATATCTATGAAGCTATTGTGGTTCTGATCTTTGGATTTCTTTTGAGCTTGCTCGCTCTCCTTCATCATCTTCTCGAGAATTTCATCAGCTTCTTTCATGCATTTCTTTATTTTTCTTTTAATTCCCTAATAATACAAGAGTTTGTCATTTAGTTAAAAGCTTAGTTTAAGAGTAAACGATGAATTTAGATCTTGAAAACAACAAACATGCTGCTCTTAATATTTTTTTTCTTTGGCCTTGATAAATCCCAAATTTATTATATTTTATCCCACCTTATTCATTTATTTTGGAGATTATTTTAGGCTAATTTGGATTTATTAGATAATATTTGGATAATTAGCCAATTTTGGGAAATAATATAAATCTGAATCAATTATGAGATTATTGGGCTTAAATTGATGGTATTTTAATTGTTATATTATGAGTGGAAAATATTTCCAATTATATGATAAATCACAATTTTATTTGATTCTTGCAGAGTAAGGAAAAGGAAATTAAAAGATCCTACGATGCAGAACTTTTCTTAGAAATTCAAAAAGAATCAAATGGTGAAATTTTATTGGGCTTTTGGAATTTTAAGAGGCCCAAATTAGTACCCAAAACTTTCCCCTCCTTTCATAAAAATGACCAAGCCGCCGCAGAAAAGGGGGAAGGAAAGCGCTGAAACGGAATACACGCACAAACGCTGAGGGAGAATACGAGGAGGCCAGAGACAGCCGTGGGAAAAAAATCACGCACTCGTCGACGCTGAAGGGAGGCACTGACGGACGCTCTCGTTGAAAGCTGATGCTCCTCTCTCTCGCTCACACTATCGCCTTCAATTCCCTCTTCGGTACATTCATCCCAGCTGTCACACACAATTATTTCACCATTATTCTCCCATTCCCTTGACACCAATTACCCACGGACCCCACCAACTTCACTCATTCCCTACTTTCTCTTCCATGCCCCACGTACAAGCTGACTCCGCCACCCATAATTAAATCACCGCCAATCTCATCATTCATCAAATATGCGTATGGATTTCGTGAAGGAGTCCGAAGAGGAGAAATTCATGGAGGCTTGAGCTAGTTGGGAGGTAATTTGGGAGAAGCATGGAGGAAGCTAGAGCCTAGGAGCTTACACTTGAAGACTACAAGGGAGTGTCTTTCTTTTATCTTTTTGATTCAAGACTTAAGATTATTTAGTTTTAAATGATTTTGAGTTGTAATAACCGAGAACAATCTAGTTTTAGATTGTAGACTTATTTTTTATTTGGATTAAATTGATATTTTGGATTTGCTTTGTTCTTAAATGATTATTGGGATTTTTGTTTGCAAACCTTTGATTGTCAATTAAATTATTAATCGAGTTTTCATTATTAATTTAATTGTTAATTTGGGTTTAATCTCTTGATTGTTTAATTAGGTGATTAATTGTCGAATTGTTTAATTAGGCAATTGTGAACTTAATTTCCAAACTATCTTAAGCAATTGTGATTGGTTTTTAATAGATTTAATTAACCAGTATTTTTCCATTATGAGTTTTCTAGTGGATTAGGTGTTATTGAGCATGAGGGTTTCCCATGTCTTGATTAGGTGATTAAATTTATTAATTCCACTTTTCATGAATCTCCCTTGGGTCTAATAAATTGAATGGCTAAGAAAGCTAAATCCATGTGAATCCTAAATTGTCCCCTTCATTATCATAACTGAACCAAATCCCTGTTGATTGTCTTGCTTTGATTATTTTCTTTGCTTAGTATCTTAATTCATTTTTCACTAAAAAACCCCAAGATTGCATTCCAATTCATTTAGGTTAGTTTCCTTCTCATATAGATTTTAGAGTCATTTGCATTTAGGTAGTAGAATCTTGCATTTTAGTTTAGGTCCATTCTATTGCATCTTGTGTTACTTAAAAATCAATCCTAAAGAAAACCCATAGCTTGCTCCTTGGGAGAATGACCTAGGTTGACCCTAAACTGCATAATAATTTAGGACCTAGTTTAATTGATTGCTTTAGCGACAGAAGCACGCATCAGGCTTTGCATTCAAACAAAATAATGTGCAGAGAATTTATTATTTATAAAGATAAGCACATGGGCTTATTAGTTAAATCTAACTTGTTAACTCAGCCATGTGAAGCAAAAGAATAATACTAGCTAACACACGCTTGGTATTACACACGCGTGAGAATGGGAACCCTTACTAAGGGCTTAGTAAGGAGAGCTAAGCATATTTGGACTATCCAGATCAGATTTGATATGAATGGTTTAAATTTAATTTTTTTAAAATAGTGATTTTTTAAATAAAAAATATTTTTTGAAAAAGTAATAATTAAGATATTATCTTTACTTTAAATTTTATTCTTATTAAAATAAGTTTCTCAACAAAATATAGACCTTAAAAAAAAAAAATCAAATCTGCACCCTTTGGATCAGATCTGGATGGTCCAGATGCTTAGCTCTCTTTTCTAAGCAAAGCGCTCGGCAAATAAACTGATTCCAATAGGAATATGTGTGATGTATTTAATTATACGAACCTGGAGATCGAAAGGTCGCAGCCAAGGCAAATAATCTGAGACGTTAAAAGTTCCGAGAAGATTCATTCCCTCTCGAACAAGTTTCTTGTAATTAAATTCGGTATTCTTTCCAGTATGAGAACCAAAGTTCATTTTAAACGCTATATCCTCCATAAGATTATGCACGGCTTCACTGAGGTCCACGATCTGTTTTGAAGATGAGGCTTTTTCAAAAGACTTCACCACTAAACTAAGCTCTTCTCTCATCATAGAGGCAAAGAAATCCATTTTTGTTTGGCTCAGAAGTTTTACAGTAATCAGCTTCTTTACATGGCGCCAATATGGGCCATAGTCAGCAAATGCAACGCCTTTGAAGCCATGCGTGAGGATACCACTGGCCTGAGTTCTCGGACGAATGGCGAAAACGATGTCGTTTGTCTTGAGGATAAGTTGAGCAGCTTCAGAAGAAGATATCACAATGGCTGGGACTTGTCCTAATTTAAGGGACATGATTGGGCCATAGGCTTTGGCCAAAGACTGAAGGGTCCTATGAGGGCTTTTGCGCAAAATGTGGAGGTTTCCGATGAGAGGCAAAGGCTGAGGACCCGGTGGAGGCGGAGGCAGTGGTTTCTTGAGTTTCCTTTGTTTGAGAAGCAAGAACAAGACTCGATATAGAAAGAAGAAAGTAAAAAGGAGAGTAATGGGTATTGTTATGTTTGCCAAAAACATGGCTGCAAATCCTGAACTCTCAACTCAGTCTTGCTATATATAGGAACGAGTAAGGATAAGCACCATGTGCTTGTCCTATCAATTTTTTTTTAAATTTTTATTTTTTTAAAAACATTATTTTAATTGATAGAGAACCTAAAATAAAAATAATCTCTTAAATAATAATTTTTTAAAAAAATTATTTTTTATTTAAAAATCATCAATTAAATGTGTGTTTGGATTAGCTTTTGAGAATAACTTTTATAATTTACGAAGTAAGTATGTGAGAGGAGTTTTATCTCGGATTGCGCAAACTTAGGTTTAGAAACTTCCCAAACACCCTCTAAAAATGGAAGTTTTGGCGCCTATCACCATATATAGTTCTATATATATGCATGGAGTTTCTAAAATTGTGCAAATTAAAAATGCCATGACTATAAAGCCAACCAACTAAGAGGGTCTATTTGGTACGAGGAATTTAGAGGGAAGGGAAGGGGAAGGGAAATTTTTATGAATGAAATTTAAAAATATTAGAAAAGTGGGGTTATAAAATTATAAAAAAGAGAAAATGTAGAATAAAAGAATAAAATAAATTAATTAAAAACTTTTAACCACACTTTTCTAATTTTTCTTAATCCAACTCCAAAAATTTTTCCCTCACCTTGTACCAAACAGCTCATGACTATTTACCAAACCGTCGCCACACATTGAGATTTAAAAATCATTTTTCCATATATAATTATAATGAGTTAAAATGATTGTATAATATTTAATTTCACTTCAAAAATATAAAAGAATGTTTTTATCGATGTCTCTCTCTATTTCTTTTTTATTAAATATCTCCACTATTAGATCAAATTGTAATGGTTAACATTTAATATTATATTAATTTTTTTATATAGCATTAAAATCCTAACCATTAAAATTTATTAATCCAATGGTGATTGAAGACATACAATGGATCAGAGGAAATAGAGAGAGATCAATCGAGACATTCTTTTTCGTGCATAAAGAGACTATCTTCATCATAAGAGATCCACGTCCCAATCACTATCAAAGAAAGTTTCTTTATTTCTTTTTTCTTTTTAGTATACTACCTTATGTCCTTAATATAAGATCCAATTGAATTTTTTTAGAGAGGGTAAGGAAGCTAAATAAGTTAGTTAATTATAACATATGTTATGTATGATTAGATTATATATCAGTTTATAAGTCAGACAAACTAGTTTGGTATAAAAAGGATAAAAAACTGAGGGAGTATAATTTCGTTATATTTTAGAATCCTAAAAGAAAAAATGAAAGTAATATTTTATATTAATTAAATATTCTCAAAGAGATAATTATGTTCACGGCTGCGGGATTAGGAAGAAATAGTCAATAATCTTTTTTTTTTCCTGCCAGGAGTAGTCAATAGTCAATAAGGAAATAAAATGCCACACGTCTTCGGGGGATAATCCAAAGAAAACAATATAATACAACACATATTTAATTACTCCCTTCTAACAGATATGCCATTTAAAAAACCGAGGGAGTATAATTCAAGAACTATAACAATAAATGAATAATTACTCGTACCAGCAATAATGCTCGTACCAGCAATAAATGAATAATTAAATAATTACTCCCTGCTTATCTTCCTTTGGGAACTAGTTTTGGTGAGCACTCACCTCAGTTATACGGTTTATATTTAATTTTTTTAATTGGTGGTTTTTAGGTGAAGAAAATTATTTTTTTTTGAAAAAATGTTAGTTAAAAGATTTTTTTTTTATTTTAGATTTTCTGTTGATTAAAATAATTAGTTTAAAAAATAAAAAATTTAAATTTAGACTGTCTAGATAAACTGAGTGCTACGCACCAAAAACTGGTTCCGTTTTTATAGAGAACCCGTAGCATATTCCACTACTACAGAATATACATTTTACGACCCTAAAAAACATTCCTTTTTAAAAGAGGGACGTAAAAAATAAAGACGGTGACATTTTTGTAATTATGGGTGAGAACTGAATAGCTTTAGACGTCCCCTTGAATCACTTCCCGCCACAGATGGTTATATTACCAAATAATTTTTTTTTTACTAGTTAGAAGTGAATTTTTAAATCACTTCCCGCCAATCAGATTTTCCACCTTTACTTTATTTTTATTCTTTCCCTCCCTTTTATCTTTTTTATTCCCTCTTTTCCTCAGCTCGCCGACGTCTATCTCTTCCCCTGTAAAAGTCACTTTCTCTCTTGCACAACAAACACACACACAGACATCTTCTTCATTAAAATTCTCTTATCCCTTTTTCTATTTTTGTTCCATCTGTCCCCACTTTTGTCCCTAGTTGTTCTCTTTTCTTCATACTCTCTAAAATTCTCTTCCTCTTTTGAACCCCACTCCACTCCATAGCTCATATTTGCTCATCCTCGTCACTCAAGCTAGCGTCACCAACGTGGTCCCCCACTCCCTGCGCTGGTCAATTAATAGATTTGTAACTGTCTATGCTTTTTAAATTTTTATTTTTTTCAGATTCTTTTATAGTCGAATTTTCTGGTTGGTTATGATGTCAAGAAGAAGACTGTTTCGTTCTTTTTATTTTTAATGTTAGCTTTGGAGAGTATTAATGTAAGAACATTATTGTTGATCTATTTTTAGTGATAGGAATACACAGACAAGCAAATCTATTATAGAAACTACTACTGGAAAAGAAATATTGAAATAAATTTTAACAAGCAAATCTTTTTTTAGTGATAGGAACGCACAAACAAACGTAGCAAAACCATACAAACAATTTAAGAAAAGAGAAATTGATATATGGAAGGTAAAAGAAAAAAAAGAAAAAAGATGCAGGTATATCTTTATTTATACTTCGTCCCTTCAGATACGAGACTTTTATTAAATGTGAAAATAATAAATGTTATATAAATAAATAAATAAATAAATAAATAAATATATATATATATATATATAATATTTTAAATTTTTTTTTTAAAAAATACCCTCCTGTGACGCTTGTTGGAGGAAGTGCCATAAGAGGTAGGTCTCCTGTAGCACTTGCTGGTGCAAGTGCCACAAGAGGTGGGTCTCTTGTGGCACTCGCTGGAGCAAGCGCCATAGGAGACCCCCCCTCCTGTGGCCCTTCCTCCAACAAGCGCCACAGAAGGGTATTTTTTTAAAAAAAAATTTAAAATGTTGTGGCGCTTCCAAGCGCCACAGCTTCTTTTAGTGGCGTTCAGATATATGACACTTCTCTAGCACCACAACTAATATAATTATAAGCACCATAGCTTTTCTTTTTTGTAGTAGTGTTACCAGGCCACCCACCATCGGCTAATGTGATATTATTGTTGGATAACCAAGACAAGCACCAAAATATTCTCTTATAACACAATAGCTGTACTGTTCTACTTATTTGTGTTGGAATATTTTAAAATGAAGATATACGTTTTTTTTTGTAAAGTCATATTCTTATAAGTAAGAAATTTTATATGAAGGGTTGTGTAAAGAATTATAACACTAAAAATCACTAAAATTATATCTCTTTAGTTCCTAAAGACATATGTGGTAACCATCACTTAGTGAAAGGGTGTGTTGTATTTATAAGAAAACTCTACATAATATAAAGGTATAATAACTCTTCATATGTGTTCATGAATCAATATATGGGATATATGAATCTAACAAATTGTTATAATTTTTCATTGAAGAGGTGTTGCTTTATAAGGCACCACTTTATGGCCTATAAATACTGATCACCATTAGTCCATTATGTTATCATCACACTACACAACAAGAGATTAAACTCATTATTGCTTTATCTTTGAGTGCATACAAAGATAGAGTCAAATTATCATTTTGCAAAAGTCATTGTTATCTTGGCTTGAGTGTTTGGAGTGCAATCCATACTCAAGGGTTTTCTTTGTATCCAGCTAGAATTCGGCCGTCAATCCAACTTGCACTCTATAAGATAGATATAGGTGTAGGTGAATTAAGCCTAAAGGAAAGTGTTGTCCACGCTTTAAAGACATTGTGCATTATTTTCTTCTTTATTACTTATTCTTGTACTCCTCATAGAACCAGTCCCACCAATACTTTGTACAATAAAATATATACTTTTGTTGTTGGGGCCTTCTAACTCAATGACACTGAGTTTTTTAAAGCGTGAGGTTGTGAATTTAAACTCTATATAAGTATAATTGGTGCGTGACTTAAGACAAACATATTCACTCTTTTGTGGCATGAATAATAAATGAGTGTGCCTTGTTGTTATTGGATTAGTATGTGAACAAGGAGAAATATGAGTCTATAGATTAGGAAGAGTTATCCCATTATGGTTTACCTGTGTAAAACTGTTATAAGGGTTTCAGAGGGTCAGTTTTTGAGATACACAAATCATTCATTTTGGTTCTCCCTCCTCTCTCCTTCTCTTCCTCTTATAGGTGAATATGTTGTGTAACTTGTTAGAGTCCATTAGGGATGAGCAAAAAACCCGA
Source organism: Inga oerstediana (assembly GCA_963210345.1). Lineage (NCBI taxonomy): Eukaryota > Viridiplantae > Streptophyta > Magnoliopsida > Fabales > Fabaceae > Inga > Inga oerstediana. The sequence continues at coordinate 65,124,497 of OY723408.1, forward strand.
TGGTCCAGGTAACCCGGTCTGACCCGAGGTGACCCGGTCCAGTTCGGTCTAGTAAAAAACAGCCATATAACAAAAAAGACTGGACTAGACCAGACCAACTACTCGGGTTAGACCGGGTTCAAGATCAGGTTTTCAGTCCACATGGTCAGTTTGGTCTGACCTGAATCAGTCATTTAAAAAAAAAAGGGTCTACAGCTAACTTCCCTCTCATTATAACCAAAAAAAAAAAAAAAGTCACCCAATACCCACACCACCCACGTGAACCACACAGTGTCACAAACTCACTTTCTTTCTTATTGATTTGACACTCTGCACCAACTTCACTCCATCAATCTCACCTCCCCACCGGAAAAAATGGCGCCTCCTCCCCTTCATTAATCTCAGCCCGTGCCTCCTTGTCTTCAATCTCACTTCACCCTTGCTTCCCTGACCCTCAATCTTACGGCGCTCGCCTCCTCGCCTTTATCAATCTCAGCCCTCGCCTCCTGCTGCTGGTCATCCTCTCAGCGTCTATCCCTCTGTCTTGTGCTGCTGCTGGTATTCCTCATGGAGTCGCTCCGAACGCCCGCTCTAATTCTCTTCTCAATCGGCATCCTTCCCCCTATTTTCATTCCTCTAGTTTTTTTTTAATTATTTCAGATAAAAAAAATAGATATGTTGGACTACCTAGACCAGTCCATCAGCCCGATAGACCAAGTCCAGTCTGACCTGAGTTCGGGTTGTTACCAGACCGGACCAGACCTCGGGCTACCTTTTTCAGCCTGAGGTTTTAACTAGACCAGACCTCGGGCTAGCCTCTAACCAGGTCTGGTCTGGTCCATGATCATCCCTAGAGTCCATCATGTGATTCTACAGAACGTGGACAGGTATGCTCTGATACCTTCACTTGTACTCTTCCAAGATTCCATTTCTCACATGTCACAACATTAAATTGTACATGTGATCACACTAGAAATAATATATGCTTTTGTGTTTTTTAATTAAATTTGTCTCCATTCCCTCAAACATATCTGATTAATATCTCTCTCTCTCACACACAAACACACACACATAAAGTTCCAAATCCAATATGTCATTATTATATAGGAAAGCTGTATTATACCCAATTTTATGCCGGAAGGAAGCTACCATGCGCCATCCATAGAAAATGCTTACATACATACTATAGGAGAGAACAACCAACATTTAGTAATATTTAACATACTAAAGCATGTAATGCATTTATTTATGGTGCAAAAAGATTCGCACACTCATTATAACCATACATTTAATTATAATTGATGTCTTTAAATCTTTATGTAATGTATTTTGTTTTAGAACAACAAAGTGTATGTACCTAGTGAGGATGTTGTGGCTACTCCTCGATTCTACATACTCATCACACCATTATGTATACTAATTGTTCATATGATCATAATTTGATATGGTAAAACCTTAAGTGATTAAATATGCATACAACATGCGTGTAAGGATGCTGTAGCTATTCCTTAAACAAAATATGTATGATAATCACTAATATCAAATATATAGAATTTAAATACCATATATATATACACACACACACACAATGTCAATGGGAATCCTAATTAATTAATTTAATCAACTTCTGAAGATTAATATTTGAAAATCCATATATGATTATTTATGCATGTTGTAAGATAGCGTTGTAGCTACCACTCTAGCATGCAAGTTAATCATAATATATATCAATCATGTGACTTAAATTCTGTATATACACAAGTTCATGGAGGACTCAACAAATTAATTTAATCAATATAAGTAACTAAATACAATTCTCCCACTTTGATTAAATTAATATTACCCATTAAATAGAGTTGATATTTTAAAACATAAAAGTGATTATTTACACATACAACAAAAGATGCTGTTGTAACACTCGTGTTTTGAAAGCATATAGATGGCATAAGTGTAGTAATATCTTTAAAAAGGAGACCGGTAATCTTTTGTAAGCAGCGGAAGTCCCAATTTCAAGCAGAGTGTGGAGCTGTACTTGAATGGGTTTTCAAAAATCTTTTCAAAAATCATTTTCAGATTGGGTCTCATACGATTTATTTTAAGCCATCCGTTTTAGGTTCATTTCTTCATATCAGTGTTTACTAATAAGTTCTCTGCTGAAACTCAAGCTACTATGTTTAATTAACGGCCTTAGGTGGACGGCTGTCCACTACTAGTACGAATGTCATTGTGCGTTCGCTTATATACAGGCGCTTACATACATGTCAGTACAAGACTGACCACACTTAAATACAAATTACATAGACTCTCCAAAATAGATAACTAACAGAAAATTAAATTCCAAGTCATTTGCTTCATTCGCCCGTGTTTACCTTCTTGCCTGAGGAACTATTTGCCCGAGCTGAAAATTTGTTTTGGAAAAATAGGGTGAGATTCAATGAATCTCAGTAGTAACAGATATCACTCATATAAAATGCACATATATCATGCCATGTCAACCAAAGTTACAGTACAATCAACATATTCAATATTCAGAGATAAATTCACAATATGCAGAAAGCATAAAGTTACCAATTCAAGGACAACCGTCCCTTACCACAGCGCTGGGAAATTCTACTGGGCCTTAGCCCTTCTCATCTGAATGTTTTAAATTCACAATGGTACAAACATGCATATAACATATCACATAGTATGTGAGGGATAAGTTACTACCTAACAATTTTTCCAAATCTTGATCTTGATTGACGTGCTTTGAACGTCCTGGACAAGTGTCAAATCCTATAAATTATAATTTACGGGCAATGAGTTATTTCTTAGTCCAACTCTTCATAAATTATTCTCTTATGTTGATTACCATTAGGGTCACTACATTAGGCCCAAAATGAAGCTAATTAGCTCAAGCTACTGCAAATGCTTAACTTAACTCTTAAATGTCCAATTTTATTACAAAAACTCTTTGCTTTGAATTTTCGCACATTTACCAAAAGCTGGCAGATTTTTCACTGAACTTTGAAAAATCATAACTAATTCTAGAAAAATCGAATTGGGGTGATCCAAAATTCTATATAACCCTTAATAAGTCTATTTTAAGTGAAAAATACTTTCAGTAGCCGAAAGACTGCGCACACTTCCCAGTTTTTCGTTTTCTCCCTGCTGCCAGAAAATCTGACCAGTTTTAATGGTCTACTTCAAACATTCATAACTCCTAGTATACTTATTGAAATCCTTCATAATACCTATCAAATTAAAGGTCTATAAGTATACTTTAATTCTGAAAAATCTCATAATCAACATATGAATTTTGGACAGTGAAAGTTTTGCCACAATAAAACAGCCAGACAAAAACGCACACTGGCAACTTTGTTGCACAAGTAGACTTAATTTCTAATTTTTGAATCTTTAAACTAGTCTGTTAAAAATTATAACCAGAGCCTATTCCCATATAATTTTTCGTGTAGAATCCAATGGAAAAATCAAAAATACCAAAATCAAATTATTTCTACCAGATTTAGCCCCCAACTTAAAACTGCCTCCCAAAACAATAAAAATTCCACTTTGTGATTTTAACTACCAACAAGTCTAATACTTCTCCAAACATCATATATCACCTTATATATGATTAAAACATCTTCCTTCTTCAAAAACACCCCTTGAATGAAATACATGGGTGGTTGAAAAGCTAAGAAAAACTCAATGAAATCATAAAGTATTCGGTTCAAAAGAAAGCCTACGCTTACCTCTTCGCGTTTCTACAAGTGGTTCGGTATTCCGGCGGCACTCTGGTAGACTAATTGGCACAAAACACCTCAGATGAGAAATCTAAGACCATAGAATTGAAGCTTATAGTGAGTAGAAGAAGTTTCCTGAAGGACTTACCAAACAATAACGGTGATTCAGGGTTGAAATCGGCTCGGTAGTCAAGAAAACTCACTATTCACTCCTCCTTCTCTCTTCTTGTGTTCTTAAGCTTAAGAAATTTGATTTCACTTTCTCTTTCCATGCTTGCATGAAATTTTGCCATTTAATTAGCCATGGATGGTTGTGATTTAATCACATAAAATGATCTCATCTCATCTTGCCACGTGTCACAAGTTTAAGGCTTAAGAGTGCCACGTGTCATGCAACCATTGGTCTTCCACTTTTCTCTTTCTTCTGTGGGTCATAAATGGTTAGGGGAAGGGGAGGCCTGACAATTTCCCCGGACTCCTGAGTTCGGTGCTTGACTCGTAAAGTAAGCGACCCGGCCGAAGACAGGTGAATTCCCCGGACTCAGACGCTAGGTGGCGTACTTCGGAGATGACAACACGAAAGGCTTAAGTGGGTGTAATGATGTATAATGATGAGGGACACATGTCACCCCCTCATTTGGCCAACACAAAAACATATTTTTACTTTGTAATAATTTCGGGACACTTGTCATTTCCTTATTTGGCCAACACGAAAGATGTGTCATCATGAGTCATAATGAGCTGTCATTACATACTTTACTGAAGTTCTTTTTAATAAAGTTGCTCCATCGGTGCATTACCCGGAATTCCATATGGGACCCACGTGGGACCGTGGCACGCATATCGAGGCACGTCACAAAATGGCCGAATTCCTCCGATCTCGCAACTGACACCCTTGAACCTTGCAGCCACCGACGAATTTTGCTCCGACTTCTAACACTTGTATTGTTACAATATTAACTTCTCAATTTCTGTGAATGACATAATGGACATCTGGGAATTCCGAAAGTAACTCTATCTTTAATTGTAAATACCGATATTTATTTTATTCTACTATTTCCATAATTACACGTTTTTAGTATTGTAAAATTTGGTATATTACAGCTGTGGCCACTCTCAAAGATGTATGCTAATCATAAATATCAACTGTATGCATTTATATTCCAAATATGCACAAATCTTTAATGAGAATTTGATTGATTAGTTTAATCAACAAAATGTAATTAAATAATCATCTTAGACAAATTCCCCCACTATTTTGTGGGTTCAAAATAAATCTAATATATACACATCTTGACGGAGGAATTAATTAAAACCCTCCCACTGTTTTATGTATCCAAAATTGTTTAAAGAATTAATTTTAGCATTTTTCAACTCAAATCAGATTTTACAAAATTTTGAAAAGTTAGATAATTGTGTAAACTTAATTCTCCCAATGTTTAAACAATTAAGTAATTCATAAAGAATAATTTTCCATGATGTGAAAGTTGCCAAAATTCAAAATTAACCGTTTTCGTTAATTTAAACAACTTGATGTGATATAATCAAAATTATACATAAAACAGAAATTAATTTAATAAACAGTGAGGCCCGTGACGAATCACCTTTTAAAATTTGAGTAAAGAAATAGCTATGCTACAAAAGTCCCATAATGCGTCATTGTGCAGAAAAATAAGTTAGGAATAAACTCATAATTTTCCTCGGCCCAGATGCTCTATTTAAACACTGAACTGTAATAACTTAAACAAAGAACGGACATCCCAGCCAATGACGGCCCAATCTGCATCAACCCATCTCGCTGGATTAGTGAAACTGTGCATTTCACCTGGGGGGAAAAACGGTGTCGTTTTCCAAGGAGCCGGACGCCTACCCGACCCGTATCCCTATACGACCCGACTGCTAGCCCGCTGCGCCTGGAACCTTCACGCACTGCTTGTCGGCGATTCCGACCTCGTTCCACGGCTATTACCGGCCCTTCAAGAACCTTTTTCTCGGCGTTTTAACAATAAATCAACAATGAGCTTTTACAATATAATAACGATTTCCTCAGAATCAAAGCCTAATGATTTCATCAAAATCAAAGCAGAACGTATGTGAAAATCTTTTTAGATTTGAACCAAAACTGAGATGCAATATTTGGTTACCAAGAATTTTCACAGCAGGACAATTAATCCTATTCAAATATTATTTCATAAAAAAACCAAGCCAAATGAAGAACTGAAAAACAAGCTCAGAAAATACGGCAAATGACCATGGATTAAAGCACAAATCATATTGTTCGAAAACGTAGATTAAAATCGATCAAAAGCACCTCTCGTTAACCAGAAGAATGTAATTGCATCGATTACAAATGACCGCATATATTATATTCAATTAACGAAAACAAGAATCCCAGAATAAAACATATATCAAACATGAAAGAAATCAAACAGATTAATATGTCTCATTCAATAATCCGCAGATGCCAATACGGATTCCTCATCAAATTGAGGTCAGTGATGATTCGTCGGAGAAGGAAAACAAAGCCTCTCATCCCTTTAATCCGAAGGGAATTTTATATAATAAAATAAATTACAAGCAGATAGCCAAATGAAATAATTCCTACAATAATATAATTAATTTGCTTAAAGAATTTGATCTCCAATCTAAGCTATGGAATCCGTGTAAAATTACTATAGTAAACTTAATTCAATTCCATACTTAGATCATCCCTGATTAAAGAGTAGAAAGTAGATGATCAAAGAATCCGGCTCTGATACCATATATAGGACAAAACTTATGAATACACAAATTAGAGCACATGAATTTATCTATATCAATAGCGGAAGACTTATAATAATTACCTCTCGCCATTGGTAAGCTTTGATTAGATAGAGAACTCACGAATCCTAATGAAAGAGAGCTATAAAGGGAAATGAAGACAAAAGATAATTGTCATGTCTCTTTCTGATTGGCTGTGAGGCACAACAATGACCAATAGGTTAAGAGCTGTCGCCAATCAAGGAACCTTAGATTAGCAGACTAGGTTTTTCTAACATTTATATCAATTGGCCGTAAACTCAATTGTGTGTTTTCCACCATCATAAAAATCACATTTATAGCCAATAACCCTAATCTTGAATTGAGCCTAAATTTGACTTACAAGTCACACTTAGAATTTTAATTAATTACCTAATTAATAATAACTAATAATAATTATCATATATTAAAATATCTAATATTCTCCCATTTGGCCCGTAACTATAAGTCAGTTGCCTTATTCAGATTAATTAAGGTTATGTTGCAAGAATTATGGCAATAAGTCCCCTTAAGTCGAGTATTATCTTCCATGTATTACGTAGTAGCACCCTTATTTAATGGATTAAAACTTAATGAATAAACCTTAAATGTTTATTCGATTCCTACTTGAATATTTGTCAGTTTCGATAACTAGGTATGAGACAATGAACTCTAACTTGAATTTCATCATTTGACAATGCCTTATTTAAATCACTCAATATGATCTAACTTACAAATAAGGTATTTGATCATTTAATATCTCTAAATGCATACAATTCATTTAAGAATCTATACTTTATATATTTATGACATGTTAACTTTATGGCCACACAACACCCATAAAGATTGACACACGCCATCCATTATAACATTGGACCCTTCCACTACAGGAGCAAACAAGTCTCCTGTAATAGCCTTTACTCTAACTCGATCAAGGACTAATTTTTTGTCATCTTGCAAACCTAGGGGTTGGTGCATTTGAGAGAGCAATATATCTATGAAGCTATTGTTGGCTTCCTTTCGAGCTTGCTTTCACTCCTTCATTATCTTCCCTCTAGAACTTCATCAGCTGCTTTAATGCATTTGTTTAGCCGTCTTTTAATTCCCTTGTATAACAGGAGTTTGATGTCATTTAGTAAAACCGAACATGGACTCCATCATATATAAATTAAAAGTTTAAAACACTAAAGATCTTGAGAATGACAAACTTGTTTCTCTTTAATATTTTTTTGGGGTGGCATTTCTAGTTCATTTGATGCTTCAAAGTTTAAATTTAACCTTATTGATATTTTAATTCTTTGGATTTTGAGTCAATATCTATTGGGTCATAAGTGTTAAAGTTAAAGTTTTCCCAACAATTGAACTTTCCAGAATTCAAACTTTTGTCGGATCATGAGCCCTTGCTGTTACTTTTGTCATTAAGTTACTGACAGAAATTGCCATACCATTTTAATGGCGACGATATGGTATCTGACATGGAGCTTAAATTTTTTATTCCTAACATTAAAATTCCTTGTCATTACTTTTTTTTTTTTTTCCTATCTAATTCCTATTAAAGCAAAAGAGCACAAATTTGAATTCCGAGAAGGTTACTTGTTGGGAGAGACAAAAAACCTTTGCGCTCTAAGCCTATAAAAGAAACCCTTTATCAAATGAAAAAAGAAGAAGAAGCAAACTCATTGCTTTTATCAAATAATCATATACTCTTTTTCATTTATTATGGTATAAATAATTTTTTATTGACTAAGTAATTCTCTTTTACAGTCTTATTAATTCATTAAAAGTTTTACTATCATTCTTCTATCATTAATTTTGTTATACCAATCATTATTTTGTTATACAAGGAGATAATAGAAAAAAGGTATAATTGATGACATAATATAAGAAAAAGACTATAGAATTATTATCCGATCACTTGAAGGCAATAAACTCTCTTTGATTAGGCATTAAATAGGAAAAAAGTAATGGCAAGTGTTTAGTGTTAAAAATTAAAATTTTGAAATATTAAGGGATTATATGCAACTAACCTAAATTTTAGAAGTACTATATATTATAACCTAATTTTTTTAAATTCATGTCAGATGACTTATCATCCTCATTAATATGAGGTATCAGTTTCTGTCAACAACTTAAAGGCAAAAGTAATAGCAAATTAGCAAGAGGTTTAATATGCAATTAAAACATCAAGCATATTAAATTTAAACTTTGAATCGTCATGGGGTTTTATGCAACTCAAGATTGGGATATATATTTTAGCCAATTACTTATAAAGATAAGCTCATGGGCGTATTAGCTAATACTTATTTTGGTGTTCAACTTATTACCTTTAGCTAATATTATATAATCCATCCGGTTCTTAATATAAGACTGGGTTAACTTATTTAACTTCCTTAATGTCTCTAAAAAAGTGTTAATTAAGTCTTATATTAAGAATATAAGGGAGTACCTGTTAACTAAGTCCTAATCTCTCCAAAAACAATGTCGTTTGTCTTGAGGATCAGTTGAGCAGTTTCAGGAGAAGATATCACAATGGCTGGGACTTGTCCCAATTCGAGGGACATGATGGAGCCATATGTTTTGGCCAAAGATTGGAGGGTCCGATGAGGGAGTTTTCCCAAAATGTGGAGATTTCCGATGAGTGGCAAGGGTGGAGGACCCAGTGGCGACGGCTGTTTACGATCAAGCTTACTTCGTTTCTTCGAAAGCAGTAGGACAAAGGGGAAAAAAAGTGAAAACGAGAAGAATTATGGGTATTAACATGTTTGGCAAAGACATGGTGTGGTGTAGCAATTTTGAAGAAAATAATGCATATGAGGAATTCACTTTCATTGCTATGTCTTTTGACTCGAGTTATATACAATTGGCGATATATTTTAGCCTCTCACCGTAAAATCTGCTACGTTTCTCGCTTGATCTCTACGTATTGAAATACAAGATACGAAAAAGATATTTTGATTATAAAAATTAAATCATGCGTGCTTGCTATTATAATTTATAACTTAGGGCCCGTTTGGTTCAATTGCAGACCCCTCTGGTAATGCAATGGACTGCAATGCAATGGGGTGCAATGCAATAATGATTACCATCATCATGTTTGGTTGCTTAATAATAAGATGTGGAGAATTTTTTTTTATATTTAAATTGAATTATAAAAGGTCCAAAATACCTCTTAAACATAAAAAAAACCTCCATCACCAATCATCTCCTTCTTCACCCCAAATCACAGCATCAGTGCATAACTCAAACAAGAATAAGCAAAACCTCTAAAGACAATTTTACTATCGACTAAATTGAAGACTGTTTAGTCGACTAAATTGAATACTATGATTGTCTTGAATTGTAAGCAAAACCTCAAAATCCAATTATCAACGATGGTGTTTCATTTTAGACAATATAACTCTCATAACCAAGAATCGATTGACTGGGATTTTTTTTCTGAAGACAGAATCTGGCATTTTTGACTGGTCTTTTTTTCTGAAGACAGAATCTGGCATTTTTTGATGTTCTGCGCTCACGTTAGGGCTTTTGCTTTTGAAAGGCAAAAAAAAAAAAAAAATGAATACAAATTTTGATGTTTTGTCTATTATTGAGGCTATATATTGTCTTTTTATTATATTAGTAGGGTCAAAATTGAGATTTCATCAATGATTACAAGCCTGCAATGAGTTTTCATAGGGGTCCCCCTATGAATGGAGATTACCATAAAATATGCAATCTATTTTACAATTGTAATCTACATTACCATTAATAAGCCCAACCAAACAGGCCACTAATGGTAATGCAATCAAGATTACCATTGCATGTGTGCAATGCAATCTAACCAAACGGGTCCTTAATGTGTCTTCCGTGTGCGCCCTCTCCATATGCGATGACTACTTCACTAATTTCATCGTCATATATAACTTAAAAAATTATTTTGTAATTATATATCATATATATAACGGGTAATTGGTAATTTATATGAACAGGGATTTAATAATAATTCAAACACCAGATTTTTTTATTTAGGTGATGATAAGGAATTAGAAGTGGCTTGCTATTACGTGTGCGTATAGATATGGATTAGGAGATGTCATTGACTTTAATATATGCAGATCCAGCTAATTGAAGCTCATCTATGACTGTAATATTGGAAAAACAAAATTATATTACATATAAGGGAAAATTAATCTTTTGATCCCTATAGTTTTGATTCGGTTGTAACTCAATCCTTAGACTTTGACTCAGTGCAACTTAGTTCCTAGACTTTATACTAAGTCTTTATAATTTTGACTCGGTTGTAATTCAGTCTATGAGCTTTAACTCACTGCAACTCAATTTCTAGAGTTGTAAGCATTTTACAATTTAGTCCTTATGTTTTAGAATAAAGGTAGGGACTATATTATAAAATGGTTAAAATTATAAAGATTGAGTTGCGTGCACTGAGTCAAAGTATAGGGACTGAGTTATAACCCAATCAAAACCATAGGGATCAAAAGATTAATTTTCCTTAAATATAATTATGCTTATTTATAGATAAGTCCACGCACCTTTTTGATGTTGATTATTGAATATTATTGATTATTGTATTGCCTCCTTGAGTGTTGCATGTTCTAATGATGTACATATTGGCAAAATTTAGTCACTATCTAATATAGTTTGCATATTTTAATTGTTTTGCTATATACCGGACCTGGACCTGTGATGTGGGTAGAGCCCTTCTGATATAAAGATTTTAGAGTAAAATATTCTAATCTCTCTTGTGTTTTACCTTAATTATATATATCTTTTTTCTATTTTGAAAACATATACTTAAGTTTAAATTGTTAATTCTGTTGGGGATTTTTATTTTTTAATTAAAATTTATACTAAAATAAATTTAATTTACTAATTTATCCTTCATCATTACTAATTCCTTAATTTTGGCTAAAATTGTTTAAGTAATTTGAGAGTTTTTTCTTTTCCTTAATTTATTTTTTAATTTTTCAAATAGTTATCTATTATTTTTTTTTTTCATATTGAGATAATGAATTAATTAATTTAATTAATGTGGACATAGAAAAATTAATTAAAAATATAATTAATTCATTTAATAGATGCATAACTTTTTTTCTATGGATAATAAATGCATAATTTAATAAACATGTTTATAGATGATTGTGCAAAAAATGTATTTAAAAAATTAAAAATTGAAATTAATAGATGCTATATAATATCTTATGAGCTATGCACCGAAAACTAGTTCCGTTATCATAGAGTACCCGTAGCATATTCTAATGATAAAATATACAGTGTCGGCAACAACAATACAACATCTCGTAGCATGTTCCAATGATAGAATATACTGTCGGCAGCAACTACAACATGGATCATCTCATGATTTTGTAATTTTGTAATAATACTCCAATGTACTGCCCCCATTTCTTCATATAAGATCCATTTTAATGAACAAATTGAATTCTAAAGTGAGTTTTATATTAAAGATTGGAGGGAGGGAGTTATTAGCTTAAGGAACACTGTCGAAGCCCATGTATACGCCAAATGGCACTCAACCACACATATTAGATTATATTTATATATACACATATACTAGAGTATAAAATAAGCAAGTCGATCACCCGAAACATAATCTTTATCTTCTTCAACACTTGTTCATTCATAAGTGTTTGGTATGGCAGAGGAGAATCAAGGAGCGAATCCTCCTCCAGAGCAACCTAATCAGCCCTTGCCAAGTAATTAGCTATTTGTTTTGCTTCTAATTCGTTTATTTCATTTACTACTGAAATTGAGAATATGAATTAGAATATTTGTATGATATTATATGAAACTGCAGGGAATTATGATCAAGTTTGGGGGCAAATAGGTCATCACAAACAAAGTGGCCAGAGTTGGTGGGAGTAACAGCAGAAGAAGCAGAGAAGAAAATAAAGGAAGAGAGGGCAGGATTAGGATCCAAGTGGTTCCACCTTCTTCTTTTGTCACGGATTTCAAATCTCAACGAGTTCGTTTGTATGTTGATGAATCTCTCCGAGTTACCGGGCTACCCACCGTCGGCTAATTTTATATATTATAAATATATGATGATTATTAGTGATGAAATTAGATTATTTCGTCATCAAATAGACTGTCACTAATTAATTAGCGACGAAATTTTGTTGCTAAACCAATTTAGCGGCAGAATTCCGGTGCTAATTGACTGTTTTTTTTTTTCGGTAGATGTATTATTGAACAAAATATATACCTACTTGTTGTAATTAACCTAAAGGAAAATACACACATCAATCTATGAATAAAATTGTGTATACCTTGTATTTTTTGAAGATATAGCTTCTCACAGGTCACAACATAAAATTATATAGGACAAACAACATATTTGTCATATTCAACACGCCAAAGCAAGTGTTGTTGTATAAGGTACATAAAGATTGGCACCTTGCACTACAGGAGCAGACAAGTCTCTTATAATAGCCTTCACTGTAACTCGATCAAGGACTAATTTTTGGTCATCTTACAAACCTATGGGTTGGTGCATTTGAGAGAGCAATGTATCTATGAAGCTACTGTTGTAGTTCTCATGTTTATTATTGGCTTCCTTTTGAGCTTGCTCTCGCTCCTTCATTATCTTCTCTCTAGAACTTCATCAGCTGCTTTAATGCATTTGTTTATCCGTCTTTAAATTCCCTTGTACAACAGGAGTTTGATATCATTTAGTAAAACAGAACATGGACACCGTCATATAAAAATTAAAACACTAAATGAAAGCTTAATTTTTGTTATTTAGTAAAAACCTGCTATGTATAAAATTTAGTTTAAGGGTAAACGAATAATTTAGATCTTGAAAATGACAAACCTGTTTCTCTTAAATATTTTCTTGGGGTTGCATTTCTAATTCATTTGATGCTTCAAAGTTTAAATTTAACCTCCTTGATATTTTAATTCTTTGGACTTCGGGTCAATATCTGTTGAGTCAAGAGCGTTAAGGTTAAAGTTTTCCTAACAATTGCACTTTTCAGGATTCGAACTTTTTGTCGGGTCAGGGCCATTGATTGAATCATATTTTTGTATAAATTTTCATGATTAAATTGGGATTTATAATGCATTTTTTGAGACAATATTGCATGATTAAGCACTGATTTGAATTAGGAATATTTGTATTGAATTAATTGCAATTAGTGGCAAAAAGGTCAAAAATTTGTTAATTATTCATATAAATGATTTCTTGAACTTTTCATGCTACATTGTGCTTAATTTTGCATTATAGGGGTTTTTGGAAGAAACTGAAGATTTTTGGAGGATTAGAATTAAATTTTGAGGACTAGGAAAATTACAGAAAGGGTCCCAGAATTTCTAAAAATCACACATTTGTGAAGGAAAAGGGTCAAAGAAATTACAGTAAATTCCCTGATGTTTGAGAAATTTTAGTTCTCTCTACAAAGATTTCAAATATTTACACTGCAGTCCCTCCTCAGGATTTTTGAAATTCTAGAATGGTCCTTGGTCAAAATTGGCATTTTGACCAGGACCATTAGGTCTTCCTTCAGCTGGATTGAGCCAGAGACAGAGGGAGACCTGACACTGGACATTAGGGATGAGCTTGGACTGGACTGGACTAGGTTTGACATCAATCCGAGGTATGGTCTTGAGAAAATCTTGGGTTGCACAAAGCAGTCCGTAGTCTAGTCTGGTCCAGCACCAACCTGAGGTCGAGTTGGACCAGACCGGGTCTGGTAGACTATCTGGATTGGTCCAGGACCTAAATTTAATATTTTTTTATTTTTTCATCTTTAGAATGCAAAATTTGAACATATTAAACATAATTATGACCACAAAAATACCTATAATAATATAAAATATGTCACCAAAAATTAAAACATTATAAATCTATAAGAATATCCAACAACATTCAACAACAATAAAAAACATATGTTGAAAAAAAAGATTTAAACATGATAAATATAATTAAGATCAAGGAACGAAAAACCGGACCGGGCAATGAACCGGTCACAGCACAGGTTCAAGGGTTAATGGGTCAATCGAGGTCTAACCGGTAGTGAACTGGTCATATTAAAATATTATAATTTATTAGTGACAATATATTTTAATATATTTTTAAACTTCTATAGATAAAAATGAAGATTTTTAAGAAAACAATACTTAAAATCTATTAGTATGAGTTATAATGTCTATACTTATACAATGATATCTCCTTTTCTATAATTATTATATTTTTTTAAATAATTTTTTTTAGATTTGTTCTTTCTTTACCTATTTTTCTCTACATTTTGGTCTTCAACTTCCAATTTTTCCCTAAAAAAAAGCAAAAAAATAAAAATAAAAAAATAAAAAAATGAAACCGGTTCAACCGGTTCAGATCGGTTCGACTGGTTTCCCGGTTTAACCATCAAACCAGACCGGACCACTGACTGGTTCCTGGTTCAACCGGTCGAACCGGCCGGTTCGATCTGATTTTTTGTATAGTGATTAAGATAATAAAAATACCTATAATCATATAAAAATCATCATAAGAAATAAAACTTGATTATAAATCCTTAAAAAAACCTCAAACAATATTAAATAAAAAAATAATATCTAAATTATAAAAATATTTGTTAAGAAATTGACCTGGACCAGACCGAACTAGTCTAGGTGGTTTGGTCCGCTGATCTAGAACCCGGTCCAACCCGACTGGTCAGTCTGGTCCAGTCTAGTCCGATTTCATTATATTGCTTATTTGGACTGTACCAGACTAGATCGGACCAGCTTGGGTCAGACTAGACTGGACCGGACCACGGGTTTTTTGCTCATCCCTACTGGACATTAAGGGATTGTTTGGTCTGAGGGGAGGGGAGGAAAAGTGGGAGGAGGGAAAATTTTTTTGAGTTGAATTTAAAAAAATTAAAGAAGTAGGGTTAAAAATTTTTAATTAATTTTTCTTACTCTTTTATCTTATATATTCTCTTTATTAAAATTTTATTATCCAATTTCATCAATCTTTTAAAATTCAACTCATAAAAATTTTCCCTTCCATCACTTCCCTTCAAATCCGTCAGCACCAAATAGACCCTAATTGGGAGCTGAGAGCTTTAGCAGGAGTTTTTGCGCCGTGAGACCTTCCTTCCCTCATCAACCTTCGCCTACTTCTTCCTTCCTAGCCGGCGACTTAGTTCTCCACCACGGTCGCCGGCGAGCATCCTTCATCCATCTCCGACAAGCCACCATCGTCTTCTTCTTTCATCTACCACCTTTACCCAGAGTTTCAGATTAGAGATTACAGAGACACAGCTGCGACACTTTTAGAGGCGAAGAGCCAGAATTGGAGAGTAGAGTAGGGGGAGCGTGGCGGCGACCTCCTTGAACCAGAGGAGAGTCCGAGCTAGGATTCGACGGAGGAAGAGAAGAACATGAGCTTCTGCACTTTCCGGTGAGATCTCCAGTTTTCCGGTGTGTACCAAACAAGAAACTAGAGTAGCGTCGGAGACCTTCTTGTACAACCACATTCGTTCTTCTTCTTCTCCGAATACCACTGCACCACAGTCGCAACCTCATTCTTCCTCTCTCCACTGTTCCACCAGACCACCACCAAGCACCGCCGCCGAACAAGGCTGGGAACCACAATTGGAACAGAGGAAGAAAAGGATTGACCATCATCACCAACTTCGTCATCCTCAATATTCCAGATTACCATTAGCTTTATTTTCACCACCAGAAAGATTCCCTCATCTCCGTCACTTCAGCACCCATATTTCCCTTTAATTCATGGCTGCCATGGTTTCTGGAAGTGGTGGTTGCTCTGCAATTAAATTCATGTGTGGTTGAGGATTTCAACTCTTGGTGGTGGTAGAGGAAGTGGCTAGAGCTCATGGCTCATGGTATTCATTATTTTCCATTATATCAATTTATACATTACGTGGTGCTGTGTAGATTAATTTTGTATTGATATATGTGTGTTTTGAGACTTACATGATTGATTATTTATTTATGATGGATTATTGTTGTGTTGAATTTTGTATTAGTGCACTTGAATTTTATTGGACTTATTTCCTTTTGAATTAATGAAGTTATGCATTTTATGTGATGACTAATGTGTGTGATGAATTTAATTTAATTTGAATGTCGCAATTCTACTTTCAATTAAGAGGAAGCAAGTGCATTAAGAGATTTTCAACACACATCAAGTGAGTTTTAACAATTTGTCTAAGAGGTGACTATGTATGCGATTGGAGGATTAGTTATTAATTAGGTAGATTGGACCTAATGCGATTGCTTAATGTTTTTAATTTGACTTGATGCAAAAATTAACTCCCAAAACATTTTAGGAAGCACTAGTGGAAAAATGACTTTTTAGACCAGTTAAAAATGACTTTTTAGACCGGTTTTGGATCCGGTCTTGATACAGCCGGTCTAAAAAGTCTGTTACTTTTTAGACCGGTTAAGCAACCGGTCTTAAAAATCACTTTTTTAGACCGGTTGTTAGAAGATCAGGTTTAAAAAGTCCATACTTTTTAGACTGGTTGTTTAAAAACTGGTCTAAAAATTTTTTTTCAAGACTTTTAAGACCGGTTCTTAAAAGAACCGGTCTTAAAAGTCATACTTTTTAGACCAGTTCTTAGAATAATAGGTCTAAAAAGTGATATTTTTTTAAAAAAAATAAATATAGCTTTTTTTTTGTAGTGCTCTACCTGTATTACCCTTTTCACTCTAGACTCTGAACATAGGGCAATGAGAAACAGAACAAAACAAAGAAAAAAAAAGAAAGAATCATCTTTTTATCATATTCACTCAACTTTTCTACCAATCTATATCTCTAAGCTAAGAGCAACTTATCTTAGATTTATTCAATGTAATGAGTTCAAAATTTATTAGATGCTCATCACTTATTCAGCTAACTTCACTTGACATCAAGAGTATAACACACATACAGTCATTGAATTCAGTTTATCACACATCAATAAATAATACAACTGCTTACCATCTAAATCTTCAACAGCATCTCCACCTTCATTAGTAAAGTTATGAGTTTCAACCTTCAATCAAAAAACAAGCATCATATTGCCCCCATATAATTATATATTCCAATGGCTTCGGCAGAGATTGTGTGCAAAAATATTCTACATAAATATTGAATGACTTACTGTCTTCTTCTTCTTCTTCTTCTTCTTTTTTAAACCAGCAAATGGAGTCTCAGCCCCATCCGAAACTGCAAAAATGAGAATGAACCATGCATTTGCACAGTTAGAGATACCTCAAATGATAATATCAGCAACAATAAAAAAAATATCTTTTGGTTTAAATTAGATACCAGATAAGTTTTCTGTCTTCTCAGCTAAGTTATCAACTAAATCATCAGCAGGATCTATAATTGCAACTTTCTTCTTCTTCTTAGTAGGATCAAATGGGGCAATCTGTCACTCAACAAATAAGGCCTCAGAAGGGAGTGCTTTTTAAACCAATTGAAGTATTAGGTAATTGTGGTAACAGATGAATGGGGTTGCCAGAGAGTAGAAACATGAAATATAACAACTTATAGACCATAACAAAAAAAAAAAAAATCCTTGCATAGCTAATCAAACGAAACACAAAGCAGAACAATGTTGTAAAATCATAAATAATTAAAAAGGGAAAGAAGAATACTAATTTCAGGAACCTCCTCTTTCTTATCATCACTTACAGTATACTAAAACTAAAAAGATGAAAAGATGCTTCTTTCGCAACAACACAAGGTTGATGTTCTCTTCTTCAACCTTTTCTAAAATGCTGAGTCTGTAAATCACATTCATAGTACAAGTCTATGTGACCAAGCAAAGCAAGACCCATACTAGAGATAGAAAAGCAACTACAGTTAAAAGTCACGACGAAGAAGATCAGAGCAAGCGAGGTTGTGGCGTCGACAAACTCATTTTGTGCGAGGGTGAGAGCACCGCAGCAACAAACATGAGAATGAGATCGAGCAAAGATGACTGAGTTCACAGAGTAATTGCACCAAGAAGAGAGGTTTCAGATTAAGAGAGCGAAAATTAGGCGCGATAAAGAGGAGATTCAAAAATTTAGGGTCGATATTTTAGACCGGTTATAAATAAAACCGGTCTTAAAAGGGTGAAATTTTTTTTTAAAATTTTCATATTTAAAAAAAATCCATATTTTTAAAAAAAAAATATCACTTTTTAGACTGATTGTTAAAATAACCGGTCTTAAAAGTACTTTTAAGACCGGTTCTTAGAATAACCGGTCTTAAAAGTACTTTTTAGACCGGTTATTATAAGAACCGGTCTAAAAAGTATGACTTTTAAGACCGGTTATTTTAACAACCGATCTTAAAAGTTTTGAAATGTTTGATATTTAAGATCGGTTATTATAAATAACCGGTCTTAAAATTTTAAAATTTTTTATTTTTTAAATATTTTGATATTTTAAGACCGGTTTTATTTATAACCGGTCTAAATAATTTTTTTAAGACCGGTTTTTTTAAGAACCGGTCTTAGAAGTTCTATATAATTACAAAATTGCCACCGGTTAAATTTTTTAGACCTTATCCGTTATAACCGGTCTAAATATGGCGGTCTAAAAAGGGAATTTTGTACTAGTGAAGCTAGAAAAACCATTTACTTTGCCACCAAGATTCATTTCTTTATATCCATCCCATTTTTATAAAAATACCAAAAATAATATATTAGCTTTTAATTAAATTGCATTCTTCTTTTAATTATTAATTTGAAAAAACTAAAATCCATTTCCCCTTATTTTATTGCATTTGCATGACATTTAGATTATTTAGGCTTTAATAAAAGGCTCCTCAAGAAAAGAGAATGATCATAGGTTTGCCTATAATTAAGCAATCGTTAGTTATTTTTTGATTATGGACCCTAAGACTAACAAAAAAAGAAGTCCTAATCATTGCTGTTACTTTTGTCTTTAAGTTATTTTTTTTTTATGGTTTATACAATGGACCATTTTTGGCCTTCGGTGCACCCACCTTCCAGGTATCCTGCGTTAACCTGAAGGCCAACGCCGGATTTACCGACATGGACCCCCGACAACCGACTAGTCCTGGTGCCCCCAATCTGATAGGCCCGACAGGAATTCACCTCTTTGAGGCGCCCCAGGGGAGAGAGCTCCCAATAGAAATTCTTTACATCTTCCGTTTCCTAGGATCGAACCCAGGAACGGATTGGTGTGGCGCAGATGCCTACCCATCTGCGCCAACTTCCATTGGTTGTCTTTAAGTTATTGACGGAATTTGTCACGTCATATTAATAAGGAGGATATGGCATCAAACATGGAGTTTAAATTTTTTATTCTCCTCACATTAAAGTCCCTTATCATTAGTTTTATTTTTTTCCTATCTAATTTCTACCAAAGAAAAATAGCATAAGTTTGAATCCTGAGAAGCGTATTTATTGGAAGAGACTAAAACCCTCTGCGCTCTAAGCCTCTAAAGGGAAACCCTTTATCAAATTAAAAAAATAAAAAACAAACCCATTGCATTTATCAAATAATCATATAGTCTTTTTCATTTATTATGTTATAAATAATTTTTTATTGACTAAGTCATTCTCTTTTACAATCTTATTAATTCATTAACATTTTTACTATCATTCTTCAATTATTATTTTTTTATACAAGGAGATAATAGAAAAAAAGTATAATTGATGACATAAAATAAGAAAAAGACCATAGGATTATTATCCGATTACTTGAAGGCAATGAGCTCCTTTGGTTAGGCATTAAATAGGATAAAAGTAATGGCAAGTGTTCAGTGTTAAAAATTAAAATTTTAAGGAGGTTAAATTTAAATTTTGAAATGTTAAGGAATTATATGCAACTAACCTAAATTTCAAGAGTATTATACATTACCTAATTTTTTTAATTCATGTTAGATGACATATCATCCTCATTAAGCTAAGGTATCAGTTTCTGTTAGCAACTTAAAGGCAAAAGTAATAGCAGATTAGCAAGAGGTTTAATATGCCAAATTAGCTACTATCTTGGAAAGCAGTAGAACAAAGGGGGAAAAAATTGAAAAGGAGAAGAATTATGGGTATTACCATGTTTGGCAAGACACGGTGTGGGGTAGCAATTTTGGAGAAAATAATGCATACTAGGAATTCACTTTTATTGCTATGTCTTGAGTTATATAAAATTTGGCAATATGTTTTAGCCTCTCACTGCAAAATCTGCTACGTTTCTCTCTTGGTCTCTTCGACTTGAAATACAAGATATGAAAAAGATATTTTGACTATTCAAACTATATCATGTTTGCCTGCTATTACAGCTTAATGCATCTTCCTTGTGCGCCCTCTCCATATGCGTTGACTACTTGATAAATCCATTTGGTGTGAGTTTTCAAAAAAAAAAAAAAGTTTAAAAATGTAGCATAGTAGCTTAACCTAGACTATTCTTGTGAGGATATTAATTTCCAAGTCTCTAAATATTTAAGTAATAAATACCTTAAAGCTGTGAGAAATCATTTTGAAAAATTGTTTATAATGAAGTAATATAATCTAATTCAATTTTTTGTATTTTTGGTGTTCAAGATAAAGAAGTAAATGGAATCGAAATTAACAATAACAACAAGGTAAATTCAATAAACTAATATAATGATGAAGTGTGATTCCCTTGAATTTAGATTTTAGTCTTCCTTACTTGCTAATGATAAAAATTCAATAAGATGAGTTAAAAGGATTAACTTAAGTTACCACTGGATCCATACTTGCAATATTCATTTAATTCATTCTACCGAAGTAATTCAATGAGTTCTACCATTCAACACAATAAATCAGACTCAAGGAAAAAAAAATTAACTTTCAATTTTAAATTGTAATTATCATTATAAAAATTCTAAGCATTCAGTTTAATCATTTAAAACCCACTTAACTGAGTCAGAATAAACAATTCAACATACTCTTAATATGAATCATACAAAACTTAAATAATCAACTCCTAATTCAACTATCAAGTTTATTCACTTGACATAAAACGATCTAACTCACAACTACATACTTAACCAAGCTATCATGGATTAGAAAGAGAGGTTAAAGGAGCTTAGAAGCTCAAACTATTACCCAACTCAAGAAAATCACCGAAATTTAGCTACTCATGGAAGAGAAAGATGAAGCTTGAAAGCTTGAAGAAGGAATGAGCTAACAGCTATGAACTAAATCTAAAGCACCTAATGTGTATGTTATACTCGCCAATGGTCCAGCAGCTACCTAACTCATGCATTTCCACCTCTTGCTCCGCCGAATGCTTCAATTCTCCAACTTTCTCCTACTCTCTAGCTCCTTGCCGCCACCTCCTCTTCTCTTTCTTTCTTTATTCAATCGGTGCTCCACCTTTCTTTCTCCATGTGGTCCTCTTCCATTCTCTCCCGATTCTTTCTTTTTTCTTTTTATTTGCGTGTCCTCCTCTTTTATTAGTTGGTCAACTCCTCTTTCTTTCCCATATCTATTCGGTGCTTTTCTTTTATTCTTCAAATCCTCTTTCCTTGCCACACACAACAAATAATCCCCATTTCCTCTTCTTTCTTCAATTCTCTTTAGGTTAAAAAGTGAGCTAACCCATGTTTGGATGAGGGGTAAAAACATGCTTTGAGATTAAACATAAAATTGCAACCACCAAATAAGACCCTTACTCATTTAATCTCCGTTTAAAAAAATATGAAAACAAATTCTACACTTGTGAAGTTTCACTTTTGCCCTTCATTAAGCTCAAAAATGACATCTTTGACCTTGACCAAATGACAAAATTAATGGTACATCATCACTTACAAAATTAGATTCACAATGGTAATATTTTTTTTCTCACAATTAAGGAATAATGGGAATAAAAAATATTAATTAAAAATATAACAATTTAACCACCATAATTCTGAAATTATCCTTTCACTAAAATCTCACATCAACACTTAATTATGTCCAAAATATTCAATTAAATCCCACAAAAACCTAATATAAATTACTAAAAATATATAAATATTGAGTTCTATCACTACTTTACTAATTTCATCGTCCTACATAATTTAAAAAAATAGTTTGTAATTATATATCATATATATAACGGGTAATTGGAAATTTATATGAACAGGGATTTAATTATAATTCAAACACCAATTTTTTTTAGTTAGGTGATGATAAGGAATTCGAAGTGGCTTGCTATTACGTGTGCGTATGGATATGGATTAATTAGGAGATGTAATTGACTTTAATATATGCAGATCCAGCTAATTGAAGCTCATCTATGACGGTACGTAACATATATTGGCAAAACTAAACGGTATTAAATATAAGGGAAAATTAATCTTTTGGTCTCTATAGTTTTAATTGGGTTGTAAATCAATTTTGGTTCTTAAATTTTGACTTGGTGCAACTCAATCCCTATATAGTTTTGACTCGGTTGTAACTCAGTCCCTGAACTTTGACTAACTACAACTCAGTCCCTATAGTTTTAAACATTTTACAATTTATTCCTTATGTTATAGAATAAATGTGGGGGCTATATTATAAAATGATTAAAACTATAGGGACTGAGTTGTAATGAGTTAAAGTTTAGGGATTGAATCACAACCGAGTCAAAATTACAAGGATTGAATTATACCAAGTCAAAGCGTTAGGATTGAGTTATAACCAAATCAAATTTATAGGTAGCAAAAGATTAATTTTTCCTAAATAAAACTATGCCTATTTATAGATAAGTCCGCATACATTTTTGCATGTTGATTATATATTGATTTGTTTTTTTGTTTTGTTATTGTATTGCCTCCTTTGAGTGTTACATATTCTAATGATGTATATATTGGCAAACTTCAGTCACTTTCTCATATACTTTGCATTTTTTTTTTTGATGGTTTATGCAATGGACCATTTTTGGCCTTCGGTGCACCCACCTTCCAGGTATCCGGCGTTAACTTGAAGGCCAACTCCGGATTTACCGACATGGGCCCCCGACAACCGACTAGTCCTGGCGCCCCCAATCTGATAGGCCCGACAGGAATTCACCTCTTTGAGGCGCCTCAGGGGAGAGAACTCCCAATGAAAATTCTTTACACCTTCCGTTTCCTGGGATCGAACCCAGGAACGGATTGGTGTGGCGCAGATGCCTACCCATCTGCGCCAACTTCCGTTGGTACTTTGCATATTTTAATTGTTTTGCTATACACCGGATGTGGGTAAAGCCCTTTTGATATATAGTTTTTACAATAAAATACTCTAACATCCTTTGTGTATTGCCTTAATTACACATACTTTTCCTCTATATTTTAAAAGCATACACTTAAGTCTAAATTGTTAGCTCTGTTGAGGATTTTTATTTTTTTAATTAAAATTTATATTAAAATAAATTTAATTTAGCCTTCATCATTACTAATTCCTTAATATTGGTTAAAATTGTTTAAGTAATTTGAGTGTTTATATCTTTTCCTTAATTTTTTTTACTTTTGCAAATAGTTATATGTTAATTTTTGTTTCATATTGAGATAATGACTTAATTAATTTAATTAATGTAGACATAGAAAACTTAATTAAAAATAGGGAAAATCTCACTTAGGTTCCAAGACTAGAAAAAATATAAGAAAAACAAAAAAAAAGTGTTTAGTTATCTTATTGACATAGATGATTTTGTCAATGGTCACATTATGATTTCAATATAGTTACATACACTTGTCAACAGAAGTTTTTTTAGTTAATATAGATGAGCTTGTTAATGACCAATCCATGAAGTAACACACGTTTGTCAACAGGAGTTGGTTTGGTTAACATAGATGGGCTTGTTAATGGTCACTCTAAGACTTGTCAATATAATCACATACACTTGTTAACATATACTTCCTCCGGTCCTTTTTAAAAGAGTCTGAAATTTAAATTAGCTTGGTCCTTTTTATAATAGCCCGACAACAATTATCTCAACATTTAATGACTTTTTCCCATCTTTGCCCTTTATAAATAATTTATATGGCATTAATTAAAATGTGGACTTTTTTCATTCTCTCTCCTCATTTTCTTTTACACTCTTACTATTCTACATTCTCTTTCTTATTTTCCTTCATTTATTACCCATGTTCTCTCTTACTTGCCTCCTTATAAATAAGGGCATATTTGAAAAAATAACGTTTATTTTAGACATACTTATTCTTTTTAACTAATTTTAACCGTTTTCTTAAATCACGTAATATGGTTATTGAGATTTTATAAAAAGGACTAGAAGGATATGAGTTTGTCAATGGCTGCTCTTCGACTTGTCAATATCATCACATATATTTGTCAATAAAGTAAGCTCATATTTGGAATCTATATCACTGAGGTCCCTAAGATTTTTTTTATAGAGGAATCTACAATGGGACTTTTTTGATATTTTTTTTGTCCTTAGGACTTGAATGAGATTTTCCATTAAAAATATAATTAATTCTTTTAATAAATGCATACACTAGTAAACAGATGGCTAGTCAATGTATTTTAGTCTAGTTTTTATTACAATTGTTGGTTTGCTATGTGTTTAGCCCAAGTGTTTTAGTGAAAGTAATTAATTGACATATTCAGATTAATATTATATTGTTGATTATAATGGGATGTGGTGATTATTATTATATTGTGGGCTTAAATTGCTCTAACCCATTTGTGGATTAATTTAATTGTGACTATGCGGTCCCGATTTTAAGTGTACTGAATTCTAATGTGGCAAATAGGTGGCTAAAACTTTTATTCCCGTGGTACAGTCTTTTTTGCCGTGATAAGGATCATATTGTTTTATTGTGAATGTTAATGCTAATAATTATGGTAGACTTTCGTTTAACTAATTTTATCCTTTTCTACCATGGTTGATTTTTCTAAAGTGATCAGTGAAATATTTTATAACTATGCTAGACATTAATTATAAGGCTAGTCTTTTTCTACCATAGTTATTCTTTAAGTCTTTTTGGCCAAATCCTTTATGCGATGTATGACAGATCTTTATAATTGGTTTCTTACTTTTCTACCATAGTAGTACTTAATGAATTAATCAATTATTTTGAAATTATTAAATGTATGGTAATTAAGATGACCGTTACAATAAGGCAAAGGCCATAATTCTCCTTCGACATGAAATGCTGAACATTGAATATCTAATGGTGAAAGATCCACTAGAATTATAGAATAATTTGAAAGAAATATATTATCACAAAAAATGGTAATCTTGTCTAAACCTCGTTATGAAGGAAGCATTTGAGGTTACAGTTTATAATTCAACAGTTTTTAAAGTAAGTTCTAAGTTATTATGTGGTGAGAAATAATTGATGATGACTAATTGAAAACACCTTTCAACTTCCCCCAAAAAAAAAAAAACCTTTCCCACTTTTCTTACTTCAAATGCACTCGTGCAACAGTAATATCGTGAAAAGGGCTTAGAAAGTATTCTGAGTCAATATATGTGTCTTCTTGTAGCTAAACAAGTCAAAATAATGAGTTGTTGATAAAAATTTCTGATATCTGTTGCATTCTCTCTGCTCAATCAAGCGAATGTGGACTATACGTAATAATTTCCATGTGCCGATGTGCGTAGTCAGGTCGCGGTCGTGGCAGTGGTTGTGGTCATAGTAGGGTATTGCCGAAGCGTGATATATAGAGCGTAACCAATTATACTAAAAAATCACAAACTAAAAACAAAGTCTTTAGACGTAATTTAATAATATAATAAATCACAACTACTATATCTAATAATAGCTAATAAATAATAAATAGGACAACAATAAGGGAAATACCAGAATCTAATTTCACTCTAAATAATTTACAAGTGAAATACTATAAGAAAAGAGGAGATACAAAATGCCTTATAGAAAGAAATAGGCAAGTTGAGGGGTGAGTATTGAAGGAGGGAGGGGGGCTCCTTTTATACTCATTGCCCCCCTCATCCAAAGAGATCCCACCGATGTGGGACTCTTTTCCACAACCAATAAATCTCCACCTTGGAAAAATTCCCACATTCTTAATTACAAATTATATTTACAATTCAACAATCAATATTCAACAATGTTGATCAAATCCAAACAATGTTGAAATTTAACAGAGGTCACCACCTTTGTCAGTATATCAGCAGGATTCTCGCTCGTCCGTATCTTCTGTATCATGACTCCACCTTCTTCTAAAATTTCTCGTACGAAGTGATATCGAACATCAATGTGCTTCGTCCTTGCATGGTAAACTTGGTTTTTTGCTAATTGAATAGCACTTTGGCTATCACAAAATACTATAATGTCTTCTTGACCAATACCAAGTTCTCCTAGCAATCCTTGAAGCCAAAATTGCCTCTTTCACAGCTTCTGTAATTGCCATGTACTCTGCCTCTGTGGTAAACAAAGCAACTGTTGACTACAAAGTCGACTTCCAACTAACTGGTGCTTTTACAAGAGTAAACACATAACCAATAGTTGATCTTCGTTTGTCCAAATCACCTGCAAAATCTGAGTCACAATACCCAACTAAAGATCGGTCATCTTCCTACTCAAAAACCAAACCAACATTCACAGTATTACATATATACCGTAGAATCCATTTCACAACTTGTCAATGTTCCTTTCCTGGATCATGCATATACCTACTCACAACTCCAACAGCTTGTGAAATATCAGGTCTCGTACAAACCATTCATACATCAAGCTACCAACAGCATTTGCGTATGGTACCCTTGACATATACTCTCGTTCATCTTCATCCTTTGGCGACATATCAGCACTAAGCTTAAAATGAGGGGCAAGTGGAGTGCTAACCGGCTTCATTCTCTCATCCATACCAAATCGATTTAGCACTCTCTTCAAATACTCCTTCTGAGATAAAAAGAGTTTCTTTGATTGTCTATCTCTTGTTATCTCCATGCCGAGAATCTTCTTTGCCTCTCCTAAGTCCTTCATCTCAAATTCCCCTTTTAGTTGAACCTTCAGCTTCTCAATTTCTGCCTGATCTTTTAAAGCTATCAACATATCATCAACATATAAGAGGAGATATATAAAGGATCCATCTTTAAGCTTTCACAAATAAACACAATGATCGTATCTGCTTCTTTTGTATTTATGCTGCAACATAAACTTGTCAAATCGTTTATGCCATTGTCTCGAAGATTGTTTCAATCCGTATAACAATTTTTCAAGTTTACACACCATATTCTCCTTTCCAGCAACTTTGAATCCTTCCGGCTGAGTCATGTAGATTTCCTCTTCCAAGTCTCCATTTAGAAATGCAGTTTTAACATCCATTTGAACTAGTTCCAAATCCAACTGTGCTACCAAAGCCAACAAAATTCTAATGGAGGAATGTTTCACAACTGGAGAAAATACCTCATTGTAATCAATTCCCTCCTTCTGAGCATAGCCTTTAGCTACCAATCTTGCTTTGTAGCGTACATCACCTTGGTTAGGGAATCCTTCTTTCTTTGCATATACCCATTTGCAACCAATTGCCTTCTTACCCTTCGGGAGTTTGGCCAATTTCCAAGTACCATTCTGATGAAGGGACTGCATTTCTTCATTCATGGCATTCCTCCACTTATCCTTCTCTGAGTTCTGTATAGCCCACTTGTAAGTTGAAGGAATATCATCAGCTGCAATTGAGGTTGAACAAGCCACCATGTCCTCGAAACGAGTAGGCTTTCTTATTGTTCGTTTTGGCTTGCTGGTTGCTATTGATTCACGTTGCTGTTGAGGTTCATGCGTTGAAACCTCCCTTTCAACTGGCTCTTCATCTACTACAGGAAAGTCTTCTTTTGTTTCCCCGTCTGCACCTTGTACTGGGAAAAAATGATTTGACTCCAAAAGTGATTCCCAAAAAAATGGCTTTCTTTGCTCTAGGATCCAATTTTGATTCTTTCACATGGTAATATGCAGTTGAGCCAAATACATTTAAAGAATCATAATCTGTAGCAGGTTTTTATACCACTGTTCCAATGGTGTCTTACCACCAATAGCAGAAGATGGTAGATGATTAATGAGGTGGCTCGCATATGTAATTGCCTCAGCCCAAAATTCTTTGCCCAAGCCAGCATTGGACAACATACACTGAACCTTCTCCAGCAAAGTCTGGTTCATGCGTTCTACCACTCCATTCTGTTGTGGTGTATGCCTAATGGTGAAGTGTCTGACGATGCAATCTTCCTCACAAATCTTCTGGAAAGGATCATCTCTATATTCTCCTCTGTTATCTGTACGAAGACATTTGATCCTCCTGCCTGTTTGTGTTTCTATCATCACCTTCTATTTGAGAAAAATTCCCAACACTTCATCCTTGGTCTTTATTGTATACACCCAGACTTTTCGGGAAAAATCATCAACAAAGGTTACAAAATAATGTTTTCCTCCCAATGACGGTGATAAGTAAAATATTTGCATATTTATTTTCCCTTATAAAATGATTTTATGGACGATATTTGCGTTTAATATAATAAATTTGGGTGTGATTGATAAATAAATATTGTTTTTGGAATAAACAGCATTTTAAAAAAAAATAAGTAAAAAAAAAGTAAAATAAAAAAAATAAAAGTACTGTAGCAACCGCCAGAGGGGCACTGTAGCAGTCAACGGCACTGTAGCAACCGCCAGATCACTGCAGCAGTACTGTAGCACACGTTTTTTTCCCCCTATAAATAGAGATCAATGCCAAGTTCAAAGGGGGAAGAGAGGAAGAGAATCAGAGGTCTTTTTCTGACAATTAGAGGCCCTTCTCTGACAAGGAGAGATCCTTTCTCTGACAGTTCTGAGAAAAAGTGTGTTACTTTCTAGATTTAATTTCATACATTGTATCAATTCTTGCATGCCTCTATCTTGGAAGGCTTAGGATTTTATTACATTTTGCATACCGCCTACATGGAAAGTTTTACCTCATAAATGGACGGATAGATTTCTTCATGCCTCTATCTTGGAAGGCTTAGGATTTTATTTTGCACCTACATGGAAGGTTTTACCTCCTAAATGGATGGATAGATTTCTTCATGCCTCTATCTTGGAAGGCTTAGGATTTTATTTTGCATACCGCCTACATGGAAGGTTTTACCTCCTAAATGGACGGCTAGATTTCTTCATCTTTCATTCATCTTTTGGTTGTATATTTATGTTTGAGAATTTAATATTCAAGTTTATGCAGTATTTCTGAGGCTTTCATTCTAGCTTTATATAATGTCAATTTATTTTGGTTTTTTTTTTTAATTTCATCATGTGCTAAACTTTCATTTTCCTAGGGAGATGACGTAGCTTATTAATGACGGATTGAATCTTAACTTATTAAATCTAGTTTGAATTTCTCCTCCATGATTGAGTTTTAATTATTATTCTTAATGCTTTTTATTGACTGGCCATCTTTTAAATGATTTCAATATACATGTTGAGACCGGAAGGAGATACATGTGTGTTGACCCTATAACTAAAACCATGACTTGCATATGGAATAGGAATATATTCATATGAGTTGTGTAGTCTTACTGAGTTTCATAAATCTTAATGCATGATTAATGGCTTAAATTCATATAGGAATATATTGGATTAGCAATTGATTATAGAATTGCTTGACCTTGGAAGAGGCTAGTAATTAAATTAGGGAAACTCGACTATTAATCATGTGGAATAAATTGGGCTAGAATAGATAAGTGATTCAATCCGGAATTTGTGAAGTGAAATCTAATCCCTAGGGCTTTTTCTCATATTTGCTTTCATATCATCTGCAATCATATTTAATTGTCTTTCTTTTATTTTGTACTCTCAATCACCAACTAATTGATCGACTAAATAGAGTTAAAATTGCTCATTTTGGTACTTAGTGATCAATCCTCATGGGAACGATACTCTACTCACTTCTATATTACTTGATTATGACAGTGTACACTTGCACTATTTAATTGATCATCTGAACTCGTATCAAGTTTTTGGTTTTGGAAGGACCCCAAACATGAGAGTCAACATAATCCAAAATACCTTTTGTATTATGGATAGCTGTTTCGAACTTAACCCTTGTCTACTTCCCCTTTACACAGTGCTCACAAAAATCCAAACTGCAATGCTTTAATCCTTTTAACAACCCTTGATCTGATAGAGTTTTTAAGGATTTACCTCCAGCATGTCCCAAGCGCATATACCACAACCTCGTCGCTTCTACTTCCTTCTCATCACTGGATGTCACTGCTGCTGCTCCAATAACCGTACTACCTTGATAGTGATATGTGTTATTGTTCTTCCGTATACCTTTCATTACCACCAGTGCACCGGAAAGTATCTTCATTACTCCACTTTCTATGGTGATTTTGAATCCCTTTGAGTCCAAAGTTCCCACGGAAATGAGATTTTTCTTCAAATCCGGTACATATCGAACATCAGTCAATGTTCTAATCAGTCCATCATGGTTCCTCAAATGAATTGAACCAATGCCATATGCGGTAAGTGACGTGTTGTCTGCTGTGTGGACAACTCTACATCCTCCTTCTTGGAAATCAGTGAACCAGTCTTGGTTGGGACACATATGATGGCTACAAGCTGAGTCTAACAACCATACGCCTGACGATTTTGACGACGTCGTTGTAGATAGTGAAAAATCTGAATTTTCATCATCACAGTCAGCTACATTTGAATCCATAGCAGCCTTCTCATTGTTGTGTTTGGATTTGTTCTTCAATTTTTGACAATCCTTCTTCCAGTGGCCTTTTTCTCGACAAAAGGCACATTCATTTTTACTGGGTCTGGACCTCAATTTGGATCTCCCTTCCTTGATCTCGACTGATTTCCAGTACGTCCTCTTGTGACTAGTGCCTCTGCTTCTTCGCTTCTTTGTTTCTCTTTCTTTCTTTATTCATAGCTATATAGCGCAGAACAAACGTCTCTAAGAGATACTTCCGCTTTGCTATGAAGTACAGTATTCTCCAGGTGCTCGTACTCATCGGGAAGTGATCCCAACAACATCAAAGCCAGATCTTCATCTTCGAAGGTCACGTCCAGATTCTCACTACTACAAAAAAGCGATATAATGACGCTTATTTTAAAAAATACTTTGGCGTTTAAGAAACGCCAAAGTTTTTGACACCATTAAAAATATCTATGGCGCTTTTCAATTTACAAAAACGCCATACATTACCTTATCAAATTAAATAAATAAATAAATTACATATGACGTTTTATGTAACAAGCGCCAAAGGAAGAGGTGCCCTCCTTTAGCGCTTAAAAATCTAGCGCCAAAGGAGGGTGGGAACCCACCTTTGGCGTTTATATGATAAACGCCAAAGGAGGTTTTACCTCCTTTGGCATTTATCATATAAACGCCCAAGGAGGAGGAGTTCCTTTGGCATTTATCATATAAATGCTAAAGGAGGGTTCTTTTTTGGCTTTTTTTTAATAATTTTTTTAAATATTTTTTTTTTGCTCTTTTTTAATAATTTGTTTAAATATTTTTTTTCCTGTACGATATAATGCAAAAATAAATGTCTGATGATTATATATAAATTTTAGCAAATAAATAATCATATATTTTGTCTAGTAGGCCAATTACAATACAAAACAATGTTAGTCATTTTTTTTTTGAATTATTTTCTTTTCTTGATAAAACAAGCAAATTACAATGCGATAGTAAAAAATGTAAAATAATAACTACAATGATTTGTATTACAATAAAATCACTACAATATTATTATATTTGTAAGCTTAAAAATTAAAAAACTAATAATGTATAGGAAGTTTAAGCTGACAAAGTTGAAACTTCAAATCAATACCTGAAAAATAAAAAATATAAGCAAACATATAAGAGTCATTATAGATCTTAACCAAAAAGAAAAGAAAAAAGAAAACATGGATCAAATGTTTAAAAAACAATGCTTACAAGCTAGGGATCTCCTACTTTTCTACTTGTTGCCATCAAAGAAAGGAAGGAGTGGGGATAACGAATAAGAAAAGCTAGTAGACCAATAAAGTGAGAGAGCAATGGATTGAAGTTATGGGAAATGATAAGTAGGAGAGCGATAATGGTGGGATGACAATAGTGGGGTGTTTAAATTTTGTAAACAAGGGAAGCTTTGACGCTTCATAAAAGAATGCCATTGCTGAAACTTCAAATAAGTACCTAAAAAGCTGGTGGACTAATGGAGTAGTGGAGCAATGGATCGGAATTTATGAGAAATGGGAAGCAGGAGGACGATAATGGCGGGATGTTTAAATTTTATAAGACAATAATGGTAGGATGTTTAAATTTTATAAGACGATAATGGCGGGATGATAATGGCTGGGTGTTTAAAAACATAGATCAATTTTTTTTTTAAAAAAAAAATACATAGGAAGCTAAGGAAGCGCCAAAGCTTCCTATTATAATATTTTTTTTTTGTCTTTTGGAATGTGGCCTTTAAAAAAAAAGAAATTAAAAATATATAGGAAGGCGCCAAAACTTCCTATTATAATATATATATAAATATATATATTTTTAATTTTTTCTTTTGGAATGTGGTCTTTTTAAATTTTTTTTAAAAAAAAAATATATAGGAAGTTTTTGATAGTAGTGAGTCTTATTCATAATTTTGTCCTCATTAATTCTCTTTATTCTCCTGCAACTGCTTCCAAAATTGTATGTATATTTAAAAATTATATAGAAATGAGGACAAAATTGTATATAATTTTGTTAAAACAAATGTTATAACAAGTTAAAATTGTTAAAACAAATAAAATATAGAAATACTTTAAAAATTATATATTTACAACTCACACTTTTATATTTACAAGTTAAATTTAACAATTTATGTCTACACGTACAAGTCGAACTTACATGTTTACAAGTTAAATTTGTAAAAACATTACATTTTTTTGGATCTTTATGGTTTAATTTTTTTACCTGACACTTATGAGTAATTTTCCCTACAAAATAGTAATCATGTTATTTATTCTATAATAATAAGAATTATTATAGAATAAATAATATATTAAGAAAAGCTAAACACATTAAATTGATTTTGATGGGAAACATGTACTCTTAAGTATTAGTTTCCTTTACTATGTCATATATGAAACCAGCGTAGATCAATTTTTTTTTAAAAAAATATATATAGGAAGCTTTGGCGCTTGACGCTTCCTTAGGAAGCGCCAAAGCTTCCTATTATATTTTTATTTTTTATTTTTTTGAAAATATAAGAAGCTTTGGCGCTTCCACATAAAGCGCCAAAGCTTCTTATTGTTTTTTTTTAAAAACAAATTGAAGACATTGTTTGGCGCTTATACATGAAAGCGTCATATAAGGTTAACATTTACTATAACGCTTATAATTGTAAGCGCCAAAGCATCAAAATAATTTTAAATAAATAATTATCTTTGGCGCTTTTTTAAAAAGTGTCATAAGAGCTGCGCCACTAAACCCCTTTTTGTAGTAGTGTCTGCAAATCTGTTACTAACTTATTGAAGCTGGTAATATGATCATTCATTGTGGTACCAGGTACATAGGTGAAGCGAAACAGTCTTTTCTTCATATGAAGTTTATTCTGAGTGCTTTTCTTCAAAAATTTGTCCTCCAGTGCCTTCCACAGTCTATATCCAGAAGTTTCCTTTGTGTGTGGATACTTCTGTTCTCTTGAAAGGAATGATCGAATAGTACCACAAGCAACAAGATTGATCCTCCTCCAATCTTCCTCCCCCATACTATCTGGTTTTCTCTCTTCAATAGCAAAGTCTAGTGATTGTTGCAAAAGGACATCAAAAACTTCACTCTGCCACATCCCAAAATGTCCAGATCCGTCAAATATTTCAACTGCAACCTTCGCATTTGACACAATTCTTGTCATAAGTGAAGATGTCAACGACGAGTTATCGACATTTGATGTGGATTCTTCAATCTTCTTGTCCGCCATTTCTGCTCCAGATACTATTTAATAGCTGTCAATACAAAGGCCCAAAGTAATTCTTTTCTGATGTGGAAGTTCAGATTACACTGCAACCACAGAGCATACTCAGACAGAACCTTGTCTCTGATACCAATTGTTGCGGAAGCGGGATATATAGAGCGTAACCAATTATACTAAAAAATCACAAACTAGAAACAAAGTCTCTAGACGTAATTTAATAATATAATAAATCACAATTACTATATCTAATAACAGCTAATAAATAATAAATAGGACAACAATAAGGGAAATACCAGAATCTAATTTCACTCTAAATAATTTACAAGTGAAATACTATAAGAAAAAAGGAGATACAAAATGCCTTATAGAAGGAAATAGGCAAGTTGAGGGGTGAGTATTAAAGGAGGGAGGGGGCTCCTTTTATACTCATTGCCCCCCCTAATCCAAAGAGATCCCACCGACGTGGGACTCTTTTCTACAACCAACATAGGGGACATATTAATTAATAACCACGGTTATCATGGTGGTGAAAGTAACAATTATAATCCAAATACATACTAAAAGAAGAAATACAATGAAGGGCATGAAAACGCAAGAGTACGTAGTCCTTAAAAAGCTATTGAAAATCAACGTTATTGATACCCACGGGGATACTTATTACAACCTCACAAAAAAGTATAATTGACGGGATTAAAAATATTAAGTTACATAAACTTTTTATTAAGAGCTTCACTAAGCGTACAAGCGACAAGCTGGTATTGCTAGCAAGTGCTTAGCTCTTGGTACTGTGAGTCCAAATTTCTCAGTCATGTCCAACTCTTCAGGCTTGATCTCATAAGGAAGCTCCCAATCAAAGCAATGAACCAATTGAGCCACAACAAGTTGAATTATGGTCAGACCCATTCTCATACCAGGACATCGTCTCCGACCTGAACCAAATGGTATGAGCTGAAAGTGGTGTCCCCTTACATCAACATCATTATCTACGAATCTCTCTGGATAAAATGACTCTGCATTATCCGACCACAGTTTAGGATCTCGACCTAGGCCCCATGCATTCACCAGAACCATTGTCTTCTTTTCTATGAAATATCCATCAATCGTGATATCTTCTCTTGCTTCTCGAGGAATCAGAGACCCAGCTGGATGCAATCTTAAGGTCTCTTTCACTATCAAATCCAAATAACTTAACTTCAATAAGTCTATCTCCTCCACCATTCTGTTCATTCCTACAATACTTTCAATCTCATCTTGGAGCTTCTTCATCACCCTTGGATTCTTTATGAGTTCTGCTAAAGCCCACTCAACCATAACAGCAGAAGCTTCCAATGCTGCAGCAAACATGTCTATTATTATAGCCTTCACCATAGTTCGATCCACCACAACTTCCTGCTCATCATGCAAGCCTATAGGTTGGTGCATCAGAGAGAGAAGTATGTCTATAAAACTTTGGCAGTTCACTTTGGTTGTTTTTTGTGCTTGTTCACGCTCCTTTATTATCTTCTCCAGCAGTTCATCAGTTGCTTCCCTCCATTTCTTTAAGCGTCTTTTTAATCCCTGGCATGTAATGAAAAGTTTGTTAAGCAAATTAAACAGCACTATCACTAGGAAAAATCGGCCGGCCTTTTACAAGCTCGAGCCTAGACTTAACACATATAAACGTCTATATTTTGAAGTTTGTTCCTTTTACTCATAGGCTTGAACTAGCCTGTGGGTTTTAAGTCCGTTTAACAAAAAAAAAAATTAGTTCTTACATTTTTTAAAAGATATTAAATTAAAACAATAAAATTGTTAATTTAAAACATAAATATTATTAAAGCATTAAATATTTTAGGGAAAATTCCAAAAAACTACATTGGAAATAGCAAAAGGACAATTCAGTACATTGAAATTGGAAAAGGACAGATCAGGCGGTGTCAGACGGGCAGATGAATTTGGGATTTTAAAATCTCGGCCAAATGACGAAAATGCCCTTCAGCCCTCAATCGGAATAACAACATAGGAGTTGTTAATGGCGAATCTGGAGTTGTTAATAGCGAGATCGATGGTGTTATTGGCCCTGGAACTTGTTATTTGTGAAAGAAGAAATTTGAATTGTTAATTTCGAATCCAGAGTTGTTAATTAAGAGATGAGTGTTGTTATTGGCCTTGAAATTTGTTAAGTGCGAAAGAAGAAAATGGAGTTGTTAATATCGAATCCGGAGTTGTTAATGGCGAGATCGGTGGTGTTATTGGCTCTGAAACTTGTGAATTGTAAAAGAAGAATTGAAGTTGTTAATAACGAATCCGGAGATGTTAATTACGAGGATCATGTTGTTATTCTGAAGTGGGGATGGAGGGCTGAAGGGCATTTTCGTTATTTAGCCGAGATTTCAAAATCCCAGATTTCTCTGCCCGTCTGACACCGCCTGATATATCCTTTTCTAATTTCAATGTATTGAATTGTCCTTTTGCTATTTTCAATGTAGTTTTTTGGAATTTTCCCAATATTTTATCTTTTTTGGTAAATTGAATAAGTGCTCATTTATCTTAAAACAAAATCCTTTTGAAGATAGAGATTCTAACTTCTCATTGTTTAATGTATGTTACTGGCTTCTCTTTTTGATAGCCAATATAATATTTGAACCTCCTCAAACACAATTTCAAAATTGTTCTCTTTGTTTATCTTACTTCAATAAAAATATTCTCTCAATAATTGTGCATGAAAAAAATGGGAGCTATAAAGAATCATGAGTGAGACGCTGGGCTTGAAATTCAGGAGAAGGAACTACCTTTTACAGCAGTTAACTAACTATAATGCCCATAAAAAAACCTTCTCTTAGCTTTTTAATAAGAACATAATCAATTTTTATCCTTTAAAAAACGTTCAAACAACAACACAATATGATTTGAAAAGCATTTTCAATTTTCAAATGTCATTACCCTCAAACACAAATCGACATGTAATAACTTAATAAGAATAAAAGAATTGGCGGAGTTAAACGGGGCTGGCCCGCAGCCATGCAAAGCTGACTCATTTAAGCTTGTGGCCTTATATGGTTGGTCCTTTTAGGTTCGTCTTCATTTAGAGACACTAAATCATGAGCCTGCTCAACAGGCTTAGGTTGTTTTCCTAACTCTAATTATTAAATGTAATATATAGTAGTACTATGTGATATTCAAACAAACCTGAAGATCAAGAGGTCGTAGCCAAGGCAAATAATCTGCTAGGTTAAAAGCATCAGCAAGGAACATTCCCTCTTGAACAAGGTCCTTGTAATTAAAGGCCTTATCCTCATTAGTATTAGGACCAAATGTCATCTTAAACACTATACCCTCCGTAAGGTGATCCAAAACTTCGCTAAGGTCCACTATCTTTCTTGACACTGAGGCTTTCTGGAGCGATTCAACGACTAAACACAACTCTTTCCTCCTCAAAGGGGCAAACATGTCCACTTTCGGTGCACTTAGAAGCTGTACGGTACACAGCTTCTTGACATGGCGCCAGTGGGCCATACTCAGCAAAGGCAACGCCTTTGAAGCCATAAGAGAGGTAATCATAAACTTGAGTTTTTGGACGAGTAGCGAAAACGATGTCGTTTGTCTTGAAGATAAGTTGAGCGGCTTCAGATGAAGAGATCACAACGGCTGGGACCTGTCCCAATTTGAGGGACATGATGGATCCATATGTTTTGGCCAAAGATTGAAGCGTCCGATGAGGGAGATTACCCAAAATGTGGAGGTTTCCGATGAGTGGTAATGGGCGAGGACCCGGCGGGGATGGTGGTTTGTGATAAAGTTTCTTTTGTTTTGGAAGGAAGAAGACTTCATATAGAAGGTAGAGAAAAGTGAAAAGGATAGCAATGGCGATTGCTGTGTTTGCCAAAGACATGTGAGCCAAAGTGCTTCAACCAATGCACATGTTTTGCTATCTTGGTTCATGTACATGATATATATAGCCCCACAGAGAGGGAGATTAATCAACTTATGTACTGATTAAAAAATACACTATATAATCATGGTCAAAAAAATACACTGTATAACATGTGAATGCATTTATGATTGAGCGCTATGTTGCTGGTGTCTAAGTGATGTTATTTTCATTACTGAGTATT
Organism: Inga oerstediana; assembly: GCA_963210345.1. Lineage (NCBI taxonomy): Eukaryota > Viridiplantae > Streptophyta > Magnoliopsida > Fabales > Fabaceae > Inga > Inga oerstediana. The sequence goes on from OY723408.1 coordinate 65,162,856, forward strand.
TTTAATTATGCCCAAAATTAAATTTTATAAAATAAATTATAACGAAATATACTTTTAAAGTCATAATTATAAATTAATCTTATTCAAAATCCTTTCCCCATTACTCTCAAGACACCCTTGTATGAAAAGAATTAATCGACAAAAAACGTGCTTTTGGAAATTAGTAGTGTCTGTGTCTGGTTATTTTCTGGCAAAAGAAAAGGGAAAACAAAAGAAAATGTCCAACTATGTTTGGCGGTTTGGCCCCAAAAATGGATAAAGAAGTTATGTCTCATAATTTTGTTAACCTAACTTCTTCCTTTTTCCAAAAATGGATAAAGAAGTTATGTCTCATAAAGAAGTTATGTCATGGCAGTCTTCTATCAACTTGTTTTCCCTTTCTTCCCGTCTTAATTATTGAATATGATATCCAACTACTATATATGTCGTACAAGCATTGTATATATCCAGAAATTATGTGGCACTACTACAAAAAGGTTGAAAGGTGACGCATATTTTGTGGCCCTTCTTTAAAGAAGTGCCTTAGCTTCCTATTTTTTCTATTTTATTCTTTTTTTGTAATTTTGGGCACCAGCTGTGACGCCTAGTCCACCAGGCGCTACAGTTGGTAGGGGCCAAGTGTGGCGCCTGCCAAGGTAGGCGCCACACTTGGCCCCAGTGACCCAGCTGTGGCGCCTGCCAGGCGCCACAGCTGGTCTTGGCCATGTGTGGCGCCTGCCTCACGATTGGCTAGGAAGTGGATAAAAAATATACTTCCCGTCAATCAGATATCCCCCGCGTTATCTCCTCTCTCTTTCTTTAAATTTACTTTACCTTTCAATTTCCCACACCCTTCTTCTCCATCATTGTGCGCTAATGTGGTCCGTCCCCTTTTCTCCATTTCTGCACACAAAAAACACACACACGTCTTCATCTAATTGGTCCCTTTTTCCCTTTTTGTTCCCTGTCGTCCGTCCCCAGTCCTGTTCCCATCAATTACGTTGTTCCCTTTTCTTCCTACAATCTGTCTCTCTTCCTCTTTTGAACCCCACTCCAGTTGTCCCCACTTCACTCCACAGCTCACATTTTCTCATCTTCTTCACTCAAGCTTGCATCACCAACGTGGTCCCCTACTCCCTGCGCTGTTGTGGTCAATTAATCGATTTGTAAGTATCTGTACTCTTTTAATTTGTATGTTTTTTCAAGTTCTTTTTATATGATAGCATGCTTTGTTTTATTTTTTTGGCAACTAGCTAGCTTGCGTTTTTTTATTAATCCTGGCCTTTAATTACTTAGTTGTTGATGTACTGCATGTGTTCACATATCAATTAATGAGTTCTTGTAATGTGATATAGCTAGTTTGCGTTTTTTTGAGGTTTTGGGTTTTTTTTATTCCATAATTTGTTGTTACACTTGTTGATTACTTTTAGAGTATTTTAGAAGTATGTAGGAGCATCTATTTATGCATGTTTTGTTTTGTTTCATTCTATCTTTTCTTAGGCGTTCTTTCAACCACACATATTTGATCCTCTAAGTAATGCATGTCACATATAGCTGCAAAATTGTCTTCCCAGAGGTTCAAGGTCGATCGTGAACTTTTTGTGTCTAATTTAGATAAAAATAGAAAACATAGGAAATTAAACTAAATAAGAAAATGAGTTACATATATATGATAATTTCACTAATTTATAACACTATTGAGATTTGAAAAATGAAGGTCAGAATTTTAATTTCGTTAGTATATATATTAATTTTGAGTTGGTCATAAAAGAAGCTCTTCTACGTTAAAGATAGTAATTAATGAACTATACTTGTAGTAATGACTAAACTCCCCCGACATGCTAAAGTGTTAATTAACATAATTTATAGTAAAATAATAAAAATTAATTGATTTTTATATACTTTAAAAAATACTATTAAAATTGAATGTTAAATGTGAAAAAAATAAAAGTTATATAAATATATTTATATAAAATACATTTTAGACCGAAATGATACAAGTGAAAGGAAAATTATTTTAAACAAGTTTTAGCATTTCAATAATAATGATTCTAATTGTAAATCCTCTAATTCTATTTTTAAAAAATTTTATTATTGTTAGATATCTTAAATGAATGTATATTTGAAGTTTAATTATTATTTTTTTGAAATTATATAAAATCCCTGGACTTTAATTGGGTGAGTTGTAAATAACCCGCTGACTTTTTACTACATTTAGAAAAATTAAAGTACTTTTTACTTGAAAAGAATTAACATTTGGAAAATACAAAATACAAGTAATTTTCTTAATAAAATATAATTATAATATATTAATATAAGAATGTCAAAATTATATCATTTTATAATTTAATTGGAAAATAAATATGTGTATACGTGAGATTTCAAAACATATATATTCTTGCTTGTTGGTATATATAAAAAACAGATTAGAAAAAATTAAAATATTTAGTTTGCTTTTCTATGATTCATAGTTAGGGGTGGAAACAGGCCAGGTCAGGCTAGGCTTTTGCCTTAACAGGCCTGGCATGTTAAGGTACAAACTGGCATGAGCCTGGCCTGTGGCCTGTTAAAGGCCTATTTTTAGGCCTGAGCCTGGCATGTTCACAGGCCTGGCCTGGCCTGAAGCCTGTTAAGGAGGCCTGAATTTTTAAAATTTTTTAAGCAAACCGACAGGCCTACAGGCCACACTGCAAAATAGGCCAACAGGCCACAGGCCGAAAACAAGCTTCCTTAAATAGGCCAAAAACAGGCTAAAACTTACAGGCTCAGACGAAATTATCCTTTAACTCTTATTTGATTTTTTTAAAAAAATATTTTTACAGGCTCAGACCGACCTGTCAATAGGCCTTGGCCTGACCTATTAAGCAAAACAGGCTTTTGTTTTGGCATTGGCCTGGCTTTTTAGCCTGACAGGCCAGGCCTGAACAGGACAATCACAGGCCAGGCTACAGGCCCCTGACAGGCCGCCTGGCCTGTTTCCACCCCTATTCATAGTATCATGAAACAACACATACAACAAATTAATTTTTGTGTTCCATATTGCCAAAGCTTGCTTTCCTTTAATTTTATTTTGTTTTTCTATGATTTATAGTATCATGATTTCTTTCCTTATGAGCTGTATTATTTGTCAATTAAAACATAGGGTTTGATTTAAGACTTAGAAAGCTTCAATTTTATTTTAAAATTGGTAAGAAAAGGTAAAAGTAATTAGTAAAATAGTCATGCAAATAACCACTTACTTTTTTAAAAATAGATTGAAGGCATAGATGGATCGTAAATGGATGTCATCTAATCAGTGTTCAAGGGAATATATAGATGGGGTGAAAGAGTTTATTACATTTGCAATCGAGCACACACAAGATCCTGACAAAATATTGTGTCCTTGCTTATCTTGTTGTTTTGGAAAGTGAATTAGTCCACTTGATTTGCTAGATCATTTAGTATGTTACGGTATTGATCAAACATATATACGATGGACAAGGCATGGTGAGACGAAATGCATGTAGTGATCAGGTGCATACCACAAGTGTTGCTTCGGATGAATTTGATCAAAGCATGTTTGATGAAGATGATGGTCTTGAAGAAATGCTAAATGTGGTTGAAGGGGTGCTTCATAACTGCCCTAACGAATTTGAGAAGTTGAAAGGTGATGCAGAGAAACCATTATATGCTGGTAGTACTAAATACACAATATTGCTAGCAATGTTGAAGTTGTACAACTTTAAAGCTCGCTACGGATTGAGTGATTCGGGTTTCATCGCACTGCTTGAACTGTTGCAAGATATGCTTCCAGAAGAAAATGTACTTCCTACCAAGACATACGAGACAAAGCGAATTCTTTACTCTACAACCGACAATAGGATATGAGAAGATACATGTGTGTCCTAACGATTGTGTATTATTTCGAAATTAGTATGCAACGTTAGACAAGTGCCCTAAATGTAACGCATCTCGATATAGGAAGAAGAAAGGGAAAAGTCCTTTGAAGGTCCTATGGTATTTTCTCATTATTCTGAGATTCAAGTGGCTGTACAATAATATAGAGATTGCTAACCGATCCCGTCTCGGGATGAGAAAATAATGGTGAAAGATGTTATAGGTGGCTATGTTGCTTGGCCAATAGGTCTTATCAAGCCATATGAAAAGGTCGTTCATTTACAATTCCTTGCACTTTTCATTCGTACTTCCATCTAAAACTGTGATTTAATTTTCTGATTTTCGCAGGGTGGATAGTCTAGAGATAAACAAATCCAACTTTATGGTAAGATCTCAAAGTGTTCGACAACACAACCCAAGTCGAAAGCATCGGCTAGCCAACAGAGCAAAAGAAGACCGACCTCATATTGTGATCAATTAGTATCGATTACACCACAATTGATCGGTGAATGAGGACTGGAAATACATCTTGAAAAACATATCTACAATGTTGGCAGTCTAGTTGATTATGTACTGCCGAGGTCGTGCACGACATATGTACTCGTGATTGGGTTAGTGCTTCAGCTATCAACATTTGGATAAGGTACTTGACCATTATCATTTATTACTGTTATTAATATTTCTCGTTCCATTTCTTTTGTTTTTCATGACACTGTTTATTTTATACCAGGCATTTCTACTATGAGATCTTAATGGATACAAACAGGGTCCAATTCGTATTTGTCAACCCTTATCTCGTTGGCTACCATGAAGGTAAAGTAGATATAAATGCGCAGTCTAATGATCTAAAAGATTACTTTAGAAACAAAGCGATACCAATTACGCTATTTTTAGTGCTATACAATGCGAGGTAAGTTATTAATGGTACAATTTTTTTATTATTTAACTTTTATCATACCATGATTGTTGAAACAAATTTTTTAAAATATTTTAGGTGCCATTGGATATTGATAGTTATCAATCCAGCGGAACCTTCAGGCCCTCGCATTTACTATGTGGATCCTTTAAAAAATGGTCTTCCATAAAACCGTTCTGATATATTACTATTGTTCAATAGGTAAGCGTATGTACGTATGTGCAAATATTTGCATATGTGATTGAATAACCAAAAGTAATCAATTTCCATTTGTTTTGTTAGCGCATTGACTACGTATCAGTCCTCTATATCCTTAAGCTATTTTAAAGCTGCTGACCCTCACCTTAGCTATCTTTAGAAGAAGATACTGGTACTGATATATGAATTTACTCAAACTTTGTTAGTAAACAATTTTTATTCATAAAGAGAGTTAAATATTGCATTATATTTTTGCAGTGCCCTTTCCAACCCAATGACAATGATTGTGGGTATTACATCATGAAATTTATTAAGGATGTAATTACATATGATCAGCCATTTATTCCTCAAAAAGTAAGTCATTTAGTTGCACTTCATATTATGTTTTAATTAAATTTAATTAGTGCCTGATAATTGCGTTTTACTGATTTTAATTCGTTTTAATTTGTGGCTAATTGTATATATGTGTAGTATTATGAATATCAACGTTATGACACTTTGACTAACCATCAGCTTAATGAAGTGATTGAGGAATGGTGTGAATATGTGTTTAGGCAAATCTCTCGATAGTTATACTATTTAATTCACTAGCTGGTCTTGTTGTGTTATTTCTTGCCAATTGTTGTATCATGCATGTATTCAAGTTGAATTTGTTGTATTTCATTCACGTACAATATATTGTATAACTATTTTATGTATTACTTTAGCTAATTAATCATCTGTTTGTATCATTTTAAAGTTATCCATCATTGTTGTTTGCTTTTCTTCACTCTGATGTACTGTGGATACAGATACAAAATGTTTAGACCATGCAGTGTGCAATATTGTAATTATGGGAAATATGAACAAAAAATACGCTAAAAAAAAGAACTCATGTAATGCTTCTTTAAACAGGGGTCACAGGAAGAATCCAAAAAAATTTAAAAAAAAGGAAGGACCCCTCCGGTGGCACTTCCATAAGGAAGGGCTACAGGAAGGGACCTCCTATGACGCTTGTGTAAAGGGTATTTTTTTTAAAAAAAATTAAAATGCTGTGGTACTTTCAAGCGCCATAGCTTTACTTTTTTTTTTTAGTAGTGTGGGCACCCTTCCCCACAATCTTTATTATCCAGCTTTGAGATCGGGAGCTGCTTCTATCCCATATCTTTTCCCTTCTTCACCACCTTCATCACCATTTAATCAGGATTGAATGGTTTAAATTTGATATTTTATGAAAAAAATATTATTATAATTTTATATAAAAACATATAAATAAATTTAAATAGTTAAGATGTGATATGAAGAATTCGCAACTATAATTAAAAAAGTGAAAAAAGAATCAACTTTATATGATAATAATTTACACTTTTGACTATTCAAGTTAAATTTACATTTTTTATTTATTTTTTAAATAAAAAAAGGGTCTCTCCAGTCTCCACCGTCTATCATACATGCAGCCTGAGATCTGGGATTATGCTTGTGACGCGTCATCATTGACTGAGTTGGGACGGAAGACTTGGAAAAGCAATAGAAGGGACCCACGTGTAAGAAAATGAAACATGTCATGATATTAATGGAGGCCATTATTCAGCGCCGTGAAAAAAAAGGGTGGAGGGCATTTTGGCAAATACCAGTATTGTTAATTTCGCATATATGGATCAGAGGAGGCCACCGGAATCGCTGAAATGGCAATCAAACATAGGAACCGCTAACGGTACGGTCATGCCTATCCATGGATGCAATAAATTCTTATTCAACCCTCATTTTTCAAACAAATAGGAAAATACTTTAACGTCCTTTGAATTTTAACTTAATTGCACAGATCTCTTTCTTATTTTGGAAACATATCTTTAAGTCCAAAGTCTAAATCATTAACTCCATTAAAAATATTTTAAAAAAATTAAATAAATTTTAATTACTAATACACCCTTCATGATTCTTTTCTTTAGCTAAATGTTTCTTAGATGAATCCGCTTCATCATTCTAAATCCCACAGTTTTAGCTAAAATTATTTTGAAGCAATTAATAGTTTTATATTTCATTTTATTTTTTTCCTTTTTGCACAGTTATTTATTTATTTATTTTACCATATTGGGACAAAAATTCAAGTAACCTAGCTAACGTAGACATAGAAATTTGATTAATACATACTTAACTGAATATATTTATAATTGTTTATGGCATAAATGGTGTTTGAAAATGTTAAATTTTAAACATAAATTATTTAAATAATCTCAAAATTTTTTATCATTTATACAACATGATAAAAAATATATGTTTGAAATATGTTTTTAGTCCTTTAACAAAAATAGTAAATAAGTTTCAATAAATTTAATGAAAAATTTAAATTATAAAATTTATAATATAATAAAAAATAAAAAATTCTATAACTTTGAAAACATATGTATTAGCTAGAATTTTTTTAACATTGTATAAAAATTATTTTCTGGTAATATCAAAAACAATTATTTTCTGGGAAGATTTTTTAGGGAAAATCACTCCTAAGTCTCAAAGAAGAGACATATTCACAGAAAAGTCCTAGGAAAAAGTCAAATATCTGAAAAGTCCCTAGGGATTTTTTTGTAATTATTTCCCCAAGTCAAATGACAAAGTTACCCCCCAAGAATTTAAATCTCTCTCTCTCATTCGTTTTGTGTTTTCGCTCTCAGATCTGATCTCTGTTTTCAGCTCCCTGTGCTCTCTCTCTCTCTCTCTCTCTCTCTCTCTCTCTCTCACTCTCTCTCTCTCTCTCTCTCTCTCTCTCTCTCTGTAGAAATGGTGGCCATGGTGAAGGCCGAAGCTTTGAGGTGGTGAAAGATTTGTGGGGATGGGATGTAAGATAGAAGAAAGAAGAAGATGGAAGGAAGGTTGTGGGATTTTTTTAATCTCAAGCTTCCACCATTTTTTAAAAAGGAAGGGATGAAGGTAATGATGATGATGAATAGTCCAACACATCCCCATTTTCCAACCTCATTGAAGCCCCATCTCATAGTGGTGGCTGTGAAAATGCTGATATGAAAAAAAAATAAATTGTTGTTAATTCGCGCAGGTGCAGTTGTTAATACAGCATATGAGGTTGGATGTCATAGTGCTCTATTTTTGGGAAAGGAAACAGAGGAAGTGGTATGTTTGAAGTGGGAATGATTGATTCTCATAGTGGGGGGTGCTGCGAAAATGCTGATATGCGAAAAAAAAATTATTGTTAATTTGTGCAGTAGCAATTGTTAATATAACAGTTTTAGTTGTTAATACAAAAAATGAGGTTAGATGTCATAGTGCTCTGTTTTTGGGAAAGGAAACAGAGGAAGTGGTATGTTTGAAGTGGGAATGGTTGATTCTCATAGTGGTTACATTAAGTATGAAAAATGTTCTGTTTACAACTGGTAAAGCGTGTTTCCATAATAGGTTTTGTATGTTTTACAACCTTCCACACCTTCCATCTTGAAACGATCTTTTCTCACGTTAAGTATGGAAAATGTTCTGTTTACAACTGTTAAAGCCTGTATTCACAACAGGTTTTATGTTTTACAACCTTCCACACCTTCCAGCTTGAAATGATCTTTTCTTACATTAAGTATGGAAAATGTTCTGTTTACAACTGTTAAAGCGTATATTCACAACAGGTTCAGTGTGTTTTATAACCTCCCACACCTTTCAGCTTGAAACGAAGTTTTCTCACGATTAGTATGGAAAATGTTCTGTTTACAACTGTTAAAGCGTTTATTAACAACATGTTGAGTGCGTTTTACAACCTCCCACACGTTTTAGCTTCATACGATATTTTCTTACGTTAAGTATGACAAATGTGTTGTTTACAACTCTTAAAGCGTTTATTAACAACATTTTCAGTGCGTTTTACAACCACCCATATGTTTCAACTTCAAACAATCTTTTCTCACATTAAGTATGGAAAATGTTCTGTTTACAATTATGAAAGCGTGTATTAACAACCTGTTGAGTGCGTTTTACAAATTGAAGGTGTGCCCAGTTGCTTTTGCTTCGCCACAGCAAAAGAAAAGCGAAATCGTCGTTCGATTTTGCTATGCCCCAGAAAAGCTAAAGCAAGAACACCTCATATCCGTTTTACAATGCTTAAAGCATGTATTTATAATAGGTTCAGTGTATTTTACAACCTCCTATACGTTTCTGCTTTGCAACTTGTTTTCTCACATTAAGTTTGACGAATGATATATTTACAACTCTTAAAGCGTGTATTCACAACTTGTTGAGTGTGTTTCACAACCTCCCACACATTTCTCTCTGACACGATTTTTTCTCACGGTAAGGATGATGAATGGTATGTTTACGCTCTTAAAACGTGTGTTCACAACTTGTTGAGTGTGTTTCACAACCTCCCACATGTTTTTGTCTGACACGATGTTTTCTTATGTTAAGTTTGACGAATAGTAGTTTTCAACTCTTAAAGCATGTATTCATAACCTGTTGACTGTGTTTCACAGCCTCCCATACATTTTTCTCTGACACGATGTTTTCTCACGATAAGTACAACGAATGGTATGTTTACAACTCTAAAAGCGTGTATTCACATCCTGTTGAGTGTGTTTTACAACCTCCTCTTGTGACTGCATTAGTAGTTCCCATTAGGCCACTCACAACAGCTGAATTGGTTATAATTGATCAAGTGGATGACAACTTCTTGTTCTATTGTATCAAGTGCATTAGTCACATGCACAACTGAATTGTAAGTCTCCTATGACTTTATAAATTGCACACCTTTCCACTGTCACAGAAGCAACTCATGATTTAACTAATTTTTATGCCTATTTTATTACAAATCCTGCTGTAAAATTTGACACCCAACCTCATTTTTTGTATTAACAACTAAAGCTGTTATATTAACAAATGCTACTGCACAAATTAACAACAATTTATTTTTTTTCCCATATCAACATTTTCACAGCACCCCACCACTATGAGAATCAACCATTCCCACTTCAAACATACCACTTCCTTTGTTTCCTTTCCCAAAAACAGAGCACTATGACACCCAACCTCATCATATGCTGTATTAACAACTACTACAGTTATATTAACAACAATTTAATTTTTTTCCATATCAGCATTTTCACAGCCACTACTATGAGATGGGGTTTCAATGAGGTTGGAAAAGGGGGATGGGTTAGACTATTCATCATCATCATTATCTTCATCCCTTCTTTAAAAATGCGGAAGCTTGATATCAAAAAAATCCTACGACCTTCCTTCCATCTTCTTCTTCCTTCTATCTTACATTCCATCCTACAAATCTTTCACCACTTCAAATCTTCGGCCTTCACCATCGCCACCATTTCTGTAAAGAGAAAGCACAGGGAGCTGAAAACAGAGGTCAGATCTGAGAGCGAAAACATAAAACGAATGAGAGAAAGATTTAAATTCTTGGGGGGTAATTTTGTCATTTGACTTTGGGAAATAATCACAGAAAAGTCCTTAGGAACTTTTTAGATATTTGACTTTTTCTAGAAACTTTTCTGTGAATATATCTCTTCCTTGGGACCTAGGAGTGATTTTCCCTACTTTTTATGTATAAATAGGGATGATTGCGTCAAAAAAAGTTTAAGAGTCAAACTTAACGGTCAACTAATAGTTTGGATAAATGGAAATGGGATCTCAAAAATATAGGGATGTTTATGTAACATATATTTTAATTTTAAGGGAGATTTATATACATTTTTAAAATAGAGGGGATATGTCTCTGTGATTTAGGTAAAATATGAGGACAGTTAGTGTATTTTACTCTTAAATTAAAGGACGTCATTGTACTATATTCAATTCTTAATATAAGAGTTAGTTGACTAATTTAAATAGATTTAAAAAGTTAGTTATATTAATTATTTGCAAATATGGATTTATTTTTTTAAAATGTTATATTTCATCATGACTACATTAGGTATTAGGATTAGAATAAAAACTACTTAATGTTTGCAACCAACAGGATATTTTGGGAAAACTTATCAATTTTGACACAAAATTGATTAAAATCTTATATTTTGAAACAAATCCAATCTCCAACCATCTTTTACATTAATTAAGGACCAAAGATAGTATATATATTACCTTTAGATTTTAGAGAAATATAATACTTGCATACTTCATGAGCGCCACCTCATATGTACTCTGACTAATTAAAATATGAAAACTCATATTATTTTAATCCAATATGGCAAATGAGTCATCTAGATAAATTCAAATTTTATGATTTTTAAAAAAACAACAACAAATAGGAGGAAATTGCTTCTTTTGTTTTTCTAATTTATGCATTTATGTTTTTCAAAATTATAAAATTTGAATTTTTCTAGATGACTCATCTGCCATGTAAAATTAATATAAGATGAGTTGTTATAGTTTAATTAGTCAGAGTATATATGAGGTGGCGCTCTGGAAGTATGTAAGTATTTCTCTAGTTTTTAATATAAGATCCCATCCGTATTTTCAATTGCACAGTTTACAAAATCTTATATCATTTTTTGGCCAGCCAATAAAATCTGATATTAAGGATAGAAGGTACGCAGTAGTATATATAATTATATATGCATGGTTTTAATTTCAAAGGTCCTAGTTAGCCTGTTGTCGGTGTAAATTAGTCTATGCGCACCAAATGGAGGAGGCAAACACCAATGTACTCTAAACACTATTTATGCATCTAATTTGGTCCCCCCTCCGGGAAAAAAATCTTATGTATCTCGTCAATTCATGCCCAATATAGAACTAACATAAACACATTTTGTGCATCAGACCCATTGCTCTATATAGCATTAAATTACAAGTGAATCAAACCCCAAGCTCGTGATTTTTCACTAACAAAAAACTTTCATATTACCAGGTTACAAAGTTGTCGGTGTTAAATAAAAAGTAACACTAGTCTCTCATTACAAAAAAATTGTCAATTCATAGTGGTTAATTTATAGCGGTTGAAAGAGACTGCTACCAATATCAAGATTTGTAACAGTTTGTAACGAAACTGCTATAAATTTGCAACGATAGGACTCGCGTCAAGTGGTGCGTTGTTTAGCAAACGACATTTGTAGTGGTTTAAACAACCAAACCATGAAAGTATTGCCTTCTTTATTACTTCGCCCAAAGTAATTGTTATTGTTTGGCTTTAATATATCAAAAAGAAGTATGCATCTAACATAAGTCATTCTTTCAAATATGTGTCACAAGTCACAACATTTTATGTGTGTGTGTGTATTGTAATTATATTTAATTATTAAATCTTAGAAATAGCCTCTATGCTTATTGAAGTAAGACTACTTACATCTATTCCTCACCAGACCCTATCTAGTAGAAGCCATATGCACTAGGTTACCCTTTTATTGTGAAAAATGAAACTCTATAGAATAGTTTCATGTTTGGGGCCTATTAGAAAGATTTTAGTAGTATGTACTAAATCTTTCTCTAACCCCATTTAATTTTTCTAGCATGTTGCACTAGAATATCATTATTACTAATTCTAATGAGTTTGAATCTTAAATTGACCCCACAAGCCACATTTTTTCACGGTTGATTAGTTGCGGTTTTGTTATCTGAACCGCCACAAATGTAGCACTATAAGATGCAAAGCTAGCATGACATTTGTGGCAACAACCGCTATAGAATGCAAAGGGCCACATATTTGTAGTAGTTTGGAAGAATAACTACTACAGAATGCAGAGCGTCTGCAACTTTGTAGTTGTTTTAGGGAACCACTACAACTTTCCCGCATATTTGTAGCGCTTTCTATGTATAACCGCTACAAAATGCAAAAAGTGCGTACGTTTGTAGCAGTTTTATGGAATCGCTACAGAAGTTCACATTACATGAGGTTTGGTTTCGTCACCTGTAGTGGTTTAGATAGCGATTTTTTGCACAACCACTACAAATTTCAATGCTATAAAAGTGCCATCACCCCCTATTTTACCACTTTTGCCAAATTTGTTTCTCACATGCCCTTTAAAAAGTTTTGCTTCAAATATAAGGTTCTGGTCAAATATTTACAGAGTTATGCACTTGAGGTTAATAAAGTTAATTTTTGTAAAAAATAATATCACTAATATTTTCTCCACCATTTTTTGTAGGAATGACGACAAAGAATGATTAAATAAAGGATTAAGGTGCAATTTTAACAATGAAGTTTATTGTAAGGGATGCCTAACACCATAAAGTTTCTTGGGGTGCAAAATTATACATAAACTCTTCTAAATGAGGCAAATTTGCCACAACCATTAATTAGGTCAAACTTCCGTTACTTTATTGATAGTGGGGCCCACATCGACGTACAGGTGCCGGAGTGGCAAGCAACATGGAGAGAAGCATCCCAGAATCGTGCCCCCTCCTCTCATGCCCTCTTTGTTCCTTTCTCTTCAACTTCTCTCAACACCTCGACAAACTCACCAGTCTCCTTAATCTTGTTCAGATGGTGAGAAAGAATTCTGAGTGACTCGCCCAAAACTCGCCGTAAGTGGCCTCAACTTGTTTCGGGAACAATTAATTTCCCCCCAAAAAAATACCTAGAGAGCGCTCGCCCTTCACTCCCATTACGTCTTCACGCCTCTAACGGGGCTTACAGTCCACCGCATGCCGCTTCTTCCTTCTCAAAGCTCCGTCTTTTGCTCTGTGAAGCCTTCAGTTTCCTCTACTTCCAACCTCAGATTGTCTAATTCCTCCACCATTATTGATGCTGTTGGTCAAATCGGGTACCTGGGGTGTTTTGGGTTGCCAGTAGTGATGAAGGCAAAGGGAAACCTGTTGATATCTTGGCCTCGCACTTTGACATCTTTGCTGATTGCTAGGTTTAGTTTTACCAACCTACTAACGGTAGTTTAGTTTCATACTTCGCCTTTTTTTTCGTGTACTGGATTAGTATTGGGAAAAAACGGAGAAGAAGAAGGAAATGATATAAAGTTTCACGAGGAACAAGGAAGAAGAAGAAGGAAAGGTTATAATTTCTTTATTTAACTTTATTTTTCGTGTATTTCATTCTGGGGATTATTTTTTAATTAGCTTGAACATTTTTGTGCCACCTCTGCATCCATATCAGCATCTTTGAGTCAAAACGTTCTTTCTCTCCCTCCAATAACAGTCAACGATATCAAACTTAACAGACTTGGTAAATTTGCCCCATTCAAAGGAGATTATGTATAATTTTGCACCCAAAGCAACTTTATGGTGTCAAACCCTCTTGCAATAAACTTTATTATTAAAATTGCACCTTAACCCTTAAATAAATTATATTTTTGTTCTTGTAAACCTTAATTTATATATTTTTTTAAAAAAAATTCAGACAAATTAAAACTATACGGACTAAGTTACACTAGGTCAAAGTGTAAGAATTGAGTTACAACACAGTCAAAATCATAGTGACCAACAGATTAATTTTTTCTAAATAGAACTATGCTTATTTATAGATACGTCCGCCACCTTTTTGCATGTTGATTATTGAATATTATTGAATATTGTATGCCGGAACCTGTGATGGGAGTAGAGCTCTTTTGATATATAGTTTTTAGAGTACATTACTCTAATCTCCCTTGTGTTTTATCTTAATTATACATTTATTCCTACTATTTTGAAAACGTATACTTAAGTCCAAACCGTTAATTCTGTTGAGGATTTTAATTGTTTGATTAAAATTTAAATTAAAATAAATTTAATTTACTAATTTACCCTTCATCATTACTAATTCCTCAATTTTGGCTAAAATTGTTTTAAGTAATTGGAGATTTTTTCCTTTTTCTGAATTTATTTTTTACTTTTGCAAATAGTTGTCTGTTAATTTTTTTTTTCATATTAATATAATGAATTAATTAATTTAATTAATGCAGACATAAAAAAATTAATTAAAAATATGATTAATTCTTTTAATATATGCTTACTTTTTTTTCGATGGGTAATAAATGCATACTTTAATAAACATGTTTATAAATGACTGTGTAGAAAATGTATTTAAGAAATTAAAATTAATATATGCTATATAATATCTTATGCGCTATGCCCCGAAACTGGTTCCGTTATTATAGAGTACCCGTAGCATATTCCAATGATACAATATCAAGTGTCGGCAACAACAATACAACATCTCGTAGCATGTTCCAATGATAGAATATACTGTCGGCAACAACAGTACAACATGGATCATCTTATGATTTTGTAATTTTGTAACGATGCTCCAATGTACTGTCCCAATTCTTAATATAAGATCAACTTTAATGAACAAATTGAACTCTAAAGTGAGTTTTATACTAAGGACCAGAGGGGATAATTAGCTTAAGGAACACCGTCAAAGACCATGTATTTGCCACATGGCACTCATCCACACATATTATATTATATTTATATATACACATATACTAGAGTATAAAATAAGCAAGTCGATCACCTGAAACATAATTTTCAACACTTGTTCATTCATAAGTGTTTGGTATGGCAGAGGAGAATCAAGGAGAGAATCCTCCTCCAGAGCAACCTAATCAGCCCTTAGCAAGTAGTTAACTATTTGTTTTGCTTCTAATTCGCCTATTTCATTTAGTACTGAAATTGAGAATATGAATTAGAATATTTGTATGATATATATATATATATATATATATGAAACTGCAGGGAATTATGATCAAGTATTGGGGGCAAATAGGGCATCAAAAACAAAGTGGCCAGAGCTGGTGGGAGTTACGGCAGAAGAAGCAGAGAAGAAAATAAAGGAAGAGAGGGAAGGATTAGAGATCCAAGTGGTTCCACCTTCTTCTTTTGTCACTATGGATTTCAAATCCCAACGAGTTCGTTTGTATGTTGATGAATCTCTCCGAGTTACCAGGCCACCCACCGTCGGCTAATTTTATATATAATAAACATATGATTATCATAAATAACCTCAAAAACAAGTGGATTAGCGATAGAATTTTGTGACGAAATTGAATGATTTTGTCCTTAAATAGATTGTCACTAATTAATTAGTGGTGAAATTCTATTGCTAAATCAATTTAGCAGTCGAATTCTATTGCTAATTGACTCTATATATTTTATTGAATAAAATATATACCTTTGTTGTAACCTAAAGTAAAATACACACACTTGTCTATGAATAAAAATGTGTATACCTTGTACTCTTTGAAGATATAGCTTTTCATAGGTCACAACGTATAAAATCATATAGGAGAGAACACACAACATTTTTTTTATATTTAACACACCGAAGCATGTGAATATTTTGTATATGGAACATAAAGATTGGCACACTTAATTAAAGATAAGTAATACATATGAAGGTTGTTCATTGTGATAATCACTTCGCTTGGCGTGTACACGACAAGATGGTATTGCTAGAAAGTGACGAACTCTTGGCATTGGGATGGCATATTTCTCCTCCATATACAACTCTTCACACTTGATCCCATAAGGAAGGTCCCAATTGTAATATCCCAAATTTAATGAAGGTTAAAATTTTCTAAAAAGAAAATTTAAATGGGAATTTGATAATAAGTCAAATTATGGAACCTACAAAATTTAAGGAATCTTAAATTAGACAAAGGGAAAAATTAGAGCCTAGTGTGTGTAATTAATAGGATAAAAATATACCTATATATGTATATTAAAAGCTGCCAACACACACAAAAGCTGCCGACACACACCCACTAACATTAATCATTCCATCTTCTTTTGTTTGCACACCCTTTTTACCGATGCACACCACATTTGGCATTCTATAAGAGTATACCATCAGCCACTACCTTGCACTCATCATTAAAAATTGCTTGAGCCACTCACAAACACACACACACACATTCACGTACAAGCACTCACCACACTTTTATCCGGCAATATGATTCACATTTGCACCCACTCAGCCATTTAATTAGATATTCCCTCAACTCTTCATTCGACCAAGTAGCTGGTCAAAGAGAGAGCTTTAGAAGAGAGAAAATAGAGTTGAGAAAGGGGGAGAGAGAGACGTGAGTGAAAGAGGTGAACGGAGGAAGAAAACGATCGGAGAAGAGGAAGAAGGAAGTGTTAAACCTTTCATGCATCACCATAAACGTTTTTAGGTGAGTCTTATCTATCTCTTTCAATTGTTATTTCGTTGGTTTGGGGTATTCATGAGGATTTATAGCTGCTGGAAGTTGTGTGATTCTGAAAATAAGTTGCTGTCATGGGTGGACGTAAAACAGAGCATGTATATTGATTTTGGGGTTCTTTGATTCTGAAATTCGATCATTAACCTCACGACATATGTGTAGGAGAGTATAGAGTTAAAATTCGTGAGGTTTAGAGTACAAATTCATGTATACATGTTAGTTTTCTCAATTCTGTTTTGTTGTCCGAAAAACAGAGTTCATACCTGAAACTTGTAAAATCTTAAACAGAGGCTATAGGTGGAATTTTCGAATGGGTCTTTTTATATAGATATTTTAGGATGTGTAGTTGATGATAGAATCAAGAAAAGTACAATTTGGAATGAAAATGGATGAGTTCTTGATTTTTGAAGTTAGACTGTCAAAACTGACATTTTTGGGAGTCAGTCCGATTTATGTTGCGTTTTGACTAGGAAAACCTTAGTGAATAATTATGAAATTTTACAGTAATATATTAGACATTCATAGCTTTCCAATGACTCCAAGAAATAATTATTTTGATATCTTTAGCGAGAGTTATGATTTTTGAAAGTTAAGTCAGTAACAGAGATCATTCTGGACGTTCAAGCCTGACAGTTATGGTTTTCGAAAATTCTGGGAACGATTAGATAACATCTAGTAGTTTTTGATATTTTTTCATGAAACTATACTTAAATAGCTTTCCATAGAATTTTAGAACACTCCATTTCGATTTTTGTAGAGTTAGTTATGAATTTTTGAAGTTTAGTTGCTGTCAGATTATATTTCTGAAAGTTAGATTGGTTGTGGCGAAATTTTGGAAAACTAAACTTTAACAGAAAATTATGAAACTTTCCAGATTTAAGGAAGACATTTAGACCTTTAAATTGATGGGTAGAACATAATTTTTGGACTAGTAGATTAAAAGATATGGATTTTTGAAGTTAAGCTCTGTTTCTGAATTTCCATCTGGAACAGTAATAGTTGGCCGAATTTCTGAGTAATATATGTAGTCAGTAATCATATTTGGATATTTTTCCATGAATGTACATTTAAAGACCTTCATTTAGGCTTTGGAATCAGTCAATTTGGAATTTTCTACAATAAGTTATGAATTTTCAAAGTTGACTGAAAATATGTCAGTTTATGGAAAATTGTGAAAACTGTCGTTTGGCAGTGATTTTGTAAAAACCGAGGTTAAAAATGGATTCCTTGTATGAAAATATGTTAGAATAGCCTGGGTCAAAATTTCTGAAAAAGTATAGTCAGACCGGGTACAGTGGAGCCGGGACCGGGTCCCAGGGGCATTTTGGTAAATTTTCAGTATAGACTAATATAACCACCAAAAATATTATGGGAATCTCTGAAGGGGTACATGAATGGGTTTTAACCTAATTCTTGTACATTTGGAATTTTAGGACTGAATTAATCGCCTGAGCCGTTGGCACATAGTTCAAGGAACTATGCGTGTGTAGCAAAAAGGGACAAAGGTAGTAACTCTATCTCTCATACACTATGTGAATGTTGATATGCTATATGTTGCTATATTCTGTGATATGAACACGTGCCTTGGGCACATTACCTAGCTGTGGTATGGGACTCAGCTGAGGTACACGGACATGTAGGGGATCCAAACAGTCATTTGGCCCTGAGTATTGTGTACACACATGTTATAGTATGAATTTTTCATTTACATTATATGGTGCATTACATATTTAATTTTCGCATTTTATATGATGGATTATGTGTTACTACTGAGATTCCTTGGAATCTCACCCTTTTTCATAAATAATAAATGTTCCAGCGGGAACCAGTGGCTCCAAAGGCAAAGCGGAAGACATGGGCAATTAAGATGTGCAGGTCCTAAGATCAGAGTCATTTGGTTATATTAGTTTAATTTTAATATGTTGGATATTTTGGACAAAATTTGTAAAATTATCAAACCCTGCGGGGAAGACTCCTGTA
Organism: Inga oerstediana; assembly: GCA_963210345.1. Classification (NCBI taxonomy): domain Eukaryota; kingdom Viridiplantae; phylum Streptophyta; class Magnoliopsida; order Fabales; family Fabaceae; genus Inga; species Inga oerstediana. Next base: position 65,181,849 of record OY723408.1, read on the forward strand.
TCTAAGCTTGAACTTAATATCAGTATGTTTGTGCTATTTCTGTATGCCTGTGGAACTATGCCATTATTACTCTTTGAATATCGAAATGTAAACGGGTGTTGACATTTTTGGTATCAGAGCATGCGGTTCTGGCATTATCAGAATAGTATACTGATATATGACTATGTGAAATTGTATAGTGAAACTTAAAGATGGTGATACTAAGAGGTGGACAAAGAGGTAGAGGCCAAGGTCGAGGAAGTGGCAGAACTGGGGGTCAGCATGGTAACGATGAAGAAAACCCGAGGGCCAGACCAGATCCATTTCAGCAGCAAATTCTTGATATGTTAGCACAACAGCAAGCTACTATGGATGGAATTAGAGAAGTGCTGCAGGAAGTACAACAAAGGCAAGACCGTCTGGAGGATCGCATGGACGCATACATGAGGGGTAATGGTGAAGAAGTACTAGTAGAACCTCAACCAGAGGATATACCACCAGAGCCGGAAGTAGACATTCAAACCTGGCTGAGCAGGTTCAGTAAACAACAGCCACCTATGTTCCGAGGAAAGTTTGATCCACAATTGGCTGAAGAATTTTTGGCACGTCTGGATAAAATTTTTGACATGTTGCAATGCCCAGACGAGATGAAAGCTCGGCTAGCCATTTACAAGTTGGAAGGCGATGCTGATCATTGGTGGAAGGGCATAGATCTCATCTTGAGGGGAAGGAATATTCCTATCACATGGGAATTATTCCAGGAAAAGTTCAACGAGAAATACTTTCCCCCAACTGTCAGAAGAGAAAAAGAAAAAGAATTTCTGTGTATTAAACAACAAGACCAGGAGAGCTTTGACGATTATTTAGCCCGGTACATTCGACTGTCACGATACTCGTCATACCATAAACTACATGATAATGAAGAATGGAATGCAGATATGATGATTGAAGGGTTAAGACACGAATTCAAAGAGAAATTGATTTCTCAACATTTTACCGAATTCAGCAAAGCAGCGGAAGAATGCCGCTACATTGAGAAACGTATGTCGAGTTTGGCTATTAGAGACAGTAACAAGGGTGTTTATGGCAGTGGCGGTTCATCACAGAAGCGAAAAGATCAAGGTGGACCTTCTAGGGGTGGTAACAAAAGGCCTAATCAGACTGGAGGCCGTGGGAACCAGGGATTCTCTGGAAACAGAACATGTTGGCATTGCCGTAAACCTTTCCATCCAGGCAAAACTTGCAGTGGAGCCCCATTGAATACAGATCCTAACAGACCTCCTACTTGTTTTATATGCGGTAAGCCGGGGCATATTTCTAGAGATTGTCCACAGAAGCGTCATTTGGATGAGGCAAGGCCTAAGGTTTCAAGTAGGGTCTACACGTTGACTCAAGATGAAGCTAAGAAGTCTTCAGAGCTGATTCAAGGTACAATTTCTCTTAATGGCAATCTAGTGCATGTTATGTATGATTCGGGCGCTAGCCACTCATTTATTGCATATGACTGTGTGAGGCGGTTAAGTTTGAATATGCATCAATTTCCGTATGATTTGATTGTATCGACGCCCATGGGTACTAAGATTGTCATAGCTGATGTGTGTCTAAATTGTGTGGTAAATGCCGAGGGTCATGAATCAACTATAGATCTAATTTGTTTGCCCCTACAAGGGTTAGAGGTGATTATTGGGATTGACTGGCTGACAGCGAATGGTGTATTGCTGGATTGTAAAGAGAAGAGGGTTATATACCCTAATTCTCAATTTCAAGCCAGCATAGTAACCAACCTTAACTTTCTTTCGGCCGCTGAAGCCGAGAGATATTTACAAAAAGGTTGTCAAGGATACATGGTATTCTTCTCTATACAATCAGAGGCCGGAGTACCTTTAGAAAGTATCACTGTAGCGAACGAGTTTCCTGATGTGTTTCCGGAGGATATCGGTGGATTACCTCCAGATAGGGAAGTGGAATTTTCCATTGATCTTAAGCCTGGATCAGGTCCAATATCTAAAGCCCCATACCGAATGGCTCCAAGCTAAATGGCAGAGCTGAAAAAGCAGATTGAAGAGCTACTTGAAAAAGGATTCATTCGGCCTAGTGTTTCACCATGGGGTGCTCCAGTACTCTTTGTCAAAAAGAAAGACGGAAGCCTACGTCTCTGTATAGATTACCGAGAATTAAATAAGGTGACCGTCAAGAACAAATATCCACTCCCTAGAATCGATGATCTGCTCGATCAATTGTCTGGTTCCTGTGTATTCTCAAAGATCGATTTGCGATCGGGATACCACCAATTGAAAGTCAAAGCAGAGGATGTGTCAAAAACTGCTTTTAGAACCAGATATGGTCATTACGAGTTTCTTGTGATGCCATTTGGGCTGACCAATGCACCTGCCGTGTTCATGGATTACATGAATCGAATCTTTCGTCCGTATCTGGACCAGTTCGTAGTAGTCTTCATTGATGATATTCTAGTATACTCGCGGAGTACAGTCGAACATGAGCAGCATCTGAGAACTGTGTTGAACATATTGCGGGATAGGCAACTCTACGCTAAGTTGAGCAAGTGTGAATTCTGGCTTTCAGAGGTAAAGTTTCTGGGCCACGTAGTCTCTCAACAAGGGGTTTCTGTTTATCCTAGCAAAGTGGAAGCAGTATTAAACTGGAAGAGGCCAGAGACTGTATTTGAAATACGCAGTTTTCTGGGTCTTGCCGGGTATTACAGAATTTCTCCAGAATAGCTTTGCCTTTGACAAAGTTGACGCGGAAAACTCAACGTTTTGTGTGGGATGACAATTGTGAAAAGAGCTTCCTTGAATTGAAGCAGAGGTTAACATCAGCCCCAGTACTGACGATCCCAGATCCACAGTTTATGTATATTGTGTATACAAATGCCAGTGGGCATGGATTGGGATGTGTGTTGATGCAGCATGGCCAAGTGGTGGCATATGCATCTCGTCAGCTGAAACCTCATGAACTGAACTATCCCACTCACGATCTTGAGTTGGCGGCAATTGTATTTGCTCTAAAAATCTGGAGACACTATCTCTATGGTGCGACTGTAGAATTATACTGCGACCACAAGAGTTTGAAATACCTGTATGATCAAAAAGATCTCAATATGAGACAGCGCAGGTGGATGGAATTGTTAAAAGATTACAATCTTGAAATCAAATATCATCCTGGAAAGGCCAATGTTGTTGCTGACGCATTGAGTCGTAAATCAATGCAGGTGGCAGCCATGATGATCTATGAGCAGAAACTGATTGAGGATTTTAGAGATCTAAATCTGTCTAGTCAGATTCTGTTAGGCAGTACTGTTAGCCAAGTACACAATGATCTGAGGGCAGCGATTGAAGAAGCCCAACTGTATGATGAGGATGCACTATTTATCAGAGGTATGATTGATAAGGGCAAAACTCACGATTATGACTTGTCACCCAGTGGACTAGTCAGGTACAAGAAGCGAATTTATGTTCCACCACAACCGGAACTGAAATGACAAATCCTGGAAGAGGCACATAAGAGCAGGTATACTCTACATCCAGGGGCTACAAAGATGTACCATGACATGAAGGCTCAATACTATTGGCCAGGAATGAAAAGGGAGGTGACTGAGTTCGTCGATCGTTGTCTGACGTGTCAAAAAGTGAAAGTTGAACATCAACGACCATCAGGACTTCTACAAAACCCGGAGATTCCTGAGTGGAAGTGGGAAAGCATTACCATGGATTTCATGACAGGGTTACCTAAGGTTAGAAATCATGATGCAATTTGGGTGATAGTTGATAGATTTACAAAAACAGCCCACTTCCTACCTATCAGCATCCACTATTCCCCTGACAAATTGGCGGAGATTTACATCAAGGAGATTGTAAGATTACATGGTACTCCAAAGAACATCATTTCAGATCGTGATCCTCGATTTACTTCCAAGTTTTGGAAGGCAGTTCACGAGGCTTTGGGTACTAAATTGAGATTCAGCACAGCATATCATCCTCAAACAGATAGGCAGACAGAGCGAACAATACAGACGCTTGAGGATATGTTGAGAACATGCACTCTTGATTTTAAAGGTAGTTGGGACAAATTCCTTCCATTGGCAGAGTTTGCCTACAACAACAGCTATCATTCGAGTATACAAATGGCTCCATATGAGGCACTCTATGGGAGGAAGTGTCAATCGCCAATATGCTGGACTGAGTTGTCAGAGATGGAATTGTTTGGGCCAGATCTTGTTGATCAGACAACGGAGCAGATAAAGTTGATTAAGCAAAGGTTGCTAGCTGCTCAGAGTCGACGGAAAAGTTATGCAGATAAGAGGCGAAAATCTCTAGAATTTGAAGTCGGTAACCATGTGTTTATGAAAGTTTCACCATTTACAGGTATTGGCAGAGCACTAAGAGTAAAGAAGTTGCAACCGAGGTACATTAGACCATTTGAGATCTTGGCGAGGATTGGGCCAGTAGCGTACCGCATTGCTTTGCCACCGAATCTGAGCAGGTTGCACGATGTTTTTCATGTTTCCCAATTAAAAAAGTATCAACCGGATCCAAAGCATGTAATTGAATATGAAGACGTGGAAATGCGGGACGATTTGACTTATGAAGTCACACCTGATCGAATCATCGATTGGCAGGAGAAGAAGCTCAGAAGCAAGAGCATCTCATTTGTAAAAGTTGTATGGAAAGGGTTATCTCCTAGAGAGGCCACATGGGAAACAGACGCTGATATGAGAAAGTATTACCCAGAGTTTATGGCTATGAATTTGTAACAAATTTCGGGGACGAAATTTATTTTACGGGGGAAGAAATGTAATATCCCAAATTTAATGAAGGTTAAAATTTTCTAAAAAGAAAATTTAAATGGGAATTTGATAATAAGTCAAATTATGGAACCTACAAAATTTAAGGAATCTTAAATTAGACAAAGGGAAAAATTAGAGCCTAGTGTGTGTAATTAATAGGATAAAAATATACCTATATATGTATATTAAAAGCTGCCAACACACACAAAAGCTGCCGACACACACCCACTAACATTAATCATTCCATCTTCTTTTGTTTGCACACCCTTTTTACCGATGCACACCACATTTGGCATTCTATAAGAGTATACCATCAGCCACTACCTTGCACTCATCATTAAAAATTGCTTGAGCCACTCACAAACACACACACACACATTCACGTACAAGCACTCACCACACTTTTATCCGGCAATATGATTCACATTTGCACCCACTCAGCCATTTAATTAGATATTCCCTCAACTCTTCATTCGACCAAGTAGCTGGTCAAAGAGAGAGCTTTAGAAGAGAGAAAACAGAGTTGAGAAAGGGGGAGAGAGAGACGTGAGTGAAAGAGGTGAACGGAGGAAGAAAACGATCGGAGAAGAGGAAGAAGGAAGTGTTAAACCTTTCATGCATCACCATAAACGTTTTTAGGTGAGTCTTATCTATCTCTTTCAATTGTTATTTCGTTGGTTTGGGGTATTCATGAGGATTTATAGCTGCTGGAAGTTGTGTGATTCTGAAAATAAGTTGCTGTCATGGGTGGACGTAAAACAGAGCATGTATATTGATTTTGGGGTTCTTTGATTCTGAAATTCGATCATTAACCTCACGACATATGTGTAGGAGAGTATAGAGTTAAAATTCGTGAGGTTTAGAGTACAAATTCATGTATACATGTTAGTTTTCTCAATTCTGTTTTGTTGTCCGAAAAACAGAGTTCATACCTGAAACTTGTAAAATCTTAAACAGAGGCTATAGGTGGAATTTTCGAATGGGTCTTTTTATATAGATATTTTAGGATGTGTAGTTGATGATAGAATCAAGAAAAGTACAATTTGGAATGAAAATGGATGAGTTCTTGATTTTTGAAGTTAGACTGTCAAAACTGACATTTTTGGGAGTCAGTCCGATTTATGTTGCGTTTTGACTAGGAAAACCTTAGTGAATAATTATGAAATTTTACAGTAATATATTAGACATTCATAGCTTTCCAATGACTCCAAGAAATAATTATTTTGATATCTTTAGCGAGAGTTATGATTTTTGAAAGTTAAGTCAGTAACAGAGATCATTCTGGACGTTCAAGCCTGACAGTTATGGTTTTCGAAAATTCTGGGAACGATTAGATAACATCTAGTAGTTTTTGATATTTTTTCATGAAACTATACTTAAATAGCTTTCCATAGAATTTTAGAACACTCCATTTCGATTTTTGTAGAGTTAGTTATGAATTTTTGAAGTTTAGTTGCTGTCAGATTATATTTCTGAAAGTTAGATTGGTTGTGGCGAAATTTTGGAAAACTAAACTTTAACAGAAAATTATGAAACTTTCCAGATTTAAGGAAGACATTTAGACCTTTAAATTGATGGGTAGAACATAATTTTTGGACTAGTAGATTAAAAGATATGGATTTTTGAAGTTAAGCTCTGTTTCTGAATTTCCATCTGGAACAGTAATAGTTGGCCGAATTTCTGAGTAATATATGTAGTCAGTAATCATATTTGGATATTTTTCCATGAATGTACATTTAAAGACCTTCATTTAGGCTTTGGAATCAGTCAATTTGGAATTTTCTACAATAAGTTATGAATTTTCAAAGTTGACTGAAAATATGTCAGTTTATGGAAAATTGTGAAAACTGTCGTTTGGCAGTGATTTTGTAAAAACCGAGGTTAAAAATGGATTCCTTGTATGAAAATATGTTAGAATAGCCTGGGTCAAAATTTCTGAAAAAGTATAGTCAGACCGGGTACAGTGGAGCCGGGACCGGGTCCCAGGGGCATTTTGGTAAATTTTCAGTATAGACTAATATAACCACCAAAAATATTATGGGAATCTCTGAAGGGGTACATGAATGGGTTTTAACCTAATTCTTGTACATTTGGAATTTTAGGACTGAATTAATCGCCTGAGCCGTTGGCACATAGTTCAAGGAACTATGCGTGTGTAGCAAAAAGGGACAAAGGTAGTAACTCTATCTCTCATACACTATGTGAATGTTGATATGCTATATGTTGCTATATTCTGTGATATGAACACGTGCCTTGGGCACATTACCTAGCTGTGGTATGGGACTCAGCTGAGGTACACGGACATGTAGGGGATCCAAACAGTCATTTGGCCCTGAGTATTGTGTACACACATGTTATAGTATGAATTTTTCATTTACATTATATGGTGCATTACATATTTAATTTTCGCATTTTATATGATGGATTATGTGTTACTACTGAGATTCCTTGGAATCTCACCCTTTTTCATAAATAATAAATGTTCCAGCGGGAACCAGTGGCTCCAAAGGCAAAGCGGAAGACATGGGCAATTAAGATGTGCAGGTCCTAAGATCAGAGTCATTTGGTTATATTAGTTTAATTTTAATATGTTGGATATTTTGGACAAAATTTGTAAAATTATCAAACCCTGCGGGGAAGACTCCTGTATCTAAGCTTGAACTTAATATCAGTATGTTTGTGCTATTTCTGTATGCCTGTGGAACTATGCCATTATTACTCTTTGAATATCGAAATGTAAACGGGTGTTGACACCAATCAAAACAGTGAACCAATTGAGCCACAACAAGTTTAACTAGGGTTAGACCCATTCGCATACCAGGACATTTTCTACGACCAGCACCAAATGGTATGAAATGAAAGTGATGTACCCTCAGATCCACATCGTAACTAAGGAATCTTTCTGGATAAAACATGTCTGCATTATCCGACCTATGCTCCATGTATTCACCAACACTAGTGTCTTCTTCTTTATGTAATAACCATCCATTATAATATCTTCCCTTGCCTCTCAAGGGTTAAAAGATCCAGCAGGATGCAACCTTAAACTCCACTTAATTATTAAATCCAAGTAACATAATTTGGACTAGTCTGTCTCCACCATTTTCTTCATTCCCACAGCATTTTGGATCTCATGTTGCAGTTTCTTCATCACCCTTTGATTCCTTATGAGTTCTGATAAAGTCCACACCAAAACAACTGTAGACCCTTCCACCACAGGAGCAAACAAATCTGTTGTAATAGCCTTCACTGTAACTCGATCAAGGACTAATTCTTGCCCATCTTGCAAACCTATGGGTTGATGTATTTGAGGGAGCAATATATCTATGAAGCTATTGTTGTACTTCTCATGTTTACTGGCTCCCTTTAGACCTAGCTCTCGCTCCTTTATTATCGTCTCTAGAACTTCATCGGCTGCTTTAATGAAATTTTTTATCCGTCTTTTAATTCCCTTGCATAACAAGAGTTTGATGTTATTTAGTAAAACAGAACCTGGATACCATATTAAATTTAGTTTTAGAGTAGACTAAGAATTTAGATCTCGAAAATAGCAAACCTGTTGCTCTTAATATTTTCTTGGATTGGCATTTCTTTTTTTTTTTGCGTACAAAGGCAAGCGAAGCTTGAAGAATTACAAGAATGCTACGAAGTCAGCATCACCGAATGATCTAGTGGCATTCCACCACAGTCGACCTCAAATAGCTGGTTGCATTCCACTGGAGGTGTTTCTATCAACAAGAACTCCTGATTACTCAAACTCAGGTTACAGCCATCAATGCAACTGACGAAGTCATGCATGGACCTGGGGACAGACGTTACTCCTCCCTCCTTATCTCTAGAATAGCATTAAAATCACCAAGGACAAGCCAAGGAATAAGTGCATTTCTGCTAATTGCCAGAAGAGATGACCACAACTCCCTCCTCTTCAAGACACTGGTATCCCCATAAACAAAAGTCACCAACATTGGATCCTGGTTATTTTTCCCGGAAATTTTACAATGGAGGAGTTGAGTATTAGAAGTAATATATTGAACCTGGACATCCCCACTATTCCATAACACCCAAATACCTCCGGCATACCCAGTAGCTTCAATCCTCAACCAATCTGAAAAACCCAGTCTTCTCACAATTTTATTCGCCCTATTGCCACTGACCCTTGGCTCTAGTAATCCCATGACATTAACATCATGCTTCTTGACAATATCCTTAAAAATACGTGGAAAAGCTCTACCACAAGCTCCACGACAATTCCAAGATGACACTATCATAGGAAAATAAATATAAATTGCATCTTGGAAAAATTATGGAAACTTACCCGTCAGGAGGTTCACTATCCAGCAAAACCTCCACTACAAGCTGAGACACTGGATGCATAATTGGAACCGTCCCTTGCTGATCTAGAGAGCTCTCCACGTGCTTTAGTGGGTTCAGCACCATCTCATTTTTTTTTGTGGATTGGCATTTCTAGTTTATTTTAATTACATACAAAATGAGTAATGGGTAAAGAATATCCTTCTCTTTCCCTATTTATATGTCACGTCAATAAATTTTACCTATGAATATACAATTTTACTCTTCAATTATTATTGTATTTACTTTAATCACATAGGGTATAGTGTATATTAAATGGGGTTGTTGATATTTGATATGATTTTATATGGATGTTATATCCTGTATTAATATTTTCTCATATTGTATCTATGTATAAGTATAAATCTGAGATATTTTGATTAGATAAGATTAGACTAAATTCATTCAAGGATTTGTTTGTACTCTCATTCATTTAAAGATTAATAATATTTAGAGGGTTTTATTTTCCTTTTACTTCAATCCTTCAAATTCAAACATAGCACTAGCAAGGTTCTCCAGTACTCCAATAAAGAATTGAAGAAGAAGAAACAAAATCGTGAGTCAGACGCAGTCTTTAGTCTTCTCTTCTCCAGTTGTCTTCTCTTCCACAGAGGACTTTGATCATCCCCAACCTCTTCTCCAATCCTCTATGTCATAGTTCGAGACCCAGTTTCCTCTGTACATTATATTTATGGAGAATCGTCCTTGACCTTGTGATCGTTGGGTCCCCTGTGGCTTTAGACTCTCACAAATCTCTTTGGGCTTGTGAGTTTCATCCTATTCATGTTCACAGCCAAACGAATTTTCACTTATTAGAGCCTTAATTGTTTGTTTTCACGATTTCCGTCAACTCCTTGTAGCCGACCAATGCCTTGACTCTGGCCACATGCCTCCATCATTTGGGCACATTCTTCACTTTGCAGACCCTCTGGTGCCATCCAGATCCATGCCACATCACTAGGCGCATGTTCTTTCCTTCGTAGAGTGTCTGGTTCTGTCCAGATCCACACGCCTTCCTATCGAGATCATCTCCCTTAGATCTGTTTACTCAGCACTACCCCCCTCCCCAAGTTTGTTCTTTCTCTCCACCCAAATCATGTTTTCCACCACTGCCACCAATTCCCCTTTATGCTTTATTCAACAAGCTTATATGTGGTGCTTTCATTCCACCTACTACCTTAGCTGCTTCCTCTGGTAACTCCTAGTTCTTTGACCCTTTTTGTCGCAACCATGCATATGAATGTCATATTGGCACTGTTTCTTCACTCGGCAACATATTGCTTAAGGCACCATCAAACTTATCCCCATTCAAATGACGTATCAACCGATTGATTTGTTTACTAAATCTTTTATTCCTGGTCGCTTCCAATTTTTATTAGACAAACTCAAAACGCTTTCTATCAAGCATCTTGAGTTTGAAGGGGGCGTAGATATTTGATATGAGTATTATATCCCATATTAATATTTTCTCATATTGTATCTATCTTGGAAGTAACAGTCTGAGATATTTTGATTGGATATGATTATGTTAGATTCTAGGGTTAGCATATTAGTTTATTGTTTGCCCTCATAAATGATTATTTGTACTCTCATTCATTCAAGAATTAATAATACTTATTAGCTCTTATTTTTCCTCTACTTTAATCCTTCAAATTCCCATAGGGGTAGAACAGGAAAGTTGTCAAATTTTATCATAGAATCTATAAGGTCTAAGGCTTTTTTGGTTTCGGTGAAATATATATTGGAAATGACTTATAATTATGAACAAAAGAGTATTATTTATGCTAAAATATACAAAACACGTACCATTTGAACTTTAGATCAGTTGTATATAACCGTTAAATTTTGAAAGTTTAAATTTAATCTCTTTAACATTTTATTTTTTGACATTAAAACCCCTCCCATTATTTTTGTTGTTAAATTACTGATGAGGATTGCCACGTCACATTAATGAAGATGATGTGGTATATTATCCTCATTAATATGAGATGACATTTTCCATCAGCAACTTAACGGCAAAAGTAAATCTTAGGGGTTTAATGTCAAAAATTAAAACATCAAGGGTTAAATTTAAATTTTAAAACATCATAGATTACATGCAACTAACGTAAAGTCCAGGGGTTTTACATAGATTTTAGCCCATTATTAAAAAAGATAATTAAGCTCATGGACTCATCAGCTACTCTTTCTAGTCCTTAATACAAGACACATTTGGATAATTTGATTCGATTAAGGAAGTTAGTTGAATTTGTTGATATGACATATATTTTTTAAAATACCGTAGTGATTTTCCTTAATTTCCTTCTTTCGTCTCTTCCTTGATTGTTGTCAAAGGGGTATCAATAGAGATAAATTAGAAAAAGAAAGATAAAAATGAAAATTATGTCTCATATTTAGAACCATGATCAATTCCCCAAATATATCTTATATTAAATACTAGAGGGAATAATATACATCCAACTGTAGCTCATAATTAAGTCGATGTTCAACTTATTAATGATGGGCATTTATATCCTCGAGCTATTTTATATATTTGTGAACCCAAGCTTTGTGATGCCAAAAGGGGGAAAAAATGGCTTTGTGAGGCAAAAGAACAATACTACTACTACTTCTATTAGAACTATAGTAACGTGTGAGATATATATATATATATATATAATACGAGCCTGGGGATCAAAAGGTTGTAGCCAAGGAAAATAATCTGACATGTTAGAAGTTCCGACAAGATTCATTCCCTCACGAACAAGCCTCTTGCAACTAATTTCGGTATCCTTTTCAGTATTAGGACCGAAGTTCATTTTAAACCCTATATCCTCCATAAGATTATTCAAGGCTTCGCTGAGGTCCACGATCTGTTTTGAAGATGAGACTTTCTCAAGATACTTAACCATTAAACGAAGCTTTTCCCTCATCATAGAGGCGAAGAACTCAACTTTTGTGGCGCTCAGAAGTTTTACAATACACAGCTTCTTTATATGGCGCCAGTATGGGCCATATACAGCAAAAGCAGTGCCTTTGAAGCTATACCAGAGGATTTCAGTTGCTTGATTTCTGGGACGAGTAGTGAAAACGATGTCATTTGTCTTCAGGATAAGTGCAGCAGTTTCAGGAGAAGACATCACAATGACCAGAGATATTTCATCAAGTTTTCCGCTGCTGTTCTTTTTTATAGAATTTATACAATATATTTGAGATCTTTATTGTTAGAATAAATCAACCATATCTGGCCATGATTGATCAGTGAATAAGTCATCTGTAACCTTACAAAACGACATTACCAATTAACATTTTTCCTATACTATTGAATAAGTCAGGTTATATGAATAAAATATTACAGCACGACCTCGTTAATTATGAATAAGATATCCGGTTGCTAAGCCTGAAACTAAAACAAGGCGTTCCAAAAGTCATACAGCAAGCATTAATTGTACATTTCCATAAATTTTTTGTGATGATCATGATAAACCTTTATTTATATTTGACACACCAAACTACAAAAGTACATGATATTCATCTAAATCAATATAATATACACACGCGCGCACACACACACATATATATATATATATATGTGTGTGTGGGGGGGGGGGGGACATCAAGTTTGGCATACTAAATATTTATAGATAATTTATACCACCTCTTATCTTTAATATAAGATTTAGTTCATAATATAATTTGAACCATGAAATAGATCTTATATTAAGAACCAGAGGTAGTGCATATAAATAGGTTGTTCATTATGATGATCACTTCACTTGGCATGTACACGACAAGATGGTATGGCTAGTAAGTGACGAGCTCTTGGCATTGGGAATGCATATTTCTCCTCCATATCCAACTCTTCATACTCAATTCCATAGGGAAGCTCCCAATCAAAACAATGAACCAATTGAGCCACAACAAGTTTAACTAGGGTTAGTCCGATTCGCATACCAGGACATTTTCTGCGACCAGCACCAAATGGTATGAATTTAAAGTGATTTCCCCTTAAATCCACATCGTTATTTAGGAACCTTTCTGGATAAAACATGTCTGCATTATCCGACCAAGCTTTAGTATCACGACCTATGCACCATGTGTTCACCAATACCAATGTCTTCTTTTTTATGTAATAACCATCCATTGTAATATCTTCCCTTGCCTCTCTAGGGTTGAAAGATCCGGCAGGATGCAACCTTAAACTCTCCTTCATTACTAAGTCCAAGTAATCTAACTTGGACAAGTCTGTCTCCTCCACCATTCTCTTCATTCCTACGACATTTTGGATCTCATGTTGAAGTTTCTACATCACCCTTTGATTTCTTATGAGTTCTGATAAAGCCCACTCTAAAACAACTGTAGACCCTTCCACCACAGGAGCAAACAAGTCTGTTGTAATAGCCTTCACTGTAACTCGATCAAGGACTAATTCTTGGCCATCTTGCAAACCTATGGGCTGATGTATTTGGGAGAGCAATATATCTATGAAGCTATTGTTGTACTTCTCATGTTTATTGGCTCCCTTTTGACCTTGCTCTCGCTCCTCCATTATCTTCTCTAGAACTTCATCAGCTGTTTTTATGCAATTCTTTATCCGTCTTTTAATTCCCTTGCATAACAAGAGTTTGATATTATTTAGTAAAACAGAAGATGGATGCAATATTAAAATTTAGTTTCAAATTAGACTAAGAATTTAGATCTCGAAAATGACAAACCTGTTTGCTCTTAATATTTTCTTGGGTTGGCATTTCTAGCTAGTACATTTTAATTACATACAAAATGAGTAATGGGTAAAGAATATACTTCTCTCATCCTATTTATAAGCGAGAAATAAGATTTTTTATCCCCATTTATAAGTCACGTTATTAAATTTTACACGTGAATGTATAATTTTAATCTTCAGTTATTATTGTGTTGACTTTAATCTCATAAGTTATAGTGTATATTAAATGGGGTTGTTGATATTTGATATGATTTTATATGAATGTTGTATCCTATATCTCATGTTGTATCTATCTTATAAGTATAAATCTGAGATATTTTGATTACATAAGATTAGACTAAATTCTAGAGTTAGCTTATTTGCTTATGATTTGCCTATATAAAGATTTGTCTGTACTCTCATGCATTCAAGGATTAATAACATTTAGAGCAAGGTTCTCCAGCACCTCCATTGAAGAAGAAGAAGAAACGAAATCATGAGTCTGACACAGTCCTTAGTCTTCTCTTCTCCAGTTGTCTTCTCTTGCACGAGGGACTATGATCATCCTCAACCTCTTCTCCAATCCTCTTTGTCACGGTTTGAAACCCAGTTTCCTCTGTACATTATATTTATGGAGAATCGTCCCTGACCTTATGATCGTTGGGTCCCCTGTAGCTTTAGACTTTCACAAATCTCTCTGGGCTTGTGACTCTCATCCTACTTTTCCCTTATTAGAGCCTTAATTGTTTGTTTTCGTTTTTGCCGTCAACTCCCTCTAGCCAACCAATGCCTTGACCCTGGCCACATGCCTCCATCATGGCGGCATATTCTTCACTTTGCAGACCATCTGGTTCTATCCAGATCCATGCCACGTCGCTAGGCGCATGTTCTTTCCTTCGTAAACTGTCTAGTTCTGTCCAGATCCACTACACTCCATGTCGTTTTTGTTGTCACACGTCTCCTATCGAGATCATCTCCCATAGATCGTTTTACTCAGCACTCTCCCCCTCCAGTGTGTTCTCTCTCTCTACCCAAATCATGTTTACTACCACTGCCACCAAATTCCCCTTGATGCTTTATTCAACAAGCTTAAATGTGGTGCTTTCATCCCACCTACAATCTTAGCTGCTACCTCCGATAACTCCTAGTTCTTTGACCCTATTTGTTGTAACTATGCATATGAATGTCATATTGGTACTGTTTCTTCACTCGGCAACATATTTCTTGAAGCACTATCAGACTTATCCCCATTCGAACGACATATCAAACGACTGATTTGTTTACTAAATCTTGTAATCCTGGTCTCTTCAAATTTTTATTAGACAAACTCAAAACGCTTTCTATCAAGCATCTTGAGTTTTAAGGGGCCTTGATATTTGATATGGCTTGATATGAGTATTATATCCCATATTAATATTTTCTTACATCGTATGTATCTTGGAAGTAACAGTGTGAGATATTTTGATTGGATAAGATTATATTAGATTTTAGGGTTAGCGTATTAGTTTATTGTTTGTCCTCATCAATGATTGTGTATACTCTCATTCATTCCACAAGTAATAATACTTATTGGCTCTTATTTTTCCTCTACTTTAATCCTTCAAATTACCACAGGGGTAAAGTAGGAAAATTGTTAAATTTTAAGATAGAATCTATAAGGTTTAAGGCTTTTTTGGTTTCGGTAAAACATATTGGAAGTGACTTCTAATTAGGAACAAAAGAGCATTATTTATGCTAAAATATACAAAACATGTACCATTTGAACTTTAGATCAGTTGAATATAATAGCTGATGTTTCAAATTTTAAATTTAATCTTTTTGACATTTTATTTTTTGACATTAAACCCCCCTCTCGTTATTTTTGTTGTTAAATTACTTATGGGAATTGCCACGTCAGATTAATGATAGTTTCCGAGATGATGGTTTCCATCAGCAACTTAACATCAAAAGTAACTCCAAGGGGTTTAATGTCAAAAATTACAACATCAATGTTAAATTTAAATTTTAAAACGTCATGGACTAAATGCAACTAAAGTAAAGTCCATGGGTTTTATATAGATTTTAGCCTATTATTCATAAAGGTAACTAAACTTGTGGACTTATCAGTTACTCCCTCTTATCCTTAATACAAAACACATTTGGCTAATTTGATTATATTAAGAAAGTTATTGAGTTTGTTGATATGACATATATTTTCTAAAACACCCTAGTCATGCATCTTCCTTAATTCCCTCCTTTCATCTCCTCCTTGATTGTTGTCGAGGAGGCATCAATAGAAGTAAATTAGGAAAAAAAAAAATATGAAAATTATGTCTTATATTTAAGACCATGGTCAGCTCCCCAAATATGTCTTATATTAAAGACTAGAGGGAATAATATAAATCCAATTGTAGCTCATATAATTAAGTTGATGTTCAACTTATTAATGATGTGCATTGATATCCTCTAGCTATTTTATGTATTTGTTAACTCAAGCTTTGTGATGCCAAAAGTTAAAAAAAAAAAAACGCTTTGTGAGGCAAAAGAACAATACTACTACTAGTACTATTAGAAGTATAGTAACGTGTGAGATATATATATATATATATATATATAATACGAACCTGGGGATCAAAAGGTTGTAGCCAAGGCAAATAATCGGACATGTTAAAAGTTCCGACAAGATTCATTCCCTCGCGAACAAGCCTCTTGTAACTAATTTCGGTATCCTTTTCAGTATTAGGACCGAAGTTCATTTTAAACCCTATATCCTCCATAAGATTATTCAAGGCTTCGCTGAGGTCCACGATCTGTTTTGAAGATGATGCTTTCTCAAGAGACTTCACCATTAAACTAAGCTCTTCCCTCATCATAGAAGCGAAAAACTCAACTTTTGTGGCGCTCAGAAGTTTTACAATACACAGCTTCTTTATATGGCGCCAGTATGGGCCATAGTCAGCAAAGGCAGTGCCTTTGAAGCCATACGAGAGGATTTCAGTTGCTTGATTTCTGGGACGAGTAGCGAAAACGATGTCGTTTGTCTTCATGATAAGTTCAGCAGTTTCAGGAGAAGATATCACAATGGCTGGGACTTGTCCTAATTTAAGGGACATTATCGGGCCATATGTTTTGGCCAAGGACTGAAGAGTCCTATGAGGGCTTTTGCCCAAAATGTGGAGGTTTCCGATGAGCGGCAAAGGCCGAGGACCAGGTGGCGGGGGCGGTTTCTGAAAAAGTTTCCTTGGTTTTAGAAGAAAGAACAAGACTCCATGTAGAAACAAAAAAGTAAAAAGGTGAGTAAAGATGGGTATTGTTATGTTTACCGAAAACATGGCTTTGAAAGGGCTTGAACTTTATCAACTCTATCAATATCATGGTTCGCATGGTATATATGATATATATAGACAAGGAGGTGATAAATCGCCTTGCTTATCTTATAAGAAAGATAACACAAGTTCAAATTTTAGAAAGCATACTTTTTTTTTTTGTCATTGCAAGAAGCGCACGTGTTAAGAGGGGTAAACATCATTTATGCTCTAAGTCAATGATTAATATCCCTTGATCAAATAAATCAGAGAGGGGCGGTTTACTTCCTTGAAACCTCTGTTTTTTTTTTTTTTTTGGGACTAGTATTAAACTTTGGGGAATTATTATGAGGTCCCAAGGAAGAAATTTAATTATTAAGAAGTCTCAATAGTAAATAATGTGGAGCATGTAATGACAAGTTACAGTATAAAAAATGATAATATCTCACTTGTCATTGGGACTTCTTCGTAATTAAGTTTCTTACTTAAGATCTTATACTAATTCCCCTTAAATTCTTTTGATCATGTAGTACTAATATTAAATTGGAATCATAGGAAAGCTTTAATGAATTATTAAATAAAAATAACTTTTTTCCATGTATACTCCGTTGCTTCACAATATAAGGTAATGTTAACTATTTTATGATTCTGAAAAATTGCTAGTTAAAAGTTAAAACCTTAATCTTTTCAATTTCATACTTGAATGAAACAAATTTCTACATTTAATTAATTAATTAATTATAATTATATTATTTTAAGACAATCTTCATCGATGGATTATATGAAATGAGTCCCGTGCATAATAAATATACAAACAATTTGTAAAAATTTTCAAGTCAATACAATATTAACAATTATGAATTAATTATTTCTAAAGTTTAATTTTATAGAAAGACAGAATAAGGAAATAAATATTAAATACTCCAAATATGATCAAATTGTACTTATATTTTAAACCAACTAAAAAAAATTACAAGACGTAACTTCTTCCTTATTATAAGGCATTTTTATTCAGGTCTGGATTCTCCATTTTTCCTCCCTTATTTTATAATCTTAATTCCACTCTTAAATTAAAAAAGCAGATGGTTTAGATTTAATATTTTATAAAATATTTATTATAAATATGAGTAAATAAATTTAAATTGTTAAAATTTTACATGAATAGTTTATAATTACATGATAGAAAAATAAAAAGGAATTTATAAAATATAATAAAAGAATATTCCCTCTGGTTTGTTTTATAAGAAATTTTAATCCTTTTTATAAGACATTTTGATAGTTTTAATTAGCATTAAATAATTCTTTCAATATGCTCATATTTAATAAGGGTAGTGTGAGAGAGAGAGAGAGTAGAAATTAGTATGATGTTGAACTTTAGTAAGATTAATAAGGGAAATATTGGAAATCACTTGAGTTTTATGACAAATTGAATGTTTTTAACTATTTTTATCAATATGTTTGAATTATTTAGAATTCTCTTATAATTTGGACAAAGGGAGTAGTTTCATGTGTGTGATGTCCCACATTAGCGAGGAGAACATAAGACGCTTTAAAAGGGTCTGAATACTTTTAGCTCTGGACGCATTTTAAAACCGTGAGGATAACGAGGTCCTAAAGTAAATAATATCAAGAGCGAGTTGCTGAAATTTCACACATGAATTTACTAGTATATAATAATTAATATTTGACGGTTATTTTTGCTCATATTGGACAATTCTCACACCATAACCATCAAAATATTGAGCCAGCTTCTAGTTTGATAGGTCTCTGGGTAGTATTATTTGGTTGTTTTTCTATCATAACTAGAGCCGGTAATACGGGCTCAACCCGCGGGCTCAACCCGTGAGCCCGCGGGTTTTGACGGGTTAGGGTTGGGAAAATCCCAACCCGCAAAAATGCGGGCCGCACAGGCCCGCACCGCATAACCCGCGGGTTAATGCGGGCTAGCCCGCGGGTTGGCGGGTTGGCCCGCAAAATATTTTATTTTTTTTTACATATAAAAATTTTATAAAACTTATAAGTTTTTCACTCTTATTTTGGTACCTCCCAATCCAAAGAGAAAAAATCTTAGCTTCTTTCCTTCTTCTTTACACAAAATTATTATATATTGGTTGTTTGAGGATGAGTTTATGTTTTATTTATAAACTTTAACAAATTTGATAACTTTATCTCTTAAATTTTACATTATGTTTTTAAATTTTTATAAAAGCAATTATTGATACTAGGAAGGTAAATTTAATTACTCGTATATATGTGTCTCATATTTTCAATCCTCTTTAAAAAATATAAATTTTTTTTTTCAAAAAAAAAATGCGGGCTCGCGGGTTGGCCCGCAACCCGCACACTGCGGGTTAGGGTTGGCATTTTGCCAACCCGCAGAAGTGCGGGCTGCACAGGCCCGCACCGCGCGGGCCGCGGGTTGGTGCGGGCCAGCCCGCAACCCGCGGGCTGGCCCGTATTACCGGCTCTAATCATAACCGTCAAGTATTTTTAAATACTTGATTGTTGTAGGTATAAACAGTCAAGTATTTATATAATAACTGACGATTTTACTTAGTAACAGTCAAGTTTTGATGTATCATTTTTTTTTAAGAAAAATATGGGTTTTGCTTTCAAGCTGACCCTTACACACACTCTCTCTTCTTGAGACAAACCTATATTCTTTTGAAAACTATGCAAGTTATATCTACACAAATTGGCTAGAAAAATTAAACCACCAAGACAAAATTGTACAAGTACCTAAAACCAAAATCGAAATTATCTATGCTTAAGTAGGGGATATCATGATCCTTCACCCCAGAGACAGTCTTAATATCAATTGTGTCAGACGGGGGGGGGGGGGGGACAGTTATTATATCTGTTTCCTTCCAATAACCTCAACAGAACAGAAAAAAATTAATTTGTTTGGAAGTACAGATAATTTAAATTTATCAATATTTTAAAAAATACTAAAAGGGCGATCTAATGCATAAGGTTCTTATTAGGTAGGGTATGTAAAGGGAGAGACGTACGCAGTCATATCACTATAAGTGAAGAGGCTATTTCTAAGATCTGAACATATAATCTCTAATTAAGTTATATGATAGCATCCTTATCATTAGTTCAAGGCTCACCCTCTGCATGGTAAAAAATAAAAAAGGCTCATCCTCTAATTTTGAAAAATACTGATAGGCACTGACAGAAGGGGTAGTTAGTTCTAAATCAATGCAATTTAATTACCATCAGATTTATGTTTGGATGTGCGAGCTGGCGCCATTGATTTCTCCAACGCCCGCGGTTATGACTAATTCAGGGTGCTTCAGCTCGCCAGCTGTTATCGTATTTATTGTCGAACAACGCACTCCGGTTTGTTATGAACGTTTTTAATTGATTCATGCTCTGGTCGATAATATCCCCTCCTGTCTACAAGATAATTGCGGCTTATAAAATACTCCCTCCGTCCTTGTGTATTTATAAGAGTCTTTAAGATGAATCATGAAATTCTAAATAATAGTTAAATATAATAATTATGTAGGAAAATTAATTTGTTTCCCTAAAAATACCCCTATTTATAAATGATTGAAAGAGAAAGTAATAATGAGAAACGAATGAAAGAGAATGTACTCCCTCTGGTCCATAATATATGACACTTAAAGAAAAATATTCCTTCCGGTCCATAATATAGGGCGCTTAGAGAAAAATAGCTTGGTCCACAATATAAATTACTTGTAGGATAATTAATACTTATTTTTTAGTTTTGTCCCTATAATTAATGCTCATTTCCAATTTTCCCACTCAATAAATTTTCAAACACAATTTTCAATAAGGGTAAAAGTGGAAAAAAAATTCAATTTAGGACACATTTATTGAGTTAACTGTCATTTCTTGGTTCTTAAGAATTAGTTGAAGTGCCCTATATTGTAGACCGGAGGGAGTAGCTTGATCCACAATATAAGTCACTTGTAAGATAATTAATGTTTATTTTTCAATTTTGCCCCTGTAATTAATACTCATTTCCAATTTGCTCACTCATTAAATTTTTGAAACACATTTTCCAACAAGCACTATTACAATTGATCAAAAAAAAACAAGCACTACTACAAAAAAACGTTTTTAACATCCCTTTTTTAGGCCTTTTAACATCTAAAAACAAGGGGACTTCTATGTGAGCAACGTAGTAAAAAATGACAATAACGTCCATAGATAAAAGGACGTCTAAGGCCTGGACTTTAGACGTCCCCATTTTAAAAAGGAACGTCTAAAGTGCTACACTGACACTTTAGACGTCCCCACTTTAAAATGGGGACGTCTAAAGTGTCAGTGTAGCACTTTAGACGTCCCCATTTTAAATTGGTGACGTCTAAAGTGCTTTTTTTTTCAAAAAAAAAATCATTTATATTACAGATCTGGACTAAACAGTGTTTAAAACCAAAAATCATAGATCATCGTCAATAAAATTACATATCTAGTATCTAAAATCCAAATCCAAAATCTACACAATAATAACTCCAAAGATGAAATCTCATAGGCAGAAGATGAAAACAATAAGAGGAATTAGTTGCAAAAAACTTATCTCCTTCTATTATTGAAATTCATTTTCTCGCAATAATGAATAGAGAAGAGCAACAAGGAGAGATGAACCTTGTTTTCTCGGTGAGAACGTGGCCATAAAGCATGTTTTAGAGTCTCGATCTATAAGCCATAACAACACGAGTTAGAAGATAAAATAGAAGGAAAACCCAAAGAAAAAAGAGACAGAAGATAAAATAATAAAAAATGGTAAGAAAGCATAACAGATCTGGATCGAGGTGAAAAAAAGAGAGAGAAAGGAAGAAGCAAGCATATAAAGAAGAAGAAGAAGAAGAAGCAAGAGTTAAAAGGCGTGGCGGCAGTGACTCTCATTGTGTTTGCAGCGATGGGAAGAAAAAGGTGAGTATAAGAATAGTATAAAACTGACAGTAAAGCTGACAAATAAAGACTATCAGTATAAATTTGAATTGTTTTTTGCGTCCTCAATTTAATTTAGGGACGCCTAAAGTTGTCCAGCTATTTTTTTTTTACTTTAGACGTCCCCACTCCAAATAGGAACGTCTAAAGTCACACTTTAAACATCCCTATATGCATTGGGGACGTCTAAGATTTAAATTTTTTATTTTTTTTTTAAATTAGGGACACCCTTTGATGATTAGGGACGCCATTGTGGCTTCCCTGATGATACCAGGGAGCCCTTTGGCGTCCCTAACATATATTAGGGACGCCAAAGGGTGTCCCTGATTTTTTTAAAAAAAATTAACTTTAGACGTCCCCAATCCAAATAGGGACGTCTAAAGTATTTTTTTTTTTTTGTTTTACTTTATGTAGGCCTACTTTAGGTGTCCCCAGTGGATTGGGGGACGCCTTAAGTGAGGTTTAGGCGTCCCCACTGACACTGGGGACGCCTAAAGCTATGCAATTCTTACTTATAATTATGAATATGCCACCGGTTGTATTTTTGGCATCCCTTTTTAAAAAAGGGACATCCTTTAGGGTCGTAATATGTATATTCTGTAGTAGTGAAGAGTAAAAGTAGAAAAAAAAACATTAATTTAGGAGATATTTATTGAGTTAATTGTCATTTCTTATTTCCCTTGAATTAGCTGAAGTGTCTTATATTGTGGACTGGAGGGAGTATGTAGTATAATAATTAATTGAGGGCAAAAGGGAAAAAAGTGTATTTATTATTAAGACAAACTCAAAAAGGGTCTTATATTTAAGGATAAATCCATTAAAAAAAAGGTTTTTATATATAGGGACGGAGGGAGTAACTATTATCTCTGGTCTTTATTATAAGGCACCAACGAACAAGTGTTCTTGATCCTTTTTTTATAAGAAAAGGAACTTTAAAAAAAACAAAACAGTGCAAACAGCAAAGAAAAAACAAAAGCACTATGTAATCCCCTTGCTTGTCAGGAAAGAGATCGTGGAGGCTTTTGATAGGATTTGTATTCCTCGTCCCAAAACCAGCCCTTGTTTTACAAGTAAATCAGCAATCTCATTAGCATCTCTGGCAATAAGCTACAAACTAACCTCCCAATCTTGCTTCATTAAGCCTCGAAGTATACTTAATAGAGCACCATCTTCATACAGGTCTGTGTCTTCTCTTCCAACCTAAAAGATTACTTCAGCTGAGTCACAAAATAATTGAGCCCATCAAAAACCTGCCTCCCATGCTCGTCTTAAGCCCCAAATGCAACCCCATATTTCAGCAGTAAAACTGGTGTTGCCATCAAGGTTACACATGAAGGACTCTACTATTTCCCTTCCTGCACAACGTAGAATTCCGCCACATTCTACTGCCTGAGAGCCATACGAGAACGCTCCATCCACATATATTAGGACTGTATTGGCGTTGATCGATATATCCTCCCTCCCTCGCTTGGCTATTCATTGGTGCTTTTCTAGGAAACTTCCAACACGTCTCATACAATTAAAGACTCCCTTCGCTTCGGCCAGACTTTCATGCAGACTTGGGAGGGTGTTTTGATGGACAAATTCATTCTGTCGTCTCCATAGTAGCCAACAAGTAACATAAATCACCACATTCCACTTACCAAATCTGACCTCCCGAGTAACCCCGATATTTGACTTTAGCCACTCCTAGAGGCTACTTTCCCAAAACCATGCATCAGATTCTAAAATACCCAGACTAAGCCAGAACTCCCGAGCACGTATACAGTCCCTCAATGCATGTAATGTGGTCTCTTCTAGCATGGGGCAAAATTTGAATGAACCATCCAGGTGTATATTTCGACGATAGAGTAAGTCATTTGTTAGAAGCCGATCATGCACTATCAACCACAAGTGTGACTTGCACCGTTGCGGGGCCTGGAGTTTCCAGATCTTCACCCAGTTATTAAGCCCGTTCTCCGTGGTGTCAATAAGGGACATATAAGCTGACTTAACCGTGAATTGACCACTTCTCTCGAGTTTCCATCGAGCTCTAGATTCCCCATGCTACTGAACTATTTCCACCCCGTTCCCCACCTTCATCCAGGTGGCTTTAATGCCACTCCAAACTCTAGATCCTGCTTGTTTCATAGCTATATTAGGCAACATGTCAGCCCCACATTGATATTTACCCCTTATGACTCTGGCCCATAGAGCTTCACGGTTAGAGACTAATCCCCAACCAATTTTCATTAAGAAAGCCCGATTCTGTAGAGTTGAATGTCGCAATCCCAGACCCCCTCTAGGTTTTGGCGAACAAACCTGGTTCCAAGAAACAAGGTGAGCCCGTCGTTTTTCTGCTGTGGACCCCCAAAGAAAATTACGAGCGCTCTTATCAATCCCTTCACAGCAACTAACAAGCAAAAGTGAAGTCTGCATAATGTGATTTGGTATAGTCATAGCAGCTGATTTAAGTAAAGTATTCCGCCCTGCAAAAGAAAGCGAATGGCATTTCCAGTTAGCCAACCGTTGATGAACCCTATCTACTGCAAACTGATACATTGCCTTCTTGACCCTTTCATGATGTAATAGAACTCCCAAATACTTACCCAAGTTTGCTGCCATAGTGAACCCCAGACTCTCACTAAGTTGGGATTTTAAGGTATGGTTAATGTTATGGGAAAAAAACACCCTTGTTTTCATCGCATTCACCTTCTGTCCAGACGCCTTACAGAAATCTTGTAAACAAGTGTTAATTGCATGAACCTGATCCAATCTAGCCTCTGCAAATATCACCAAATCATCAGTAAAGAATAAGTGGAAAAGTAGTGGCCCATCTTTATTCAGGCGGATAGGCTTTCAAGTCCCAAGGATAACTTGTGTTTGAATTAGATGAGCAAGTTTCTCCATACAAATTACAAAAAGGTACGGTGAAAGGGGGAATGCCCCGAGAAGGGAGAAATAGATTAGACTTACTACCATTCCATAAAATCTGCATGGATAGGGCTGTAATACATTGCTCAACCAATAGGATTAAATTTTCTGGTAAGTTTAGCTCTCGGAGACAATTCATAATGAATGTCCACCGAAACAGATCATATGCCTTCTCCAGATCAATCTTGATTGCCATATATCCCCGCTTGCCCTTCATGGTTTTCATAGAGTGAATAACTTCTTAGGCTACAATAATATTATCTAAACTGAGCCTTTCCAGTACAAAGCTGCATTGGTTAGGAGAGATAATATCGGCAAGACTGGACTTAATCCGATTAGCAATAATCTTCGTGACTAGCTTGTATATAACATTATAGAGACTAATAGGCCAAAAATCCTTCAGAACCTTAGGGTGAGGCACTTTTGGAATGAGTATAAGGTAGGTATGATTAATCTCTCGAATTTCATATAAGCGTGAAAAAACCTTTTTAACAAAATCAATAACTACAGTACCAACCTGGTCCCATTGTGATTGGAAAAAAAGAGCGTTAAGTCCATCGGGGCTAGGTGCTTTTAGGGATCCCATGCTACCAATAGCTTGTTCTATCTCTTCTTTCATCACAATGCTGCCCATAAATTGGATAACCTCCAGAGATAAAGCTGGATAGCTCAGTTCCCTTTCGTAAAGAGAGTCGTGTAGAAGTCAACTGAGGCCTATTTAATTTCCTCTACATTATAAATCCATTCGCCCCTATCATTCTTGATTGTCTCAATCGACTTTGCTTTCCTTCTCGCATTTGCTCGCCGATGGAAATAGCTAGTATTTTTTATCTCCTAATGAAAACCACTAGTACCATGCTTTTTATGCCCAGATAATTTCTTCATGGAGAAGTATTTCTTCTAATTCCTACCATAGTTCTTTTTGGAGACGAAGGATTGATAGTGTTAGGCCTTCACGTTGAAAAGTCTTGCGTGCCAATGCCTTACAACCGGTTCAAAATGCGATTCTTCTTATGTCCCAAATGCCTATATACCTTAGTTTGCCAGGTCTTCACTTTCTCGGTAAACAGTTGTATGTTTTCCAACCAGGTAGCTTCCTTTGACCAAACCAATTTCATAAAGTTGACAAAATCATTATGCAACGGCCATAAAGCAATAAACCTAAAGGGTTGTTCTCGTTTGGTCAAGGAAGTTGGCAACTCTGTAAGCAACATAATGGCCTTATGATCTGACTTGAAATTATAGAGAACCATTGATGTAACCTTTGGAAAGCGATCAATGGAATCATTGTTTACGAAAATCCTATCCAGTTTACTTTCACACCCGTCTCTGCTCCATGTGAAGAAAGAGCCAATTGTATGTGCATGAGATAGCTTAAACTCCTCAAACCAGCGTCTAAAGTCACGGTCAGTGCTAGTATGCCCTATAGCTCAAGACTTACGCTCATTTTCATACAAGATACTGTTAAAGTCTCCTCCCAAGCACCATGCCCCCTCAATCAATGCTTGGAAATCATTGAGTTCATGCCACAGAGAACGATGCTTCACCAAATTGGGACTAGCATACACCCCCATAATATACTGAGTAACGCCATTAAAGATTACCGTAAAATGCACGCACTGATCCGAGCTATCGAAAATCCGTACCTGCAAATCTTCTTCCTTCTACAAAATCCATATACCACCATTATATCCTTGAGAGTCCACTATATACTGATTTTTAAACCCCAGCTTGCTTGCAATTTTCTTAGCCTTCATACTGCTGGATTGAGTTTCAAATAATGAGAAAATATCCACCATGTACTTCCTATTAAGCTCCCTAATTAATCTAGGGAAAGATCGTGCCCCCACTCCCCTGCAATTCCAAAAGAAGCAAATCATAGGGAAAAATTCTCATGAACGTTTTGGCCTTCAAAGCCAGCCTCATACATAACCATTGTATTAGCATGTTGAGAATCTATGACCATAATGGTCTCGTTCACAAGGTCTGAAACTTCCTCTATATCCATAGTGACATTGGGTTCCCTATTTTCCTTCCCAGAGTCCCCATCAAGGTTCATAAGAGCCCCAAAGGGATTCGTATACCACATAAATGGGCTTCCCTTCTCCTTGATATGGGTTAGGCCTCCTGCACCTTTTCGGCTTGAGGATCCAATTTGAATCTCCTTCCTTTTGCTGAGAACGCTACATGATCTGTTCTGATTCGAGTTCACCGAGACCCTCCGTTGAGTAGTGATTAAATCTTTCCCAAAATGGCAGGAATCTACAAGCATACCTAGCGTAAACTTCACTTTTACTCCTTCCGTATTCATATCTACCTTATTCATAGGATGTGATTCTTGTTTTGTATCTCCTTGATTGAGCAATCCCGGCTTTCCTGATCCATGATCCTTAGATCCTAATTTTTCGGGCATTACTCCCTGTTTCTTCAACAATTTCCTAACCAGATTCCAAACTCCTAACACTTCCTTCTGCTGCGACGGAGTTTCACCGGAGTCTGTATTCCCACCATCCTCACGGCCACGTTTCACCGTTGAATCTTGATTCACTTTTGAAGAACTCCCTTTTGTGTTACTCATTCGTGCTATATTAGACTTACTAGCCTCGGCTTGGGTATTGTCTTTCAGAGGTTGTTCAGCGTGACGGTTAGGACACACCTTACGGTGATGACCATAATTCCCGTAATTGAAGTAGATAAGGTGTAAACCTTCATACTCTATAGTCTGTTCTTTCCCAAATATTCGAATTGCTGGGATCAAACTTTTGGCCAAATCCAACTCTACGCAAATTCTTGCAAATCTGCCACGTTCAGTTAGATATGTTATTGAATCCACTTTTAACGTTTTCCCAACTAAGCTTCCAATCATATGTAGGCTTTTTGCATTAAAGAATTCTAAAGGGAGTACCGGTATTCGTACCCACAATGCAATCTTACATTGATGTTCAGCCATCCATGGATCAAAGTTAGGTCACCAACGTTGAACCAAGAGATAGTGGTCTGCTATCATCCATGGCCCCTCAAGATACACATAGTTTAAATCCTCATCACAGTTGAAGGATACCACAAAATACCTATTATCAATATCCTGGACAGAGTACTTTTCCCTCATTTTCCAGAGATGTTGTAGCTTGGTCTGCATGTTCCATAGGGATAGGTTATTTCCTAGCAGACGAATGATAAGTGACTTCCTCCAAGGGGCACACCACCTCTCATATTGCTCCTGCGATATCACCAAGGTGGGTGTAGTGGCTCCTCCCATTTCTCCTTCGCCTATCCCCTGATCCTCCTGAACCCCTAGTTCACCTGGCTTGCCAAAGTAATCTTTAAGTGTCAATATATTCGTGCCATGCATCATCAAATACCCCACTGTCACGCGCATCAAAAGAACAATTCTTTAGAGACGCATCGACAAGGGTATCCTTATACGATGCCCCTTTAAGTCCCAACCCAACATCCTCATTGCTCTCTCTCCCTCCATCCCCACCATCCTCGCCTTTGCTTTCTTTCTACCTCTATCATGAGAACTCTCATCCACCGTGCCACCATTAACCCCCGTGCCACCGCCTCTCCAACCCTCCCCTCGCATACTCTCTTCTCTTGGATCTCTTCCTCTCTAGAAAGAGTATTAGTTGTAGCATCTATAGGTGAATACTTCTATATACATGTTCTTGATTCTTCTTATAAGGCATTTGCTTGTCTCCAAAGAGCATTAAATATTTTTTTTTCATGTTTACCCATATTTAATAAGGGTAGCGGGAGAGAGTAATAATTAGGATGATATTAGAGTTTAGTGTAATTAGTGAGGGTAATTGAAAATTAATTAAATTTAGGGAAAATTTAATGCTTTTAACCTTTTTTATTAAATTGTGGAAATTGTTAATTGGTCCCTTATTGTACGGACAAGAGAGAATATAATTTTTGTTATTTGCAATTGATTTTGGTATATAAGGTGTTGGTAGTTATTTGGGATGTTTATAAATTTTTTAAGAAAACTATAATTTTAATTTTTTTTCAAATTATATTTTTCAATTATGCCCAAAATCAATTATAAATAAATCTATTTTTAAATTTATAGTTGTAAATATCTTATTCAAAATCCATTGCCCATCAATCGAGCAAAAGACGCCCTTTTATGAAAAGAGTCGATCAAAAAGCGTGCTGTTGGAAATCACTTGTGCGTCTGGATCTGATTACTGTCGGCCGAAAGGGAAAAAAAAAGTTCAAACAAAAAAAAAACGTGAATAATGTTTATCAACCAAGCTTCTTTCCTACCAACAAGTTGTCGATTAAGACATACTGGATGATATAAGTTTAAATGTTGAGAAGCATGTTTGTTAAAAGAGGTGAAAATCTTCTGTACTCTAACTCTTGAAAGAAATTATACCCTTAATCAAATTAAAAAAAAAAAACTAACTTCTTTCCTTTTTCTGAAAAAGATAATACGGTCAACTAGTCATCGCAAAAGAGTGCCTCCACTAACTCCTCTCTCTATTTAATTTTTCTATCATTGGATTGACTTGTTGATATTTGTTTTGTAAAAATGTTATTATCTTAATTATTGTAATATTGAATATTAAATGATAATAACATTTTTATAAAACAAATCTCAACTATTTAAAACCAATCCAATGATGGAGAAATCAAGTGGAGAGAATAGCTCCAATAAAATTTTTTCCCTATTTTGCTTGTTGATTATCAACTTTATACTAGAAATCTTGTAATACGCCTTGAGGACCCGCTTCACTACAAAACGGGATAAATAATAAATTAGACAATGTGTGGTTACATTAACAATCATGCAGTTAATACCCGTTAAAGTAATTTCCTTTTTTTGAAAAACAAATACAAATTATTCCCTAACATAAACAATTTCTCTTTTCTTCAGAAATTTTGACCTCTTAAATAATAACTGCAGACTACAGTTACACATTTCGTTTTTAAGCCATTCAAATTTATTAGAATATTATTCTTATTTAATTCTCAATTTTTATTATTGTTGTTTAGACAATTTCCCTTTGCTCCAGAAAGTTTAACCTCTTTAATAATAATTGTGGACTACAATTACACACTTCCTTTCCAAGCTATTCGAATTAATTGGGATATTTTCCCCATTTTGAAGATAAAGCTGTAAAATAAATTTAAATTAGAGATAGGCATTAAATCATGAATCATAACTCATAAGCAGGTAATAGGCATTTCCCTAAAATAACCAAAAACTCGATTTTTCATAATCATAGGGATCTCTAATCCATTTTTGAAGAACTAATGTTGGGATTTGGTTAACAGTTAATATAACATTATTAATTTAATATTTCAGAAAAAAACATGTTCTAGAATTTTCCACATAGACTCCAGTTTTGAAGATAGATAACAAAGAAAATATATAATAAAATAACACATCAAATCAAGAATTATAAATTATAATCATGGAAGGGACATTTGGAGGCAATAGAAGCATATTGATATTCACATACATGAATAGCTCAACCTAAACAACGCATCCTGGTATACATCATAGGAAATATTTTTCTTGATTGTTCAATCAATCACATACTTGAAAGTTTATAGAATATTATCCATTTAATATATTAATCAGGATACTAATATGATAATAACTCTTAATTTATCTTTTCATGATAATTACAAATTAATTGATGTATAAATAAATTTAAAAAAAAAATTCAAGAATGATAGTAATTAATTTCTTAAGCAACCAATTGGATTTCTAAAGAATAAATTCAAAGGTTTTCAAATGAATAGAGCTTCCTACTACATTTTGCTCTTATATGTCTAAATCAAAACAAATAATGTTATGGTATGTCTCACCTCCAGCAACACTTCTAATAAAACGTATGGGAAGATATAGTTTGTTAAGCATGATATCCAACTACTTGTCGTACAAGCCCTGTAAATTCAGAAATTACGTGTGATTATGATTATATTAATATAGGCATCCCTCCCCACAATCACTAATGTGGTGGATATGTTCAATGGAGTAAAAAATGTGTGAAAAATACATGAGAGAGGATGAGTGAAAAAATAGATAAGAGAAATATATATAATTTAATTAGGAGTAAAAATGAAAAAAAAAAACAACGTATTAAATATTTATGTACATTCAAAGGCTATTTTATAAACAACAAAGACTGAACCCATTAAAAAATTAAAGCTTTTTTTTTTTTTTTTTTTGATAATAGAAGGAAGAAAGCAAAAACAAATTAATTCACTACAGACAATCCCTCCAACTCCGAGCGCAGACCATTGCGTATGCAATCAGGTGGTATGCTAATGATCTGCATATCCATTGCCATGTTCATCGCGTTGGCCAATGTTGTTGCTGACGCATTGAGTCGTAAATCAATGCAGGTGGCAGCCATGATGATCTATGAGCAGAAACTGATTGAGGATTTTAGAGATCTAAATCTGTCTAGTCAGATTCTGTTAGGCAGTACTGTTAGCCAAGTACACAATGATCTGAGGGCAGCGATTGAAGAAGCCCAACTGTATGATGAGGATGCACTATTTATCAGAGGTATGATTGATAAGGGCAAAACTCACGATTATGACTTGTCACCCAGTGGACTAGTCAGGTACAAGAAGCGAATTTATGTTCCACCACAACCGGAACTGAAATGACAAATCCTGGAAGAGGCACATAAGAGCAGGTATACTCTACATCCAGGGGCTACAAAGATGTACCATGACATGAAGGCTCAATACTATTGGCCAGGAATGAAAAGGGAGGTGACTGAGTTCGTCGATCGTTGTCTGACGTGTCAAAAAGTGAAAGTTGAACATCAACGACCATCAGGACTTCTACAAAACCCGGAGATTCCTGAGTGGAAGTGGGAAAGCATTACCATGGATTTCATGACAGGGTTACCTAAGGTTAGAAATCATGATGCAATTTGGGTGATAGTTGATAGATTTACAAAAACAGCCCACTTCCTACCTATCAGCATCCACTATTCCCCTGACAAATTGGCGGAGATTTACATCAAGGAGATTGTAAGATTACATGGTACTCCAAAGAACATCATTTCAGATCGTGATCCTCGATTTACTTCCAAGTTTTGGAAGGCAGTTCACGAGGCTTTGGGTACTAAATTGAGATTCAGCACAGCATATCATCCTCAAACAGATAGGCAGACAGAGCGAACAATACAGACGCTTGAGGATATGTTGAGAACATGCACTCTTGATTTTAAAGGTAGTTGGGACAAATTCCTTCCATTGGCAGAGTTTGCCTACAACAACAGCTATCATTCGAGTATACAAATGGCTCCATATGAGGCACTCTATGGGAGGAAGTGTCAATCGCCAATATGCTGGACTGAGTTGTCAGAGATGGAATTGTTTGGGCCAGATCTTGTTGATCAGACAACGGAGCAGATAAAGTTGATTAAGCAAAGGTTGCTAGCTGCTCAGAGTCGACGGAAAAGTTATGCAGATAAGAGGCGAAAATCTCTAGAATTTGAAGTCGGTAACCATGTGTTTATGAAAGTTTCACCATTTACAGGTATTGGCAGAGCACTAAGAGTAAAGAAGTTGCAACCGAGGTACATTAGACCATTTGAGATCTTGGCGAGGATTGGGCCAGTAGCGTACCGCATTGCTTTGCCACCGAATCTGAGCAGGTTGCACGATGTTTTTCATGTTTCCCAATTAAAAAAGTATCAACCGGATCCAAAGCATGTAATTGAATATGAAGACGTGGAAATGCGGGACGATTTGACTTATGAAGTCACACCTGATCGAATCATCGATTGGCAGGAGAAGAAGCTCAGAAGCAAGAGCATCTCATTTGTAAAAGTTGTATGGAAAGGGTTATCTCCTAGAGAGGCCACATGGGAAACAGACGCTGATATGAGAAAGTATTACCCAGAGTTTATGGCTATGAATTTGTAACAAATTTCGGGGACGAAATTTATTTTACGGGGGAAGAAATGTAATATCCCAAATTTAATGAAGGTTAAAATTTTCTAAAAAGAAAATTTAAATGGGAATTTGATAATAAGTCAAATTATGGAACCTACAAAATTTAAGGAATCTTAAATTAGACAAAGGGAAAAATTAGAGCCTAGTGTGTGTAATTAATAGGATAAAAATATACCTATATATGTATATTAAAAGCTGCCAACACACACAAAAGCTGCCGACACACACCCACTAACATTAATCATTCCATCTTCTTTTGTTTGCACACCCTTTTTACCGATGCACACCACATTTGGCATTCTATAAGAGTATACCATCAGCCACTACCTTGCACTCATCATTAAAAATTGCTTGAGCCACTCACAAACACACACACACACATTCACGTACAAGCACTCACCACACTTTTATCCGGCAATATGATTCACATTTGCACCCACTCAGCCATTTAATTAGATATTCCCTCAACTCTTCATTCGACCAAGTAGCTGGTCAAAGAGAGAGCTTTAGAAGAGAGAAAACAGAGTTGAGAAAGGGGGAGAGAGAGACGTGAGTGAAAGAGGTGAACGGAGGAAGAAAACGATCGGAGAAGAGGAAGAAGGAAGTGTTAAACCTTTCATGCATCACCATAAACGTTTTTAGGTGAGTCTTATCTATCTCTTTCAATTGTTATTTCGTTGGTTTGGGGTATTCATGAGGATTTATAGCTGCTGGAAGTTGTGTGATTCTGAAAATAAGTTGCTGTCATGGGTGGACGTAAAACAGAGCATGTATATTGATTTTGGGGTTCTTTGATTCTGAAATTCGATCATTAACCTCACGACATATGTGTAGGAGAGTATAGAGTTAAAATTCGTGAGGTTTAGAGTACAAATTCATGTATACATGTTAGTTTTCTCAATTCTGTTTTGTTGTCCGAAAAACAGAGTTCATACCTGAAACTTGTAAAATCTTAAACAGAGGCTATAGGTGGAATTTTCGAATGGGTCTTTTTATATAGATATTTTAGGATGTGTAGTTGATGATAGAATCAAGAAAAGTACAATTTGGAATGAAAATGGATGAGTTCTTGATTTTTGAAGTTAGACTGTCAAAACTGACATTTTTGGGAGTCAGTCCGATTTATGTTGCGTTTTGACTAGGAAAACCTTAGTGAATAATTATGAAATTTTACAGTAATATATTAGACATTCATAGCTTTCCAATGACTCCAAGAAATAATTATTTTGATATCTTTAGCGAGAGTTATGATTTTTGAAAGTTAAGTCAGTAACAGAGATCATTCTGGACGTTCAAGCCTGACAGTTATGGTTTTCGAAAATTCTGGGAACGATTAGATAACATCTAGTAGTTTTTGATATTTTTTCATGAAACTATACTTAAATAGCTTTCCATAGAATTTTAGAACACTCCATTTCGATTTTTGTAGAGTTAGTTATGAATTTTTGAAGTTTAGTTGCTGTCAGATTATATTTCTGAAAGTTAGATTGGTTGTGGCGAAATTTTGGAAAACTAAACTTTAACAGAAAATTATGAAACTTTCCAGATTTAAGGAAGACATTTAGACCTTTAAATTGATGGGTAGAACATAATTTTTGGACTAGTAGATTAAAAGATATGGATTTTTGAAGTTAAGCTCTGTTTCTGAATTTCCATCTGGAACAGTAATAGTTGGCCGAATTTCTGAGTAATATATGTAGTCAGTAATCATATTTGGATATTTTTCCATGAATGTACATTTAAAGACCTTCATTTAGGCTTTGGAATCAGTCAATTTGGAATTTTCTACAATAAGTTATGAATTTTCAAAGTTGACTGAAAATATGTCAGTTTATGGAAAATTGTGAAAACTGTCGTTTGGCAGTGATTTTGTAAAAACCGAGGTTAAAAATGGATTCCTTGTATGAAAATATGTTAGAATAGCCTGGGTCAAAATTTCTGAAAAAGTATAGTCAGACCGGGTACAGTGGAGCCGGGACCGGGTCCCAGGGGCATTTTGGTAAATTTTCAGTATAGACTAATATAACCACCAAAAATATTATGGGAATCTCTGAAGGGGTACATGAATGGGTTTTAACCTAATTCTTGTACATTTGGAATTTTAGGACTGAATTAATCGCCTGAGCCGTTGGCACATAGTTCAAGGAACTATGCGTGTGTAGCAAAAAGGGACAAAGGTAGTAACTCTATCTCTCATACACTATGTGAATGTTGATATGCTATATGTTGCTATATTCTGTGATATGAACACGTGCCTTGGGCACATTACCTAGCTGTGGTATGGGACTCAGCTGAGGTACACGGACATGTAGGGGATCCAAACAGTCATTTGGCCCTGAGTATTGTGTACACACATGTTATAGTATGAATTTTTCATTTACATTATATGGTGCATTACATATTTAATTTTCGCATTTTATATGATGGATTATGTGTTACTACTGAGATTCCTTGGAATCTCACCCTTTTTCATAAATAATAAATGTTCCAGCGGGAACCAGTGGCTCCAAAGGCAAAGCGGAAGACATGGGCAATTAAGATGTGCAGGTCCTAAGATCAGAGTCATTTGGTTATATTAGTTTAATTTTAATATGTTGGATATTTTGGACAAAATTTGTAAAATTATCAAACCCTGCGGGGAAGACTCCTGTATCTAAGCTTGAACTTAATATCAGTATGTTTGTGCTATTTCTGTATGCCTGTGGAACTATGCCATTATTACTCTTTGAATATCGAAATGTAAACGGGTGTTGACATTTTTGGTATCAGAGCATGCGGTTCTGGCATTATCAGAATAGTATACTGATATATGACTATGTGAAATTGTATAGTGAAACTTAAAGATGGTGATACTAAGAGGTGGACAAAGAGGTAGAGGCCAAGGTCGAGGAAGTGGCAGAACTGGGGGTCAGCATGGTAACGATGAAGAAAACCCGAGGGCCAGACCAGATCCATTTCAGCAGCAAATTCTTGATATGTTAGCACAACAGCAAGCTACTATGGATGGAATTAGAGAAGTGCTGCAGGAAGTACAACAAAGGCAAGACCGTCTGGAGGATCGCATGGACGCATACATGAGGGGTAATGGTGAAGAAGTACTAGTAGAACCTCAACCAGAGGATATACCACCAGAGCCGGAAGTAGACATTCAAACCTGGCTGAGCAGGTTCAGTAAACAACAGCCACCTATGTTCCGAGGAAAGTTTGATCCACAATTGGCTGAAGAATTTTTGGCACGTCTGGATAAAATTTTTGACATGTTGCAATGCCCAGACGAGATGAAAGCTCGGCTAGCCATTTACAAGTTGGAAGGCGATGCTGATCATTGGTGGAAGGGCATAGATCTCATCTTGAGGGGAAGGAATATTCCTATCACATGGGAATTATTCCAGGAAAAGTTCAACGAGAAATACTTTCCCCCAACTGTCAGAAGAGAAAAAGAAAAAGAATTTCTGTGTATTAAACAACAAGACCAGGAGAGCTTTGACGATTATTTAGCCCGGTACATTCGACTGTCACGATACTCGTCATACCATAAACTACATGATAATGAAGAATGGAATGCAGATATGATGATTGAAGGGTTAAGACACGAATTCAAAGAGAAATTGATTTCTCAACATTTTACCGAATTCAGCAAAGCAGCGGAAGAATGCCGCTACATTGAGAAACGTATGTCGAGTTTGGCTATTAGAGACAGTAACAAGGGTGTTTATGGCAGTGGCGGTTCATCACAGAAGCGAAAAGATCAAGGTGGACCTTCTAGGGGTGGTAACAAAAGGCCTAATCAGACTGGAGGCCATGGGAACCAGGGATTCTCTGGAAACAGAACATGTTGGCATTGCCGTAAACCTTTCCATCCAGGCAAAACTTGCAGTGGAGCCCCATTGAATACAGATCCTAACAGACCTCCTACTTGTTTTATATGCGGTAAGCCGGGGCATATTTCTAGAGATTGTCCACAGAAGCGTCATTTGGATGAGGCAAGGCCTAAGGTTTCAAGTAGGGTCTACACGTTGACTCAAGATGAAGCTAAGAAGTCTTCAGAGCTGATTCAAGGTACAATTTCTCTTAATGGCAATCTAGTGCATGTTATGTATGATTCGGGCGCTAGCCACTCATTTATTGCATATGACTGTGTGAGGCGGTTAAGTTTGAATATGCATCAATTTCCGTATGATTTGATTGTATCGACGCCCATGGGTACTAAGATTGTCATAGCTGATGTGTGTCTAAATTGTGTGGTAAATGCCGAGGGTCATGAATCAACTATAGATCTAATTTGTTTGCCCCTACAAGGGTTAGAGGTGATTATTGGGATTGACTGGCTGACAGCGAATGGTGTATTGCTGGATTGTAAAGAGAACAGGGTTATATACCCTAATTCTCAATTTCAAGCCAGCATAGTAACCAACCTTAACTTTCTTTCGGCCGCTGAAGCCGAGAGATATTTACAAAAAGGTTGTCAAGGATACATGGTATTCTTCTCTATACAATCAGAGGCCGGAGTACCTTTAGAAAGTATCACTGTAGCGAACGAGTTTCCTGATGTGTTTCCGGAGGATATCGGTGGATTACCTCCAGATAGGGAAGTGGAATTTTCCATTGATCTTAAGCCTGGATCAGGTCCAATATCTAAAGCCCCATACCGAATGGCTCCAAGCTAAATG
Organism: Inga oerstediana; assembly: GCA_963210345.1. NCBI lineage: Eukaryota > Viridiplantae > Streptophyta > Magnoliopsida > Fabales > Fabaceae > Inga > Inga oerstediana. The sequence continues at coordinate 65,219,394 of OY723408.1, forward strand.
GCAGAGCTGAAAAAGCAGATTGAAGAGCTACTTGAAAAAGGATTCATTCGGCCTAGTGTTTCACCATGGGGTGCTCCAGTACTCTTTGTCAAAAAGAAAGACGGAAGCCTACGTCTCTGTATAGATTACCGAGAATTAAATAAGGTGACCGTCAAGAACAAATATCCACTCCCTAGAATCGATGATCTGCTCGATCAATTGTCTGGTTCCTGTGTATTCTCAAAGATCGATTTGCGATCGGGATACCACCAATTGAAAGTCAAAGCAGAGGATGTGTCAAAAACTGCTTTTAGAACCAGATATGGTCATTACGAGTTTCTTGTGATGCCATTTGGGCTGACCAATGCACCTGCCGTGTTCATGGATTACATGAATCGAATCTTTCGTCCGTATCTGGACCAGTTCGTAGTAGTCTTCATTGATGATATTCTAGTATACTCGCGGAGTACAGTCGAACATGAGCAGCATCTGAGAACTGTGTTGAACATATTGCGGGATAGGCAACTCTACGCTAAGTTGAGCAAGTGTGAATTCTGGCTTTCAGAGGTAAAGTTTCTGGGCCACGTAGTCTCTCAACAAGGGGTTTCTGTTTATCCTAGCAAAGTGGAAGCAGTATTAAACTGGAAGAGGCCAGAGACTGTATTTGAAATACGCAGTTTTCTGGGTCTTGCCGGGTATTACAGAATTTCTCCAGAATAGCTTTGCCTTTGACAAAGTTGACGCGGAAAACTCAACGTTTTGTGTGGGATGACAATTGTGAAAAGAGCTTCCTTGAATTGAAGCAGAGGTTAACATCAGCCCCAGTACTGACGATCCCAGATCCACAGTTTATGTATATTGTGTATACAAATGCCAGTGGGCATGGATTGGGATGTGTGTTGATGCAGCATGGCCAAGTGGTGGCATATGCATCTCGTCAGCTGAAACCTCATGAACTGAACTATCCCACTCACGATCTTGAGTTGGCGGCAATTGTATTTGCTCTAAAAATCTGGAGACACTATCTCTATGGTGCGACTGTAGAATTATACTGCGACCACAAGAGTTTGAAATACCTGTATGATCAAAAAGATCTCAATATGAGACAGCGCAGGTGGATGGAATTGTTAAAAGATTACAATCTTGAAATCAAATATCATCCTGGAAAGGCCAATGTTGTTGCTGACGCATTGAGTCGTAAATCAATGCAGGTGGCAGCCATGATGATCTATGAGCAGAAACTGATTGAGGATTTTAGAGATCTAAATCTGTCTAGTCAGATTCTGTTAGGCAGTACTGTTAGCCAAGTACACAATGATCTGAGGGCAGCGATTGAAGAAGCCCAACTGTATGATGAGGATGCACTATTTATCAGAGGTATGATTGATAAGGGCAAAACTCACGATTATGACTTGTCACCCAGTGGACTAGTCAGGTACAAGAAGCGAATTTATGTTCCACCACAACCGGAACTGAAATGACAAATCCTGGAAGAGGCACATAAGAGCAGGTATACTCTACATCCAGGGGCTACAAAGATGTACCATGACATGAAGGCTCAATACTATTGGCCAGGAATGAAAAGGGAGGTGACTGAGTTCGTCGATCGTTGTCTGACGTGTCAAAAAGTGAAAGTTGAACATCAACGACCATCAGGACTTCTACAAAACCCGGAGATTCCTGAGTGGAAGTGGGAAAGCATTACCATGGATTTCATGACAGGGTTACCTAAGGTTAGAAATCATGATGCAATTTGGGTGATAGTTGATAGATTTACAAAAACAGCCCACTTCCTACCTATCAGCATCCACTATTCCCCTGACAAATTGGCGGAGATTTACATCAAGGAGATTGTAAGATTACATGGTACTCCAAAGAACATCATTTCAGATCGTGATCCTCGATTTACTTCCAAGTTTTGGAAGGCAGTTCACGAGGCTTTGGGTACTAAATTGAGATTCAGCACAGCATATCATCCTCAAACAGATAGGCAGACAGAGCGAACAATACAGACGCTTGAGGATATGTTGAGAACATGCACTCTTGATTTTAAAGGTAGTTGGGACAAATTCCTTCCATTGGCAGAGTTTGCCTACAACAACAGCTATCATTCGAGTATACAAATGGCTCCATATGAGGCACTCTATGGGAGGAAGTGTCAATCGCCAATATGCTGGACTGAGTTGTCAGAGATGGAATTGTTTGGGCCAGATCTTGTTGATCAGACAACGGAGCAGATAAAGTTGATTAAGCAAAGGTTGCTAGCTGCTCAGAGTCGACGGAAAAGTTATGCAGATAAGAGGCGAAAATCTCTAGAATTTGAAGTCGGTAACCATGTGTTTATGAAAGTTTCACCATTTACAGGTATTGGCAGAGCACTAAGAGTAAAGAAGTTGCAACCGAGGTACATTAGACCATTTGAGATCTTGGCGAGGATTGGGCCAGTAGCGTACCGCATTGCTTTGCCACCGAATCTGAGCAGGTTGCACGATGTTTTTCATGTTTCCCAATTAAAAAAGTATCAACCGGATCCAAAGCATGTAATTGAATATGAAGACGTGGAAATGCGGGACGATTTGACTTATGAAGTCACACCTGATCGAATCATCGATTGACAGGAGAAGAAGCTCAGAAGCAAGAGCATCTCATTTGTAAAAGTTGTATGGAAAGGGTTATCTCCTAGAGAGGCCACATGGGAAACAGACGCTGATATGAGAAAGTATTACCCAGAGTTTATGGCTATGAATTTGTAACAAATTTCGGGGACGAAATTTATTTTACGGGGGAAGAAATGTAATATCCCAAATTTAATGAAGGTTAAAATTTTCTAAAAAGAAAATTTAAATGGGAATTTGATAATAAGTCAAATTATGGAACCTACAAAATTTAAGGAATCTTAAATTAGACAAAGGGAAAAATTAGAGCCTAGTGTGTGTAATTAATAGGATAAAAATATACCTATATATGTATATTAAAAGCTGCCAACACACACAAAAGCTGCCGACACACACCCACTAACATTAATCATTCCATCTTCTTTTGTTTGCACACCCTTTTTACCGATGCACACCACATTTGGCATTCTATAAGAGTATACCATCAGCCACTACCTTGCACTCATCATTAAAAATTGCTTGAGCCACTCACAAACACACACACACACATTCACGTACAAGCACTCACCACACTTTTATCCGGCAATATGATTCACATTTGCACCCACTCAGCCATTTAATTAGATATTCCCTCAACTCTTCATTCGACCAAGTAGCTGGTCAAAGAGAGAGCTTTAGAAGAGAGAAAACAGAGTTGAGAAAGGGGGAGAGAGAGACGTGAGTGAAAGAGGTGAACGGAGGAAGAAAACGATCGGAGAAGAGGAAGAAGGAAGTGTTAAACCTTTCATGCATCACCATAAACGTTTTTAGGTGAGTCTTATCTATCTCTTTCAATTGTTATTTCGTTGGTTTGGGGTATTCATGAGGATTTATAGCTGCTGGAAGTTGTGTGATTCTGAAAATAAGTTGCTGTCATGGGTGGACGTAAAACAGAGCATGTATATTGATTTTGGGGTTCTTTGATTCTGAAATTCGATCATTAACCTCACGACATATGTGTAGGAGAGTATAGAGTTAAAATTCGTGAGGTTTAGAGTACAAATTCATGTATACATGTTAGTTTTCTCAATTCTGTTTTGTTGTCCGAAAAACAGAGTTCATACCTGAAACTTGTAAAATCTTAAACAGAGGCTATAGGTGGAATTTTCGAATGGGTCTTTTTATATAGATATTTTAGGATGTGTAGTTGATGATAGAATCAAGAAAAGTACAATTTGGAATGAAAATGGATGAGTTCTTGATTTTTGAAGTTAGACTGTCAAAACTGACATTTTTGGGAGTCAGTCCGATTTATGTTGCGTTTTGACTAGGAAAACCTTAGTGAATAATTATGAAATTTTACAGTAATATATTAGACATTCATAGCTTTCCAATGACTCCAAGAAATAATTATTTTGATATCTTTAGCGAGAGTTATGATTTTTGAAAGTTAAGTCAGTAACAGAGATCATTCTGGACGTTCAAGCCTGACAGTTATGGTTTTCGAAAATTCTGGGAACGATTAGATAACATCTAGTAGTTTTTGATATTTTTTCATGAAACTATACTTAAATAGCTTTCCATAGAATTTTAGAACACTCCATTTCGATTTTTGTAGAGTTAGTTATGAATTTTTGAAGTTTAGTTGCTGTCAGATTATATTTCTGAAAGTTAGATTGGTTGTGGCGAAATTTTGGAAAACTAAACTTTAACAGAAAATTATGAAACTTTCCAGATTTAAGGAAGACATTTAGACCTTTAAATTGATGGGTAGAACATAATTTTTGGACTAGTAGATTAAAAGATATGGATTTTTGAAGTTAAGCTCTGTTTCTGAATTTCCATCTGGAACAGTAATAGTTGGCCGAATTTCTGAGTAATATATGTAGTCAGTAATCATATTTGGATATTTTTCCATGAATGTACATTTAAAGACCTTCATTTAGGCTTTGGAATCAGTCAATTTGGAATTTTCTACAATAAGTTATGAATTTTCAAAGTTGACTGAAAATATGTCAGTTTATGGAAAATTGTGAAAACTGTCGTTTGGCAGTGATTTTGTAAAAACCGAGGTTAAAAATGGATTCCTTGTATGAAAATATGTTAGAATAGCCTGGGTCAAAATTTCTGAAAAAGTATAGTCAGACCGGGTACAGTGGAGCCGGGACCGGGTCCCAGGGGCATTTTGGTAAATTTTCAGTATAGACTAATATAACCACCAAAAATATTATGGGAATCTCTGAAGGGGTACATGAATGGGTTTTAACCTAATTCTTGTACATTTGGAATTTTAGGACTGAATTAATCGCCTGAGCCGTTGGCACATAGTTCAAGGAACTATGCGTGTGTAGCAAAAAGGGACAAAGGTAGTAACTCTATCTCTCATACACTATGTGAATGTTGATATGCTATATGTTGCTATATTCTGTGATATGAACACGTGCCTTGGGCACATTACCTAGCTGTGGTATGGGACTCAGCTGAGGTACACGGACATGTAGGGGATCCAAACAGTCATTTGGCCCTGAGTATTGTGTACACACATGTTATAGTATGAATTTTTCATTTACATTATATGGTGCATTACATATTTAATTTTCGCATTTTATATGATGGATTATGTGTTACTACTGAGATTCCTTGGAATCTCACCCTTTTTCATAAATAATAAATGTTCCAGCGGGAACCAGTGGCTCCAAAGGCAAAGCGGAAGACATGGGCAATTAAGATGTGCAGGTCCTAAGATCAGAGTCATTTGGTTATATTAGTTTAATTTTAATATGTTGGATATTTTGGACAAAATTTGTAAAATTATCAAACCCTGCGGGGAAGACTCCTGTATCTAAGCTTGAACTTAATATCAGTATGTTTGTGCTATTTCTGTATGCCTGTGGAACTATGCCATTATTACTCTTTGAATATCGAAATGTAAACGGGTGTTGACACCAATCAAAACAGTGAACCAATTGAGCCACAACAAGTTTAACTAGGGTTAGACCCATTCGCATACCAGGACATTTTCTACGACCAGCACCAAATGGTATGAAATGAAAGTGATGTACCCTCAGATCCACATCGTAACTAAGGAATCTTTCTGGATAAAACATGTCTGCATTATCCGACCTATGCTCCATGTATTCACCAACACTAGTGTCTTCTTCTTTATGTAATAACCATCCATTATAATATCTTCCCTTGCCTCTCAAGGGTTAAAAGATCCAGCAGGATGCAACCTTAAACTCCACTTAATTATTAAATCCAAGTAACATAATTTGGACTAGTCTGTCTCCACCATTTTCTTCATTCCCACAGCATTTTGGATCTCATGTTGCAGTTTCTTCATCACCCTTTGATTCCTTATGAGTTCTGATAAAGTCCACACCAAAACAACTGTAGACCCTTCCACCACAGGAGCAAACAAATCTGTTGTAATAGCCTTCACTGTAACTCGATCAAGGACTAATTCTTGCCCATCTTGCAAACCTATGGGTTGATGTATTTGAGGGAGCAATATATCTATGAAGCTATTGTTGTACTTCTCATGTTTACTGGCTCCCTTTAGACCTAGCTCTCGCTCCTTTATTATCGTCTCTAGAACTTCATCGGCTGCTTTAATGAAATTTTTTATCCGTCTTTTAATTCCCTTGCATAACAAGAGTTTGATGTTATTTAGTAAAACAGAACCTGGATACCATATTAAATTTAGTTTTAGAGTAGACTAAGAATTTAGATCTCGAAAATAGCAAACCTGTTGCTCTTAATATTTTCTTGGATTGGCATTTCTTTTTTTTTTTGCGTACAAAGGCAAGCGAAGCTTGAAGAATTACAAGAATGCTACGAAGTCAGCATCACCGAATGATCTAGTGGCATTCCACCACAGTCGACCTCAAATAGCTGGTTGCATTCCACTGGAGGTGTTTCTATCAACAAGAACTCCTGATTACTCAAACTCAGGTTACAGCCATCAATGCAACTGACGAAGTCATGCATGGACCTGGGGACAGACGTTACTCCTCCCTCCTTATCTCTAGAATAGCATTAAAATCACCAAGGACAAGCCAAGGAATAAGTGCATTTCTGCTAATTGCCAGAAGAGATGACCACAACTCCCTCCTCTTCAAGACACTGGTATCCCCATAAACAAAAGTCACCAACATTGGATCCTGGTTATTTTTCCCGGAAATTTTACAATGGAGGAGTTGAGTATTAGAAGTAATATATTGAACCTGGACATCCCCACTATTCCATAACACCCAAATACCTCCGGCATACCCAGTAGCTTCAATCCTCAACCAATCTGAAAAACCCAGTCTTCTCACAATTTTATTCGCCCTATTGCCACTGACCCTTGGCTCTAGTAATCCCATGACATTAACATCATGCTTCTTGACAATATCCTTAAAAATACGTGGAAAAGCTCTACCACAAGCTCCACGACAATTCCAAGATGACACTATCATAGGAAAATAAATATAAATTGCATCTTGGAAAAATTATGGAAACTTACCCGTCAGGAGGTTCACTATCCAGCAAAACCTCCACTACAAGCTGAGACACTGGATGCATAATTGGAACCGTCCCTTGCTGATCTAGAGAGCTCTCCACGTGCTTTAGTGGGTTCAGCACCATCTCATTTTTTTTTGTGGATTGGCATTTCTAGTTTATTTTAATTACATACAAAATGAGTAATGGGTAAAGAATATCCTTCTCTTTCCCTATTTATATGTCACGTCAATAAATTTTACCTATGAATATACAATTTTACTCTTCAATTATTATTGTATTTACTTTAATCACATAGGGTATAGTGTATATTAAATGGGGTTGTTGATATTTGATATGATTTTATATGGATGTTATATCCTGTATTAATATTTTCTCATATTGTATCTATGTATAAGTATAAATCTGAGATATTTTGATTAGATAAGATTAGACTAAATTCATTCAAGGATTTGTTTGTACTCTCATTCATTTAAAGATTAATAATATTTAGAGGGTTTTATTTTCCTTTTACTTCAATCCTTCAAATTCAAACATAGCACTAGCAAGGTTCTCCAGTACTCCAATAAAGAATTGAAGAAGAAGAAACAAAATCGTGAGTCAGACGCAGTCTTTAGTCTTCTCTTCTCCAGTTGTCTTCTCTTCCACAGAGGACTTTGATCATCCCCAACCTCTTCTCCAATCCTCTATGTCATAGTTCGAGACCCAGTTTCCTCTGTACATTATATTTATGGAGAATCGTCCTTGACCTTGTGATCGTTGGGTCCCCTGTGGCTTTAGACTCTCACAAATCTCTTTGGGCTTGTGAGTTTCATCCTATTCATGTTCACAGCCAAACGAATTTTCACTTATTAGAGCCTTAATTGTTTGTTTTCACGATTTCCGTCAACTCCTTGTAGCCGACCAATGCCTTGACTCTGGCCACATGCCTCCATCATTTGGGCACATTCTTCACTTTGCAGACCCTCTGGTGCCATCCAGATCCATGCCACATCACTAGGCGCATGTTCTTTCCTTCGTAGAGTGTCTGGTTCTGTCCAGATCCACACGCCTTCCTATCGAGATCATCTCCCTTAGATCTGTTTACTCAGCACTACCCCCCTCCCCAAGTTTGTTCTTTCTCTCCACCCAAATCATGTTTTCCACCACTGCCACCAATTCCCCTTTATGCTTTATTCAACAAGCTTATATGTGGTGCTTTCATTCCACCTACTACCTTAGCTGCTTCCTCTGGTAACTCCTAGTTCTTTGACCCTTTTTGTCGCAACCATGCATATGAATGTCATATTGGCACTGTTTCTTCACTCGGCAACATATTGCTTAAGGCACCATCAAACTTATCCCCATTCAAATGACGTATCAACCGATTGATTTGTTTACTAAATCTTTTATTCCTGGTCGCTTCCAATTTTTATTAGACAAACTCAAAACGCTTTCTATCAAGCATCTTGAGTTTGAAGGGGGCGTAGATATTTGATATGAGTATTATATCCCATATTAATATTTTCTCATATTGTATCTATCTTGGAAGTAACAGTCTGAGATATTTTGATTGGATATGATTATGTTAGATTCTAGGGTTAGCATATTAGTTTATTGTTTGCCCTCATAAATGATTATTTGTACTCTCATTCATTCAAGAATTAATAATACTTATTAGCTCTTATTTTTCCTCTACTTTAATCCTTCAAATTCCCATAGGGGTAGAACAGGAAAGTTGTCAAATTTTATCATAGAATCTATAAGGTCTAAGGCTTTTTTGGTTTCGGTGAAATATATATTGGAAATGACTTATAATTATGAACAAAAGAGTATTATTTATGCTAAAATATACAAAACACGTACCATTTGAACTTTAGATCAGTTGTATATAACCGTTAAATTTTGAAAGTTTAAATTTAATCTCTTTAACATTTTATTTTTTGACATTAAAACCCCTCCCATTATTTTTGTTGTTAAATTACTGATGAGGATTGCCACGTCACATTAATGAAGATGATGTGGTATATTATCCTCATTAATATGAGATGACATTTTCCATCAGCAACTTAACGGCAAAAGTAAATCTTAGGGGTTTAATGTCAAAAATTAAAACATCAAGGGTTAAATTTAAATTTTAAAACATCATAGATTACATGCAACTAACGTAAAGTCCAGGGGTTTTACATAGATTTTAGCCCATTATTAAAAAAGATAATTAAGCTCATGGACTCATCAGCTACTCTTTCTAGTCCTTAATACAAGACACATTTGGATAATTTGATTCGATTAAGGAAGTTAGTTGAATTTGTTGATATGACATATATTTTTTAAAATACCGTAGTGATTTTCCTTAATTTCCTTCTTTCGTCTCTTCCTTGATTGTTGTCAAAGGGGTATCAATAGAGATAAATTAGAAAAAGAAAGATAAAAATGAAAATTATGTCTCATATTTAGAACCATGATCAATTCCCCAAATATATCTTATATTAAATACTAGAGGGAATAATATACATCCAACTGTAGCTCATAATTAAGTCGATGTTCAACTTATTAATGATGGGCATTTATATCCTCGAGCTATTTTATATATTTGTGAACCCAAGCTTTGTGATGCCAAAAGGGGGAAAAAATGGCTTTGTGAGGCAAAAGAACAATACTACTACTACTTCTATTAGAACTATAGTAACGTGTGAGATATATATATATATATATATAATACGAGCCTGGGGATCAAAAGGTTGTAGCCAAGGAAAATAATCTGACATGTTAGAAGTTCCGACAAGATTCATTCCCTCACGAACAAGCCTCTTGCAACTAATTTCGGTATCCTTTTCAGTATTAGGACCGAAGTTCATTTTAAACCCTATATCCTCCATAAGATTATTCAAGGCTTCGCTGAGGTCCACGATCTGTTTTGAAGATGAGACTTTCTCAAGATACTTAACCATTAAACGAAGCTTTTCCCTCATCATAGAGGCGAAGAACTCAACTTTTGTGGCGCTCAGAAGTTTTACAATACACAGCTTCTTTATATGGCGCCAGTATGGGCCATATGCAGCAAAAGCAGTGCCTTTGAAGCTATACCAGAGGATTTCAGTTGCTTGATTTCTGGGACGAGTAGTGAAAACGATGTCATTTGTCTTCAGGATAAGTGCAGCAGTTTCAGGAGAAGACATCACAATGACCAGAGATATTTCATCAAGTTTTCCGCTGCTGTTCTTTTTTATAGAATTTATACAATATATTTGAGATCTTTATTGTTAGAATAAATCAACCATATCTGGCCATGATTGATCAGTGAATAAGTCATCTGTAACCTTACAAAACGACATTACCAATTAACATTTTTCCTATACTATTGAATAAGTCAGGTTATATGAATAAAATATTACAGCACGACCTCGTTAATTATGAATAAGATATCCGGTTGCTAAGCCTGAAACTAAAACAAGGCGTTCCAAAAGTCATACAGCAAGCATTAATTGTACATTTCCATAAATTTTTTGTGATGATCATGATAAACCTTTATTTATATTTGACACACCAAACTACAAAAGTACATGATATTCATCTAAATCAATATAATATACACACGCGCGCACACACACACATATATATATATATATATGTGTGTGTGGGGGGGGGGGGACATCAAGTTTGGCATACTAAATATTTATAGATAATTTATACCACCTCTTATCTTTAATATAAGATTTAGTTCATAATATAATTTGAACCATGAAATAGATCTTATATTAAGAACCAGAGGTAGTGCATATAAATAGGTTGTTCATTATGATGATCACTTCACTTGGCATGTACACGACAAGATGGTATGGCTAGTAAGTGACGAGCTCTTGGCATTGGGAATGCATATTTCTCCTCCATATCCAACTCTTCATACTCAATTCCATAGGGAAGCTCCCAATCAAAACAATGAACCAATTGAGCCACAACAAGTTTAACTAGGGTTAGTCCGATTCGCATACCAGGACATTTTCTGCGACCAGCACCAAATGGTATGAATTTAAAGTGATTTCCCCTTAAATCCACATCGTTATTTAGGAACCTTTCTGGATAAAACATGTCTGCATTATCCGACCAAGCTTTAGTATCACGACCTATGCACCATGTGTTCACCAATACCAATGTCTTCTTTTTTATGTAATAACCATCCATTGTAATATCTTCCCTTGCCTCTCTAGGGTTGAAAGATCCGGCAGGATGCAACCTTAAACTCTCCTTCATTACTAAGTCCAAGTAATCTAACTTGGACAAGTCTGTCTCCTCCACCATTCTCTTCATTCCTACGACATTTTGGATCTCATGTTGAAGTTTCTACATCACCCTTTGATTTCTTATGAGTTCTGATAAAGCCCACTCTAAAACAACTGTAGACCCTTCCACCACAGGAGCAAACAAGTCTGTTGTAATAGCCTTCACTGTAACTCGATCAAGGACTAATTCTTGGCCATCTTGCAAACCTATGGGCTGATGTATTTGGGAGAGCAATATATCTATGAAGCTATTGTTGTACTTCTCATGTTTATTGGCTCCCTTTTGACCTTGCTCTCGCTCCTCCATTATCTTCTCTAGAACTTCATCAGCTGTTTTTATGCAATTCTTTATCCGTCTTTTAATTCCCTTGCATAACAAGAGTTTGATATTATTTAGTAAAACAGAAGATGGATGCAATATTAAAATTTAGTTTCAAATTAGACTAAGAATTTAGATCTCGAAAATGACAAACCTGTTTGCTCTTAATATTTTCTTGGGTTGGCATTTCTAGCTAGTACATTTTAATTACATACAAAATGAGTAATGGGTAAAGAATATACTTCTCTCATCCTATTTATAAGCGAGAAATAAGATTTTTTATCCCCATTTATAAGTCACGTTATTAAATTTTACACGTGAATGTATAATTTTAATCTTCAGTTATTATTGTGTTGACTTTAATCTCATAAGTTATAGTGTATATTAAATGGGGTTGTTGATATTTGATATGATTTTATATGAATGTTGTATCCTATATCTCATGTTGTATCTATCTTATAAGTATAAATCTGAGATATTTTGATTACATAAGATTAGACTAAATTCTAGAGTTAGCTTATTTGCTTATGATTTGCCTATATAAAGATTTGTCTGTACTCTCATGCATTCAAGGATTAATAACATTTAGAGCAAGGTTCTCCAGCACCTCCATTGAAGAAGAAGAAGAAACGAAATCATGAGTCTGACACAGTCCTTAGTCTTCTCTTCTCCAGTTGTCTTCTCTTGCACGAGGGACTATGATCATCCTCAACCTCTTCTCCAATCCTCTTTGTCACGGTTTGAAACCCAGTTTCCTCTGTACATTATATTTATGGAGAATCGTCCCTGACCTTATGATCGTTGGGTCCCCTGTAGCTTTAGACTTTCACAAATCTCTCTGGGCTTGTGACTCTCATCCTACTTTTCCCTTATTAGAGCCTTAATTGTTTGTTTTCGTTTTTGCCGTCAACTCCCTCTAGCCAACCAATGCCTTGACCCTGGCCACATGCCTCCATCATGGCGGCATATTCTTCACTTTGCAGACCATCTGGTTCTATCCAGATCCATGCCACGTCGCTAGGCGCATGTTCTTTCCTTCGTAAACTGTCTAGTTCTGTCCAGATCCACTACACTCCATGTCGTTTTTGTTGTCACACGTCTCCTATCGAGATCATCTCCCATAGATCGTTTTACTCAGCACTCTCCCCCTCCAGTGTGTTCTCTCTCTCTACCCAAATCATGTTTACTACCACTGCCACCAAATTCCCCTTGATGCTTTATTCAACAAGCTTAAATGTGGTGCTTTCATCCCACCTACAATCTTAGCTGCTACCTCCGATAACTCCTAGTTCTTTGACCCTATTTGTTGTAACTATGCATATGAATGTCATATTGGTACTGTTTCTTCACTCGGCAACATATTTCTTGAAGCACTATCAGACTTATCCCCATTCGAACGACATATCAAACGACTGATTTGTTTACTAAATCTTGTAATCCTGGTCTCTTCAAATTTTTATTAGACAAACTCAAAACGCTTTCTATCAAGCATCTTGAGTTTTAAGGGGCCTTGATATTTGATATGGCTTGATATGAGTATTATATCCCATATTAATATTTTCTTACATCGTATGTATCTTGGAAGTAACAGTGTGAGATATTTTGATTGGATAAGATTATATTAGATTTTAGGGTTAGCGTATTAGTTTATTGTTTGTCCTCATCAATGATTGTGTATACTCTCATTCATTCCACAAGTAATAATACTTATTGGCTCTTATTTTTCCTCTACTTTAATCCTTCAAATTACCACAGGGGTAAAGTAGGAAAATTGTTAAATTTTAAGATAGAATCTATAAGGTTTAAGGCTTTTTTGGTTTCGGTAAAACATATTGGAAGTGACTTCTAATTAGGAACAAAAGAGCATTATTTATGCTAAAATATACAAAACATGTACCATTTGAACTTTAGATCAGTTGAATATAATAGCTGATGTTTCAAATTTTAAATTTAATCTTTTTGACATTTTATTTTTTGACATTAAACCCCCCTCTCGTTATTTTTGTTGTTAAATTACTTATGGGAATTGCCACGTCAGATTAATGATAGTTTCCGAGATGATGGTTTCCATCAGCAACTTAACATCAAAAGTAACTCCAAGGGGTTTAATGTCAAAAATTACAACATCAATGTTAAATTTAAATTTTAAAACGTCATGGACTAAATGCAACTAAAGTAAAGTCCATGGGTTTTATATAGATTTTAGCCTATTATTCATAAAGGTAACTAAACTTGTGGACTTATCAGTTACTCCCTCTTATCCTTAATACAAAACACATTTGGCTAATTTGATTATATTAAGAAAGTTATTGAGTTTGTTGATATGACATATATTTTCTAAAACACCCTAGTCATGCATCTTCCTTAATTCCCTCCTTTCATCTCCTCCTTGATTGTTGTCGAGGAGGCATCAATAGAAGTAAATTAGGAAAAAAAAAAATATGAAAATTATGTCTTATATTTAAGACCATGGTCAGCTCCCCAAATATGTCTTATATTAAAGACTAGAGGGAATAATATAAATCCAATTGTAGCTCATATAATTAAGTTGATGTTCAACTTATTAATGATGTGCATTGATATCCTCTAGCTATTTTATGTATTTGTTAACTCAAGCTTTGTGATGCCAAAAGTTAAAAAAAAAAAAACGCTTTGTGAGGCAAAAGAACAATACTACTACTAGTACTATTAGAAGTATAGTAACGTGTGAGATATATATATATATATATATATATATAATACGAACCTGGGGATCAAAAGGTTGTAGCCAAGGCAAATAATCGGACATGTTAAAAGTTCCGACAAGATTCATTCCCTCGCGAACAAGCCTCTTGTAACTAATTTCGGTATCCTTTTCAGTATTAGGACCGAAGTTCATTTTAAACCCTATATCCTCCATAAGATTATTCAAGGCTTCGCTGAGGTCCACGATCTGTTTTGAAGATGATGCTTTCTCAAGAGACTTCACCATTAAACTAAGCTCTTCCCTCATCATAGAAGCGAAAAACTCAACTTTTGTGGCGCTCAGAAGTTTTACAATACACAGCTTCTTTATATGGCGCCAGTATGGGCCATAGTCAGCAAAGGCAGTGCCTTTGAAGCCATACGAGAGGATTTCAGTTGCTTGATTTCTGGGACGAGTAGCGAAAACGATGTCGTTTGTCTTCATGATAAGTTCAGCAGTTTCAGGAGAAGATATCACAATGGCTGGGACTTGTCCTAATTTAAGGGACATTATCGGGCCATATGTTTTGGCCAAGGACTGAAGAGTCCTATGAGGGCTTTTGCCCAAAATGTGGAGGTTTCCGATGAGCGGCAAAGGCCGAGGACCAGGTGGCGGGGGCGGTTTCTGAAAAAGTTTCCTTGGTTTTAGAAGAAAGAACAAGACTCCATGTAGAAACAAAAAAGTAAAAAGGTGAGTAAAGATGGGTATTGTTATGTTTACCGAAAACATGGCTTTGAAAGGGCTTGAACTTTATCAACTCTATCAATATCATGGTTCGCATGGTATATATGATATATATAGACAAGGAGGTGATAAATCGCCTTGCTTATCTTATAAGAAAGATAACACAAGTTCAAATTTTAGAAAGCATACTTTTTTTTTTTGTCATTGCAAGAAGCGCACGTGTTAAGAGGGGTAAACATCATTTATGCTCTAAGTCAATGATTAATATCCCTTGATCAAATAAATCAGAGAGGGGCGGTTTACTTCCTTGAAACCTCTGTTTTTTTTTTTTTTTTGGGACTAGTATTAAACTTTGGGGAATTATTATGAGGTCCCAAGGAAGAAATTTAATTATTAAGAAGTCTCAATAGTAAATAATGTGGAGCATGTAATGACAAGTTACAGTATAAAAAATGATAATATCTCACTTGTCATTGGGACTTCTTCGTAATTAAGTTTCTTACTTAAGATCTTATACTAATTCCCCTTAAATTCTTTTGATCATGTAGTACTAATATTAAATTGGAATCATAGGAAAGCTTTAATGAATTATTAAATAAAAATAACTTTTTTCCATGTATACTCCGTTGCTTCACAATATAAGGTAATGTTAACTATTTTATGATTCTGAAAAATTGCTAGTTAAAAGTTAAAACCTTAATCTTTTCAATTTCATACTTGAATGAAACAAATTTCTACATTTAATTAATTAATTAATTATAATTATATTATTTTAAGACAATCTTCATCGATGGATTATATGAAATGAGTCCCGTGCATAATAAATATACAAACAATTTGTAAAAATTTTCAAGTCAATACAATATTAACAATTATGAATTAATTATTTCTAAAGTTTAATTTTATAGAAAGACAGAATAAGGAAATAAATATTAAATACTCCAAATATGATCAAATTGTACTTATATTTTAAACCAACTAAAAAAAATTACAAGACGTAACTTCTTCCTTATTATAAGGCATTTTTATTCAGGTCTGGATTCTCCATTTTTCCTCCCTTATTTTATAATCTTAATTCCACTCTTAAATTAAAAAAGCAGATGGTTTAGATTTAATATTTTATAAAATATTTATTATAAATATGAGTAAATAAATTTAAATTGTTAAAATTTTACATGAATAGTTTATAATTACATGATAGAAAAATAAAAAGGAATTTATAAAATATAATAAAAGAATATTCCCTCTGGTTTGTTTTATAAGAAATTTTAATCCTTTTTATAAGACATTTTGATAGTTTTAATTAGCATTAAATAATTCTTTCAATATGCTCATATTTAATAAGGGTAGTGTGAGAGAGAGAGAGAGTAGAAATTAGTATGATGTTGAACTTTAGTAAGATTAATAAGGGAAATATTGGAAATCACTTGAGTTTTATGACAAATTGAATGTTTTTAACTATTTTTATCAATATGTTTGAATTATTTAGAATTCTCTTATAATTTGGACAAAGGGAGTAGTTTCATGTGTGTGATGTCCCACATTAGCGAGGAGAACATAAGACGCTTTCAAAGGGTCTGAATACTTTTAGCTCTGGACGCATTTTAAAACCGTGAGGATAACGAGGTCCTAAAGTAAATAATATCAAGAGCGAGTTGCTGAAATTTCACACATGAATTTACTAGTATATAATAATTAATATTTGACGGTTATTTTTGCTCATATTGGACAATTCTCACACCATAACCATCAAAATATTGAGCCAGCTTCTAGTTTGATAGGTCTCTGGGTAGTATTATTTGGTTGTTTTTCTATCATAACTAGAGCCGGTAATACGGGCTCAACCCGCGGGCTCAACCCGTGAGCCCGCGGGTTTTGACGGGTTAGGGTTGGGAAAATCCCAACCCGCAAAAATGCGGGCCGCACAGGCCCGCACCGCATAACCCGCGGGTTAATGCGGGCTAGCCCGCGGGTTGGCGGGTTGGCCCGCAAAATATTTTATTTTTTTTTACATATAAAAATTTTATAAAACTTATAAGTTTTTCACTCTTATTTTGGTACCTCCCAATCCAAAGAGAAAAAATCTTAGCTTCTTTCCTTCTTCTTTACACAAAATTATTATATATTGGTTGTTTGAGGATGAGTTTATGTTTTATTTATAAACTTTAACAAATTTGATAACTTTATCTCTTAAATTTTACATTATGTTTTTAAATTTTTATAAAAGCAATTATTGATACTAGGAAGGTAAATTTAATTACTCGTATATATGTGTCTCATATTTTCAATCCTCTTTAAAAAATATAAATTTTTTTTTTCAAAAAAAAAATGCGGGCTCGCGGGTTGGCCCGCAACCCGCACACTGCGGGTTAGGGTTGGCATTTTGCCAACCCGCAGAAGTGCGGGCTGCACAGGCCCGCACCGCGCGGGCCGCGGGTTGGTGCGGGCCAGCCCGCAACCCGCGGGCTGGCCCGTATTACCGGCTCTAATCATAACCGTCAAGTATTTTTAAATACTTGATTGTTGTAGGTATAAACAGTCAAGTATTTATATAATAACTGACGATTTTACTTAGTAACAGTCAAGTTTTGATGTATCATTTTTTTTTAAGAAAAATATGGGTTTTGCTTTCAAGCTGACCCTTACACACACTCTCTCTTCTTGAGACAAACCTATATTCTTTTGAAAACTATGCAAGTTATATCTACACAAATTGGCTAGAAAAATTAAACCACCAAGACAAAATTGTACAAGTACCTAAAACCAAAATCGAAATTATCTATGCTTAAGTAGGGGATATCATGATCCTTCACCCCAGAGACAGTCTTAATATCAATTGTGTCAGACGGGGGGGGGGGGGGGGGACAGTTATTATATCTGTTTCCTTCCAATAACCTCAACAGAACAGAAAAAAATTAATTTGTTTGGAAGTACAGATAATTTAAATTTATCAATATTTTAAAAAATACTAAAAGGGCGATCTAATGCATAAGGTTCTTATTAGGTAGGGTATGTAAAGGGAGAGACGTACGCAGTCATATCACTATAAGTGAAGAGGCTATTTCTAAGATCTGAACATATAATCTCTAATTAAGTTATATGATAGCATCCTTATCATTAGTTCAAGGCTCACCCTCTGCATGGTAAAAAATAAAAAAGGCTCATCCTCTAATTTTGAAAAATACTGATAGGCACTGACAGAAGGGGTAGTTAGTTCTAAATCAATGCAATTTAATTACCATCAGATTTATGTTTGGATGTGCGAGCTGGCGCCATTGATTTCTCCAACGCCCGCGGTTATGACTAATTCAGGGTGCTTCAGCTCGCCAGCTGTTATCGTATTTATTGTCGAACAACGCACTCCGGTTTGTTATGAACGTTTTTAATTGATTCATGCTCTGGTCGATAATATCCCCTCCTGTCTACAAGATAATTGCGGCTTATAAAATACTCCCTCCGTCCTTGTGTATTTATAAGAGTCTTTAAGATGAATCATGAAATTCTAAATAATAGTTAAATATAATAATTATGTAGGAAAATTAATTTGTTTCCCTAAAAATACCCCTATTTATAAATGATTGAAAGAGAAAGTAATAATGAGAAACGAATGAAAGAGAATGTACTCCCTCTGGTCCATAATATATGACACTTAAAGAAAAATATTCCTTCCGGTCCATAATATAGGGCGCTTAGAGAAAAATAGCTTGGTCCACAATATAAATTACTTGTAGGATAATTAATACTTATTTTTTAGTTTTGTCCCTATAATTAATGCTCATTTCCAATTTTCCCACTCAATAAATTTTCAAACACAATTTTCAATAAGGGTAAAAGTGGAAAAAAAATTCAATTTAGGACACATTTATTGAGTTAACTGTCATTTCTTGGTTCTTAAGAATTAGTTGAAGTGCCCTATATTGTAGACCGGAGGGAGTAGCTTGATCCACAATATAAGTCACTTGTAAGATAATTAATGTTTATTTTTCAATTTTGCCCCTGTAATTAATACTCATTTCCAATTTGCTCACTCATTAAATTTTTGAAACACATTTTCCAACAAGCACTATTACAATTGATCAAAAAAAAACAAGCACTACTACAAAAAAACGTTTTTAACATCCCTTTTTTAGGCCTTTTAACATCTAAAAACAAGGGGACTTCTATGTGAGCAACGTAGTAAAAAATGACAATAACGTCCATAGATAAAAGGACGTCTAAGGCCTGGACTTTAGACGTCCCCATTTTAAAAAGGAACGTCTAAAGTGCTACACTGACACTTTAGACGTCCCCACTTTAAAATGGGGACGTCTAAAGTGTCAGTGTAGCACTTTAGACGTCCCCATTTTAAATTGGTGACGTCTAAAGTGCTTTTTTTTTCAAAAAAAAAAATCATTTATATTACAGATCTGGACTAAACAGTGTTTAAAACCAAAAATCATAGATCATCGTCAATAAAATTACATATCTAGTATCTAAAATCCAAATCCAAAATCTACACAATAATAACTCCAAAGATGAAATCTCATAGGCAGAAGATGAAAACAATAAGAGGAATTAGTTGCAAAAAACTTATCTCCTTCTATTATTGAAATTCATTTTCTCGCAATAATGAATAGAGAAGAGCAACAAGGAGAGATGAACCTTGTTTTCTCGGTGAGAACGTGGCCATAAAGCATGTTTTAGAGTCTCGATCTATAAGCCATAACAACACGAGTTAGAAGATAAAATAGAAGGAAAACCCAAAGAAAAAAGAGACAGAAGATAAAATAATAAAAAATGGTAAGAAAGCATAACAGATCTGGATCGAGGTGAAAAAAAGAGAGAGAAAGGAAGAAGCAAGCATATAAAGAAGAAGAAGAAGAAGAAGCAAGAGTTAAAAGGCGTGGCGGCAGTGACTCTCATTGTGTTTGCAGCGATGGGAAGAAAAAGGTGAGTATAAGAATAGTATAAAACTGACAGTAAAGCTGACAAATAAAGACTATCAGTATAAATTTGAATTGTTTTTTGCGTCCTCAATTTAATTTAGGGACGCCTAAAGTTGTCCAGCTATTTTTTTTTTACTTTAGACGTCCCCACTCCAAATAGGAACGTCTAAAGTCACACTTTAAACATCCCTATATGCATTGGGGACGTCTAAGATTTAAATTTTTTATTTTTTTTTTAAATTAGGGACACCCTTTGATGATTAGGGACGCCATTGTGGCTTCCCTGATGATACCAGGGAGCCCTTTGGCGTCCCTAACATATATTAGGGACGCCAAAGGGTGTCCCTGATTTTTTTAAAAAAAATTAACTTTAGACGTCCCCAATCCAAATAGGGACGTCTAAAGTATTTTTTTTTTTTTGTTTTACTTTATGTAGGCCTACTTTAGGTGTCCCCAGTGGATTGGGGGACGCCTTAAGTGAGGTTTAGGCGTCCCCACTGACACTGGGGACGCCTAAAGCTATGCAATTCTTACTTATAATTATGAATATGCCACCGGTTGTATTTTTGGCATCCCTTTTTAAAAAAGGGACATCCTTTAGGGTCGTAATATGTATATTCTGTAGTAGTGAAGAGTAAAAGTAGAAAAAAAAACATTAATTTAGGAGATATTTATTGAGTTAATTGTCATTTCTTATTTCCCTTGAATTAGCTGAAGTGTCTTATATTGTGGACTGGAGGGAGTATGTAGTATAATAATTAATTGAGGGCAAAAGGGAAAAAAGTGTATTTATTATTAAGACAAACTCAAAAAGGGTCTTATATTTAAGGATAAATCCATTAAAAAAAAGGTTTTTATATATAGGGACGGAGGGAGTAACTATTATCTCTGGTCTTTATTATAAGGCACCAACGAACAAGTGTTCTTGATCCTTAATTTATAAGAAAAGGAACTTTAAAAAAAACAAAACAGTGCAAACAGCAAAGAAAAAACAAAAGCACTATGTAATCCCCTTGCTTGTCAGGAAAGAGATCGTGGAGGCTTTTGATA
The DNA here is from genome assembly GCA_963210345.1 of Inga oerstediana. Lineage (NCBI taxonomy): Eukaryota > Viridiplantae > Streptophyta > Magnoliopsida > Fabales > Fabaceae > Inga > Inga oerstediana. The sequence continues at coordinate 65,240,432 of OY723408.1, forward strand.
GGATTTGTATTCCTCGTCCCAAAACCAGCCCTTGTTTTACAAGTAAATCAGCAATCTCATTAGCATCTCTGGCAATAAGCTACAAACTAACCTCCCAATCTTGCTTCATTAAGCCTCGAAGTATACTTAATAGAGCACCATCTTCATACAGGTCTGTGTCTTCTCTTCCAACCTAAAAGATTACTTCAGCTGAGTCACAAAATAATTGAGCCCATCAAAAACCTGCCTCCCATGCTCGTCTTAAGCCCCAAATGCAACCCCATATTTCAGCAGTAAAACTGGTGTTGCCATCAAGGTTACACATGAAGGACTCTACTATTTCCCTTCCTGCACAACGTAGAATTCCGCCACATTCTACTGCCTGAGAGCCATACGAGAACGCTCCATCCACATATATTAGGACTGTATTGGCGTTGATCGATATATCCTCCCTCCCTCGCTTGGCTATTCATTGGTGCTTTTCTAGGAAACTTCCAACACGTCTCATACAATTAAAGACTCCCTTCGCTTCGGCCAGACTTTCATGCAGACTTGGGAGGGTGTTTTGATGGACAAATTCATTCTGTCGTCTCCATAGTAGCCAACAAGTAACATAAATCACCACATTCCACTTACCAAATCTGACCTCCCGAGTAACCCCGATATTTGACTTTAGCCACTCCTAGAGGCTACTTTCCCAAAACCATGCATCAGATTCTAAAATACCCAGACTAAGCCAGAACTCCCGAGCACGTATACAGTCCCTCAATGCATGTAATGTGGTCTCTTCTAGCATGGGGCAAAATTTGAATGAACCATCCAGGTGTATATTTCGATGATAGAGTAAGTCATTTGTTAGAAGCCGATCATGCACTATCAACCACAAGTGTGACTTGCACCGTTGCGGGGCCTGGAGTTTCCAGATCTTCACCCAGTTATTAAGCCCGTTCTCCGTGGTGTCAATAAGGGACATATAAGCTGACTTAACCGTGAATTGACCACTTCTCTCGAGTTTCCATCGAGCTCTAGATTCCCCATGCTACTGAACTATTTCCACCCCGTTCCCCACCTTCATCCAGGTGGCTTTAATGCCACTCCAAACTCTAGATCCTGCTTGTTTCATAGCTATATTAGGCAACATGTCAGCCCCACATTGATATTTACCCCTTATGACTCTGGCCCATAGAGCTTCACGGTTAGAGACTAATCCCCAACCAATTTTCATTAAGAAAGCCCGATTCTGTAGAGTTGAATGTCGCAATCCCAGACCCCCTCTAGGTTTTGGCGAACAAACCTGGTTCCAAGAAACAAGGTGAGCCCGTCGTTTTTCTGCTGTGGACCCCCAAAGAAAATTACGAGCGCTCTTATCAATCCCTTCACAGCAACTAACAAGCAAAAGTGAAGTCTGCATAATGTGATTTGGTATAGTCATAGCAGCTGATTTAAGTAAAGTATTCCGCCCTGCAAAAGAAAGCGAATGGCATTTCCAGTTAGCCAACCGTTGATGAACCCTATCTACTGCAAACTGATACATTGCCTTCTTGACCCTTTCATGATGTAATAGAACTCCCAAATACTTACCCAAGTTTGCTGCCATAGTGAACCCCAGACTCTCACTAAGTTGGGATTTTAAGGTATGGTTAATGTTATGGGAAAAAAACACCCTTGTTTTCATCGCATTCACCTTCTGTCCAGACGCCTTACAGAAATCTTGTAAACAAGTGTTAATTGCATGAACCTGATCCAATCTAGCCTCTGCAAATATCACCAAATCATCAGTAAAGAATAAGTGGAAAAGTAGTGGCCCATCTTTATTCAGGCGGATAGGCTTTCAAGTCCCAAGGATAACTTGTGTTTGAATTAGATGAGCAAGTTTCTCCATACAAATTACAAAAAGGTACGGTGAAAGGGGGAATGCCCCGAGAAGGGAGAAATAGATTAGACTTACTACCATTCCATAAAATCTGCATGGATAGGGCTGTAATACATTGCTCAACCAATAGGATTAAATTTTCTGGTAAGTTTAGCTCTCGGAGACAATTCATAATGAATGTCCACCGAAACAGATCATATGCCTTCTCCAGATCAATCTTGATTGCCATATATCCCCGCTTGCCCTTCATGGTTTTCATAGAGTGAATAACTTCTTAGGCTACAATAATATTATCTAAACTGAGCCTTTCCAGTACAAAGCTGCATTGGTTAGGAGAGATAATATCGGCAAGACTGGACTTAATCCGATTAGCAATAATCTTCGTGACTAGCTTGTATATAACATTATAGAGACTAATAGGCCAAAAATCCTTCAGAACCTTAGGGTGAGGCACTTTTGGAATGAGTATAAGGTAGGTATGATTAATCTCTCGAATTTCATATAAGCGTGAAAAAACCTTTTTAACAAAATCAATAACTACAGTACCAACCTGGTCCCATTGTGATTGGAAAAAAAGAGCGTTAAGTCCATCGGGGCTAGGTGCTTTTAGGGATCCCATGCTACCAATAGCTTGTTCTATCTCTTCTTTCATCACAATGCTGCCCATAAATTGGATAACCTCCAGAGATAAAGCTGGATAGCTCAGTTCCCTTTCGTAAAGAGAGTCGTGTAGAAGTCAACTGAGGCCTATTTAATTTCCTCTACATTATAAATCCATTCGCCCCTATCATTCTTGATTGTCTCAATCGACTTTGCTTTCCTTCTCGCATTTGCTCGCCGATGGAAATAGCTAGTATTTTTTATCTCCTAATGAAAACCACTAGTACCATGCTTTTTATGCCCAGATAATTTCTTCATGGAGAAGTATTTCTTCTAATTCCTACCATAGTTCTTTTTGGAGACGAAGGATTGATAGTGTTAGGCCTTCACGTTGAAAAGTCTTGCGTGCCAATGCCTTACAACCGGTTCAAAATGCGATTCTTCTTATGTCCCAAATGCCTATATACCTTAGTTTGCCAGGTCTTCACTTTCTCGGTAAACAGTTGTATGTTTTCCAACCAGGTAGCTTCCTTTGACCAAACCAATTTCATAAAGTTGACAAAATCATTATGCAACGGCCATAAAGCAATAAACCTAAAGGGTTGTTCTCGTTTGGTCAAGGAAGTTGGCAACTCTGTAAGCAACATAATGGCCTTATGATCTGACTTGAAATTATAGAGAACCATTGATGTAACCTTTGGAAAGCGATCAATGGAATCATTGTTTACGAAAATCCTATCCAGTTTACTTTCACACCCGTCTCTGCTCCATGTGAAGAAAGAGCCAATTGTATGTGCATGAGATAGCTTAAACTCCTCAAACCAGCGTCTAAAGTCACGGTCAGTGCTAGTATGCCCTATAGCTCAAGACTTACGCTCATTTTCATACAAGATACTGTTAAAGTCTCCTCCCAAGCACCATGCCCCCTCAATCAATGCTTGGAAATCATTGAGTTCATGCCACAGAGAACGATGCTTCACCAAATTGGGACTAGCATACACCCCCATAATATACTGAGTAACGCCATTAAAGATTACCGTAAAATGCACGCACTGATCCGAGCTATCGAAAATCCGTACCTGCAAATCTTCTTCCTTCTACAAAATCCATATACCACCATTATATCCTTGAGAGTCCACTATATACTGATTTTTAAACCCCAGCTTGCTTGCAATTTTCTTAGCCTTCATACTGCTGGATTGAGTTTCAAATAATGAGAAAATATCCACCATGTACTTCCTATTAAGCTCCCTAATTAATCTAGGGAAAGATCGTGCCCCCACTCCCCTGCAATTCCAAAAGAAGCAAATCATAGGGAAAAATTCTCATGAACGTTTTGGCCTTCAAAGCCAGCCTCATACATAACCATTGTATTAGCATGTTGAGAATCTATGACCATAATGGTCTCGTTCACAAGGTCTGAAACTTCCTCTATATCCATAGTGACATTGGGTTCCCTATTTTCCTTCCCAGAGTCCCCATCAAGGTTCATAAGAGCCCCAAAGGGATTCGTATACCACATAAATGGGCTTCCCTTCTCCTTGATATGGGTTAGGCCTCCTGCACCTTTTCGGCTTGAGGATCCAATTTGAATCTCCTTCCTTTTGCTGAGAACGCTACATGATCTGTTCTGATTCGAGTTCACCGAGACCCTCCGTTGAGTAGTGATTAAATCTTTCCCAAAATGGCAGGAATCTACAAGCATACCTAGCGTAAACTTCACTTTTACTCCTTCCGTATTCATATCTACCTTATTCATAGGATGTGATTCTTGTTTTGTATCTCCTTGATTGAGCAATCCCGGCTTTCCTGATCCATGATCCTTAGATCCTAATTTTTCGGGCATTACTCCCTGTTTCTTCAACAATTTCCTAACCAGATTCCAAACTCCTAACACTTCCTTCTGCTGCGACGGAGTTTCACCGGAGTCTGTATTCCCACCATCCTCACGGCCACGTTTCACCGTTGAATCTTGATTCACTTTTGAAGAACTCCCTTTTGTGTTACTCATTCGTGCTATATTAGACTTACTAGCCTCGGCTTGGGTATTGTCTTTCAGAGGTTGTTCAGCGTGACGGTTAGGACACACCTTACGGTGATGACCATAATTCCCGTAATTGAAGTAGATAAGGTGTAAACCTTCATACTCTATAGTCTGTTCTTTCCCAAATATTCGAATTGCTGGGATCAAACTTTTGGCCAAATCCAACTCTACGCAAATTCTTGCAAATCTGCCACGTTCAGTTAGATATGTTATTGAATCCACTTTTAACGTTTTCCCAACTAAGCTTCCAATCATATGTAGGCTTTTTGCATTAAAGAATTCTAAAGGGAGTACCGGTATTCGTACCCACAATGCAATCTTACATTGATGTTCAGCCATCCATGGATCAAAGTTAGGTCACCAACGTTGAACCAAGAGATAGTGGTCCGCTATCATCCATGGCCCCTCAAGATACACATAGTTTAAATCCTCATCACAGTTGAAGGATACCACAAAATACCTATTATCAATATCCTGGACAGAGTACTTTTCCCTCATTTTCCAGAGATGTTGTAGCTTGGTCTGCATGTTCCATAGGGATAGGTTATTTCCTAGCAGACGAATGATAAGTGACTTCCTCCAAGGGGCACACCACCTCTCATATTGCTCCTGCGATATCACCAAGGTGGGTGTAGTGGCTCCTCCCATTTCTCCTTCGCCTATCCCCTGATCCTCCTGAACCCCTAGTTCACCTGGCTTGCCAAAGTAATCTTTAAGTGTCAATATATTCGTGCCATGCATCATCAAATACCCCACTGTCACGCGCATCAAAAGAACAATTCTTTAGAGACGCATCGACAAGGGTATCCTTATACGATGCCCCTTTAAGTCCCAACCCAACATCCTCATTGCTCTCTCTCCCTCCATCCCCACCATCCTCGCCTTTGCTTTCTTTCTACCTCTATCATGAGAACTCTCATCCACCGTGCCACCATTAACCCCCGTGCCACCGCCTCTCCAACCCTCCCCTCGCATACTCTCTTCTCTTGGATCTCTTCCTCTCTAGAAAGAGTATTAGTTGTAGCATCTATAGGTGAATACTTCTATATACATGTTCTTGATTCTTCTTATAAGGCATTTGCTTGTCTCCAAAGAGCATTAAATATTTTTTTTTCATGTTTACCCATATTTAATAAGGGTAGCGGGAGAGAGTAATAATTAGGATGATATTAGAGTTTAGTGTAATTAGTGAGGGTAATTGAAAATTAATTAAATTTAGGGAAAATTTAATGCTTTTAACCTTTTTTATTAAATTGTGGAAATTGTTAATTGGTCCCTTATTGTACGGACAAGAGAGAATATAATTTTTGTTATTTGCAATTGATTTTGGTATATAAGGTGTTGGTAGTTATTTGGGATGTTTATAAATTTTTTAAGAAAACTATAATTTTAATTTTTTTTCAAATTATATTTTTCAATTATGCCCAAAATCAATTATAAATAAATCTATTTTTAAATTTATAGTTGTAAATATCTTATTCAAAATCCATTGCCCATCAATCGAGCAAAAGACGCCCTTTTATGAAAAGAGTCGATCAAAAAGCGTGCTGTTGGAAATCACTTGTGCGTCTGGATCTGATTACTGTCGGCCGAAAGGGAAAAAAAAAGTTCAAACAAAAAAAAAACGTGAATAATGTTTATCAACCAAGCTTCTTTCCTACCAACAAGTTGTCGATTAAGACATACTGGATGATATAAGTTTAAATGTTGAGAAGCATGTTTGTTAAAAGAGGTGAAAATCTTCTGTACTCTAACTCTTGAAAGAAATTATACCCTTAATCAAATTAAAAAAAAAAAACTAACTTCTTTCCTTTTTCTGAAAAAGATAATACGGTCAACTAGTCATCGCAAAAGAGTGCCTCCACTAACTCCTCTCTCTATTTAATTTTTCTATCATTGGATTGACTTGTTGATATTTGTTTTGTAAAAATGTTATTATCTTAATTATTGTAATATTGAATATTAAATGATAATAACATTTTTATAAAACAAATCTCAACTATTTAAAACCAATCCAATGATGGAGAAATCAAGTGGAGAGAATAGCTCCAATAAAATTTTTTCCCTATTTTGCTTGTTGATTATCAACTTTATACTAGAAATCTTGTAATACGCCTTGAGGACCCGCTTCACTACAAAACGGGATAAATAATAAATTAGACAATGTGTGGTTACATTAACAATCATGCAGTTAATACCCGTTAAAGTAATTTCCTTTTTTTGAAAAACAAATACAAATTATTCCCTAACATAAACAATTTCTCTTTTCTTCAGAAATTTTGACCTCTTAAATAATAACTGCAGACTACAGTTACACATTTCGTTTTTAAGCCATTCAAATTTATTAGAATATTATTCTTATTTAATTCTCAATTTTTATTATTGTTGTTTAGACAATTTCCCTTTGCTCCAGAAAGTTTAACCTCTTTAATAATAATTGTGGACTACAATTACACACTTCCTTTCCAAGCTATTCGAATTAATTGGGATATTTTCCCCATTTTGAAGATAAAGCTGTAAAATAAATTTAAATTAGAGATAGGCATTAAATCATGAATCATAACTCATAAGCAGGTAATAGGCATTTCCCTAAAATAACCAAAAACTCGATTTTTCATAATCATAGGGATCTCTAATCCATTTTTGAAGAACTAATGTTGGGATTTGGTTAACAGTTAATATAACATTATTAATTTAATATTTCAGAAAAAAACATGTTCTAGAATTTTCCACATAGACTCCAGTTTTGAAGATAGATAACAAAGAAAATATATAATAAAATAACACATCAAATCAAGAATTATAAATTATAATCATGGAAGGGACATTTGGAGGCAATAGAAGCATATTGATATTCACATACATGAATAGCTCAACCTAAACAACGCATCCTGGTATACATCATAGGAAATATTTTTCTTGATTGTTCAATCAATCACATACTTGAAAGTTTATAGAATATTATCCATTTAATATATTAATCAGGATACTAATATGATAATAACTCTTAATTTATCTTTTCATGATAATTACAAATTAATTGATGTATAAATAAATTTAAAAAAAAAATTCAAGAATGATAGTAATTAATTTCTTAAGCAACCAATTGGATTTCTAAAGAATAAATTCAAAGGTTTTCAAATGAATAGAGCTTCCTACTACATTTTGCTCTTATATGTCTAAATCAAAACAAATAATGTTATGGTATGTCTCACCTCCAGCAACACTTCTAATAAAACGTATGGGAAGATATAGTTTGTTAAGCATGATATCCAACTACTTGTCGTACAAGCCCTGTAAATTCAGAAATTACGTGTGATTATGATTATATTAATATAGGCATCCCTCCCCACAATCACTAATGTGGTGGATATGTTCAATGGAGTAAAAAATGTGTGAAAAATACATGAGAGAGGATGAGTGAAAAAATAGATAAGAGAAATATATATAATTTAATTAGGAGTAAAAATGAAAAAAAAAACAACGTATTAAATATTTATGTACATTCAAAGGCTATTTTATAAACAACAAAGACTGAACCCATTAAAAAATTAAAGCTTTTTTTTTTTTTTTTTTGATAATAGAAGGAAGAAAGCAAAAACAAATTAATTCACTACAGACAATCCCTCCAACTCCGAGCGCAGACCATTGCGTATGCAATCAGGTGGTATGCTAATGATCTGCATATCCATTGCCATGTTCATCGCGTTGGCAGCCATGGCATCAGCCACCAAATTAGCATCCCGGTTACAGCGACGAAACTCAACATTCCACGTCCTTCCCAGCAACTGTCACTACAAAAAAAAAGGTATTTTGTAGCGGTGCAATTGTAGCGGTTATCTTAAACCGCTACAAATTATAGTATTTGTAGCGGTTTTCACCTAAACTGCTACAAATTTGTAGCGGCAAGATTTTTTGTAGCGGTTTCCTACAAAAAAATCACTACAAATTTGGCGCGAAATTCCTGCCAAAACTTGTAACAGTGATTTTGTAGCAGTTAATGCACATAAACCGCTACAAAATACCAAAGGTCAGAATTTTGTAGCGGTTTTGGGCAATAACCGCTACAGAATTTCAAGAGTCTCAAAATTTGTAGCGGTTTTGGGCAATAACCGCTACAGAATTTCAAACGTTGTGAACTTTTGTAGCGGTTATTGTAGAACCGCTACAAATTTAATTATTTGTAGCGGTTAGAGTAGCGGTTATTTTAATAACCGCTACTAATATCGGGCCTATTTAAACCCCCATTTCCTTCATTTCTCCTTTTGCTCATTTTGTTTCCTGAGATTTTTCTGAGTGATTTCTTCGAGATTTGAGCGTTCAGACGTCTCTATAGGAGTTTTTGCTCAGTATTCCGTAGTATTCGCACTTGAGGTACGTATATAACACGTATTTTTATTTATATTTGTATTTTTATTATATTTTTGCATAATAATGGACTAATTTTTTTTTTAATTTTTACAGTTGATATGGCTTCAAGACAGGATAAGGGGAAGGCCCCTGAGGTCCCCAGACCGACTTTACGGGGTGGCAGCAGCCGGGCAGGGGGCAAAGGGAGGGGGCAACACGCAGGCAGGGCTACCGCGGCATCTCAGCCCATCCCCCCACAGGCACCGCAGACGATCCCACAGGCGACGACCGCATCAGAGGTGCCTGAGGTGGAGAGGCCAGAGATTAGCGTTGAGGACTTCCTCAACGAGGAGGAGTTCGAGATCCCGATTGGGTTCAGAGAGATGGAGCAGTTCCTCGATGAGGAGGACGCTCGGGAGCAGAACAACCCACGAGGGTCGTCTTCGCGGTCCACTGGGTTTGAGGTGCAGGTCGAAGGTAAATTAATTTTTTAATTTAGTAAATTATTTATTTAAATTAGAAATGTTAACTTTGCATTATAATTTATCTAACGTGTGGTCAACTGTGCAGATGAGCAGGGGAACGTGTCGACGAGGAGGCTGGATGTGGCCGGTCTGAACAGCATGGACCGGTCCCTGCGAGTTATAGTGCCGTGGAACGAGGGCACTGACCAGCCGATCCACAATGGGGGTCACCTGCTCAACCGCTTCCTGAGTGACCTGGGAGCAAATTGGATGCGGTTCCCCCTTCACTTCCCGACGTGGAGGCACATTCCGAAGGGGCCGAAGGACCAGGCTTGGGAGGAGGTGGTTCAGGTAATTAAAACTATTTAATTAATATTTTTTGTAATTAATTCTATTTAATTATTTTTTTTAAATTATGGTTTTTATAAGTATTGATATTTAAATAAATTTTTTTCAGCTGCGGTTTGCCGTCCGGGCCAACCGGAAGAGGTACGCCCTCATGAAGATGGGCGACGCCTGGAGGAACAGGAGGAACCGTCTCTTCCACAGGGCGGATAAGGACGGGACGATGCCTCTGGAGCAGCTGATCGAGAGCGTCCCGGACGGCGTGCCGACGAACGACTGGGCACGTTTCGTCCAGTTCAGGAGGAGCCCTCAGGCGCAGGTAATGTATTTATTATATTTTTGATATTATAATTTCAATTTAATTTGTATTTAATTTTAAATTATAATACATTTAATTATTTGTTTTTCCAGGAGCTTTCTCAGAGGAATACCGAGATCCGGGCGCAGCAGACGATCCACCACACAGCAGGATCGAAGACCTTTGCTGTGACCTACAGCGAGCTGGTAATTTTTCAAAATATCACTTACTTTTAGCTGATTATTTCATAATACTAATTGTTTTGTAATTATTTCAGGAGACGAAGGCACAGCAGGAGAACCGTCAGACGGATTATGCGGAGCTGTACGCCATCACACACAGACACCGTGACGGGACTGCGACCTCTCAGCAGGTAGAGGCGGCCATTGTAAGTAATTTTATTATTATATTTTTTATAAAACCAAGTTAATAATGAAAAATGCTAATTATTAATTATTTCATAAAATGGCAGGAGCGGATGCAGCAGTCGCAGGCTGAGCTGCGACAGACCCAGCCTGAGGAGTCACAGGGGTCAGTGGACCCGACGGCTCCTTTGAAGGCGGGTCTGGCTCAGCCTGAGCACCTCGGACCCGTGCGGGGGATGGGGATAGGCGCCAGACCCATCATGATCTACGGCAGGAGCGCCGCCTCTGAGGCTGGCAGCTCTAGAGGGGTCAGACGTCGGAGGGACGAGTCTATTGACCAGCTGCGGTCAGATTTGGAGCAGACGCAGCAGCAGATGGCGCAGCAGCAGCAGATGCAGCAGATGCAGGTGCAACAGCAGCAGCACCTGCAGATGCATGCAGATATGCTGTACGCTCAGCAGACGCAGTGGCGTGAGATCATGAACAACATGCTCGAGGGAGCTTGGAGTCGCCTGTTCCCGAACGAGCAGCATCCAGCGGTTCCCCCTGTCCCTCGCTACGTCGTCCCAAGTACTACTCCTCCTGCTACTGCTCCTCCTCCTGCTGATGACGATGGTGCGGTTCACTCTGCGCAGCGGCCATATCCAGTGGCATCTGGGGGAGCCCCACCTGAGGGAGCACCAGAGGATCAGCCCCCAGCTCTTTAGTTTAGGACATTTTCTTTTGTGAAAACATTTGTAAATATTTATGAGTTTTTATTTCAGAACTTTCTTATTGTGTTTTATATAATTATATTTATATTATTAGATCGCGTTGAAATAATTTATGAATGATTTATATCTAAATTTTAAAAAAAATAAAGTATATATATATTTGTAGCGGTTTTAAGTTACAACCGCTACAAATCTATATATTTGTAGCGGTTTTAAACTAATAACCGCTACAAATGTATATATATATTTGTAGCGGTTTATCTTGAGAAACCGCTACAAATATATATTTTTGTAGCGGTTATACACTAATAACCACTACAAACACTCAAATCATTTGAATTTTGAAATTTTTCGCCTTTGTACACATTTGTAGCGGTTATATTATGTATAACCGCTACAAATTAGAAAATTATTTTTATATTTAATGTCCAACGGCTTTAATATTAGTAGCGGTTTTATATATATAACCGCTACTAATACGTTGAACATTTGTAGCTGTTTTATATATATAACCGCTACTAATACTCAACAAGTACATTTTGAATTTCCCACCAATTAACGGCTTGAATATTAGTAGCGGTTTTATATATATAACCGCTACTAATACTCAACAAGTACATTTTGAATTTCCCACCAATTAACGGCTTGAATATTAGTAGCGGTTTTATATATATAACCGCTACTAATATTTTATAACTGTAGCGGTTGGTGTAGCGGTTTAATAACCGCTACAAAATTATAAACGTTGCAATTTCAGAATATAAGGTTCTAGGCATTTGTCATTATCTTCTCACTCATCTTCTTCTCTATACTTTCTTCTCTCTCACTTGTAGCTATGGATAAATCATGGATACGGTTGCCGCGCAATTCTCCTGAATATTTGTACGGATTACACAATTTCTTAGATTTCGCATTCACTCACGCCAGCTGTAATGGCAAGATCGTCTGTCCGTGTCGGAAATGCAAGTTCAAGAAGTGGCATGTACGAAATGTTGTGAAGGAACATTTGCTTGTGAAGCCTTTCCCTAAGGACTATACGTTCTGGGCAGTTTATGGTGAGAAAGCCGGCATTAGATATGACGATGCTCTTCCTCGAAGTTCTCAAGTAGGCGTTCAAGTATATGAAGATGATCCTGTGAATGATGCTGTGCGTGATGCGTTTGGATTTCAAGGCGACAACTTCAACGAAGAAGTACACGGCTCTGAGCCGGCTTTTATGGGGAATGAAGCAGCTCGGGATTTTTTCAGCTTGATGGATGAGGCAGATCGTCCTTTATATCAAGGTTGTCGCAAATATTCTAAATTATCTTTCTTGATCGTCCTTTATATCAAGATTGCGTTGGCGACCGACGGGTTCAATCCTTTCGGGAATCTTAGTACAAGTTACAGTATTTGGTCGGTAGTCTTAGTTCCCTACAACTTACCCCCTGGATGTGTATGAAACAAAGCTCTTTCATTATGTCTATGATCATTCCAGGCAAAATGGCACCGGGCAATGACATCGATGTGTATCTCCAACCGCTTATTGCGGAATTGCTTGACCTGTGGAATGTCGGCTTGGAGACGTACGACGCTTACAGCAAGACTTTGTTCAACATGCGTGCAGCCTTAATGTGGACGATTAGTGACTTTCCTGGCCTTGGCACATTATCTGGTTGGAATGTGCATACTGGGTCGGCGTGTCCAGCTTGCAATTTTGACTCTGACACATTGCGCCTTCCCCACAGTCGAAAGTGGTGCTTTATGGGGCATCGGAGGTTTCTCGATGGAACGCATAAGTTCAGATTGCAACGGAATCGCTTCAATGGGAAACCAGAGAAAAGAGGACCACCTCAGACTTTGTCCGGTACAGATATCTTACAGCAGCTTGAGCATGTTGACTTCGAGTTTGGAAAAAGCGACGATTCAGCACAAACTCGCCAAAAGACGCGCAGGACTTCAACGCCTCAGCAGTGGAAGAAGATAAGTATTTTCTTCACGCTTCCATATTGGAGATCTAATTTACTTCGCCACAGTCTTGATGTAATGCACATTGAAAAGAATGTTTGCGACAATATGCTGTATACGTTGCTTAACGAACCCGGCAAGACAAAAGATCACCTTCAAGCGAGGAAAGATTTACGCGACATGGGAGTTCGTGAAGACGCTTGGCCAGATGAGCATGACAGATTTACACCGGCAAAGTTTACCCTCACTAAACCGAACAAGGATGTGTTCCTCCCGACGTTGAAGAAATTAAAAGTTCCTTATGGGTATTCTAGCAACATTTCTCGATGTGTTGACTTGCAGGCTCGAAAGGTTGCTGGCCTGAAGAGTCACGACTCACATGTTCTTATGCAGCAGTTACTCCCTCTGGCTATAAAGAATACACTTCCTCCCGATGTTTCCATCGTTTTGGTGGAACTTTGTTCTTTCTTTCGGAAGTTGTGTTCTAAGGTTTTGATCGTTGAGGAACTCGATCAGCTGCAGTCGAAAATCATTCTTATGCTTTGTCACTTGGAGATGATCTTTCCTCCGTGCTTTTTTACTGTGATGGTTCACCTCATAGTCCACCTCATTCATGAAACAAAGCTCGCTGGACCAGTACAATATCGTTGGATGTATCCGATTGAGAGGTACTCATTTTAAATATGTGCTTTAATTTATTGTCCGTATTTAATGTTTGCTAGTCGTCCTTTTCATCATTTTATATCAATTTTCTCTTATATACTTCGTAGGTTCCTTGGGAAATTAAAATCTTATGTGAGGAATAAAGCGTGGCCAGAAGGTTCTATAGCTGAAGGCTATATAGGGGATAAGGTGTTATATTTTTGCTCAAGGTATTTTGATGATCTTAAGACGGCTTTCAACCGCCCGCCTCGTGTTGACGATTGTCCTGAACCTACGCCGACATCAGGAGAATTTATCCCTCGTGTTGGTAAACCAGTTGGAGCAACTGAGAACTTCAAACTAACGGCAACTGAGAAGTTCCAAGCACATAGACATGTCTTGATTAATTGCACTCAAGTTGAACCTTTCATACGGTAAGAATTGTACACTCACATGTTATTCGATCTATATCTTTCGTAACATTTCTCACTTTCATTTCACTAACGCCTTTCCATTATTAATTGCAGGGAATTCAGAAGTCATGTCAAGCGTCAACTCAGGATCCGTACACAGACATCCTCGGAAGTTGATAGGAGGGTCCACAGAGAATTCCCGAGCTGGTTTGCGCGCAGAATACTAAATGACCACAACCCACACTCACCAGATTTTAGAGCTCTCGCAATCAGCCCTCTTGATCATGCAAAACGGTTTACAACATACAATGTCAATGGTTTTAAGTTTTGCACAGTTTCACGGGATTAAGGATTGCAAACACAGAATTCGGGTGTTTATGGCACATTTGGGACAAGGAGTTATGCGAGCAGCAGTGACGCCAACATGCAGTTCGGAGGCGTCCCTTACTATGGCAAGCTTCTTGATGTGGTCGAGCTTAATTATCAAGGCCGTTTCACCGTGACGCTGTTCAAGTGTTTGTGGGCAAAAACCACTACTTCTCGGGGACTGACAATTGACGACCTAGGGATCACATCAGTCAATTTCTCACGGCCGATTCATACTGGTATTTCTCAAGATGATGAGCCATATATTCTAGCTTCAGAGGCACATCAGGTTTATTATGTCGAGGACGAGAGGCACAGGGATTGGCACATGGTTGTTCATTTAAAGCCATAAGACCTTTACGACATGGGTGAAGGCGATAACATAGCCTACGAGAGTGAGCCATTTCAACCAGCTGATTTTGAAAACTACTTCCCTGAAGGCGATGACAATTTACCTCTACTGCGGTGAGTTTTTTTAAGTCCACGTCATTTGAATTACATTTTTTAAATTTAATAATACATCAATAACAATAATTTTTCTACAAAATTCCTGTAGGGATGGCGACGATGAGTGATCAAATTCAAGTGTAAAAAATTTGTCTTTACAAAAAATGCAAAAAATTTGTTTTAAAATAAAATGTAAAAAAAATATTTAAAAAAAATTAAAATAATATTTGTAGCGGTTATTAAACCGCTACAAAAATATAAATAACCGCTACAAATTAATAACCGCTACAAATAGCACTATGAATATTAAACCACTACAAAAATATAAATAACCGCTACTAATTAATAACCGCTACATTAACCGCTACAAATAATACGTGGATCCCTATAAATACCCTTATCACAACTCATTTCAAACACTCCCCAATTTCTTTTCACATTACCTTTCTTTCATTTCCTCTCATTTACAACTTCTTTCGTATGAGTAGAGGAGCTGAATAATACGATCAAATATGGTAACAAGATTTTTAATTTTTTTTAGAATACTTCTTTCCTTTCTATAAAATTTATTCTAACCATTTTTTTTCTAGATATATCATAACTCTATCTCATTTTCATCTATTTTTCATACACAATTACATTATATTAGAAAACATAATAATTCCTTATTACCTACCTATCCTTAATAATATTATTAATATAAATTTTATACTAATCCTATTCAATTACATTTTTCCTTTTTATTTATTAATAAGTTAAACTATTGCATAATAAACTAATTGAAATAGATAAAATAATAACAAAATAAACTATTTAATATAATATTGAAAAAACAGAAAAAAAATCATCGTATATTTTTTTTAAAAAATTTAAATATTTGTAGCGGTTATTAAACCGCTACTAAATAACGCGCCTTTTTACAGCTCAATTTAAATTTTTTGGCGCCAATTCTCAAAATTAGTAGCGGTTTATTAACTGCTACAAATAAAAAATGTCATTTTTTTTTCGCCAACAAATTTTGAATTTTTTATATTTGTAGCGGTTTATTAACCGCTACAAAAAAAAATTCTTTTTTTAAGCTGTCAATAAAATTTTTTATATTTGTAGCGGTTATATAACCGCTACAAATATCTCTGGGTGTTGTAGCGGTTAATATGAACTGCTACAAAGGTTGTAGCGGTTATTTTTGATTGAGTAGCGGTTTTATAAAACCGCTACAAAACCGCTTGCAACGTACGATTTAGTAGCGGTTTCTCAAACCGCTACTAACCTATTTTGTAGCGGTTAGAACCGCTACGAATACCCATTTTTAACCGCTACTAAATCACGTTTTTTTGTAGTGTGTTGTATCTCAGCAAACACATCATAGTCAGGGTAGCCGTCATTAACAGAGGACATAACTCCAGCAATAACCTCCTAGCAATCACTCTCCACAATAAGAGAAAGGCATCCCTGGTCTCATGCCAGCTTCAAAGCCCATAACGCTCCTTATACTTCCGTTGTAATAACGGTGCCTTGGCCCACCTGAAATCCGAAGCCTTGGATAAAGTTCCCTTGGCTATCCCTCATGACACCACCACAAGTGCACAGGCCAGAAGTAGCATCATAAGAGCCATCGACATTGTACTTCAACACATTTGACGGAGGAGGGCACCAGTAAGATTGAGAGCGCCCCTCATGCAAAGAAGCCGCTGTGGTCCCAACTCCCCAGGAAAGACATGCACGTGATCGCGCAAGAATCATCTCTGGGCTCCATAGCCTATCATTAAAGATGTACTCATTCCGCCCAAGACATATCTGCCGACAAACAATTGCAAACCATAATCTAAACTCGAATCCCCAAACTACATCCTTTGCCCGAAGACACCAGCGAACCCAGCTCTCCAGATCTAACAGGGAGAAGAACGTGTGAGACCATTTGCGCGGAAGCATGACCTCCCAAACCCATCTCACATAAGATCAGTCACGTAGTGCATGAACCAGAGATTCCTGGGCAGAAGAATAAAGCGCACAGAACCCCGTAGGATGAAGCCCCCGTGCATGCCGAGCCAAATTTGTTAGCAAGCGATTATGGCAACAAAGCCAGAAGAAAGTGTGATATCGCTGAGGAACCCGGAGCTTCCAAACCATCTTCCACGCTGGATGCTGTACTGATGACCCCTGATTTGAAAGGTAACCATAGGCTGATCTTAAGCTAAACAACCTGTTATTAGACCATTGCCAAACAGGACTATCCCTCCTGGTAGATGAAACTGGTTGTACCCGACTAATAGCACACCACAGAAGGGGGTAGAAGTTCCTCAAATTTTCCCTAATTCCAGACCCCCGATAGAGTTAAACAATCTGCGACCTTCCAGTCTAAAAAAGCTTCAGGTATATGACCGATAGCCAGAGATTGTAGTGGTCCATGGTGAGGGACCCAAGCATCTTTCCAAAAGGAAGTAAAGGTACCACTCTGTATACGCCAAGCCAAACATGCCCGTACTAGGTCCCAAGTAGAGCGAATCCCTTTCTATGTACGTGACTCTAATCTATGTCGCTCAACCTTTGGAAGTAAGTCTTGCCCACATTTATACTTTTCCCTAATGAATCTCACCCACAACAAATCCGATCATGTCAACAATGACCACCCTAACTTCATCATATATGCATTATTCAGGATCGATGCGTGTCGCAAACCCAAGCCTCCATCTTTCTTACGATGGTACACACTGTCCCATGAGACCAAATGGACCTTTCGGCGTGTATTGGTACTCCCCCACAAAAACTTACGGCATTTCTTATCAATTTCTACACACATAGACATAGGTAAGGGTGTCGTTTGCATAGCATATGAGGGCATAGCTGAAGCCACCGACATTACTAATGTATGGTGCCCTGCCAACGAGAGTGTATTGGCCTTCCAATTAGCTAGTCTGGAGTCCATCTTATCCAACATAAATTTGTAAGTATTCCGAGATACCTTCTCATGTAGTAAAGGCATTTCCAAGTATTTTTCCCAGGTTTGAGCACGGTACAAAATTCAGGAAATCACAAATTTCTCTACTTTTAGTATGACCCACATTCCGAGAAAAGTAAATTCGTGACTTGGCCGTATTTATCTTTTGTCTCGATATCTCACAAAAGTCATCAAGTGTAGCCTTCATAATAGCTGCCTGGTCCATGTCTGCTTCCACAAACAACAATAAATCATCAGTAAAGAATACATGAGAAATAGGTGTACCTCTTTTTGAAAGTCAAAAGGGGTGCCAATCCCCACTAGCCACTGCATTCTGGATTAAGTGCCCCAACCGCTCAATAGCTAGTACAGATAGATATGGAGAAATAGGATCCCCTTGGCGCACTCCTATAGTGGGAATAAAGTCTTTCGTAGCCGATCCATTCCAGAGAATTATCATATGAGGCGTAGAAACAAAGTGCTCAATCACACTTCTGATATTGGCTGAGATGTCCAGTTCCTGTAGACAATCAAACACAAAGCTCCATCGAACACGATCATAGGCATTTTCAAGATCAATCTTAATAGCCATAAAGCCTGTTCGCTTCTTCAACCCATGCATGGAATGAATGATCTCCTGTGCCAGGATTACATTATCAGAACTTTGTCTCCCCTTCACAAAACTACACTGATTCGGTGCTATTACTAAGGGCATAATAGACTTTAGTCGATTCGAAATAATTTGCGTCACAATTTTATACACTACATTACATAAACTTATTATACGAAAATCACGAATGGTCTGGGGATGAGCAACTTTTGGAATTAAGACAATCTGGGTCCCATTAATTTCCTGCACTATACTAGGGTTTTGAAAAATCTTTTGAACCTGCTTAATCACCGAACTACCAATAATGTCCCATTGGCTTTGAAAGAATAATGGGTTCAAACCATCTGGACCAGGGGCTTTAAGGGGTCCCATATCAAACAATGCCTATTTAATTTCAGTACTGGAAACTGAGGAACCAATGGCACATTTCTGGGAGTCACTTAAGGCTGGATATGTAAACCCAAAAACTAAAGAATCCGTACCCATGCAGTCCTCCGTATATAACTGTTCAAAAAACTTTGTGCTCATCTCCATAATCTCCTTCTCGTCATAGGACCACTCGCTCGAGCCCAATTGCAATGCTTGGATCTTATTGCGTCTCCTCCTACTATTAGCAACTGAATGGAAGAAGCGAGTATTTCGATCACCATTAACAAACCACTGCGACCTCGAATACTGTCTCCACATCAAGTCCTCTTGTGATAGGATGGCCTCCAACTCACACCATAAGTCAAAACGCAATTTCTCTAGTCGATTAAAAGCCCCAAAAGATGCAATTTTATTATTCACCCCTTCTAGTCTTCGGTATAGTCTATCATTCTTTTTCCTTATGTCCCCAAATACCTCCTTATTCCATACTTTAACTTGCTGTTGAAAGTTTGAAACCAAGTCACCCCAATGCTGGTTCACATCCCAGTTTTCTTTAACGAACTCTAGAAAGCCCTCATGAGTGGTCCATGGAGCGAAAAATCGAAAGGGTTGCTGTTGACAATCCGATTGGAACAAATTATCCGTGTCAAGCAACAGTGGACAATGATCCGATTTAAATTTAGGCAAGTGAAGAACAGAGGCATTCGGAAAAGACTCATGCCACTTATCATTAACCAAGACCCTATCTATACGATTGTGGCTCCCAGCACGACCCCAAGTATACCGAGGACCACCAAAACCAATATTTTTTATAACTTTCTTTTATACAGGTTGCATTTTATAAATTACTTGCCAATATTAAATTAAAAAGAAATATCCACCTATCAATCATATCAAACGGAGTTAAAGAATCAGTTAACTTGGGGGTGGAATTACACCCTTTTAATTATATTAGGGGTAAAATTATACCAATAAATAATTTAGGATTCTAAGTACACCTTTACCCTATGTATTATGTGAGTGTATTATGTATGATTGAGCTGCCATATATATGTGTATGTATAAAATAATTAATTGATCTGAATGGTAATAATACATACATACATACATACATACATACATACATACATGCATGCATGCATACATACATACATACCTACCTTAATAATAATAATATATATGTATATATATAATGGCAAAAACCTAATGCATACCAGCTAATTAACGTCGAATGATCTAGACTACTCCATTTTGGGCATGGAAAGTTTGGTCGGTTTTTTGGAAGGCCGCTTGTGTATACATGGAATACGTTGAAATATTTTCAAAATAAAGGTATGTTTATATTAAAAAGACCCAGTTGATATGTTACAAGATCAAAAAGTGTGATGATATTAATATAAGGTTATGACCTTTTAATTGAATAATTATTTGGTTTGAAGAAATTAAAGTAATACTTCCCCCATTCTTAATATAAGACACATTTATCTAATTTGATTGGATTAAGGAAATTAGTTAGGTTAGTTAATATAACATGTATTTTCTAAAATACACTAATCATCTTTCTTAATTTCTTCATTGACTCTCCTCTTTGATTATTATTGAGAGAACATCAATAAGCTAAGAGTAAATTAGGAAAAGGTTGACAAATATGATAATTATGTTTTATATTTAGAACTACGATAAACTCCCCAAATATATCTTATATTAAGAATCGAAGGGAGTACAAATCAAGGCATTCACCTTATAGTGTAAGTTATTATTGTCTTGACTTGAGTTTTTGTGAGTACAAGTACAAGTAATCAAATATCTTTATCATATATCCTAAAAAAGATTGTCGTCCACCCAATTTGCATTTGAAATTTAGGATAGGTGACAACGAATTGAACAAAAAGAAAGTACTAATTCACACCTCCAATATATTCTGCATATATAAATTTCTTCTTAATCTCTTTTTCTTTAATTATTATTCGAAAACTATTGCCGCCAATATACAGAGGGACACCTTGTCTATATGCAGAAATAAAATCAAATTCTTGGTGCACAATAAGCATGTTTGTTTGAGCTTATAAAAACTTATAAGTTGCTTTTTACGTAAATCGAGACACAACTCCTCTCACATACTTACTTCGTATACCGTAAATCACTATTAAAAAGTAACTTATAAGCAATCGAATCGCTAAAACAAACATACAAATATCATTTTGTTACGTTAAGACGTTGGCCTAAGTAGAAAAACAGGAGATTTTTACTCCCTTCATGTAAAAGAAAGAAAGAAGAAAAAAGTAAGGCCAAACAAGTAATTTTGATAAAGAAATCTCAATCATCAAATCTGAAATTACTCTAAAAGATTAGAACTATTGTAATTAATTAGAAATTAAATATTATTGTCCATCTCTGAGATCGGGAACTGCTTCTATCCCATATATTTTCCTTTCTTTACTTCTCCTTTACCACCTTCATCGCCATTTAATCAGGATTCAATGGTTTAAATTTGATGTTTTATAAAAATATTATATAATTTTATATAAAAATATCTAAATAAATTTAAATAGTTAAGATTTGATATCAACAATTCACAACTATAATAAAAAAGTGAGAAAAAAAATCAACTTCATATGATAATAATTTGCTCTTATAACTATTCAAGTTAAATTTTAATGGTTTAAATATTTATATGGTTTTATATAAAAACATAATAATTTTTCTGTTCAGTACAAAAAAGATCTCTCCACCATTATGGGTGGAAACATGCCAAGTTAACCCAGGCTTTGGTCTTAACAGACCTGACCTATATTGTGGCAAATCGGTCTGTACCTACAAGCCTTTTTGTCAGCCAGAGCCTAGCCTGGTCATTAAAAGGCCTATATATATATATATATATATTTGGATGAAACTTGCATTTTTAAAAGAGACAACTTTTTTTTTTGTTCAATATTAAAAGAAATAACTATTTTAAATCTATTGGGAAAAAAAATCGGCAAAGTTGTCCATTACAATGGAACAATGGATTAGGAAGTTAATTTTCTTTTTATTTTTATTTTTTTGTGGACCCAAATTAGGAAGTTAATTTTCAGATATACTAATGAATTAGGAAGTTAATTTTCGAATATAACCAATACCAGTAATTAAGGTAGATGAAATGTAATTATTATTTTTTTCATAACCATTTATTTTTCTTTTTTAAGTAGAGTAATTATTTTTTTTTTAATTTTTGTAAGTACTTGATAAGCCCAGACCCCGG
Organism: Inga oerstediana; assembly: GCA_963210345.1. NCBI lineage: Eukaryota > Viridiplantae > Streptophyta > Magnoliopsida > Fabales > Fabaceae > Inga > Inga oerstediana. The sequence continues at coordinate 65,262,436 of OY723408.1, forward strand.
CAGGCCTAAAAGGCCTATTAATAAGATTTGACCTTGCTTTTTTTTATTAACAGGTCATGCTTAATCATGCTCTAAATAGGTCAGGTCATGGGTCCCTAAGAATCCGTGTGACTTGTTTCCAATCCTATCCACCTTATATCAAAAACGCAGCCTGAGATCCCGGATTATGCTTGTGGCTCAGTCATGGCCTCTTGGAAAAGTAAATAGGAGGGACCCAAGTGTAAGAAAATGAAGCATGCCATGATATTAATGGAGGCAATTACTCTGCAACGTGAAAAAAAAAAACAGAAAAATCACAGCCAGATCTCAAATAAAACAAATTAAAAAATAGTTTCTTTATATTTCAAAATAAAAAAATGGTCTAAGAATTTATCAATAACATCCCTGAACTTATCAATGATCCACATCTAAAATTGTCAATGAAATCATATTTTTATTTTAAAATCTGAAGAGACAATTTCTTCATTTTTTTCTCTTATTTAAAATTTGACTATAATTTTCCCAAAAAAAAAGATGGAGGGCTTTTTAGTTCATACCACAATTAATTGTACTTAATTTTAGATATATGGGTCAAATGAAGCCACCGGAATCGCCAAAACAGCAATCAAATATAGAGACCGCTATATTTTTTAAATTCTTTAAAAAAATACTCTAACACATCTTAGTTTTATCTTAATTATACAGACATTTCTTCCAATTTAAAAATATACATTTAAGTTCAAACCATTAACTCTATTAAGAATATTCTTAAAAAATATTTAATTAAATTTTAATTACTAATACACCCCTCATCATTCTTTTCTTTAATTAAATGTTTTTTAGATGAATACCCTTCATCATTCTAAATCCCAAAATTTTAGCTAAAATTATTTTGAAGCAATTAATAGTTTTATATTTCATTTCATTTTTTCCTTTTTGCACAGTTGTTTATTTACAAAAATTCAAGTAATCTAGCTAACGTAGGCATAAAAATTTGATTAATACATACTTAACTGAACATATTTATAATTGTTTATGGCATAAATTGTTTTTGAAAATTTTAAATTTTAAATATATATTAGTTATATAATCTCGCAAACTTATATCATTTATACTATATGATAAAAAAATATATGTCTGAAATATGGTTTTAGTTCGTTAAAAGAAATAGTAAATAAGTTTCCATAAATTTAATGAAAAATTTAAATTATAAAATTTATAATATAATAAAAAGAATACATTCTATCACTTTGAAAACATGTGCATTAGCTAGAATTTTTGTAACATTGTGTAAAAATTATTTTCTGGTAATATCAAAAACTATTATTTCCTGGAATAATTTTTATGGTAAATGGGGATGCTCTAGTCAAAATAAAATTTGAGAATCCAACTTAACCGTCAACTAACAGTTTGAGTAGATGGAAAAGGGGTCTCAAAAATATGGGGGAGATTTGTGTGATATGTATTTTAATTTTAAGAGAGGTTTATATATGTTTTCAAAATAGAGACAAGGTTTATGTGATTTAGATAAAATAGGAGGGTATTTAGTGTATTTTATTTTTAAATTAAGATCATATAATTTTTAACGAAAGAGTATAGCATTGCAATTTTTGTTAATATTTCGTGCACGACATTTTGCACTTTAAATAATAAATATTCAATATTTTGAGAGAATAGCACTGTTTAGAGAACCAGGCGGTCGGACCGGTTGGACCGTCGGCCGGTCATTGAAGCGGGCCGGATTTATGCATTGAGCCGTTTTTCTTAAGGAGCCGTTTTGGACCGTCGTTTAGCCGGTTTTGAGCCGTCAACCGTTATTGAGCCGGAAACCGGACCGGTTTTTCAAAAATCGTCCGGTCCAATAAAAAAAAGTAGGAAATTTTTTTTCTGCAATTTTTTTTTATATTTGATGCTAAAAAAAAATTTAAAAAATGGCATATAAATTTTAGACATGTTATTTTATTTTATTAATATTATATGTTACTATTTTTTTTGCCAAGTATATTATATGTTACTAATTTTAATAATTTGGTTTGTTATAAACTATTTTATAAAAATGCTTTTGAAGAAAAAGGCAATGATGTTTATCCTCAAGCTAAGTGGTATAATCTAATATCTTTCAAGAAACTCATGCTTGGATCAATCAAGAACCACCAATATTTGGCAAGTCATGAAATTATTATTGTTAATACATTTTGTTAGGTTGATGATTGATTTAATGGTCTTCCTTAAATGATATTTTGTTACTTTATTAACTTCATATGAAATTAGACTGAAGATTAATTGTAATATATAATATATATTATTTTTAAATTTAATTATTACGTCACCGGTCCGACCGAACGGTCCGACCGTTCCAACCGGTTGAACTATGACCCGTTGACCTTTCCGGCTCGACTTCCGGTCTGGCTTTTAAAACATTGGAGAATAGTCTTAAGAAAAAAGTGGTTGTTATTCATAAATAAATAAATAAATTGGCAATTGATTGAGCCGACATATAATGAGGATAGGCGTAATGAGGAGTGAAAAGACGCACAAGGAATAGATGGGCGATGAGTTATATAGGTGCGGTTATTAATATACAGGTGAGGTTATTAATGCCGTAGACAATATGTGCAATGCATGAATTATGTGCCATGGGCACATTTGATTGAATCCTCACTGTGATTACAACTGCAAACCACGTATCCACATTTGGTCCCTTCCATCAAATCATACCAGTAAATGCTCCTCCTTCTCTGCCACATTTGCTTGTTTTTTTATTTTTATTTTCTTATATTTTTATATAATTTTCATTTTCATTTTTGAAGGGGAATTATAACGAGGTTCTAAGAGACAAACTTAATTATCAACAATTCATAATAATATGTGAGGTGTTGTCGTCTTTTATACTAAAATTTATCATTACATAATTTTTAGTTGTTATTGAAACTTCATAATAATTAAGTTTTTTTTGTTCTTTGATACCTCATAGTAATTCTTGATTTTCTTATAGCCAGCTGACTCACATCCAGGTTATAGATGTACTCTCAAATTAAAGACTCACAAATTTGCCCCAGCACGAATGTCAGCAACAAAACTTGGACTGCAATTATTAAATGTGCATTAGGTGCAGAAAATCACATGCTTTCTGAACCACCTTCTCTACTCAAATTTTTCCTTTAGACCAAAATTGCAAAATGATAGAAGAAGACGCCATTTACTTGTTTGTCATTTAGGTCATCCTAAGCGAATGGGTCGTAAGTAATAGTTTAATACTAAAAAGAGTGACGTTCTATAAAGATTAAGATAAAGGTGAGCTAATTCATATAAACATATTTTTAATTAAATTGAATGAAATAATTTGAGATTGAGTACGTTTAATAAGGAATTTTAATGACAACAATAAAATAGAGCAATAAAAATTGGAAAAGTAATTCTAACTTTAACAGATTAAAGGCTTAATATTACTTCTTCCCCATTACATTGTTTGGAACTTTGCAATTATCAACTTATACTAATTGAATGAGTCTATATGCGTGTAAGTTAAAGGTTCTAAAATCATCAATTAAGTCCTCTTAAGTCAATATTGATTTTTAATCTTTATTAAAAATATTTAATCTCTTGTTTATAATTAATGAAAACCATCTTTTCAAAACAATCCTTCAATAAACTATGTTAAGCTGTTAGATATATCTCTATTCTAACAACAAACCATTTATTTAATCCATAAAATTTAAGTCTAGTATGATTTTTCTCAAGTTCTATAGCTAAAATAGCTCTCTCAAGCATAATTCAATTGAACTAATATAATCATGTGGTGATCAAGTACAATATAGCATTAAATATAAAGAAAAATCAGCATATATTTTCAATAACTAGCAAAAGCAAGAAGATCTAGCCGTTCTAATCTATACAATAGGTAAAAGTAATCCAAATGAGATTTTTAGTTACTTATAATCAATACAGACCAAAAACTAAGTTTAAAATTCATGTTGATATCAGCAAAATAGAAAGAATAGAGAGAGAAACCAGAAAATCAAAGAAAATCCTTGAATCTCTTCAAGAGTCCAAAATGCTCTAAGAACTCTCTCCCAAGTAGCCTTCCTTCGTGCCCAGCTTTTTTTGAGTCAAGAATGGTGATTTTTGGTGCCTCCCATTAGGTTAAAACCCTAAAATCTGTCACTTTTTCAAAACATACAGTATCAATTTTGCAACTTCGCTTTTGCTTCGTTGTAACAAAGCAACAAAGAACAAAGTCTGATAGAAAGGTCAATTTTTGGGATTTTTTCGCTTTTGCTTTGTTGCAGTGAATTAAAAGTGACTGAAAGTGTCTTCACACTAGTGGAAAAATCACTTTTACGGCCGGTTAAAAATGATATTTTAGATTAGTTTTAGATCCGGTCTTGATACAGCCGGTCTTAAAAGTCTGCTATTTTTTAGATCGGTTAACAAAACCGGTTTTAAAAATCATTTTTTTAAAACCGGTTTTAATAGCCTGGGTCTGGGTTCTGATTTTGTGAAGCTGATTATGTCCTGTGTTTCGTCTCCTTCCATGAGCATTATCTGGAACGGAATTGCCTCCAAGAGCTTCCGGCCTTCTAGAGGGGTGAGACAAGGTGACCCTTTGAGTCCCTATTTGTTCGTCTTGTGCATGGAAATGCTTGGCCAACTTATCCATCATGAAGTTGACTTGGGAAACTGGCTTCCTATTAAATTGAGCCCTAATGGCCCTAAGATATCCCACCTCTTCTTCGCGGATGATCTTGTCCTTTTCTGCGAGGCTTCTAACGAGCAGATGACGGTGATCAGGGATGTCATGACTCTTTTCTGCCAAGTCTCTGGCCACAAGATTAATCTGAACAAATCTAAAATGTTCGTATCAAAAAATGTCCATTTCAACAAGGCTTATGAATTAAGTCAATCTGTTGGGATCGGTTTGACTGCGGATCTTGGAAAATACTTGGGTGTCCCCATCCTGCACAAGAGAATGGTTAAGAGTACATTTGCTCCTCTTCTCCAAAAGGTGAAACTGAAATTGGCTAACTGGAAGGGTAAATACCTGAGTATGGCAGGTAGATCGACCCTCATCAAGTCTGTCCTTTCTACGATCCCTCAATATCAGATGCAATCGACCCTTATTCCGAAAGGGGTGTTAGCTATAATTGAAAAGCTCAGTCGAGACTTCTTTTGGAATCAACATGAGGACTCCAAAAAGATGCACCTGCTTTCATGGGATGTTCTTAAAAGACGTAAGTGTGAGGGAGGATTGAATATTAAAGACTTGCACTGCCAAAATAAAGCTTTTCTCATGAAACTTTGCTGGGGCCTTATCAAGAAACCGGATGCCTTTTGGGTGAAATGCTTAAGAGCGAAATATGTATGTGGTTCTGATAGTGTTCCTCATGTTCAAAGGTGGCGTAACCAATCGGCGGTTTGGTGTGGGGTGGTGACTGTCTGGGATGATTTCTTAAGAGGCCTTGGTAAATGCCTGAGAAGTGGCCGAAATACGCTTGCTTGGCAAGATCGCTGGGCCTCGGTGGACAAGCCCCTTAAATATTTTATCGTCAAGAATAGCCACCTTGTGGATTTAAGTGCTAATGTTTGCTCCTTTACGACTCAATCGGGTCATTGGGATAGAGCTAAATGGGAATCTTTCCTCCCAAATTGGGTGGTGGATAAAATTTTGTTGATTCCTCCTCCTTCGGGCGTTGATGAGGATTCTATCTGTTGGCTAAATGCTCCTGATGGGAACTTTAGTGTAAAATCAGCATACGACGCAATCTTTCATCAGAACATTCATAACCAACATGGTCACTGGCAGTCTCTATGGCGTTGGGATATTCCTGAACGTGTCAAATTTTTCCTCTGGCAAGTATTCCATGAAAGGCTTCCCACGAATGAGATTAGAGCGAGACACAACCCGGGAGTCTTAAACACTTGTCCTTTCCAGTGTGATAGTGTGGAGAGCATACTTCATATCTTGAGAGATTGTGAGCATGCCCAGAGAGTGTGGTCGGCTTTAACTAACCCCATATATTATAGTATGTTTTTCTCTGGTAATTTGCAGGATTGGCTCAATTGGAACTTACAGCACTCACCAGGAAAAAGTAAGATGTCCAGATGGCCTTGGCGTAAGGTCTTCAGTACCGCATGTTGGATGCTCTGGAAAAACCGATGTAGCCAAGCTTTTGAAGGGTCTTCAGACAGCCCGAAAGAGATTGTTCACAGATGCTTTTATCATCTCTCAGAAGGTGTGCAGAACGGCAAGTTTCGGCATCAAATTTTCCAAGTCCCAGAACGAGGTGTGCTCCACTGGCAACCCCCTGATCCAGGTGTTCATCGCTTAGATGTTGATGGTTCTGTTCTTAGTGACGGTCACGCTGCTTGTGGAGGTATTATTCGAGATCATCAGGGTAATTGGATACGTGGATTTCAACAGAAGTTAGGTCATGCTTTTCCTACTGCTGCGGAAATCCACGCAATCCGATGTGGCCTCTTGCTTTATAAACGGTTGGGCCTAAAGAAAATCAGGATTTTCACGGACTCTCTTCAGGCAGTACATATGTTATCCAACCATTCTGACTCGGACCATCCATTGTACAACGTGATTTTGGCAACCAGATCTCTTATTTATAGTGATTGGGAGGTAGAAATTTCCCATGCTCACAGGGAAAGCCTACGCTGTGCAGACTATCTTGCTAGATCGGCTCACACAATTTCGCACGATCATGAGGAAATTGGGATTTCACCAATTGATTGCTTTCATTTCTTTGCTTTGGACTGTGGTTTATTAGACCATGATCATCCTGTAGGATCTAGCCTATAGTGGATGTCACTTTCAAGCTTTGCTTGCCATTGTAACAAAAAAAAAAAATCATTTTTTTAAGACCGGTTGCTCGAAGACCAAGTCTAAAAAGTCAAGACTTTTTAGACCGGTTGTTTAAAAACCGGTATAAAACTTTTTTTCCAAGACTTTTAAGACCGGTTATTTTAATAACCGGTCTTAAAAGTGATATTTTTTTTAAAAAAAATAAATATGGCCTTTTTTTTTTTGTAGTCAAACGTACAGATGAGTAGAAGGGATTACAGTGAAAAATCGATTGCAGATACTTCAAAGCAAATTACCACCATCAGATTTCACAAAAACACCTTCCCTGTGAATCCCACTGCTAAAATTTCTGAAAACCTGAATTCCTGTATCGTTCACTAAGAACATCAAACAACATAGAAAGATAATGAACAGCTCTTGTAACAAAATTCAGGCACACCCATAAATTTAACTTTATATTCATATTCAGTTTCTTAGTTGAAACAATGAAACTATTTTGGCACAACCATAAGAAAGAAGTAAACCAAAGACAAAATTAAAACAAACAAACAGAGCAATTTCGTAGATAGAATCCCCCAGAGACCGACCACCCACTCAACTCGGTATATATTAGTATGTATACCATTTACACCTACAATAAAACCCTAAAAAAACAAAAATCCAAATAAGATATCTCTTCTCTTCATGACCCTTATTCCTCTGGTAAAGAAAGCAGATGAGGAATTGTTTTAAGCAAGGCGCTTCGCTCTGCACCTTCTTCTTCCTCTTTCATCTATCGCCACCTTGCAGTAGATATTCAAAAATTAGTTTACAAATTAATTAAGCGTTTAAAAGGAAAGTTTATTCAAACCTCATAACATCAGTTGTATCTTCTTCATGCATCTCTGAGTCAAAGCAAAGGAGCAAGCAGCTCATGGCAGCAAAGAAGTGAGGCTGCCAAGGTAGGTTGCGATGAAAGATGAATGTCACGGGGAAAGAGAAAAGTCGAGACGAAGGAGATCAAAGCAAGTGAGGTTGTGGCGGTGACAGACTCATTCAGTGTAAGGGTGAGAACACCGCGGCAACAAACATGAGAATGAGATCAAGCGAAGATGACCGAGCTCATAGAGTAATTGCATCAAGAAGAGAGGTTTTAGATTTAGAAAGCGAAATTTATGCGCGACAAAGAGGAGATTCAAAAATTTAGGGTCGATTTTTTAAACCAGGTATATATAAAACCAGTCTTAAAAGGGTGGGGGGAAATAATTTTTAAAATTTTCATATTAAATACTAGTTTTTATTAAAAATCGGTCTTAAATATTTGATATTTAAAACCAGTTATTATTAATAACTGGTCTTAAAAGTTTAAAATTTTTAATTTTTTAAATATTTTGATATTTTTAGACCGGTTTTATTTATAACCAGTCTAAATAATTTTTTTAAGACCGGTTTTTTTGAGAACCGGTCTTAGAAGTTCTATATAATTATAAAACTGTCACCGGTCAAATTTTTTAGACCTTATCCTCTATAACCGGTTTAAATATGGCGGTCTAACAAAAATTTTGTACTAGTGTCAAGCTACTTCTTTAGTCTTCATTTTGTATCTTGTTCTTCTTTTCCCCACTTCCAATAATCCTTATAGGCTTCTACATCTTGTCCTCATTCTTCTGTAAAGAAAAGGAGTTTATGAGTTTACTATTTTCTTCAATTAAATTAGAACCTCTATATATTTAGCTCAAAATATTATAGTTGACAAAGCATTTCTATCACATCACATTTTTCTTTTTATGTATCAATTTTATGCACAATTTGAGTACAAAATCAATAAATGTATAAAAAAATATGATGAAATATAAGAATTTATATAGATTAAACAGTGCATTTATTTGGTTCCATGCGGAACTAAACCATTTATTCTTGTAAAAAATAGTAATTTATAATTAATTGGAGAATAATTTAAAAACTTCAAATTTAAACGTACAAATTTTGTCAAGGTGACGATCGCCCAAATCAAACTCCATTATTAGGGTGTTTTTTCAGCCACTCATGTGATGTGCAGCTTTCATTTTTCTCATTAATTGAAACCATGTGATTATTTAAGTTAAAAACTTTCCGCAAAACACGCTACAATTTGTGAAATAATTATGATTTGATTTCATTCTTATCTTCGTTTTTTCCCTATGTACATGTATCCAAGGCAATTCTGTTTGAGAGAAGGATTATATCCCCATCTACTGCTGATTAAGATCAGGGGCAACCGAGGAGAAATTTGCAAAATGATTGTCAAAGGGTGCACTTATTTGGTTTAACGCGGAAATTAATCTTTTTTAAAAATGATTAATTAACAATTGATCGGAGTATAAGTTAAAAACTTGGGAGAATTTTTTATAAATACTTTTTTAGTAAATTAATTGCTGAATACTATTATGGAAGATCTGTTGCACACAACGAAAAATTGTTTGCACATTTATATGAAAGATTTTTACACACACAAAAGATAGTTTGCACAAAAAGAAAGATCACTTACACATTTAGTAGCAATCAACAATTAATTTACCAACTTTTTTTTTGGGGGCAATTCTCCCAATAAACTTAAACTTTAAACTGTACGAAACTCATTAAAGTGACGCGCAGTCATATCCCAATCTATTATCATGGTGTTTGTGGTTTGCCTTGCATTACGTAATTGGCTTCTCGATCTCCATCTCCCTTCTCATCATTTTCCTCTCATTCACCTTTTTTCTTCACATCTTCACCGTTAGATTAAAATTTGATTAGTCCAGATTTAACCTCTTATATAAATATTATTATAATTTTACTTAAAAATACAAAATTAAATACAAACTACTAAAACTTGATCTGAATAATTGACAACTATAGTGAAAAATATGGGAATAAATTCTGCCATGTACTAATAATATAAGCTCTTTAGATCAAATTTTAGCAATTTAAATTTATTTTTATATTTTTAAGTAAATTTATAATAATATTTTTATAAGATGCTGAATCTAAACCATTAAGATTTTAATCTAATAGTAAAAATGTGAAAAACATGATAAAGGAGAGAAAAATGATAGGAAGGAAAATGGAGAGAAGTCAATTCCCTATCATTATGCGCTCTCTGCAATGTATTTTTAAATCACTCATAGGATGCGTAGTTTTCATTACCCTCATTAATTTTTTTTTTTTTTTGCCAGTCATTACCCTCATTAATTTAAACAATGATGTTTCACTACTTAGCTATACCATATGATTATTCAAGTTGAAAACCGTCAAGATCCCCCAAAACATGCTACAATTTGTGAAATAATTCTGAGTTGACTTCATTTTTATCTCCTTTTTTTCAGGTACATGCATCTGAGGAAATCTTGTTTGAGTTAAGGATTCATCCTTATTTTCTGTTGATTAAGATATGACTTTCAAAGCCTAGGTCCAAGCTTCTTTTTTTTTTGGTCAAATATAGGTATCCTCATATTAAAGGTAATTCTATTTGAGATGCTCAATGTGAAACAATGCATATACTCAATACTTCCAGTTGTCTAATGTGAGTCTAGCATTGTGTTTACAAATAATTAGCAATTTAGCTCTTTGCAAGTATATACCCAATTACCCATGAAACAATATTGGGATCAAAATCCCTCTTCCTCTTTTTCCCCCCTTAAATTATACAAAATTCTTTTAAATTTTGGGTCAATTTCATATAATCTCTAATATTTCAAAGTTTAAATTTATCTCCTAATCTTTATTTATTTATTTATTATCCCTCTTCCTATAACTCACACACACATTACACTTTTTATAGAATATTCAAACTCACAATCTCATAATTAAAAAACTCAAGGAGATGTATAGCATCATTTGGACTATAAAACGCCAATGAATCCCACTTCCTTATGATCTCATGTGATATTTGGGTCTGATCTCTATCTCTTAAATACATGTATAACCTTGGAATGTAATGGTATGAACCCCGTCATGTAATCTTGAAGAATATATAATGGCTTTTTTTTATAAAGAATTGTCAAATATTATAAAATAAAAGTTTTTTAGAATCCTGTATTCTTATATATGATTATTATAATTTTTAACCATTAAATATTCTTTAAAAAAAAGTATTTAAGAATTATACTTTACGATTAATTATTATAATTGTTATGTATTTATTTTTACTTATATAAAGTTATAAAAACAAATCATTTGAAAGTTTATATGGTAGTTGTTTCATAATAACCGTTTAATTATACCTGTTATGTTTTTATTTTCATAAATTATGTCTTTCAATAATACATGATTGTGCGCATATTTAACCGTTAAATTTTAACTTTATATATTCTTATGTAATTTTTCTCTCTATATATATATGATATTTATTTGTTAAAACCATTATTTATTAAATACCATATATGTGCAATTATGTTGCAGTGAAATTCTACGCTGTGTGGCCATTATATTCAAGCCCTCACCTCCGGTTGTTACCCCCGCGAACCACACATCAACTTTTCGCACCTTCCATCAAATCATACCACAAAATGCTCTTCCTCTCTGCCACATTTGCCGGTTTTTTTTTTTTTTAAAGAAAATGATATTAAGGCCTTAAATAAAAAAAAATATTATAAAAATCCTATAACTTGTTAATAACAAGCAAAAGAATAATCATTGATAAGTGATTAATCATGATAAAAAAAAATACATTGTATAATATGTGAATGCAATTATGATTGAGCGCTATGTTGCTGGCTTCTGAAATTAATGATTTTAAATTTTTAATTCTGGTTTTAATTATGGCCAAAATTAAATTTTATAAAATCAATTATAACGAAGTATACTTTTAAAGTCATAATTATAAATTAATCTTATTCAAAATCCTTTCCCCATTACTCTCAAGACACCCTTATATTAAAAGAATTAATCGACAAAAGACGTGCTTCTGGAAATTACTAGCATGTCTGAGTCTGGTTATTTTCGGCCGAAAAAAAAAGGAAAAATAAAAAAAAATGTCCGACTGTGTTTTGCCCCAGACATGGAAAGAAATTACTCCTTCTGATCCTAATTATAAGATAAAGTTGATTTTCTTGGAGAAATTAAGGAAGCTAATTAAATTACTTTAAAATATTTATATTTATATTTTTTTCTTCAAATTAATTATTTTAATTAATAAATTAATATATAATCTAAGGATACATAATATATGATATGATTAGGTAACTTATTTAGCTTCCTTAATCTCTAAAAAAAAATCAATTTTATCTTATATTTAAGACCGGAAATAGTATGTCTCATAATTTTGTTAACCTAACTTCTTTCCTTTTTCTGAAAATGAATATATGATCATGGCAGTCTCCTATCAACTTGTTTTCCCTTTCTTCCCGTCTTGATTATTGAATACGATATCCAACTGCTACATATGTCGTACAAGCATTGTATATCCAGAAATTATGTGGCACCCCTCCCCACAATCTTTAATGTGGTGGATATGTTCATTTCATCACAACATTCATATGTGGCTGTTTTACAGTTTACTATTCTCATCCTTAAAATACACTCCTTTGGTTGCTTCTTTTTCAGAAATAACTACCACATATAGCTTGTTTGGTCTCTTGCCAACTTTTTTATTAGCGTGATTTGGTCAATTGTCTCTTATAAAAATGAATGGAGGGAGTAACAAAGTTCTATCCTCTAATCCCTTGGATAAATAACTAAATTATGCAAATTTAAAAAGTTAGTCAAAATTGGTTAAAGAGAATAAATCTATAAGAGTTGTAGCTTATTTTCTCACAACACATTTGTTTGTGAAAAGGGTGAGTGAGACCTATAATGAGTGGAAAATGATAAAAAAGATCATGAAGAGAAAAATTGATATGAGAGATATATCATTAGTTAGATATAGAAATAAAGAAAATGCATTAAATATTTAGACATAGCCCAATTCCCAAATATATTTTATAAAAAGAACTAGACTCATTTTGAAAAATTGAAGCTTAAGGGGGAGAGGGGGAGAGGGAGAGAGTGATATATATCTAAGGAAGGTGCGAGGATTCAGTCCAAATCAAAGTCGCGTCAATTGGACCCATTAATTTCAGATGAACAAGCTTGTGTTATCGTGGCCCAAATCTATCTGCACTCACACTGTTCTTAACGTGTTATGTCATATTGGGCAACTAGGGTTGATTTCAACTCACAGTAAAACTCTCCACACAAAATCCAATCTAGCCCAAAGTTAAGGAAAACATAAAAGAATACTAATCATTAAGCTTCTATAATTCTGATCAATTACTATTTAATTTTTAAAATTTAACTAAATAAAATAATCAGTATCTCAAGTTTTAGCTATTTAATTTGTTGTTCTCTACACTTTATGACTTGGTTTAATTACAACTCAATCTCTGAAAATATGGGGAACCATTAGATTAAATGATTGATACTTGAGGAATTGAGTTAGCGGAGTTAAAATTCAGAATTAAATGAAAATCATAGTAATGAAATGAATAGTTTTTTTTTAAAAAAAAACGAAGAAGAAGAAAGAAAAAGAAATAAGACATGGTAAATTGGTTAGGTGGTGTTTGACAATTTTCCTCTTGCATCCATGATTCCTATGTCATGGCCTATGTTTTTATGAATATGCAAGAATGGTTTCACTCTTACATTTCAATCTCATAAACTATTTCCTATACAAACCTATAGATAAGAGCAGTAGTGGAATGGGTTGGGTCATTATCTTGTATAAATTTAAGGGTGGGAAGCATTTCTGTCATGGTTTTATTTGTCATTCTCCCATTGAAGAATTCTTATGGCAAAATCAAGCGATACCAGGAATTGCATTTCTTTCTAGACGCTTTTGTGTTGCACTTTTCTGGATTTGCAATACAGGCCTTCTACACCAAGGATCTTCATCAACTTTAACTACTCACTGTGTGGATAAATGTTTTCTCAAGCCTCTTTTGGATTCTTCATCAAACATCAACATCGTCTAGTAGGAGATATTAGCTTTACTTTTTTATTTTTCAGTTGTTAGTATTAGGGTCATTCCAAAGTCTGTATTTCATAATTTTTCAAGGTCTCATTTTAGTATTTTAAATGTTGTTAAATTGTAAACTCTGGTTGCTTTAATATCATTTTGCCTTTTTATCTGGGAAAAAAAAAGTAGTGGAATAAATCAATTATATCCGACCATGACAAGGTCAGTGAATAAGTCACTTGCAACCTAACAAAACGACATTACCAATAAACATTTTTCCAATACTCAATTAGTGCAAAATATTAAATATCTTTAACGTCCGTTAAAAATGCCCTTTCCCTTTTTGTCCCAAAAAAAAAAATGCCCTTTTGCTCCTACATACGGGCAGTAGTAGAATTAACATAAGCGAAAAGTAGTAGATTATGTGTGTGTTTGGAACAGCGATAGGCGGTATGAGCGCAGATGATATATTAAATAGTGTAAGTGTACACTATCGCAATTAAGTATTATAGAAGTAAGTAGAGTATCGTTCCCACAAGGATTGATCAGTAAGTACCAAAATGACTAATTTTAACTCTATTCAGTCGATCGATTAATTGGTGATTGAGAGTACAAAATAAAAAATGAATAAATATGAACGGAAATGATATGAAACAATTATGAGAAAAATTCCTAGAGGTCAGATTTCACTTAACAAATTCCAGATTGAATTACTTATATATTCTAGCCCAATTTATTCCACATGATTGACAGTCGAGTTTTTCTAATTTAATTACTAGCCTCTTCCAATGTCAAGCAATTCTATAATTAATTGCTAATCCAATATATTCCTATATGAATTTAAGCAATTAATTGCATTAAGATTTATGAAACTTAGTAAGACTACACAACTTATATAAATATATTCCTATTTCATATGCACGTTTTGGTTTTACACACATGCATCTCCTTCCGGTATCAACTTCCGGTATCAACATGCATATTGAAATCATTCAAAAGGTGGCCAATCAATCAAAAGCATTAAGAACAATAATTAAAACTCAATCATGAAGGAGAAATTAAAATTAGATTTAATAAGTTAAGATTCAATCCATCATTAGTAAGCTACGTCATCACCCTAGGAAAATGGAAATTTGGCTCATGATAAAATTAAAAACAAAACAAAAATAAATTAACATTGCATGAAACTTGAATGAAAACCTTAAAATTACTGCATAAACTTGAATATCAAATTCTAAAACATAAATATACAACTAAGAGATGCATGAAAAATGGAGAAATCTAGCCATCCATTAGGAGGTAAAACCTTTTATGTAGGTGGCAACCTATACCATCCATATAGGAGGACTACATAAGCCTTCCATGTAGGAGGCATGCAAAATGTAATAAAATCCTAAGCATTTTAAGATAGAGATATGCAAGAAATAATACAATCCTAAGCCTTCCAATATGGAGGCATGCAAAATGTAATACATTGCATGAAATTAAATCTAAAAATTAATACAATGAACTCAGAAATGTTAAAGAAAGATCTCTCTCGGTCAGATAATGACATCTCCCTGTCGGAGAAGGAAATCTTTGCTTCTCTTCCTCTCCTCCCTTTTGCTTAGCCTTGATATCTATTTATAGGGGAAAAACATGTTGCTACAGTGAAATGCGTCTACTACAGTACATGTCAGCAACTGCCACAGTCTCTGGCGGATGTTACAGTAAATCGCTACAGTGCATGTTGGCAACTGCTACATTCTTTGGCGTCTGCTAAGTATTTTCATCACTACAGTAACGGTCTACTACAGTGATTCCGTCATGAATAGTGACCCCAGTGAATAGTCGATGCTATAGTAATTGACCTTTTTCAATCCCATCGGTCCAATTTTTGGTCTCCTTTCTCCTCTTATTGTGTGGCTATCAAAAGAGAAAACAAGTAAATATTATAATAGTAATAATAATATTTATGACTAAATCATCATGTAATTATCAATTACACCTAAATTTATTACATTAAGCTCAAATATTGTCCACAAAATCATCATATAAGGGAAAATAAATATGCAAATATTTTATTTATCAATAGGAATGTTTAAGAACAGCTTTTCAATCGTGATTTACGGTATACAAGGTAAGTATGTGAGAGGAGTTCGGTCTCGATTTACGATATTTGTTTTATTCATAATAGAAGCGGTAGAGTGACAATCTTATTTACGGTGTCTGGTTGTTATGTTTGAAGAATAGGCGTTGTCGGCTTTGCGCCTTGGTAACCTATTAAAAAATTAAACTAAGGATTGCAATAAAGGATGCAATCCAAAATCATCTCTTAAAGAGCCTTTTATTAATTACCTAGAAACTAAGTGTGATGATTGACATAAAACAATAAAATGATTTTTGAGCTTTTTATCTAATAACTAAATTGTAATTAAACTAAAATGCTTTAAAAACTACTATTTTTGGATTTTTGGAATAAAAGTGAAATGGAATGGAAATTGGTTTTTCAAGAGTGTGATAAAGCCTCATAGAATAATGAATTTCATCTATCATTTGTTTCAAAATATTTTTAGGAGTGCGCTAGTTTGAAAAAAAAAATGTTCAAAGGACCCTTTGAGCTAACTTGAGTTAGGTGAATTAAATCTCCCACACCGGGTAAGACTTAATCCCTCTAAACGAAATTCAATACAAAACACTAGCAATTACAATCAAAGTCCTTCAAAATACCAAACCTCAAACACCGTTGAGTCCAGTGCAAATAGTCACCAGAAGAAGAAATATAATGAAGGGCATGAAAGCCACAGGAGTACGTGGTTCTTAAAAAGCTATTGAAAATCAACGTTATTGATACCCACGGGGATACTTATTACATCCTCACAAAAAAGTATAATTGACGGGATTAAATATTAAGTTACATAAACTTTTTCATTAAGAGCTGCACTAAGCGTACAAGCGGCAAGTTGGTATCGCTAGCAAGTGCTTTGCTCTTGTTATTGTGAGTCCAAATTTCTCATTCATGTCCAACTCTTCAGGCTTAATGCCATAAGGAAGCTCCCAATCAAAGCAATGAACCAATTGAGCCACAACAAGTTTAATTATGGTCAAACCCATTCTCATACCAGGACATCGTCTCCGACCTGAACCAAATGATATGAGCTGAAAGTGGTGTCCCCTTACATCAACATCATTATCTACGAATCTCTCTGGATAAAATGACTCCGCATTATCCGACCATAGTTTAGGATCTCGACCTAGGCCCCATATATTCACCAGGACCATTGTCTTCTTTTCTATGTAATATCCATCAATCATGATATCTTCTCTTGCTTCCCGAGGAATCAGAGACCCCGCTGGGTGCAATCTTAAGGTCTCTTTCACTATCAAATCCAAATAACTTAACTTCAATAAGTCTATCTCCTCCACCATTCTCTTCATTCCTACAATACTTTCAATCTCATATTGGAGCTTCTTCATCACCCTTGGATTCTTTATGAGTTCTGCAAAAGCCCACTCAACCACAACAGTAGAAGCTTCCAATGCTGCAGCAAACATGTCTATTATTATAGCCTTCACCATAGTTCGATCGACCACTACTTCTTGATCATCATCAAGCAAACCTATGGGTTGGTGCATTAGAGAGAGAAGTATGTCTATGAAACTTTGGCAGTTCCCTTTGGCAATTTCTTGTGCTTCTTCTCGCTCCTTTATTATCTTCTCCAACAGTTCATCAGTCGCTTCCCTGCATTTCTTTAAGCGGCTTTTTAATCCCTGGCAAATAGTGAAAAGCCTATTATAAGCAAATTAAACAGTAGTATCGTTGTTAACTACTCCCGTCCTTAATATATATAAAAGCAAGTTGACCTTTTTTATTGGAGAGATTAGGGAAATTAAATAAATTATATTATTTATATATCGTTCTTCTTTAATTAATTAGTTTAATTTATAAAATGATATACAATCCAATGATGCACAATATATACTATGATTAACTAGTTTATTTAACTTCCTTAATTTCTTCAAAAAAAATTAATTAGCTCTTATATTAAAGATTGGAGCAAGTACAGAAGGACTTGGTTTCCCTACTAAACAAAGTGTTTAGCACAAAAAGCTAATTAGATCTGGACCATCCAGATCTGATCTTGGACTATCCATATTTAAGTTTTTTAAAAATGATGGTTTTTTAAATAAAAAATAATTTTTTTTGAAAAAAACATAGTTAAAAGATTATCTTTATTTTAGATTTTATACCTATTAAAATAATTTTCTTTAAAAAAATATAAACCTTTAAAAAAATAAATCAGGACCATCAGATTAGGTCTTAGATGGTTCAAACCTGCTCTCCATATTAATATTAAGCATTTTGCTTAGCAAGAAAACCAGTATTAAAACCACGAGATATTCAAACAAACCTGAAGATCGAATGGTCGTAGCCAAGGCAAATAATCTGCTAGGTTAAAAGCACCAGCAAGTAGCATTCCCTCTTGAACAGGGTCCTTGTAATTAAAGGCATTATCCTTATTAGTATTCGGACCAAATGCCATCTTAAACGCTATATCCTCCGTAAGGTTATGCAAAACTTCGCTAAGGTCCACTATCTTTCTTGACACTGAGGCTTTCTGGAGTGACTTAACGACTAAACACAGCTCTTCCCTCCTTAAAGGAGCAAACATGTCGACTTTCGGTGCACTTAGAAGCTGTACGGTGTACAGCTTCTTGACATGGCGCCAGTATGGGCCATACTCAGCAAAGGCAGTGCCTTTGAAGCCATAAGAGAGGTAATCATAGGCTTCAGTTTTTGGACGAGTAGCAAAAATGATGTCGTTTGTCTTGAAGATAAGTTGAGCGGCTTCAGATGAAGAGATCACAACGGCTGGGACCTGTCCCAATTTGAGGGACATGATGGAGCCATATGTTTTGGCCAAAGATTGAAGGTTCCGATGAGGGCGATTACCCAGAATGTGGAGGCTACTGATGAGTGGCGCTGGGCAAGGACCCGGCGGAGACGGTGGTTTGTTATAAAGTTTCTTTTGTTTTGGAAGGAAGAAGAGTTCATATAGAAGGTAGAGGAAAGAGAAAAGGATAGCAACGTTTGCCAAAGACATCGTAGCCAAAGAGCTTCAAACAATATAATCACGGTGTTTTGCTATCTTGGTTCACATTATATATATAGCCCCACAGAGAGGGAGATTAATAACCTATGTACTAATGAAAAAATACACTATATAATATAATATATAATAGGGTAAACCCTAAACTCTTTTTGGGGATGCAATAAGAAAGAAAGCCAACAGAATTGAATAGGGCAAAAAGCTTATTGATGTAGTGCCCTGTCTTATCTTATATAGCACAAAACATGATACTAGTGGTCTTGTCCTAAATGCATATTCATGGCATATTCTTTTAGGACCAATATAAATCATACACATATACAGGAATAGATAATGGTAGTTAATCCTATTTGTACAGTCATACTAATGAGCTTATTTTATAATAATTATAATACTTTAACATTCCCCATTAAACGAGATGGTGTTATAGACAGACTGAGTTTTCCCCTTAGATAAGAAAACTGAAAGTGAGTCAAGGCCTTTGTAAAACAATCTGCTACCAGATATGTTGAAGGTACATATCGACCATCAATGAAGTTGGGTAGAACCAAGTCACGCACAAAATGCATATCAATTCGATGTGCTTACTTCAGGTATGTTGTATTGGATTAGATGCAAGAGCTTTGGCACTCACATTGTTACACCAAATGATAGATGGCTCTCATAGCATGAGACCAAGCTCAAATAGAAGGGAATATAACCATTTAATTTCAGATGCGCCATCTGCCAGGGATCTATATTTAAACTCAGCACTAGATCTTGACACTACTTTCTGTTTTCTAGAGGCCCTTGGTACCAGAGTTTGTCCTATATATACACAACAGCCACCCATGGATCTTATATCATCAACATCTGTGGCCCAATCAGCATTTGTGAATGTTGTTGACTTGAGTGTATTGAATTGTTTTAGGTGCAAGCCACAGTGATATGTTCTGTTCAAATACCAAAAATTTTTCTTAACTCCCTAAAAATGAATAACGGAAGGGTTTGATAAATACTGACATGGTTGTTTACAAAGAAGGCTATATCTGATCTGGTGATGGTTAAGTATTGAAGACAGACCATTGGTTACTGAAAAATGTCATCCAGTAACTATAGGCGTTTGAACAAGAGCACAGTCTAACATATTGAATTTAGTTAGGAGATCTAACACATACTTTCATCTAAAAATATTTAATTAAATTTTAATTACTAATACACCCCTCATCATTCTTTTCTTTAATTAAATGTTTTTTTAGATGAATACCCTTCATCATTCTAAATCCCAAAATTTTAGCTAAAATTATTTTGAAGCAATTTACAGTTTTATATATCATTTCGTTTTTTCCTTTTTGCACAGTTGTTTATTTAATTTTTTTACCATATTGGCACAAAAATTCAAGTAATCTAGCTAACGTAGGCACAAAAATTTGATTACTACATAATTAACTGAATATATTTATAATTGTTTATGGCATAAATTGTTTTTGAAAATTTTAAATTTTGAATATATATTAGTTATATAATCTCGCAAACTTATATCATTTATATTATATGATAAAAAATATATATGTTTGAAATATGGTTTTAGTTCTTTAAAAGAAATAGTAAATAGTTTCAATAAATTTAATGAAAAATTTAAATTATAAAACTTATAATATAATAAAAAATAATACATTCTATAACTTTGAAAACATATGTATTAGCTAGAATTTTTGTAACATTGTGTAAAAATTATTTTATGGTAATATCAAAAACAATTATTTCCTGGAATAATTTTTATGTTAAATAGGGATCCTTTGGGCGAAACAATGTTTGAGAGTCAAACTTAACGGTCAACTAACAGTTTGAGTGGATGGAAATATGGTCTCAAAAATAAGGGGGAGATATGTGTAACATACTTTTTAATTTTAAGAGAGGTTTATATCCGTTTTTAAAATAGAGGGGAGGTTTACGTGATTTAGATAAAATAGGAGGGTAGTGAGTGTATTTTACTTTAAAATTAAGATCATATAATTTTTAACGAAAGAGTATAGCATTGCAATTTTTGTTAACATTTCATGCGCGACATTGTTCGCTTTAAATAATAAATATTCAATATGTTGAGAGAATAGTCAATTAAGAAAAATATGGTTGTAATTCATAAATAAATAGCAATTGATAGGGCCGACATATAACGAGGATAGAAGTAATGAGGAGTGAAAAGACACACAAGGAACAGATGGGTTATGAGTTATATAGATGAGGTTAATAATGCCATAGACAACAAGTGTAATATCCCAATTTTTAATTAAGGGCTAATGAGGATTATTGTGGATAATTATGAATTTAAATTGAATTATTATGTGTTTTATGGCAATATTAATTAATATGTTATAATTATTGAAAAATTGGAAGAATGGAATTATTGGCCATGAGTTGGTAATTAAGGGAGAAATTAATTACTAACTAAGAGAAAATGGGATGTGTAATTAGAATGGCTAATGGAGAGATTAAAGTAGCTAATTGGTGTAAGCCAATAGCAAGTTGACATGTGGAAAAAGGTGTGAAAAGTCAAAAGGAAATAAAGAAGCTTATTTTCTCTCTCTTCTTCCCTTGTATTCGGCTGGAGGTATGGGGGGAGTACTATTGTTTCTTCTTCCTCACACTCCATCTCACCATCTCTCTCTCATTCTTGCTCTCTCTCGTCAGCCATTTTTGCAGCAAAAGGAGGAAGAAGAAAGCTTGAAAAAGGTAAGGAAAATGGCTTCTATTGCTCAAACTTCCTTCTCCAATATTGATCTTTGAGTGATGAGCTTCAGTTTGGTGGTTGTAGCTTATCCATTGGTTGTGGTTTGTGATCACACGAAATTTTGGAAAGTAGTGAATCAAGAACTCCCTTTGAGAAAGTTGATAAGGTGAGTGAAACCTATCTATCTATCTATGTTTTATGCCAAATGGATTAACTTGAATTTTCAGGAATTCTTGGGCCATTTTCGAAAATAAGGGCCATTGGGAGTTTGGTATGTGTTTGGTATGGAATTTGTATGTTTGGAATGCATTTTGGATAGATAGAATTGATTGGGTTTGAAATTGTTAAGTTTGGAGATTTTGAGAGTTTAGTGTTTAATGTTATCCAAAACCAAAGCATGATAATGGAATAGGATTTTGGTGATTTTGACATTCCCATTGGATTCCTTGAGTGATTTTGTGTGGGAATAAGCTTGATTATTGATTTTGGAGTCATTGAACACTTTGATAGAAAGTTGGAAATCTGTCTTGTTTGAGCTCTGTTTTGCGCAGTCATTTTGGACGAGCGTTTTAAATGACCAAATGGTGTTGGAAAATTATGAAACTTTCCAGTCTTAAAGTTAACATCCCAATATTTAAAATGGACATATATTTTGTGTCATTTCGTTTAGTATTCTATGAGATATGGTTGTCCAAAGTTTGGGATTGAAACATAACTCTGTTTTGGAGTAGTGTTTAGTTTTTGGTGATTCTGTAATTGTGTAGTGATTTCCAATGATGGGCCATATGTTTCCTTGAAAGAGGACTTATATACCTTTCATTTGGCTTTGGAATCATCCCGTTTTGATTTTTCTAGGATTAGTTATGAATTTTGGAAGTTCAGCCAAGAATCAGGGGATTTCTTGGCCGCTGCCCAAGGTGGCTGGCCGCGGCCCAAACCTTTATGGCCTAATTCTGGCCGCTGCCCAAGGTGGCTGGCCGCGGCCAGTAGCCCTCTGACCATATTTTGGCCGCGGCCCAAGGAAGGGCTGGCCGCGGCCAACCCCTGTGTTCCGGCACTTTGAGTTGTCGAAAGGAGATCTCTAACCTATTGTTTCCCAACCTTTTAGGGCTTTTATTAGAGGCATTTGTGGCCTCTTAAGGGTCAATTATGATAACCAAATTTAAGTGTTTCAAGTTAAATAAGTCTTGGAATAGAATATAACTCTTTGTCCCTCATCATGATTCTAGGATATGACATTTGCCCTAAGCGGGAGAGACCGGTGCCAAAGTACGCCCGGAAGGATCAAGGTAGTGACTCTTCGCTCATATTATGTACGATGCCTTGGCATGCATAACTTATCGTTGAATTTATGAAATGTGTGCCATGGTCCATTACGGCGTGAGCAAGTCAACGTGAGCCGTGTAGGGATTGATGGTGGTCATCTCTAGGTCAGCCGTTGAACTGCCGTCATAATCGACATGGATATTGTGAATCCGACCCGTGGGGCGGCGTTTGAGAATCCAGCCGTGGGCTGTGTGTATCTTGCCTGTATGGCTTGTGTATGAAATGCATTATATGAATCCCAGCTGTGGTGAAATGTATTGTGTGGATTGCTGTGATGCAATGCAACGTGAGCAATTGTAAGGGATGACATGTGTCATACTAACCATTGCCGTTGTAACTACCATTGTAGTTGCTTGTTGTGGTTAATGATTTGCTTACATGCATTATTATTGTACATTATATGATTGATTTGTTACTACGGGGATTCCTTAGAATCTCACTCTCCCAAAAACCATGTTTTAGACAGGGCAGAAGGATCAAAAGGAAAGTGGGCGACGAAGAGCGGATAGAGCTCTGATTTAGAAGTATATTTTGGGTTATTGGTTATCATGTATATCTTTTGGATGTTTTTGGGAAACAATTATGTATATTGGGATTGGTAGTATAGTTTTGTGTAATCCCCAAGTTAAGGGTAATGAATTGTGGGCTTTGTGCCTTTGTAAATCCCTTATATAATGAATGGAACCCGAGTGTGTCGGGAATTTGCTTTATACTCTGATATTTGTGAATGAAATCAACTTATACAGGCCATTTAGTATTTAAATGTGAACATGAGACCGTCATGAATAAATTTTGTAAACGTTTTTGTAAGCCATGATTTTGGGAAGTTTGACTTTTTTGTTTAAGTCCCAAAATCTATTACGGTCTCTAATTTCACATTAATTACGTTTTTACGAACTAATCTCGGCCTTAATCGTGAAGGGGGTTACAACAAGTGCATGCATGAATTATGAGCCATGTGCAACTGTGATTACACATGCAAGCCACATGTCCGGTTTTGGTACCTTCCATCAAATCATACCACTAAATGCTCCTCCTTCTCTACCACATTTGCTTGTTTTTTTATTTTTATTTTCTTATATTTTTATATAAGTTTAATTCTTATTTTTCAGGGGGAAATTGTAATGAGGTTTCAAGAGAGAAACAAAATTATCAACAAGTCGTAATGATAAGTGAGGTGTTGTCATTTTTTATATTAAAACTTGTCATTATATAGTCTTTAGTTGCTATTAAGGCTTCATAATAATTAAGTTTTTTTTTTTTTCTCGATTCCTCATCGTAATTTCTGGTACTCTTATAGCCAGCTGACGCACATCCAGGTTATATATGTGCCCAAATTAAAGACCCACAAATTTGCCCCACCACGAATGTCAGCAACAAAACTTGGACCGCAAATATTAAATGTGCATTAGGTGCAGAAAATCACATACTTTCTGTACCACTCTCTGCTCAAATTTTTCCTTTGAAACAAAATTGCAAAATGATAGGTGAAAGCGTCATTTACTTGTTCGCCATTTAGCTTCTCGTAAGCGCACGGATAGTAAGTAATAATACAGTGTTGAAAAGAATGTCATTCCACAAAGACTAAAACAAAAGTGAGCTAACTACTATAACCATGTTTTTAGATAGGTTGAATGAAATCACTTGAAATTGAGTAAGTTTAACAAGGAATTTTGATGACAACAATAAAATAGATCCATAGAAATTGGAAAATTGATTATAACTTCAGAAGATTAAAGGCTTAGGATTACTTCTTCGCCATTACATTTGATGGAACTTTGCAATTATTGACTTATATTAGTTGAATGAGTCTATATACGTGTTAGTCAAAGGTTCTAAAATCATCAACTAAGCTCTCTCAAGTAAAATTGATTTTTAATATTCATTAAAAATATTCAATCTCTTATTTATAATTAATGAAAACCATCTTTCCTAAGCAATCCTTCAATAAACTATGTTAAGTTGTTAGGTATATCTTTATTCTAACAACAAACCATCCATTTAATCCATAAACTTCAAGCAGTCTAGTATATTTTTCTCAGTTCTACGGCCGAAATAGCTCTCTCAAGCATAATTCAATTAAACTAATCTAATCATGTGGTGATCAAGCACAAGATAACATTAAACATAAGAAAAATTAGCATATATTCTTAATAACTAGCAAAAGCAAGAAAATCTAGTAATTCCAAGACATACAATGGGTCAAAAATTAAAGTAATTCTAAATGAGATTTTTAGCTACTCCTAGTCAATACAAACAAAAAACTAGGCATAAAACTCATGTTCATATCCGCAAAATACTGAGAAATTAAAAAAGAGAGAAACCAGAAAAACCAAAGAAAACCCTTGAATTATATTTCTCCAAGAGCCCCAAAATGTTTCAAGAACTCTCTCCCGAATAGCTTCCCTTCATGCCCAGCCTTTCTTGAGTCAAGAATGGTGATTTTTGGTACCTCCCATTAAGATAAAACCCGTAAGACTTGTCACTTTTTTAAAATGCACAGTATCAATTTCGCAACTTCTTTGGGGTCTTTTCGCTTTTGCTTTGTTGTAGTAAATCAAAAGCGACTAAGAGTATCTTCAAGCTATTTCTTTTATTTTCAATTTGTATCTTGTTCTTCTTTTCCCCACTTCGAATGATTCTTATAAGCTTTTACATCTTGTCATCATCTTTCTATAAAGAAAAAAATTTTATGAGCTTTCTATTTTCTTCAGTTAAATCAGAATTTCAATATATTTAGCTCAAAATAATATAGTTGCCAAATTATTGTCATCACATCACTTTTTTTTTTTGTATGTATTAATTTTATGTACAATTTAAGTTCAAAACTATCAAATGATTAGAAAAATATGATGAAATATAAAAATTTCTAGAGATTAAACAGTACAATTATTTGGTTCCATACGGAAGTAAACCATTTAATTACTTTTCATAAAAATAGTAATTAATAATTAATTAGAGAATAAATTAAAAACTTCAAATTTAAACGTATAAATTTTGTCAGGGACTGATGAGCACCCTAATCAAACTCCATTATTATGGTGTTTTTTCAGCCACTCACGTGATGTGCAGCTTTCATTTTTCTCATTAATTGAAACGATGTGATTATTTAAGTTAAAAACTATTGAGATTCCGCAAAACACGCTACAATTTGTGAAATAATAATGAGTTGATTTCATTCTTATCTTCTTTTTTTTTTGGTAATAAAGATGCCTTAGGCCCAACAACTGAAAATTGTACATTCAACTCATATCTCTTGGAACACCCCTGTTTCCTAGGTACATGTGTCAAAAGCAATTCTGTTCGAGATATATGTGGGGGGAAAAAACTGAGAGATAAGGAATATATATACCCCTATCTACTGCTGATTAAGATCAGGGGCAACCTAGAAGAAATTTGCAAAATGATTGTCAAAGGGGGCACTTATTTGGTTTAGCGCGGAAATTAATCTTTTTTAAAAAGAATTAATTAACAATTGATCGGAGTAGAAATTAAAAACTTAAAATTTAAACTATACGAATTTCATTAAAGTGACGAACAGAAATTAACCCTGTCATGTGAGTTTATCAAAATATTAGGAAACTAAAATATGTAATATAATAGTGTAATCTAGGTTGATTCTCTTAGAGAGTTAGAAATCCTTG
Organism: Inga oerstediana; assembly: GCA_963210345.1. Classification (NCBI taxonomy): domain Eukaryota; kingdom Viridiplantae; phylum Streptophyta; class Magnoliopsida; order Fabales; family Fabaceae; genus Inga; species Inga oerstediana. The sequence goes on from OY723408.1 coordinate 65,288,930, forward strand.
AATCTCAACTGTAAGAATGCTTTCACAAATTGGAAGAATGAATTTATTTTACTGAATCATTAACATTGCCATATATCATATTTTCTACTATTTATGGATTTTCAGAGTTTAAGAAACAAAAGTGACAGAAACATAGAATTATGATGTAGAAGAAATCAAGTTTCAAATGGTCTTCCCCAGAACTTCACCTAGCCTTCATTGCCTCTCAAATTATTGGAGTTAAACCGAAAAAGAGATTCTGATTATGCATCCAAAGATTTAAGGAATGTAATGTGCTTAAAAGTACTCTTGATGAATATGAAACCATACTCATTAAAAATCAATCAAACTAGTAATAAAATCTTATTCAAACGAGCCAAAAATTATCACTAATTCTACTCTGAAACAGGTAGCATTATATACTCCTAAACTCATTACAGTCCATAAATCTTGATTTAACAACCATAAAGAATACACAATCAGAGAATAGCACAAATCCAAATTCAAGTTCTTGAATAGTAACCATAAATCCAAATCTGTAAGAATAGAGTCATTAAACTCCCTCTCTGGCTCTGAAACTCAGGCATCGGCTCTTCTCTTAGGGAAGTGAAAAGGTTCAACTGCTCATTGTGTTGCAATAAGCTCCAACAATCAGAAAATCTTCTTGGGCCATCGATGGATCTTCACGCCTAGAAGAATCGGAGATGGAGAGAAATAGAAGGCGAGAGTACCAGCGAGAAATCTTGGCAAAGTCAAAGAAGCTTTCCTGCTCAACTCACGTCCGCCAAAATAAATTCCCGAAAGCTCTTCTTTTCTGTCGTCCGAATGGAGTCCCCAAAAGTGGAAAGACCAAAGCTCCCTTAGTTTCTTTCTTCTACTCCTCTTATTCCTGTTAGTTCAGTTCCAACCCTCACTTAGTGTAGCTTTTAGATTAATCTTCGCCAAGTCTTCCCTCTAATTGCCATCTCCACGGGTCAAGTGAGAAGCTTCTCCTTTTATTAATGTGCTCCGATTGTAAGCTTGGGTACTTTTTATTCAATTAATTCAGTCCTCTTTTCATCCCTTTATACCATTTCACTCTGGATAGTTTCTCCATTTATCCTTGCATTTAGAAAAATTATCATGCAGTATCACATGTTCTCATATTACAAAAAATACATATTTTTTAGCCATTGAAAATGTTCTAATCAACAATAAAATCCATAGAAAGTGTAGTAATAAAATGAGCTTATTAAATTCCCCTACACTAGAGCATTTGCACTAAAAATCTCAGTCCATAATCCAATTCCCAATAATCATTTTAGCAACAAACTTGAACTAAAATATGAGCTTCTTAATCTTACCACCTCCATCTTTACAATCAATACAGAAACTTGCAATTATCCAAACAAAATAACCATTTTAACGCACAATCTGGTAACTGGTAATAAGCATCAAGGACTCATAAGTATTAGTGTTTCTCTCCTCTCAATCATATGGGATTCTTTCTCTCCTCTCTTCTAGGCTAGCCTCTGCCATAAGCTTCCAAACTTGAACTAAAATATGAGCTCCTTAATCTTACCACCTCCATCTTTACAATCAATATAGAAACTTTCAATCATCCAAATAAAATAACCATTTTAATGCACAATCTCGTAACTGGTAATAAGCATCAAGGACTCACAGGTATTAGTGTTTCTCTCCTCTCAATCATATGGGATTCTTTCTCTCTTCTCTCCTAGGTTAGCCTCTACCATAAGCTTGTCAAAACTCTAACATCTCCACCACTCAAAATCATGGGAATTAATGTATCAAGAGGTCTTTTGTAACACCCCCAATTTTATATTCATCAAATATATTTTAATTAGTTGAGAAATTCAATAAAATGGTGAATATTGATGAATTTGGAATTTATAAATTTTATAAATGTTCATATTCATGAGAAAATGGGTAGAACAATTATGAAATTAATTTGGGTAATTTAAAAAGCCCAATATTAAGGTTCAAAAATAGAGGAATAATAGAGAAAATATTTGATCCAAAAATTAATGGAAATTGACCAAATAAAAAGAAGAAAAGAAATTAGATTAAAAAGGTAATGGCAAAATCGTAATTTTGCCAAAACAGCACAAAATTAATTATTTTTTAATTAATTGAATTTAATTTTAATTAATTAAGGAAAATAAAATGGAAAATATATTTAGAATATTTTGGTCAATTTAATATGAATTAATGGAAAATTTGAGTAAAAAGTGCAATTTTGGCCAAAATTGAGACTTTACGTGTATACATAACTTAGACAAGTTGTGAAGCCAATTGAAACCATAGGGAGGGACCCCTAGGTGTTTCCTACATGTGGAATGAGGAAGAAAATATTGGTTGAGCTTAATGAGCAAGATTACATGTACATGGAATTTATGTACATAAAGTTGGAATTTTTGGTTTTTGGACTTTTGGAAAATTGTTAAATAAACAAAAGATGACATAAGCTAATATAATAAGACTTCATCTCCTTCCTTGGCATAAAAGTGACGCCATTTCAGATCTGAACCAAGAGAGAAGTGTGAGAAAACTTAGAGAGAGAAAGAGAAAGAAAAGCTTACAAAGGTAGGTACTTTCTTCGGTAAATTGGTTCCTAATATGTATAACTCTGTTCCTAAGCTACTCTTCTATGTATTTAAGGTTTGGGAAGCTCAATTTCTATTGTGAAGAAGGGTTACCCACTCTTGAGAAAAGTCAAAGGGAGTTTGAGGTAACTTTCAAACCTTCGTATCTTGACTATTCTAACTGCTGTAGACAATTTAATCGGTGAAATTTTGCCGGATTGTCATTTATTTTAATTTTTGGATATGGGTTGGCCTAGGGGTTATGTTGCCGAAATTGGGTCTAAATGGTAGTTGTAACCTAATGTAATAGTTAATAAAGTGGTTAGGAGTAGAAATGAACGAGGTTATGGAGCCGAAATTGTAAAACCCCGATTTTTCCCGGAAAATCCATAAGTTTCAGCTAGCTCTAGTTAGGGGTCTTAGAGTTGGATTTTCAATAATTTGATGATTCCATTGAGTTTAAGAGGGAAAATTAGGTGGGGTTACAGTTGGTCACTTTTTTGAAAAAGCCCGAAAAAGCATAATTATGAAAACGCCCCTGAAACCCTTAAAGCAGGGCTGTCAAGGGTATTTTTGTAATTTGACATAAAATTTGATAATTCAGAGCCCAGAAATGGATTTCTTAGGCAAAACTATATTAGGATACCCCATGTCAAAATTTTGGAGAAAGTATAGTCGGGCTGGGTACGGCGGGGCCGGGCGAAGGTCTCGAGGGCATTTTGGTAAATTTTCACAACAGGCTAATATAATCACAATAAATACTATGGAAGTTCTTAAAATGGTACATGAATAGGTTTTAACCTAATTCTTGTGCATTTGACATTTTAGGACCAAGTTGAGAGCTAGTCGGTGCACACATTACGTGGCACGTTATTCGAGGATCAAGGAAGGGCGATTAAGGTAGAGGACTTACCTTACTTACATTTATTTGATATATTTTCTTGTATAATGACGTATGTGATTGCTTTACTTGATTGTGTAGAATATATTTGAATAAATGAAGCTCTGTTTTTGTTTTCGCTGTGGCCATAGTTTTGTTACACGAAACCTTGAGCATGCAAAAATGTCATTATAGGGCATATATCTAGTTAAAGCTAACATGTCATACACATAACATCTATCATGCATGCATTATGGTATCTGTTTCCTACTGAGATTCTCTCGAATCACACCCTCCCCTACCAACAAATTTAGACAGGCAAATACATAAGGTACGCATATATCAGAGAAGAGAACTACATGAGAGAGGGTTACAGTGGTGGAGTGAAGACAGGAAAAAGTCTCTGTTTCACTGGGATGGGTTTATACACTCTAGTAGCCCTGTGCGGCTACCTTAATTGTAAGTATCATGTACGAACCCTTATGGGGATTTTCTATAATCATGTACATATTATCATTATATTTATACTATTCTTGTGTTACCCACCAAACCGCATATCATTTTTCGTGAATACTCTGGTAAAGGTGAAAATAAGATAAGGGCGTGACATCTTTTCTCTAGGCTCACTACTGCAAAAAACGTTTTTAACGTCCCTTATTTAGGCCTTTTCACGTCTGAAAATAAGGGGACGTCTATGTGAGCGACGTTATAAAAAATGGCAATAACGTCCGTAAATAAAAGGACTTCTAAAGTCTGAACTTTAGACAATAACGTCCGTAAATAAAAGGACTTCTAAACCCACTTTAGATGTCCCCAGTTTAAAATGGGGACGTCTAAAGTGCTTTTTTTAAAAAAAAAAAAATCATTTATATTACAGATCTGAACTAAACAGTATTTAAAATCAAAAATTACATATCATCGTCAATAAAATTACAGATCTAGTATCTGAACTCTAAATCCAAAATCTACACAATAATAACTCTAGAGCTGAAATCTCATAAACAGAAGATGATAACAATAAGATGAATCAGTTGTAAAAAACTTATCTCCTTCTATTATTAAAATTCATTTTCTCATAATCATGAATAGAGAAGAGCAACAGGGAGAGATGAACCTCATTTTCTTAGTGGGAACGTGGCCATGAAGCATGTTTTGGAGTCTCGATCTACAAACCATAACAACACGAGTTAGAAGATAAAATAGAAGGGAAATCCAAAGAAAAAAGAGAAAGAAGATAAAATAATAAAAAATAGTAAGAAACATAACAGGTCTGGTGAAAAAGAGAGAAAGAAAAGAAGAAGCAAGTTTAAAAATAGTATATAAAGAAGAAGAAGCAAGAGTTAAATGCGTGGTGGTAAGCATAACAAATATGGTGAAAAAAAGAGAGAGAAAAGAAGAAACAAGTTTAAAAACAGCATATAAAGAAGAAGAAGCAAAAGTTAAATGCGTGGTGGTAGTGTTTCTTGCTGTGGTTGCGTTGATGAGAAAGATGAGTGTGGGTCTATAAAACTGACAAATAAAGACTGTTAGTAGAGATTTGAATTGTTTTTGGCGTCCCCAATTTAATTTAGGGACGCCTAAAGTTGTTTAGTTAATTTTTTTTTTTTTACTTTAGACGTCCCCAATTCAAAAAGGGACGTCTAAAGTCACACTTTAAATTGGGGACGTCTAAAGTTTTTTTTTTATATAATCAGGGACCCCTTTAGGCGTCCCTAATAACATTAGGGACGCCAAAAGTGGCGTCCCTGATATTTAAGGGATGCCTTTTGACGTCCCTAATATATATTAGGGACGCCAAAAGGCGTCCCTGATTAAAAAAAAAACTTTAGACGTCCTTAATTAAATTGGGGACATCTAAAGTGACCAAAAGGTGTCCCTGATTAAAAAAAATTTAACTTTAGACGTCCCCAATTAAATTGGGGACGTCTAAAGTGACTTTAGATGTCCCTATTTGAATTGGGGACGTCTAAAACTATTCAAATCTCACTCAGAATTACAAAAATGCCACCGCCTTTATTTTTTACGTCCTTTTTTAATAAGGGACGTCATTTAGGGTCGTAAAATCAATATTTTGTAGTAGTAGCTGTAATGTTGGAAAGGCTGTGATGAACATGGAAAGAGTAAACATTGACCACTTAAGCAAAAATGCATATTCAAGAAGTATTCAAAACTACAACCAGCTTCTTAGTTTTTTTACATGAATATAATACATCAATCAGATCTGAACTAACATAAATTCAATTGTAATTATCTATTCAAACAATACATTCACTGCTACTTTAACAAGATTGACTGCTTAATTGATCTCTCTCCTGTTTTTTTTTTTTACTTTTTTTCCTTTTCTTTTTTCTTTCTTTCTTCATGCTTTCTTTTTTTTTAATCATCATTTGCTTCTTCTTTTTCCTTTCTTTTTTTCCATTTTTTTCAACTTGCTTTTCTTTTTTTTTCCTCTACTTTCTTTTTTCTTTCTCCTTTTTTTTTCAGAGATCAAGTCTGTAAGCACAAAACATCACAGCTGATCACTTCTACATACTTTCATTGACATTGAATTCAACACCACTAAATAATTCCTTTCAAGTATGTCACTAGACTCTATTTCCACTTAAGAAGCTAGTTCATGTTCTGCAGCTGTATTCATGCATTCCACTCAATTGGTCAATAATGTAAAGAAAAGAAAAGGAAGGGCTCAAAGTGGTTTGCAAAGGGTCAATTGTTTAAAGTTTGTGTTTAAGTCTATATAAGTTTTAGAACAAATGCCTTAGTCATTTACACCTCTTCCTATACACAAATGTAGCGTTGACAAAGAGGTAGGACAAGTTCTAGAGAGAACTAACTCTAGGGAGTATGCTCTCAATATTTAGGAATGAAATAAGGTTCCAAAACCTTCCATCAAGGGTTAATTCCTCTAGCCCATTAACAGAGACAAATTTATACACTAAATTGATCCTAATGTCATGAATAACTACTCATTCCTATACTAATCATGTAGAATTATATAGCAAAATCAAAGTTCTCATATCTCAATCAAACTTACTTCTAAAACAACTAATGAAAACTGAATTTTTAATATTCAATTTTTAAGCCCATAACATATAACAATTCAAAATGCAACGAAGCTTAAGTGTGCAGAAATTTAATTCACAGCAAAGCCATCAATCCCTTCATAATGCAACCGGAACAACGCGCATACTCAAATCCACTCTTCCCCCACACTTATCTCTTGCATTGTCCTCAATGCAAGTATAGACAACAACCATAGCCTAAGAAGTATAATCATTGAACTACCTTTTACTACTAGTTAAGTCCCTCCCCTACACTTATTGTAAACAATCAGATTTACACAACAATTAATCAAATCAAAACAACTAGTGTAATTAAAGGAAAGGGACAATCGTGTGACAAAATATCCTCAAGCTCTTGTAGCAGAAATTCTCATCACATATGAGAATAATAAATCTGGCTAGAATAGGTTCATCTCCTTGGTAACTCTTCCTTGGTAGCGGTTCTGGATCAATAGGTAAAGGCTCTAATATATATGGTATGTCGTGACTTCCTTGGAGTCCCTTGCCACTAATTTTCTATAAGGAAGAACGAGAAGTTGCAGTGATGTAATCAACAGAAAGCATGTGCTTAATGTGATCATGTGCATGTATATATAAATCTAGAGTCAAATCGCATGAAAGGACTTCATGAGTAAAAGTATGACTAGTCTTAGTAAAAATAGAGTTATCAAGAACTACGTCAGATTTAAAAAAGTCATATTTCATCATATTCTGTTCAAGAAAACAAGTAGCAGCATGTCCACAATCACCAAGTCTGGAGTTAAGTCACAAGAAAGTATCTCATAAATAGATGTGTGACTATGCATGAAATCCCAAATCATATTACAACCATGGTTAGTTCTAAAATCATAAGCAACCTGAAAGAAATTATTCTCCACATCACTCAATTATATTTTGTCAGGTGCAAGATCACAAGAAAAGTTTTCTTTCAAAAATCCTTGAACATTAGAAAATTGAACAACTAGATTTCCAATAACTTGAACATGTTGCATACATATGAAGTGATCTAGATGACTCAAGCACTTAGAACTAGAGTGTAAAACATAGAGTAAAGGGTGCTCAATAGAAGAGTATAGTTGCTACAACCCAAGTGAACCAAATGCTCCCTCATAAGACTCTGAAATGTGACTAGAAGTCTGATTCTTTGTATTGGAATGTTGCTAAATAGCAATAGATTTGGCACTAGAGAATCCCAATGTCAGTTCTATAGTTATGTCACTTTTCAAGTCCATATACTCTGGCTTAACTTGAAGAGAATAGTCAAGCTTGATTTTAGATTTGAAAGAGCAAATGAAAAAATCCCATATCTTAGCATCATGTCTTGATTTAGATTCAAGAAAATCAATATGTAAGTTCTTAAGAATATGCAAAGGTAAGAACATGCTTACAATGCTTTCAAGGTTTGCCATAGGAGATATGTCCAACCCTTTAGTTTGCACTAGAGATAGATATAATGACAAAACTTGGCTAGCACTTGTCATCTTTATTCTATTCTTCTTTACCTGTAATAAGTTACTTTCAACTGGATTACTAGGTTCTGGATTTTCAGCATGTGGGGAAGCATAAAAGTTCTCAACCTCAGTACTTCTAATATGAGTTTCAACTCCAAAATCTCCATTCAAATTGTCACAGGGTTGTAGCAATAAAGGTTGAAGATCATCACATTGGTGTGCTACATAAGTCTTGTCCAGTTGCAGTAAATAATCAGGTTTATGAGGTTCTGCACTTGTACAGTATAGTGCTACATCAATCCCCATATTTAAGCTTGTAAATCGAGGTAGCAATGATGAATAGACATGCTCAAATTGCACTGCGACAGGATGTCTCATTTAGTTTTCTATATTGCTTTCAAATGACCAAGTTTTTGCACTTCGAGATTTAACTTCAGCTCCAATAAGTCCTTAAATTTCTGTACTAGGTACTCTTACTTGCTCCACTTCTTGTACTTGTGTGGATGTAACAAGTATAGGCCTTGAAGGCTGAGTGTCTTCTTCATTGTAAGTGATACTTGGAGTGTTCTCTCCATTTCGTCCTTGTTCTTCATGTAGACCTAGAGGTTGTGAAACCCCTTTAGCACCTCCTAATTTCACTACCATGTTCTTTAGGAGCATGTCCATGGAACTAGCAATTTCCTCTATCTCCTTTTCTATTGCTCTTAAACTCCCAAACATTGTTACTCCACAAAGTAATTTATTTTGTTGCGCGTCCAAGTGATTATAAATTTTCCATAAAGAAGCATCATGAGAACAACTTCTTCCTATATGCCAAGGTGAATTGCAATAGCAACAAGGTGAGATTAAAGCATTCAGGCTATCATGAGACTTCTATAGTTTCTGAGGACAATCTCTTTCATCATGCCAATATGAGCTACAATGGCTGCACTATGGTTCTAGTTCCTCGAATGCTGGAGATGTAGGAAAAGGGTTCCTACAATTCATGTCAAGATTAGGAAAATTATAAAACAAGGAAGGATAGGGATTAAAATTTCCATGAATTCAAGCCATGATATATATTTAAGATCTGAGTTCACAGCACTGATTCAAGCAAACAATGGGATTATGGTCATTCACAAATCCAAAACACTCACAAAAGGTTCAATTCCAATCACAAACCAAAAGTCCACGGTAGCAAAACATAACAAATGTCTCTAGTTGTTTTTTTTAACAAACTGGGAAAAAAATACTAAAGAAACAAAACTAATGTTTATTTGATTTTCACAAGAAAAACAAAATCTCAAAATATGGAGCATCAGTCACATAACAAATTATTTAGCACCCAAACAACCAAAATTCAGGGACATTAGCTCCTTGGCAACGGCACCAATTTGATTAACTCTATCGTGTGAGTTTATCAAAATACTAGGACACTAAAATATGTAATATAGTAGTGCAACTTAGGTCGATTATCTTAGAGAGCTAGAAATCCTTGAATCTCAACTGTAAGAATGCTTTCACAAATTAGAAGAATGAATTTGTTTTGCTAAATCATTAGTTGACATATATCCTATTTTCTACTATTTATGGATTTTCAGAGTTTAAGAAACAAAAGTGACAGAAACAGAGAATTACGATGTAGAAGAAATCAAGTTTTAAATGGTCTTCCCTAAGAAATTCACCTAGCCTTTATTGCCTCTCAAATTATTGGAGTTAAACCGAAAAAGAGATTCTGATTATGCATCCAAAGATTTAATGAATGTAATGTGCTTAAAACTCCTTGATGAATATGAAACCATACTCATTAAAAATCAATCAAACTAGTAATAAAATCTGATTCAAACGAGCCAAAAATTATCACTAATTCTACTCTAAAACAAGTAGCATTATACTCCTAAACTCATTACAGTCAATAAATCTTGATTTAACAACCATAAAGAACACACAATCAGAGAATAGCACAGATTCAAATTCAAGTTCCTGAACAATAACCATAAATCCAAATATGTAAGAATAGAGCGATTAAACTCTCTCTCTGACTTTGAAACTCAGGCATCAACTCTTTTCTTAGGGAAGTGAAAGGTTCAACTACTCATTGTGTTGCAGTAAGCTCCAACAATCAAAAAATCTTCTTCAGCCATCGCTGGATCTTCACACCCAGAAGAATTGGAGATGGAGAGAACTAGAAGGCAAGAGTCCCAGCAAGAAATCTTGGCAGAGTCAACGAAGCTTTCCTGCTCAGCTCGATTCCGCCAAAATAAATTCCCTAAAGCTCTTCTTTTCTCTCATCCGAATGGAGTATCACATGCTCTCATATTACAAAAAATACATATTTTTTGGCCATTGAAAATATTCTAATCAACAATAAAATCCATAGAAAGTGTAGTAGTAAAATGAGCTTATCAAGCAGTCAAATCCAAACCTATTATACATGGTGTTTGGTTTGCTTGTTATTACATGGAATTGGCTTCTCCATCTCCATTTCTCTTCTCATCCTTTTCCTCTCCTTTATTTTCTTTTTCCCATCTTCACCGTTGATTAAAATTTCATTAATCCAGATTTAATATCTTAGAAAAATATTGTTATAATTTTACTTTAAAATACAAAAGTATATATTACCTGATAAAATTTGATATGAACAGTTGACAACTATAGTAAAAAATATGGGAATAAATTCTACCTTGTAATAATAACAAAATCTCTTCAAATCAAACTTTAGCAATTTAAATTTATTTAACTTTATTTTTATATTTTAAAGTAAATTTATAATAACATTTTTATAAAATGTTAAATCTAAACTATTGAGATTTTAATCTAATGGTGAAGATGTGAAAAAGAAGGTAAAGGAGAGAAAAATGATGGGAAGGGAAATGGAGAGTAGTCATTCCCTGTCATTACGCTCTCTCTACAATGTATTTTTAAATCATTCATAGGATGCGTAGTTTTCATTAACCTCGTTAATTTAAACAATGATGTTTCACAACTTAGCTATACCATATGATTATTCAAGTTGAAAACCATCAAGATCCCCCTAAACTCGCTACAATTTGTGAAATAATTCTGAGTTGATTTCATTCTTATCTCCATTTTTTTAGGTACATGTATCTAAGGAAATCTTGTTTGAGTTAAGTATTCATCCTTATTTTTGTTGATTAAGATATGATTAGTTTTACTGATGTCAAATATAGATACCAAATATTAAGAGCAAAAAAATTGCATAATTCATTTATCTCCTACATTGACTAACTACTATATTTAACGTGAAATATTTTGTAGATTAGTTAAACAAAGAAAGAAGATGTCAAGGTCAACTATTGAGAATGATCAATATGAAAAAGAAAGAGGAAGATTGAAGATACCCAAGAAAATAAAGAAGCTATCTAGTTGGGTTATAGAGAATGATCATCAAGAGGAAAAACAAGAGGAAAGAGATTGAAGAAAGAAGAATTTGTAAGATCTAATGGGAATATCAAGATTTAAGCTCTTAGAAGTGATACTGAAGGTCTCTATGGTCAAATGGAAGTTGGAATGGATCAATTCAAAGCTACAATAACTTATATGAAAGTTATGGCACCTCCAGAGATGATCACTCGAGTGATCCTCATCACTGGCAGCATCACTCGAGTGATGTGCTAGTGATGACCTATTCTGGTACTTTGTTTTCATTCAGCATGACATATGTTCTATAATTTGGTTATATCTCGCAAACCATAAATCTGATTGAGCTAAAACTTGTTTTATATGAACTTGGTCTTCTAATGCATCACATAGACACCAAGATCAAGTTCAAAGGAGGTCAGATTAAAGAGATATGTGTTTTGGAAGATGACACTCAAATCAATGCTGTATTCCAAAATAGGTTTGGTATTTTGGACAGATCTCTCAAACCACACATCCGATTGAGATGAAAATTTATTCATATAAAACTAGACTTAAAGAAATTTCTATGGATAGGCTATTTATCAAATTTGAAGTTATATTCGTAACGGTATACCTTTTGGAAGTTGACGCTCGAAAATTCAAACATTGTCCAAAACAGTAGTCACTATTTGGATCATAACTTTCAGAATACAATGAATTTGAACCTGATTCTTTTTATATTGGAATGTAGACGGCAAGAGCTTTCTAATGATATGTCATTTTCCATATTTGAATTTAAAATGAGCAGATCACTCGAGTGACCACTTGAGTAATGACTTGAGATCACTCCAGTGATCACTCGAGTGATGCGTCCAAAAAATCACCAGCAAAGCACTCGAGTGATACATCAAGTGATCTATTTAAATCACTCGAATGATCACTTGAGTGATGCATCACTAGCACAACACTCGAATGATCCATCCAGTGATTCTTTTATAGGAAAACAGAGCAACTCTTCGTAACTTCTAAAAATCATTGGAATGATTGTGTAACTTATTTTTCTTGCTTCTAATCACTCTTATACTTCATTATATTAGTGATTAAGCATTTTCCAGATGATCAAATAAGGATTAACACACAAATTGGAAAAAGGACTTTTTTGTCAGAAACTTCCAACGACTATTTCAATGGTCATATTTTGAAAGTCTCAACGGGAAGAAGAAAAGCTCAATGGTCATCGATCTTCATCAACTATAAATAGAAGAGCATTCAAAGCGTAAGAGAAGATAGCAACAATGCCAAAATGCCAAGATTATAAATTATCCACTTTAACTTGAATACTCTCTATTGCTTTCTAGCTTCAATATCATTTACCTTGAGAGAAAGATTATTTATATTGTACTTCAGTGTTCATCTTACTCACTTCTAAGAGAGAATATTGATTGTAATCCTTCATCATCAAGGTTGTATCTGTACGGTGTGTAAGGGGGAGTAACTCGGTGAGAGATTAGTAAAAAACTTCGCAAGTGCTTGGCTAAACTTGTGGGATTGTTGATGTTCCTCTTGTGCCCTGATTAAATAAGAAGATAGTGGATTGAAAATCTCAGGAGCAGTCTGGGAACTAGACGTAAGTCTTCGTGGATTGGACCGAATCAGGATAAATCACAGTTTGCTTATTATCTTCCCTAAACTCTTATATTTCCAGCATATATTATGTAAATAATTGTTTATTGATTTATAATTCATTACTTTCATATTTTTTTCTTTCACTATGATATGAAAAGATTTTCAAAGTTCTCAAGTTTTATCTTACACCCAATTCACCCCCATCTTAAGTATCAGCCAGTTCTAACAATGAAAACTTTAAAGCCTAGGTCCAAGTTCTTTTTTTTTTAAGCATGGGTATTCTCCTATTGAAAACAATCCTATTTTAGGTACTCAATGTGAAACAATGCATGGGCCCAATACTACTAGTTGTCTAATGTGAATCCAGCATCGTGTTTACAAATAATTAGCAATTTAGCTCTTTGCAAGTATACCCAATTACCCATGAAACAATTTTGGAATCAGAAGCCCTCTTCCTCTTTTTTTCCCTTAAAATTTTTTTTTGGCCGACTTTTTTTCCCTTAAATTATACAAAACTCTATTGACTTTAGGTCAATTGCATATAACATCCTGATATTTTAAAGTTTAAATTTAACCCCCTAACCTTTATTTATTTATTTATTATTATTATTATTATCCCTCTTCCTATAACTCACACAGACATTACACTTTTTATAGGATATTCGAACTCACAATCTCATAAGTCAAAAACCTCAAGGAGATGCATGGTATCATTTGAACTATAAGATCTCAATGAATCCCACTTCGATATGATCTCATGTGATATTTGGGCATGTTCTCTATTTCTTAAATACATAAACAACCCTGGAACTTAATGGTATGATCGTTAATCGTTAAGTATTCTTAAAAAATATATAACTGTTTTTTGTAAAGAATTATCAAATATTATCAAATTAAAATTTTTCAGAATCCTGCATTCTTATATATGATAATTATAATTTTTAATCGTTAAATTTTTTAAAAAAATAAATATTTAGGAATCATACTTTACGATTAATTATTATAAATGTTATATATTTGTTTTTGTTTATATAAGTTATGAAGGCAAATCATTTAAAAGTTTTATATGATAGTTGTTTTGTAAGAACTATGTAATTACAACCGTTATATTTTTGTTTTTATGAATTCCTCCTTTCATTACATGATTGTATGCATATTTAACAATTAAATTTTAATATTATATATTCTTACACTATTTCTACCTCAACATATATAATATTTATCTACTATAACTGTTATTTATTAAAATTCATATTTACGTAGTAGTGAAATTTTGTGCGGTTTGGCCATTATATTCAAGTTCTCACGTACTGTTACCACGCCTGCGAACCCCACATCAACTTTTCGTAACTTTTTTTTTTTTTTTTTGATCGGCATCAACTTTTCGTAACTTGCATCAAATCATACCACTAAATGCTCTTCCTCTCTGCCACATTTGCTGGTTTTTTTATTATTTTCACTTTCTCATACTGTTACATAATTTTAATTCTTATTTTTTTAGAGGGAATTACAAATGTCTTAGAAAAGACATTTAATTACCAAGAAATCCTAATAATAAATAAGGTGTTATTATTTCTTACATTAAGAATGTGTTTGGATTACCGGCAAAAAAAAAAAAAAGAGTGTGTTGGGATTAGTTTTTGGAAAATAGCTTCTAAAGAAAAAGTGATAAAAGTGATTTTAGAAAATAGATTCTGAGCAAGATAGATTCTGGGAAAAAAAATGATTTTGATAAAATGATAGTGTTTGGGTATTGTGATCAGAATCATTTTTTTCATAGTCAAACTACTAAAAGGACATTAGCTTATGATAATTACATATAAATTATAAGATTATATTTTATGTATTATTTAACATTAAATTTCATAATAAATACAAAAATTGAAATAAATTTGTCTACATGTGATATCAATTGACTTAACTAATTTTCTTAATATAATCAAATTAAATAAATTTGTCTAAATGAAATAAATCAGTGTTTTTTAGATACTGCATAATAAAATTTAACGGTCCAAATATCATTAATCTTTTTTTTTAAACTATAACACTTTTAATTTTAATGAAATTAAAATGTAAATTGAACTTAATTTTCAATTACCAATTTTAAAAAAATGGAAAATTCTAATATTCTGTAAATTAGAATTTATTTATTTATTTATTATTGTAATTATGAAATTTTAGGAGTTTAAATTTGTTTGTTTGTATTTATAGTAATAACTTACAAAATATTAAATATAATGAAATAAACAACAACCTGAAAAAAAAAAAATTCAGCAGGGAGGGTGGGGGGAATTGCAAAGGGAAAGGACAAAGTAGTTGTGTGGAGGCGTGGAGCTCATTAACCTGAAAAAGCAAGAAAAAATCAGATTTTCCCAAGCCATAGTTTTATGGTTTTGGAGTACAAAGGACTTCTACATTTTTTTAGGGTATTTGGGTAATATCTTCCCAAACCATGGTTTTCTCCCTAAAAATGCTTTTCTAAGTGGTATCCAAACACACTAAAATTTGTCAGCTATCCTTAGGCAGCTGATGCATATCCAGGTTTTGTGGGTGCTCTTAGATTAAAGACTCACGAATTTGCCCCACCATGAATGTCAGCAACACAACTTGGACTGCAAATATCTTTTCGTTTTATCCTATGTCGTTCAAACTTATGAAATATGGTAAGGAAATTGTTCCTCCCAACCAACGAACCAACCAACACGACACCCTAATATTAACACTTGGACCTCCAATATTAAATGTGCCATAACCTTTTTGCACTTTGGACCAAAATGGCAAAATGATTGTCAAAGGATGCACTTATTTGGTTACATGCGCAACTTAACCTTTTTTTAATATATAAAAAGAATTAATAATTAATTAGATTATAAATTAAAAACTTCACATTTTAACGGTAAGAATTTTGTCAAGGTGATGAGCACCCAAATCCAACTCCATAATTAGGGTGTTTGGTTTGTCTGTTATTACGCGCTCTTTGCAGCCTGTTCTTCAATCACTCATGCGATGCGCAATTTTCATTGTCTTCATTAATTGAAACCATCTATGTAATTATTTAAGTTGAAAGCTACCAAAATTCACCGAAACACACTACAATTTGTGAAATAGTTCTATGTTGATTTTGTTTCAGCTTCTTTTGTTTTAGGTACATGTATCTGAGGCAAACCTGTTCAAGCAAGGATTACATTCTTATCTTCTGTTGATTAAGATCTGAGAAAACCTAGGAGAAATTTGCAAAATGATTGTCAAAGGGTGCACTTATTTAGTTCCACGCTGAACTTTACCTTTTTTCTGAAAAAAAAAAAAAACAGAATTTGTTAACAATTGATCAGGGTATAAATTAAAAACTTAAAATTTAAACACTACAAATTTTTCAATCACTCATAGGATGTGTAGTTTTCATTACCCTCGTTAATTTAGACAATGACGTTTCTGTTGTGAAAATAATGGAAACCTGGGATAAGAAAGAAGAGCAAGAGAAATGAGAAAAGTCCATAGAGAAAGGGGAAACGATTCTCATTCACTTGTAATTTTTGTGATTACAATATTTTGTACAATGATTCTGTTTATAGGCCTTTAAAAGTTAAATCAAGAATCATCATTAATTAACCTTTTTTAATTTTCAACACGTATGCTTATTCAGATATGAGTCAATGTACAACCATAAAGTTTTTTTTTTTTTTTTGATACAAATGTACAACCATAAAGTTAATATTCATAACCATTTCACTATTTATACCATATGATTATTCAAGTTGAAAACCATCAAGATCCCCAAAACACGCTACAATTTGTGAAATAATTCTTAGTTGATTTCATTCTTATCTCCTTGTTTTCCTTGGTACATGTGTCCGAGGAAATCTTGTTTGAGTTAAGGATTCATCCTTATTTTCTCTTGATTAAGATAAGAGGATCTCAAAGCCTAGGTTCAAAGTTCATATTTTTAAATGAGAAGATCCCAAAAAAAACTCTTTTAAAATATGGAAAAGACAAATCATGGATTCTAGTATCAATCCCAAATTAGATCTATGAAAAAAATATGAGATTATGAAATCTTGTCAAAAGACACCCTTACCCTTGAGTTTTCACCCGTCACCTACACACCATTAACAACTTGCATGTAGGGAATAACCACTTTATAATCACAATTGACAACTTATGTATTCAAATTGACTAGTTGCATGCTCCAAATGTCAACAACCTATTAATAATTTTTGAAGTCACATCTGTAACGCGCCATTAACAATTTACATATAAGGAATGACAATTTAAAAATTGCAATTGAAAACTTGAGTATCTATATTGATTACTTAGACAGCCCAAATGTCAAGAACCTTGTAAGAATTTTTGAAGTCATCCCTATAATACATCATTGACGACTTACATATAAGGAATAGTTACTTCAGAATCGTGATTGACAATTTTAGTATCCATATTGACTACTTGTGTCTTTTCTTTTATTCTTTATTTGCCACATAACTCAAGGGCAAAATGGTTCTTTGGAAACATTTGTTAATCCCAGATTCTGCCCACAGATCCGTGAAACTTGTGATATTGGAATCACTTATTTGTCTTTTTTTATACTTCAAAAGATTTTTTTTTAAGATTTTCCCTTTTTAAATCCACTCAATGCAAAACTAATGAATGAGCCCAATACTTTGCCGTCTAATGTGAGCTCAGCATTGTGATTTCTAGAGTTGGAAATCAGGGTCGACCCGTGATGAGTCAAAGCCTAAAAGGGCTGGTCTTTTTAGGCCCAGGATAAGAAAAATTGTTATTTTTCAAAGCCCTGCCCGAAAGCATAAGGGTCAGGGCCGGCCTGCCACTACTACAGAATTGAGATATAACCACCCCCAAAGATGTCCCAAATTAAAAATTGGGTGGTTAAAAAGGGAGGCGGTGGCATTTTCGTAATTATATATATGTAGGGGAACCTTTAGGCGTCCCAAAATTGAATTTGGGACGTCTAAAGTGCTTCCTGGCGCGAAATATAAATTTCATAAATTTTTTTTAGCGCCTGGATCTGACTTTAGGCGTCCCAAATGACATTTGGGACGCCTAAAGTCTGGGTTTAGGCGTCCCAAATGCCATTTAGGCGTCCCAAACCCGCATGTCAGACACTTGTCTGACATGCGTCTTCTCATCTATCACACCTCCTCTCCTTACATCATCTCAACTTTACTCTTCTTCCTCCTCTCCCCACGCACCCACCGTTAGCCCTCCTCTATTTTTTTTCTTCAACTCCTCCCTCCTCCCTTGTTTAAGCTCTCTCCTCCACTGTCGGCCCTTGTTGAACTCCTCCCTCCTCCCTTCTTCTTCCTCTTTGTTTAATTTCTTTGTTTCTTCAACACACGCAACCGTCACTGCTGCAACTTTATCTCCTCCACAGTGGGTAGATTTTTGCTCTCTCCTCCACCTCCGTCCTTCCATTGTTGTGCACACCACCGTGGATCTCCAACGTCTTCTCTACCTCTCCAACATACTAGCTAGTGGGCGCCCTGATCAGGTAGGTTGGTTTATTTTCTTCATTTTTTTTTTGTTTATATATTGATATTAGGCTGGTTGGTTTATTATATATTGCTTATATTGAGATAGTTGATATTAGCCTGATGTGTTTGGTGTGGTTATATTGCTTAAATTGCATTTATTCGGGAATGGTTTATTTTCTTGTTTAAATATAAATTTACTTGTGTATAATAGAAATCCCTATTGTTCAGTTTTAGGGAAATCTAGCTTTTATAAGCCAATGGAGATTTATCCATACACACATAGTGGCACCACCCCATTTCATTAGTCTTGTTCCTGCACCATTAATTAGTATATATAATAAAATAAAATATGATTTATTTAAATTAAAGAAATTCTTGTATTAATTCCAAACGAATTATGAAGAATAATTCAAGCCAAAACTTAAAAAGAAAACCATAACCCCAATATTCATTAAATGATTTTTATCTAAATATTTTCAATAAAACAATTTTATTTTTGGAAGAACTTAACTTAAAATTGTTTTGTTAATATGAAACTCGTTTTGTTTTTAATTCTTCCAAACCTCAAAAAAATTCTTTAATTTAATCTTATTGTATTTATTTTATTATACATTAATTTTATATATATATACTTATTAAAAAAATAAGTTACATAGCAATGAAACCCTTTTAAGAGGAGAGATGAGGCTAGGAGGGGGCAATAAAGTTATTAAGCCCATATTTTAAAATCCTAAATTGGGTTGATAACTTAATTAGGCAATCCCATCATATGTCGTTGAGAATTGTACTAAACGTGTGAATGTTATTGGTAATGCCTTAGGTGGTAACAAAATGGATTATAGTTGGATGAATGCTTTGAGAACTAGTGAAGAATATAAGAAAGGGGTGGACGAATTTATTGAATTCGCTAAAAAGAATGCTCCTGCAAGAAATGGGAAGTATTTTTGTCCTTGTGTCAATTGTTTGAATGAGAGTAGACGGGATGTTGATGTCATAAAGGATCACCTACTTTATGATGGAATAAATCTGCGATACACAAGGTGGATATGGCATGGTGAGGAAGTAACTGATTGTCCGTCATACAAGAAGGAAGCTGTGGATGTCATAGATGAAGATAGAATGGAGAGAATGATTAACGATGTTGAGGCAGAATCCTTTGCGCAGTCGCAGGAGTATGACAGCCTGCGGAGTGATGCAGAGACACCATTATATAGTGGTAGTAAGTACACGCGGCTGACAGGAACATTACATTTGGTTAACTTAAAGGCAACTTGTGGGTGGACCGATAGTAGTTTCACATTGCTACTTGAACTATTGTGTGATATGTTTCCGGAGGATAATGTACTTCCAAATCGTATGTATGAGGCCAAGAAAATCCTGTCTACAATGGGTATGGAGTATAAGAAGATACATGCTTGCCCTAATGACTGCGTACTGTACAGAAATGAGTACGGAGGTCTTAGTGAGTGTCCTAAGTGTAAAACTGCACGATACAAAGTGAAAAAAGAAGGTGGTTGTGGTGATGTGACAAGTAAAAGGCAACCTTTAAAGGTTATGTGGCATCTTCCAATAATACCACGTTTTAAACGTTTGTTTGCGAGTGCAACAAAAGCGAAGAAGTTGAGATGGCACTCTGATGAGAGAATATCTGATGGGAAATATCTTCGGCACCCAGCTGACTCTCCACAATGGCAAAAAATAGATGAAATGTTCCCTCAATTTGGCAGCGAGCCGAGAAACCTACGTCTTGGCCTTTGTACAGACGGCATCAATCCGTATAGAACTCTTACTAGCACACATAATGCGTGGCCGGTTCTCCTTGTAATATACAACTTGTCTCCCTGGCTATGTATGAAACGTAAGTATATGATGCTATCTATGATGATTTCTGGACCAAAACAGCCAGGGAACGATATTGATGTCTATTTGGCGCCTTTGATTGAGGACTTGAAGAAGTTGTGGGAGGAAGGCGTAGATGTGTTTGATGCTTATAAGAAGGAGTCTTTCAAGCTACGTGCAATGATTTTCACAACGATAAACGACTTCCCTGCGTACGGAAACTTGTCAGGGTACAGCGTGAAGGGTCATAAAGCATGCCCAATATGTGAAGCAGACACACACTTCCAACAACTAAAGCATGGAAGAAAAACTGTCTACCTTGGCCACAGGAGGTTTCTTCATCGGTTCCACCCGTATCGTAGGCTAAGAAAGCGGTTTAACGGCTTACCGGAGCATGGAATGGCTCCAAAGTCACTAATCAGAGAGGAAGTCTACAGTCGAGTGGAACGTATCCATGTCACTTTTGGTAAGAATCAGAGGGTTGCGGGTGAGAAGAACATATGGAAGAAGAGATCCATTTTCTTTGATCTTCCATATTGACGTTCGCTTGACGTGAGACACAGTATTGATGTGATGCATGTGGAGAAGAATGTTTGTGATAGCCTTATCAGTACGCTTTTCCACATACCAGGGAAGACTAAGGATGGGATTAATGCGAGATTAGACCTTGTCGATATGGGAATAAGAGAACGGTTACATCCACAACTAAGAGATGATGGTAGGAGGGCATACATGGAGCTAGCAGCGCATACACTATCAAAAGCAGAGAAAAGAAGTTTTTGTGGGTGTTTGCATGAAATGAAGGTGCCGCAAGGGTATTCCTCGAATGTGAGAAGATGTGTCTCAATAGACGATTTGAAGTTAGTGGGAATGAAGTCCCATGATTATCATGTGTTGATGCAACAACTATTACCAGTAGCTATTAGAGGCATAATGAAAGAAGAAGTACGAAACACAGTGACAAGATTGTGCGTTTTCTTCAATGCTATCTGTAACAAAGTCATTGACACTGAAAAGTTGGATGAACTAGAAAATGAGGGTTACATTATTTTGTCACAACTAGAGATGCACTTTCCACCTTCATTTTTTGATATAATGGTGCATTTGGTAGTTCATTTGGTGAGGGAGGTAAGGCTATGCGGTCCAGTTTACCTGAGGTGGATGTACCCTTTCGAGCGATACATGAAGATCTTAAAAGGGTATTCTAAAAATCCTTATCGACCAGAAGCCTTAATAGTAGAAAGATATGTAGTTGAGGAGGCTATGGAGTTTTGCAAAGATTATATGTCAAGGAAGAAGGAACAATCTCGGCATGAAGAAGGGAGAAGCAAGGGAACACGAGGACTGAAAGTGAAGAATGTTCCTCGTGAAGAGGTGTTGCAAGCCCACTTGTATATCCTGAATAATATGGAAGAAGTTCAACCTTACATAAATGAACACAGAAACACTTTGAAGAACAAGAATCCAAGGAAGAATGACATGCAGATTGCTATTGAGCAAAACAAGACATTCATGCAGTGGTTCAAGGAAAAGGTTTTGCACGAGATCGGTGTGTCTGAGACAATCGAGTGGCTAGCTTGGGGGCCTTCGTTTCAGGTCATTACTTGGACCGGTTATGATATAAATGGCTATTCTTTCTATACCAAAGAGCAAGATGACAAAAGTACCATGCAAAATAGTGGGGTCATGGTAGAAGCTGAATCTATGCACTTTTCCAGTTCGAGAGACAAAAACCCCATATTAGCGTCTATGGCCTATTATGGAGTTATAGAAGAAATATGGGAGATGACGTACAACAAGTTCAAAGTTGCTTTATTTAAATGTAAGTGGGTTAGCAACAATGCCGTGGTAATAGATAAACAATTTGGATTTGTCTCAGTCAATCTTCGAAGAGTTGGCTATAGAGACGAGCCCTTCATTTTAGCAAGCCAGGCGAAACAAGTGTTTTATGTCACCGATCCTGCCAGCAAAAACATGTCCATTGTCCTTAAAAGTAAAAAACAGAAGTATGGTGATCCGACCTTCAACCTTGATGACACACCACCTTTCACAACAACTACACCTCGAACAAATGAAGTAGAATTGGTAGATGATGACGAATATGCTGTAAGAAATGACCATGGTGAAGGACTATGGGAAACAATATAGAGTAAGACCTTAATTTATAAACGAGAACTGTGTTTTTTCTGTTTTACTTCCCGCTTAGTATATTTCGTTTTCATTGCAATTTACTTACGTTTCTAATGATGCTTTTTGTGTTAACAGGAATATGGACAACGTTAGTGATGACGAGAGGCGTAGAGATGACAAAAGCTCTAGCAATGACGAAAGGCCTAGAGTTGAACCCCCTGCAAGAAGGAGGGTTAGAGGCTGTACAAAGATGGGAGCATTGGTTGCACGTCATGAACATCAACAGGAGAGGCTGCATATAGACTTCGATGACAATCTGAATCCAGTTGGTCCTGAGGAAGACCACTTCATTAGCTACGTAGGGCTTTTGGCTCGAAGCAAAGTGCGCATTACCTACGATAATTGGAGATTGGTTCCCCCAAAAACGAAAGACATGATTTGGCAACAACTTTTGGTATGTAAGTTTTGATGCTTTGTAGCTTTGTTCTTATTGTTTCAAATATAATAATCTTATGTTTTACCTTGCAGCAAACATACGATGTCCCAGACACCACGGAGATGTATAGGCACTGGATGGATGAGGTTCGTGTACGATGGAAAGGTTTCAAGAACAAGCTAACAGCGCATTACATTCGAGGGGCCCTTAGGGGTAAGGATCCATGTGCACAGTATACATATTTATCTCCAGAGGACTGGAGGTTGTTTACGGCATCACGAGCAGATCCTGAGTTTTTGGTAAGATTTCTGTCATCATGATATAGAACTTGTAATTTTCATATACTTTATATCGTTGATTCATTTTTTGCTGTTTTTCATTCATAGAAATTAAGTGCAGCAAATGCCCAGAGGCAAGCAGAAAATAAATATCAACATTTCATGTCTCGCGGTGGATATCGAAAGCTTGAGCGGCAAATGATGGCAGAAGAGTTACAGAAAATGAAGGAAGCAGCGGAATCTGATTCTAGCGTTGTTATCCAGCCACCGGCACCTCCTCCACGTCACAAAAAATGGAAAGCAGGGAGGATTAAGGCTGGGAAGTACATAAATCCGACTGTTGCTGAGGTTGCTGCGAGGATTGTAAGTAGTTATACCATAAGTACCTAATTTTTTACATGTTGCGAGTGGTTTCGATACATTTACGATAAACTGCATGCTACAGGATGACCTGGACGAGCAGAGTAGCCAAGGTTCATTCAATCCAAGTAGACGGATGGACATCTTGTCAACGGCTATTGGGAAGGCAGATGACCTTGGTCGTGTTCGAGGAGAGACACGGGGAGTTAGTGCCGCGAGGTATTTTGGACGAGAGCCACATTATTCGTCACAAGCTGGACCTAGTAAGGATGTTGTGGCCAAGATTCGAGAGGAGCTCGAACGAGAGATCGAGGCCAACCTTCGCGACAAGCTCCGACAAGAGCTGTTGCCAGAGCTTCAACTTGAAATGGTAAAGATGTTTGAAGCACAAAGGGCAAGGGACGAGCATAGAACTCAGGAATCCCCGGCCTTCAATAGCACCAGAGGAAGTTACAACCCTCTGGAGCAACCACTTGGCGACCCTCCTCCCACTCCAGTGTCGGGAGACCCTTGCACCCTCTATTTGGATGATCCACTGTTGCGTGTTGTTGCTGATGCTCTCGTTCACACTCGTGCTACCACCCACCATAATCAGCAAATTCCGGAGGATTTTCGTAGGGTGAATGTGACGAGTGTTAGAAAGGGGGAAGAAGGTACAGCCATCCCTGTTCCTGATCCAGAGGTTGGCACGTTAGGTCAAGCGATAGGATCTTTCATCCTTTGGCCTCGCAATCTTATTGGTTCAGACGCAACACCTCCAATGGTAGGAATTACCTTACTGTTACTGAAAATCTGTTGGCATCCTAATAACAATTTATTTTTTGATGTTCTAAAAGGATGACGAAGCTGCGAGCAAATGGCCCTACTTAGCACGGCTGCAACAGATCTACAAGCGCATTAAACAGATTGACTTGAAGATGCCTCCAGGGATTGTGGGCCAAGTGGAGTATCCCTACACGATTGACAATAAAGATCTCAAGCAGTTTATCAGGTTGGAGGAGATAGATGCAGGCTGGGTCAAATTTGCAGTCCGGTAAGTTTTTTTTAAATTTTCCCATAGAATTCATTTAGTGGTTTTTTGTTTTCATACATTCAAGAATTGATTCCTTATTTTAATTCTATTATAGCACCTTCCACGATCTCTGCACAAACATGGAAAGAAGTAATTGGTATGGATTCTTATGTCCTGCGAATACGACAGGGGATGCTTGTACTGTGGCGCATAGGACTCACTATGTCGGCTACGCAATGGCACAAACCAAACTTCGTTGTTATCTAGCACCCATTGTCCAACGGTTCGTATTTACATTTTGTCAATTTAAGAAGTTTAATAAATAATTGTCTTCTCACTCATCTAACTCCATTTTAATGTGTACATGTTGTTAAAGTTACCACTGGACTTTGTGTGTTATATGTCCCCGCCACAACGTAGTCTATTGGTTTGATCCCTTGAGTAAAAAGCCAGACAGAGATACAAAATCCGTCTTCGACACGTAAGTTATTCTGTTTGTATTTCATTGACAACAAAAATAAATGAATGGTTCTAATTTCTGTTCATTTTGCTTTTCATGATAGTGCTTGTCAAACATATAGAATCCTAGGTGTGTCACGCGAGGGTACAGTTGTTAAAAAGCCAAAGTGGTTTTATCCCATAGTAAGTACATTCGATCCTACCTAATTGTTTCATTGACGGTCCTTTTAGACATACCTTTATTGATTTTAACAACCAATTGCATCCCTTTGATTAAAAGTGCCCTCGGCAACCTGGCAACACTGAATGCGGATATTATGTTATACTTTATATGTATAACATAACTCAAAGTGGAATTACTAGCAATTTTGAAAAGGTAATCGCTTCTTCATTCTCAAATGATAATATTTTTGGTGTTCTAATCGAAATGCTAATTAATTCATTTGCTTGAGATTCATTTCATCAAAGCTTACTTTCTAATTTTCAGATTTTTGATAATAAAGATGCCTACCTACGTGAAGACCTTGATTTGATCAGAGATCTTTTGGCTGGACATCTTCTTCAACATATAGAGCAGTAAACTTTTTATTTTATATCAGTTTGTACTTGTGTGATGACAGCGTTTTGACACTTTCTGGTTGTTTTTTGTTGATATATATAGTAGTAGGTTGTATGAAAGGTTATTGTATGTATATATAGTAAAGATTGTAGTGCTGGATGTCCTTACCAGTTTGTAACGGACAGTGTGGTTTATGAATCTATCTTCTATTCTGTTTCTGCAGTTTGAATTCGTTGGGTAATACAGAATATAAATTATGGTATAAAAAAAACCTAACTTTTAAACGTCCCAAATTAAGAATTGGGAGGTCTAAAGTCCCCCAGGGTGGGACTTTAGACATCCCAAATGACATTTGGGAGGTCTAAAGTCCCACCCTAGGGGACTTTAGGCGTCCCAAATTACAATTTGGGACGCCTAAAGTCAGACTTTGGGCGTCCCTATCATTTGGGACGTCTTTTCTTTCAACTTACTACGCCCCCAGTATATACGTCCCCCCGTTTTGGGACGTTAAAGGTGCCAAATTTGGGAGGTTAAAGCCCCTTTTTGTAGTAGTGTGCAAGGCCTGAAGTCCTTTTCACAAGATTTAACAATTTTTACTTTTTTTTTTCTAGTTTTTTTTTTAAATTACAACAATGAAATTCCTATTTTAACACATAAATGTTTTCAAAATTAGAGTGTAAACGGTATGAATCATGCAACAAACAAACGCAATCATTAAGTCATAATCAAATGTAAACTATTGTCTACATACCACAATTACAAATAATTAATGAGAAGACTTAACAAAATTAGAAATACTTCTTATAAATATATCTTAAAAAGTATAAGTAGTCAATAAAATAAACAGCACAAGATATAAATAAAACAATCGCTAGAAAATAAGTCAAAAAATGAAAAATTGGTAGGAATACTTATGAAATAAAAAATATCTTTTATAAGTTTTAAATTTTTAGGATTTTTAATACAAGATATTCTTATGAAACTTAATTCTAAAAAAGATAGTAACAACTAAATATTTGCAACATCATTAACAAAATATAAAAAATCAATAATATTATTATCATATAAATAATTCTAAAAAATAAAAAATATATATACAGGCCTAAAAGGGCTGGCCCGTGGCCTACAATGTTGGCCCTTTTAGGCCCTCGGCCTTATAGAGCTTACCCTTTTAAGCCCGCTTAAACTTTTGAAGCAAAAATCTTAGGCCCAACCCTTATAAATTCATGGCCTAAACGGGCCGGCATGACGGACTCGACCCGTTTTCCCGGCTCTAGTAATTTCAAATAAACAATTTAACTCTTTGCAAGTATACCCAATTACCCATGAAACAGTCTTGGGATCAAAATCCCTCTTCCTCTGTCTAAATAGTTCTGTAAGCGCTATTTGAGTTTAGATGCATGTTTTAGCTCTGGTACGCTACCAGAACTCAACTCACATAAACCTTTTTGTACCAAAAAAAGGGTTAATGTGCAAATTTTCTTTGAAAGTTTTTCGTTGAGGAGTAATGTTGCTCTGGAGGTTTTTTCAGGTTCAATGGTGCCCCAGAAGTTTAATAATATAGCAATGTTGTCTTATACTATTAAAAAACTAACGTTAAATGCTAAAAAGTTAATGGTAATTGACGTGGACTGTTAATTTTTTAATGGTAAAAGGCAATATTGCTATGTTTTTAAACTTTCGGAGTAACATTACTCCTTATCGAAGACTTCCGAGACAAATTTACACCTTAACCAACAAAAAAAAAAATCCCTTTCCCTCTGGTTTTTCCACTATAACCCACCCACATTACAATCTTTATATAATATTCGAACTCACAGTCTCTCAATTAAAAAAAACCCAATGAAATGTATACTAACGGAGTATCAGTTGGACCTTGAGACCCCAACGAATCCCCCTTCGTTATGATCTCATGCGATATTTGGGCCCTGAAACGTAACGGTGTCATCGTTAATTATATGTTGCTCTGCTCTCACATTTTAAATTTTAATCTATAAGTTATAAATTCCCGTGACAAAACTGTTTGATCTGTGCTATAATTATTAAATATAAACATGACTCCCATGGTTGCTAAGCAGATTTTTACTCTTTTTTCCTTTACACTTGTAATCCGACTTTATGAGTCACAAACACATGACGGTCCAAGAATAAATGGAAATCTTATGCCACAAGCCTCAAACAAATCAAAGCAGAGGGCATATATAATCTCCTCGTGCATATATTCCTTCCTATTTGGGCATGCAACCAAATATTGCTATTTAAATTAACCCCCAAAAAAAAGCAAAAAAGTTAGCATTCCAACACATCACTATTATATTTTTCCACGTAACAAAGTTGTCACATGATACCTATATGTAGTTAAAGTTCAGATAGCCATAGATAATGACATTTTACTTTTGATGTTCTAATTTGTCTAAAAAATAATCTAATTACTTTACCCTTATAATTATATATGTTTTAAAGGATTAAGGTATAAAAATATTCATAAGCTTTTACTCAAATTACGGCCAACACCATATATTTTTTTGGAGGTGTGAAAGTACTTACAAGTTTTAAAATTAGGGGCAAAAATACCAATTTCATTGTCTAAACTCAATGTCTGTTAACTTATCTTGATGGGACCCACAATCGTGTGAAGGTTACATAATATTATCTCCAATACCCTTGGGCCTCAACGTTCCCTTAAGCCCGTTGGCAATCATAAGCTCAATTGGCAGCCGTCTTTTTTTTTTTTTTTTTTTGAGTATTTGGGGAGGCTTATAGGCAATTGTTGTCGAAGCCCAATTGGTGGACATTCAATTGTGAGAAGCTGGAGAAAGAAGCTTTTATTAAAAGCTAATGGCATTTTATGTTAGATTGGATTGTCTAGAAATTAGTTATATGATATTACTTTTCCCATAAAATATTTTTTAAATAGTATGTAGTATCAAAAAATATTTTTTGAGTGTTTTTAATCCCTTAAAATATTTTTCTAATTGTACCCACTATCCAGTGTACTATCAGATTAATTACAATTTTACCCATAATGTACTTTTTCAGCTCTAAAAATTACTTTAAAATATTTTTTTGGGTGTTTTTAACCCATTAAAATATTTTTTCAACTGTACCTAGTGTGTTATCAGACTGATTGCAATTTTACCTTTAATGTAATTTTTTAGCTCCAAAAATTACTTTAAAATATTTGTTGGTGTTTTTAACCCCTTAAAATATTTTTTCAGTCGTACCTAGTGTTTTATCAAACTTATTGCAATTTTACCCTTAATGTACTTTTTCAGCTTCAAAAATTACTTTAAAATATTTTTTTGGTGCTTTTAACCCTTTAAAATAAATTTTCAGTTGTACTCAGTCTTAGGAGACTAACTATAATTTTACCTTTAATGTATTTTTTTTTAATAGTAAAGAGCACCCAAAACTTAAAATACTGATTTATTGATTTCCACCCACTCTAAAATATTTTTTCAATAACAGCTAATATTTTAAAGTAATTTTTAAATATTTATTTGATGTTTTAAATATTTTTCCACGCACTATCTTTTACCATTATCACAAAAATCACTTATGCTTAAATCAATTTAAACAAGTTTTACTTTTATAAAAATCATTTATATAACCGTAAATTCAAATATTAATCACAATATACAATCTAACTTTTATCCAAAATAACGTTACTAAAGATCAAATCGAAACAAACACAATCATCGTTGTTCCAAATATACTGAGAAACTCACTGTCGTCTTCATCACTCTTCCTCTGCATTCATCAACCATCATCAAGTTCAAGTCAACAAAAACTAAATAAAAAACCAGTTGAGCATATATCATCCCGTATCAACAAACACACCCAGATGATGTCTTAATCAAGTTGAAACCAAAAAAAAAAAAGAAGCAAACTTGGATTATGAAGATAGGAAAAGAATCTTTTGATTATATAGAAAAAACCAGAATACTGATGCACAAACCTCACCCTTAAGTCCGAGCCTTTGATTAGAGACCATTCAAACTTCTTACTCACATCAAACCCGTTGGCATAGGCAAAAGAAGAGACGGAAGAGGAAGATGAAGGAGAAGAATCATTCTCAGCTTCTTCGAGTCTCGGCTGTAGATCCATTAGCATCGAAGAATAATCACTCCTAGCTTCTTCAACCAGCTACACCAGTGAACGTCGCCGTGATTCTCCGTATCTTGTGTCACCGTGATTCTCTGTTTTCTGCTCCATCAGTTTTCCCTTTGACAATGACGGCACCCATCGGAGGAAGTTGAAGGGGGCGGAGAGGTTTTCTTCAGCAATGATGGCTTTGAATCGTGCTCGGGTGAGATTTCTGCCGAGAGAGCAGATAAACTTGGAAGGGGGCAATTTGACCTCCTTCACCGCCGATTTAAGGCCTGTTTGGTACACTGAAGATGTGGGAAGGGAAGGTAACATGTACAAATTTTCTTATTTAATACGCAATTTTGGTTCAATCTTTTCGGAAACTCAAGTTCCCGGGCCTACCAATATTCCCTTATTTATGGGAAGATGAGATCCCACCAAAATTGGTGGGATCCTCAGTTCCCTCAGTGGAGGAAGATCCGAAAGACAAATATGCCCCTGAAATATTTAAATTATAAGGCGGAAAATTCAAACTTTTCAACAAAATTTGCTTATCAAATTCGAACTTTTTAAAATTCCCGCCTTGCAAGTTCGAACTTCATCAATAAATTCGAACGGGTTAATATAACTTTTGGTCCCTGAAGTTTGATCCAATTTTGGTTTTGGTCCCTGAAGTTTTGACAGAGTTTTAACCAAACAAAGCATAAAGGAATGTCGGTTTTAACAGAGTTAACACTTGTAGTAAAATTGCCCCACTTTTTAATATTTGTGTGTATTTTAGCGTCCTTAAAAACTTAATAGTGCCAATTGCTCCTCAGCTAAAATATTGTTGTTAAAATTGCACATTCACCCTAAATATTATTTGGCACCTAGAAATAATTAAACAAGAATAACGAGGATTGATCAGATGCAAGCGATATCTATTGATGTTATAAATACTCAGATTTGCATAAAATTCATGAAATCTCACTTCACTGTAAAGCTGAGAGAAATAGACAAAATTGAAATTGAAAGAATATAAATATTGTATTTGAACCTAAAACTTCATGGTTATTCATACTCCAGATCACCATCTTCAAATTCGTTATGTTTTAATTGATTGATATATACTTTAGACATCGCCTGATATAATCAAGGACGTACCAATCACATGGCATTGTTAATATTCCCTTTTCTTTTTCAAAACTTCATATGTAAAAAAGAAAAGTTTGATGGTGTTTTAATTAGCAGAACCATATAATATTCTAAAGGTTCAATTAAACATTAACCAAATATGTAAAAGATAAGCCTCCAGAAGGAGGCAATGCATATATTCCTTATCTTGAAAGAGAAAGTTGCAGCAAGTGGAGAAACATAAAGTGAAAAAGCTCAATGAGAGTGACAAGAAGACTTAAGAGGAAGTCACATAACCCTTTTTGTGTGTTTTAAGAGACAGTACTTGCCACCATCTATATAGGTACCATCACCTTCTCAACTAACATAACAATGGCAACAACTTGCTCCCTTCTATTACTGCCTCTCTTCTATTTGATTGTCCTTTTCTCCATTGTTGGTAATTCTTCAACTACTGTTATTAATTACTGCAATCTCTCCAACTTCTTGGTTCTTTCATGTCATTAGTACTAAGTGTCTTCAAATAGCTAGATAGATCATTCCATAATATTTTAGTCCTTGAAAGTTTTAAATTTTACTCTTTTGAGATACTAGATGATAGATAATGACAATATCATGACAAAAGAAAAGGTCTTTTATGCCCCTGTAGAATTATATATCAGTCTAAACATGTTTCCTCTTGGTTACTGCAGATGGGGCTCAGCTGATTCTAGTGAACAATTGTGTAGAAAATGTGTGGCCAGGAATACAGGGAAGTGCAGGGCAAGAAACCCCAAAATATGGAGGTTTTCATCTGGGGATTGGAGAGGAAGTAGTATTTGAGGTACCAGAGAAATGGTCAGGAAGAATCTGGGGGAGGCAGGATTGTAGCTTTGACAGCGATGGAAAAGGCTCATGTGCCACCGGCGATTGCTTCGGGAAGCTTCAGTGTGGTGGGAGGGGAGGAGAGCCGCCGGCGACGGTGGTGGAAATGACACTCGGATCATCTTCGTCTCCACTTCACTTCTATGATGTGAGCTTAGTGGATGGCTTTAACCTACCTGTGTCAATGAAGCCTGTGGGAGGCGGGATTGGGTGTGGGGTGGCTTCTTGTGAGGTGGACTTAAATATTTGTTGTCCATCAGCTTTGGAAGTGAAGAAAAATGGAAAGATTGTGGGGTGTAAGAGTGCTTGTTTGGCTATGCAATCAGCCAAGTATTGTTGCACAGGGAATTATGCAGATCCAAAGACTTGCAAGCCTACCCTATATGCTCATCTCTTTAAGGCCATATGTCCTAAGGCTTATAGCTATGCATATGATGACTCTAGTAGCCTTAATAGATGTAGGGCTCCACGCTATGTTATCACATTCTGTCCTCCTCAAACCTGATATAGATAGTTGCAAGTACTGCTTGCAGATTGAAGTTGAAGCTTCTGTAATTGATCTGCAAGGTTGTCCATATCATTAGTGAAAGATTTATTTTATCAGCAATCTTATCGTTCTCCCTGTTAAATTCTCAACACGGGAAAAGCACAAATTTATTTTACTATTTGGACTATAGTCGGTTGCTCATTGTATACATTGCATACGAAAATTTACTTGAAAGGCAAGAAAATAAGAGATTGCAGTCAGCTGCCGCAACAAACAAACAAGGGAATAAAACAGGATCTGCAACTAACACTTGGGCACTTTTGCATCAAGTTATTGTAACCAAGAAGTGTCTCACGACCACATCAATACTTGTCTAGCGTATCTGATCCATCTGAACACACCAAAGATTTTAATACATGAATATTCCTCAATCCTAACCATGCATCACATTTTGGTAGGTTAACTTATCAGGGTCATGCGTTCCCAAATAAATTATTCAGGCTTAAAACTTCCAGCTAATCCCTTCCTGTGAAGCTTAAAACTATATGTATTAATCGAAAGCAAATATTAGTGATACATCATCAGGCAACCATTCTAGTAAATTCGAAGAAAAGCCAACCTAAGGGATAAAGGAAAGATTAGAAGTTTACTGTAGGATAGTTAAGAGTACCGACAGAGAAAATAAAATAACAAAAACTGACGAAACAATCTAACATATTTATCGAGGAGGATCTGTCTGAGCATTGGAATTCATTCCTCTACTTGAACTATCTTGAGCATTAGTGGCTGCAGGTGAAGGTCCTGGCCCTAAAAGCAAAGGAGCCTCGCTCCTCTCACTACCAGAATCTTTACTTGAATTTGAATTTGCAGCCCAGGCCCTCAGAGGAGGCTCAAAATGTTGGCTAGCAACGTCCGGTGGGGGAGCATCTTCTCCGGGAAGTACAAGAAGACCTTTCTCTCCAAGTGAAGATGGCTCGTTAAAGCAGGTACGCCACAGAGAGTCCACAAGATGCCTTTCTTCCCTGGCTGCCCCAAGGTCCTCTGCTGGCATTGAACCAATACCGTTTACACGTTCTTGAAGAAGTTGCTTCATTTTATCATCATCTTCCCCTAATAATCTAGCAGCACCAACTTTGTCGTTGCGAGCCAGCTCAAGAAGGCCTCGAAGAGCAGCTTCTCTGACATTCGCATCTTCGCTGGAGGCAAGGTGCATCATCAAACGGGGAAATCCTAGCTCTTGCAGTATGCTGCAGTCTGAACTATTCTCATGCAATAGGTAATGGATCAAGTTCAGAGCTTTCCTGATACGTGGCAAGACAAGATAATGAGGATTGGAGTGTATAAATAGTAAAAGTTTAGTTCGACATCACAAGGACAAAACAAGAAATTAACTTCAGATCCAGAAATAGAAAATATCAGTTTCATATTGTACAGATCAGAGTTTGCTGATGTTAAATATCCCTTGATTACCTTTGAAACCTCACATCTTCAGAGGATAATGCTTCTTTTAAGGATGCATAACCATTTGCAAGTCGAAATGCAGTGATGCCTTTTTTGTTGTGATGAATCAATGCTGAAAAGTCATCCACAGAGCAGAGACAATTCAAAAATACCATTCCAAACTCAGAAACAAGATAGTACTGCCACAAAACCACAAAGCATACTTACAAGATATTGCACCAAGGGCCTTAGTTCGAACTTTCACATCAGGATCTGAACTTAAATTAGAAATAAGAGGTTCAAAACCATTTGCTTTCATAACCCGTTCCTGACTTTGTGGGTTATTCTGGACTATTGTGGTCACAACATCAGCAGCCTTTGCTCGAATATTTGCATGAGGGTTCTTGAGGTAACCAAGAAGAGGAACCAAACCACCAATAGAGTCAAGATCTGGGACACGGATAAAGAAGAGGAAATTGTTCAGGAACAGTACTATAATATAGACAGAGAAAAAAGTACATCCATTGAATAATAGACTATCTTAAAATCTTTTGCCACAATTTCTTTGATTCTTTCCTTTCTCAAACGCGAGAGAAAACATAGGCAAAAATCAATCCCTTTTTTCCTTTTTGGGCCCGGGGGGGGGGGGGGGGGGGGGGGTTGTTGCAGATAGGCGCAAAGTAATCTGACTCACCAAAATAAAGAGAAAACAAAGAACCAAATTTTTGGACTAACAAGAGCACAATCTATGAAATCTTTGTCAACCACTAACATCATCGCATGTTAACATAAGGTCATGAATAGCATGATTAAACTTTAAAGGGGGAGGTACACAGTTTAACAGTTGACCATCCAGAGAAAATGTCTACCATGATACATTTCAAAATATTTCGACCAACAAAGCCAGAACTAATGAACCTTATTTGTTAATTGCTTATAAATTATGATCATGACATCAAAATTAACCTTATTTGTTAATTGGTTACACGTTATGAACATGACTTAAAAATTAAATGATTATCTTTTTATTGACAGCATGTTGTTCAAGGGTCAAGAGCTTTTTCTGCATGCGGTGGAGTGGTGGACAATGCACAGAAGCTGCTACCGAATATCACATAAAAATCAGTTTCAACATTTATAAGAATCTCCTTCCCAAAAGCAAACGTAAGCAAGGATCCTATATATGAACAAAATTTGTATTCCTTCGAAGAAATCCAAGTACAAGAAACACGGAAAAGAAAGAATCATTACCATTTGCCATGTCTATGGATTCCACATGCTCTTGCAACTCATCCAGCATATCTGTCGACCAAAGAAGTCTCAGTATGAGACTAATGATAAGTAACTAATGCAATCCAAACACCAAAAAAAAGTATGAATGTTGGGTACCTTCAATTTCAGCAGGGGTAACTCCTTGAGCCTCCAATTCTTGCTCTGGAGTTTTCATAACAAGAGTAATCTCTTTCATACGTTTTATGACATCGACGGTCTGCGCCTGCATCGCTTCCATAAACCATCTCCGGTCCTCCTCACTACAGAATAACAAAGCAAAATGCATCATACCCCTCATTCGTATTCAAATTCAATTTCAAGAACAAATATTAACTCAAAGAAAAAAGTTATATATCTAGGTATGAACATTTTACAATTCGAACTAAATAAAAAAGCTTGACCGAAGTCTATAGTCAGAGAAATAAAACACGCACCTTAAATTGCCAGTGGGACGAGTTCCATCGGAATGAGCTAGACTCCATTTGAGCAACCCTTCCCAGTTGGGTCCGTCTTTGGCCATGTCTAGATTGATTGTACGAGAAAACCGCCAAAAACCTTGATCAGGAACTTGCGATGATGGGTGAGAGGTAGAAAAGAATGAATAAATTTTTCAGACTCGCGTGAAATTCAGATATATAGCAGCAAATTGGCGAGTGATTCCCGAACCTTCTCCAGGATTCAAGAGAATGCTGGACGGAGCAAAGGGGAGAAAGGAAAAAGAAGGCGCGGAAAGCCTGAAACTTGGAGGTTGTGGGCCTAATAGCATATGGCCCAATATCCATATTAGCCCAATTTTAAAATACGGCCTAGTTCAAGAATTATTTTTCAGTTAAATCTTATGGCAAAAAAAAAAAAAAAAAATCGGTTGAATCAGGCAATGATTGATTGTAAAGAATAAATAAACAAAAATAATAGGATATACATACTTTTTTCGTGTATCTATTAATATATATATATAGTCTAAAAAATTATAACTAGACCAAGTTCCCCCATGTTTTAATTATATTGCAAAACGTTTAGGGGGAAATATATTGTAGATGACTCATAAATAATACTCCCTCCGATCCTAATTATAGGACATATTTACTTAACTTTAGAGAAATTAAGGATAGTGGTTAAAGTAGTTAATCATATTTATTTTCCTAAAATACCCTTATTTAAAATTTAAAATGACATCCAATTATGTTGATTTTCTATTTTTTCTCGTACCCCTCCTGCCTCACACACGACTTCTTTAAACTCTCATACAATCCGGAGTATAAACTTTTTATAATGTTTTAGTGTAAAGCTTTTTATAAAATTTCATAATGCAGAACTCCAATGGAGACACAGCTTCATTTGGAAGGTGTTGTCGTCCCCTTCTTGCTTCCACTTTCTTCTCTGTGTTTGACAATTATATATGATTCTGGAAAGTTCCAAATGCCAACTCTTTCAAACACTATTCTCTATATGTGAAACCTGTTCAAGACTTTCAATTTTGATGTCCTCATCTAACATATGGTGATAACCTGTCTGCTCTGCGTTTGTGTCTATTATTATCTGTGTGCTCACTAGCTTATTTATTTTGAGCGTCGTGATTCCGAATAATATATTGTAAATATTGTGTAAAAGTATGTCAAACAAAAAGTCTCTCAAATATTATTGGAATATTTTAAAATGAACAGATATAAATTAAGGGATTTTGTGTTGGTTTATAAATAAACATTATTCATGAATTTAACAAATGATTTTAACTTTTATTTGAAGATGTAAAGTGCTTCAAAATATCTCATTGTCTATAAATACCTT
This sequence comes from Inga oerstediana, assembly GCA_963210345.1. Classification (NCBI taxonomy): domain Eukaryota; kingdom Viridiplantae; phylum Streptophyta; class Magnoliopsida; order Fabales; family Fabaceae; genus Inga; species Inga oerstediana. The sequence continues at coordinate 65,325,470 of OY723408.1, forward strand.
AACCATAACATCATTTGTAGAAGAGAATAAAAAATCTCGGTTATCTCTTGTTGAGATTACTTTATCTTCTTTTAGTTCTATCACTATGTATCCTTGGAGTGTTGCTTTTTATCAACTAAGAGGGTTGTGGAGTAACTTTTGAGAGTAATGTCTTCGGACGTGACTCGAATAAAATATTTTCTTATTTTTTTATAAATTTTGCCAACATAATACAAGTGATGCTTTTTTCCCAAAATAAAACAGAGTGTAAATTAAGTTGCAAATTGGATATATGTTGCTAGGTGGTCAATGTTTGTTCACCATATATTTCCCATCTAACAAAGACAGTAACAGGCACTTGTCATGTAGTTGTATAGCGATAGGGGCTTATCTTGTTAAAAGTGATATTGTGTTGTGCCATATGAAGAAGTTGTGTACAATGTGTGTGTGTGTGTTCCAATCATACTGATTCATTTGCAGACACAATCACATGTGGTGTGGTGATATCATCCCACATCCACCAGACAATTTCATAGCAGCCCACGTCCTTCCTTACCCAAAGCCCCCCCCCCCTCTTCATACATACTCTAATAGTCCTACTTTCTCCACACTTTTGCATTTCATCCCCAATTTCAATTCTTTTTTTTTTTAAATCAATTTCAGATTCTTTTTAGTATATATCAAAATAAACAGGGTAATGTATTTCATATTATGCCCCTCCTGCTAATGGTGGAAATTCAGCTGGAGATTATATTCCTCCCGGTCCATCTGTGGGTATTTGATTTAACTTAATTTAAGGGTGTGTTTGTGATAGCGTTTTGAACAGTCAAAACGCACTTATTACGCAAGCCGAGAAAAAACTCCTCTCACATACTTACCTCGTATACCGTGAATCACGAATTATAAGCACGTTTTGGACAAAAATAAGCTTTTCCAAACGAGCACTAAGTAATTTTATATTATACAATATAAATATAAATATGTATTTTGTCTTTTAAATCACACAGGTGATTTTTGAGGTGTTAACAAGTTGCTGGTTGAGGTGGAAGCAACTTCAACCCATAAAGAAAAGAATATAAATTCAAATTCTAAAAAAAGTATTTATTAGGAAAGATAAAAATATTTTATGTTTTAAGTCACAAAAAAAATTATACTCTTAACCAAATAAATAAAAAAAGTAATATTGGAGGGGTTCCAAACACCCCTTAACTTATCTTATGACTCTTTCGTATCTCTTATCCATATCTTCTTTTTTAACCAAAGATTTTTACATATCTCTCTCTTGTCGGCCAGACGCCTAACTCCACTCTAATGTAAACATTAAAGGGCAAATTTCACCTAGTTGCCACTTTAGTTAAATATTTCCCCCCTTATAACTTTCTAAAACATCACTGTAGTCTTATGGGGCGTAGTGAAATTAATTTCAAGATGAAATTGACAAAAATGACCCTCTTCAAAAAATGACTGACACTTGTACTATTTACAAGATAAGAGGGAATTTACAAAATAAGTGTAATGCTTTATAAGATGGATATACGGATTTATAAGATAAATGAATCAATTAGCAAGACCTACAATTGAAATTACAATGACACTAAGGATATTTAGGAAACACAAGGACATATACAAAATAAGTGTGACGTTTTATAAGATACATGTGCAAAATTTATAACACAACTAAACTAATTTGCAAGGCTTACAATTCAAATAACAATAATACTAATGTTATTTATAAGAAAAGATGGACTCCACAAAATAATTATAATGCGTTAAAAGATATGTTTAAAGATATATACGTGAATTTGTAAGATAAATAAGTTAATTTATAAAACTTATAATTGAAATGTTAGAAATTCTTGAGGAGAGCCATTTTTATCCATTCTCTCTTGAAATTAATGTCACTGCACCCCCATAAGACTGCAGTGATGTTTCAAAAATTTATGGGGAATTTGGGGAATATTTAGCTACAGCGGAGGTTGCGTGAAATTTTCCCAACATTAAAACACACATAAAATTAAAGCTTTAATTTGCTATTAATTTAAAAAGTCCTAACGCCTCTATTTTTTTTTTTGGCCAGTAAAGATATTTCATTCATAATTTAAATGTCCGGTAGCAATACGCTTAATACTTTGCATGAATTCCTTACACCTCTTTTTTTTTTTCATGGTTTATGCAATATATCATTTTGGTCTTTGGTGTATCCACCTTTTAGGTATCTAATGTTAACCTGAAGGCCAACAGCAGATTTATCAGTATAAACCCCCAACAACCGACTAGTCCTGACGCCCCCTATAGAATAGGCATGACAAGAAACCACTTCTTTGAAACGTCTCAAGAAGAGAGCTCTCAACAGAAATTCTTTACACCCTCCGTTTCCTGTTATCGAACCCAGGAACGGATTGGTGTTGCGTAGATGCCTACCTATCTACGCCAACTTTCATTGATGAATTCCTTACACCTCTATTGATAATATAATACTGTTCCCCATCTAAATATAATTTAATTAATTTTCCTAATCTCTAAAACAAATCAACTTTATTTTATATTTAGGATTAAAGTATTTCAGCGCTGCTTCCATGTGACAAGGAATACTGTGGTTGGAATATAATATATTATCCTGCAAGATTCCTATCTTTTAAATGGGAAAGAAATCCACTGGCCAAAAAAAAAAAGGGGGAAAGAAATCAATGAATTAGTACATCAAATTAGCTCATTTGGTCACGTCTTCATTTTTAATTGACAATTTGGCCCTGAAATCGAAGATTAATGAATGATGTGGCTAATTGAAAATATTTTTAGGGCCTGCGTTCTGAGATTATGGATTGTGATTCTAATTAAGTTTCAGATATACTATAATTTGCGGATACATTCTACTTATCTGATTGACAAAAATCACTGATTGAAGCAAAACAAAAATTATTCACGCTATGGCATCTTAATTTATTTTTTCATATCGAAGTAAAGTAGAGGAAGAGAATAAAATATCTTTTATTTTCTTAACAAAAAATAAAGGGAAAAAGAGAGAAATATAGTTTAAAAAAAGTTATTTCAAAATTTTTTTTTGTCTTATCCGCATGAGGCCTTTTGGTAATTACGAGAACCAAATGGGCGACTTTCATTGTGCTGCACTCACGCTGATTTCTGTATCAATAATTAAATTAAATAAACTTGGGAAAATTTCATAAAAATACTCTGAAAAATATAAAAGGATAAATTAGATCTTTAAAATTCTGAAATTTCAAGTCAGTATACTGTCAATACGGAAGAGGAATCTGAGATTTTGAAATCCCATCTAAAAGATGAATTTGCCCTTCAGTTATCTCTCTCTCTCTCAGTTTAGAATAACAACATTGCATTCTACATCAACAACTCCGCTTTACTTATTCCACAATTTCGTATCTTAAATATGATGTTGTTAATAAAAAGAGAGGTGTTGTTATTGGTCCTGAAACTTAAATTATGAAGTTGTGAAAAAAGAAAGTTGAGTGGTTAATATAAAATAGAGTGTTGTTAATATAAAGACCGGTGTTATTATTGTGAAACAAAAAAGTTGAGTTGTTAATGTAAAATACGGTGTTGTTAAAAAGAGATCAGTGTTGTTATTGTAAAAGAAGAAAGTAGAGTTGTTAATATAGAATCCGGTATTGTTAATAAAGAGAGATGTGTTGTTATTGGCTCTGAAACTTAAATTATGAAGTTGTGAAAAAAGAAAGTCGAGTTATTAATGTAAAATAGGGTATTGTTAATATAGAGATCGGTGTTATTATTGTGAAATAAGAAAGTCGAGTTGTTAATATGAAATAAGGTGTTAATAATAAAGAGACCGATACTGTTATTGTCAACGAATAAAGGGGAGTTGTTAATGTAGAATTCAGTGTTGTTAATAAAAAGGTCGATGTTGTTATTTTGGGTTAAGAGAGAGAAACAATTGAAGGACAACTTCGTTTTTTCACTGAGATTTTAAAATCCTAAATTCATCTTCCGTGTTGACAGCATACTAACTTAAGATTTCAGAATTTCAGAGGTCTGATTTTACTCTTGAATTTTTTGAAGTTTTTTTATGGATTTTTTCCAATAAACTTTGTCTAACATTAATTAATTAATCAGTTATTTTCATTCTTTTGAAAGTTAAATTCTTCAAAATCTTCAATCCACGAACAACGCGCTTTCCTAATTTCCTTTCAAGTCAGGGTAGCATCCCTTATTTATTCTTCACCCACTTTCCATTTTCGCTTTGTTCGCTTTCAAGCTTCGAAGCATTTGGTTTGGAATCTGCGTTCGATTTCCGGTTTTTGAGTTATTTCCAGGAAAAATTAGGGTTTTTTGTTCAATATTTGGATTAAAGGTATAGATTTGGCCATTTGAGATTTTTTTGTGTTGATTCTTTCTCTAGTGAGGGTTAGTGAAGTTCTTGCTCGATCTTGGTTTATTATGGCTTCAGTGGGATCCTCCTATTGGTGCTACAGATGCAATCAGTTTGTTAGGGTTAGAATTGGGGCTGAAGAGACCTTGCTTTGCCCTGATTGTGGGTCTGGTTTCATAGAAGAAATCAGGACTCGTACTCACTCTCCTTTCCATCGATTCCCTTCACCGTCGATATACACCGACGATGAGTCTATCTCCGAGCAAGGGGCCAGCCCAAGGATCCGCCGTGGCCCAAGGAACGCCGGCGATCGATCCCCTTTTAACCCTGTCATCGTCCTTAGTGGACCCGCCGATGGCGGTGGCGGTGGAAATGAAGGGGTTGGTATTGAAAGAGGGAACTTTGAGCTTTATTACAATGAAGGTACAGGTTCGGGTCTTCGGCCGCTTCCTGCAAGTGTCACAGAGTTCTTAATGGGTGCTGGATTTGACCACCTTCTCGACCAGTTGACTCACTTAGAAGTCACAGGAATCGGACGATTACATCAAACTCCGGCATCAAAATCTGCAATTGAGTCGATGCCCATCGTCAAGATTGTTGCCACACATGTTTCGGCGGAATCACATTGTGCAGTTTGTAAGGAACCCTTCGAGCTTGACTCGGATGCTCGTGAAATGCCTTGTAAGCACATTTACCATTCTGATTGTATCCTTCCGTGGCTTTCAATTCGTAATTCTTGTCCAGTTTGTCGCCATGAGCTACCTACTGAGATGCGTGGGAGTAGCACTAGTAGTGGCAGAAACTCCCCTGTGTCTGACGGTGGAAGGGATGATCATACTGTGGGCTTAACTATATGGAGACTACCTGGTGGTGGTTTTGCTGTAGGAAGGTTCACCGGTGGAAGAAGAGCCGCCGAACGTGAACTTCCTGTTGTATATACAGAAATGGATGGTGGATTCAATAGTGTTGGGGTTCCACGGAGGATATCTTGGGAAACAAGTGTGAGGAGATCAAGGGAGTCTCGGGGATTAGGTAATGCTTTCCGAAACTTCTTCTCACACTTTGGGTGGCTTAGGACTTCCTTCTCTCGTTCTTCAAGAACTGATTCAAATGTGAGAGGAAGAACAAGATCTAATACATTATTATCTAGATTCTCAAGAAGGCGCAACTAGTCATGGTCTATGGATAACACAGATGGTGAAACTTCATATTCTGTTTCTTTCCCCTAAGGAATATAATTAAATTTTTATTTTATTTTGTATCATTTGCGACTATAACTCTATAGTTTCCTCTGTTCAGTGAGGAGGTAACTTCAAATTGTATGACTCACATTGAATTGAGGATGCACCCTTAAATTTTATGACACACATGATAAACATCTCTGGTATCTAGAGTTACTGAATTTAAATTTGGGAAGGATAGAATTTTGGAATTTGTATGTGGTAAGATTTGGTGAGAATGAAAGTACGTTGTGCAGTTAAGGTGGGCCTTAAGAGTTATGGAATTTGAAGTATTAGTGAAGTTTAAGGGGAGCCTAAGTTGCTGAAGCAAGGCACCAGAAAGGACCCTTGCTTGTTGATGGTCAGGGTGGGTTGCCTTCAGCCAGATGCATGCCTTTCCCAGATTTGGCTGCTTTACTGCCTTTATATGGGAATCAGAGCATCCATGTGCATCCCCTTTGCATCCAAAGTGAGACCTCAGTTTTTGTATTTCTTGTGATCTTTTTTCAGATAATACGATTGAAGATGCCGAAAATGAAGTTCTGAATTTGTTTTATTAAAAGAAAAAAATTTACATGATATAGATGTGTAAGATGATTCTGATGAGTATTTCGGGGCTGCCTCATGTCATCTATATGGCTAATTATCATACTTCATCTTGAAAATTCTCTATTTTGTATGAGGTTTAGACTTTAGCAGTTAATTTGTGTGATAATTGTATATTGCAATAATTATAAATTTAGTTATTCATTGTTTATCATAACTTTTGAACCGTCCTTTTTGCATCTTCTTTTCATTGGCAAGCATCCTACCTCTTTGTCATGACGGTATGCTTCTTATAAGTTGATGCAACCTGATATTCCATATCTTTTGCTTTACTTTTCCAGTGTCAGTCTCTTTTCTAACTTCTTTATCCACGTGATTGGTATGTGTAGGTAAAAGTTTTCTAGCCCTTTACACACATACTCTCATAATGCTACAGAATGGGACAATTGCATTTTTAACTATCTCCTAGCTATGAAGGGGTAGGCTATAAGGAACATAGATCTCTGCCTTGCACTGTGCTTACCCTTGCTTATTTTGGTAGAAGAATATGATACATTATTGATATTATTAGATGCATACAGAGTTAGGCTGCTGTTATTGTTAATTTTGGGTGTTCAATTCCTTGCTTGACGACTTATGTTTGGAAATTTCTTCATCATTTAGGTGTTAAACAAGGAATATCATTCTATCCTATTGCTTTTTGTTGCTAAATTTTAAGATTACGATGGCTCAAGAGCTTAAGTTTATGCATGATCTTGGGATCATATTTGCTTTTGAGTGAACAATGCAGCATCTGTGAGGGAAACTGCATATTGGTTGGTGGAATATGTGACTGACCATGCAAGGTTTTATATTGCGGCTGATTTATTGTATAACTTCCTATATAATTTCTGGCTCTGGCATTTTTTGGGTTCATTACCTTTTAGAAAATGTTGGAGTTGAAGTATGATAATAAGCTATATAGGTAACATGAGGCAGCCCCGATATTTAAGAGGTATTTCTCATTCTTTACTTATCATTGAGCCTAAAATATAGATGATTTGGGGCTATTCCCTTCTTTGTTGCTACTCTAAATCTTTCTGGTTGTGGATGTAAGAGTGGTGTGATGAGCATTTTAATTTATATGTATAGTTCATAAAAAGTTGTAATATTTGCAGGCTACGAATAGTTCAATTCGTTTTCAGATGGCAATTCACCAGGTTTGTTTCTAGTTACATCTGGTTGTGGCAACTTTTATGAGCATGTCTTCTCTCTTTGGGGAAATTGTCATGGCTGACAGGTTATGAACTACAAGTTTGTATTAACGTGGATTCCAATTTTGTATATTTAAACCTTTTTTCGGGTGGTATAAAAGGTTGAGTATATTGGCCAAAAAAAAAAAAAAAGGTTGAGTATAAGGCTTAAAAAGCATCTAATTTTGTTGCGACATCTTAATTCATACCTAATGAATTGAGAAGTGATACCAAATTATTAGGATGGGAGCTGGGTTGGGCATGTCTTCTTCTCTGGTTGTTGCAGGTATAATTTTAATATTATTGACCAAATTAGATCCATTGGTTTTTTTTTTTTTTTAAATTTAAAGTTTTGTTTGTGATTTTCTCGTAGCAACTGTGAAGCGTCTAATTGTTCATTACGGTTAACTTCAATATAATTTTAATGAAACTTTACTTGCAGTAATAAAATGAGGGCAAAGGCGTGAATTCCATGGAATTTAGTTGAGACTTTCGTTTTCGGGTTGGAATTGGATTCCATGGGGATCACAATTCTCGACTCACTAACATGCACGCAATCCGGAATCCATTTCCAATTCTGATGCAACCCATTAGAGCTGGGAAAACGGGCCGGCCCTTCACGGGCTCGGGCCTAAACGGGCCGGCCCGTTTAGGCCCGTTTCCTAAAAAGTACCAAATTTTTGAAGCCCACGGCCCTTCACGGGCTCGGGCCTAAACGGGCTTAAACTCATTTTAATTCAAAAATTTTTTTTTTAAAGTTTTACAATTTATTTATTATTTTGCTTTAAATTGGTATACATTATTTTTAAAACTCATAAATTTTTAGTTAAAATAATCATCTAATGTCCAAATTAGCCTTTTTTTTTTAAGTTTAAATGAATAAAACATTGTAGAAAATAAAATAAATCAAACCAATTAATAAGTGTTTGCCTGTTATTAATACTCTATTAGGAACTTAGGTGTCTCTCATATTGATAATTTGATATAATGATATTATATTTATTAATTTATTTTAAAAAAATATTAAACGGGCCTAAAAGGGCCGGCCCGCAGGGCTTCAGGGCTGGCCCTACAGGGCCGGCCCTTTTAGGCCCGCTTCCATTTTTAGCCTCTAAATCATAGGCCCGGCCCTTGACGGGCTCGGGCCTAAACGGGCTCGGCCCGAATTCCCGGCTCTACAACCCATTACAATATTAAGTAATACTATTATTATTATTATTATTATTATTATTATTATTTTGCCAAGAAGTAATACGATTATAAGCTAATTCAAATGCTCACTAAGAATTTTAAGCTAGTACCAAACAGGTCTTTAAATGATTCTAAAATTTCGGTAAAGTGTCGCATGTCTGATATTTTGAGATTTGATACTGAGATATGGGGATTTGCACTACTACAACTCCATATGCAAACTTTTATATTACGATATTAAATAATATTAAGCACTGGAGGTGGGACTTTTCTTTCTTTTCTTTTTTCTCAAAAGACGCATAAGAATATTACTCTATCATATATAGGGGGTGTTTGTGATAGCGTTTTGAACAGTCAAAACGCACTTATTACGCAAGCCGAGAAAAAACTCCTCTCACATACTTACCTCGTATACAGTGAATCACGAATTATAAGCACGTTTTGGACAAAAATAAGCCATTCCAAACGCACACATAGAGAAGTCAAAAGCATGAGCTTGCTTATGTGATTATGGACTTTCACTTCAGCTGAAGTGTTGTGACTAAATGATGTGAATGTTAGCCACCATGGTGACATTTTTAATCTTCATATGTAAATTTGAAATCTATTTTAATTGTTTTGATTTAAGTTTGACACTCAACTAGAGTCGGGACATCGGGTCCAACCCGTTTAAGCATGAGTCCATCAAAAGTCAGACTTATGATTTAGAGCTTTCAAAAAGAATTAAGCCTAAAAGAGTGAGCTTTGTAGAGCCTTGAGCTTAAAATGGTGTAAGGCCGGCCCTTTTAAACCTGTTTAACACACACACACACATATGTATATATATATATATATATATATTTAAATAAGGCTGTAATTGAATATAAACCCTCAATCTCTTACGAGTCATAATGGACATGGAGAAAAAAATGACAATATTATTCATATTGTGATAATAAATATTGTTTAAATAAACCTTGATGACATTGATAGTGATGATGGTCAAGGAGAAGAAAATGACGATGTTATTTATATTATTTAGTGTTTAGTTTATAATTATGGCTTTACCTACTTATTTATTTGACTGTGGTTGTGGTTGAATGGTTGTGGACATCAGTTTTGGTTTGAACTTATGTTTTAGTATTTGTGTTTTGTTAAACATGGATAATGTTTGATATTTTAACTTAGTTTTAATAATATTTAAATTTTAAATTAGGTATTTTAATTCTCAAATATGTGGGAAGTAAAAAGATACTAAAAGGGCTTGAAGCCTGCGAGTCTTAACTAGGTCAAGCCACAAATATCTATAGTTTTTTTGGACTCGGGTTTAAACAGGTAGGGTCAGCCTGTTTTCCTGATACTACACTCAACTGATTATATCTAAAGCATCCGTTATCATTACCAAACCAAAAATATGGTCATTTTCTGTTTTTGAGTTCAAATGGGGAACACTTAGCCAACGAATTATCAAACTAATGAAATTATCTTAATTTTTAAATTAATTGAATATTTTCATTGATTTTAGATTATTCAAGCTGATTTTTAAATTTATATTAAATAATGCTTGATTTATTAGCTGTTTGATACTCTGTGTGTGTGTGTGTATATCTCTCTCTCTCTCGAAAAAGTTTGATCTCTCTAGTTGTAATCAAGCATCAAGGAAGCACATTTTGTCCAATGATTACCCCTTGATCGCAGCATACATTTAAAAAAAAAAAAAAGTTTAGATAAAATAGCTTTGGATGAATTATTAGGAGTTTAGGTGGGTGTTTGGGAAGTTTCCAAACTTAGATTTACGCAACTTGAGATAAAATTCCTTCTACACATTTATTTCAAAAATCATAAAAATTATTTTAAAAATCTAATCCAAACACATATAAATAACCTAGAGGATGCTGTTGGGCACGTTTTTGAAGCAAAGCTACGTTTGATTTATCCAATGTATCATCATTGAGTGAGTCGAAGTACACGTTGCCTTATCCATAATACGTGAAGAAATCTTGAGTTCTTCTGACGTGGCCTTATCCACAACCATTTTCAATTCAAGATCCTATAAAAACAACGTTATGGCGATCGAAGTGTCATATATTGGTGAGTCCAGCATCTGTAGCTTCCTCAATTCCAATTCATGGCATCACTAACACCGTTTCAGACTCTGCTTCCCAGAACCTGTTCATCCACTTCACTTTCAGCTCCTCCATCATCAGCTTCTTCCTCTATTTCATGGAGAGTCCTTCGCACTAACAACAAAAGGAAGACACCGTCCACGGTGGTTGCTGCCGTCGGAGACGTCTCTTCTGATAGCACCACCTACCTCATCGCCGGCGCTATCGGTGTAGCCCTCGTCGGAACCGCCTTTCCCATCCTCTTCTCTCGCAAGGACACGTATGTAATTCCCATTTTCCTTATCAAAATTAAATTTGTTGCATTTTTTATTCAGTCATCAATGGGGTTCAAGCTAGGTTTACATACAGTTATAAAATACTTCCTCCGCTCTTTAATATTAATTCAGAGCGACTTGACTTTTGTTGGAATTCAATTATTTACCGTATTATTTAAATTTATAAATTGATATATAATTTACCGATGTATATACTATGGGTAAGTAATTTATTCTGTTTTCTTAATCTTTTCAAAAAAAAAAAAAATCAACTTACTTTTATGCGAAGGAGCATTGATAGTATGATCAATTTGTGTGACTGTTGGTGTTGATATTTTTCAGGTGCCCTGAGTGTGACGGAGCAGGGTTTGTTCGGAAATCAGGGGCGGCTCTCAGAGCAAATGCGGCGAGAAAGGACCAACCTCAAATTGTTTGTGCACGTTGCAATGGTCTTGGAAAACTTAACCAAATTGACAAATAGAAAAAAGCCTCAGCTCCCTGAGATCTTGCTCGTAAATTTATGTAACCTTCTCTAAACTTATACTCCTATTCTTTTTTGGCACTTGAAGCGTTTCTGTATGTAACAATGGCTGATGAACATATGGTAGTTCTGTTTTCAACCCTCCCTGATTTGGTCTGAATATATAACGTTTATAAAATTCATTTCTTTTTGTAATACATACTTGTCCTCACTTGATGCTTATCTGTTTGTAACGGTGTCTTGTGTTCTCAACTTTCTCTGTTTTGTTATGAATGCAAGGTAAAAAAAAGTTATTCTTTTATATAGTAGTACTTCTTTTGCATTGGAAGCTTCTGTACTTGTAAAAATGCCTGAGAATGTGATAGTTTTGTTCCATTGTGTATATACTAATCTTAGAGACTTGTATAATAAATCAATTAATTCCGGATTGCATGTTGGAGTTTTTAGCCTAGCTATATTTAGTGAGTGCTCATTATAATTAGGATTGACTCTAACCTTTTACTGGGTTTTAGCAAGAGTGTTGACCCACCCAACCCTTTGAATATGAAATATACTAGCGCTTATTCAAACTTCATCATCGTGACTTGTGATTTCACTGAAAGCAATTTATTAGAACAAATAAAGGATCAGCTCTACTTTCAGGGAAGGCCGTCTTGGAAGTTCTCTTTCCCTCTTCATGAAAGGTACAAGGTGACTTATGATTGTTTTTCTTAAAAGTTGAGATGTTCTCTTTTTTTGTTCCCTCAAATTCATCAATTCATACAGGAATAGTAGTTTTCCCCCCCTTAAACATTCTTGATTAAATTAGGATTTATAGTGATGACACAAGTGTATTTCACATGAAAAGATATATAGTGTGAGAGCGTAAGAAAGTGGTGCTATTTCTATTTGCATTGAAAAGTTCAATCATGTTACTGAAAGTAACAGATGAGGAAAGAGTTAGTTTTGATATGTGGTTCAGCAGAAAAGTGAAAAATTTGGAACTGGGTTTGAAGATGGAGTGGGACCCATCCACTAAGGAGGGTCCATAAGCAAACACAGACACAACATGTGCAGCAAAAGGCTCCACGTGTCCTTCCACTGAATCATTAACCTTCTTCTTTAGGCTTTTGACTTTTCCACCTTCCTCGCAAATTCATTCAACACATGCATGCACGGAAACATGTTACCCTTTTTTTTTTTTTTTTTTTTTTTGCCAAATTGAAGCATTTCATTCACTAGAAATCAAATTACAGACACTGAAAATCTGAAACAAACCAAAACGAAAAACTGAAATTAAGCTTACAGACACATCAGATACTACTAAAACCAAAGAACCAACTGCAGCTAAGATCTTGCAGGTCAAAGGTATAGGGCCATTTTTCATTCCACCATGATCAAATGAAAGGGCGATAGAGGGTGGTTGTCCAAAGACATGCTCACCTGAGCCCACCCTCCTTGGTGCCAATATCGCTGCAACTTCAAACGCAGCTTCAAATCTACCCCTTATGATAGGAGAGTGGTTAAACATATGGGATTTGAGAACAAAACCCAGAAGAACAATGATCATAGTAGAAGAAAGCCAACATCCCATACAACCAACATTAACCCACAAAAGAAGGCAAAACCAAAAATACCCAAACATCTGCAAAAGAAAAATAAGAAACAAGATTGAAAGCAAAAACATTTAGGGGAAAAAGTAGATTTAGGGGCCTTATATATAGAACAACAGTGAACCCCACCTAACAGCACACACCTCAGTCTTCAAGTTTTGTTATAGTATTACGCCTCATGGGTTAAGTTAAATATGAACATTAGAAAATTTCTTATATCTACTAGTGTTAATATTATTCGTATGATCATGTAGTCGTAATCATGGTCGTATATGCATGAGACATTTATTTTTTCATCTTATATTACATAGTTAAGTACAAAAAATATATCATAAATATGATAAACATTGTGTGTAACTTAATTTTGTATTATTTTCTCTTTCAATTTACTCCCTCTCTTCTCCCTACCAAACACAACCAAAGCTAGAAAGATGTTGGTGGTCGTCATCAATACAAGAGTTTGAACTGTCCTTGTCATGTATATATATATATAAAGGCAATGTTAACTCACAGAATAAATAATTATCTTACCAGCTAATACGTATCTACATCTTGAGGTGTAGGCTTCTTATTTTCATGATTTACGAATCGAATATAGATTAATTGCTTAATCCGATTAAGAAAAGCATCATGTTCTTTTGGCTTTTAATTAGTGAAAAAGTAAAAAACTTGGTGGGATGCACGACTAAGCAAAAGCTGCTCACAAAACTCAAAGCCATATATATGCTTTTAACCCAAGGCTGTGTGTCCTCATCATCATACTCTCTTTCTATTATTCCCTCACCTAAATATATAACAACCACTTGTATTAGAAACTTAAAACTCTGTCCGATCACTAATATAATACATATTTATTTAATTTGATTAAATTAAAAAAAAATTAATTAGATAAATTAATATGACGTGTATTTTTTAGAACATCCTAATTATCTTTCTTAATAATTCCTTATTTTCTTTAATTATTATTGATAGAGCATCAATAATAGTAAATTAGAAAACTAATCATAGATATGAAAAATATATTTTATATTTCAAGTCAAGATCAACTTTCTAAATATGTTTTATTTTAAGTACAAAAGGATGTATTCCAGTTACATAAAAAGGAGAAAACAAGTGAGTTTTGAATGTAAGATACGTAGCTTAACTTCAGTTTAAATGCAAGATTGTTGTTTTCATTTTTCTCATGCAGTTTGAAAGACCAAAGAAGGACAAATAAATTAGTTAGAATTTTACCTACCATCGTGTGTGTGTGTGTGTACATATATAGGATTGAGACTTGATATGTATAGAATGATGAGAAGTTAATGAATGAATGAGGTTAGATTTACAATATAAGGCTGTATTTGGAAACACGTTTTGGAGGTAAATAAGTCCTTATTACGCAAGCTGAGATAAAACTCCTTTCACATACTTACCTCGTATACCGTGAATCACGATTTATAAGCACTTATTACCTAAAAATAAACTATTCCAAACGAGCACTAAGTAATTAATCATTAATTACCGTAGCCGATATAACTTGTTGCATCATTAATAATTACAGTAGCCGATATAACTTGTTGCATAGCCTGCCACGGGTTCATAATTATCAAACCAAACGCTTCTTCTATTCATATGGCGTGTGAATTAAGTCGTTCAAATTGAAGGCAAAAAAAAAAAAAAAAGTCGTTCAAATTAATCTCCAATGCACATGCTGATGTTACGTACGATCAACTTGATCTATCCAAACTCAAAACTTACCCCCTAAACAAAATAGAATCCGAACTGATATATGTGTTTGGATAAGTCCCAAACTGTGATTTCAAAAATCCTTTTTTATAAATCAGATAAAATTTTTTTTACATATTTATCTCGTAAATCGTAAAAAATATTCTCCAAAAATTAATCCAAATACATGACACACATCTTCTTAGTGCAATAAATAAAACAAATATTTCTTGGCCAGCAACAAAGTTATGTTTGTTAGGAATAGTACCGAGTACAGCAACTGTTTTGAGGTAATGATACAGTACCCCTCATTAGTAGATCGCATCTGCTCAGTGTCTCAGATCTTACCATCATCATGTAGAGATAGAGATAGAGAGAGAGGGATCGGTTTCTTGGCTCAGACATCAAGGAATTCCTACGTCCTTTCGGATTCTTATCTTTGTCCCCAAAATATCACACACTTTCTGCATAATGACTCAAAATCTCTTTTACTCTACTACTTCTCATTTTTGGCAAAAACCCTAACCCCATCCTATATATCCTCAAGAGTAATAATCCATTATTAAAATCCCATATCCACCCAAACCAAACTCTTCTAGGTGACATTTATTTACAATAAACACAATGAAACTCCAATTTCTCTTTCAGTTTTTCCCACACCCATTTCTCAAATCTTTCGTTTTGCTCATTCTAATTCATATCAATCTCTGTTTTTCTGAGAGTCCTCTGCTTCTTTTGCCCCTCAAAACCCAGGTGATTCCTTCTGGGTATCTCCCAAGAGCCCCTGATAAGCTTCGTTTTCACCATAATGTTAGTCTCTCAGTTTCTCTTTCAGTGGGTTCTCCTCCACAGAACGTTTCCATGGTCATTGACACTGGAAGCGAGCTCTCATGGCTACGATGCAACAGAACTTCACCCGCCGGGTTTGACCCGACCCGTTCTTCGTCGTACTTACCCATTTCTTGCTCCTCACCCACCTGCACGACCCAAACCCGAGACTTTCCAATCCCGGCCTCCTGCGATTCCAACAATCTCTGCCACGCCACTCTCTCCTACGCCGACTTCTCCTCCACAGAAGGCAACCTCGCTTCCGACACTTTCCGGTTCGGGTCAGCAAATGACCAGGGAGTTGTATTCGGGTGCATGAACTCCAGCTTCGACAGCAGCAACTCTGATAGAGAATCCAACACATCCGGGTTATTGGGTATGAACCGCGGGTCGCTCTCGTTCGTTTCGCAGTTGAAATTCCCTAAATTTTCTTACTGCATATCAGATTCGGATTCTTCCGGAGTTTTACTATTCGGGCACACCAATTTCTCGTGGCTCGCCCCGTTAAATTACACTCCCTTGGTTCAAATGTCAACCCCGTTACCATACTTCGACCGGGCAGCTTACACGGTTCGGCTCCGAGGGATCAAAGTATCGGGTAAGCTCCTGCAAATATCGGATTCTGTTTTCATTCCGGATCACACCGGGGCGGGTCAAACCATGTTGGACTCGGGCACCCAATTCACGTTCTTGTTGGGTCCGGCCTACACAGCGCTGCGGAGCGAGTTCTTGAACCAAACAAACAACAGATTGCGGGTCGTGGATGATCCGAACTTCGCGTTCCAGATAGCGATGAATCTCTGCTACCGGGTGCCGATGAACCAGACCCAATTACCCGGATTGCCGAACGTCAGTTTGGTTTTTGATGGGGCGGAAATGACGATTTCGGATGAGCAGCTGTTGTATCGGGTTCCGGGTCAAGTAATGGGTGGGGATTCGGTGTACTGCTTCACATTTGGGAATTCGGATCTTCTGGGTGTGGAGCAATTCATAATTGGCCACCACCAACAGCAGAATCTGTGGATGGAGTTTGATCTGGAGAAGTCAAGGATTGGGCTGGCCCATGTTAGTTGTAGCTCAGTGCGTGAGAGGCTTGGTTTGGGAAAGTAGGCCCGGAGTGGGCCCAAAACAGGTGGTCACCTTTATGGTCGTATTTGGATGAATGCCATGGGTGGGTCCCACTTTCAACCAGGAGAGGCCAATTATAGGATTGGACTGAAGGTTGGTGAGTGGTCAGAATTTCATAAAGAGCATTTCATGGAAGAGAATTGTACAACGGATTCTTTGGGGTCTTTTTAATTTTTCTATGGAAAAAAAATTAAGCGGAGCTTATTATTAACTTTGCGACCCGCTTTGCAGACGGGTTTTTTTAATACATTAGTTAGTTATGTAGTTGAGTGAAATAAAATGATATTAATTTTGTTGAGTGGTCAGAATTTCATAAAGGCATTTCATGAAAAAGAATTGTACAGGATTCTTTGGGGGTCTTTTTAATTTTTCTATGGAAAAAAAATTAAGTGGAGCTTATTAACTGTGCGACCCGCTTTGCAGACGGGTTTTTGAATACATTAGTTAGTTTTGTAGTTGAGTGAAATAAAATGATATTAATTTTGTTGTTGGTATACAAATCGGAGTTGAGTTACTTGTTTGTAGGATGCAAATTATGTAGCAAGTCAACAAAAACAGGCCAAGAAGTGTTCAACGATCTTCCTGTTCACACAACTAATGACCCCTTTGGTAGCAGGGAATTGGAAGAAGGAAAGTGCAATTAAAACTCTAAATTTGTGTAATTGGTATGTTCTCTAAAAAACCGAATATCATCAATTAAGACAGAATTGGGTTCCAAACTCCCACATAAGAATTTGGGTTTCATTTATCTGAAACTCCATAATCTATTCATTTTACCTCATTCATCTTTTTTTATTCTCATAATCTGATGTGGCTTTCACGTATAACAGATACGATTGAATTCGTTTGAGTAGCGGGAATCAGTCAAGGGAGTAGTGGCCTTGAACACAATTTGTGAATTTGTTAAAGCCTAAATGAACTCTAATGTCTTCACAAGAAAGAAAACATCTAATAGTGTCTCTTGTGCATCTTGTTGATGTGTAGTGCAAGGCAAATGGTCACATTAGAAGAGTGCAAGACTTTGTTTTTTCTAGTTCCTCTCTCTTTATTACTATCCATCCTCCTTCTTTATTGCCATTCTTTCATGTTCTATTTATCAACGCATGAGTATTAAAATATCCTGACATTTCTTAGCTCCAATTTTTCCCTTTGTTTTGATAAGGAAGAACTATCAAGTGCTTAGTTGAACTGATAAAAAGTTATATCAACTTAATCAAAGATTTCAAATTTGAGTCTTAACAATACGACCCTATTGAATACTCCCTCCGGTCTTAATTATAAGACAATATTTAAGAATTGATCTTGGTCCTAATTATAAGACAAAGTTCTAATTTTTATCAGTTTCTTCCCAAAATACCCCATATTGATACTTTCTCAATAATAATTAAACACAATAATAATTTAATAAAAGTAGATCGGAAGTTGTTGAGGGAGATTGACGACGCTGGATTGTGTGAGAGCTTGGAGAAATCGTGTGTGAGGCAGGAGAGGTACAAGAAAAAACAGAATCAACGTAACTGGATGTCATTTTAAATTTTAAATAAGGGTATTTTAGGAAAATAAATATGATTAACTAATTTAACCACTATCCTTAATTTTTTCAAAATTAGGTAAATATGTCCTATAATTAGGACTGGAAGGAGTATGTGATGAAAAAGATTTAACGCTCTTTGTGGTCATGCTCTTGATTCAAATTAAGTTAGACTGTGATAAGTTATCTAATTGAAGAGGGGCACTTTGTGGTCCTACTCAACTTGATCCAATTTACTATAAACCATGCTAATATAAGTCATCTAATTAAAGCGGGCTGGCTCATGATCTCGTTAAATAAAAAAAAAAAAAAAATCCTTTGTGGGTAAAAGAATATTATAAAAAGTCAGCTTTCGGCATTTAATAACCCTAATTCCCTAACAATGGCAATATTGCTTCTCCAAAATCTGAGTTCCTCACATTCAACACCCGTTGCCAGTTGTCACCTTTTTTTTGACCAGCTGCCAGTTGTCACCTTGTAGTACAAGTCAAAGTTTAAGGTTAGTTTAGGAATAATATTAGGTGAGTTTGCAAAAATGCCCATGATCTTTTCTTAAAAAAGCATCTAACACTATAAAATAATTTTTAGGTTTAAAGATACCCATAAATTTTTACAAACGGAGCAAAAATGTAATCTCCATTAAATATCTCAAATATTGTTATTTTTATTTTTGCTGGTTCCACCTATAATATTCAAATGTCCATTATATACCAACTCACTTCACCCTTGACTAATAAAAAAACAACACATACTTTAAACAACGCCGGCGCCGCCGTTTACTCCATAACAACATTAATAATGCCAAACCCTTGCCATCTTATTCGCCATTTCACCACAGTCAAGGATTTCTCATAATACCCAAAAGAGGAATTTCTCTTTACCAAAACGTATATTATATTTCAATTGAATTAAATGTTAAAGTATGTGTTATTTTTCAACTAGCCAAGGTGAAGTAAGTTAGCATATAGTAGACACTTGGACATTATAGGTGAGACCCATAGAAACAAAAATAACAATGTTTGAGATATTTAATGAAGATGGCATTTTTACTTCGTTTGGAAAAGTTCACTAGTATTTTTAAGCCTAAAAATTGTTTATAATGTCAGATGCTCTTTTGTAAAATGATCATTGATATTTTTACACCTTCAACCTAAGAATATTTTTTCCCACGGATCCTATATGGTCAAATTGATCACTAGAACTAACACTATTAAGGGTGTGTTTGGTTCAGCTTATTGGGCAAAAATAAACTCGTTTTTGGACAAAAAACCCAAATAAAAACGTGTTGCGTTTTTGCTGTGTTATGTAAAAGTAACCTTAGTTAGGGTGATCAGAGTCTGAATAACTCGAGTCATGTAATCAAGGTTGAACTTCTCAACTCTATATAAACCTCTTGTAAGTCCCTTAGTCGGACACCCCATCTTGAATGCAAAATCTTTCCTCAAATTTTATCTTTCGCATTTCTGAGCTTCTAGAGCAGTTCTCCGCAATGATCGCCTGCAACATCATTTTTAATCAATTATTGTGATTCAACTTATTTTAATTGCAGCATGGGTACAGCTTTTCTATTAAGTCACTTATTACGTAAATCGAGATAAAACTCCTCTCACATACTTATCTCGTATATCGTAAATCATGATTTATAAGCGCTTATTGTCCAAAAATAAATCGCTAATCCAAACATAAATCACATTACAAAAGCTGACTCTTCTATTAAGTCATTTTTAATAAGTCAGAATCATAATAAGTCATTTTTTTTACCGTTATCCCAAACACACACTAATTCAATGGCAGAGAGAATATCAACAGTTCTGGTTTATTATTTCAATGTTTATGTTATGATCTCCCCCCTTTTCTAATTTACAATTAGGAGTCCGGCTCCTCTCCCTTATTTTCACATCCATTTCCTCTCCTTTATCCAAACTTCACCGTTTTGGGTGTTAAAAAGGAAGATTGGACCCTTTTTTTTCTGAAAAATAATATTCAACACCTTGAGGTATTTTTCAGCAGCACTTAGTATTCTAAAATAATTTTTGATGCACTGATCACTCTCAAATATTTTTTTTCAGTTGTAACTACGGTCTAACAAACTACACTCTAAAGTAATTTTTTCAATAACACCCAATATCATAAATTAATTTTTATCTCACTTAGCATCTTAAATAATTTTTTCAATAACACCCACTATCCTAAAATAATTTTTTTTTTTTGCATTTGATCCCCTAAAATATTTTTTTCATTAACACTCTACATCTTAAGTTTAGACTGCTCGTTGCAATTAGAAAAATATTTTAATATGTTAGATGCACAAAAAATCATTTTAGAATACTTGATATTACTGAAAAAATATTTTAGAATGCTGAATATTATTTTTGAAAAAAAAAATGGAGTCAACCTCTATTTTTTACACCCAAAATGGTGAGTTTTAGGTAAAAGAGAAGAAAGGAATGGGAAAGTAGGGGAGAGGAGCCGGATGCTACATTTTGTGGGTCTTTCATCAGAAAAAAGTCCCAAGTCTGTGCGCCGGGGTCACCTAAAATATATGTATGGTCCCATTAGCTAATTGTTGACAGCAATTTATTAACTTAGATTAAAATTCGATAAAATTGCCGGATCATTGACTTGAGGTCAAATCCCTATATTATTATATCATATTCTCTATCATGTTATGATGTCATCCCAAATTTTTTTCCTTTACAGTTGATCAACCACCACCTTAGGCAAGTTTAGTGTAAACAAATGTAATTAGAGAAATATAATAGAAAAGACGAAGAATCTTGTATTAACCATAATAGAGCAATTTGCTTATACAAACTATAACCCATTTAGGTTTACCAATAATCATCCCTCACTTAAGGATGATTAACAACTAATCATAACTTTAAGAATTTAGGAGGGACTTCCCTATCTAGAGAGAGACTCATATTAATCTCTCTTATGGTGTGGATCTCACTATCCCACATACTAAACCATATTAACTAAGACCCTTTATATAGATTAAGGTCTTAACCAACCAACTAATTAATCACCTTATATTTCTAACACACCCTCTCAAGTTGAACACTATTTATCTCAAAAATGCTTAACTTAAACAACACAAACTAAAAGGTGTAAGGTGATTTAAACCAACAATTTCAATTCCCAATACAAAGATTTCTTTAAAATATTCTTTTTCATATCTACTGGCAGCGTGCTTCTCCTGTAGGCAACATCATCAATATTCTTTGCCTCTCTCATACTTCTTCTTTTTTTTTTTATCAAAAGGAATTTCTATTGAAATACCAGGATGAAATAATGTTTAGGATTAACATAACAAAGCGGTATAAATCAAACAATTGCAGAGAATAAATAACAACAAAAAATAACAAAAATCCCAGCAATCCTGATTCTACTATTGGGCAAAAGCATTCTCTGATGCATGTCTGGCCTGCTCCACATCCAAAGTCAGAATGGATAACAAAGGGAGTGGTGGTTCTTCAACCCACCCCATGGGGCACACACCCTTACAAGCTTCAACTGCTAAGTAGTCAGCTGCAACATTACCCAAGCGAAGGGTTAATGTCAAGGAGAACCCAACTTTAGATGAGAGTAGACTAATAATGTCTTGGATTATACTTCTGCTTCGCCAATCATAGAGATCCGGTAGTTGAGATAGCACACAATTATGCAAAGATTGACAATCAGTCTCAAAAATAACCTTATCATGGCCTAGATCAATAGCTAACAACAGTACTCGTTTCAGTGCCAAAGCCTCTGTCATATGATCCTGCAATCTTTGACCAAAACCAATTTTGCAACCTCTTCTATTTGCAATCTTTTTCACCCATTAAAATATATGATCCTGCACTGAATATGATTACATTCCCTAATGCTGTCATGATCCTTCTCGCCTTCCATTATTGTTGACCCTTATTAAGCAAAAGCACTCTCATATTTTTCATAAATTGTGAGATCTAATCCCATATATTGCTCATTGATTCACTTTTGTCTCTGTTCTTGTCATATTGAGTCTTCCCATAATCTCTCTCTTCTTTAAATAATAGCTGCGTGAGAAATCACACTTGGCATCAGCAGTAAGCTTATCTAGGAACCTCGGTCACTTTCTTCACTTATGAAATGCTTCAATCAGCGAGTTTCTGCAATCATTGGCTCACACATTATAGTGCCACCCAAGCATTGACCATATATTTCAGAGTTTCCATAGCAGATCATTATCAATCAAACTTAAGCCTTCACAAACGAATCAAGGAGCTCAACCTAAAATCGAATTCTTCAACTATCGTATTCATGTTGCCAAAGTTCTATGCTATATCAAACCTTTGAACCTGGTTTAACCTTTAAAATGCTCCAAAAATGGATAAGACAAAGGCCTATTATCGCATCTTTCGTCACACCAGCCATCGAAAAATTTGCAGAAAAGAAGTGAAAAAGAATTTTCTAGAGATGTAATCCGGCTCAATAATCTCGCCTCTCAATATTACTAGAGATGTAATAAAGGAGACAATAATGCGCAAAATAGAATCACGGCAGGATTTAAGGCAATATAGAGCTAACAGAAATTACGCTGATTGGAACTCTGATCACGGTGCAACAACTTTGACAAACGAAGAGGTATGTTTAATCTCTTGCAGACTCCAAAGCAGTGTTTGTTAACCCAGGAAAGGCTTTTGTTGTTTACCTTAACTCTTCATACTCATACTCCCATGGCCAGAGAAATCTACAAAACCAGAGACACCACCATCAGACATATGGCGATTCCTCCAATTAATTGCTGACGACGAGAATCTTGAAAGGAATCAAAGAATCAAGACAGATCTTGCAGCGAGTTGGAGACGACTGGTACAGAGGAAATGATCAGGGACTTAGAATCGGCGATGCTTGGGACTATCTTTGAGGAAACCTTGACCTGAGCTTCGCCGGTACCAAGAGCTACCTTTGCAAGAGTTGTTGACGGCAAGTATTGTGCATCTATGGCGCTCGGTTCAACGGCGGTTACAAGTTCTTTTATAATGATTGCAATGCGTTCTCGGAGAAGAGTGATGGATCCAAAGAATCAAGAAACCCAAACTTGTGGGACTGCGAACGAACGTCGCTATGGCTGAGATATACTCCGTTAGCAAGTAAGAAACAGAAGAGGCAACTGGATGGAACGACGTCGTGAATCTCTACTCAAGAATCATGTAGATTGCAAGTGGGCCTCAAGGATGGAAACAATTCAACATGCTTCAATAACTTGTGCTTTGATACCATGTAAACAAATGTAATTAGAGAAATATAATAGAAATGATAGAGAATCTTGTATTAACCACAATAAAGCAATTTGCTCATACAAACTATAATCTATTTGGGTTTACCAATAATCATCCCTCACTTAAGGGTGATTAACAACTAACCCTAATTCTAGGGATTTAAGAGGGACTTCCCTATCTAGAGAAAGACTTACATTAACCTCTCTTATGGTGTGGATTTCACTATCCCACACATTAAACCATATTAACTAAGACCTTTTATATAGATTAAGGTCTTAACTAACCAACTAACTAATCACCTTATATTTCTAACATTTAGGATAATGAGAGGAGTTTGTCTTAGACTGTAAATAGGCTGTAAACTAACTTGTACTTCATCCGTTTCTTAATATAAGATATATTTACTTAATTTAATTAAATTAAGGAAGAAGTTGGTTAAGTTAGTTAATATGACATGTATATTTCAAAATATTCTAGTCATCTTCCTTATTTCTCTCATCTCCTCTCCTCTTTGATTATTGTTGAGGGAGCAGCAATATGACTAAATTAAAAAAAAGATTGACAAATTTGAAAGTTATGTCTTATAACCACATTAACTCCCTAAATATGTTTTATATTAAGGATAGGAGGTGTTATATATGATTAGTTTTAATGATGTCAAATATAGATGCCAAATATTAAAAACAAAAATTTTGCATAATGTATTCATCTCCTACATTAACTAACTACCATATTTAATGTGAAATATCTTGTAGATTAGTCAAGTAAATAAAGAAGATATCAAGTTGAATTATGGTGAATGATCAAGAAAAAGATTAAGAAGATATTGAAGATTGAAGTTATCAACTATGAGGACAAGAAGCTAAGAAAAGAAAGAAGTTATTCAGATAGATTATGGAGAATGACTAAAAGGATTATGGAAATTAATCAAGAAGAAAGAGAAGAGATTGAAGAAAAAAGAAACCTACAAAATCTAATGGGAATATCAAAGATTCAAGCTTTTAGATGAGATACTGGAGGTCTTTATAGTCAAATGGAAGTTGGAATAGGTCAATTCGAGGATAAAATGACTTATATAAAAGTTATACCAACTTCACTCGAATGGCACCTCCAAAGATGATCACTCGAGTGACCACTCGAGTGATTTTCTTATCACTGGCAGCATCACTTGAGTGATGTCATAGTGATGGCCACTTTGTTGTGCTATGTTTTTGTTCAGTATGACAGAGGTTCGGTATTTTGGACATATCTCTCAAACCACATATCCGATTGAGATGAAACTTGTTTTATATGAAACTAGAATTCAAATGCAATACATAAACACCAAGATCAAGATCAACGGAGTTCAGATGAAAGCTATTGAGTTTTGGAAGATGACACTTAAAATCAACATTATATTCCAAAACAGGTTTGGTATCTTGGACATATCTTTCAAACCATACATTCTATTAAGATAAAACTTATTTCATATGAAACTAGACTTGAAATGCAACACACAGACACTAAGATCAAGATCAACGAAGTTCAGATGAAAGAGATATGAGTTTTGGAAAATGACACTTGAAATCAATGCTATATTCCAAAATAGGTTCGGTATTTTGGACATATCTCTCAAACCACATATCTGTTTGAGATGAAACTTGTTTCATATGAAACTAAACTTTAAATGCAACAATATACCAAGATCAAGAGCAAAGGAGTTCATATGAAAGAGATATGAGTTTTGGAAGATGACACTTGAAATAAACATTGTATTCCAAAATAAATTCAGTAATTTGGACATATCTCCTATACCACAACTCCGATTAAGCTAAGACTTATTTCGTTTGAAACTAGACTTTTAATGAGGTTTATGGAAATATAGTATGTGTTGAAAGAGTTTTAGATGAAAGAGATATGAACTTTGAAAGTTAGTACTCGAAATCAACATTGTGTTTCAGACTAGAGTTACAAATTGGATTGTGACTTTTGGAATACACAATATTTGGGATCGATGCCAGTTGTTGTTGCATGTATACTTCAAGATCTTTTTGATGCTAGGTCATTTGCTCTATTTGGGTTCAAAATATCATCACTATCATGCCACTCAAGTGATCTATCCTAATGATGCTACTCTAAAATGTTTTGAAGAAAATATCACTCGAGTGATGACTTGCGATCACTCGAGTGATCACTCAAGTGATGTGTGGAAGAGAATCACTAGTACAATACTACAGTGCTCCATCCAGTGCTAGAAGATCACTCAAGTGAAGCTTTCCCACAAAACAAATCATCGCTTCAAAACTTCTAAAAATCATTGGAATTAATGTGTAACTTGTTCTTCTTGCTTCTAATCACTCTAACTCTTCTTTATATTAGTGCTAAAATACTTTCTAGGTGATCAAACA
The DNA here is from genome assembly GCA_963210345.1 of Inga oerstediana. Taxonomy (NCBI): domain Eukaryota; kingdom Viridiplantae; phylum Streptophyta; class Magnoliopsida; order Fabales; family Fabaceae; genus Inga; species Inga oerstediana. The sequence continues at coordinate 65,351,263 of OY723408.1, forward strand.
AGAATTAATACACAAATTGAAAAAAAAAACTTGTGTCAGAAGCTTCCAACGGCTATTTCAATAGTCATATTTTGTAAGCTTCAACAGGAAGAATAAAAGCTTAACATTCATCAATCTTCGTTAACTATAAATAAAAGAGTTTTCAAAGCCGATGAATGAGGGCTTACACCTTCACTGTCAAAATGCCAACACTCTGACTCTAACGTTCATCTCACATAGTCTCTGGTTTCTCAATTCATATATTATTTACATTAAGAGAGATATTATTTATATTGTACTTTAGTGATTATCATCATCCACTTCATATAGATAGAATTATGCTTTCATTGTAATCATTTTATCTTTATGAGAGTTTCTCAAGATTGGGGGATCTTGAGTGGGAAACAGATTGTATCCTTACAGTGTGTAAAGGAGAGTCCTTATCTCAGTACGAGAATTGTAAAGGATTCACAGCCTGGATTAAACTTGTGGGATTGTAGTGGTTCTTAAGTACTTAGTTAAACTTGAGGGAGAAAGTGGATTAATATCTTAGGAGGAGCCTGAGGACTGGACGTAGGTCATCGTGGAATGAACCAAATCAAGATAAATTACAGTTTGCATCTTCTCTTCTCTAAACTCTTATATTTCTAGCATATGTGATTTAAATAATTGACTATGGTTTTATAATTCATTACTTTCATACTTATTGATTTCATAAGATACGAAAAGAATTTCAAAGCTTTTAAGTTTTTATTGTACACATAATTCACCCGTCTTTTGGGTGTTAGCCGATTCTAACAGGATGGAGTAACTTTTTTGAGTTATTGGATCAGTTTTCATTCATTATTACAGGTATTTACACTAAATTGTTGTCAATTTTTTTGTTGATGTAATAAGAAACATTGAAGTCCATATCAATCGCAGACTACAAAACAAGGAATGAAGATTTCAAAAGATCTCGTTGTCAATCTTTTTTTTTTGTTTCAAAAAGTTGAGGTGAGTTGGGTCTCATAGGCTCACCAAATCTCAGGCATACATCCAGCTCAAAGAGTGCTTACATAGGAACTTACAGATTACTCACACTACTACAAAAGAGAGATTTAGTGGCGCCTCTCTTATAACACTTGTTTAAAGACGTGCCATAGATAATTGTTTTTTTTTTAAAAAATAAATATTTAGAAGCTATGATGCTTCCTATTATAAGTGTTATAGCTAGTGTTAGGTTTGTGTGGTACTTTTCTAAACAAGCGCTATAAAATGCCTTTTTTATTTTTATTTTTTAAAATAAAGTGTCAACTATGACTATAGTTGGCCTTATTTTTTTGTAAAAAAAATAAGGCCACTTGCTTGGAAGCCGCTTCCATATGGAACGGGAATAAAAGAATCCATCTATTCACGATTGGATTATATTTGTTTGATATAATATTGTCAATGTTAATATTAATGTTGAAAAAAGAATACAATGAAGAAAATAAATTAATTAAAAATAAAAAAATTAAATACTAAATTGAATAAATACGAATTGAGATCCAATTGAATTTAATTCAAATTATAAATGAATAATAAATAATAATAATAAATACTAAGAAAAAATAGAATATATATATATATATATAAGGGTGAAAGTGCAAAAATACCCATCTACATATGTCACATGTGCGCCTGGCACCATTTACATTCCTTGGGTGCAAAAATACCCATGATCTTTACAAAAAGGGGCAAAAATACCAGCTCCGTCAATTGAGCCAAACGGCCGTTAAGTTTTTTTTGTGGGCCCCACTTTAATATTTTTTAATTATTTATTTTAAGGGCTAAGGTGCAAAATTACCTATCTACATATCCTTCGGGTGCAAAAATACCTATGATCATTAAAAAAGTGGACAAAAATGCCAGCTTCGTTAATGAAGGCAAACGACCATTAATTTCTGATTTTTTGAGCCCACTTTAATCATTTTTAAATAATTATTTAAAAAAACTCTCACCCTCTCTCTCTCTTCTTGCACCCCTTTCCCTTTCACCCTCCTTTCTCTCTCCTCGTCCAAACTAGAGCCTCACCTTCACACTGGCAATAACTCTCTAAGGCCACCCACATGATCACTACCTTTATACTACCCGCTCCTTCCAAATGCCCTTTCATAGTTCATCATCGAAACTTTTCCCCTTATTATCGAAGCCAGAAATTAATGAATGTTTGCCTTTATTAATGGAGCTGGAATTTTGTCCCCATTTTTAATGATTATAGGTAATAATTAAAAGCTTAATGTAGAGAGGTATTTTAAGGTTTTAATTAATACTTATGATTATTAAAAAAAAGTGGACAAAATGTTGCTTTTAGTTAATACCTATTATCATTTTGTCCGCTTTTTTAATGATCATAGCTTTTAATTAATACCTATGATCATTAAAAAAGGGGACAAAATGCCATCACCATTAATGAAGATAAATGTTCGTTAATTTCTAATTTTGTTAATGAAGGGAAAAGTTTTGATGATGAACTACGGAAGAGCATTTGGAGCAAGCGGGTAGTATAAAGGCGGTGACCATGTGGGAGGTCGGAGAGAGTTATTACCGGTGTGAAGGTGGGGCTCTAGTTTGGACGAGGAGAGAGAAAGGAGGGTGAAAGGGAAAGGGGTGCAAGAAGAGAGAGAGAGGGTGAGAGTTTTTTAAATAATTATTTAAAAATGATTAAAGTGGGCTCAAAAAATCAGAAATTAATGGTCATTTGCCTTCATTACGAAGCTGGCATTTTTGTCCACTTTTTTAATGATCATAGGTATTTTTGCACCCGAAGGATATGTAGATAGGTAATTTTGCACCTTAGCCCTTAAAATAAATAATTAAAAAATATTAAAGTGGGGCCCACAAAAAAACTTAACGGCCGTTTGCCTCAATTGACGGAACTGGTGTTTTTGCCCCTCTTTGTAAAGATCATGGGTATTTTTGCACCCAAGGAATGTAAATGGTGCCAGGCGCACATGTGACATATGTAGATGGGTATTTTTACACCTTCGCCCTATATATAATTATAGACTTGGAAGCGCCTTCCAAGGCCAATTAATAAGTGCAAAATAAAGTGAAATATAATTGAAAATTTACAGGAAAAATCCTCAAACAAGATACATAGAGCTAAATTGTATTTTTTTTTAAAAGCACTAAATAAAAAGATACATAGAGCTAAATTGTATTTTTTTTAATAACTGCCGTTGTAGTTGCTATGTGTGGGTTATGATTTGCTTTCATGCCTTATTATTATGCATACTATAAGTGATTTGTTACTACGAGGATTCTTTAGAATCTCACTCTCCCAAAAATAACTGTTAGACAGGGCCAAAGGATCAAAAGGAAAGCAGGTGACAAAGAGCGGGTAGAGCTCCGGATTGGGAGTTTATTTTAGTTAATGGTTATTATGTGTAAAATTTATTGGATATTTTGTGGTAAATAGTTATATATATTGGAAGTATAGTGTAGTTTTGTGTAATTCCCTAGTAAAGGGAAAAATATTATGGGCATTGTTGTCTTGTAAGACCCTTTACTGATTAAAGGAACCGACTGTGTCAGGAATTTATGCTGTACTCTGATTTTTGTAAATGGAATCAACTTGTACAGGCCAATTGGGTATTTGTAATGTGAATATGAGACCTTTGTGAACCGGTTTTAGAAAAGTTTTTATAGACCTTGATTTTAGGAAGTTTGATTTGGTTTTAAGTCCCAAATCATCTAAGGTCTCTAATTTCACTTAATTACTTGATTATAAATTTAATCTCGACCTATGGTTGGAAGGGGGTTACATCTTACGAATAATCCGAATTTGCTCTGTGGTTTGATCAACAAGATCAAGCCCATAAAGCTTCCTTTCAGATAGCTTGTTCCAGCACAATGGCGATTGGCACTGCCTCTTATACAACACCTCATACAGAGTCATTTAGATGCTCACATGATAGCTATTGTTATAGGTGAACTCAGCTAGTGGAAGAAAGTAGTCCCACTCCCCTTTAAAGTCGAGGACACATGCTCACAATATATCTTCCAACATCTGAATGGTTTTCTCTGATTGTCCATCAGTTTGAGGATAATAAGCCATACTAAATCTCAGCTTTGTACCCAGAGCCTCATGTAGAGCCCTCCAAAATCTTGAAGTAAAATGAGGAGCTCTGTCAGTAATGATATTCTTTAGTGTGCCATGGAGTAGCACAATCTCTCAAATATAAATCTCTGCTAGTCTTTCTAGAGAATAACTAACATTAATTGGTATGAAGTATGCTGACTTCGTTAACCAATCAACAATCACCTAGATAGCATTATAGTTCTTGATCCTGAGCAATCCCATAACAAGGTCCTTGGTCACACTTTCCCATTTTCACTTGGGAATTTAAGGACTTTACAACAATCCCGGTGGCCTTTGGTGCTCTATCTTCACCTTCTGGCAAGTGAGACATCGCACTATGTACTTGGTCACATTGCTCTTCAATCCCAGCCACCAATACAAAGACTTCAAATCATGATACATTTTGGTCATCTCGGGGTGAAGAGTATTCTGGCTTTTGTGTGCCTCATCAAGGATCCTCACCTCAATTCTGCCTTCAGTGGAACATAGATTCTTTCTTTGTAACAAACCAATCCACTTGGTGACATATCATAATCCCGAGCTTCTCCTCACTCAATTATAGCCTTGATAGATTGCACCCGATCGTCTTGCTTTTGAGCTTCTTCAATTGTAGCTCTCAAATCTCCACTTGGGAAATATTGGAATTAGCACAGACAATATGGTTCCAAAAATTCAAAACTCGGAAGTCTTCTATCAACTGTACTTCCTGAATCATCATTGCTGCAACAAGCACTATCTTTCAACTAAGAGCATCGGTGACGATGTTGGCTTTACCTAAATGGTATTTAATCTCCAGGTTGTAATCTTTAAGCAATTCCATCCAGCGGCACTATCTCATATTCAATTCTTTCTGATCATACAAATACTTGAAACTCTTGTGGTCGCAGTACAGTTCTACCGTCACACCATACAAATAATGCCGCCATATTTTCAACGCAAACACAATTGCCGCAAGCTCCAGATCATGGGTGGGATAATTCAATTTATGAGGTTTCAGCTGTCGAGAGGCATAGGCCACCACACATCCCTGTTGCATAAAGACACACCCCAATCCCTGCTTACTCACATCACTATACACAACATAAGTCAAACTGGGATCAGGTATAATCAACACAGGTGCCGTAGTCAACCTCTCCTTTAGTTCAACAAAACAGCTTTCACAATGCTCATCCCACACAAACGACTGATCCTTTCTCGTGACCTTGGTTATCGGCAAGGCAATACGGGAGAAATTTTGGATGAATCTTCGGTAGTAACCAGCAAGACTTGAAAAACTGCATATCTCAGCCACAGTTTCTGGCCTCTTCCAGTCCAGTACTACTTCTACTTTACTGGGATCCACTAAGACCCCTTCTTGCAAGATAACATAGCCTAAGAATTTTACTTCTGGCAACAAAAACTCGCACTTACTCAACTTGGCATAGAGCTACTTCTCATGCAATATCTCTAACACAATTCTTAAATGACGCTCATGCTCTTATATGCTTTTGGAATATATCAGAATGTCGTCAATAAACACCACAACGAATTGATCCAAATACTGTCAAAAGATGCAATTCATGTAATCCATGAATACTGTAGGTGCATTGGTTAAGCCAAAAAGCATTACCAGAAACTCATAGTGGTCAATCCTAGTCCTAAAAGCAGTCTTCGGTACATCTTCTGCTTTCATACGCATCTAATGATAACCCGACCTTAGATCAATCTTTGAAAATACATAAGAACTAAACAATTGATCTAAGAGGTCATCAATCTTTGGAAGATGATACTTATTTTTGACGGTTATCTTATTTAACTCTCTATAGTCTACACATAAACGCAAACTCCCATCTTTCTTCTTAACAAACAATACTGGAGCTCCCCACGGTGAAACACCGGGTCTAATAAATCCTTTTTCAAGCAAGTCTTTAATCTGCTTCTTTAACTCCGCCATTTCATTTGGGGCAATTTGATATCGAACCAGCTCCAAGCACAATTTCAATCGAAAACTGAACTTCTTTTTCTGGAGGTAATTCGCTAAGATCGTCCGGAAACACCTCAGGGAATTCTCGTACCACGGGTATACTATTTAAAGTTTCTTCTGTCTCACCTTGCACGAAAAAGAACACCATATACCACTGGCACCCCTTTTCCAAATATTTCTTAGCTTTAGCTGATGAAAGGAAATTCAAGCTAGCATTCACATTATCAACATTCTGTGAAGTAGGGTACACTATCATCTTGTTTCCACAATCCAGCAGCACATTATTTGTCGCCAACCAATCAAAACCCAAAATGACTTCTAATTGATAGAGCGGCAGATAAATTAAATCTACAGTGGACTCGTGCCCCTCAATAGTTATTACACAATTTAAATAGGCTTTTGTGGTTAAAGCCTTGACACCCATCGGCATTGACACAATCAAATCAAATGGCAATTTATGCACATGCAATCACATACGCTTCACGCAATCATAAGCAATAAAAGAATGACTTGCGAATCAAACAAAGGTTGCAATAAATTACCATTAAGGACAATATTACCTTCAATCAGGTCAAGAGATTTTTGGGCTTCCTCGTGTGTCATGGTGAACACCCTACCCTGATTCCTTGGTCTTTCCTTATCCTGCGGCCATTTGCATTCACTAGAAATATGCCTTGGTTGTTTGTAATTGAAACAGAGTACTTGACCCAGTCATGTTCTGCCATAATGTGCCCTACCACAATGAGGATATATCCATACCGTGGAGGCTTTTTGTGGTTCACGATCCTTGGACTGATAGAGCTTTTTACCACTACCCTTAGATGAGGAGAATCCCTGACCTTTTCGCTTCTGGGAAGTATTACCCTTGCTGGGTTCATTACGGGTGCTAATACCCTTAACTGGGAACAAATCTTTCATATTGTTCTTAGTGATTCTACACTCTTCCATTGCTTTGTTGAATTCAAGAAATTGGTGGGTGGCTAACCTTTTCCTCAGTTCATGCCTCAGCCCACGAATCAATATATCTGAGCTCCATTCCTCATCATCCATTCGTCGTAGATAAGAGGAATATTTAGCCAACCGGATGAAGTGAGACAAATAATCGTCAAAGGTCTCTGAATCACCCTGCTTGATAGACAGAAAATCAGTCTCCTTCTCGAGTCGTGTTCATTAAACTGTTATTGAAACAACTTCCAGATTAGTGGCACGTTTCTGTTCTGTAAGGTCAAGGCGATATTTCGCCACTAACGATCCACATCTCCCTCCAACTTGTACACAACCAACCGTGTCTTTACTTCAATCAGGCACTTAAGCACTTCAAAGATTTTCTCCAGACAGTTCAACCAGTCTTCAGCTGCCTAAGGATCAAATCTCCCTCTAAACATCAGAGGTAAATGCTTGCAAAATTTTGAGACCCAGAATTGAAGATCTCTCTCTTCTCTAACTGGAACCCCTTGAGATTCTTGGTTTGGTTCTGTGTGAGGAGGTGACTCTAAGAGTCTTACGAACCCCTCCGCAGTTTCTCCTTGTTGTGTCTCTTCTTGGGTCTCCTCCTGGGTGGACTGGACCCAGTCCTTATTTTGTTTGGCTCTCTCTTCTCTGAGCTCTTCTCTCAACTAGTTAATCATATCTCTTTGTTCTCTAATCAGACCCATCATTTCCCACGTAGGATCTAGTGGATTATCATTAACCACCTCCACCTTTGGGTCTACACGTCTGATTCTTGGGCGAGCCATTATATCTTTCAATTCTACAATGATTCGCCACATTAGTATCATATATAATGTATACATATAGTCCACAAATCTCATATATATCCATAATAGCATGAACATGCATGTGTATACACAACAAACAATTTTTGAGTCATCATCTATCCCTAAGGCAACCATCTTAGCAAATGCTACTCTTGCTAGGAACTACAGCTCTGATCAAAAAATGTAACCCCTACCTTATTACCCGTAATTATAATTGGAAAATGCACAATTAAGATATATTAGAGACCAATGGTTAATTCAAAATCTATTACGCCCCAAACTTCAAAACAAGGAACCGCTCTAAGATGAAGTGGGTTTCAAATTTTTTTCAAAATTAGTTTGATTCGGTCTCATACTCACATTTCGAATATAATTAACCTACACAGTTAAGTTGCATTCATAAGTATCAGAGTGTAAACCAAAATTCCCGGCAACCACCGGGTTTTCGTATATTAACTAAAGGGTTTACGGGGCATTTTTGCCCCTTACAGTTTCTCATTCAAGGGATTACATATCCTCATCCAAAATATGAATTTGTAGAATATCCAGTAATCCCAATCAAACTATGACAACCATCCATCAAACTAAAGAAAACTATACGCCTTTGGTTGGTTGTTTCTCCTTGGAGCCGCTTGCCCTGGCTGTAAGTTAGTCAATGGAAAGAATGAGATTCAAGAGAATCCTAGTGGTAACAAATCACTCATACAATATATAATCACATAGCATGCAAGTAAATCACCAAACAGCAGCAGCATACACATGGCCTTCGCGGGATACACATATTCTTCACAACTTTCACATAGCCTTCACAGCTTACACATTTACAACAGCAAGGGTAGATGTGAATTGTGTCACATCCACAACTGCTCACGCTGTAATACACATTGCCTTGACGGCTTACACATTGCTTGCACAGCATACACATTGCCTTAACGACATACACATAGCCATCATGGCTTACACATAGCCTTTACGGCTGTCACATAGTTGTCACAGTAACAAACTTCACAACATTCTCAATACATAATTCAATGATAAAACATACAATGCATTATACATAGTATAAGAGAAAGTGTCACTACCTTATTCTTTCCGCTCGTGCTTTAGCACCGGTTTATCAAGCGCAAGGCAAATGTCAAATCCTATCAATCATAATCAAGGACGACAAGTTATTACCTATTCCAATTCTTTAATAACTCATAATACTTAGGTTGGTGATCACTATGGTTATTTAATCAAGTCAACTAAGAAGCTAAATTGGTCAATTAACCTAAAAGACCAATTTCTAACCTCAGAGTTTAACAATATTACATTATGCCATAACATCTTCAATTTTCGCATAAGTGACCAAATCTGCCAGAATTTTTCATCAACTTTGAAAAATCATAACTAATTCTACAAAAATCAAAATATGGTGATTCCCAAAGCTATGTGACCCTTATTTAGTCTATGTTCAAGGAAAAATATCACCCACATCCAGTTAGATATGCAGCATTCCCAGAATTTTCATTTATTGCACACTGTCAGAATTTAACCCAGTTTTCATGACCTAACTTCAAAAATTCATAACTCCCAGTGTACAAATTGAAATGACACAAATGACCTATCAAATTAAAGATTGATATGTCTAATATTTAACTGGAAAGTTTCAGAATTTTTAGAGATCATTTGGTTATCCAAAAATATCACACAATCAGGGTAACTCGCTGGAATTCTGTTCAGCAGAAAATCCAGTTTTGCATTTTGAGTTTCAATGACCCAAAATTCACAACCCGAGGCTATTTCCACACAATTTTTCGTGTAGAACACAATGGTAACATCAAAATGAAAAAATTCCCACTCATTCTTCACGTCCTATTTTGGCATAAAAATCAATAAAATTCCAGAAATTACCAAACTCCCAAATTGAGCATCAAACTTATGTCATATGTTTTCTAATCATCATAAAACACCAAATACATAACCAAAACACCATGACTTATCCAAACCCTAATTTGGACAAAATCAAGGCAGAATTATATATGTCCAAATACTCATTCAACCTGTACAACCAATAGCTCAAATTGAAGCCAAAACTCATCTCTTGCTTCTCCTTAACTCCTTTCTTTGGTTTTCAGCTTTTGTTCTTGGATAAAGGCTCAAAACACCTTCTCTTCAAATTCTAAAACCATAGAAATGAAGCTCTCATCAAGAGGAACAATGTTTATGAAGGACACTTGAGCCATAGATGAGGTTAAAGAGGTGAAAATAAAGGTAGAAAGTCTCATCTTTACCTTGCTCTTCTTTCTCTTTTGTTGGAGCTGTAGCAACCGACTTGGAGAGTGATAGAGAGAGAGTGATTAAATGATCATATTTCTCTTCCCTTATCTCTTAAAGGGCTAACCAAAAAGTTGGACAAAGGAAGAGATAAAAAAAACTTTAATAAATATCATCATCCACCACCTTTCTCTTCCTTTGTTCATGTCATATGGATATATCCCTTAAAGTAACCAAAAGAAAGCTTCTTGAATTCTCAATATTTACCTCCTTACTTTAGGAGCAATTGTTGACCAAGTCTTCATCTCCTTACTTGGTATTTAATGTGTTTCTCTTTCTCTCTTTATTGTCACCGAAAATGGCTCTTAAAGAGCAAAAAAAAAAAAATGCTTCTTGATTTATCATAAATTTTGCCTCTTCAAATACATTATTTTAGTTGCAATATTTGACCAAAGTCAACATATTTTCTTTTCCTCTTCATGCCATACGAATTGTAGCCCTTGGAATAGCCAAAAGGGCTTCTTGAATTAATTATAATTTCAACTCTTCAAATATTACTTCTTTAGTTGAAATTGTTGACTTAGTCATCATCTTTTACAACTTGGTCAAATTACCTTCACATGTCATATATTAATAACCTATATTGTTTCCTCATGTCTTACGTAAGTCATGGCCCTTTGAAGGAGATGATGATCTTATAAAATATCCACTTGCAACATAATATTTAATTACCAATTTTTGCATGTGAAAATTGACTAAAGTCATCATCCTCTTTTACTTAGCCAAAAATGCTTCCATATGACTCATATTATGGCCAAATAATTATTCTCCTCATATGCCTCTTCCATACGCCTTTTTCCCTTCTTCTCATATTCAAATTAATCATTTGGTCATTTTTAACTTTAGGCGAAAAGACTAAGTAGTTATCTCAAGTTAATCAGAACTAAAATCATAACAAAAATTTCAGAAGTAATTCTGTCATTAATCCCACCATCTACTCAGTACATTCAGCCCTTAAGTACATTTTGGAGTATTACACCAGTGACCTTATCAAAATGTTCCTTTAAGTCAGTCCATACAGTATGAGCGTCTTGGAAATATACCTCTCCATTTGCCAATTCCCTTGATAGAGAATTCAGAATCCATAACAATACTACCACATTACATCTTTCCCACTGATCATGGAATCCCTTATCATATGATTCCTTTCTACATGTTCCATTAACGAAGCCTAGTTTCATCTTTTCATGAAGAGCAATCATCATTGCTTTACTCCATACACTGTAATTTTTGCTGCCAGAGAGCAATTGAGGAATTATAGATGCCCCTTGTGTATCTGATAGGTGGAGGTATAAGGGGTGAGCAAACCCAATTGATGATTCTCCAGATGATTCTTCACTTTTCTTACCATTCGATTCTTTAATTATAGATGCCCCTTGTGTATCTAATGGGGGGAGGTACAAGGGGTGAGCAAAGCCAATTGATGATTCTCCAGATGATTCTTCACTTTTCTTACCATTTGACATCACTGACTGTACTCTTTAAAACGCAAAAGAGAAAAAAAAATTAATCAGAGTCTTCTTTTCTTGTTTCTAAAACTTGATATCATTGAACTTCATCAACAAACAATTCTCTTTCCAACAGCTATTAGATGTCGACAATGAATGAATAACCACAAGACACTGACGAATTGAATGGATAGCCTGAATAACCTTGAAGGCATCCCAATGTAACAGAAGAGATGATTATCACTATTCTGAGTTCGTGATTAGATTGTAGGCATAGAAAACTCTAGCCTTAACATTCATATTCAGTAGACCTTAACCTTGACGTCCAATTCAATTCCTCCGCTCAGTCTTCTCAATTCGGCTTCAGTTCAAGCACTCTATCGGTCATCTTCTCTTGGAATTGCGTGACTTAGCCATGGCACGAACTGGCAGGGATTCATCATCGAAATTGAGCCATAGAGATGAGTTCCATCATCATTCATATTTTTAAGGGAAACTGCTGTCTGAGATCGAGTTCCTGAAGGTCAACGCTTTCGGATCTTGAAAAACTGCCTCAACCGGGTCGATAATGACTTTTAGATATTAAAGGTTTTGGATCTTGAATAGACTGCCTCAACCGGGTCTGTTATAGGTTTCAGATCTTGAAGAAAAGTCGACCCAGGTTGGTGCAAATCTTGATATGCTGATAGATCTACTTGACCCATTTTGATGCCATATCAACTCTTCAAAAGGCCCAGAAACTGAAATCTTGATTGATAAAAAATGAGTAGAACCCATATGTACATTGTTGTCCTGGACCTTTTATATATACAACTAACTATTGGGCTTAAGTGGCCTTAAGGCCCAATGTGAAAACCACTAACTAATGTACACTAAAACATATTTACAGACTCATACACTAACTAACTACACCTAGAGGACATTCTCAACATTCATTCCCTTGAACAACCAATTCCTTCAAATGTGTATACCCCATTGCTTCTTGCTGCAAGCACCAGAATAGTTGAAATTGTGGAGAGAATCATCAACCTTCATCCATATTCCATTTTCCACATCACTCACGATGAACACAACATACTCCATATCGCCACCAAGCATCGCCAGAAGAAGAAGAAGAATTATGGAGCTTTGAAACACTTGGGTTCTCAGATGAGTAATAAAGGTCATACTCTATTGCACCACGTTGCTAGGATGGACTATTAACATGGTGGATACCAAGCTGGTTTTGTTTTCCAGCTTTAGGATGACTAGGGGCGCTTTACAAAATATATATCATATTAACTAACTTAACTAACTTCTTTAATCTAATCAAATTAGATATATATGTCGTATATAAAGTGCATAAGGTAGTATGATCATTTAATTTGTTACATTGATTCAGGAAACTAACTATATCTTTTTGCAAATGTATGTGTTAACAACAAGTGAAGAAGATAGGTCCTTGTCCTTTTGTCTTGTATTGCAATGATGATAACCTAATGGCAAGAGAGCTTTTTGAGTTAGAACATTTAGAAATGTTCAAGGAAATGCAAGAGTAGATCAAGGAGACGACTCAGTCATGCTCTACAGTGGTCATCCTAGTTGCCACCGTGGTATTTGCATCGGCCTACACTATCCCTGGAGGCACCGACGAGAACGGCGTCCCAGTCTTCCTCAACTCTCCTCTCTTCCTCTTCTTCACTATCATGGACGTGGTGGCTCTGGCGAGTTCTCGAGTGGAGTTCTAGTTTGATTTACAGCATTACATTTTTCCCTGTGACCCTCTTTAGATTGACTCAATTTCCCATTATCACGGCAGTTAAGTATAGAACGAGGAAGCTATGGAAGTCTCTGAAAAAGATGGTTCCAATAGGCTTAACCAAATCCAAAAAACCTACTAAGAAAATAATTTATTCTAAACACTCGTAAGCAAGAGAGATTATTAGTACTTGAACTTATTATATCTTCCTTGTCTTTTCTATGTGCTGCTTTGCTTAAGCTTGATGTTGTTGCTTTAATTGATTTAGATTGGTGTTTCATCATAACTCCATGCAGTTTGTTGTATGAATTAATTATAATTAAGTCTAATAATATATGTAATTAGGGTCATGCTATCATTTGTAAAAGTTTAAGTTGTTTTCAAGGTTATATGTTTCCAATACAGTGGGTTTTTGTGTTAATTAAATATAATAGAGTAGATTCGAATTCACAACTTTATGATTATGAGCTAACTCCTTTTTAAATTGGACTAAACTTTGTTGATAAAGGATTATTTTATTTGTAGATAAAGTATTAACACTGGCTCAACGAAAACAGTCAACACACAATAAGATTGTGCAGGTAAACTAGCTAGTTCCTTCTAGCTTGTAATATAATATTTTGTTAATCTCCTTTTTGTGTGGTCAATATTCTTGCGGTATGGTGTGTATTACTATTTTGTAAACCATGTACCGCTATTGCGAAACCAGTTTTGGTGTTTGTAGTTTGTACTTTTAGCTACTCTCATCTGAACTGTTCAAGTATTTAATTTTTTTAGTGATAATTTGTAAATAAAAAATTTATTTTAAAAAAATTGTTAATTAAAAAAATTATATTTATTTTAATTATTTACCCATTAAAATATTTTAAAAAAAATAAAATTAAAAAGATTAAATATGAATCAAAACTGTCCCACTTTTATAGATACTTTTGAAAAATGAACTCATTAGTTTCAGTCCTTATCAATCATCATATCAATGAGCACCATGGTAAGACCAGTAAAGTTCTAACACAATTTCCATTGTCTTTATTTACAAATTTTAATTGATCATTTTTAAATAATAAAACCATTATTTTTAAAAACATGATAGTTAAAGAGATTATTTTTATTTTTGATTCTGTGCATAAAATAATAAAAAAATAAATAAAAACCATATGTAAATGGATAATCCAGATTTAGTGAAGAGCACCGAAAATCACTTTGTGTTTATTCCTATATACATGCTTTAATTCATCTAATTTCATATATAAAAGTGAGGACGGCAGTTGCAAAGCACTCATGCACACTTAAAATCAAAAGATAATATACCAACATAGAGTTGGTATAGCAGTATAAAGCCCCACTAGATTTCTCTGGGGTTTTGAGTTCGAATTCTAAAGAAAATACTTTTGTTGAAAGGAGCAGCCACGAACCCCGAACTTGATATCAGATGATAATATAAAAAAAATTAAAAGAAAATATGCATCTACTTAGGAAATCAAAAGAAAATGTAGGGAATTTATTTTGATCAAAATAAAAATAATAATAGCTTTTTTTTATATCAAAACATATTTCATTAACTTCTACATATGTTCATGTAAAAAAACAAAACTTCTGCATACGTTGGTATTTTTAGCTTCATCCTACTTTTAAACTTGGCTAGCCAAGAATAGTTAGGACATGCATTAAACCAGCACTTAAGCGAATTAAACAAATATCTCTATAAAAATGGTTGCCCATAGGAGCGCGATGTGATGGGTAGGCCATTCTCCCTCTTTTTGAAGTAAAGAAACACGAAAATAATTGGAATTTTCATATATGTGTATTCTCAATTAAATATCTAATTATAATTCTCTCCCTGGTGAGAGTTTGGTTAGGTTCTGAGTGACGTTGGCTGTCGCGTTATTCGAACGTTGATCAATTTTAAGATAAGCCTCTTTCCTGGTTGTGGTGAGTGTGAGCCTTGTAGTGCAAGTGATATCTTCTCATATATTGGGAGTCAGTGTGAGCGTGAGTGTGTTGCGTGAGTGTAGTATGGGGGTGATAGGGAGGTATGGAGGTAGGGTAGAGTAGCAAAATGAGGAAGTCAAAAGAGGTGGTGTTAAATCTAGGAAAGAACATGGAGAAGAGTGGAGGTGCACTCGTTGGGAAATTATTAATGAGCAAAACCCTCAATGTTCCTTCGGTTATGTCTATGATTAAGAAAAGGGTGGCAAATGGAAGAGAACCTGGAGATTCATAAGTTAGATAGAGCCCAGTTGGTCTTCCTTTTTCGTTTCAGTAAGACAGAGGACTGTATGTGTGTTCTCAAGGGTCGGCCATGGTCGATCCAAGGTCACCTGTTGATTCTATAGATATGGGAAGACTATATGGTTCTTGATGAAGTGAATTTCAAGACTACTCCTTTTTGGGTTCAATTCCATGGACTCCCTTTAAAGGATTTTGCTGAAGAGAATGCAATTACGTTGGGGAATGCGGTTGGAGAGACGATGATGTACGAAGATTCGGAGGTAAGCGAGAAACTCACTTGGAGCTTTGTTTGTGTTCGATTGCTTATTAACCTGGAGGATCCTCTGGTCACAGGTTTCTGGGTTCCGTGGGAACATAAGGATCCTACATGGGTTACTGTATGCTACGAGTGACTCCAAAATTTTTGTTATCGTTGCAGCAGCATTGGCCATGATACTTGGGGTTGTAAGGATCATGTTGATTCCGATGAAGAGGATAGAGTAAATACTGAGTATGGCACCAGGTTGGGCACGTTGCAGGTCAAAACTATTGAAGATCTGCTAATTGTTTGTAAGGAGAGCTGGGCGGAAGGTTTGAGGAAGGGGAGGAACATTCCGGTGAGAGAGGATGGTCGGAAGGCATTGCCAGTGAACGAAGATTCTATATCAGGAAAGAAGATTATGGTAGTATCCTTTTTGAGTACAGATTCCTAGGGATTGATCTTTAATGCCAATAATGATGTAATTATTTCTTTTGATAACGGTCAAACAAGCATAAATAAGGAAAGGATTCCCCATTTACCAAATGAATCCGCTGCTATTTTACAATGTGGGCCCGGGTGCTTCCTCAACTATTAATCATGAGGAGGGGTGTATTACATTGAAGAGGTGGACTAGAAGATTTCCTGAGGGTAGGAATACCCCTTCTCTGAAGTCAATCCAAGCCCATATTGTGGAGCCCATTAATAACCAAGATGTTGGTATGAGCCTGCATACGTCATACCCATGTAATGTAGACCTACCGAGTGATGATGAGGATCTTTCCAAAGCAATTGTCCCTCTCAACGGGCTATCTCCAGTATCTAGTGTTACCATGAGGCTGAGTGGATTTAATTTAAAAAGACCTTTGACTGAGGAGGGAAGTCCTACTAAGGCCAAACGATGAAAGAAATTAATCTTCTTTCTAGAAGAGCTTTCAGAGCCCCTAAAGTGTCTCGAGGATAAGAAGAAATCGCCAGCAAAGTCTAGAAGTGAGTTTGGTAAGGGTCACCATCGAAGCTTCTGATCGCTAAAACAACATATACGTAAGAACTCTATACTAAGCTCCCTTAGTACAATCAGCACTGTAGTTTCGAACTCTGAAATAGATTTCCCCAGTAGTTGGCTTGGCTCTGATGGCAACCTCAACTCTAGTAATTCTTTCTCCTCTACTCAAAATGCCGATGGTTGGATGGGATCAACCACTGGTTCGTAATAAATATTTTAGCTTGGAACTGTCAAAGCATTGGGGTAGCCTTGACAATCAAAAATTTGAAGGAAGAATGTTTCCGAAATAAGCCCCAAATTGTCTTCTTAATGGAGACTAAACAAAAAATGAGAAATGTGAAGAAAATTCAAAAGAGGTGTGGTTTTGCGAAAAAATGGTTAGTAGATCCTGTTGGTCGTAACGGAGGTCTTGCTCTTTGGTGGAAGGATGAAGTTGTGGTGAACATCCTTTTTTCTTCAGCTAATATTATTCATACAAAGGTTTCATCATCCACATTAGACTTGCCCTCCTATATTACCTTTATCTATTAGCCCCCATAAGAGAATGAGTGACAGTTGTGTTGGCAAGAAGTCTGGTGTATTGCCCAACATATTGATCAATTGTGGTTGTGCCTAGGTGACTTCAATGATATGGCTTCTCTGGAAGAAAAACGTGGGCGGCAATCCACGAGCGTGGAGGAAAATAATTAATTTCCAAAACTTTCTTGTAGATTGTAATCTTATGGATTTAGGATTCAATGGATATAGGTTCACATGGTGCAACAAGAGGAAAGGTCAAGAAATGATTTGTGAATGCATTGATAGAGCCTTGGATAATACAAAACTTAGAGAACACTTTCCTCATCTACAGGTGTTCCATTTAGATCCGTTGGGGTCTGATCATCATTTGTTACTAGTCAATTATTGTTGTAAAAAACAATTTTGAACTCACTCCTTCAAATTTAAATCCGTTTGGACAATACACATGAACTATTTGCCTACTGTACGCAATGGATGGCATAGATCTTATATAAGTGACTCTTCATCCCTTACTGATTCCTAAGTCGCTTAAATTCTGTAGATTTGAATTAGCCATGTGGGGTAAGAAGGAGTTTCCTAATTCTAAAAAAGCTATTGAGCAAATCAAAGTGGAGCTAGCTGTCTGTGAATAGGGGATTTTAACTCCTGAGAGTAAGAAGAAAGCTTCTGAAATTATTGCACAAATTGAAAATGCGATGGATAGGGAAGACCAATATTGGTGGCAAAGGTCAAGAATTAATTGGCTACAAGCAGGAGACAGGAATTATCGATTTTTCCACCTATCTACAATCCAATGCAGACAATACAATAGCATCCTACGCATCAAGGATGATTCTGGGATCTAGTTGTCAGGTAGTAAGCCGATAGCTGCCAATATCTCATCTTTCTTTGAGATGCTATTTCTTCCTTCTGGGAGCAGACCTATCGAGGTAATGCTAAATTTCATCGAACCCAGAATCTCAGAGCAAATGAATCTGAATTTGTCGCTTCCTATGTCGCGTGAGGAGATATATGAGGCTGCTTTTAGTTTAGGAAGTATGAAGGCCCCTGGACAGGATGACTTTTCAACTAAATTGTATCATTCAGCTTGGTCTAAAATTGGTGAAAATATATGCTCCATGGTTCAAGAATTTTTTGCTAGCAATTCCTCCCTTTATGAAATCAATGACACTAATGTTACTCCGATCCCCAAGATTGAGAAACCAGAGCATGTTTCCCATTTCCGTCCTATTGACCTTTATAATTTCTCCTACAAAATAATCTCTAAAATTATTGCAAACCATATGAGACCCCTACTTGACGTTTGCATTTCCCAAAATCAGAGTGCTTTCATCCCTGGTTGTCTTATCCAGGACAACATTATCATTGCACATGAGGTTTATCATTATCTTTGAAGGAAGAAGACATGGAATAAATATGAGTTTACACTTAAAATGGACGTGAGCAAGGCCTATGATCGTGTGGAATGGGACTTCTTAGAGCTTGTTCTATTGCAATTTGGGTTTTGTGATGAATGGGTGCATTTAATTATGAAGTGTGTGAATTCTGTCAAGTTAAATCTGTGTGTTTCAGTAGAGAAAGTTGGTTCTATCTCTCCAGGCAGGGATTTACTTCAAGGTGATCCTTTATCTCCGAATTCATTCATCTTAATGATAGAAGTTTTGTCTACTATGATCACCAAGAGTCAAATGGCTAAAACACTTAAAGGGATTAAATTAAGCAACTCTTGCCCTGAACTTTCTCATAGTTTCTTTGTGGATGACGCCTTATTCTTCATGAATGATAATGAAAGGAATTGTGCAAACCTAGCAAATATTTTGAATCAGTATTGTGTTAGATCTTGCCAGTTTGCCAACTTGGATAAATCCGGCATTTTCTTCTCAAAAAATACACCAGAGATAATTAAATCTAGGATGAGTGGCATTTTAGGCATCCAGGCTATCCAGGATCCAGGAAAATATTTGGGTATCTCGAGTGTGTGGGGCAAAACAATGCACCAAGCCTAGTCTTAATTAGGGAACGAGTAAGGAGCAAAATTCAGGGATGGAATAAATCCACTATATCCTTTACAGGTAGGGAGGTTATGATTAAATCAGTTATCAACGCCATTCCAATTTATCCTATGAACTGCTTCAAGTTTCCGATCAAAACATGCAAAAAAATTGAATAGCTTAATAGATAATTTTTTGTGGGAGGGCAACGCAGATGGACATAAGCTTTACTAGAAATCTTGGGATTCACTTACTGAGGCCAAGTATACTGGAGTTGTGGGATTTAGAGATTTCACTATTGCTAATGATACTTTATTAGCTAAGACAGCTTGGCGCCTTCTTAACAATCCAGATGACCTGTAGGCTCAAGTTCTGAAGAGTATTTATTTCTTAAAGGGGGAATTTATGGATGTTGAGAAAGGGTACAAAGCATCTTGGTGCTGGTCCAGTATCATTGATGGTAGGGATTTTCTCTAGAAGAATTTACTATGGGATCTTGGTGATGGCTCCTCCATTCGTATTTGGGAAGATAGATGGGTTCCAGGTGTCTAGTTTCATGAGAAGCCTGGAAATAATAATAATTATATTGTCCAGCAAGGGTGCGTGTGTGATCTTATTGTACATAGTAGTTGGAATTTGACTCCAATACGACACTTAATCCCAAATGATCTTGCACAAGCAATTATACAAATTCCAATCCCCTTGAACAGATTGAAAGACAAGATCATTTTGACTCCAATGAGCAACAGTAACTATTCAAGCTGGGGTATAGAAATGAAAAGGCCAAGCGTTACAATAATAGCCATAAACCTAGCTCTTGCACCAATATGTCATCGACTAGCTCGAGAAGTATGTGGAAGCTGAACATGGTACCATGTGTTCAACATTTTGTTTGGAGAATTCTGAATCGGGTAGTGGCCACTAATGATGCTTTATTCTGGCATAAGAAAGATTTCACTAAACTCTGCCATGTATGTGATGGAGAGGAGGAAATCATTGAACATCTTTTCTTTTACTGTCCGTAGACTTGGTGTGTCTGGTTTGGTTGCCATTTAGGTGTTAAAACTGACGTGATTCAGGTCAGGAACTTCACCTCTTGGTGGCTTAGTATTACAGATGAGGGGTCGAACCTAGCTAAATTTGACATTACTCTCATTTGTTAGATCATTTGGTATATATGGAAGCAAATGAATAAAAAGGTGTTTAATTCTCTATAGCCTAATCCCAAGGCTGTAATTGGCTGGACTATGAGATCCAATATGGAGTTATAGGTGTTGCATGACAAAACCGAGGGGCATGTCTCTATCTCTATCACTGACGTTGATAGCATTTGATGGTACTTCCCCCCTTAAGTAGTCTTAAAATCAATTGTGATGAAGCTTATTATCAACAACGGGCACTGCAACTATTGGAATTATTTGCCGAAATGAGTATGGGGACTCTGTTTAGGGCTTTGCTGATAAGATTAAATCCCTATTAGCTTTCATGACTGAGGCCTTAGCACTAAAAAGGGCAATAATGTTAGCGGTGGATTTGGGTCATGACACAGTTCTATTTGAAACGAACAGCCAACTTCTGCACAAATGTGTTGAAAGCCAACAACCTGATCTGTATGATTGGAAATGCCGGAGTACCATTCAAGACATTGTCAACCTTTTTACTTCTCAAGTCAGGTTCTCTCTTACTTTTACTCCTCGCAGGGGTAATCTTGCAGCTGATCATATCACAATTGATGCTTTTAAGGAAGTGTGCCCTCTGGCGTGGGTGTCACAACCATCATTCTCTTTGTCTTTTCTATTGGCTTAGGATGCTTGGAAGGTGGATCGTCGTTCTGATGCTACTACTTCTTCATGAACTAGAACAGGCTTTGGTCTATTTGCTTCTGTTTTTTTTTTGTTTTACAAATTTTACGTTGCTTTTCAAACTTGGGTTCCAGTATGTTATTAGCTGGTGTAATGGACTTTCTTCCTTTTTACTATTAGTAATAGAGAAACAATCTTGTTCGACCAAAAAAAGTATTCTCAATTAAATTATCAAATGATATTCTTTTGAGATTCTTATATTATAGCTCAAAATTTTTAAATATATTTCATTAAACATATATTTATTAAAAATTACTCAAATTTAATTTTTTACCAATTTGTTAATATTTTCACATAATATATATATATATATATATATATAATTTTTAAAAATTTAGTAAAAACATTGAATAGATCATTAATAAATATTAACGTTAAAACATAAATTAGAGATTTGGTGTAATAAGGGGTGAAATAACAAATAATATTTATTTTAATATAGTTTTTAATTAAAAAATATACTTGAAGGATCTTTTTAGAATATTCTTTAATATTGTCAATGGTTTGGGATGTTTTCAAAATAGAAAGGAAGTCTGTGTAATTAAAGTAAAACCGAAGGATGGTTAAAATATTTTACTCTTATAATAATATTAGAAATTTACCCCTGGAGACATTTTTTTATTGATAACAAAATTTATTGATCATTGATCCGACTTACAAGTGAGTGGTTATCTAGTTGACGAAGAAATACTTACATACTCCAGGAACGCCACCTCATCTGTACTCTTATTAATTAAAATATGACAACCCATCTTATGTTAATCCTACATGACAGATAAGTCATCTAGATAAATTCAAATTTTATGATTTTTAAAAAAACAACAACTAATGGAAAGAAATTGCGTCTTTTGTTTTTCTAAATTATACGTTTATGTTTTTTAAAATTATAAAATTTGAATTTCTCCAGATAACTTACCTGTTATATAAGATTAACATAAGATGAGTTGTTATATTTTAATTAGTCAGAGTATATATTAGATGATGCTCTAGAAGCATGTAAGTATTTCTCTCGTTATGAGTATGTAAGTATTTCTTTAGAGCCCGTTTGGTTCGACCGCATTGCATGCCTGCAATGGCAATCATGATTGCATTACATAGAGAAGAGTGTTTGGTTGCTCTTTAGTATGGTAATAGGGTTTACCATGGTAATGATGATTACCAAAAAATTGGTAATCCACATTCATACCTCCCCCCCTATGAATCCTCATTACCATCCTATTGCATGGTCTAAAAAGTCTAATTTACCCTTTAGTTTTCCTTATCTTTATTTCACTTATCTTATTTCACTTGCCGTATCACGTCACAACTGCCACCGCCACAACCTCTTCCTCTTCCACCGCCGTCACCTCCACCTTCTGCTGCCACCACTACCTCTTCCACCGCCGTCACCTCCACCCGCCGCCACCCTCGGCCCAGCCACCGGCCCACCGCCACCGTGGCCACCTCCCCCTCCGCCGCCGCCCTCACCCCCGCCGCCCGTCGCCGTCGCCGCCACCACCACCTCCTCCTCCTCCACGGCCACCGGCCCACCGCTTACCACCACCTCTTCCACCCCCGCCGCCCACCCCCACCACCACCTCCTCCACCCCCGTCGCCCACCCCCACCACCACCTCCTCCGCCGCCACCGGCCCACCGCCCACCCCCACCACCGCCACCACCTCCTCCACCACCCTCACTGCTACCACCACCACCACCTCTTCAACCGCCGTCGGCGGCGGCCCACCACCCATTGCCACCACCACCACCTCCTCCTCCACCCCCGCCGCCCACTGCCACCACCACCTCCTCCTCCCCTGCCACCACCACCACTACCTCCTCCTCCTCCATCCCCTCCATCATCGGCTTGTAACTATTTTTTCTACAAAGATTATATTAAGGGGTAAAATGGACTTTGTGTAATATATTAATTTTAAATAATTGTTAAAATATTAACTCATTGCATGTTGCTTAAAAATCAAACCAAACACTACCCTTGTAATTAATATTACATTGCATTACCATTGCATCGCATTGCACTGCATCGCAGGGTGTAATGGAATCGAACCAAACGGGCCCTTAGTTAGGAGAAGCGAAATTGATACTATAAAATCTTTTACCATGGAGGGAGCTGAAATCTTCTACGTATATGTCGGGAAAGAGGAAATATGTAATTAAACAAATCTAATTAACACTCCAAATATAAATCATGGAAGCTAAGAGCTTGTTTGTCAAAGCGTTTGACAGCGAAAACGTACGATTATTTTCAATAAAAGCACGTCAAACGCTTTCGTGGTGTTTGTGCAAGCGTTTATCTCTACTGTACTTCTCAAAAAAACGCCACGTTCTATAAAAGCTAATGGAAGTAGCTTTTTTTCCATTACCCCGCGCGGTGAGGCTATGGCCAAGAGAGAGAAAAGCTGGAAATAGTGGAAAGAGAGATGTGATGTTAATTATAAGATAAAGTTGACCTTTTTTGGAGAAATTAAGGAAGCTAATTAAATTACTATAGATTATTTTTATTTTTATTTTTTCTCCAAACTAATTAGTTTGACTAATAAACTAACATATAATCTGAGGATACATAATATATGATATGATTAAGTAGCTTATTATCAAATTTTATTTATATTTTTTCATTTCAATTATCACAATATATATAAATAATATATATATGTAATATTACATAAGATTCATGCGCTTTTCAGTTATTTTATATCTAAACCGACTTTTCAAACTCTAATCCAAACAGGTTTAAGGTTAGAAAAAAAAGTCACTTCTATCACCGCTAATCCAAACACAAATCACATTTACATTTTCACTTTTAATCCTACCTTATTTTTTTAAAAGTTAGGTAAAAAAAAAAGTCACTTCTCTACCGCTAATCCAAACGGGCACTAAGTTTAGTAAATGCTGATACTAATACAGTTGGACAAATCCAAATCCATCGTTCTAACCTTACTATACAAAGTTAAATAGTCCGTATTCGGTGGGATCCTTCACTCAGGGACGCGCGGAAAACCGCGGGGATGGATGGAAAATAACTCGTGCTATAAGATTGTCATTGATCTCACGCGCCTTAAACATGCCACGTCATCCACCAATGGGAGGCCACGTGAAGACGCCGCTTGAAGCTGAGATCGACGTCCGACGTGTGATTCACGCGCCAGAATACCGCCAGAGCGTGAATAAGATAAAAATTAGGTTTAATATAATGTTTGGTACTCAAATTTACTCTTATTTTAATTTTAGTTTCTCCAATTTTAAATCATTATTTTTGACTTTTGATCCCTCTAGAGTCAAAATGATCCAAGTTTTTGCTGAATTATAAGAATCAATATTCTAAATGAAATAAAAATTTGAGAACCAAAACCTATTATTTAAAACTTG
Source organism: Inga oerstediana (assembly GCA_963210345.1). Classification (NCBI taxonomy): domain Eukaryota; kingdom Viridiplantae; phylum Streptophyta; class Magnoliopsida; order Fabales; family Fabaceae; genus Inga; species Inga oerstediana. Next base: position 65,375,781 of record OY723408.1, read on the forward strand.
AATGATTAAAATTGGCAAATTTAAAGGAATAAATATTATACTAAACCATAAAAAATAAGGGGAGAATTTCAATTTTCCCCAATGGTTTTATATAATTTTAGTCAACCTCAAAACTTTCTATAATTTTAGTGCACCCCTTGAGTCAAATGAAATTAAGTTTTAAGGAGAAAAAATAATGATGTCTTTATTTTATTTGTCTTGTAAATTGTCTTAAATCCCTATATTTATCTTTTGAATTTTCGTATTTACCTTGTAATAGTCAACATATTTTTAATTCCCTAGGTTCTTTTAAATCCTTTTATTTATTTTGTAAATATATTTATTTGTCTCGTAAATACCTATATTTTTCTTGTAATTTTTTATATTTGTCTTGTGAATGATTAAAATATTTTTAATTCCCTATATTCTTTCAAATATCTTTATTTGTTTTATAAAATATCTTTATTTATCTTATAAATATCTTTATTTATCTTATAAATGCTCTTCTCAAAAAAATAATAAAAGAACATCATCATCTTTATACCAACAAAACTTAATTTCATTTTCTCTCATGGATACAGTGAAGTTTCATAAACATACTAGGGTAAATTATGCCCATCTTTGGGAGCTCAATGAAATTTTCCCAAAAACAAAAGCAACACTGAATATGAAAAATGAAGCAGTGAGTGAGTTTCCTGACCGTTTTCTCTGAGCTACAGTGCGTTCGCTGAGTCTGAGACGCGATTCTGAGCTTTTGACCATTGCATCGGCAACGGTCTCCGGCTCCGACGGGTCTCTCGGGTTTCTGAAGATCTGCTATGCTTATTCCTCGATCTGGGTTTGTGGAATTGCTGGGTGTGTGCTGTACAAAGTCGACGGATCTCTCGGGGTTCTGAAGGTCTGATCCGACGGGAGACGCTGATCTGTTTCTTTCCCAATCTGTGGATCTGTGGAATTGCTTTAATAACCTCGTCGAGCTGCTTCTGAGTTGTCACCCAGGTTTGTCTTCGTTGCTTACGGTGATCTGTTCTGGTTTTGCTGTCGAACTGAGCATTCCCGTAGCGTTTCTGTTCTGGTTCTGTGGTGTCGAACTGAGCATTAGCGTAGTGATTCTGTTCTGGTTCTGTGGTGTTGAACTGACCATTCAGTTGGCTTGCTTCTCTTCCGTTGTGTCTGTAAATCTGTGGTTCTGGGAATTTTATGTAGTCTGTTGTTCTGATTGGCTTGCTGATATTCTGTCATTCTATAATTCTATTGCTATGTGGTTCTGTGGTTCTGAATTTGAAAAGGATAAAGGAGGACTTTGCTGTTGTGTTCTCTCGCCGCAGCCTCCGTTTTGACGGCTTGGGGCTGCGGCTGGGGAAAGTATAAGTGGTCTACTGCATTTAAAACTTAAATTTCTTTAAACAGAGTGCAAATGATGAGTGAAAGGGAGAGAGATCGAAGTCGCGAGAGAATGACTTCATCTCCAAGAGTAGAGAATATTGAGGTCTTGGAGCGTAATACGAAGAAAATTCGTGATGATGATGTTCAATTCACAAATAAACAATCTTTAGCCCCACGGGTTGAGGATTGGATGAGTGATGATATTATTGGAGAGGATACCAATACACCAGAGTTGCCTAAAAGGTCATACAAGGATGCATGTACTGAAGATCAGACATTAAAGGATGCTTCAGATGAAGAAGATGATTGGTGGAAAGGGGATGGTTGGAAGTCAAGGATTGAGGTAGAAATGACGCAAAAGGGACCAAATATTATTGTGTCTTCAGAATTTAAGAAGAAGCTAGCGCGGAAATGGTCGACATCGTTGATCGTTAAACTTCTTGGAAGGATGGTACGGGAGGATCAACTGGGTCGTAAGCTACAACAACTGTGGGGACGTAGAGGGGAAGTCAAAACTATTGAGATAGGGTCTGGGTATTTTATGGTACGTATGAGTAATAAAGAGGATTATGATTTTGCGTTGACAGGTGGCCCTTGGTTATACATGGATCATTATCTAGCTGTACAACCATGGAAATCAGAGTTCGATCCTGATGCTGGCGAGGTCGCTAAGATTGCAGCATGGGTAAGAATTCCTAAGTTTCCTGTTGATTTTTATGATAAAGGTATTTTATATGTGGTGGGTAACCAAATTGGACGGGTTTTGAAAGTGGATACTAATACTCTTCAGCAAACCAAAGGGCGTTTTGCTCGTATATGTGTTGAGATTGATTTAAATGCGCCTTTACTCCCGTCTTTGTTAATAAATGGGAAAGAAAAGAAGATTGTTTATGAGGGTTTGCATTTGATTTGCTTCTCATGTGGGCGATATGGTCATGATACGGAACATTGCCCTAATAATCAAACGAAAAGCACGTCAAAGTCGTCATGTATGGTGAACTCGTCGGTTTCTACAGATACAACACCGGAGCATATCGATGGAATGTATGGTGAGTAGATGGTGGCGCCGCGTAGGAGAAGGGGGCAATGGATCTCAAATGCAGGTAACAACAATAACGGGCGTGAGTCTAGGCGTGATGTACATTCTCGAAATATGGGAGGAGGATCACGTTTTGAGGCTCTTAATACTGAAGATATGGGAACTAATGCTGGAGGTCATGATGACAGCATAAATCAAGAGAAGATTCGTGCTAATTCGAAGATAGGAGAGAGATCGCGTGAATCAAAGGTTAAATCTGGTCAATTATCTGAATCAAATAAAGGAAGCAAAGGGAATAATGGATCGGATATTATAAATGTAGGGAGAAATGATAGAATTTCTGATGCTGGGAATAATGTTGGACTATTAAAAAAGTTGAATAAACCACGTGTGATCCAGTCAGATAAGAAGAAGGGGATTGAAGAAGGAGTTTACCAAAGATCTTATTTGTTGAATTCTCATCTGTCAACCCAAGAATCTGGACCGTCGAGCATTTCAAGTGGGGAGATGGGGTCAAAAATCAAAAAGAATGCCTTAAAAATGAATTCCATTTCCCCCACTATTCGTATACAAGCATCCAATCCTCTTGACCCAGGAGCAGGAGGAAAGGAATCTACAGAAACTCAAGTTAATCTACTTGGAGGCTTTGATGACGTGAGGATGCATGGTGTTGATTCTGGGCAAGAGGGTCATATGCCTCAATAATGCCTGATTTGGTTGTGTTCTTACTCTTTTGTATTAAGTTTTTAATGATTATTATGACTTGGAATACCCGGGGTGCCGGTGGTGCCTCTTTTTGCAGGTTAATTAGCGATGTTGTGTCCAGGCATAGTGTTAATTTGTTTGCTTTGCTAGAACCAAGACAAGATGGGATGAAAGCGAAGCTCATTGCTAGGAAGCTGGGTTGGACGAATATGCACGTTGTTGAAGCACGTGGATTTAGTGGAGGTATATGGCTGTTCTGGGACTCTACATTATCTTTCTCTGTGATTTCTTTAGGGAATCAATTCATTCATGGAATGGTAAATAAAGGCTCAACCGATGAGTGGTCGCTTACTGTGGTTTATGGGCATCCAAATATGGTTATTAGACGCCAGCTTTGGCAATCTCTTGAGGATATTCAACAGGTGGTTGTTGGAGGATGGGTAGTAATTGGAGACTTTAATGTTGTTTCCTGTACTGAAGAACGCTGGAATAAAAATCATATGGTTAATACTGGTATTGATAGGTCATACCGTAATTGGCTTTTGGGCAGTAATTTAATTAATATTGGTTTTACTGGTCCTCAATTTACTTGGGGCAATTTGACTAGCCAGAGCAGAATAGACAGAGCTTGGGTGAATAACAGCTGGTTTATAGATAACCCTAATGCCACAGTTACACATCTGCCAAAATATAAATCCGATCATTGTCCGGTGTTGGTTGGTACTGAATCCCATGTTCTTACGGCTAAGAATCGGAGGCCTTTTAGATTTTTTGCCCCTTGGGTTATGCATGATGATTTCAAGAAATTTGTAGAATCTCATTGGGGGGTGGAAGATGACTGGTGCGGATCTGTTAAACAGTTTACTGAGGATTTGAGGTTATGGAACAAGGAGGTCTTCGGTAACATCTCTTATATGAAAGACAGATTATATAAAAGATTAGATGGGATTAACGCAAAGACGGCTTTGGGAGGTCTTTCGCATCATCTTGAGAAGTTACGAGGGGAGATATGGGGCGATCTTGAGAAGCTCTTGGCAAAGGAAGAAGTTATGTGGATCCAATACTCTCGGGCTAACTGGTATGTGGATGGGGATAGAAATACTAAATATTTCCATTCTGTGGCTAATGGGAGACGGAGAAAGAATAAAATAGAGGCCTTGAGACTTGACTCAGGGGAGTGGACTTATGATGTAGCGGAAATTATGAGAATGGGAAGCCAGTTTCTTGAAAATTTGTATAAAGAGACCTACATGTATAATGGATCATTGGTATTCAGATGCACTTATCCTGATATTGACGATGTGAATTTGCGTAGCCTGGGGAGAGCGGTTACAGATCACGAGATTAAACGAGCTTTGTTTGATATGGGACCTCTTAAAGCGCCAGGACCTGACGATTTCAATCCGTTATTTTACCAGAGCCAATGGGAAACCGTGGGAACATCTGTTATTAGCTTAGTTAAAAGAGTTTTTGATGATCCTATGTGGATTCGGCATATCAATGGTACTCAAATAGTACTCATACCAAAAGTGGACCATCCAGAGACAATTCGTGATTTTCGCCCCATAAGTCTGTGCAATGTTGTGTACAAGATAATTACGAAAGTTATATCAAATAGACTAAAGGCTGTCATGCCTTTAGTAATAGCCCCGAACCAGTGTAGTTTTATTAGAGGGCGTCAGAGCTCGGACAATATTATTCTAGCTCAGGAGATCATTCACTCTATGAAGTCTTTAAAAAGGAAGAAGGGCTTCATGGCCATTAAAATTGATCTGGAGAAGGCTTATGACCGTGTCAGATGGGATTTTATAACCGACTGTTTAAGGGAAATCAAGATTCCTGAATATCTTCTTAAAGTTATCCATGCTTGTATATCGACGTCTAAAATGCAAATGCTTTGGAATGGAGAGGCTACTAATATGTTTTGTCCTTCCCGTGGTGTTCGTCAGGGTGACCCTATATCACCGTACCTTTTTGTTATTATGATGGAAAGGTTGGGGCATCTTATCCAAACGGCAGTGGAAGAGGGTGACTGGCAGCCTTTTAGGCTATCCAAACGAGGTACTCCTGTCTCTCATCTATTTTTTGCTGATGATCTATTTTTGTTTGCAGAAGCAGATCTAGATCACGCAGGGACTGTGAAGGCCATTCTGGATGATTTTTGCGACATTTCAGGACAGAAAGTGAATGCTGGAAAGTCAAGAATTTACTTCTCAAGAAATGTTAATCACATTAGATGCAAAGAAATCAGTGATTTCTTGAATTTTACTCCGACGTCGGATCTAGGAAAATATTTGGGAATGCCTTTATTACATAAAAGGAGCTCAAAGGCAACGTATAATTTTCTCCTGAATAAAATGGATGCTCGTCTGGCTAATTGGAAATCCAACATGTTATCGTTGGCAGCCAGACATACGCTAGTATCTTCTGTAATGTCGGCTATGCCATCTTATGCTATGCAGACAGTGCCTCTTCCGATGGGGACTTGTGATGAAATTGATAAACGATGTCGTAACTTTCTCTGGGGGAGTAGCTTGACCAACAAAAAGCCTCATCTGGTTTCCTGGGATTTGGTGTGTGCTTGAAAAGAGAATGGAGGCTTGGGACTTAGGAAGGCTCGTTACCAAAACCAGGCATTCATGATGAAGCTTGGATGGAGTATGATTAATAGACGTGACTCGTTATGGGTCAAGTTTTTGCGAGAAAAGTATAAAGCTGGTGATGATATCATTCCTAAAGTTGAGAAGCGTCGGTCGGAGTCTAGTACGTGGAAAGGTATCTGTAAGAGTTGGGAAAAGATCACAGATAGCATAGCATGGAGAGTCACCGATGGCAGGAACATTTCTTTCTGGCAGGATGTTTGGGTGCCACATTTGGATAAGCTTAACAGTTTAGCAACCCGTGCTTTACCACGTGATGTTACTGAGTGGAGAGTAGCTGATTGTATTACTCCCTCCGGACAGTGGGATATGAGCAAGTTTGATTATCTACTTCCAGGATATGTATGTACAGCTATCAGACGTGTCAATATCTGTCAATTAAATGGGCAAGATTTCCCAGTATGGAGATGGTCTTCTGATGGAATATTTTCCATAAGCTCTGCTTATAAATATCTAAATGGTACCCCGCGGCCTCACGCTAAATACCGATGGAGATGTCTTTGGAAAATTAAGGTCCCTCAAAGGTATCGTACTTTTTTGTGGCTGTGTTTTCACGGGCGTTTAATGACAAACATGGTACGGTTCCAGCGTGGTTGTCATCCCACGGGTAATTGTGGAATTTGCCATAATTCTCGCGAGTCAATTCTGCACGTTCTTCGGGATTGCCCGGTTGCTTCTGAGTTCTGGTATGGTTTTTTACCGCTGGCTTGGCATGAGTTGTTTTTTGGCATTTTGGATACAAATGATTGGCTTGCATCATGTATAGGGAGAAAGGACATATTTCAGGGATTTGAATTTCGTCTTTGGTTTACGGTCCTATGCCGAAATATCTGGTTAGCTCGTAATGAACGTTGCTTTAATAACATCTCTTGGAGTAGTACGGCCATTTTAGCCCATGCTCGTGCCTGTTTAGCATGGGGGAATATAAGTCTGCTTCGAAAAGATAATGAGGAAGGAGGTCGTCTCTATTGGAAGCCACCACCTATTGGATGGGTGAAGATTAATACTGATGGATCCAGAAGTGAAAAATTAGGGAAGTGTACTTGTGGAGGTGTGTTGCGGGATCACAATAGTGATTTTTTGCTAGGATTTATGTATCGGATTGGCCATGGGACGGTGGTCTCCGCTGAAGCTTGGGGTGTATTGTGGGGACTCAAGCTTGCATGGGATAGAGGATACAGAAAAATTCTTATTGAGTGTGATTATAGTGAAATCATGGAACTTATTCAAGCCACGATGTCTCAGGAACATCCTGATTTTCATCTTATCATGGAAGTTCGCACGTTGATGGACAGAGATTGGGAAGTGGAGATGCTTCATTGTAATCGAGATGTCAACACAGTTGCTGATGCTATGGCAAAGGAAGCTTGGAATATGGCAATGGATCTCCATATCACCGATTCGCCTCCTACAGCGATTATGAGTTTGTTATTTACTGATAATAATAATTGTAGAATGTTTTCTGACTCAGGAGGATAATTCCTGAGGTTATTGTAGTATTTCATGTTCTATCAAAAAAAAAAAAAAAGCAACACTGTGTGTGTTGGGGGGGGGTTTTGACCCCTAAGTGAGCGTTTGAGCTCAAACGCTCTATAGCTCAACTTCAAAAAAAAAAAAATTGCAGCGTTTGTTTCACATGTGAGCAATCGAACTTAATTTTATCTTAATAACTTTTGCCATAAGCTCCATTTCTTAGTTTTTACTGATTTAGTTTTTGGGGAGAGTGAGAATGGTTAAAATATTTTTTTCAGTTGTACCCAGTGTACTATCAGACTTATTGCAATTTTACCCTTAATGTACTTTTTTTGCTACAAAAATTAATTTCAACTATTATTTGGTGCTTTTAACCCTTAAAATATTTTTTCAACTATACCCAATGTGTTATCTGATTGCAATTTTATCTTTAATATATTTCTTCAGTTCCAAAAATTATTTTAAACTATTTTTTTGTGTTTTTAACCCTTTAAAATATTTTTCCACCCACTCTCTTTTACTATTATCACAAAAATCACTTATACTTAAATCAATCCAAATAAATTTTATTTTTATAAAAGTTATTTATACAATCATTATTCTAAATATAAATCACATTATACAATTCAATTTTTACCAAAACTAAAATTACGGAACACTAAGATAAACTCTATTTTTCCCGCCTGTATTCCAACCACACTGTCTTTGTGACAGAAGAAAGGGTTAAAAAAAGGTTGGGGTGGATATTATATTCTGGGATATCCGTGCCATTGCTTTTTGCTTTATAAAGTTTCGATCTTTAGGCATGGTGGTGGCGATGATCACTCTTTCTCTCTCTACCTGAGCTCTTAGACTATTCTTCTATCTTCTGGATCGAGATGGAAGCTGAAAATCAGAACTTACCTCCAGCAAACAGGTTTGACTTACTGGGTTGTGAAGACTATGTAGTTTTTTCTAATGGTTCTCGCCCTGATCCATCACTGCCTGTTTCTATTTTTTTTTTTCTTTTTCTGTATTTCCTCTTAGATTTGATGCTACTGTTTCTGAGATCCATTTTGGTTATGAAATCTTGAGATTTAGCTGAAAGTGAAGGTTTTAGATTTGTTTGCATAATCAACTTGAATGGATTTGCTTCAGACTTTCCTTTCAGTGAAGTATGAAGAAATTATACATGTCGGATGCGATTTAGTTTATAGGATCTGTGAGGGATTGAAGGTGGAGTATATAGCTGCAAGTGTATCTGTCCCTGTTCTGAAGAAGTTTAACTAATTACTTACTAAAAAAAGAAGGAAATTTCAGATATTGTTAGATTTTGTACGAACAAATGCCCTTTATTCTGGTGCGTCTGTCTTGTGTAGAAGGTTTAGAAGGGGAAAAATTAGGGTTTTCTAACTGTAATGGAAACGGCTTTTGAAAAGTTGTTACTAGATATTGTTGTTTTCTTTAATTTCAATTATTCCCTCACAATTGTAAATTTGAGATTTTGCAAGATATTTATAGGCTCAGTTGCCCTTTATTGTGTTGATTTTTTTTTTTTTTTTTGGTCATGCTGATATGAAAAGAAAGGAGAATTTTTCTAGCTGGAATGGGAACAACTCTTTATGAAAAGTTGGAGCCAGATGCTATCAAATTTATCTTGAGAAAAGCAAATTCGGGTTCACAATGGCTCCTTTCACTTTTAATTATTCTTTGTTATGATTCGACGTCATAATGATTTTTCTACAAATGAGGATTTTGAGGGAGGGATTCAAAACTAGAGAGTCGAGGAATGGAACCAATAGCTAGGAGTTAAGACTTAGCTTTGCCTTAATCTCTTAAGAGAGGTTCCTTATTCTAAAAAAAGCTAAAACACGAAGTTATGTAGGTATTAAAGCTAAAAGACTGAACTGAGCTCTTAAGAATGGAGTAATATTGATTTATTATTGAGAGAGTAATGACCAGAGCTAAAGGGTCTGTGAAAATTTCAGCAGTGTAATACAAATCAGTCGTCAGATTGCTTTTGAATATGGTAGCACATTTTCAAAAGGAATAATTGTAGAAGGCCATTGTTTTTGTTCAAGAATATATACTTTACCTGTAGGGCAGGACCCATGAAAAAAGCTATTGAAGGGATTAATAATCTCGTTGGTTGCTTTAAGATTTAGATAAAGCAGCTTTGCAACAGCATCCTGTTTCAGTTACTGCATTTTGTAGTTTTTGCGACTTATTTGTGATATCGATATCCCCTGTTACATAAATCAAATTTCTAAATGGAAGAAAATTCTTGACCCGAGCGACTCTGACATAATTTAAAAGTGAAATGTGTACAATATTTCCCTTGTAGATCATTTACAGATGGAGCCAATTGGGTGGATATTATGAGGTGCTCTGAAACTAAAAAATTATTTGCTTTCTCTAGGTGCTTTGGCCATAGTCCAAGCTCAAAAATTCATGTGAAAGATAAATAAATAGTTTGAGAATCAAACTAAGCTAAAAGTTTGATAAACCATGCATATTCATGTTTCAATTCTCAAATATTGAGGTTATTGTCTCGAGGCTGTTATTTATATGCTTGAAATTCCTCTTGATGACTTGTCATAATTTGCTTCTAACATTTGAGAAGGACTTTGTTAGATTTGAAATGGATGATGTTCACATGACCAACATTGTTGAGTGGAATAAGAAAAGAAAATTACAGATTGATCAATTGGATTTGCTCAGACCAAAGCATAAATGTTGGGTTCGGAGTTTCCCGTCTGAACAGGATTCAATATTTGATGAAAATTTAAGGTCAGAGAGAGTGCATGACCTTCCTGTTAAGGGCAGCAGACCTGATGCTTTAGTACTTGATGATAGGCCGTCCCCTGTATCTGCCGGAGACAGCAACAGTTTTGCTGAAGATTCTGATGCTTCCATGTCTGTAAATGAAGAAGTTAAGCTCGAGGCAGATTGTGCAAAGACATTCCTCTATGACAGGCCTTCTAATTCTTATGTCAATTGGGACAGCTATAACGTTAAGGATGTAACAACAATTGAGAAGGCAAATTCTAGTGAGGAGGACATATTTACCGACAGAGAATATACTCAATCTTATAATCATGAGGCTGATATACAAGCTTTGCAGAATCTGGAGGAGCAGATTCGGGAATATGAAAAACTTAAGGGTCGCTTATATGAAGACAACTGTGAGGAGCTCTATTCAAGTGGGGTGAATCCTAACATGTACGTACTTTCCTCCGGAAGATGGGAAGGAAACCAAGGTAATACGGAATATATAGTTGGATCATTTTAATTTTCTCATAATCTGACGCGAAAATTCGTGTTTATACTCGTTTATACTGTTCAGTAATCCCTAGTTTATATCATCATAAAATCTATTCATGAGTCTTCCCTTAATAACTTAAGCTTACAAGTTCAAATGGACTTTGACATTGTATCATGACTAAATGTGGGGGGTTGTGTTTGGAAATATGAAGAAACTATAGATTTAAAGCGAACAAGTTAAATTTTTTCTAAGTTTATATATATTGTTTTGACCGTTTATAATATAATTTTGTTGCAGAGGCACAATCAAATACAAGGCCACCAACAATTGATCAAGAATTTGAGCAGCACTTTTCCATGCTTATGCTGTAGCAGAGATTGTTACAGAGGTGTAGATGTATTATGTATATAATTAATGCTAAATATGACTGTTGTACATAAATATTTTGATTGTTATGAAGATTGACATGACTACGTTATTCTAACTACTTGATAACATCTTCATATGGTAATCTATGACTGTTTTACTCTTTTCTATTAGAATTTTAGATACAGATATATGATAGGGTTGCCTTTTTATCAAAATAGTTTACACTATTCGATAGGTCTCTATTTTTACATGGCACTTCTTAATATCCGAATACTTTCCACTTCTTACTAGGTTCATTGCTTTATTGAATAGTGTTGCAATTTTGTTTTAGGTCATCACTTTTTGTATATTATTCATTTTGTGCACTTTCACATGGCTCCCAAGTTTTCTTTGTTCTTTTCCCTTTTTATTTTGTTTTTAAGCCTTGGGACCACAGAATTAAGGCAAGGGGACAAGCCTCGCTTGCCGGAACCCTTAAGCTAAAGTCTGAGTCATGGCTGACGAAAATATCTCGACTTATCGTTCACTGACTTTGCAGATGGAATTGCTTTTGCTTTTTTGAAGGGAATAATTATTTTTATAGAATTATTGTTTATTGGGAAAAAGACATACATATCATATGAATTCTAAAATTCAGAAAAGTTTATTAATATTTGTAAAGGACAAAGAGGAGGGGATTGAAGGGGGATTTGGGTGTTTTATGTTTGTGACAAATGATTAAATTATTATAATATTTCTCAAATTAAAATTTCACCCTCTTTCTCCGTCTCTCTCCTTCCTTGGCTCCTCTCCCTCTCTTCCTCTTCCTGTTTGATCTCGTGTGCTGCCTCTCCTTCTAGTTTCCGACACTGGATTGATGAGCCCAAAGAAAGAGCTTCTCACATCCCAATTGTGATTAAAGGACCAATGGAGATGGTGATTGTAGTGAAAAAGGCATACTTGAGGAAAAGAAGATAGAGGTGGTGATGGTGGAGAGAGAAACCTACGGCGATGGTGACAAAACTGGTGGTGTAGTCGAAGACTATCTCCCTCTCCGATTTCCTTCTCTCCCATCTCTAATAAAAAATCATAGCCTCCCCTCCAACCCTAATTTCTGTTGGTGGTGGTGAGAATGGAGAGGACGATGGCAGTATTGGTGATAAATAGAGGACAATGATGGTGAGATGGAGGACAGTGTTGATGACGATGGCCAAATGGCCAGTGAAAGCAGTTGGGTCCGACGGTGAGGCCGACGGAGTGGGGAGAAGAAGACTGAGAGCCAGAGGGAGGTCGATGGTGGTGCTGCGTGACATCCGGTGGTGGTCATGGGGGGTCCCAATAGTGAATGCAAGATTTTCAGCAGCGGTGGCGGTAAACTCTCATCCCTTCTCCCTCTCCATTCTCAACATCTTCCTCTTTGGTTTTCAAAAGTTGTCAGCCAATTCCACTTGAAAGTGTCAGCTGGTTCCTATCTTCTTTTAGCGATGGTTATCTCGGTGAAAAAGAGCGCCCAATATTCTTCGCTGGAGCTTGGACTCCCCGAGACATCTCCAATCAAACTCATCAAGCTTCTCCTTGATGGGGTTCATCATCAAGCTCGAAGCACGCCTTTGGTTCAATAGGAGAGTTGCATCGACTCCATCTCAAGTTGAGCTAAAACGCGAAATAGAGGAACCTTCTGTCTCTAATTTTGGTTGGGTTTTTGTTTGTGGCTAGGTTTTTGCTTGTGTTTTGCTAATTTATGAAGTTGTCATTGTTTATACTTAAGTTGTCAATACCCCTATCAAGCATCGTTAACAACTTGAGTATAGACAATAACAATTTGAGTATAACAATTAACAACTACCCCATATTGGCTTGTTTGGGGCTTGGTTTTTATGTGTTTTGAGTTTTTGTTTGTGTTTCGCTAATTGCTACTATGAATTTGTCATTGTCTATATTCAAATTATCAACACATGTCATTAACAAGTTGAGTATAGGCAATAACATCTTGAGTATTGCAATTAGCAACTACCTCATTTTGGCATTGTTGACAAGTTGAATATAGGCAATGACAACTTCAAAATAATAATTAACAACTTGAGTATATACATTCACAACATGGAGAGCTCAAGTTATCAATCTCTATACCAAAATAGTTAATTGCATTACTGAAGTTGTCATCGGAGCTTCGGCCGTCGGTGCCGAAGCTCTGATGACAAGCAGGCCGACAGGGTGGGACAAACATTAGAGCTCCATCGGCCGACCAGCGGTTGTGCTCCAACGAGGTGCCCTTTTCTTTTCTTTTCCTTTTTTAATTTAAAAATTGAGGGGTATTGTGATAAAATCACTAACACTTTAAAATCCCAATTTAATCCCTTGTCACCTCTCTGTCATTTACAAATGTTAATAGACTTTTTAGAATTTTAATAATTGAAATGATATTTATATATCTTTTTCCATTATTTATTTTCTTAACTATTATGTCGTCATCTCAGCGTGTTATGTGCCATAAGGCACGTAACAGCTATAAGCAACAGGTAAATGATTTTGAGATGTCAACAAATTAATAACGATTTGAGCTACAGTTACTTCAAGGCTCAAACATTTATATGAAAGTCTATAAATAACACTTAATGAGGAAATTAGTTCTTTTAACTTGAGCTAAGGACAAAACACCTTTTCATTTCTCACTCCGTTCTTTTTTAGAAAAAACAACCGTCATATATACCCGATTCCTATTTATAAGAAGCATTGAGAAAATGTTTTTATTTTGTCTATTACTTTCCCCCTATTTAATTACCTATATTTCTCACATTCACTCCTTCACACATTTTCTTTCTTATGCAATCATCTTTATTACTCCAACAATATTAATTTTCTTATTCTCTTTCTTCTACAATCCTCTCCATTATAAAAATTTGCTTATTCTTTCTTTATTTCTTATGTCCTCATAAATAAAGGTACTTTTGTAAAAATTGTTACAATTTTTCTATATTTATTGTCTTTAACTGTCACTTTGATCTACTGTATTCAGTTAAGTATTCCTGATAAAAAGGAACAGAAGGAGTATATAATTTGAAGATGAGAAACTGTCAATGGCTAGTTGTCTCAACAACAATACTTCCTGCCATGTTTGAATGAAGTTTTAGGTTCAAACCCAACTTTTATATGTTTGTGCAAGTGTGTTTAAGTTGTTTTAAATTAAAAAAAATGAGAAACCAACAATTGAATAAAAATTTCAGTATTTTTATGAAATGAAATGTGTTGACAGATGAGGTGTGGTATTTTCTTCAATGAGGTATTTCATATGATTGAGTTTGCAACTCCTAGGCACAGGGGGTCAATTTCCATTAAAGTTTTATCCAAGTTTTAAGAAATAATCATGTTAAAGCTTATTGTTAATACAGGAGATAAATAGATAGGAATTACTTTGACTTTAATTAGAAGCAAAACAGTGAGAGAGCGTGTCAAAGTAATAACTAAGCTTCTTGATGAACGATGAATAATGAATGAAATAAAAACACAAACCCCTCTCTCTGACTGTTATTGTTGAACAGCCCATGTCATGGAACCAATTTACCAACTCAACACAACAACGACGTTAGAACATTCAGTTTAATTTCCCAAAACAAAACCCAATGACGTCACCACCACCACCATCGAGTTTATACAATCCTTAAACACATCAAATAAAATAAAAGAATTAATTTCACGACGATGATTCTCGTATTATTATTGAACTCAGAAATGGCAAAATGACTGAGGAAGATCAGAAGAAAGAGATTAGAGCCCGGTGTTTTGCGGACCCACGTGGCCATATATATAGATATATTCATCAGTCAAAGTCAACATTGTGGAAGATCGGACGGTGGTGGTTGCAACTTCTGGTTCGGTCCGGTTCCGTCCTGAACCAGCCATGCCATCCTTAGGCCCCAGCTTGTATGCACGTCTAGGTGACAGTGCATGAACCATACCCCTGTTTGTCACAATTCAGGCCAACATTAATTAGCAAACGTTGTTGTTCCACAAAACACCTCAAATATTCATATCTGACGTGTTTATATATTTCTTGAGAGTTAATTTAAGTCCCTATTGGTACCAAATTCTAACTCACACTACTTCTCTTTCTGGTTCAGGAATTCATTTTGTGATAATGTCCTTCTATCTACATTAATCATGTTAATTAACACTTTATTGAAGACACGTTGTCATGATTTCTGTTGAAAATAATCTGTGTCTCTTGCTATGTTACCAATTGCATGCACCTTAGACGTCATGATCTCTTCACTTCCGCACTATTAAAGTGACCAACTATATGTCATGAAAAACAAAACAGGAAATATTGACAAACAAGTATTCATATTATAATTACTTTATATGTATTATATTATTTAAAAAGTTTAATGAACGGAGATAAATAAATATGGACACGTACGTACCTATTACATTTTTTTTATAAAAATACTCAACCAAGGGAACAATGAATGAAATAATTTCTTTAAATAATTGTATCCTTCGTTGATTATATAATGAAAGGCTGTTGATATGGACTATGGACTTCTTTAAATTATCAAGACAGCTACACAGTATTCATGAGTGTATGAAGCAATAGTGAAGGTCTTCATCAATCAAAAAGATAAACTCAACCTAAAAGTACTTATTACTCTATAATACGAAATCAACGAATACATGTTTATATTACGTGTATATTTCAGCGTAACTTGTTATTTCTGTTTTTTTCTATATAAATCTCTACTTAAAAACCTTTCCTAGACAGTTCCATGATGAACAAGATCACTTGCTAGCTTTGCCAACGGCACTGGTATAGATCTTCAATGGAACATGTTTTTTTTGGCGGCTTGATTTAATTAATTTTACAATATCCTTAGCCGTATATATGTATAACAAACTCTTTATTAGATCTGCATTTAACCTGTTTATATTTTTTATATTATTATTTGTACACTTCACTTATGTTTTATGAACCCTACAAGAGCATTTACAAATATGCATCTAATATAATACTTATGTCTTTAATATAAGAATTAATTGACTTTTCTTAGATATATTAAGAAAGAATAACTTATCATAACATATATATCTATTGTGTATTATTAAATTATATATCAATTTTTAATTCAGACAAATTAGTTTGATGATGAACGGGGATAAGTATAAAAACTTTAATGTAACTTATTTAGCTTCATTAATCATTTTAAAAAAAAATTCAATTGACTCTTATATTTATATTAAGTACAAGAAGGAGTATATGGTATATACCTGGGTTGTCAGCGAAGAAGCGGATGGCGATCCAACCACCGGTGGGAACACTAGCCGTATTTCTCTCCACAGGGTCCACAAGATTGTAGCTTGCAGGGTCATTGTTAGAGTCATAGTTCCCAAAACCTTGTCCCACAATGAAGAAATTGTACCCATGAAGATGCAGAGGGTGGCTCTCAGCTCCAAGGATGTTTGTATCCTGCAATATTACCTCCACACTCGTATTAAACTTCAACACCACCACCTTCGTGTCGTTGCTCACATTTGTGTTATTCGGAGGCGTCCCTGTGTAATTGAAAGGGTTCAAAGGTTTCGCCGGAAAATCTGTCTTGTACACCCCATTTGACCGTCCAGAGTAATAAGATTGTAGAAGAGCAACCGAGGGAAGTGCGAAGGATACGTTGTTGATTGAGGCTGCAAATTTGGTCGTGTTACTTGGTCCCTGACACGTCATGTTTTTGGGACATGGGTTTGTCCCAAGCCCAACTGTGAAAAAAAAGATCTTGTCCACTTTTTGAGGCACATTGGCTGGGAATTTAGCATTGGCCAAGCTTTTGAATTTTGCTGAGAAGTTAGCCACAGAGGTGGTGGCATTTATGGGAGGGAGGGTTGGCTGGAGGAGGGTGAGATTCTTGATTGGTTGTGATGGGTGTTTGTATTGGAGGATTCCGGCGACGGTGGTGTTGTCTATTGCTCCTTGGCCGGTGAAGTAGGGCCGGGCCGTCATGAGGAAGGTGGCGTTGGGAAAGAAGGGTTTGGTTTTGAGGAGGACGTTCATGGTTTGGCCTGGGGATATGAAAAGAATGGCGGCGGTGAATGGTTTGACGTAGGAGGCGTCGGCTTCGACGACGGTGAGTGTGTGATTTGCTATGCTGAAGAAAAGCTCGTCGTTGAGTGCAGCGTTGATCAGCCGGAGCAGATATGTCTTTCCTGGCCTCACCTTTAACCTATACGTATCTACAAAGTGATGACACACATCAGGGGAAAAAAAATATCCTATTGACCTTATTCGAGAGATTAAGTTTAAGGAAGTAAAATAAATTATTTTAAAATATTTTTATTTATTTATTTTCAAACTAATTAGTCTAACTCATAAAATGAGATATAATCTAATAATACATAATATATATTACGATTAAGTAATTTGTTTAACTTCTTTAACCCCTCAAAAAAAAAAATCAACCGAGTCTTATGGAAGTAAGTCTATAGAAAAGGATTAATTAGTTTGGGATAATACCGTTAGAAGAACAGTTATAGAGAGGCCCAGGAAGGCCGTTGATGGTGTAAGCATCAGAAACATTGGGCCCTGCTCCAGTTTGCAAAGCTTGACTTATAATAGCTTCTGGGTCTGTGTTAAACCATTCTCCTGCAGATTACATTATTTGTACATTACCATATATATATATATATATATATATCACCATTTGAAGCAAGCTAAGCTAGAAACCTATAAATTCACGAAATGATGGTCTTTTGATTAATTTATATATTTATATATACCAAAGAGAATGGGGATTTCCTTGTGAGGTTTGGGAAAAGGGTAAGAGTCATTGCGCTTTGGGAGGATGATGATGGGTCCGTAAATGGTTGCTCTGAGCCATGAAATATGAGCATGCCATAGTAAAGTTCCTCTCTGTCCTGTGATGGTAAAGTTGTATGTGAAGGACTGGTTCGTTTGAATCGGACACTGAGTTACGTACGATGGCCCGTCGAACCACCCACTCGTCAGCTGCCGAATACCATGCCTGCAAATTAAACCCCAATAAAAATCTCAACTTTTCCAATACTTGAAGAATCTTGGGCATGACATAAAAAAAGAAGAAGCTTTTTACGTACCAATGAATAGATACATTGTTAGAAACATGGTTCACCACCTTAACCACAACCCTGTCACCTTCCCTTGCAACTAAGCGAGGTCCTGGGAATTTACCGTTCACACTCAAAAGGCTCCTTGTGTGACATAATCTTGTCACGTTCAGATACTCGATCTAGTTGCAAAACCAAAAAGGAATAAAAATGAGAGATAATGAAACAAAAGTGTATTTAATTAGTAACATGAAAAAACTTGTAAAATGTGATGTACATTGAACGTATAGTGCCTTGTTACGCTTGCTGCAAGCTCAGGAAGCAGCAATGCAACCCAAAAACCAAGCAAGAATGAAGCTCTCCTAGAGGAAGAGAGGAATGAGGAAGAATGAAAGTGAGAGATGACAGCCATTGCTTGTAGTGTTGTGTGTGTTTGTGTTTGGGGAATAGATTGCTTAATATATAGAGGATTTTGAGTTGATAGATTAGATATTATAGGCTCTATATTGGAAAGAATTAAAATTTAATATTATTTGTGGAAGTAGGCACTATGCTGGTCCATTTTGTGGAGTCTTCTATCTCAAAATGTCTGATTATAGCTGTTGGTCCAGTTGAACTTTAGAGTGCACATTAAGTAATTCTTAATTACCATAATTTAGCTATATTCAAACTACAAATGATTGAGTGTTGCAGAGACCCTTTCTTTGATTTGTTACTTACTTCGACATATATGTAATCTATAAGAAATTATATAAGCATTGCTTATATATAAAAAGAAAAGAAAAACACGATATATGATATGATATCATCACACAGTCAAGGGCGCAAATTTAATGGGATTTTGTTGTTAAGGAGTCAATTAGTTCAGTAAGTTGAGTTGTTTTTATCTGTTTCCTTGAGATTTATAGAAACCATGTGGAAGACACAGAAGATGTACACGACCCTTCTTGAATTGACCCGATCCAAATGAGGATACCCACTTCACCAACTAATAATATTGAAGCTTCTCTTTATGTTGTTTTCTAACATTACCAGTTCAACCCCCCACGTTGCGTGGTTCTTAGCTTTATACTTGAGTTTATTCCACAGATAGTATAAACACGTATACATACACAATGGCACAAAAAAAAAAACACGTATACATACACATATGCTAGTGATTAATCAAGAAAACAAAAAAGAGTATGCTAGTAGCGATTAATCAATTATTGGTTTAATGTTAAATTTGGTGCTACAATATTACTTGTGCTCATGCGCTTGTTCCCATATATATGTGGGTATAGTTGCTGCCTAGCTAATAAAACTGATCTAGTATCACTTTTGGTTCAACGTTATTAATTAGGTGTGCAATTCGTGTTTGGATTCTTTACAAATTGAATTGTCATAATTTTTTTTTCTAATTTGTGTTCGTTAGAATATAATTTAGGTGTAGTTCAAAGCTTAATAAGGAATTGATTGAGAGGAAATGACTATTTTATCCTCATAATTAATATTATAGAATGCTAAGTAGCGTATTAGCATAATATGTAAAGCTATATATATATATATATAGTGCGACAATAGATGGTGAGCTTTATTTTTCGTCACGAATTTCCTGAATGTTTAGGCATTGTAAGCCTTGCGTGAATAGGATGATATTATAAATATTGGAAAGTTTAGTTGACATTTATTAATTAAATATTTGTTCTCAACAATAGAAAATTCCAATTGAACTCTACAATTTTTCAGATTTTATTTTTTTTTCCACTCAGGAGAGATCTCATTTCATAGAGTATAATAATTAATTTTATATTTATGAGACTTGAAATGATTAGGTTTGATGCCAAACACTACCTATTTGTCTAGGACGAATGCACCACACGAACTAAATTTGTCATTAAACGGTAACTTCATAATTCATGATTAATTTAACTTTGCATTGCGTCGGGCAAATTAAACTGTTGCATTCAAAAGTACTCAAAAGGTTAAAATAGTTATTCAAGGATTAGTGATATAACAGCATAGGCCAAATCCAGCCAAACATGTCATGATTAAATTAATATGATTTAATTAAAATATATAAAAACATTCATGTATATATAAGCATAAACAAAGTAATATTTAAGTAAAAAGGTATTAACCCACAAATAAATAGAATATTTATACATCAATCATATATCAATTTATTAGTCAAACTAATTAGTATGGAGAAAAAAATAAAAATATTCTAAAATAATTTAATTAGCTTCATTAATCTCTCCAAAAAAGTCAATTTTATCTTATATTTAGGACCGAAGGGAGTAATAAAAAAAATTCAAATTCACATCTAAATTCTAAATTTAAAATTCAAATTTATTTATATATCCTAAATCAGATCATAGGATACAAGATATCCTATTTTATTGAGATACTGCAAATATTAAAATAATAAATCATAATCTAATGGATGAATATCCTTATTTAATATCTCTAATGAATAATCCTCGATCTTCTAATTAAATCCTAGATATTCTGTAACCCTTATCTCACCATTTCCCCTGCTTGAAAAACTCAGATCTTGACGAGTCAAAATTGACACACAAATCTAGGAGGGAGGGCGGGCTAATTTTTCAACATGATACTTTGATCTGGAAATCCTTTCCAACATGTGAGGTAATGAAAGCGAACATCTTGGTCAAGATGAGCCTCTAAATCATGGAAAGTATCTGGAAAACCTTTCCAGCAGACAAGATACTATTAGAGTTGACCATTCAGCAATGGAGTGACCTTAGGCAATGCAGTATGCTCAAGAGGTGGGGTTAGTGTCCAATGAACTTGTACCTTACTAATCTCAAGCAGGGATGACACTACTTTCACTAATATCGCATGGTTGACATAATCAACAGGATTATTGTTATTTGATATCAGAGCCAGGTTTCCACTTTTCTTTTGCTCGCACTGAAGATTCTTGCGTTGAGTTCATAAGACATTATTCGCCAAGTTTGTTTTCTCTTTCAGTTGATTTTATTTTTGTTATTCCAAAAATAAAAAGAGCGTGAGAAAAAAGGGCAAAAAAAGACTAAAAAAAGGTGGGAAAAAGAGAGAGAGAGTAGACATGCTATTTAGTTGCATGTATGAATTATGAAAGAAGCATAGTTACAGATGATCGACATGAATATATCGATTCATGTCGATATAATCGTCATGGTGAGAGTTATCATTATCATGACAAAAGAAGCACATTTGCAAATGATCGCTATAATTATGTCAATTCACATCGATATAGTTATAGCCATGAAAGTTATCGTTGTCATGTACATAATGAGCACTGACACATGTACTCAGGCCGTTGACGATATGAGTATGCCAGTTATCAGCGATACACAAGTGAGTGCGCTCATCATGAGCCACATGGGTATGATGATCATCATAGATATGTTGAATTAAGACAACATGGACATGCTTATCATAATCAACACAGCTATGTGGTTCAACATGAATCTGCCGACCGTCGTCGACAAGAGTATGCCACATATCGTCAATTTGAGGAAAATGATCATCACCAACAAGAAGATCCTAACTTTAGTAAAGATGAGAATCCTATATCAACTTCAGCCTTGGCCTTCAAGAGTTCAACTTGTGCCTTGAGACATTTATCTTTGGCCCTCTAACGTTTACAAAAAGCCTCATACTCTTCCTTCTCCTTGCGGCGTCTTTCAACTCTCCCGTCATCTTCTTCAACTTCAAGCAGGAAGAAGTTAGAGGTCTCATCTTGATTGAAGTTAGGATCTTCAGTGATGAGCATCTTCCTCAAATTGAGGATATGTGGTATACTCTTGCCAACGATGGTCAGTGTATTCATGTTGAACCACATAGCCATATTGATTGTGATAAGTGTGTCCATGTTGTCGTAACTCAACGTATCTATGATGATCATCATACTCATGCTCGTGATGAGCACACTCATGTGCATATCGCTGTTGACTAGCATACTCATACCGTCGACAGTTCAAGGACATGTATCGGTGCTCATTATGTGCATGACGGCAATAACTTTCATGGCTATAATTATATCAATGTGAATCGACATAATTATAGTGATCATTTGCAAATGTGCTTCTTTTGTCATGACAATGATAACTCTCACCATGACGATTATATCAACATGAATCCACATATTCATATCCATCGTCTGCAATTGTGCTTCTTCCATAATTCATACTTGCAATAGCATGTCTACTCTTTCCTTCTTTCTTTTTTATGACTTTTTTTACTCTTTTTTGCCTTTTAGGGAGGATAGCAAAAAGAAGGGGAAATCAGACGAAGGGAGAGGGAGGAAAGAGAATATTAAGAGAGAAAAAGAATTCTTATTCAATCAATCAATCAAAGCTGCTTACAACTGAAAACTCTAAGCTCTATTTATAGAGAGTTGGAAATAATAAAATAATAATTCAAATTTAAATCTAAATCATAAATAAGATCATAGGATACTAGATATCCTATTTTATTGAGATACTGTAAATATTAAAATAATAAATATAATAAATCATAATCTAATAGATAAATATCATTATTTAATATCTCTAATGGATAACCCTAAATGTCATAATTAAACCCTAGATATTCTTTATCTCATATCCCACCAATCAGTTAATCCCAAGTGAGTCGATTGATCTCAGATCGTTTGTTTTTCAGTTCAATTAATTTATCAGACTAACCAGGTGACCAAATCACGGGTCCGGATCCAAGTTTTAATACAATGTTAGTTCACATCAATGATAAATTCAATGGCCTTAATTGGTTAGGAACACCTAGAATATAAATAATGGCAGTTTTTTTCCTCTATATATGATCCAGTAGACTAGATCTCTTGTACGTATATTTTTAACTAAGAAGACCCAGTCAGGCCCAAAAAAAATTGAACAACCAAGTTTTTTATCACTGGGAAGGAGCGCAACATTGTTTATATATGTATCGATGATCTCCAGCATTATTTAATTTGTTGCATTATTAATTAATTTTTTTTAGCTTCATATACTATGAGTGGTTTCAGAACTCCATGATCAATCAGTTTTTAATCTGTGAATATGTTGTTTCACTGTCTTCTGATGCGATAGATCAAAATCTATGCATTGTTCTCAATAGTTATGACAATTCAAACCTCGTATTCAGAATATGATATGTAATCAAAATCTATGCATTATTCTCAATAATTATGACAATTCAAACCTCGTATTCAGAATATGATATGTAAAGGGAAAATCTCTTGGTAAGTATTGTTAATCAAATGTCACCTCACAAAAGCTCAAAATTAAGCTAGCTAGATAGTAACTTTGAGTGGCATGTGCGGCATATAAATTTACCTTTCTTTTCTTCAATATTGCAGCGGTTGATGATTTCGAACATCCTTAACCAATCAGTGGCACCTGTAATAAGTTCTTTCACTGACTCAAGTTTGATTATCAAATCTAACCATATAGCATTAATCTTAATTATTATTAATTACAGATCAAACCTCACATTCTGAATAATGTAAAAGAGCAAACATTGGTAATTATTGTGTTAATCAAATGCCACCTCCTAAAGAATATGCTAGATCAGATAGGTATATCTCACTTAAATCTTCATGATTCTTTTGATGTTATATTCACATATCTTCTGTTCGGGTTGAACCTTTTTTTTTTTTTTGGATAACACTCTTTTATATAGATCAGATCTGGTGTGCTTAACAGATAATTTTGGATTATTATCTAAATACATATATGTCAAAGTTGAAGAGAGACATAGCGGTATCTCTTTTTACCAACTCCGATCCAACGGGTTTACTAACAACTTTACATTATAATTTTCTATCAGTACCTTGATTTCGTTATGTCTTTTGTAATTTTCGTTTGGTCCTAGATTGCCAGAAGTCAGTATTTTTTTTCATATTTAAAGGTACATCCCATCCCACATTTCCTTGATTCCTAATCTCCTCGGATTCTTGACGTCCTTTTCTTGAATAATTTGAGTTAAGTCTTTGAAAGTAAGCAATATATAAATATAATAAACAGATAGATAGAGAGAAGTTAATTAAGGAGTAGTTAATTAATCATTATAAAATAAGGCACATATATTAGTTAAGATGCATATATACAGGGATCATTAATCAGTTCTGAATGGTGATAAATTTTTAGGATGTGATTTGGCAAATTACGATGTTTATTCTAAAGTCTAAATTACTACTATTACTAACAGTCATGGATATCCTTCCATGTTGATGATTATACTATATATACTCCCTCCGATCTCGAATATACAAGTCACCTTAAGATTTTTTCCCCATATTATAAGCCACTTGAAAAATAATTATTATTTATTTGTCAATTTTATTCCTATAATTAATGTTAAATGTGACTCATAGTAAATTTATCTCTCCTTCAAAATCCCATTTAGTAGGGATAAAGTTGGAAAATAATTAAGTGCGTGCTTTTTGTTGATAATATTGTTCATGTGATTGAGTCAAGATAAGATATTAATTCTAAACTTGAGTTGGAGTCTAATTTAACAAAAAAGATAGTGAAATCGATGGAGATGTTAATCATAGAATTTAAATTGGGTGTTTAAATGAAGAAAAGATGTAGGAATTATTTGAGATTTAAAAGTATATAATAAAGTAAGAGAGAGTTTTATCATACTGCTATTCAATTAGCAATGTTTGGTAGTGAATGTTGAGCTTTAAAAGGACTACATGAGCACAGAGTGGTGATAGTTAAGATAAGAAAGTTGAAATAGATGTGTGGTTATATAAGGAACGATAAGATTCATAATAAATTGATATGAAAAATGGTTGGAATAACACTTATTAAAGGAAAAAATGATAGAGAATCATCTAAGGTGATTTGGACACGTACAGAAAAGACCATTGAATAAGCTAATAAGGACTAAGGAGGGTAGATCAAATTTTTTGGGGCCAAAAAAAAAAGAGTAGAGGAAGACCGAAGATAATGTTTAGTAAAGTTATATTGAGTGAGATCTTTTAATTAATAATTTATCTAGAAATATGGTTTAATGGTGTTGCGTGATCCATATAGCTGACCACACCTAGTAAGATAAGGTATTGTTATTGTTATTGTTATTATTGTAACTGTTTTTAATTCTAATAATATAAAGTGGTTGAAAGTGACTTTTATTTGATATGATAATTTGGTGAGAACGAAGAATTAAGATGAAAGAGAAGGGGAATTTAAAAGTAATGCGATAAAATGTAGTTGGAAAAAAAATTTGGAGATTGAAAGGAAAATAAAGAGAATGAAAATGGGAAGAGAGTTAAGTTGGTGAAGGTGGTTGAAGATGGTTTGGAGGAAGAAGGTCGTTGATGGAGATAGAAAAAGGAGGAGAGTGATACACAACCTCATTCTTCACATCAACTAATTAAGCATTTGCTGATGGCATTTATTAATTAGCTGACCTAACATACATCAGATTTAAGCAAACTTGAAATCAAATAAATAAATGGGGGATTTGAGGTCAAGAAAGAGAGTTAGAGAGCAGCTCCAATGCCACTATATGAAAAATTGTTAGTCTCAGATATAAATTACTTGTAGGGTTGTTATTGGAAAAATACTTTAATAAGGATAAATTTTAAAAAAATTATCAATTTAATATATTTTTTAATAGGATATGTAAAACTGTGTCACTGGTGACTTATAACAATGATCAGAGGAGTGAAATGTATAATGTCATTGTCAATGCTCATAATGATCTGTACTATTCGATGCGTAAACATTAATGTGATATTAGCTTCAATTAATGGCAGAGTTTGTTCCATTATTTCTAGAAACGCAGATTTTTGAAATCATCATTCATGTTTTAAGTTTGAAATCCTGATTCGTTCACGAATTAGGATTGGGACCACATCGGTGGTTGGCCCAATACATAATGGGCCTACAAGTTTGGCCCCTTTCACCAACATGCACATACATATTTGGTGATAGAGGGAGCAAGTTGGGATCCTGCCAATCAGCGGTGTTCAACGTTGTCCCATCGGTCTTTCTGTTTAGATCCTGAGTAAATAGGAATTGGATTTTCCCATCCCAAAAGTTTTAAGACGGGAAAAATTCGGGATCGGGATTGGGAATGGAATTTTCCCATCCCGACTTTTTCGGTTTTTCCTGATCCTGAATATATATATATATATATATACATTTTTTTAAAATATCCAAGATGGCAAGACCAAATGTAAAAGAAAATGTGAAAATCCCTAACATCTTTAAGGTAATATCTATTCTTTTAGTTTATTTAGTTAATTTCATTTATCATTTATTAAGTAACTATATTTTTTTTTTCTCATCCTTGTGCTTTTTACAGCTGAATCGGCAACTTTAAGTATTTCATATGAAAAGCAAGCACTAGACAACCAATCAAATGGCGCTATTTTGATTTCCAAAATAAGAACAATGGTTAGTTTTCTTTTTCTTTCATTTGGTACCAAACAGATTCAGCAATTCCGACCTACAATGAAATCTATAGTTCCTCTTAATTCACTTTAAATATTTGTATTGGACTAATTTAGTGCAATATGATATTGGACAAATTATATATTTTTACTAAATTAAAGGAAGCACAACAAAAAATTCAATACAAGGAAAAATTTTAAAAAAAGAAAGAAAGGGATCGGGATCAGGAATGAAATTTCCTAATTCTGTCCCGTCTTGAGAACTCCCCTACTACCAATTTTTTCTTGACAATTTCATTCAACCATCTCTTGAAAACACACAGTCCCACCCAATTGTTTCTTCCCAACTAAGATTAGTTCAGTTGATAAGGAGTTCATGAACTCATAATCTATAAGGTTGTGAATTCAAATACCACTGTTGATGAGAGGACTTAATTGATGGGCAATTTGCAAGTATTTCTGCAAGCGTTCTTTAAATTTGGAGATTTGTCTTGGTCTCGGTGAAGCCTCTGTTAGAACCAGCTGACACCCAAGAGGGGGGGTGAATTGGGTGTAAGATAAAAACTTAAGAACTTTGGAAAACTTTTCGTATCTTAATGAAAACATTAAGTATGAAACTAATGAATCATAAATCAACAATTAGATAAAATAATATATGCTGGAAATATAAGAGCTTAGGGAAGAGAATATGCAAACTATGATTTATCCTGGTTCAGTCCAATCTGTGATGGCCTACCCAGTCCCCAGGCTCCTCCTGAAATTTTCAAATCCACTATCTTCTTGTTTAATCCGGGCACAAGAAAAGCCTTTACAATCCCACAAGTTTAGCCGGGTACTTGTGAAACCTTTTACAAATCTCTTATTGAAATACTCCCCCTTACGGAAAGTCTTACGAGCAGAGCAATCCCGAAGACCTTCCTCTCCTGCTTACCCGTGCAAGTCTTACGAGCAACAACGTTCTCTCCTGCTTACACCCCTGTAAGTCTTACGAGCAACAATGTTCTCTACTGCTTGCATCTTGTAAGTTTTACGAGCAGAAAGTCTTAGCAACGATTCTCTCAACAGCTTCCCTCGTAAGGAAATCACCCACTCAAGGTCCCTCTACCTTGAGATCAATTTAGAAATATAATTGAAAGTGTTTACAAACTCTCTGACAGAGTAGATATAAAGCTCATTGAAGTATAATACAAATAATCACTCTCTCAATGATAAGTAATATAGAAACTGCAGAACAAAGAGTGTTTGGGTAAAAGCAAAGGATTCATGTTTCTATCATTTTTGTCGTAGTTGCTCGCTGTCTCTGTTACCGATCGACTTTGAATGCTCTTATTTATAGTCGATGAAGATGATGACCTTTGTGAGCATTCGTCTATTGGAGTCCCATTACTTCATTTTAACCATTGAGCGCATTTGAATATCTACCCACTATGAAATATCCGTTACAGATTGGAGCGTCCCATTGAAGAGCATGATGTTTCATTATAAGCTGTACATCAAATTGTGGAGCGTTTGTGTTTCAGACATTCGTTCATGGTAGGTCAATCTTTTGTCGTGGTAGGTAGCCGATACTCGGTGTGTAATGATGCCGCCCGCCATAATTAACTCTTTTATTTGAATATGTAATCTCAACGCTAAATTTCTTGTTTCACACTGCAAAATGCTTAATCACTAATAAAATGAAGTGTTAGTCATGGGTATATTGGATCAATGGTCAAAAGCTGAATTTCTGGCTTCTGGGACTCATCACGTTGAGTGACAATATTTGCCATAAATAACCTCCGTTATTGAAGATGCAATCCAAATGTTTAATCTCCTATTTTACACTTGAAATATATGTTAGTTAACATTTAGAAACAATAATAAGTGAAAATATAATGAATGTATAACATTTAACCACGTTTGGATTGATGGCTATGAGAGTTTGAACTTTCTGTGTTTTGGTTCTATCAGGACTTCACTCGAGTGCATGTATAATTTCACGTTCTGGCTTCCTTTCGGGCAAACACTTGCTGCTCTTCACTAGTAGGACTCGAGTGCAATCCTTCTCCTCACTCGAGTGTTACCAGTCATGCTCAAGTGTTCTTCACATTTCTTTGGTCATATTTCTTCTCAGGTTAACACTTGCATGACTCGAGTGCAAACCTTTACTTCACTCGAGTGCATTGTCATTCACTCGAGTGCATTGTCATTCACTCGAGTGTAGCTAAAATACTTCCACAACACAACCACTTTTGGATAACACTTGAATAAAAAATGTTAAGAGTACGTTTTTGGACTCGTGGGTGATGTGGGGTCACGTCAGACTCAATTTATTTTTTTGATTCTAAATATGAAAAATAATATATCATAAGAAAGCTCTTGTCATATGCATTCCAAAGCAAAAAGAATCAGGTCCAAACTCCTTGTATTATGCAAGTTATGATCGAAAGAGTGTCTGTCGCACTAGACTGCACAAATGTCAACTTCCATAAGGCATATCTCCTAGAATATAACTTTAAATTTGGAAAATTACCTACCCATGGAAAGCTCTTTAAGTCTAGTTTCATATGGCACTATTTTGTCTCAATCCAATATGACGTTTGTGAGTTATGTCCAAAATACTGAACCTGTCTTGAAAAGTGACGGTGATTTCAGTGTCAACTTCCACGGATCATATCTCCTTCATCTGAGCTTCTTTTAATGTGATATTGGTGCACATTTTTCGTGTTTTGAGTCTTCTTTAATATGCCACTGGTTTCAGGTCAATCCAAAGTGTGGTTTAAGAGATATGGTCAAAATACCGGACCTCTATCAGGCAGAATAAAAACAGAGCTGAATAAAGTAGCCCCAATACTCGAGTGTGTTCATCCTGCACTCAAGTGCAACACCTCTGGCACTCGAGTGTTGAGCTCACACTCGAGTGAAACTCCTCTAGAAGTGTCATAACTCATATATAAGCTATCTTAGCTTCGTATTAACCCATTCTAACCATCATTTGATCATAAAAGCCTTTGGTATCATCATAGAAACCTCCAGTATCACTTCTAACAACTTGAATCTTGATATTCTCATTAGATCTTGCAATTTCTTCTCTCTTCAATATCTTTCTTCTTGATTTTCCTCTTGATAATAATTTTCCATAATCCAACAAGACAACTTCTTTATTTTCTTGATTATCTTCAATCTTTGCTTGACTAATCTACAAGGTATGCAACATTAAACACAGTAATTAGTTAAAGTATTATATAAACTTTTTGCTCTTATCATTTGAAATTTATATTTGACATCATCAAAACTAATCATATATAACATCCTCAAACTTAAATCACCTCAATATTTCATGGGAAATCTCACTCAGGTCCCAAAGACCAAAAGAAATTTCAAAAAAATCAGAATATAGATCCCTTTATCAGAAAAGTCCCTAAGGACCTCAGTGATATAAATTCCAAATGTGAATTTATCTTATTGACATAGATGGGCTTGTTAATAACTACTCTATGACTTGTCAATATAATTACATACACTTGTCAATAAAGTAAGTTCACATTTATCTATATTACAGAGGTCCCTAGCACTACTATAAAAAAGCAAAGCCGTGGCACTTGTAATTGCATTAGTTGTAGCACTTGGAAGTACCACAGCATTTTAATTTTTTTTTAAAAAAAAATACCCTTCTGTGTCGCTTTTTGGAGGAAGGGCCACAGGAGACCACACCTCCTGTGGCGCTTGCTGAGGTACCCTTCCTGTGGCCCTTCCTTAAGGAAGCGCCACAGGAAGGTCCTTTTTTTTTTTTGGGTTCTGCCTGTGGTTTTTTTTAGGGTTCTTCCTGTGGCCCTTGTTTAAAGAAGCGCCACAGGAACTCTTTTTTTTTTTTGCGTTTTTATACTCATATCTCCCATAATTGTAGTATTGCACACTGCATGGTTTAAACATTTTGTATCTATATCCAAAGCAGAATGAAGAAAAGCAAACAACAACAATGATAGATAACTTTAAAATGATACAAACAGATGATTAATTAACTAAAGTGGTACTAAAAATAGTTATACAATATATTGTACGTGAATGAAATACAACAAATTCGATTCAACTTGAATACATGGCATAACAATTGGCAAGAAACAACACAACAAAGACCAGCTAGTGAATTAAATAGTATAGCTACCCAAAGATTTGCCTAAACGCATATTCACACCATTCCTCGACCACTTCATTAAGTTGATGGTCAGTCAAAGTGTCACAACGTTGATATTCATAATACTACACATATATACAATCAGCCACAAATTAAAACGAATTAAAATAAGTAAAACGTTATTATCAGGCACTAATTAAATTTAATTAAAACACAATATGAAGTGCAACTAAATGACTTGCTTTTTGAGGAATAAATGGCTCATCATGCGTAATTACATCCTTCATAAATTTCATGATATAATACCCACAATCATTGTCATTGGGTTGGAAAAGGCACTGCAAAAATAGAATGCAATATTTAACTCTGTTTATGAGTAAAAATTGTTTAGTAACAAAGTTTAAGTAAATTCATATATCAGTACCGATATCTTCTTCCAATGATAGCTAAGGTGAGGGTTAGCAGTTTTAGAATAGCTTAAGGATACAAAAGACCGATACGCAGTGAATGCGCTAACAAAACAAATAGAAACTGATTACTTTTGGTTATTCAATCACATATGCAAATATTTACACATATGCACATACGCTTACTTATTGAACAATAGTAACATATCATAACGGTTTTGTGGAAGACCATTTTTTAGAGGATCCACATAGTAAATGTTAGAGCCTAAAGGTTCCGCTGGATTTGTAACTATCAATATCCAGTTGCGCATAAAATATTTTAAAAAATTTTGTTTTAACAATCATGTTATGATAAAAGTTAAACAATAAAAACAAAAATTGTACCACTAATAGCTTACCCGGCATTGTATGACACTAAAAATAGCGTAGTTGGTGTCGCTTTCTTTCTATGTTTTAATTGACAAATAATCCATTAATTATTTTCATGCATTATAATAATTTTTCACAACTCATAACAAAAGAAACCATATTTGTGAACACATATCATAGATAAATTAGAAAACATTACAAGTCAGGAAATAAAATACAAGTGTTAAGAATATATAAATAATTATTTTACTTATGCAACTAATCCATAACAATCATTAGAACACCTATAAATTATAACTAACTATTATTAAATTCAACTAAAATCACATTTGTAAGCTCAAAATTTAAAAAACATACCATAAATAGAAGCTTCAATAGACTGATGAGCTGAAACTACAAACACAAATTAAACATAAAAAAAATCAATAAAATATTAGTGGTTGTAAGTTATTTTTTTTAATAATAATAATGTGTAAAAAAACTCCGATATATAATAAAATAAAATATGATTAGCTTAAATCAAAAAATATGATTCAAAAAAAAAAGAAATAAAATAAAATAAAACAAAAAGGAAACCATAATCCCAACATTAATTAAATTATTTTCAGCTCAATATTGAGAATATAAAAAAAATTATTTTTGACTACCTACATTGCCAATTATTCTTGGGTGGTCATAAATATGATGCATGCATGCATGCATACATACATACATATATACATACATACATACATAGAGGGAATTGAACTAGACACACATATTGTAAAAAAAAATATTTTTCACTGTTAATATGCTAGTTAAAAAGATATTAAATATACTTAAAATTTCTTTTTTTTATTAGGTGAATTAAGTTCGCTTAAAATTTCATAAAATGCTTTACATATTGGAATATAGAACTTTAAGAAAACTTTATATAAGAAACAAATATAGTAAAATTTATACATAATATATTTATTAAAAAATATTTTTTATATTGATATATATTATAAAATTTTTGGGAAAAAATTCAATTGAATAAAATGAACTCCTTGTTGTGTGTTTTTTTCCCTTACGGTTCTAATTAATATATTTTAAGTTAAACAATATAGGAAAATTATATTTTATTTTATTAAATATTAACATTGATATATATTGATATATTATAGTCATTTTATCCATATTTTGAAATCCCAAAATGAGTTAATGACTAAATTAATGAATTATTCAATTTACCATCCTGATTTCAATTTTTCCTATTTTAATTGGTTTTATATGGGATTTTCTCTATTATAGTTTAATAAGATAATACAAAAAATTATTTTGTTACCTCTATAAAATGGAACACAAATATATACAACATATATATATACACGTGTGTGTCATAAAAAGAAAAAAAAAACACATCATAGAGTATAATCAACATATATATATACACACACACATGTGTGTGATAAAAAAAAAAAGTAGAACAACCTACAAAAAAAAGAAGAAGAAGAAGCACGTTGAACTTACAAATTAATTGATCAATGCAGTGGAGTGGGGGACCACGTTGCCCGTTGGTAACGCAATCTTGAGTGAGGAGGAGGAGGAAATTTGAGCAGTTGGGACCAATTAGAGTGGAGACCAAAAATGGAAGAGAGTACAAAGAAAAGGGAAAATTTGGGACAAGAGTGGGGACGACAGTTAGAGGAAAACAAATATGTAGATTCGATGATGAAGACGTGTGCGTGTGTGTGCCTGTGGGTGTGTTTTTAAATGTGAAGATGACAGGAAATGGAGGGAAGGGGGCGATGGACGGCGATAGAAGTAGAGATGAAAAAGGGAAAGTTTAATGGAGAAGAGAGAAAGGAATAATTAAAGTGGGATTGAAATAGAGTTAAAAAGAGAAGGAGGGGGCAGGACGCGGGACCACGGGAAAATAAAAAAAAAGATAAGGGTAGGGCAGGGGGATTGCAATTGGTGGAGAGTGGATTGTATAATCCACTTGGCCACGTGTGGAGAGTGCCAAGGCAGGCGCCATACTTGGCCCCACCAGCTATGGTGCCTGGTGGACTAGGCGCCACAATGGGTGTCCAAAATTAAAAAAAATAAAATAGAAAAAGAAAAAAAAAAAGAAGCTGTGGCACTTTTTTAAAGAAGAACCATAAAATGTGTGCCACCTTTCAACCTTTTTGTAGTAGTGTAGGGACTTTTTTTATAGAAGAATCTACATTAAAATTTTTTTTTTATTTTTTTTGTCCTTTGAACCTGAGATGTTCCCATATTTCTTTTTTTAAAAAGTTGTTTCTTCTCCTATTTAATTTAAATACAAATAAAATTATTCCAGCTTTAGCTTACCCTACACGCACATATACAAGATCATTGTATGCTTGTGAAGCACACTCTGACAGTCAACCCTTTTGTCCCTTAGTGTGACCCCTTCTTACTCTTGGCCTTAAGGTCCCTGTGCTTTTTACTTTCTTTCTTTTTTCATTTATTTGAATTTGGCATTAATTGTTTTTGTTTGTAGCACCGTTTGGACGGGATTTCGTTTTTAGTTGGATACAAGAAGTCAAAGCCATGAAACAACAAAACAATTTCCCTCCCTCTGAAGCAATCTCTAGAGATGAGATGAAACAAGTCAACGAGTCATGACACCAACAAAATGCGATAATGATACATATATAATTTACGTATTTTTGAAAACTTTCACTGCATTATTTGCATGCTTCACTTGTTATTAATTCAACTTACGTCCTAGAGGGTATATGTGTGTGATATTTGCCCCCACCAAAATCCCGTGATTTGCTTGAAAGCAAGCATATATTCAAAATTTTTAAATACTTTGTGTGTGTATGAGAGAGAGAGAGAGAGAGAGAGGTATATATTATTTAAAGGGGTTGACTCTTGCTTTGGTTGAATAAGAAAGGGTCAATCAGCTTTGGATTCTATGGATCCCATCATATTTATAACAAAGACAAGATAACATTTAAGAAGAAACAAAGGAGGGAGAGATTAATTGGTACTATCAGCAAATTTTGTCAAAGCCCACTATATATATTTTTTTTTTTGGTTGAGGAGTAAATTTACTAACGAAGTTTTGTCCGAGGAGCGTCTGATACAAATCTGTTTTAGAATAGGTAAAAATACCAATGAACAATTAAAAAAGGGCATCCAGTATAAAAACCGTTAAATCCATACTAACGCCATTAGGGTTTTCTTCTCTTATAATTTAACGCCGTTAGTACGAATTTAACGGTTTTTTTGTTGGATGCCCCTTTTTAATTGTTCATTAGTATTTTTACCCCTTATAAAATATATTTGTGTCAGACGCTCCTCAGACGAAACTTCATTAATAAATTTGCTCCTTAACCCATTTTTTCTTCTTCTTCTTGTTTGTTACTATTATATTGTTTTTGTTAAAAACAAACAAAACATAGCCTTCGTGTGCATTCCAATCTTTCAATAACCTAGTTACACTAATCAGCCTACAAGCAGAACCATGCGCATCTATCAAATTCACTTAAGAGCTTGTAAAACATATGATGAGCTGGAAAAATAATGGCATCCACAATTAACTTAACACTGCTAATATTAATTTAATTAAATTGCGTATCCATTAGGTTTCAGCAGTTAAATTCAGTTATGTCTGCTGTTGAAATGATACAATTATTCAAGCGAAATCTTAAACTGCTAGAAATATTACGAATAATATTACGAATTGGATAAGCAATACCTTGTCTTGTGATTGAAGCATGACTTCCTTAATTAATTATGATATCGAACACAACATCCATGTCGCATAGCAATGCCTAAACGAGAGGGTTTAATGCACAAATGTTCTACTGCCAAAGAAAAACGAGAGAACTAAATGATTGTATTGTATTATGTCGTAAGATTGACTCAATTAAAATCAAAAAAACTTCTAAAATAATAGAGAGGCCAAAAGTGTATTTAAGCTTACCAAAGGGAGAGTAATTGTGCGTGCGAATTGATATATTATTGGCCACGTATGATAGAGATCTAAATGTACGTGGGCTTGAAATACACTCAACAAAAATAAAATGCAAGTTAATTGAATCAACAATTAATTAATTAATGAAAAAATGAAGTTCCTAGATACAATACTATCTTCAGTTCTTAATATAAGAGCCAACAGACTTTTATTTTGAGAGATTAAGAAAGTTAAATAAGTTATATTGAAATATTTATATTTATCGTTTTTTTTTCAAACTAATTTTTTTGACTTATAAACTGATATATATATATATATATATATAACCTAATAATACATAATATATGCTATGATTAAACAACTTATTTAACTTCTTTAATCTTTCAAATAAAAAATCAACTCGCTGTCACATTAAGGAGCAGAAGTAGTATTACATTGGTAGGGCTGTATCATTAAATTATGTGGTGAGGTGAGGGAGAGAACGTTAGTATCCCATAGAAATTATGTCAAAGTAGGGAAAAAAAAGCATATAAAACAAAATCATATGTATAGTTGCTCTTATACTTTAGAGTTAAGAGAGCCAAACACGTACACGTCACAACCACCTCCCTCATCTGCTTCACTTTTTTCTTATTCCTCATCACCCTATCATCATCATCTTCTTCTTCCTCTTCCTCTTCTTCTTCTTCTTCTTTCTTTGTTTCTTTTTCTTTCATAAATAAGAGAGAGTCAACTATGGAGGAAGCTTTAAGGTCATCATTATATTGGTCAGAAGAAGAGGAGCTATTGAGAGAGCTTTTAGAGGAAGGGTCTGATAATAATGCTGTGGTAACAGAAGTTGATGGTCAGAATTACTATATGAGAAGATCAAGTGACGAACAAGCCATTACTAATAATAGGTTCATCTCCAACATCTACTCAGGACCTACCATTTCTGATATTGAGAATGCCTTATCTGTCACATCCCACCAAAGATACCAGCCCTCTTCACCACCCAGCAGGTACCCTTTCTTTTTTCGTTTTTCACTTCTGATTCACAGATTTTTTATTGCTTGTGTGTGTGTGTGAATGCGTATTTCACATCTTTAATAAAAGTAAGGGTTAAGGGACAATGTTACTCCGAAAGTTTGCGTCGAGGGGTAATTTTACCATGAAAGTTTTTTTGAGGGGTAATTTTACCCTGGAAGTGTTAAAAATGGAGCAATTTTGCTCTGACCATTATCCCAGTTAATTTTGACCGTTAGTTGATCAAATATGCTGAGCTGGAAGTCTACATGTCATCCACGTTATTTTTGTTAAAGTGTAAATTTGCGTCAAAAGTCCATGTATCATTTACTTTATCTTTTTTAAAGTTAGATTTAAAACTTTCGAAGAAAATTTGCATCTTAACAAAAATAATGTGGATGATATGTGAACTGTCAACTCAACATATTTAATCAACTAATAGTCAAAATTAACCGGGATAATAGCCAGATTGCCACTCGGTAAAAACTTTCGAGGCAAAAATGCCACTTAAACCTAAAAATAAAGGTAGAAAACATGGAAAATCAAAGAGAATATTATGAGCTCTTGATGTGCGCATATATGTATATATATATAGACACAGCTTAAGTATCTTGAATGGAGGCTTCAATAATTGATGTGCGATTTATTACAGAGTTTGCATAATGAGAAAAGGTTTGAATTTGAGCAGGAGTGAGAATAAGTATAGCCTGAAATTCCAGTGTTATGGCAATGGATTGAGTGATGATGGATATAAGTGGAGGAAGTATGGACAGAAATCCATCAAGAACAGCCCAAATCCTAGGTAACTTTTCATTCAAACTACTCTCCTTCTTCTAATTATTACTACCTCTGGTGTTATAATACTAAGTTGACTTTTTTTGAAGAGATTAAGGAAACTAATTAAGTTAATTTAAAATATTTATATTTACCTCTTTTTTTCAAGTTATTTGTCTGACTTATAAACTGATATATAATTAAATTATGCACAACATATAATATGATTAAGTAACTTATTTAGCTTTCTTATCTCTGAAAAAAATCAACTGAATCTTATATTTAGAACTTGAGGGAGTATATCAATTCTTCCATACTCAAGTATTCATAATTTTTTTTTTTTTTTGGTAACGCAAGTATTCATAATTAACTTGTTCATTTTACTTGCTTCATTTGTGACATCAAATTTAGATCTTGTGAAATTAAAGCACATCTTCGAGAAAAATAACCTCATGCTTAATGAATAGGAATAGACTTCTCTTTCTCTCTTTTCACTCATATATACATTCAATTTACTGTACATATTTGTGAAACTTATTGTCATTACTCATTAATTATTGCTTTATGAGATGGTTTAGTAGTGATGTGTGATGTAGGAATATTTAATAATGAATACATTACAGCCTATATATGTTTTTGTTCTTGGCACTGATATACTCATACAAATCAAGCAAAAAGTGAATCACGAGTACCTATAGGCCTACGTAGCTAAGTCATTAAACATTCTATTAAAACATAGCCATCTTAAGTTATCTCATTTTTTAAGATACCCACTCCTAATTAATCTTCCTTTTTCCAAATTACTCGAAACTACGAAAATACATGCTATTAATTTCATGTGATCCCATTTAATTTGCTTCTCCTCCTCTCCAACCAAAAAAATTCTTTTATATATTTGTGTGTGTGCAGTGCTCTTTGCTCTAGTAGAATGTATCACAACAAAAAATAATTATGTTAATGAATTTTTATTTTATTCTGTTTACAGTCAATTAATTTTATGTGTGTTTAAAGAATTAAGAGCTTGATTGGATTAATGTTGGTAAAAATGACTTTTATCTGACTTTTGTAAACTAACATTGGGATAAAAGTTAAATTAATTTCATAAAGTTCAAATAATCAGAACAAAAGCAAAACGCCAAAAGCAAGA
Source organism: Inga oerstediana (assembly GCA_963210345.1). NCBI lineage: Eukaryota > Viridiplantae > Streptophyta > Magnoliopsida > Fabales > Fabaceae > Inga > Inga oerstediana. The sequence continues at coordinate 65,413,807 of OY723408.1, forward strand.
AAAAGTTATTTTAATTTTAAAGTGATTCCCGGACAAAAAGTAAATTGCTCTCAAAATCATGTTAAGGCTTTGTTTGGTTAGAGGTTTTATTAGGTTGGGGTGGGGTGGGGTGGGGTTGAAGGTAAAAAAGTAATGTTTGGTTGGAAGGAGGTTAGGTTAAATAACATTATAACCTCCTCTAATTTAACTTAAACAAACCTCACTTAACCTAATCTTCTTTAAACCAAACACATCCTAAATATCATATTTTCATCCAACTAGCCTTCGTTCCCATCTCAACCAACTTCTGAGACTTCATAAAACTAACCCAAACAAACCCTAATAATTTCTCCCCTGACACGTAAATTTAACCCTTGAAAAGTTACTTTAAATCAAATACCTCTCGAAATTTCAGTGTGTGAGTGAATGCTAATTGCCCAATTAACCAAGCATCTTATAGAACAATTAATTACTTGAATGTTCAATAAATTACCTATCCAAGCAAGTTAATCTGCTTAAGTAACTTAGATTATCCAAATTTCGTTTCCTTATTGCTAACTTGGATGTCATGTGAATTTCCATTTTAATCCCCAAATCACCACATAAAGGAGCTACTATAGGTGCACAAACCCAATGTGTAATGCCAAGAAGCAAGTAGAGAGATCCAGTGAAGAGCCAGACACTGTTATTGTCACCTATGAAGGGCTCCATCTTCACTTTGCTCACCCATATTTTTTTATGGGCCAAACACATCATCAACCCCATCCACCATCGAAGAAGTCCAGGCCAATCTATTCCCAAGCCCAAGACCATGATGAAGCCCAAGAATGTTCCCAAGTTCATATGGGCCAGAAGCCCAGACAAGCGGATGTTACCTCGGCTTCTACGGAAAACATGGGCCCACAAGGATTGCTTGAAGACATGGTGCCATGGATGATTCGGAACCCTAATATCAGTAATCACTCAAATTTCTGCTGCTCTTCTTTATAACCATTCTAATTACTCCAACTCCTCTCATTCCATTGCCTTCAATTCTAGCATTTGAGTCATTTTCCTTATTCTTACCTCTATTTACTGCTGCTACTGCTGCTGCTACCAGACAGACAGTTTCTGCCGGCAAGGCAATATTGTATGTAATTGTCCACATTTGTTTTGTCATGTGTGCTTTTATATTGTTATGTATAATAAGTTTAGTTTTTTGGGGACTTCTGTTAGTGTTTTAAAATGAGGCTATATATCAAAAGGTATAAATGAATATAAATAAGAAAGAAATTGCTGAAAAATCCCCTAATACCAAATTCATCGCTCAAAGGTACTAAAGAAAACATAAGAACCTAAGCCATTGAACAGATATAACTTGTCTTTAGTTATGTGTAACATATTTTCAACCACGTGCAAAAATCTTCCATTTTAAATACAGTTGAAGATAAGTTGCATATAGTTAAAAAAAAATCATATGCTAAAAATAGGTTGCATCTAGATCCTTGAACAAATTTCAAGTACCTCTGAACAATAAATTTTGCAATAGAGGATTTTCAGGAAATTTTTTATAAATAACAAGAATATATTAAAATAAATTCACAGTGTTGAGGATTTATATGAAACAGAGTGGTTATGGTCCAAAATAAATACAATAATTAACTAATGTCTTTTCTAGTTAATTATACATTACTGCTGGGGGATATAAATAGGTTAAATTATAGTAAAACTATTTGATAATCATTCAGATTCTTTGTCTTTCTCCCATTTGTAAAGAATTTCTATTGGGAGCTCTCTCCCCTGGGACGCCTCAAAGAGGTGAATTCATGTCGGGCCTATCAGATTGGGGGCGCCAGGACTAGTCGGTTGTCGGGGGCCCATGTCGGTAAATCCGGCGTTGGCCTTCAGGTTAACGCCGGATACCTGGAAAGTGGGTGCACCGAAGGCCAAAAATAGTCCATTGCATAAACCATAAAAAAAAAGAACTGATGGCTCCAAATTATTCAACCTACATCTGTATACTTCTCTCATTCTCCATTGAGAAACTTTTGTATAATTATCACACAGAAGGTCAAAATTCGACAGTGGTGGTGATGGGGAAGTGAATATGCGTGGAATATAATATGGAAAAATCCAATGAAGCCTTTTTTTTCCAAGTTTTTTAATGGATGAAATTTAGCGATACATCATACTTTTATTTGACTTATGTTGTTAATTTGTCCTCCACAAGCTATACTTTTTTTATTAATAACAAGAATTCTCATCTTCATTATTAATGATATCACTGTCAAGACCGTCATCATCCATATTTTTTGCCACGATGATATATATATATATATTTGAATCTAAAGAGAAAGTTGTACCACTTAATCATCACTTTATAATCTTAATTTCAATCAACAATTCTATTTCTAATAATTTGTGAAAAGTTACATTTGACCTTGATAACTAACCGATCAATTATAAATTTCAGCCACACATATGAATTATTATATATTTGTAGGACAGTGCATTATATTGATCAGAAGCAAAAAGTAAGTAGGATGAATGATTACTATTTTGTGAGTTTAATTTGTTGCTGTGAAATTATTGTGCACCACAATAAATAAATATTCACACACACACACACACACAAATATATATATAGTGTTTTATAATAATAATTATTATTATTACGGTGATGATGATAATTACTAATATCACTGTCACCATCTAAGTCGTCGTCGTCACTTAATGAATATTTGATTTAAAATTTTGGTCTCCCACGGACACAAATGAAGGATAACAGATGAAGGGTGGCCACAAACACAGGGAAGCTATGTGTGGTTATTTGGGTTCACAAATTCAATATCTCAGTGACAGAGAATACAATCCTCACAACTTTATGACTCTCTTTGCCCTTCATTAATTATGAGCGGTCTCTGCAATTATATATATATATATATATATATATATATAAATTCTCATCGATCCCTCAGCCAGCTGGCAATCAGTACGCTTCAAGGATAAAAAGTGAAACCATATATATATATATCAGAGGGGTCTAATATAGATACGTTGCAGCTAGGGAATATTAGCATATATATATTGCGTACGTAGTTGGGTCAAAACTTGAAAATTATTAGTGAGAAACCAACTTGCATGATGGTGGGTAATGTCTCAACCTCAAATATTATCTGTAATATTTATTTAAATTATTGGAATCTTAAGTATATATATGGCTCCTATAATGTGGGTAGGGTAGATTCATGCATGGCTGGAATATAGGACATGGTCAAACAATATATATATATATATATATGGGGTCTTGATAAATTCAAAAGCAATCACAATAATCATATAAGAGGTTGAACAAGCTGTCTTGTTCATTGTTAGAGGCTATCATTGATTATTATGTGAACTCTTTAAAGCATTGACATACAACTCTTTAGGTTGATTATATATATATATATATATGTACTGATGATCTCAGATGCAGCAGTGGGGAAGATGGGTTCCACCATTAATGAAGCTTCACATCAAATAATTGAGAGATGAGTTCATGCATCTAACTTTGGTTTTGAAGAGAAGATATTACTTATGGATCACAACAAACAACTCGTGGAATATATAGGACCAGCCAAAGGACTATATATGCTTTTTCTCAGCCCTTGTACTAAGGAATCTTTTATATACTTTAGCTTTCAGGCATTTTGTTTCCAAGATATTTTTCTGATGTGTGAATCCATTTCATATACTTTCAGCCTCTGATAAAACACCTTTTAAATCTCTCATATATATTCATACATACACTATAAATTGTGTGACTCACTCCATATTCTCTGTGATTCACAAACATTATATTGCATTAAATCCAGTTTGTCATTGTAGAATATCAGTGTGTGTCTGTATATGTGTGAATACAGTATTCAAATGAAGTTTTGATGAATTGGGTGCCTGGCCTCATCATAGGAACATGGCATGCCTCTAGACTCAAAAGATGCTTATAAAAATACTTATAAATCACCCATTAACAATGTTATTATATCGGCAATGGATCTGAAACTCACAAACTTGTGGGAATTAGTCTCAGTGCCCATTGCAATAATGAGCACCAAGAGCTGCTCAATACAATGAGATTTACACAGTTCAAGTAAAATTTTAATGATTCAGATTTAATATTTTAAAATGATGTTTTACAAACAAAAGAATATTTTTAAAAAAAACTGATAGTTAAGAAATTGTCTTATATTAGATTATGTACACATTAAATTATATTTTTAAAAAAATCAAAAGTAAGAAAATCAAATCTCATCCATTCAAATTAGATTTAAACGATCTATAATGATGATTAGTTCTTGATATTCATCATTACTGCGATTAGCACTGAAACTGGCTCCCAAACTTATGTGTTGTGAATCAACTCATTACCAATTGATCAACCTTTGTTGGCCTACAAACTTCTAAGCATACTAACTATAATCCACGGGATAATTAACTTGAGTATGTTTTTAATATTTATACATACATATATAAATAAATTGATTACATTTTTATTTATATATCGAATCTTTTTCCCCCTAGAGTTCCAGCTTTCTGCTTGCAAAGCAATTTTTTTTTTTTTTTGGTGTTGCAAGCTGCACAACAAGAGCAATAATTGTGAGAGTATCAATCATTGGTGGGCTTTTTGGGTGCCCTAACTTGAAATTATTATTTAATTTGGCAGCCACTGCAACCATAGTTGGAGATGGGGACGATGAACAAGTGCCACTTGACTTTGATTGGTGCTATGATCCTCCGTCATTGTAAGTTTGAATTTCTCCAATTTTACGTAATTTTTTAACTTTGTATAAGCAACGCCATCACTAATAATGCTTCCACCATTCCAACAATATAATTCTTCAAAATTATAATTACCTACTTTCTTTAAACTTCGTATTATATATATGTGAGTGGATATTTATTTATTTAGGATCACTCTCATCTCTTTTGTCTCTGTTCATGTTTGTTTCTTTATTAAAGGTCCCTTTGCCTTATAAAAAAAACATCAATTTGTGAATTAGTTAAACCTATAAATTAAGCAATTCATATCAAGCACCCCCCCCCCCCAAATTATACATATATAAAATCTATTTTGCCTAATTTTCAGCTAAAAAAGTATAGTAAAATAACCAATTTTTGCTTACCAATATCACTTTTTAAATTCCCATTCAACCAAGAATCATATCAAAATGGATATTCTGCATTATCACAGTTCTTCTAGCCTTTAATGTAAAAATTATTTATTTAATTTAGAAAAATTAATTAAAAAAACTAAATAAATTACTTAATTATAATATGTGACCCGACCTCTTTAAAATATGTTGTATAGCATTGGATATTTGAAGAAAAATGATAAATGTAATATATAAAAGAAAAAAATGTCTTAAATTTAGAACCAAAATTAACCCCAAACTAAATCATACATTTAGGATTTGAAAGTATATTGCAAGGAATGCAATATAGAGTGAGGGGAAACACAACACGGCCTCAAATATTAACAAGTTGTTCGTCTACTTTTTTATTTTTAATTAGCCTCACTAAAATATTTTTATATTAGTAATCGGTATATGGAAAAAAAATAGAATACGAGCGCTAGTGATAAATATTTTAGGACAACAAATGTAACTTAACCCTATATCATGGTTGCTAAACCCGGACCGGACCAGCCCGGAAACCGGCGAACCGGCCGGTAAACCAGTCCGGTCCGGGTTGACATTTAAAAAAAAAATTTTACATTTTTCCTTTAGAATTTCATACTATAAGTTTAAAATTTTCAATTTCTCACCGGTTTGATCCCGGTTTAGCTCCGGTTTGGCCCCGGTTTGACCAACTGACCCTTAACCCAGTACCCCGAACGGTTCAATACCCGGTCCGAGTTTTAATACATTGCCATATATATATATATATATATATTCATATTGAGGTTGAAAAAGTAAATTGCCCTTTTTTAAGGGAACTTGAAAGTCAATGACATGACCACAACTATATATATATATATATATATATATCAATAAGTAAGCATGAGGGCATCGGAGTGGCTAATGGGAAGATCTAGCATATGGATGTATACTTTAAAAAATGGCTAGCAAATAACTAAAATTGACATGAATTTGGCGGCAAAGATATGAAATGGTTCCCACTATAAAGTTGCTCTCGTCACAATGCAACATGTCCTAATGTTATTTGTAAGGCCTTCAATATTATAAGTCAATTTGTTGTGCCGTCCAAGTTGAGATGATCTAAGACTTTTTTTTCCCTCCAGTTCTTGTTATTCTTATTTCTTTTTCTTTATTTAAGAATTTGAAGATATTTTTTCTCTTATATTTTATTCTAAATTACATTTTAAAAAAATCATAGAATCGTAATGACTGCTCAACCAGCAACGAAGGGTACAAATTGTTGTTGTTCAGCACAATCATTAAATAACTTTAATGTAGTTAAGGACATAAAATATGGGACAACGGAATTGTTCCTCTGTTGTGTTGTGGATAGTGGATACATTCGTTATATAATTCAAGGAACGTGAACTCCATTCATCATTTCATCCAATTAATCTCAACCATTAATTGAATATTCACTGTAAGAAATCACTATATTTTTGTTTTATCAGCAAGTAAGAAATCACTATATGAATAGACCATGTTACCAAATTAAAAATATATAGCTATCAATGTATCAGCGTATAATTAATATGAAGGTCAAAAATGTTTAATTAATATCAATATTTCAATTTTTTTTTTTTGCCAGTAATATTTTTCAATATTATTCCAGCCAAAAAAATATATCAATATTGTTGGAGAAAGACACACCTATATTTGCACCCATATATTATACACAAGCATGATATTATAAAATAACGCGGCCAATGGCCCATTTTGATTAGATTACGTCAACGTAATTTGGAGGAGATTCTCAGTATTTAAAATTATTAAAACACATTTTAACGATTTGATTACTTTTTTTTTATTATTAGATTAAGGATTTCCCCTCGAGGCTTAGAAGGTAAAGGGTTATCACCTCTTCTAGTAAATGGACTCTCTGGAATTTGAATTTGTATTCTCCTTCTTACGGGGTGAGACCTCTTACCATCTCGACTAACAACTTGTTGGTTTTATTACTTTAATATATATAAATATATGTTCTCTCCTTATCATAAGGTACTTCCAAGTTCGATTCCTACTACCTCAATGTGTCCAAGAGAGATGGTTAAGTGATTATATTTATTTGAAAACAAAGTTTTTAAATTTACTCATATTCAAAACAATGAATTACGTCTGAAAAAGTTAGAAAAAAAAATTGTATCAAACTTTAGATGGAGAAGATTTTGAGAAAAAAAATAATTAAATACAAATTTAGTGACAATAAGGACTACTCATTCTTTTTAAAAAGTGTTATATAGTATAAGGACCGATGAAGTATACATTAGCTTGCTACATTACTTTTCTCAACTTTTTTAAAAAAAATTTAAAAAAATGTCATTTTAATTAAACTACCCTTTCTTCACATCATCAATATTTTTTATAAATATTCAATTTTTAATTATATTTTTAATCCTTAACTTTTACCGATACTCCATTTATGCTTCTCTTGAGCTAGTTTTAGGTAGCTTTTGTGTTTATGCTTTTGCGTTTATGCTTTTGCAATAGGCTCTCCACCTTTGCCACAAGTAATTACCGCATTAATTAGAGTTATTTATTTATTTCACGGTCTTTTCATATACAAATATTGTTGAGAATTATTTTAGGACAAAAATATACTGTTCGTGAAGCTTCTGTTTTCTTTTAAATTTTATTTAGCCTTTGTTTCATTTGTAAAATTTTGTCTTAAATTAGATTTTTATGAGTTTTATAATTGAGATTCACTTTATTTGAAAAATTTTAATTTAACTCGACATAGAATCCATTTTTTTCCTTAGAGTTTGAAATGAGTTACACTATCTATTAAAAACAAGGTAATTTTATACAAATTTTATTATATTGGTGATGATGATTGATATGATCATCTTACAACTTGACTTTAATGTCATTAAAAATATTCAAATATTCTTCTCCTTTTATTTTTAGTTTTTCAATTGTCTATTAATTGAGCACGTAAGTCATCACCTCATGAACCACGATACTCCCTCTGATTTTTAATATAAGATATATTTAAGGAGTTAATTTTGATCCTAAATATAAGATATGATTTTCATCAATTTTTTTCTAATTTACCTCTATTGATGTCCCCTTCAACCATAATCAAGGAGGAGAGGGATTGAGAGAATTAATGAATATGACTATGGTATTTTAAAAAATACATGTCATATTAACTGACTTAACTAATTTTTTTAATAATTAAATTAGGTAAATATGTCTTATATTAAGGACAAGAGAAATAATTTCTATTCATTTCAGAGGTTTAATATTATCAGTCTTATTCTTCTAGAATTTTCGAGTGCACATTGATTAATTGATCGGGAGTTGAGTCCCAGTGGTCATAACCTTGAATCCATACAAATAGTCATTTGGAAAGTATTTAAATAATTTTTCATTATTAGTCAAAATAAAAAATTTATGAAATGAGTACCGAAAAAATTAAAACAAAAGCACAAATTTTGGTAAAACCAATTATAATACAAAGACAAAATTTTTATTTTAACAAACTAGTCCAGGTCAACTTAATTAAACCGTTAACAACTTAAATTAAATCTAACTTAGTCAATCAACAACTTAATTAATTTAAGGGATAATTAATATGAAGTCCTTACAATTTTAACTTATTTTTTATCGATTCCTATGGTTTTCAATAGAGCATAATGAAATTGTATGATTCATGTAGCCGACCCCATTTAATGGAATAAAAGCTTAATGACGATATGGTTGTTTCTAGAGTTGATAAATCCAATCTCAAATATCTAGTAGAACACAAACTAGAGAAAGGAACAGACCATATGGATATGAGATTTGCCCTACAAATGGATGAGTGGAAGGGTAATAAACATAAGTTGAGTAGAATGATAATTTGAGAGGCCATAATTAATTAATGAAAGTGGGGTAGGCACGTGTGTGGCATGAATTAAAGGAAAAGTAGCTTTGAGAAGAAGATAAAAATAAAATGTCACTTTAGATTAGGTTGGCAGGGACTGCCAAGCTATGAGAACGGTTCAAAGTGCTCTCTACGTCAATCTGAAATGATTTCTTATTATTAATTGGGAGAATTATATTTAGATCCCAAGGAAGGAAAAAAATGAAGAAATAATCCCTATAGATTGTAAAATAAAAAAATTGTCCCATTAACAATTTCATGAGCCTGTATTGATAATTCATTAACAACTCTATGAGCCTGTATTGACAACTCCTTGGGACCATTTTTTCATTTTTTTTTTTCTTGGGACCTGAGTGTAATTCTCCCTTATTAATATATATTTTTCCAAATTATAATAAAACAAATGTACTTTTGTTTATATATAATTTTACACGACAATGTTCCTTTCACTCTGATCATTGCTCGTCCTTGTTCTCTCCATTATTGGCCTTTCTTCTCCCAATATATCTTCTTATTGACCTACCCAATCTCCTCACCCCCAGATTTACTTTTCCACTCCCCATATATATCCAAAAATAACTTGTAACTTTCCAAATTTAAACCTCTAAAAATTATTCATTTTTTCAAACGATGTTTTCACAAAATTCATAAATTAATTGGTTGCTTTTAAGTCCTGTTGTTTAAAAAATTTTATTTACAAATTTTACTTAAGGAATTACTCTCTTTAGTCTTAAATATAGGTGTCTTTTAGAAGAAATTTTTTATTTATAATATAAGTTACTGGATGGTTATTAATGAACTTAATTTTTTTTTCCAAAAATTACCCTAAATTACTATTTATTATGAGAAGACAAGAAGGCATGGCCAAAAAAGAATTCGAGGACTTGAAGACTAATATAATGTTTCTCTATATTCTTGAATATGAGCAAAGTCGAAAAAATATTTTATTTTTTAATAAAGTTAATGAGTCAATCATCTCTTATTTATTGTAATGAGGCATATTTAGATACTTAGGTGTAACTTGTAATACGGAAGGGAGGAAGAGGTACAAAAATAAAATTGATATATTACTTTTGATTCTTAATATAAGAGCCAATTTATTAAACTGGATAGAATGGTTGACTAAGAAAATTAGTTTTGTCAGTTAATTATTTGTAACAAATACAGGTTAGTATTCTTAAGAAACCATCTTTGACCATGATTAATTACCTTTAGATAGAAACTGCTTAGTAAATGCAATCAATAAAGAAACTTTGAGTAAAAAAGTTAGAAATTTGATAAACAAAATGGATTGAGGGTCTTATATTTAGGATCAAATCCAACCTGAGCGACTTTTATACTAGATATAGGTGGTACATAGTATAATTTGTCAACTGAATTAATCTTTTGATGAATTATTTAATTTGGACATGGCCCTCAGATGTAGAGAAGAACAAACCAAGTTTCTTTTGCCTTGCCCATAAAAATTTAACAAGCCGAGATAGCTGTCAGTAATAATCCCATTGTTTGAAGGTATAATTAATTAATTTAATATGCTTAATAATTTCAGGTTAATTAAAAATAGTTGAGCTGCGCATTAAACAATATGCAAAAGACAGAAAAAGGTTCTCCATGAGTGATTGGTGTCGTCTGAACACTACTGCACCAGAAAGCGGACCAGGATGACATAGACAAGAACACTAAACAATAATAACCAAATATTATATATATATTGCGTGATGTGTGAACATTTTGAAATATAAGAAGTTCCCAGATGCTAAAAACAAAAGTTGAAGAAGAAAAATATGATTAGGGTTACGACATTTTTCCCGTGACTGAAAATAAAAATAATACTAACATGCATGTTTTCCATCAGATCCGATCACAGTTTATATCGTATACTGTTCGTTGCTGTAGCTTTCTCAGCCAACCAAACTTCACCTACTGGTCTGAAAGCCAAGCCCCTTCTCTCTCTCTCTCTCTCTCTCTTGTAATTGAATACCTAACAAACTCCCCCATTGGTGGCTCAAGAGCTCCAATAATAGTCACATAACTATAATATATATTTATATCTATCAATAATCATACAAATGTGTGTGTGTGTGAATATAATTATATAATAACGAAGAGGTCACGATCAGAGCCAACCCAGGTGGCTGGAATTATTGTGGGGAAGTGGAAAGAGTGAAAGGGAACTTTCAAGAGACAGAGCCAAAGGGGAGCTTAGCTAGCACTGTGACTACGTACAACAAACTGCTCATATTTTTCACAAATATAAGGGTCCATGCTTAGTTGTATTCTACAGCACAATAATTGCTTTTCTTAATCGGTAATATAAATATTCCTTAGTATCTATATATAGGTATCTAAATTTGTTTCTCTCTGATTATAAAAGTATATATGATAATAAAAAAGGACGGCTCCATACATAAAACTCCTATCATGTGGGGTTTAGGGAGAGATATATTTATGCAATCACTCAGTATATGATCATACTTGGTATACAATAAAATTAGACCCAAAAATTATTTTTTTTAAACATGCAAGATTTGGATTTTTAATTTATTATGTATTATACTACAAAAATAAGTGAATTAGCGACAAAATTTAGTGATGAAATTGGATTATTTCATCATCTAATACACTATCCCCAACTAAATAGCGACATAATTATATTCCGTCTATAAGTCAATTCAGAGGCGGAATTTCATTGATAATAAACTTTTTTTTGTTTAGTGAAACATTTGCAACCACTGGATATTTTAGCTAGTAATTTATCATTACACTGTTTTCCAATAAAAGAAGAATGAAAAGAGTTAAAAAGTTACATATAAACACCCACCCAAGATAAAAATTATATTGAAAAATCTTAAAATTTCAATTTTCAAAGAAATAAGAAATTATTATCAGAGATAAATTACTGGCTGAATTATTTTAAAATTATAACTGTCGATTTTTTTCCAAAAATAAAAAATAAAGGTACCTCTGAAGTTACTGGAAGTTACAACTTTCTCAGAATTAAAAAAAAAAAAAATCTTTGAACTAGTTGTTTTTTTATTAATGAAAAATAATGGGTGTTTAGAAGAGGCATTGAAAGAAGGATCTTTTGTGTGGAATTAATATTAGAGTTAGCATCTGGTTTGATCTGCTGGGTTTTGTAGTTTTGCCAAGGATGCAATCTTAGGTTCCAATTATTGGTTCCTTATGAAATTAAAATAAGATGAGAGAAGCAGACGTGTGATGGTGTTCTTAAGAATTGTCATTTTCACTTAATTATTGACGCCTCCGTCATTATCTGTCTCTTAATTAATTATCAAATCCAAATATGAACACCACCATGCACATCCTGTCAACATGCTCCAATCAACAAGGCAACCACCCCAGCTTTGGGAAATCCATTTGTTAATCAATCCCATTTTTCTATATAATTAATATACATTCTTAAAATGTGTGTGTGTGTGTGTGTGTGTGTGACAATTAATTAATTAATTAATTAATTAATCAATCTCATCTAGATGGAAGCTTGATATATACTACTCTATGGCTAGCTAGCTAACTTTGAGTGGAAGAGAGATCACTAAAAATATATTAATTTTTATTGACAAGCGATGATACTATATATGTCCTCAATAATGGAGTTCCTAATCTAAAATTCTCCCAAAGATAATTAAGCAATCATGGATGCTGACATATTTATCTTGCTCAATCTGCTTAAGAGATACTACCTCCGGTCCTAATTATAAGACAAGATTGACTTTTTTTGGAGAAATTAATTGGCTCAATTTTGTCTGAGAAATTAAGGAAACTAATTAAATTACTTTAGAGTATTTATATTTTTAATATCCTTAGATTATATATTAATTTATTAGTAAAATTAATTAGTTTAGAGGAAAAAATAAAAATATAAGTACTCTAAAATAATTTAATTGGCTTCCTTAATTTCTCCAAAAAAGTCAACTTTGTCTTATAATTAGGACTGGAGAGAGTATACTACATTGGATTTTTTTTTTATTTTGATTTCGTATATTTAATTAAAGATTACTTGGTTATGCGCTAGCTTGCTACCTACATTATATTACGGTGATTGGTTGCTTCATTATGATTGTCTTTGGATCCTGCATTCCATACAATCTTAAAAATATTAAGTTGATAACACATGAAGTCTTAATTAGTTTATTGTTGGACGGATTTGTATTGACCATTATATAGTCTTGTGTTGGTTAATACAAGATCTATATAACTAAATTTGATTAGATTAAGAACGTTAGATTAATTTAGTTCATTATAATAAATATGACATGTTTTTTCTAAAACACCTTAATTATCTTCCTTAATTCCCTTCCTCTCTCTCATATTCAAGGAAGTATATCAATATAAGGTAAATTTGGGAAAAATTAATAAATATGAAAAATATAGATTTTAGTTTTAGGATCAAGATCAACTCCTCAATTAATTAGGTCATACATTAAGGATCAGAAGAGTGTATAATGATGATGATTTGGTTGAGTTAAAGTAACTCAATTATTTAATAATTTTTGTATGAATCATATATATATGTATAATTTTGAAATTTGGCCTCTGCATTTCTTATCCTGGCCTTTTTTATTTTTAGTTTAATTTTGTTGAGTCATTTGAATTAAATAAAATTTAATTTATTTTTTAAATTAAAGCAATAATTATTATTGAAAATTGTTTGTTAAAAGGTATTATTATTATTGTAATTTTGAGAAATATCAAATATTGAATAGGGAATTATGAAGTTGAGGCGACTTAATTAATAGAATAAGATTGAAGAGGAAAATTACTTCTCCCATCCTAAATATAACATCTATTTAAGAGTTTTGATTTGGTCTTAAATATGAAAGATTTCATTTTTTTTCTCTCACATGAAATTTGTCAGCTTCATAATATTCTTATTTATTGAAATTATTTTATTATCTACGCTCATAAAATTTTAAATATTAAATGATGGGTGATTCTCAAAAAAGTTAGAAAATTTCTCATATTAACTATAAATAAATTAATTTACGTTTTTTTAATTCTATGAATTAATTAAAAAAATATATTATACTATTTAAGATCATCGGGGGATAATTTATGAATAAGGAAGGGTAATGAAAGAGGAGATATTTAAATTAAAGGGGTTAAATTTTTTATAAAAAAAAAGGGAAAACAGCTGTCGGGAAATAATGATGTTCACGTGAAGATGCTACTCACTGTTAGGTGAGGCCATCAACGTTCACTCACAACGAAACCCAAATCACTATAGTTACTACAATACAACTCATCATCTCAATCACCCATTTGTATGCCCTTACTTCCCCTTAGTAAATTCTCCCTCCGATATTTTTTATAAAAAACATTATCTCTTATAAAGATAATCTTTAATATAAGGAACAATGTTTTTTTGTGTCTGAAATTTTAAATTGATCCTTTTATTTTTACTCAATTTAAATATATATCATTCATTATCTTTATAATAAACGTTCACTCATTATCTCTCATGTATTTTTTTTTTTTTTTTGCCATCATATTATCTTTATTAATAGAGATCTAATTGAAAAAGAATGTGCATATTTTATATATTTATTGCTATTAACTAATATTTTAAACTATTAAACTTTAATAATTATATTCTTTATAAAATAGATCAGAAGGAGTAATATGATCAGAAGGAGTAATATATTGTATTCTACCACCTACATCTAATCCAACTAATTAATAATAAAATAAATATATGACGCCAGGTCCATATACTATAAACCATTTATGAAGCAAGAAATAAAGGATGCATTTTTTTTTTATACAAAAATTTTAGAAAAGGGATTGGACTCACCTACAATCCAAAAACAGGGCGAAATCTCTCTTTCTTCTTGATTATACCAATGTTAGACAGAATGAACCGTTAATTACCTTTAGACATTTGCTTAGATATTAAGAAGTTAAGATGTCTCACCCAATACATCGATTAACTCCAATATCGAACTCTTTCTCTTTGCCCAGAGTGTTGGACCCTTTACCAGTTGATGACGAGGTAAGAAATACAGGATGCATTGATGAGCGGCTATTAGACTTTGGTGAGCTTCTGAGAAGGTTCATAACAACGAAGTTAGTAGGCAGTCACATGAGGTGAAGGGATTGATGATTTCGATGCACATAATTAATTAATTAAGGAAAGGTCTTATAGATATTGGGACCATGTTGATCATGTGGCGTGGCAAAAGGAGCAGCCACTTGGAGATCTAAAAATATCTAAACATGTATAATGCTCCTCTCGTACTATTTATGGGCAGAGAGGGGAGATTTTTTTTCTTCTCATTTGTAAGTCATTTTATTTTGAGATCATTTTTTATTTTCTGTGATGTAGTTAAGGTGTCCTGTATTATGGACCGAGATAGTAGTAATCATATCTGTACGACACTTTTCTAACACCAACCTTCTAGAACTGTCCAGATGGCCCTTCCAACAATCTCATAAACTTCCAAACCGACCCATATTTGTTACTCCTTCCGGTCATAATTATAAAATAAAGTTGATTTTTTTGGAGAAATTAAGGAAGCTAATTAAATCACTTTAGAGTATTTATATTTTTAGTATCTTTATATTATATATCAGTTTATTAGTTAAATTAATTAGTTTAAAGAAAAAAATAAAAATAAAAATATTCTAAAGTGATTAAACTGGCTTCCTTAATTTATCTAAAAAAAATCAACTTTATTTTATAATTAAGACCGGAGGGAGTAGTATAACTATTCTATTTCATTCATTTATATTTATAATATTTGTGCCATATCGCCAAATATCCCATGAAACTCGTTGTTCGCTTCCGTGCAGTCTGATCAATTTGTCCCAAAATATCTTTGGTGAAATGTCGATATTTTGGAGTGCTTTAAATTATTACCACCGTTAAAAACAATTTCACTAGGGTTACTTTAGTTAGAGACACAACTCTCCTTGCTTTGAATTAACCTTACCAAATGTGACTTAAGTTGAGGGAGGCTTTTATTGAAAAAAAAAAAAGAAGTCAATTTAACATCCACTTGTTCTGATGATGCATATTGAAAAATCAATTTTAGAATATCTAAACAAGAGAAAAGCCAGAAAAAGTCAAAAAAATTGTTTCAATTTCTTTGAAGTAACTTTTGAGTAAAATGTCAAATATCCCAAGTATCGTGCTAAATACTTCCTCCGATTCTTAATATATGATATATTTAAAGAGTTGATCTTGATCCTAAATATAAGATATGTGTTTCATATTTATTAATTTGTTCATAATTTATCCCTATTGATGCTCCCTCAATAATAATTAAGGAGAGAGATGAATGAGAGAATTAAAAAAGATGATTCCGTTGTTTTAAAAAATACATGTCATATCAACTAATTTAATTAATTTTTTTAATTTAATTAAATTAAATAAATATATTTTATATAAAAAACAAGAGAGAGTATTAATTTTGACGAAGCGAACGTGGTGCCAAACACTTTGAGGTTTGAGCTGTATGCAACTAGTTTGTCCTATGTAATGTCATTATTCATTACACTTTTGCCTCATCAAAAGCTCGTTTCTTTAGGGGAAAAAAACGTGTCCCCCCGCAACTTTACAACTTCCCCATTTTCTTTTGCTCACTGAATTTGGGTTAATTGTTTTCCCTCTTTTATTTTTTTAATCTTGATTAACCCTGTTAATTGCTAGGATTTTGCTTTGTGATATGATTTTATCTTTCTTTATGCGGGTGTCTGGTTGGTCATGTGTTTGCCTTCTATTGCAGGTTAATTTTGTTCGTGTTGAAGGTTGGCTTAGCTTATTTATACTATGATTAATGCTTCCCTAGGGTTTTTTTATCAAATTCCCGTTGGCTTTTCACTAGAGGTGGTAATATGGTCCAGCCCAGTGGGTTCGGGCTAACCTATCACGGGTTAAAATCATATAGGTTCGGGCTCAAAAGAACCACATCAATATGGGTTGGCTAAACCATAACCGCTGGGTTAGCGGGTTGGGTGGGCCAACCCATATTTTTTTTTTCAATTTTTTTAACAATATACTAAGAGTTTTTTCTACACATCTAAACCATAACAAAATTAAAAATATATTACAAATTAAACATTCATCACAAATTCATACGTAATAAAATAAATATAAATCCACAAGCCATTAATATAACTCAACAATAATCAATGATTAGTTAATATTAAAGGTGTTTCAATTTGAAGCATGATGTGAAGCCATATCTTAAGTTCGATCACTTTACTTTTGCACAAGTAAATCCGCCACTGCTACAAATAATAAAATAAGATGAAAGATAATATTATGCTAATTTTAAATAAATGAGTAAATGACAATAAAATAAATGAGTAAATATAATTATATTATCATCATCAATAACATCTTCCGTTAGGAAACCAAGCATCCAATTATGCGTACAAATAAGGGCTTGAACATTATCAGGAAGAAGAGAACTTCTATATTCTGTGAGAACTCGTGAACCAATACTAAAAGTTGATTCACTAGCTATTGTAGTTATTGGAATGCTTAAAACATCAGACACCATCTTTGAAAAACAAGGAAAATGAGTAGAGTCAGTCTTCCAATAATCTAAAACTTCCATGTCTATATATCTTACTTCTTAGCTCTTGGTTTATATAAAAAAAAATATAGACCGGCCCACCAACCCGGTAGTTCAACCTGTCACGGGTTGGGACCATATGGATTCGGACCTAAAAGAACCGCTCCCAAATGATCCCAGATTTTAAAAACCCAACCCGTCACGGGGGTTGGGACCATATTGATTTAGCCCACAATCTCTGTAATATCCCGAATTTTGGGATTGGAAGCTTTGGAATAAGCCTAAATTGAGTGGACTACTAAGCCCCGATTTAGTAGATGTCCCAAATATATTCCCTAATGATTCTAATATCTTTGGGGTATTAAGAAAGTAAAATGGTGAATTTTGGAGAATATAATTATGTTTTCGATAAAATTGCCTATGAGGCAGTGAGCTTATCATAAGGTTTTTGAAGACTAAATGATAAGTAAAAATTGTGAAATTTTACAGGATGAAAGTAGACATCCTAAGCTTTAATTTGATAGGTCATATGAATCAATTAGAGCTATACACAAAGAGATATGAATTTTTGAAGTTAGCCCAGAAAAACTGGAAAGTTTCTGAAACAACATGCAAAGAATGAAATTCTGGGAATTTTGTGATTCCATAAAGTAAAAGTCTATATTTTTCCTTGAAAATACACTCAATAAGAGTTCTATAGGCTTTGGAATCACCTCATTTTGATTTTTCTAGAATTAGTTATGATTTTTCAAAGTTTGGGCAGAAATCTGCCAGAATTTTGTAAAAATCCGAAAATTGAGAAATTATCAAATAAATAAAATATAATATTAGATATTAAAATAAAAAGTCATCATCTTCCTCCCAAGCTCATTTCTGACGTTCAGCAAGCTGCATATAGAGAGAGAAGGTGTGGAATTGTAGAGAGAGAAAGGAGAAGAAAAATCACAAGGTAAGCCGATTTCTCCGACGATTTCGCTCCTAACGCGTATAACTCCGATCCTAAACTACTCCTCTTTGTTCTTTAAGGTTTGGAAAGCTCAAATTTGGTGTTTTCAAAGTTAGGGTTTTCTGCCATTTTTGGGAAAATCTTGTTGGAGCTTGAGGTAACTTCCAAACCTTCGTATATTGACTATTCTAGCTGCTGTGGGCAATTTAATCGGTGAAATTTCGCCGGATTGCCATTGGTTTTAATTTTTGGAAATGGGTTTCCCTAGGGGTTATGCTGCCCAAATTGATACTAAATGGTAGTTGTAACCTAATGGAATAGTCAATAAAGTGGTTAAGAGTAGAAAGGAACGTGTTTACGGAGCCAAAACCGAAAAACCCCAATTTTCCCTAAATTCCCATATATTTCGGCCAGCACTATAAATGGGCCTTAGAGTTGGATTTTCAATGATTTGATGGTTCCATTGGATTCAGGAGGGAAAATTAGGTGGGGTTACAGTTGGGCACTTTTTCAGAAAAGGCCGAGAAAGCATAATTACGGAAACGCCCCTAAAACCCTAAAAGTAGGGCTGCCAAGGGCAATTTTGTAATTTTACATTGAATTTGATAATTCCGAGTCCGGAAATGGATTCTCTGGGTGAAAATATGTCAGGATAGCCCAGGTTAGAATTTCGAGAAAAGTACAGCCGGACCGGGTATGATGGGGCCGGGTCCCCGAGGGTATTTTAGTAATTTTTCAAGATAGACTCATATAACCCCCAGAAACACTATGGAAGTGTCTAAATAGTACATTTGACATTGTAGGATCGAATATGGAGCCCCGAGCTGTTTGCACGAAGATCGAGGCACGCGTTTCGAGGCGGAAAAGGGTTAAGGTAGGGGACTTACCTTTCTTGCATGTATTTGATATATTTGCTTGTGTAGTGATATATGTGATTGCTTTACTTGATTGTGTAGAGCATATTTGAATAAATGAAGCTCTGTTTCTGTTTTCGCTGTGGCCATAGTCTTGTTGTATGAAACGTTGAGCATGCAGAAATGTCATTATGGGGCATACATCTAGATAAAGCTAACATGTCATACACATAGCATCTATCATGCATGCATTATGGTATCTGTTTCCTACTGAGATTCTCTCGAATCTCACCCTCCCCTACCAACAATTTAGACAGGAGAAGACAAAAGATATGTTGAGAGCAAAGAAGAGAACTACACGAGGGGTTTGCAGTGGCGGAACAAAGTCAGGAATATGTCTTTGTTTTACTGGGATGGGTTTAGATACCCTAGTAGCCTTGTACGGCTACATTATTTGAATTTATCAGGTATGAACCCCTCGGGGGATATTATGTAATTATGTACATATTATCAGTATAGTTATGCTATTCCTGTGTTGCCTACCGAACCGCATATCGTTTTCCGCGAATACTCTGATAAATGTGAAATTAAAATAAGGGCGTGACAATCTCACCCCATATTACCAACTCAACTTTTCCCCCTCTTGTCATAGGAGTGTTTGAAGTTGCTTCTATTACTACAGCATTATTAGCATAAGGGGGTGGGCTCGGGAAAGCACGTCTTTCGATAATCATCCTGCTTTTTCCTTTGATCATAGTAGAATGAAAGCTGTCTTCCTCACCTTTAACATGCAAGGTTATGGCTTTATTGGTCTTTGTTTTATGTTCTGGCATTGTCTTTAGATTATTAGTGTGTGATGGCTTTAGAGTTTGTATTGGGAAAATACCTATGTCAAGTTCTTTAATCACATAAGACCAAATATTCTATTTTTGAATTATTATCATTTAATTATAAATACATATTAAAAAATTAATTAGGACATATGATCTTATGTGATCAGAAAACTTGACGAAATAGATATAAAGAACTTGATGTAAGTATAATCATTTATATCCAAGGGCTGGTCTATCTCTGGGTTTAATTCTCTGTTTTTTGAGTCTGTACTTGATTTCATATAATGAAGATTTTCTTCCGGTCATCAATATATATATATATATATATAGTATATATACATATCCTCCGATTTTTTATACATTGTAGAGTATATTTTACCATTTAGCATTTAGATGACTGTGTAATTTATTTATTTTCTTTATTGACAAGGTTTGAAATTATTGACACTGCCTACATTATGTGAAGGTGTGATCGTAATTTAATTTGAATAAAGAGTTAAAAACAACAAGGAGTTGAAGATTGATATATAATTAATTGTCGTTGTTGAGTTAATAAATTGGCCAAGAATTATCCTCCACCCTCGCAACACAGGTGGCAACATATCAACTAGCCCAGAGGTTCCTTCCACATGAAGGACAAGAACCACGTCTTTTTGTTTTTTTTTTTTGGTCACAAGGGGGAAAAAACGAAATGAAGGAGATTGAATATAGACCATGTATTTTTTTTTTTGGACCTGGAATATAGACCATGTATTGACTTAAAGAAATTGTGGCCTAAATTTGAGATATGGTAGTAAATCTTTCTTTTTTGTATATTTATAAAAGCTTTTTTTTTTTTTATAAATACAAGTCTAGGCTGTCTAGGTGAGTTAGTGGAGTAAACTACTTTTGTATTCAAAGAGTGCTCATAAAAGCTTCGTACCGTCCTTTTTATAAGAAATTTTTTGGGAGAATAACAGTGAAGTCCCAAGGAAGAGGAGAAATGAAGAAATGGTCCCTATAGATTGCAAAATGAAAAAATGGTCCCATGGAGTTGTCAATACAGGTTCCTGGAGTTGTTAATGACAACTCCAGGAGCCTGTATTGACAACTCCATGGGACCATTTTTTCATTTTGCAATTTATAGGGACCATTTTTTCATTTTTTTTCCTTGCATGGGACCTAAGTGTAAATCTCCCAGATTTTTTTATTTAAAATGAATGGATAATTAAAATTAGTTAAAAATAATATATATATATATATATATCAAAAGTATTATGTTGTTTTAAATATATAACTATTTATGAAAAGAGCATAAGAGAGATAATATGTATAAAATATAAGAGAGAATTAATAATAAATGATTAAATGAAAGAAAATTTGTAATAAGTGGGAGATAATTAATATAAAGATATGATTTAATAATGATGAAAAAAGAAAAGGTAGTTTAAATTTTAAGACACAGGAGAAAAGTTGCTTATATTAAGAACTAGCCCCAAGAGAGAGAAATTTGCTTAGTAAAAAACACTGAAGGGAGTAGTTGTTATAAACTGTTTGTAATTAACAAGAGATTTTCACATCAGTAACGTATTTACAATTTTTGAACCCTTTTTATTGGGTGTTTTACTTCTTCATTAATTTAAACCAAACACACACATTTACGCATAACGATTGCTTCTTCCATTTCCATTGTTTCTTATTCAATTTATAGCAATTTAATGAACATTTAAAACACTCCATCTTCTAGTTGCTTCTATCATTTTGACATTACTACCTTGTTCAAGTATACGCGTAACTTCTCTTATATTTTTATTCCTATTTTGGGAGGATTAGTAGTACGCGTAAGTTTGCATAATTAAAAAGAAAACAAAATACGCGTAAGTCAATATATATATATATATTCAAAATAGAATTTTTCATAGCAGGCGCGTTAGGGAGAGGGGTGTCTTCATTGATTTTTATCTCCATTTACTCTCCATTAAGGATATTTATTATTAGATCAACTTTTAATGGTTGAAATTTAATAATATGTAAATAATATCATTATAATAAAAATATATCATGATAAATTTCAATCATTGAAAGTTAATATAATGATAGATATACTCAATGAAGGGGGAAATCAATAGAGACACCTCTCTCCCGACGTGTTATCAATTTTTTTTTTTTAAATAAGAGAACATGTGTTTTTAAGTCCATCCAGCATCCACGAGCTGATCAAAAAGAATATAACTTTTTTTTTTTTTTTTTTTGTGAGCACGGTATCCCAGGACAAGCCATCTTTCAGGCATATCAACGGCCCCAGACTAATCCGTTCGACCCGTGATAGGCACCCTATAGGTGAGGAAGTCTGGCCAGTGGCAATTTTCCATTCCCAAATCTCGAACTCAAGACCCTTGGTTAAGGGAGGAGGAGCCCAACCGCTCCACCCCTTGCACCTGGTTTATAACTTTCTTTGTTTGCCTAATTCATTGCATGTGTTGGCTTTGTTTCTCTCTCTCACCATTTCATAATATAAATAATGAGTTAATAATGACAGAATAAAGTATATACGGGCAAACAGATCCTTTTCTCAAACGCCAAGTGCCCACCACAACCTTGACTGAAATTGCGTGTTTCCAACCCTTGTTATACTTCCTTATTAAATTTAATGACATGAATTTTACCTTCACAACGTGTACTATAAATTAAGGAAAAATCAGTTTTTTCGATTCAAACGTGATTTTGATGACGGTGGACTTTTTCTTTGAACATTTTCACTTCTCTCAATTATTTACCAAGTTCATATTGGACTAATTCTTTTTCAACATTGTTGACCTCAAAATATTATTATTTTTTAATTTTATTTATAAGAGCTCGATAATTAAATTACGTGATTTAAGAAAGTTATTAAAATTAATTAAAATAATAAATATGTCTGAATAAACTTTTTTTTTTCAAAATATGCATTTATTTATGAGGGGATAAGTAAGAGAGAGAGAAAGTAAATATAAGTATTACCAACCTTTCAATTAATATAATACATATAATTAATGAGGGGCAAAAATTAAAAAAAAAAACTTATTAAATGTTTAAAGAACTCTTGTCGGGATCTTATTAAAAGAATAACTGTAATTTAAATTTTGGACTTTTATAAAAAAAGACCGGAGAGAGTATTTTAATATTTTTTTTAAATGCTAAATTCCCAAAGGGATATGAGAAGAAAAGTGGACCCTTCTTTTTTTTTTTTTTGGTTTAGAAGGCAAGATCTTCACTGACTGATTCAATGGTAAAATTGGAAATTACTACTCTATTTGGCCCTTAATATAGGGCATATTTGAAGATTTTATTTTGATCCTAAATATAAAACATATTTTTTTTAGTATTTATCAATTTTTTCCTAATTCACTACTATCGATACTTTTCCAACAATAATTAAGGAGGAGAGGGAAAAAAGAAACTAAGAAAAATAACTAGGGTATTTTAAAAAATATATACTATATTACTTACTTTAATTAACTTTCTTATTGGCAAAAAAAATTTAAATAAATTTCTTAATCTAATCAAATAAAATAAACATACCTCATATTAATTACGAGATGGAGTAATACTTATTATAAGTAGTTCCATATATAATTGAAGATGTGAACACAGATTTTGATTCCTGAATGCAGTCCAAAAACTTGACAAAAAATGCTTTATTAGAGAAATGAAGTAGAGAATAAAAAAAATGGGGTGAACCTCGTTGGTCATCAAACGTAATTGAATAAAATAAGCCAATTTTACAATCAAAGACAAGGACGCCCCTCTCCCACAAGCAACTCTCTCTCTATATAAACCCGCCTCTGCCTCTCAAGTTCCTCCCCCCCTCCTCTGCCTCTTCCTTCATTCCTTACTATTGCATCACTCTCTCTACAATCTTTTGCTTCCTTCTCACTCCCAATCAATCAATCAAAACAAGTTTTTCTTTCTGGTATGTTCATGGCTTCTCTAGTTCCTCTGTTTCGTCCTCCATCCTATTGCTACTTCACGTCTCATAGCATATTTCCAAATACCATATGATATTTCAGAAAAGCTCTGTTTATTCTGCTCACTTCTTGGGGTTCACCAGGAATTTCTGTTGGGTTAATCTGTTTTTTTTTTTTTGAAATGCAACCCGTTTTTCTTTCATTTGTAATGTTGATTCTTTAAAAATCTGGCTTTTGTTCTTTCTGTCAAGTCTCAATTTTGTTCCCTTTCTGTGATTCCTAAAAGTTAATGCTCTTTGGAAAGCGGCTGGCTATGTGTAAAGAATTCCTTTCAGAGCTAAAACTTTTTTTCTTGCTTTTTTGAAAGTTTTATTAAGTGTTTTTCACCAATCCATTTCGCTTGCTATGGATTGTCCACTGGGAAAACTGAGAAATCTTTATCATATCTAATTTGAATGGTCCTCCTCATTGTCTGCCTTTGAATATTCTTTTGCTTCTTCTAGTGCTAATCCGATTCGGCACTATTTCTTCTGTTCTTTTTTATCTGAAAATCCATGAAGCTATGAGGATTAAGAAACAAAAGGGAATCTGAGTTCCCTATATAAATTTGTGTTGCATCAAGTTTTTTTTTCATGTGGACTTGTTATTCACTGCTCCATTGCTCTGTTTCTTTAAGGTTCTATTCTGTCTGAAATGGAGTACGAGAATCTCTATAGACAGGCTCAGAGACCAAAATACGATTGCCTTCTTTTCGGTAAATCCCTTAGAAACAGAACATGAATTAATGAAGGAAATGAAGTTCTCACTGTTCTGGACATGACTATAACCATGATTTTTGTGTCGCAGATTTAGATGATACTCTATATCCTCTCAGTACCGGTCTTGCAAAAGCTTGCCTGCAGAATATCAAAGGTATAATTGTAAGAACTAAGAAGTGTTTTTCCCCATACATCACTTATACCTGTCTTTACCTCCATGAAATTTTGTTTGATTTGTACCATTGTTGTTGCAGATTACATGGTTGAAGAGCTTGGCATAGACAGAAACAAGATTGATGACTTGTCCAACCTTCTGTACAAAAACTATGGAACAACCATGGCTGGCCTTAGGGTATGATTCATTTGACCCCCTCCCATGTCTTTCCTGTCATTTTTGCTTCCTCAAAAATGGTTTCTTGTATTCACAGCAATTTCACTCACCTTGTTTGTTCTGTTTTGTATTCTATATAGGCCATTGGATATGACTTTGACTACGATGAATACCACAGGTAGAGGATTCCTTCTCTTCAAATCATTTGTTTGTGTCCATTTCAACAATTTGTGTGTACATTTTGAAAGGTTGATGTTGATTTTTTGAATTCTGATGTTGCAGCTTTGTTCATGGAAGATTGCCTTATGAGAACTTGAAACCAGACCCAGTTCTGAGGAACCTTTTGCTGAGCCTGCCATATAGGAAACTGGTAATTACTAAACCATAAAAAAATAAAAAAAAGTTGTGAGCATGATCCAATTAATCATTAGAGGGACTCTTTATGTTGATGTTGTTTTTTTTTGAGGATTCTTAAAATTGATCAGTTTCATTTTTTTCCTGCAGATATTCACAAATGCAGATAAGGCCCATGCAATGAAGGCACTGAGCAGACTTGGATTAGAGGATTGCTTTGAAGGGATTATATATTTTGAGACTCTAAATCCCATCCACAAGAACAATGTTACAGAAGATGAAGATGAATTTGAGACCAACACAAATCCTACCACAAGCAACAACAATAATGGATCTGAAATATTTGACATTATAGGACATTTTGCCCAACCCAATCCTGACACCTCAGTGTTGCCCAAGACACCAATCATCTGCAAACCACAAGAAAATGCCATTGAATTGGCCCTCAAGATTGCAAACCTTAACCCACAAAGAACTGTAAGAACCCAACTAAAAAAATTTAACCTTTTTACAAGGGAAAAAAAAAAGCCCTTTTAAGGTTTCTGTTTTGCTAACACTATGTCCTTCATTTGCAGTTGTTCTTTGAGGATAGTGTCCGCAACATTCAAGCTGGAAAGCGTCTGGGACTTCACACGGTACAGGTAAGGACTGACACAGACGATAAAATTTCAGAGTGTTATATAATTAATGAATTAATTAATTATTTGTCCATTTTTAGGGTCTTAAATTAATGAAGATTGTTTTGCAGGTTGGGTCATCTCAGAGAGCAAAAGGAGCTGATTATGCATTAGAAAGCATTCATAACCTTAGAGAGGCAGTGCCTGAATTATGGGAAGCTGATATAAAATCAGAAGTTGCATACCCTGGAAAGGTCGCAGTGGAGACTTCTGTTACTGCCTAAGAATTATTATTATTATTATTCTGCAATCAAATCTCTTCTCAATCATTGTTCATGTGAAAAAAAAAAAATCAACCCCAGATTAAAAAAAAAAACAGAAGAGAAAATGGAAAATCCAACCATCAGAGAAGAAGAAAAAAAGGGAAGCACTTGGAGACTCCGCAGATAATTATGCAGTACTAGTAACTAGTAGTAGATGATGATGTAGATGCTTTGCTCAGATTATTATAATAAAATTATTAATATTCCCGAAATAAGCAAGCAGAGTACTCCTTTTCAGCCTCTTTTTTTTTTTTTTTTTTGTAAGGATGGGTATTAAAACAGGCCAAGTAAAATACCTTTTAGTAAGGGTTGAAATTAAAACTCTTGAAGAGAAAAAGTACAAAGTATCTAATGATAAACATTGATATGGAAAATTCCGCGGTTGAAATTGAAATTTATCAAACAAAAAAAATTCAACTCCAATTGGGAATATAGGACAATGGACCTTTTAAAAAAATATTTAAAATAAATAATGAAATTGTGGTGGAGAATTTTACAAACTGGCTAGATCCCTTGTTCTAGAAGATGGACAGCTCCTTTGCTTGTTTCGTACACACCTTACTGGCTTATTTTGTCGTTTCGATTGATTTAGTACGTCACCTTCTTTTTAAGTGACCCCACACAAATTATTAAATATAGAGAGATACAATGGAATAATAAGTAAGAAATGGAATTTACTGAAAAAAATTGTGTGTGATGAAAGTTGTATAACAAGAAAGAACCAACAAAAATAATTATATGATGGTAAAAAAAAAACAATTATATGCGCGATCATAGTGTGTCTATATGTATGTGTGTGTATTGAAATACCATTAGAACGTTTATACTGAGTTATGTTGTGAAAACATCCTAAAGTCGAAAGTGATAAGTAATTTACTTTAGCTAAAAATCAATAATTAATTAATAATCATGATTAATTTCACATTATACTTGCCTCCAAGTTATATGTTGCGTGATTTATAGTTCACGCCAATTATAAGAACTAGTCAAATGAACATTCTTATCACGCAATCAATTATATATACAATATAAATTACTCCCTCCATATGTTTATATAATTTAATTAGATTAAATAAGATAGTTGAGTTAGTTAATATGATATATATTTTCTAAAATACCCCAGTCAACTTCCTTAATTCCCTCTTTTCCTTGATTATTGTTGAAAGAGCATCAATAAGAGTAAATTAAGAAAAAATGACAAATATAAAAATGATGTCTTATATTTAAAATTAAGATCAACTCCATAGATATGTTTTATATTATGGATCGGAGAGAGAAAAGTTAGTAACATCTCAATTCCTTTTTATTAGAATAAACACCTACTTTTTTTCCAATATTAAGAAAAGAAAAATAGGTTATTTTAGTTTAAAGCTTTGAATATGTAGGTGAACAAGATTAATTTTTTTTTTTGATAATATCCCTAAGAAACCTTTTTCCTCTAATCCCAATGGCAATAACCCTTGCATAGGAAATGAGAGAGAATTTTTTTTTTTTACATCTAATAAGGGAATGGATGAAAAATTACAATAAATATTTCAGATAAAAGCAAACTGTTTCTTATATATATATATATATATATATAATTAAATTCAAATTTATTCATTACAAAATTGAATGGAGGGAGTATTAATTTTTCCTTGATGCAACGTAACAATGATGGAATGAAAGAGAAAGGCATAGATTATTATTATAACCAATAATACTAACAATAATTTCTCATCTTATGCCACGCAAACGTGGGGTAGATTTCTTTAAGATCATTTTTTTCTCTCTTTTTTTTTTTTCAGAATCTTTTCTCTACCTTTAAATCAAAAAATGGATAGTTCAAATTTAATATTTTTTAAAACAATAATTATAATGTTTTATAAATTAATTTTTTTATTAATTTTGTTTGTATTGTAATTATGAGTGTAAATCATGTTTTAATATTTTAAATTTATTTATTTATGTTTAAAATAATAATTTTATAAAATATTAAATTTGAACCATCAATTTTTTTAAATATAAAGGTAGACATGAAATTCTAAAAAAAAAAAAAAGATAAAAAAGATTTTGATAAAACCCAAACTCTACGCAACTATATATAATTCATGAGAGATTGGGGATTCAAATCTCAAAAGTATAGTGAATATTATAGACGTGAAATTGAGCATGTCAATTAACTAAATGAAAACGATAGATTAGACAGAAAGCAATCCGAGGCTACAAGCCCCACCATATTATTGTCCTCACTTGACAAGTACCATTTCCACGTGAAAATATGGACTAGTTTCATTTCATCAACCAAAACATTAAGAAAATATCTTCTTAGAGGAGATTTTGTGCCATTAGTTGACACCAAATATTAAAAAAAATAAAGCTTCATACGTGTTGATGATTATTGAGTCATGAATTTAATTTTTGTTACTTTCTTTTCACAAAAATTAATATTGAAAAGATTTTGTGGTATGTTTTAATTTGTAGCTAGGAATGATGAGAAAATATGTCTTGAAGAAAATAGCTTATATGCTACTTCTAATTTTTCAATCTAAGCATTCTCTCCTAAGTGGTTTTAGACAAGGAAATGATACTCCTCCAATCCTAATTATAGGAGCTTGTTAGGAAGTCGCTTTTGGTTGTAAATATAATATTTCTATCTATTTTATCTCTAACATTTATTATTTTTCTGAAACTAATTTACTTAGCTTATAGACAGGCATATCATCTAATGTTATTCAAGAGTATTTTAGAATGGTCAAATTATATTTGATATAATTAACTAATTTATTTGATTTCTTAATTTACCTAGATTAATTAAATAACTCTTATATGAAGGATATGGGAAGTACTTGATTTGAGAAAATTATGATCGTTACCATTAGTTCGTTTAGACGATTTAGATTTATTGACAATTATTTTTAAGGAAAGAAAATATTTAAACAATTCAAATCAATTAAACTATAACATATATTTGATTTAGATGATAATAATTTTCTTTGCTCGAACAAATTGGGGAAAATTGCTGCTACTTCTCTATCTCCCACAATGCAACACTAAAACAGGCTTGGTGCAATCGAAATAAATCAAAGAAAAAGAGTAAGTGGAATGTCAAATAACGTTGGTGTGATCTTTATTTTAAGAAGACGAGGAAAAGAGATAAATACTATATGATAGATATTATACAATAAATCATTTCCTTTTAGTGTGTGTTTGGATTAATTTTTGGAGTATAGCTTTTACGATTTACGAGGTAAGTATATGAGAGGAGTTTTGTCTCGATTTATAGAAACGGGATTTTAAAACTATGGTTTTGCTAATACCCGAACATACACTTATTTTCTTTGAGAAATCCCAGATGGAGCCTAAAGTAATTAAAAAAAGGGTTATGAGGCAATTTTGCCCCACAAATTTTAAACATAACTTTGAAAAATAAATAAAGTAGATGACATATGAACTCTCATATGACAAATTTGCACATTAACAAAAATGATGTGGATAACATGTGGATTGTCAACTTAACATATTTGAGTAACTAACAATCAAAATTAACTGAAATAACGGTCATGACAAAATTATTCCTCTTTTTGACACTTTTGAGGGAAAAGTGCCCCTTAACCCTTAACAAAACGTAGTAATACAGTTATGGTTTTACCCTTCCATTTTGTTAATAATGTTCCATTATTATATTGTTTCAAGATTAGATTTGTCATATTGTTTAATGAATATAAAGTAATCATTCTGTGGAGTCTCAAGTAATTAAGTAGTGATAGTACTCTTGGAGCTTATGGGGCCACGTCTCTCTGGGATCTGAAAAGAGCCTTATTAAACAAAAGAAATGTGTTATGCATGTCTCTCTCTCTCTCTCTCTCACACACACAGAGTTATATAGTTATAATGGAATTTATTGTCTGGTTCCTTTTGTCATATACGTATATATTTGATGCCTTGTGCGTCCCCTAGCTAAGTAATTAGTATGTTGCCATGCACATTGATCATGCATGTTTGTGCGTGTTATTAGTTTAATATGCATTGGAGCAGCTGTACGTGGTGGCAATTTATTTATTATTAGGTCCCGGCTGCCTATTCAGTTAGTTAACCCTAATAGTATAAAAAAAATGAAGATTTAATTAGATGAAACGAAAATATAATGCTAAATGATACTTTCTCCAGTCCTAATTATAAGACAAAATTGACTTTTTTAGAGAAATTAAGGAAGCCAATTAAATTACTTTGAAGTGTTTATATTTTTAGTATTCTTAGATTATATGTTAGTTTATTAGTCAAATTAATTATTTTGGAGAAAAAAATATAAATATAAATACTCTAAAGTAATTTAATTGGCTTCCTTAATTTCTCCAAAAAAGTCAACTTTATCTTATAATTAGTTTAAGAGCAATGAATTAAAAATTGGCATATGATGATGTCATTTTCACTGTCTCTCTAGCTTTTAATATTGTGGCTATTAGGTCACTACAAATATAATTAAACACACACAGTTTCTAATTAACTAAGAAGACTGTAGTGATTCTCCAGCTAAGACGAGGGAGGAGCCAGATTCATTCATGGCTGTTCGTTGACTCGACAAAATAAAACAACACATAATTAAGAATCTTCAAGCTTCACCTAACTTCACAAATCACAACACAACACTTGTATCTGTACCAGTCTTTCTTATGATTAATTGATTCATTAAGATGCAGAACCCAAATTCCATTTTGCCAACCTAGATTCATTCTTTTGCTCTGAAATTTGAATTCATCATAACCTCATTTCTCTTCATATATAATTTCATTAACCACATTAATTAATCCCCATATCAGTGTCAAGGTCTTGTTTTCGTTAAACCTTCCCCACATCAATACAAGCATTTTAAGTGAATTTGTCTTTATTAATATATAAATGATTCAAAGGACAAGTTAGTTAGCAATTTGTGTTCATCTTCGTTGAATTGAAACAACAATTTCAAAGCTCAGCAGTTTGACTTTTGACTAAATCTTTTTTTTTTTTTTTTTAAAGGCCAGAGGAAGAGTATAAATCATTAAAACTGGAGACTTTTGACAAAGTCAACACAAAATGAGAAATCTTCAATAATGATTATTATTTTAGTATCAAATAATTGTTTCTAACGGATTTGATCAATAGTTTTTTTAAAAAATAAAAATAAACTTAATGATGATGTAAACAATTCCATTATTTTAATTTCTTGCTGCTACACACAAGGAGGAGGCTTCTTTCTAGGGAAAATGAAAGGAAAAAAAAAAAACTCGAAATTGCAAAATCCCAAATCAAGTATATTTCTCATAAAATAGGTTGTGGATTGCTTTTCAAGTATCAATTTCAGGTAAAAAATCTGATTTAAATTTTCCTATTTTCAGGTTTCCCCCCCTGTAATTTTCCCTTGTTTCTAATTAGTAATTACACACACAATTCAATATAAGCAAAACCTCAGAGAGG
The DNA here is from genome assembly GCA_963210345.1 of Inga oerstediana. Classification (NCBI taxonomy): domain Eukaryota; kingdom Viridiplantae; phylum Streptophyta; class Magnoliopsida; order Fabales; family Fabaceae; genus Inga; species Inga oerstediana. Next base: position 65,445,728 of record OY723408.1, read on the forward strand.
CGCCCTAAATTTTATAAACATGACCAACTAAGGCCCTGTGGCATTAACATTTTTTGGGGCTTTTAATGATGATGTAAACAATTCCATTATTTTAATTTCTTGCTGCTACACACAAGGAGGAGGCTTCTTTCTAGGGAAAATGAAAGGAAAAAAAAAAACTCGAAATTGCAAAATCCCAAATCAAGTATATTTCTCATAAAATAGGTTGTGGATTGCTTTTCAAGTATCAATTTCAGGTAAAAAATCTGATTTAAATTTTCCTATTTTCAGGTTTCCCCCCCTGTAATTTTCCCTTGTTTCTAATTAGTAATTACACACACAATTCAATATAAGCAAAACCTCAGAGAGGCGCCCTAAATTTTATAAACATGACCAACTAAGGCCCTGTGGCATTAACATTTTTTGGGGCTTTTAATGATGATGTAAACAATTCCATTATTTTAATTTCTTGCTGCTACACACAAGGAGGAGGCTTCTTTCTAGGGAAAATGAAAGGAAAAAAAAAACTCGAAATTGCAAAATCCCAAATCAAGTATATTTCTCATAAAATAGGTTGTGGATTGCTTTTCAAGTATCAATTTCAGGTAAAAAATCTGATTTAAATTTTCCTATTTTCAGGTTTCCCCCCCTTAATTTTCCCTTGTTTCTAATTAGTAATTACACACACAATTCAATATAAGCAAAACCTCAGAGAGGCGCCCTAAATTTTATAAACATGACCAACTAAGGCCCTGTGGCATTAACATTTTTTGGGGCTTTTATGCCCAAGACTATGTATGGGCCTAAATTAGGCATGAGTAGTCTACATTGTGAAAACAAACATGACTAATTGAGCCTTCAACAACCATTGTGGGCCTTTGTGTTGTTAAGATCATGGGCCTACAAAGTGCAAAGAAAACAAAATTTTTTGGATAAGGTAAAAGGATAAGAGAATCTGAGAGTAAACAGAAGAAGAAAACGTAATAAGGATTCTCATAAGAATGAAGCAGCTAACTGTTTTCGATGTTAGAGTCATCAGAAATATTTGGAGCGGTTTCTCCTTCGCGCTCAATGAGTTGGTGTGTGCAGTGTGCGACGAGTCACCGGATTCAACTCTCACCGACGGCATTATGCATCTGAGTGAGCTACCATAATGGGTGTGTGTACACGTGTCCCTTTTGTCTCCCCTGCCACGCCTCGTCCAAGTCACTGTCATAAATACGGTTCAATTTCACCGCCTCTCCACCAGCTACCTATTTCTTCCTCGTCATTAAGGAGCCTTCCAGAAACCCCATTTTCTATTCCTTTTATAACTCGCCCATCTTCTTCTTCGTCGCTGTTATTGTCGAGAAAGAGGGTTCGAATCGGTGCGGTTGTTGCAGCCATGGCGGATTCGTCTCGGAGCACTGTCCTCGTCACTGGAGCTGGTGGAAGAACAGGTAATCTCCCTCTACTTCACTCTTTTCATGGGTTTCTTCTAATATGAGTCTCTTCACTGGTTAAAATTTTGGAAATGGACCTGAAAACAACGCTTTAGTAGGTTTTACGGTTCGATGGTGAATATGGGTCAAGACTCTTGCGCTGTGTGATTTTTTTTTTTTCGTGAAACATGAGGATTAGGCTGAGGGGGAAGTTTAGTAGTTGGCGGGTTGTTGCCGGCTGTTAATTTTGGGTTTTATTGCCAGCAATTATCTAGTTTGTTTGTTCTTACTTTTAGATGCACTTTTGGATTCGCGCCTTAATAATAATAATAAAATAGGTGTTACAAGATATAAATAATGCTCAGCCTTCTGATCTGCTTACCGACTGAAGCAGAGTCACCTATAAATAGATTGAAGTGGATTGCAATTGGATGACTTTTACGCTATGTTTGGATGGGGAGAAAAATAGGGGGGAAGGAATACCATGGGAGGAAAAATATCAAAAAATGGTAAATTTCTTTACCATTTATGGAAATTTTCAACCCCCCAAAAAAAAAACTCTTATCTCTCCATCCAAATATAGGGTTAAGTTTGGTAATTCCTTACAAGACTCTACTTTAATTCAGGAAGTGAATTACCTTTTCAGTGATGGTTTTGTTTTTAAGTTTGTCACTATCCTAAATACTGCCTTTGTAAGGGTTCTTGAGTGCTGCCTAAGTAAAAGAAATTCGTATAAAGTCTATTGTTCATGATCACTTTAGTACCTTTGTCCAGATAGGCCATTGTCCATGATCATGAGGAGTTAGTCATAAGGATAAATGGTCATATGTTTTTTTTTATCAGATTTCATGGGCATTGGCCTCTGTCATCAACTGACAATTCTTGCTGTTGTTTGGTTGGTTACTTTTCAGGTCAAATAGTCTATAGCAAATTAAAGGAGAGGTCAGACCAATATGTTGCCAGAGGTCTAGTTAGAACAGAGGAAAGTAAACAGAAAATTGGTGGTGCTGATGATGTTTTTGTCGGAGATGTAAGAGATTCTGGAAGTATTGTTCCTGCAATTGAAGGTATAGATGCTCTCATAATTCTCACAAGTGCTGTTCCACAAATGAAGCCGGGTTTTGATCCAATCAAAGGTGGTAGGCCCGAGTTTTATTTTGATGACGGGGCGTACCCTGAACAGGTACTTATACATGGGTCCTATGTAACATTGTAAATACTCAGTGATGTTTATCTGGCTTAGCTTATGCTATACTGAATTTTTGCATATTAGGTTGACTGGATTGGGCAGAAAAATCAAATAGATGCTGGTATGAAAATCTTCTTCCTTTCCTTGAATTCTAATACAAAGTTACAAACTCATTGATGCTTGTGATATTGAAATTCTATTTTCTATTTGAACAGCTAAGGTTGCTGGTGTGAAGCAGATTGTGTTGGTTGGGTCTATGGGTGGCACGAATCCAGATCATCCTTTGAACAAATTGGGTAATGGAAATATACTGGTGTGTACCAACTTCTCTCTAACTCTATAAATTACCTCCTTTTGTTGCATTCACATCTTGCTTTTGTATAAATAAGCATGCTGCTCATTTTTTTTTTTTATATTATCATCCGGTTTGGGGTTTGTGGCTGCTCTCTCAACACAAGTGTTTTCTCAGGGACTCGAACTCGAGACCCAGAGGGATCTAATAGGGTCTTACACTACTAGATCAACTCTATGTTGGTAGCACCCTCCTCATTTTAGAGAAACCAAGTTTATTGAAATATTACTTTTCTCTCCTTCCTTGTATTATTCTATCTGTTTCCTTTTTATTTTTTTTATATTTATTGCAGATTTGGAAGAGAAAGGCTGAGCAGTATCTGGCCGATTCTGGTATTCCATACACAATTATAAGGTGCATAATTTTCTATTGCAGAAACAAACAGTTCTATCAGGTTTTTTCAACTTTGTTTTTACTTTTTTCATTTTTAATGGAAGTGTTATATTATATTGGAAAGTTGATGTCTTTAACATGCGTAACTTCTTCTACTGAAGTGAATCTGTCTATCACAAATTATATTAAGATAGGAAAACAAAATACATAGCACTTATGGCTTAACTAAAAGAACTTGTGTGTATGTATTTCACTTTAATGTCCTTTTGGATTGAAGCTTGGTTGATTTCTAGCTTGTATTTATTTTCTGACTTGGATAAAAAATTGAAGTTGAAAAATGCGAGGGTTATTTGTACAAATGAAAATTAAAAGTATGAGTGAAGTTGTTACCTAATGTGCTCCTACTATGTGAAAAGACTAAACAATTAAGGGATAGTGCTTTAGCAATTGGTAGAAATATACTTGTAGGTGTGTATTTTACTTTTTATGATGTTTGGCAACATTATGGAATCGCTCATTTGGTGTATTCCAGCCTCATCTTCTGGTTACCAAGTCTTGTTTATGTTTTACTGAGTTGTTTCTGCTTTCTTACTTATCTATCCTCACATTCTATTCTGAACCAGAGCCGGTGGCTTGCAAGATAAAGACGGTGGTCTTCGAGAACTAATCATAGGGAAGGATGATGAGCTTCTTCAGACAGATACCCGAGCCATAACTAGAGCTGATGTTGCAGAAGTCTGCATTCAGGTATATTTTATTTGGAAATTGGTGAGATAATGAGATTACATACTCCTCTACTCCCCTCAGAAAGCACCTCATAAGAAAGAAAAGTTGTGATGCGAGCATCTGATTCTTGATTTTGAAAAAAGTTCTTCGCTGATATTTTTCAAAATTTATTTATACTTTCAGCGACCGAAAATACTAAAAAAAAGCACATTTCTGTTTTCTCATGCAAAAGCATAAATAAAGTACCTTTTTTTTATATGATGGAGCGGGGGCTTGAACTTGAATCTTCTTGCATTAAAAGCTGTTTGAAAAATTGTGTCTACTAACTGTTTTCATTAAAAACAAAATGAAACAGGCCCCACCTTTTCTTTTCTTATTTTTTTGTTTTCTTTCTTTCTGATTTGTGTATATTATTGTAAAGAGACTTTGACACGCCACTCTAATCCTATTTATAAATCCAAATTACCTAATTCTTACATACCAAAAGAAAATGAGTTAACTTATTAAAAATGGACTAAATTGATAAATTTTTCGAATTGTGCCCTATGAATGTGTATATTTTTCACCACTTCTGTTTTTTTTCCAAATCAAATCACCTCTTTCTTCTCTCTCTACCTTTAATAGGGGTGAAATTATAACACTCTCAATGGACTTATAATAAGGACCAAAATTTGTTCTTAAAATGGACTTATAAAGAGGACCAAAGTGGTAAATCTTATTTATAGGAGACAGTTAAACCAGAGCAATCATATGCAAAACAGAGTCTATTGTAACTTTTAACATGTTCAATAAACGGAGTCTATTGAAAGAACTTATCATGGCTGCATCAGATATGGATGTGGGTGTTAATTCATTTGGTTGAACAGGCACTAAAGTTTGAGGAGTCTAAATTTAAGGCCTTTGACTTAGCATCAAAACCAGAAGGAACAGGGACACCCACAAAGGACTTCAAGGCTTTGTTTTCTCAGATCACCACTCGCTTTTAATTTTCAAGTTCATCTCTCAGATCCTATTCTGAAATTTCCTTTGTGATGGATTTTGATGTCATTAGTACTACCTAAAGCAACATACCTTTGCTTCATCATTCGCATGCTGATAAAAGGATTGTTTCAACCTTAACAAAAATTCATCATAATGATTTGGTTTGTATGCTCTGTAGTTTTTGTTTTGTTTTGTTTTTTTTTTTTGGTACAATGTATGCTCTGAAGTTTTGATGTTTCTTGTTTGTTGGGACATGGTTTTTTCCCCTCTATGAATGATTGGGAGTACTTCATTAGTTTAAAGGGGCAATAATTGAAAATATTGAAATGACGGACAAATATAAGAAGAGCCTGAAAGATAGGCTAGTTTCTAGAATGCTAGGGAATCAATAATCAATAATTGCCCACTAATCATAGTGTTTTATTTTAACAAATCAGTAATCACCTTGGTTCAAACTTTCCATCATAAATTTAGATTACGTGCGAGACTTGATCATGAACTAATTGCAACACTTTGTTAGTGTTTGTTACTAAATTTGTATATTTTTCTTTTCCATTTTCGTAAGCAGTTATGCACCCATCCATTCCTGGAACAGTATCCAGTTATCTGTACATTCCTCTTTCTAAGGAATGCTTAAATTATATAATTTTTCTATGGTAAAGATATAAAATAGCCAATCGAAGTTAAAATAGGACAAAATATTTTCAAAAATAATGCTAGCCACTTTTGGGCTTAGCAAGGATAAAATGTGGGTAGAATCCAAAAGGTTTAAGTTTTAACTCCTCTAGTGTACAGAAGAGTAAAAATAAAAATAAAATGGTAGAGAATAATTAAATAAAAACCTAAGTTAAATTAAAATTAGCACACTTTGGTTTTTTTAAATGTATATTTTTAAAAATTAATAAAATCATATATCACATCATTAAAATCCTAGAAGATTTATATTGTTAACTAAAAAATCCATATTTCGCATAGGCCAAACTCAAATTTTCAATCGTTTCATAGCCAAAATTGCAAGTTTTGACTTTTGACTAGAAGGCCAATTGACACTAGTTTTGACGACTCATTTTAATGGGAGGTGGGAACATAAAATGCGTCTTCTCCTTTTCAAAAAGGGAATATAAAATGCAATAAAAAAAAATGCAACACATTCTTCTGATTTCATTTTTTTGGGACAACTAATCAATGGCATTCTATACAAGAGGACCACCACCTTGAATGTCACAAAAAGCATCCTAAATGCTTTTTGCTTTTTCTTCCTTTTTTGTTTCGTTTCGTTTTGGTTAGATACATTGATGTGGGCAATTTGGCATAATTTGTTTTATATCTTCTATATTATTCTTTTTCGAGTTATAAGGATAAACATTATCGGAGCCTAAGTTACAAGTAAGATTAAACCCGCGACCTCCCATTTATAAAACCTCCCATTTATAAAACGACATTTATATCACTAACTACAATGCTTTTGATACTTCTATTCTATTGGTTTCAATTTCAACCCCACAAGGGGTTGGTATTTTTTCCTTTTATTTTAATATTTTTAAATCTTATCCACTGCATTACAGCTAGCTGCTGATTTGTTTTCGATCATGCCACGTTTCAATGGAAAATAATGACAAAAAAAAAAAGACTTGGTTGACTTTTTCTTATAAACAAACCAAGTTAGAAGATATGTAACAAGATTGACTTTTGAGCGACGTCAAACTGAATGAGAGGGGCTGATTTCGTGGCAAGACATCATCAAATTAGATTTGATCTAACAACATCAAAATTACAAACCAGACATCTTTCCATTGAATCAGGCTACTCTAACAACAAACTTGGCTTCCCATAATTTTGGCCAACCAGACATCTTTCCATTGAATCAAGCTACTCTAACAACAAACTTGGGCTTCCCATAATTTTGGCCACATGTTGCAACGTTAGTACTCCTGCTTGTCATAATTATAAGATAACGTTGATTTTTTTGGAGAAATTAAGGAAGCTAATTAAATTACTTTAGATTATTTATATTTTTATTGTTTTCTTCAAACTAATTAGTTTGACTAATAAATTAATATGTAATCTAAAGATACATAACATATGATATAATTAAATAACCTATTTAGCTTCCTTAATTTCTCCAAAAAAAGTTAACTTTATCTTATAATTAAGATTGGAGGTAGTAGAACAGAGCATATTTTTGTGAAAAAGGCTACTCAGTAACTGATTTGTTTCACTTGACAGACACAAACCTGACAACTAAAATGGATACAACAACCTAAATCTATCCGAATTTTGTCAGGAAGGTCTCCAACAAGAAAGTGCAAATATGATTCTTCCCTTCCAACCCTGTAACAACCACTTGCTGTCTTCATCAATCAGAAAATCCTTGTGGTAGCTTTCCCTTACCTTATTCATTGCCCTCTGTACTAAATCTCTAGAAAATGGAATCCGTGTAAACCCAGCTCTTAGAATCCGAGCTTGCCACTGCTTATACGTCTCCGGCCTCTCTGATCTCTCACATCCCTCGCACGCTATCACGTTCAACGCTTCTCTCCCGAATATCTCCTTCTCGATCAGCATTCGCTCCCAGTCCTCTCGGGGCACGATAGTCTCCAGCATATCAAACAGTGATGAGTAGTGAAACAAAGCTTCCCTGAACCTTGTCACGAAGAAAGGCGCGTTGAAGGCCCCGTTGACGATCCCGTGAATGAACACATCAGGATTGATCTTTCTAACCAGATTCAGGAAAGCATTCCTTGGACTCTCCACTGTCACAGATTCATCAAGCAAGTTCTTTGCTCTGTATAAACAGTTAACAACCAGGAACTCGTCCCTATCGATCTTGAGCTCCTCGAGCTGAATGGTTTCCCATTTCTTCGCTATGGCAACATACTCAAATGGAACTTTGAAAGCTTTTGCATAATCTGCTAGCCGTCTTCCTGTTTCTTCGATTACCTCAGCTGGCCTAAAACCAGGTTGTGGGAAGTCTATTCCCGTGATTCGAATTTTTGGTGGTTTTCCTCCTGTTCTTATTGCCAATCTCTGTATGAAAGTCGGCCACTGGAAACCATAAAGAATACCGAAATCTATAATATGGATCCTTGTTGAGTTCTCTGAAGCTGTCCTTATTGTGACATTTGAGAAAAAATTAGATATCTTCCTAAAAGGGCAAGCAGCTAGGTAGAGATGATAGGCTTTCAGTAGATCAGCCGCTGACCTTTTCTTACTGATGAGTCCTTTATAAATCTGGCTACCGGTTCCGGCCAAGCGTGCATCTAGTCCATCGGCAAACACATATGCCAACCTTTGATTTCCATCGCCAAAAGGATTTGAGTGCTGCCTGATCTGCTTTATCAACTCTTGTACATTCTTATGATCATCTGCTGCAACAGCTTGTGCACACAGAACCAGAAGAGTTCTCAAATCCACCACTGATTTTTTCCCATTTTGTTTCTTCCCACGCCCCTTACCGGCGTTTGAAGCTTTGGCCGCTTGACCATTTGGCATCACTGTCTTGATGGTCTTGTTCTGCAACGCTTCACGACGAGCCAGGTGATGGTCCTTACCATCCCCATCGGTATAAAGAAGCACTAAATCAAACATCACAGAACGTAGTGTCGGTTCTGTATAAACTGCTGCTTGTTTGCTACTCTTTTCTTCATCATTGTCTTCCTCTCCCCTGTGTGGCTGCTTTCTTACCTTCGACCTGCCAAAAAAATCGTACTCTTCATCTTTCCCCACCCTTGCTGACATTTCACGAGTCATTGCTTTCGGTTCTTCCCATGATAAATTAGACACGCCTAAGCCAGCAAGCAGCTTGTTTCCATTTGGGAGAAACTTACTAGCCTCCTCGACGCCTTTTTTAAATTGCGAAATGGATTGCCTCTCACTGTTCAGATCTGAAACCTGAGGAATACTGCTAGTGCTTGGAGAATCCACATGCCCTTCTAAACCACTGTAAGATGACTGAGAAATGCCGTTGCCTCGGATAATTTGCGAGGGAAACTCATTAGGATTTTGAGACAAGGACTGATGAATGAAAGTTCCATTGAAATAGCCATAGTTATTCCTGTGAAAATCACTGTAATTTCTGGGGAAATTATTATTATTTCCCGTGACCCCACCATTTTCATTGATCACAGGGCTTGGATGATTTTGTGCAGGTGAAGGTGGATACTTTTGACCCAGAGCTTCATAGAATGATTTTTCAGCTGCTTGAAGATCCAAAGAATCTTGAAGCATGCAAGTCTTATCTTCCATGTCTTCTTCCATAAGGATCTGATTTATGTAACTCAAAACAGCATCAGAAAAATCACAATCTTCTGGAGAATAATGCTCCTCGTTGGTCACGGTAGAGGAAGAAGGCGTGTTGTTTGGTAATTGATCAGCTTGAAGGAAACGAAATTCCCTTCCTTGATCAAACAAGGCATTTTCAAAACTCTGATTCTGTTGTAGAATTGGTACAGATCGATTTCCCAATTGTTGTTCCCTTCTGGAATCGGTATAACCCCAAAAACCTCGATCCATTGTCATCTATTTTCCTAGATTCAGCACCAAAAAAAAAGAAGCTCAATCTTTAGTCCTAAACAGTGTTCAAAATCCCTTCTTTCATTGTCAAGAAAGAAAAAATCTTTCGATCCCACAGAGGCAGTTATACAACTCAGAGAATCCACTGCATGTGAATCATGAGGTACAAAGGAATAAACTTCAAAATCATTCCAGAAAGAGATGAAGAAAATAAGAACACGGACAAATTTCACCAAACTCGTTGAACTAAGAAAGAAAGAGTATGAAAACAACAGCAAGTTTCTACATTAGGCGTGGCATCAGAGAACTTCATTTGCAACAGTAAGCTCAAAAAACAATAGAAGGAAAACTAAAGAGAAATGGATCGAAACACACAGAATATTCCAGCAAATAGAGAGATAAGAAAGCAAAAGAGAAGAAGAAAGGAGAGACTTTACCTCAGAGAGAAAGAGACAGACGAGTCCTGCAGACAGCAGCAGCAAAAGAAGACAGAGTACGAGAAGGATGAAAAGCGAAGCTGGGTTCTTGTGAGCCTGCTTGCTCGAGAGAGAGAGGACCGATCAGAGACATTCGTTACTTGGTTGTGGCAGAGAGACTTGACCACCGGCTATAAGCAGTCAAAATCCAGAAAAGTGACCGGTTAATGCAGATTCCATGTTTTTCCTTTAATTTTTAGACTTTGGAGTTTGAAAGTGAAGCGAAAGTCTTCACTCTTTCTTTAGTAGTACACCGCTTCATCATGGAGCCACGAACTCAAAGGTAAAAGCCTGTGACAGAGCGACACGTGTTTTCCAAAATTTACGACTCGCAGGTTCTTGTCTGGCAATCAATATTTCTTTTTTGGTTTATTTTGAGGTTAAGCATTTGAAGGAGCCAATGATGGATATCACTCACTCTAGTCTCTACCCATAATCATTTCTTCACCACTTGCGCGCGCGCTCTCTCTCTCTCTCTCTCTCTCGTTATATACTCCTTCCTCGGTCCTATAATATAAATAGTTTGAGAGTAATTAATATTTATTTATCAATTTTATTTATATAATTAATATTTAATCATGACTTCTTATATTTTTTTCTCATTATAAATATCATTTAATATGATTAAAATTAAAAATTTATTTTAATTTAAGATAAATTTAATGACTTAACTATCAATTATTTATACCAACAAATTAATTGAGGTAACTTATGGATAAGAGGGAGTATATTCATATATCTGTGTGTTCTATGTTCTATCATCTCATCGCTACTACTTGGAGTTTTTGCCCATTTTTTTGTGCTGCCCTCATTTTCGGCCCGAAAGCAAGAGAAAGGTGCGTACGATATACCCCAAAAGGTTTTAGTAGGAGCCAACCCATCCCTTAAAATGAAAAAGGATCCAATTTTTAACTGGCAATAATGATGCAGAGACCGAGCACCATGGACATTATAAAAATGAATAAACCATCAAGATAAGGGAGAAAGCAACAGCCTTATAGGCTCTGATATAGTGATTCAATGTCAGCCTCGAAAACATTATACAATATTGTTAATTTATTAAACAACATAACAGTGGAAATTTATTCAGTGCACTATTCTAGTTGTAGGTTAAGCCACTCCCTTTTTTTTTTTTTTCGTCGTTTTGTACAAGGGCCTTCTACAAAGCCTAACCTCCGCTGATTTACTAAACTTCATCGAATGTATTTTTTAGGAAATTTGTATAATTTATTCATTTCTTTTCAATTAGTAAATACTAAATAATTTTCGATTATGCCTTCCTTGCTATATGCCCACCCTAAACCTAACTTCAGACCCAATGACTTGCTAGCTTAGGCATCCATGATTTATCTTCAGCCTCGTAATGGTACTGTTTTCGGTCTTTAATATAAGACATATTTACCTAATTTGATTAGATTAAGAAAATTAGTGAAGTTAGTCGATATGACACGTATTATATAAAACATCCTAATCATCTTCCTAAGTTTCTTCTTTCCTCTCCTCCTTGATTAAGTGAGGATCAATAGGAGTAAATTAGGAAAAAATGGCAAATAAGAAAATTTTGTCTTATATTTAAGACCAAGATCAACTTCTAAAATATGTCCTATATTAAGAATAGGAGGGAGTAATTTACAAGATTAATATCAAATTTTCCTGAGAAAAATACAAAATGGAGGCGAAATTAAGTGTAAGATAGTGATTCAGGAACTAAATAAAAGGAAATAATATGTGAAGAGAGATTCATTGACATCTTTCGGACAATGATATAACATGAAGTGAGGCAGAGTATGTATGAGAAAAATATTAGATTATACTTAAATCTAGAGTAAAATACTCTAACATCCCCTCTGTTTTACCTTAATTACACAGACCTCCCCTCTATTTTGGAAACCCGTATAAACCTCCCTTAAAACTAAAATATATGTTACACAAACCTCCCTTATAGTTTGAGATTCTATTTCCATCCACTCAAACCGTTAGTTGACCGTTAAGTTTTACTTTTAAACTTTTTTTAACCAAAATGCCCTTCTTCAGTATTAAAATTATTTATATATATAGGGGCTAATAAAAATTTATACAACCATAAATTTACTCTATTAGATTCTCTAACTTTCTAATTTTTTAAAAAAGTTATTAATTTTGATATTATAAATTATTTTTGACTTAAAATATATATTAAACACATATTTTTATCGAATAGAATAAACTATATAAGTATGAGATTGTATGTGTCATTTAAATTTATAATTTAATATTTTTTTCCACAAATATTAATAAATACATTTGATCAAGCATATTTTTATTTAAAATCTTGCTTGAATATTCAACGTTTGTGATATTTACATTAACCAATGCTAAAATCATCAAACAGATAACTACCTGTGAAGATAAAAATAGAAATTAAGGAATAGATAAAAAAAACTCTTAAATTCTTTAAAACAACTTTAGTCAAAATGTACAAGAAAAAATAAATTTAATTAAAAAAATATATTTTTGGAATCTTTTTAGAATATTCTTAACGGAGTTAACTGTTTAGACTTAAGTGTATGTTTTTAAAATAGAGGGGAGGTCTGTGTAATTAACGCAAAACTGGAGGGTGGTCAAAGTATTTTACTCTTAAATCTATTATACTAATTTCATCATTCTAGGTGTCCCAGATAATTGAAGGGAACACACACAAAGGGAAACCTTACAAGCAAAAACAACCATTTACAAATTCCAGACCCTTCTGGAGCTCTCCGAGGAGCTTTGTTGTTGTTGTTGTTATGTGGATCACAAGCATGTGATGTGTAAGCATATTATATAAAATTAAATTTACATAAAAGATCAAATTTTTACACAATAACTACAGCATCTGAAACGCCTTCCCAAATGTTTGTGTTGTCCAGCAAATTGTTGAGAAAGAGGCTCAAAGAGGCTTAACTTGATGCTTACATTGCTGTTGAGACCAATAGGCATGAGCAGCTAAGACTCTGTCCAAGAGCTCCTGAGGAACAGGTTCTCCTCTCCTTTGCTGAGGGGAGATTCTTGCAGTGTGCACTAATGTCTTCCACTTATCCTGCACTTTCCTCATTAGTCACAACAATTGCAAGTATTTTCAATACTTCTCAATTGCAATCAAATCAGTTTGCTCCTTTACAAAGTGCCCACACAAAAAGAAAAAAAGAACACCCGGCGCATATCAGGCACTCGTGTTAAAAACAGATATGACACCTAGATGCTTCGGCTTTTGTCGTGTGGCAACATCATTGTCTGTCTACATTAGTATCAATGCTTCCTACTAGCTCTCTCTGTATGTATCCATGTGTGTGGGCTGGAAGGCTAATCATAGCACTAAAGATAACCCAGACAAGCAACATAAAAAGGGACAAAGCTTAGGCTAAGAGACTTTGAAAGAACCAGCCACGTGGTTTGCTAACATGAGCATATAATCAACATGTTAGTTTTATATTGAAGCTTGGTAAAAGACAATCTAAAAAACTGGATCAAGTTCTTTCCAACAAAAATTTGCAAGACAATCTACACAGAAGGACAAAATATCAGTTGCAGCAACTTCAGGAACTCAGAGGAAAAGGAAAAGTATTTTTGGGGAGAAGTGCATGCAAGTTAGGATTTTTTTTTTTTACCTCTCATGGATGATGGAGATAATGCCAGCAATAAAGATTTTTAAGTTATGAAAGTATATGGCCGTCATAAATTATATGGATCACTCACCTTCAAATCCACATAAGTTCTGTGCTTTGCATTGTCAAAGGCACACTGTTTGACATCACGCCATCTGCCAAACAGAGAAGAAAATGCTTTAGTGCTTAGTGCTCTGAGCGAATCATCCCTACTTATTGAATGAAGGGAAAAAGGCTCAACAATTACCTTCCAGTTCCTAATTTTTCAACTGCCTGAACCAATGCTTCCACTTCAGACACAGAGAAAGGCCTCCTGATTCGACGCTGCACAAAGTCAGGATTCCGAGGCTTATGACAGAAGGGAATGACAGCTAATGCCTCCATGTCAATAGCTGGAACTGCAACTAGAGCACGGCACTTTGACATGGTATTGTTAGGAGAAGTATCTGCTAGGGCGGGGACCACGTTTAGGTCACCTTCACCAACACTTTCAAATTTAATCAGGGAATGCTCTTGGGAGACGTTATAAGTTCTTTGTTGAAGCATCAAAGATGTAGGTTTCCTGTTGTACGAAGATGATCGAATTAAAAACTGCTGACAAAATTACCAGATTCTCAGACAAGGGAAAACCAATGATGCCATGGGCAAAAGGATTAACAAAATAGACCACAAAAATATAAGCAAACAATTGTTTGAATTTATGCCTGGATATATCCCGATGCGAACTAGTGGTTTGGAAAGGAGGGTCTTCTCTATATGATGGTGGTGTAATTTTAGTATGTCTTGGCTCCAACATGAACCCCAATCTATGATGTTTATCATCCTGAGAAATCCCGGTCTGAATTAGAGTTTTGTTGTCATCTTGAACCTTCTTTCCCTGAAGAAGGATACCTACATGCAGTTCATCTCCTAAAATAGCTGTCACTGCCTCCATAACTGTCCTCTGCAAATAGACATACAGAGAAGGAAATCACCAAAAGAAATCAAGGGAAAACTTCAAACAACCCAGTAACCTCTAACTTTTTTGTGAGCAATAGGGAGAGGTGTAACAGAATATTTATTAGAGCCACTTGCATCCAAGATAGTGGGTGTCATCCAACATACTAAGGTGTCAAAGAATGGTTTCTAAGATGATTTTCCATTATCAAAACAAATATAGACATCTTAAACAGTGTTATTTTATATCTCAGACACCTATATCATAGGCCTCCACGATGCCACAGAAAAAGTGGATGGATCAGATAATTACTCCTAAGTCATTCACAGAATGAATTCTAATCACGTACCTTTAATGAACCAATAGTTGCAGTTTCAGGGATATCAATAAAAAGCTCTGGGACTTTAAAAGATTTTATGCTAAGCTTCACTGAAAAGTAAGGGATGAAGACTTGTAAGAATCTCACACAACAAGTGGTAAGATTGTTGCATAAGATAAATCATTTCAACAATTCTCCTACCATTACAATCCCTTGACCTGGTATGTACTTGTTGACCAGCTATAGAGGATGACGCTCCAATTGCTGCATGTGATAGTTTGAATCACTCAGCCAGAACCGATCATATTTGTAAAGCCTAATGTCAACATAGAGTACAAACAAAAACGAAAGTAGGCAGCATTTGATTGTTGAACCTGCACTGCAGTTCACATCATCAACTCCGGTGTCAGAAGAATCAAATGTGCCACGACAATGAGACCCCCTATCAGATGCAGAGAATGAGGTCTGTTTGAAGAACTTCCTCTTCTTAAAAGGATACATCCTTTGCGAGCTTTCAAGCATATGATTGTCTCTACCAATACTGTCATCTACAAGATGATAACAATAAATGACATTGTCAATAGTTATTAAAATATGCATTGGTATAGTCTTGCATGCTCAACTTTGAAAGCTCAGAAGATGGCTCATGAGACTTAATCTGAATTAATAATCAGCTGTGAGTGAAGATCCACATACCACTTCCATACAAACTCCCATTCTTTGACTTTTGGCCTACATCACGACTTTTGGATGCAGAAACACGATTTGCACTTTGAAAAGGCATATCTGGCAAAAAGCCAGAATTCTTATTCTTAGAGCTTGGTTGAGCACACCTAGCAAAGTTTTCGTCATCATCTCTATTAAATAATTTCCTACCACTGGAACCATGTGTGAGACCCTCCAATGAAGGCTTCTCAAAAGAATTTTCTGAACTTTCCCGTTTAGAAGCCCTATGGTCAGGTTTTGAAACTCCATTTTTCTCATTCACGCAATTCTCTTTTATCAGTCCATCTGCTTCCTTCTCAAAAACATTTTGTCCATGGCCTTCAAGACGATTGCCAAGAAAAGATGAACAGCCTTCAATCCTGCTAAGAGATTTAATGGAACAAAACAAAATACTGCTGAGAGAAAAGTTTTCTAATGCAAAGCCATTAAGCTGATCTTTTGAACTAAAATTTTCATTATTAAACAAATATCCATTCAACACATGCCTTTGGCCATTATGCTTCCCTTCCAAACTAGAGACCGAGCCAGAGGCATTCTCACTGCAACATCCATCATCACTCTTAAATGACCTTGCTCCTTCCTCTTGTGTATCCTTTATGTTAATTTCAACAAAACCTATGGAATCCTTTCCAGCCACAGCATTGTCAGTATTCAAGTTTTCGTTCTCCTGCAGAAAGTTGCCAGCTACACTGGCCAATATTTCAAAAGCTTGTATCTGATTGTCCTCACTCTTCTTCCTGACTGTACCCCTCCCCTATAACCATTTATTAAAGCTAATCAAATATTAAAACCTGTTCAATAGGCAGTATCAGAATAGTAGAAGGATATAAATACCCTAGTTGTTCTCGAAGCTTTAGGAATGAAAGGCACTTGATAGCCATTAAAACTGTAGTTCAAATTCTTCAGCAACACCATATCTCAGAAAATCATTACTAAAATAAAAACTCATTAGATAAAATGCTAACTGCCTCCTTGAGTTTTGCTGGCATCCAAAATCAGACCCTGCCGGCATAATAAAAAAAATTAATCCTTTTTATTCATATAAAGGGGTTTATGTCAAGCAACAACGTATAGGAATTTAGCACAATTATTCATAACCAGTTCTAATGCTTCAGCAGATCATTGAATGTCAAATGCATGCAAAATTAAGGTTGTATCCTCATAAATTTTCCGGTGGAATAAGGTTGTATCCTCATAATCTAATAACTAGAGAGTCAGTCCAAGCAGCAAAATTAAACGCTTACACGCAAACGGACACTAACATTTCATCCCATGTTGGAGACACATTCAACAACCCCGATGCTCGAGTGGATAATATGCCCTTCAGTTACAAACAAACAATTGAAGAATAACAAGAACAGAGGGAACGTAAATAAATAAATACATAAATAAGCAAATAAAATCCTTCATTTGATTTTCTAGAAAGGAACACTCACTTGCCATAATTACGAGATGAAGGTCATTAAATTAAATAATCAACTCATGAGTGATGAAAACAATATCAAGAATATAGAACACTGTATGGCCCCAGGAAAAGAATGTCGCATTTTACTTAAAAAAATTTGTTTTGATGAATCTTCTGACCCCAGGACCCTCATTGGGAGACCATTCCTGACATGTTAACAAAAGTTTATTACCACCGTGTCTGTGAGAGAGAGAAAGAGATATGCAGGATAAACCAATTTTTAAACAACAAAAAATTGAAAAGGATAGACAAATATCGAATTTACAAGAAAATGAAATGAGTCAGACACTAGGAAATGCAGAGGAATCAAAGTGAACCCAGAAAAGAAATAAAGGAGGGAGATGATGCAATGCAAATTATAATACCCTTATGACCAAAAAAGGAAGACGAAACTGATTGAAATTGAATGGATTTCAAATGGAGAGTTGAATGGTGTTGAAGGAACAAGAAGACAAATTTATGCATAAAGAATTGTTCTATCGGAGTAAATAATAATTCTCACCTAAAAACTTGGGCAGTGTCTGATCAAAACCAAAAACCCCAAGAAAACCACCCGACTTGTGCTCTCTGTCTTAAACCCCCTCACAACCCCAAAAAGAAATGTAAAATAGTTTGACCACTCATCCACGGGAACGGGACTAACCGGTAGCATCATCCGACCTTACCGGCTATAGCAGGTTGTCTACTCACTTGGAGGACCAGTTCCTTCATTTGGGGTGATCCACTCACTCCTCTCAAAGCACTTGTCTGCTTAACACGTGGAGGTCTCTCCACTCGTTTCTCTTAATCTTATCTCGTTCACATGAATTCAAAAATAGAACTCTCAATTCTTTTTTAAATTTCTTTTTTCTTTTTTCTGGCAAAAAAAATTTTCTTTTTTCTTTTGATAATATTGGAACTCCAGACTTTCAGGCTCTTCTTGACCATTTTTGCGTAAGAGTCTCTAAAATTTTGAAACTCATTGACGGATCATTAAGACGCGTTTTCATTTTTTTTTATTATTATTAAACACAGATTCTTGACTTTTTCCTTATTTGGTTGAGTCCCTTTCTCACTCCCTCAGGCAATAGGAAAAATCTAAATACTAAATTCATACTCAAGTAATTCAAAACCACTTGACAAGTGGATGATACACGAGGGGCCCGTTTAGTACGTTGGATTTGATTTTGATGGAAATGAATATGAATATTAGGGTTGAGTAATGGGCGGGTTGGGCTGACCCTCATTACCCACCCGTTTATGTCTTACGCCCGTACCCGTTAAGTACCTGAGATAGCCCGGTAATAAACGGGTTGGACATACCCATCCAAATTTGGGCGGGTAATGGGCAGCTCATTTAGCATATGATATTAAAAAAATTCCTGTTATTGCAAAGTGTAAAACAATTCATTGCCATACTTTAAGTCCCATAGTATTGCGCTTTTGCATTTAACAAACACATAATATTTATATAACTGTTTGCAATGTACCTTTAAATTTAAATTAAAACATCACATAGTAATATTCACAATCAGAATTTAAGCCTTAAATCACAACTAAAAAGAATATTTAAACTTTGAATCTAAAGGAACAAAACTGTTAACAAAAACCATTCAATAAAAGCATTGGCATCTTTTCATAATCAGTCTTCTTAACATGCATTATCCTTACATTTCTATTGAATCTTCAATAAAACCAATAAATAAAAAAAATAAACAGGCGGGTATGGGCAGCCCGAAGGGGTGCCCATAGCCCGCCCGTTTAATGCTTAAATGGGCGGGTAATTTGCCCGCCCGTTACGGGCCTGTTTTGGGCAGGCCCAAAATGGGTAAATTTATTACAGGTATGGGCGGGCTTATCGGGTTGCGGGCTCCTTGCTCAGGTCTAATGGATATGGATATGGATATGAAAATGGATATGGAAATGGGAATGGAGATGAGGACTAAAAGTATGTTTGGTATGTCATGGAAATGATATTTAATTTTTATATAAAAATACTAAAATGTCCTTCAATTTTTTATTTTTTATTTTTATTTTGAAGGTGGTGGAGGGTAATAGATGGAAATGATCACATGGAATTGTAATTCTTAGGTATTTTGATGGAATTGATTGGGTGGAATTGAGCCTATTTGGCTTCCACATGGAATTGAAAAATTTTCCAATTTCATCATACCAAACAAGCATCATGATGGAATTGATCCTCAATTCCATTTCCATCACCCCTAATTCTATCATACCAAACATGGTCTAGAGGACTTCACTATAACAATGCATGGAGTTGCAATATATGTCCACCATATAAGCATGCATGATGTAGAGGATGAGTCTCAAAGTTGGAGTAAGGTCATACGACTCATAAGTCACGGGTTCAAATTTTAAAAGCAGTTTCTCCACTTACAGGTGTAAAGATTGTGTACATATACAGCTCCTCATTCCTCACCTATGGGAACCTTATACACCGGGCCACCCTTTATAAGCATGTATGATGTGATCATCTTAATTATAAATATACTCCCTCCGGTCTATAATATAAAGCACTTCAACTAATTTGTAAGAATTAAGAAATGATAGTTAGCTCATTAAATATGCCTTAAATTGAATTTTTTTTTTCAACTTTACCCATATTAAATTAGGTTTCAAATGAGAAAGAACATACAAAAAGTCATATTTAAGCATTGACTACATGATACTCTCCAACTAATTTATATTGTGGACCAAGACCGTTTTCTATAAGCAACTTATATTGTGAACCAGAGGGAGTAAATATAATTGGAACGTTGTTGATAGTTTGTGCATTTGTGTGCACATGCTTGTATTTAATACTCTTTCCATAGCTTATTATAAACTTCAAATAACTAATTTGCATGAATCAAAAAGCAGTTAAAATTAGTTAAATACAATAAATATATATTATTTTTTCAACTATGCCCTTGTGTGTAAAGAGAATAAGTAAGAGGGGGATAAAAGAAATAAATATAGTCAACAATGGAAAAAGTTAGAAAAAAAGCAATAAATGTTTAAACAAACTTAAAATGAAGTTTATATTTTGAGACCACCCATTTAAAAATTTGAAGCTTATAACATGGGACGAATAGAGTATGACATTGGGCATATCAGAAAACAAATTAGTCTCTGACAAAAAAAAAAAACCTCGTTTTTTAATATTCTATGAATGACATGATTAAGAGAGAAACAAAGCAACTAATACAACTTAAACTAAAAGATGGATGTGAAAATATAAAGAAAAATGAGCATTTCTTTTTATTGACTTTAATTTGATCATGATGGCTCTAAATCATTTCATGTATACACACACACACACATGACGTGAATTCATTAATAATTAATTTTGGAGGAAATGTGAAGTAACAATGAGTGAGGGACTAATTGCTAAAAAAGGAACAAAAATAAAGAAAGAAAGAAACGTAAAATCCATTATAAATAAAAAAGGCATAATAATTGGCGAATATAAAAACAAAATAATAATATGCTGAGAATTGATTTGCATGAAAGGAAAGTTCAAATTAGAGATAGAGGAGAGGAGTGATAAGGTTATAAAGGATGTGAGTGGTGGGACATGAGAAGAGGATATAGTGAGCGAAGGCCGAAAAGGGTTATTATGATAGTGAGACTCGGAACTGATGAGGAAGTTTATTCATGCAATTAACAAATAATAATAATAATAATAATAATAATAATAAGAGAGAATATTTGTTTGCCCAAATTAGAAGAAGCCTCTCCTTACAAACATTGGTTTTCTATTTTCTTTGCTGCCTCCTTCCACTTTGTGGTCCATTCCTCTTTCTGTTTGGCATTAGGGATTTGGAGGCAAGAGGAAGGGAGAGAAAATTTTTAGGGAAAGTCACTCTTAGATCCCAAATAAGGAACATATTATCAGAAAGGTCCCTTGAGGTTGTAAAACACACTCAACAGATTGTTAATACACGTAAAAGAGTTGTAAATAGGGACCTTTATGATAATATGTTCCTTGTTTGGGACCTAAGAGCGATTCTCACAAATTTTTATGGGTTGATTTAAAAAAAAAAAATTAGAGAAGTGGGATTACAAATTTTACTATAGAGAATATGTAAGATAAAAAAGTATGAAAAATTAATTAAAAACTTTTAACCCCAATTCTCTCTTTTTTTTAAAAAAAATCAGCTTAGAAAATTTTTTCCTCTGCTCCCTTCCTCTCATACCAAACAAGCCCTTCTCTCTCTCTCTCTCTCTCTCTCTCTACACAAAGATGCTAAGCATCTCGGCATATGCAAGTCCAATGCCACACTTGCCATCAGTATTAATTTAAATAGGGAATTATTGTAAAAATATTTGAATTGTTGAGTTGGATAAAATACTCTCATGTTCTCACTTACATAATGTAATGATTAATTCAGTTTTATGATAAAAGACGAGGAATTAGTATGCCGGAAGTCAATTTAGTTTTGTATAAAAAAATTGCTGAATTGAAGGATTAGTTTTCATGATTCGTCAGTGAAAGTATTCACCTGTAAATTTATAGTTAGTCGTATAATAATACTTCAACTAGAGTGACCATGTCAATTATGTGCTTTGTTTGACTTTTTTAGGCTAAAAATATACTTTTTTATGCTTTTATGCATTTAGATTTGAATTATTTAAAAATTTATATTTATTCAATTATTCAAATATTTTCCTAATACTTTCAAATTAAATTATTTCGAATACTAAGACTTCATGTGAATTAATACCAGATAGCACAAAGCAGAAATTAAAAAAATCAACTATAAGTTGAAGAAGTTTGGCTTACAGAAGAATGAGATCCAGACTAGAACCCTCGTTGCATTTGGAGGGACTTGTACCAATAGCAAAGGAATAAAAGAAAATGCAAGAAGAAAAATTGTATGAAGGGTTATTTTAAAAATTAAGTGTGAAATTAAAAACAGAATAAAATTAAGATGAAAAAAAGATAAACTTCAAAGATAAACATAATACTTGAGGTAATATATATAGGAAACACATTCAATTTTGGTGAAAGTTAGGCACTTAGGCTACTTGAGGATCAAAAAAGGAAATTTAGGCTGCTTCATTCTGAAAGATGTACTATGGTGTTTGTTCAGGATAGGAAACTAACAAGTCTACATCTTTAATTTTTAGTCCAAGAGTTGCCCACAAAAAAAAAAAAAAAAAAAAAACCTCTCATAATCTTTACAAATTAATTTTTCCTATGGATTGGGGAAATAGTTGTGAATGTAGATAGACCCAGATTACTTTTGTATCATTGATGAACCACCACCTTAGGATATTTGAGGCAGTTGTTGATGAAGGTGAACAGACTTTTAATGGCCGTGTTTTGTATTACTCTTTTGAGTTGATAGTTTTCAGTAGTACTATTCACAAAATAAAAAGAAAAAAGGAAAGGAAAGGAAAGTCCCAAGCTAAAATGAATCTCTCATTTATAACTGTGTTTAGTATTGCTTATTGGAGGGTCAATAAGCACTTATTATATAAATCAAAATAAAACCCATCTCCCATACTTGCTTTGTATACCGTAAATCACGATTTATAAGCATTTATTGCCCAAAAATAAACTATTACAAACGAACACTAAATCATTGAAGCAATTGGAAGAAGAACATCGGCATGAAAAGCCAAGTTATTGTCGCAAGCAGCAAGGCTCTCCGTTGTTAAATTTGTTTTGTATAAAACTAACATACATGTTTTGTCTTGCATTAAGGCACCTCAATACATGTTATTATATAGACAGCATATGCATAGATTTTTTCCGGGGCACGACAAGTGAAAAAAAATCGGCTCATTTATTTAAGAAAGATATCATGTTCCTCCCACTTGACAAGGGTGGCATTGGAGTTAGATCAACCAATCTGGTAAATAAAGCTATTTTAGCCGAGTAAGTTTGACAAATCCCCAATTCAGAGATTCCTTCTCTTCTAATACTTTCAGGGCAATATTGCACCCAAAAAATCTTTTAAAAACTCAGTGCACTTCTTAGTGAAAACTTCCATGACAAATTTACATCTTAACCCCAAAAAAGAAACATCATGTCTCCAAAGTCCCAATTACAAACTGGATTTAAATAATACAGACGCTATTACCTGCCATAAGATTCCCTCCTAAAACAAGAGTGATGAGATAAAACGATAAAAAGTATACAAAATCAATGCTAAAGGAACAAGAGGCCACTGTAATTCAAATTTCAATATTCACATGTATTTGCGACATTGCATTACAATCTAATATCACTAAGAAACAAACCAAAAAAGAAAGGAATGAATTACAACAGACACCTGTTCAGCATCTAAGCTAATATATCATGTTGCCTGCCTGGAATGGAACTCCGATATACCATCAGGCACCCAAGCACGATGAATACTAATTTGGACTAGACATATTTTCCCACGCGCTGCACCAAGTATTGAAAAGCAAGTTGCCCTGTTTATAGCATATGAATAATGTGCTTACTATATTTATTATTATGCATATTGATATATTGGATTATAGTTTCACATCCTTCTATTTTATTACCTCTAAATTTATGTGTGTATGTCACTGTGTGTGAATCCAAACGTGTGTACACACAAACTTCAACGTGTTTATGTTATGTGTCTGTATCTGTGATGGATAAAGAGATCAGTGGTTACCTGTTGTTTTCAGCTAACCCTTCTTTAGGGCCATTAAAAGAGGTATGCAGCCTGGAGATACATTCTTTATTATCAAAAGCAATAGACAAATTTTATGCGTAATTTTACAAAACAAGTATAACCAACCTCTTGTAGCTCTGTACCGGGACATGGTTAGCCACGTTCCATTTCAAAGCGACGCTCATTAGGAGACACATTGATAATTTGATATCTATCACCTCTGTTGATGCATTTTGAGGAGGGCAAAAGTAGATAAAGGATGTGCTGAAAAGTTAATTGGAAAACAAAAACAAGAAGAAAAAATCTACATCATGAACAACATCAAAGGGTAAACCGCAAACAAATATGCATATTGCTTAAACAAACCTCAGTGAACACTTGAAACAACTTATCTGATAAAAAATGAATCACATCAACTTTCAAAAATAAAAGCCACACATGAAGATGGAAAGCACATAGACTCGGGCAATTCTTTTCACCTTTCTCTAAGGAAATGGGCTTATGTGAGCAATGGTTAACTTCAAGGGATAAGACTAGCATAGCTTGAAAGTATACTCCAGACTCCCGTAAGGTCATCTACAGGACGGTATAGCTAGCCATTTGATGGCGGTGGACATCAATAGTACTTAACGAGAAAGCAGTCATATAAAAACCAGCACATGATTAATGACATAGCACCGTGTTGGGATTTGTCAGGATCATTTCCCAAGGTGAATTAATTCTTCACTTGTACCATAATTGGTAACTTCCTTCGATAAAAATTTGCTGTATTAATATAAATAGCTGTCCGTATCGAACATTAAAAAGATTTCTTTTGTACTCCTTTTCATTTGCTCAAAGATTTGCTTATTATTAGCACATTGACGTGCAAGAATATACTTGTGCTTAAACTTCCACCAAAAAAAGTTGTCCTTAAACTCGATGACAACAAATGAAAGAAAATTTCAGGCTTGGTTACTGATACTCTGATAGTATGAGTCCACTAGAAGATTGCCAGAATTTCTTTTATGACCAAATTGGACGAAGTTTATGCAAGTCCATTGTCATGACTCAAGCCACAAGTCAACTCAACAAAATATTGATGGACACTAAAACATGCAGGGATCGTGTATCATCTCAGTAATAACACAAAGTTTCACTATGTGAGGGAGGGCAGTCTCATACAAAATGGGTATGGTTTTTCTAGTTAAAGTTATTAAACAGTAAGGTCCATAATTAGATCATGCTCATTGGTCGTATAAAATAATTCCAAACAATGGCTAAAAGATATTCGATGCAGAAAGGTACAAACGAAATGACTTTTGTTCAGCAACTAGATGGAACTATACAAGTTACAACCAGGAAAAGACTTTTTTTTTTAACATTTTCCACAGGATTCAAGGAAAAGATCATACTCTCTCTCATCCTTATTATAAGGCACCAACTATCAATTCTCACAAATCAATAAAAACAGTTAAAAGCATTAAAGTTATCTTAAAATTCAAATGATTTCCAATATTGCCCTTACTAATTATACTAAGCTCAGATATCATATTAATTATTACTACTCTCTTCCACCATCCTTATTAAATATGGGCAGAAATTGAAAGATAAATTAAATGCTCATTGGAAACTTGCAAATGCCTTATAAAAAGGATTAAGAATACTTGCTAGGTAGTGCCTTATAATAAGGACCAGAGGGAGTACAAAGATCTCCATTAATAGACTAAGTCTAGTCAAATTAGTACAACGTTACATTGTTGTCCTACATTTCAGAAATTTGATTTCCAGCATCATCTGTAACACCTCACAAAGCATACGAACAAAAATGTCAAATCAGCCCCTGCACGTAGCTATTCAGTTTCTGCAAGCAAAATCAACCCTTTTACGCAGCATGCTAGATGGTATGGCTTATGTTTAAAGAGAAATTAATAATAATTAATATAGGTATATGCAAATAGACATTCAATTACTCAGAAAAAATACCTTTTAGTTTTACTACACTTGCTATGTTTAAAAGAACCTCTGCCAACCTTGCAATGACTTCTGCAACAGTTTTCATAAACCCATGCCTGCTCACGAGTGATCCAAAATTCTTTGGGAAACCATCTCCCAAAAAGTATTATGCAACTTATGGAAACTTGATTCAAAATAATTTTGGCTTAACATCAGCATAGGGAAGTGGCACTCAACCTTCTGCTAATCTTTGACATCTAGAAACGAACATATTTCCAGAATGTAATATTCTCTAGTTGAGCTTAGTAAATCCATAATGGCTAAGATATGGTTACTTTGTGGATGAGACTTATCTCCAGCAACAAATGCATTTACTTGATCATTGACCTCAATCCATGACCATCCAGGCTCCTTTATTAGACCCTCTGACCTCATCAACTTCCTTATTTTTGCAACTTCATTCCATATTCCCTTAGAAGCATATATGTTAGCCAAAATGATGTGAGTTCCAGCAGAATTTGGATCCACGCGAAGTATCTCCTCTGCTGCTCGCCTCCCACAGTCAACATCCCCACAAATCCTACATGCTCTAAGTAAGGTAGACCACACAACATCATCACCTTGAAATGGCATGCTTCGTATCATAAGCTCAGCCTCACTCAATCTCCCTGCCCTGCATAGAAGATCAATCATGCAGCCGTAGTGTTCTTTTGATGGATTGATTCTGTACTTATTGCTCATTAAATTAAAGTAGTAAAAACCAAGATCAACCAGTCCAGCATGGCTACAAGCTGTCAGAACCCCAATGAAAGTAACAGAATCTGGTTTTACGCCGTTACTAGAAATCTTCTCAAACAAATTGATAGCCTCTTGACTGTATCCATGTTCAGCATACCCATTTATCATGGCTGTCCATGATATAATGTCATTGGTTTTTGTCTCAAAAAAAATATCTGAAGCTTCTTGAAGACTCCCACACTTTGAGTACATATTGATCAGAGCACTCAAAATCATGACTTCATGATCTACCCCAATGCACAAGACGTGAGCATGCACTTGCTTTCCTTGCTCGAGAAGCGCCATACTTCCACACACACTCAGCACGCTAGCAAGGGCAAATTCATTGGGCTTTGGTCCTTCTCTTCTCATCCATGATAAATATTCAAAAGCCTCTTTCCCATAGCCTCCTTGGGCATAAGCTGAAATTATAGTGCTCCAAGAAACAATATCTTTTCTAGGCATACCGTGAAAAACTAATGAAGCTGAAGTTAAATGCCCACATACTGAATACATGGTAATGATGGAATTTGCCACTGACAATGCATCTACCAGTCCTAGACGTAATACATAAGCATGAAACTGTTCTCCCCATTCAATAACAGCTAGATTAGCACAAGCAGAAATTACTGTTGACAAGGTGTATTCATTGGGACTGACATCTAACATTCTCATTCTTTTAAATGCTTCCACCGCATGATCTTCTTGACCCATCTGTACATATGCTGTAATAATGTTGGTCCATGAAACAACATTCAGCACATTCATTCTTTCAAACAATCGAAAGCCACAGTCAGGTTTTCCACATTTATTATACATCGTAGCAAGAGTATTAATCACATATGAGCTCTCATCAAACCCCTGTTTTAAGGTTTGTGCATGGATAGCTTTCCCATCAAGTAAGGAGCCTGCATCAGCAGATGCTTTTAAAGCAATGGCAAATGTATATGAATCATATCCCACTTTTGATTTCCACATTTCAGAAAAGTATGACAATGCCTCCATACTGTGACCAGCATGTGCAAGTCCCACGATTACGGCAGTCCATGATACCACATTTCTAATCATCATTTCTTCAAAGACTCTACAACCTTGCACTATTTGGCCTACTTTCATGTACATGTCTAGTAGGGCACTACCAACAAATACTGAGTTTTTCAAACCAGATTTCACTGCAAACCCATGCAGTAATTCTCCATAATATCTGTTCATGCTGGCTGCACAAGCCTTAAGTACAACACTAATCACAAATTGGTCCATTTGAAGTTCTGGCTGGATCCACATGTTCGAGAATAAGACCAATGCTCCATCAGAATCTGAAGCTTTGACATAACCAGCAATTAATATGGTCCAAGAAATTTCATCTCTGTGAGGCATTTTATCAAACATATCCCTAGCTTCAACCACGTGACCTCTTTTTACAAGCAGCTTCAGCTCAGAGTTTAGGTCAAGCATATTCAAATTATGAATGGGATATACAGTTGATGCAAGTTGTTGTGATTTTATTTGCCAGATAGGGTATCTGCATTTAGTGCCAGTTCCTGCAACAGAAATATAATTCTCTTAGAGCAGCCAAGAACAGCATAGGCTTGACAAACTACCCAATAAAAAGACCATGACACCATAACATATGTAGGTTGTATCTTAGAGCAATTCACACATATCATGTCCAATGCCCGCCATTTTATAGGTATCTATGCTTCGTAGACATGAATAAGGATGACAAAAGCTCACTTTGGTATGCTGATTTGGCAGAACTATCGACATTTCCCGATAACTGAAGACGATCAGTAGCTGGAGAAAATGAAGAGGCAACAGCAAATGCAGAGGAAGCATATCGACAGTGCAGCCATCGCTTGAAGCCATTAAAGAGTACCCCATGGAAGTACCTTCGCTCTCTGTCAGAGTTGTAACCCAGATACCCTATTAGCCCAGACATTCTCTATCTGTCTCCTTCCTGAATTTCTTCCCCGTCACTTAAAAAACAAGTGAGAATCATTTTATAAGATTGATTCCTTCTCTGCACCAGAAGAAAGAAGAGCTCAACGCAGCTGATTGGAAAGATTTTCTTTTTTGTTCACTTTGGATCAGAAGGCTATGGTTGAAACCAACGCGGATTAGGCCATCAAGCCCTGAGCTGACGACTCACCCTTCTATTAGAAACAGAAAAAACGCCACAACTTATAGGAGGTTCATTCAAATAACAAAGTAAGTTAATACAATGTACTTCACTAGCCCGCCAACTAACTCTTGGGTTTGAGTCGATGAATTTATGCTCACCAGTCGCCCCCAAGTCTCTCATCATTAAATCTCCAATGTCCATACTAATGCGAATCATCAATTGTGCTCATCGCAGTGAGGGGAGTGGACATATAAAGAGGGATGAGTGGCCTATAAACAGCCGGTTAGACGGCACACCCTGGCGGCCTGGCACCCCCTACATGGTGGGTTGGTTGGCACGCCAACCCACCTATAGTTGGAAAAAAATAAAATACTGTTTTTTATTATAATTTCTCAACTAAATCCGAAATTCCAAAGATCAAATTGAATGCCATTGCAGGTTGCATTTTGCTACTTTACATTCAGACAATTCAGACCACCGATTCCTGAAATGAACATGGGAAAATATGCAAAAAGAAAAATTCTACTATCCTATACTTCTCAAATGTCATAAGACGGAAGAAAGTTCTTTGTTTATAGAGCAATGTCATGGTAGAGAGAACAGGCCACTGGAAAGGAAACCAAAGGACAGACAAAGGAAGTGCAACAGCAAATGGAATCACGAATGTCAAGTAAAATTCCCATTAAAAAACAAAAAGAGCAAGTAAGTTCTCGTTTTAGTTGAGCAAGAATTGGTACCTTCCCCGACATCAGATGCTCTGATGGGTAATATCAGGACCTGAAAAAAAAAAGGAAAGAAACAAAAGGGGGGAAGAAAAGAGATATCAAAAAGAGCAAGCAAGTGCGACTGAGCAAGTGTGATTGGAACGAGGAGGAGGGAGAGGGTTAACCTTGTGTGGCGTTGGCCGTCAAAGACGGAAGTGGCTAGTAGCATCAGCTCGGTCAGGCGTTGCGTCGGCGTGAGGAGAGGAGGCTGGAGACACAGCGCAGAGGCCGAGCTGAGAGGCGAAGGGCGAAGTGACGAGCGAACCCGTCGAGAGAGGGAGGCATGACAGGGTCACTGACTGGGCTAAGCGAGCCTGCGAGAGTAGTAGGTAAATAGACAGTTAGTTTTGGCCCCCTTTTTTTTTTCAATTCAATTTTTATACATTATATATATATATATATATATATGTTTGTGTTTGGATTGACAGTGGGAGAAGTAATTTTTTTTAAATATAAAACCTTTGAATTTAAATTATTATTTAAAAATTCAGTTTAGATGAAAAATGATTAATAAGGGTATGAATGTTATTTAATACTACATATATATCATTTATATATATTACTCGTATATATTATAATAATTAAAGTGAAAAATTAAAACTAAAAGTGGATAAAATAAAAAAAATTTAAATTATTATTGAAAATTGGAAATAAAGTAAAAAAAACACTAAAAAAACTTAATTAAAAATGGATAAAATTGTATATAATTAGAATGCATAAATCAAATGGATCACCTATCCTTAACAAGTTGGTCTCTGATTCTGTCACGAACATGATTCATTTGTGTTAAAGATAATCTAAGGATATTTGATGAAAATGCTACATCAAGTGGATCATTATTGCCTTCACCACCTATATTTCCTCGTTCAGCTTTTAAAAATTCCACATCAATTTTGAAATTTTTGCATATAAGATTATGTATAGCCATTATTGTACAAACTAAGTAGACTTGTGTTTCAAACCTACATAACTTCATATCTTACAAGAGTTGAAACTTATTCTTTCAAACTCCAAACGTCCTTTAAATAGTACTCCTCAAACTTGAATGATAATAATTGAAGATCTCGTTGTGATTTCCAATTCCCAGTTGTCACCTGAAGTTTGGAAGGTGATAACCCTCACGTCTATATGGATCAAAATATCCAATTGATGTTGGATAGCCAGCATCTACCAAATAATATTTTCTTGATAAATAATGAAATTTTTTTGACAGGGTAAAATTATGGCAAATGTGAAAAAAAATAATGTAAGTGCAGGTGTTGAATATATATCTTGATGTGGATGGGGAAATTTATAGATGGAGTATATAGCAGTTTGGAACACACAAGAATCATGTGCAATTCCCTCCCACCTTGCCAACACAAAAGTAAAGAATATATCCTAATCATAAATGGTCACAATATTCTGTGTTAGATATCCCTTTCTTCGGATATATTTCTCTTGCTCAGACTGGCTGATCACATGCTAGATGTGAGTTCCATCAATTGCACCTATTGCATCCTTAAAATATGGATAATATCGCTGATCATTGCAAATCTTTGGATGACAATGACAAAACTCTGGATCAAACAGTTTCATATTTTCTGTGGATAGATTGAAACAATCATTTAAAACCATGTGAAAGATCCTATTGACAGTTTCTCCTGAATGTTGAAATCGTTCCTATAGGATTCTATTTTCTTGTATATGTCCCACTATATATAAAAATATGGCAACCATTTCTTTAACTCCCATGTACTTAGTCTTTCGTAACCCATTTTCTACTAATTTAGAGCATAATTGAAAGAAGATATGTTTTTCCACTTGAAAATTTTCAAGACAAACTGTATCATGGCCTTCTAATACCCCTTGCACCTATATTGCATCTATTTGCTTACTAGTTCTACATGACTCTTTGCAAACATAAGGCACGATATATTGAGTCATCAAAACACCGAACTATTCATACTCTGTCATATATTCATCTAAAAGGAAAATATGCAGGGACTTTTTATCTACACGAGACAATCCCACTTCCTCCATTCCCTCCGAAATATCCTCATCACGCGAACTTGCCATGGATGATGTAACCTATTTGATTGCGAAGATTGTATGAAATCAAATACAATTATAAATTTTGCAACTAAATTCACATCATATAACAGAAGATGCTAACATTCATAACTGGCATAAACTATATTTACATCGTATAACATAAGTACTATCATCATATTCATAAGGCTCATATCGTCATAGTTACACATAATCAAGTTTTCATTAGTGACATAAAATAGAGTTCAGTGATTCGAGGCTTTCTGAAGATGTGGGCTGTTGTAAGCATGTTCCCGCAACCACTATATTTCCTTTCATTCCAACAAACATGTTGCGAGCAATCTGATGCATCATCATATTACAACATCGAAGACAAAAGTCATCGTCATTAACAATTTCCGAAATAATCAGTCATTCAACTACAACCTCACTCACTAGTGCATCATTAGTGAAGATCTTTTTAAGGACACCTATGCTATCCTTTGATGCGACAACTATTATGCTAACAGAATCAACTATTACTTTCAAGTATGGAATTTTTTTGTTTTTTTATGATTTTTACCCTTCACCCCTCTTTCTCTTCCCGATGCTTGCTGAGCCACTAAGTACACTAGGAGGAATGTTTGTTGTCAAAGCTATACCTTCCAAATCAGTTGTCACTCCCACACTACCTCCAGTAGTAGCACCTACAAGATCTTCCTCACTATCACCTGATTCTTCTTATACACTAATTTGCTTACTAGTTCAACGTGCCTCTTTGCAAACATAAGGCACGATATATTAAGCCATCAAGACACCAAGTTGTTCTTAATTTGTCATCTCTTCATCTAAAAGGAAAATATACATGGACTTTTTATCTGCACGTGACGATCCTACTTCCTCTGTTCCCTCCGAAATATCCTCATCGCATGAACTTGCATGGATGATATAACCTGTGTAATTGCCAAGATTGTATGAAATCAAATACAATTATAAATTTTGCAACTAAATTCACATCATATAGCAGAACATGCTAACATTCATAACTGGCATAAAATATATTTGCGTCATATAACATAAGTAAATACTATCATAACATTCATAAGGTCAATCATATCGTTATAATTACACATAACCAAATTTTCATTAGTGACATAGAATGAAGTTCAGTGATTCGGGGCTTTCTGAAGATGTGGACTGTTGTAAGCATGTTCCCGCAACCACTCTAGCAAGGCACATTTATTTCCTTTCATCCCAACAAACATTTCACGAGCAATCTGGTGCTTCATCATATTACAACATCGGAGGCAAAAGTCATCATCATTAGCAATTTCCGGAATGGTCAGTAATTCAGCAACAACCTTACTCACTGGAGCATCATTAGTAAAGATCTTTTTAAGAGCGCCTGCGCTATCCTTAGATGCGACAACTATCTTACTAATAGCATCTGTTAATACTTTCAAGGTTGAAATTTTTTTGTTTTTTGATGACTCCAACCCTTCACCTCTCTTTCTCTTCCCAATGCTTGCTGAGCCACTAGGTGGAGTGTTTGTTGTCAAGGTTATGCCTTCCAAATCAGTTGTCACTCCCACACTACCTCCAGTAGTAGCACTTACAAGATCTTCCTCATCATCACCTGATTCTTCTTCTGCACTTGTTTGCTTACTAGTTCTACGTGCCTCTTTGCAAACATAAGGCAAGATATATAAAGCCATCAAGACACCAAGCTGTTCATACTCTCTCATCTCTTCATCTAAAAGGGAAATAAGCAGGGACCTTTTATCTGCACGAGACAATCGTACTTTCTCCGTTCCTTGCGAAATATCCTCATCACGCGAACTTGCCATAGATGATGTAACCTGTGTGATTGCCAAGATTGTATGAAATCAAATACAATTATAAATTTTGCAACTAAATTCACATCATATAGCATAACATGCTAACATTCATAACTGGCATAAAATATATTTGCGTCGTATAATATAAGTACTATCATAACATTCTTAACTATCAATATAATAAAGTAAAGATTTTAATGAATAAGTACATAATGAAGTCCATACTTTTAAATTTCAAAAATTAGGACTTCTAAGTACCATATAATCTTTTCAATGTTGTAAAGATAATTGCGATTTTTGAAATTCTTAACTATCATTAACGTAAGCCATGACTCCTTAACTGTCATTTTTTTAATTAAATAAGGTAGAAGGAGAATGGACGCATCTTTCTAGGGTGTTAGCCCATTTGCATTTTGACTTCTCTACCTTCTAGAAACCATGCTTGCATCTGGGATTTCTTGATCAAAGAATTATTCAGAACTAAGACTATTGCATCATTAATCTATCATTCAGCTTCAATTTGTCAAGTCAGCATATGGGGAAGTTTTAACCAAGCACAATTCAAACACCAATTCAATCGACAAATTCAAATCTCCTTGGATGGTTGGTGAATTACTCTTTTCTTTTTTTAAGGAAAAAGATCAGATATAGAACTTTTTTTCCTGAAAAGAAGCAACCTTCCTACAATATTTCATATCAGTGGGAATAACTTGTTAAAACTTAAAAAGATGTCTTTCCATCTTTTATATGATCACAAGTATCTTTGCATACACCATGAGTCCATAACACAAGCATAAGGATATTTTACATAATTAAATCCACAAATAATCATGATCAAAACACGAAAATAGAGCCAAAAAAGATTAAAAAATCCAAAATCAAAAAATAGAAACAAAAGAGGGTCAAGAAGTAATTATTTTGAGTGATTAAAGAGGTTTAATTGAAAATGAAGCGAGTAAACTCTCCAAATCTTCAACATCACTGAACCCATCCTAAAATAACAGTCATTCAAATGCCAAGACAAGAATGAATCTGGAAAGAGCATGCTTATAATTAAAGGCCTTGAGTTGGAAGACATGAGTCAAAACGAAGATCACAAGAAGATATGCTAATGATCATTAAATGACAATAAAATTAAAATCAAAATGGTTGAAACAGAAAGATACCAAAGAGATAATGATCCTTTAACTTTTCTGATTCAGTAACTACGGTGATCGGAGACACAGTGCAAAGTCGACCATAGGAGAAGGAAAAAACGGACTAACAGCTACAACCAGTGGGAAAAAAACAGAGTGAAACAGAGCGTCAGCTAAAAACACAGGAAAAAAAAAAAGACAAAATGGTAGAGAGCTGAATACCGAAGCTCCGGCGACCTAAATCTTTTCCGGACACCACACAAGATCCGGCGAGGACAGATCAGGACACCAACCAATGGATCTGCCCAACAAACACCAACGCCAACAGATCACGACACTAGAAGAGCACAAGAAGGCAGAGATCAGACAAGCACCACATCACAGCGCCGAACCACCCACAGAAGCCGACGAGATTCCCGATCAGATTACTGAAAACGCCGACATGCAAGGACGGCATCACACATGGCACTCACGCGTATAGGATCTGTCCAAAAAACGCCAAGCTCGACAGATCGACACTAGAGAACCAAACAAGTAACAGCTCGGACAACCACCACCACACGTCTCACCGGCGAACAACCGACAGAAGGCGACGACTCACCATGAGCTAAACACCAACAACCACAAAGGAAGACGAGATACTTGGGTGATAGAAAATCGGGGGTGTAACTGAAAATGCTCTAACGGTAGCTACCTCTGCTTCACCGTGACGCCCTCACCGCGGAAAAAGCAGCTCCAGTCGGGTCCAACGCAACCCAAACATGACAACTTCACCGCCACTGTACTTTTAACCCAGCACAGCACGTTTTGGGCGCTAGGCCGCTTTCCCAAACACAGACACAGTCTCTGTGTGATTTGCCGTAGTTTTCGTGTGTTTGGGGATTAGTGTTTGAGAATAACTTTTAAAATTTACGAAATAAATGTATGAGAGGAGTTTTATCTGAATTATATAAATTTATATTTAAGATATTCTCAAACACACACTACATCCGTCAGGTTTCAAACAATTGAATTCTTTTTCAGCAAAATCATTCAAGTTTTTATTAAATTATAAAGAATAATGTTATAAAGAAAATAAAATTCCAAAAATAAAAATTTAGGACTTGAAACATGAAAAATTAAAACTAAAATAAAAGTAAATTTAAGAAATAAAAATTATATTAATCCTAAAATAAATTGAAGTTAAGATGAAAATATACCTATAAACTTATACTCAATGTGTACCCATTACCATCAATTTTTTTAGGTACAAAAATACCCATAATCTTAAAAAAGAAAAAGGGGTAATATAACTTTTGGTCCCTGAAGTTTCACCCGAAATTGGTTTTTGTCCCTCAAGTTTGAAATCGGTGGTTTTGGTCCCTCAAATTTGAAAAGGACTTGGGTGACCCGAATTTGAAACCCGACCCGGAAAAAACATAAGTCCTTTTCAAACTTGAGGGACCAAAACCAAAATCAGATGAAACTTCAGGGATCAAAACCACTGATTTGAAAATTGAGGGACCAAAACCAAAATCGAGTGAAACTTTAGGGACTAAAACCACTGATTTTAAACTTGAGGAACCAAAATCAAAATTGAATCAAACTTCAAGAACCAAAAATTATATAACCCAAAGAAAAAACAAAAAATGACAATTCTGTTGAGATCCCTAAGTAGAGCCGGTAATATGGGCTCAACCCACGGGTTCAACCCGTGAGCCCGCGGGTTTTGATTTCCCAACCCGCAAAAATGCGGGCCGTACAGGCCCGCACCGCATAAGCCGCGGGTTAATGCAGCTCAGCCCGCGAGTTGGCGGGTTGGCCCGCAAAATTTTTTTTTTTTTTTTTTTTTACATATAAAAATTTTATAAAACTTATAAGTTTTTCACTCTTATCTTGGTACCTTCCAATTCAAAGAGAAAAAATCTTAGCTTCTTTCCTTCTTCTTTAAACAAAATTATTATATATTGGTTGCTTGAGGATGAGTTTATGTTTTATTTATAAACTTTAACAAATTTGATAACTTTATCTCTTAAATTTTAGATTATGTTTTTAAATTTTTATAAAAGCAATGATTGATACTAAGAAGGTAAATTTAATTACTCGTATATATGTGTCTCATATTTTAAATCCTCTTTAAAAAATATGAATTTTTTAAAAAAAAAATGCGGGCCCGCGGATTGGCCCGCAACCCGCACACTGCATGCCAACTCTCAGAAGTGCAGGTTGCACAAACCCGCACCGCGCGGGCTGCGGGTTAATGCGGGCCAACACGCAGGTTGGCCGTATTCCCAGCTATAGATATGACCCTAAGTGCTGTTACTTTTTTAATTTGCTCGTGCCAGGTGTCTTAAGTTATATACAGCAGTATACTATTAAGATGTGAAGTTACCAAAGACACCCCAAAAGAGTCCCCCCGGCCCCCAATCCTCTCGCTTGTCCCTACTTCATTCATCGACTCCAAAATTCATCATAAAAAAAAAAAAAAACCAATTTTTTATGACCCATCAAAACCAATGGACATCAGTAAGGGCAGCAAATCAAATCGGAAATGGAGGCTCAAAAGATTTAGTTATCCTCTCAGAAAAATCACAATACAGGATAAAAATTTCACAAGAACCCCACTAGAAACAACGGCACCTAAAATAAACTTCGTCGGAGACTACCGATGGAACCAAGAATCTGAAAGTCCTGAAGCTTCCAAAACCCAATCTCAACTAAAATATAAAAGCTTAATAGAAATTTCGTGATCAAATTCGAAAATGAAGGAGCCAGAAAACTAGAAATTTACCTCAACTCGCCTTCGAAGATCGACGATTCGCTTAATAGATAACTATCGAAAATAAAGGTTATGTTCCTTCACCGATTCGCCTCCTTTTTTCCACTTTGTCGCACACAGTCTCTGACTTCACGATGGGCT
This sequence comes from Inga oerstediana, assembly GCA_963210345.1. Classification (NCBI taxonomy): domain Eukaryota; kingdom Viridiplantae; phylum Streptophyta; class Magnoliopsida; order Fabales; family Fabaceae; genus Inga; species Inga oerstediana. Next base: position 65,482,865 of record OY723408.1, read on the forward strand.
AAGAGTCGACCAGCAACAATGTCACAGTCGCACCCTCCGATGGACGACGCGGAGAACCAACACAACGGAAGCCGAAACGGCGGTGAAGGATTGCTGCTGAAAGGTAACGAAGATGGCCGTGAATTTGAAGAAGGGTAGGCTTTGGAATTTTAAATGTTTTTATAAATAATGAATTGATACTGGTAGGCACACGTGGATTTTTGTTTTATTTCATCTTTTTTCCTCTACGGCCTAAATTAAGATGTGTATTTATCTTGAAAGCAGATTCAAATGTGAATTTTTTTAGATGGATTATCTACCAACTAGAATTAAAATAATCTGAGTTGTTATATTTTTATTGGACAGAGTTTATATGATGTTGTACTCCTAAAATATATAAGTATATCTCCAAAATAATACTCCTTCGGTCATTTTTATAAGCAATTTTTTAATGTTTTTGCCCTGATTTTAAAAGTTTGTAGGTACTTTTGCAACCAATAAAAAGTTTATGGTCATATTGGATATAAATTTATGGGTATTTTTATACTCTAACCCTAAATAAAATAAAAACTAGCCTGCCTTTCCATGGGCTAGCCCACCCTAAGGATGTTCCAGATTTTTCCATCACAATCTTCCCATCTATCCCAACCAAATTGGGAAGGGAAAGATCGAGATCCTAATCCCAAATAGATATATATATATATATATATATTCTTTTTAGAATTTTGATTAATTTATATTTTTAATTTGATTTAAATATTTATATTAGATTAATTGATACAATATGATATTAATATTTTAGCTGTTCTAAAGAAAATACAGGAAATTTGACCCAATTCAAATATTAGGCCAAAGTCATTATAGGGGAAAAAAACAAAATTTTGATAAATTCCAATCCCAATCAAGATGGGAAATTTATAGGGGGAATAGGGTTTACTCATCCCGTCCCGCTCCTAAAACCATGGTTCCCGGACCCGGACCGGAAACCGCCGAACCGGTCACTAGATCGGTCCGGTTCACGGTCCGGTCCGGGTCCCAAATTAAAAAAAAAATTAAACTTTTTCCTTTAGAATTTCATACTATAAGCCTAAAATTTTCAATTACTCACCGGTTTGGTCCCGGTTTGACCCACTGACCCTTAACCCAGTACCCCGACCGGTTCAATACCCGGTCCGGTCTTTAATACCTTGCCTAAAACACCCCAAGGCGCGCATAGGTGATGTGGATTGGAGTCTTGGAGCTACCTGCCATTTTAAAACCCACCAACATTAGAACACCTTTTGCTTACTCTAATACTTGTTATTCATAAGCAACCTTTTTTCGACCAAAAAAAAAAATAAGCAACCTTTCTTCTTTTCATAACTTGTTTGATGATTTTTATCAAAACAAGAACCCCCTAGTGGCCTAGTCCCCTCCTTGACTTGATAATTCGGTAGGCGTGGATGTTTTGGGGGAGACCTGTATTCATTTTCCAAGTGAGTGTGTAAAACTTGATTTTGAAGTTGTAAGGTTTAGGTGACTTGAGATGCTGGCGTCCCTGAAAAATGCAAACTTGTAACTAAACCCTTCACTTGAAAAAGGACGGTTTAATATGTGTGGAGTTTATAACAAGTAAGGGAGGGCTTTGACCCTAAATTCCTTAATAGGTCTTGGTGTTCGTTTGGGGACATCTCAAAAGTGTTTTTTTAAACATTTTTTTATAAACTGAGATAAAAGTCTTCTCACATGCTTACCTCATAAATCATAAAAATATTTTTAAAAAATTAAAACAAATTGGCATATGATAATGTTGGGGTCACGAGACAGCTTTTCTTGATGTGAATGAAGCAGACAAGGCAATAAAAAAATACCAAGGGGGCGAGATATATTTTTCACACGCACACAATGGAGATTGTCAATGGATTGGACTTTGGGTGCGACAACATTGGAGAATGTAGAGTGAAAAACATCAAAGTTACTTTAGATGAAACTTTAAAGGCAGCAATGTACCAAGAATTTTGTTCAGATTCTGTATTAACAAAAGAGAATAAGCGCTATTAAGGGTGAACAACAAAACCCCGAACAAGGTATCTAATGAGGTGAGGAGCTAATCTTAACCTCCTTTTTCTGGTGAGAACTCTACTATTCCACACACCTATATAATCCATACACTAAGACCTCAACACATACGATAATCTTACAATTATTTACCAACTAATGATTTAGTATTTTCAACATTATGCATCTCTTCGTTTAGGTTGTCGTCTCCAACAAGTAATAGTACTTTCACAAACTGTTAGGCTTTCACTTGCTTATGATCAAAAACAGACCAAGGGTTATATCGTGGGTGAATACAGTATATGTGCGTGTGCGCGCACAGATCATTAAACTTAAAAATGTACTTTTTTTTCTGTTTCAAGGAGACTGGTGTCTGGGAAGATGATGGTACTCCACATTATAGGCAGGATTGGATCTGAAAAATGAGATCCCTTTGTCACACAAAGGACAAACAAAGTAAGAGTAAAAAAGAACATATAAATGGTCGGAGATTTGCCATGATCAAATGCATATATGCAAGCTGCTCAACTTCTTTCTGCCATCACCATCTTTATCATGACTTTTGTCAATGTGTGACAATGTGTGTTTGGATTAACTTCTTGAGAATAGCTTTTACGATTAACGAGGTAAGTATGTGAAAGAAGTTTTATCTTGACTTGCCCAAAAAAGGCTTCTGAAACCATAGTTTCAGGGTTACCCAAAGCTTGTTTGGGATCATTTTATGGGACGCCAAAAGTGATTATTCAGGTAAGTATGTGACAAAACTCTTCTCAAATATCTATCCCGTCTACTGTAAATTACGATTGAAAAGCTGTTTTTGAAGGTTCCAATCGTTGTTCCAAACGAACACCTAAACACTCACGGAGATGTTGACTTTTAGATTACTAAAGAAGCAACCCAAAGAAAAAAGATGTCAACTGTTAAGGTTTAATCCATGGAGTGAGCGAAAAGTACAGAACAATTGTTTGGTTAAAAGAGGTACAAAAAAATCAACTATTTCTGTGGTGCCATCTTCTTTTAGCTCTGCAAATAGATTATGCAGAAAGTGTTGCGTGAGGCTGAGGATAAACACATATTGTTGTTGGGTTTTTGTTTTGCATGGCAGGTTTGGACTCATTGGAAAGTGTCGTTCACGGGTCTCATGGACTTGAAAAGGTGATGATCAAGTTACAGTTACAGTTACAGGTTGAGAATAATAATTGAGATATAAGTGAATCTTCGTCCTGGCTTTAGTTTTCCACACCCCACCATACAAAGAGCCAGGACTCGGTAAAATAGTTATGGTTTGGGTTGCTTCTAATTGTTTTTAGGGACAATTACAATGAAGTCCCACACAAGAGAAAAAATAAAAAAATGATCCCTGAAGTTGTTAATGACAAGTCGAGGAGCTTACACTGACAACTTCAGAGACCATTTCTTCATTTTTTCTCTTGTATGGGATTTCATTGTAATTACCCCTTGTTTTTAAAGTTAATTATCACATTAGTATTAAAATTATGTTTAGTGTTGTGGCTTTACAAAATATAAAGGCCCTTGTACTCCAAGCACTAAGCCCACATTCCCATAGTCTAGAAGTTCTAGCCCACTTAAGTTTTTTTTTTTTTTTTGATAGGAACTAGCCCACTTAAGTTAGATATCTACGATTATTGTTCTCTATGTCCCATCGGTTACAGTTTTATCAATATTCTTTTTCCTTTCTCCCTTTTCATTTTCACTTGCTTTCTTTATATATTATTTTTATCAAATTAATTATTTATATGCTTCTGCCTCCGTGTGATGCATAAAGGGAATATTTATTTTTACTGTTCTAAATATCCCATCAACTTCAGTCTTTTTCTCCCATGCGTTACTCGAGGAGTCTATTTAATTGTTTAAAATTTCACTTTACAATTGTCTTCATGTATTATTTTCTTAATTAAAAAAACCCCCAAACACACCCTCTCATGCAGGGAAATCCAAATTTAAAATTTAATCCATTATTTTCCACGAGAAAACGCAGTGAAGTGAATTGGAGGGGACGCAACCTAATTTAATTAATATACTCACGAACCATACATGTCCCCGTCCCATACATCCGCACACAAGTATATTATGTACGTGGATGTCATCCTTTCATTATGTGTGTATTTAGATTAACTTTTAAGAATAGTTTTTATGATTTACGAGGTACTCATTTAGGATAGCTTATTATTAGGCAATAAGTGCTTATAAATCGTGATTTACGATATACGAGGTAAGTATGTGAAAGGAATTTTATCTTGACTTACGTAATAAGTGCTTATTCTTGAAAAATAAGCTACTCGAAACATGTTTAAGGTAAGTATATAAGAGAAATTTTATTTCGACTTATGAAAAATAACTTCTGAAACTACAGTTTGAGTGTTTCCCAAACATTCACTATGACGAGTTTGAATTTCTTTAAAATAATTTTAATAGAGATTAAGCACTTCTTGCATATATATTAATAGCAGACGGGCCTGGCTAATCCATTGTGACATTGAGAATCAATATTTGAATACGCGCTAAAAGAAATGTCTAAATTAAGCATTGACCGTTTTTCAAACAGGACAAACTCTATTAAGAGAATATACGTACTCATAAAAAAATAATTCTTTTTTTTTTTGGAAAAAAATAACAATGGGAATTAAATATGAAATTAAGAAAAGAATGGGGGGTGGGGTCACATGGTTGTTATAGGAGTAGTGATTGGAGGGAGGGGAGTGAAGAGCACGTGGATGGACGACAAGAGAATGTGAAAACGACCCAAAAATTAATGGAAAGGGTTAGCAGCAAAAACTGAAAGCGAATAATTGGGGCGCATGTCTCAAAACGGCAAGTCGGTCACACTTCAACTCTTTCGGCCACAATATTAATTTGGCCACAAGGCTCCGTCGTTCTCATGGTGAACACATTTTTTAATCATGCAGTGAACAATTTTCGTTATAAAAAATTATTCAATAATAATAATAATGGTGTGGTAGTAAAAATTAATTAAGAGAGATTTTAAAGAAATGATGTGAGGGAAATAGAGAAGGGAGTTGGAAGAATGAGAAAATAAAAAAAGAAGGGAGGCTCAAAATCTAAAATGGTGGCTACTGTCCCCTGCCCTCGTCAGAACAAATCACATGCCCTCCTCTTATTCTCATGCAGGCGTGAGGCCCATCCCTCCCCCTCGTTTTAATATATATATATATATATATTATATTATATTATACTATACATATCCCCATCAAAATACAATTCTTGACTCCGAAATAAATGCTCTCCCTGTCCCTCTCTTATTATTGGCCATCTTTTATCGTGTATTCTTAGCCATTTTTATAGGATATTTGTTAGTTGCAAATATCTTAGCGGTTTGGAAGGAATTTCAAAAAGGAATTTCAAAAAGGGGTGGGGATTAAAATCGGAGATGAATCTTTGGCCTCCTTTTAGTATGATAACTGGTCGGAGTTAAATAGACCGCTAATAGAGTTTCTCCCGGGATTAGAGCCTTTCGCGGACAGAACAGAAAAAGTTCAAGAATATGTTAGCCCTGAGGTGAATGGGACATTGGTAAGTTAAGCAGGTGATTCCAGTGGCCTGTGATTGAGCATATCATATCTGCCTATCCTCTTGTGAGGAGAAAGGTGAGGATAAATACTTTTGGAAACCATCTGCTGATGGTCATTTTTCTGTTAGTTCTGCGTATCGTTTCTTTTTTGCAGGTTCTCATAATCAGAATCAATCGGTGTGGAGGATGCTGTGGAGATGGGCAGTACCTGAGAAAATTAAAACTTTCATGTGGCTTGCTGCACACAAAAGGATCCACACAGCGAAACTGAGAGAGCCAAGGGGTTTGATGGAACATGCAGAGTGTTCCTTTGGATGCAATGGCGAGGAGGATATAATGCACTTACTGAGGGACTCTGTGTCAATGCACGGGAAAGGTGGATTTCATTAGTTAAACCAAGCATGTGGAATAGCTTCTCTAACCTATATGGTTTGGAGTGGATACAATGGAACCTCAGAAACGAAGCGAGCAGGAATTTCACAAGTAACGTTAGCTGGTCGACTTTGTTCGGTTATGTATGTTGGGACATCTGGGTCGCTCGCTGTCTAAAGGTTTTTGGAAAAGATCAAGAAATTAGATACCAAAACGCCCATTCTAGTTTATTTAGAGCCAGTTGGGATATGGATGTTATCAATCACTGTTGTTTCTACAATCGATCTATTACCGAAGAAGGAGTTGGTATGAGGGGAAGGCCTGGTTTCACCACATTGGAGACAAATGGTTCGATTCTGGAGTCGGGCATGACAGGGTGCGTAGGAGCTATTAAAGCTGAAGATGGAGGTTGGATTTGTGGTTTCGTTGGTAAGCTTAATCACGTGCCTCCTATGGTGGCGGAGATTATAGCAATTATACAGGGTCTTCAGATATGTTGGAACAGAAATTTAAAGAATATTTTAGTTTTAACAGACTGTCTGGAGGCCGTTAATCTACTCACAAGAGGTTCTGATAGAGACCACCTGTTCTCAGACGTTATAGAAGATGTTAGACTTTGGATGGCTAAAAGCTGGCAGGTCATTCTCACGAATGTCGACAGAGAGCAGAATACTCTGGCGGATTATTTGGCTAGATCAGCTCATAGTATGAGGGAAACTTTTGTTATCCTTGATCACCCACCACCTCCCTTTCAAGAGACGGTTGTTCATCATGGTGCATCGCTGGTGTATGTTCCTGAAGGAACAATCTCTGTTTTAGTCTAGTTTAGGTTATTGTAATCCAGTTCTCATTCAAAAAAAAAAAAAAGAGCATCAAATTTTTTTCCCCATATGCGCTCATATTTTACAAGAATAGTGAGAGTGATTTGAAATTAATATGATGTTGGAATTTAGTATAGTTAACTAAGGTAATACTGAAAATTCTTCTATTTTATGATCAATGTAATATTTCTAACTATACATGAATTAGTTAAAAGTGAAGCTAACCATGTCGGTCCTTGTTATAAGTCCATTGTGGAAGGAATTTATGGTCTTAAGTACAAGTCCACTTAAAGGGTTATTAATGAATTTAACAAATGATTATAACTTTTACTTGATGAGGTGTATGTAGTGCTTCAAAATGTATCACTTCAAAGGATTAATTTATTGTCTATAAATACCTCAATCGCGATACCATTTGAAGAAGAGAATAAAAAACTTCAGTAATAATCTTTTGTTGAGTTATTTAATCTTTTGCTAGTTTTATCACCCAATATCCTTATAAAAAGGTTTCATTTAATTCTAAGGAATGTCGCTTCCTAACTATTGAGAGGGATGCAGAATAATTCTTAAAAACAATATCCTCAGACACAACTCAAACCAAATATTTTCTTGTTTCTTTATAGATCTTGCCAACAAAATATATATTGATTTTCTTAAAATAACTCTTTTAATCATTGGCTATTGATAGAAATCCCCTTAAATAAATATATATATATATATATATATATAGTAATTATGGATATAGCTTAACAAAATATAAATCTCTGAGAGACAGAGTAAATAGAATTCTTATTAGGTGTTAATTAAGAACCAAATAAGAGAAGGAGTATAAATGATCACTCTCCCTTACATCATCCTTAATTATCACTCTCCCTTTCATTAGCATATATATGCTAATTAAAGTTACCGCTGTTTACCTCAGCTTCTACTTTAACCCAGGACTGAGTCAATGCTCATTGAATGTTCCAATGTTACCTCCAAGCTAAGGAGCCATTTCGATCAGTTGTTGGGAGTCTAAAATAGGAATAATCCTGATTTCATTAAACTCATGTTAACACTGTGTTTGATTGTTGGCAATTGCTACATTAATGTTTTCTCCCCAAGAATCCTCATTGCGCTACATCCTACATATTTGTAGGCATAATGGATATACTGCTTTCAAAAATGAGATCATAAGTATCCCCATATTTAAAAAAAAAAAAAAAATGCTCTCTAAATTTACAGTCTAGTATTTGAATATTATAATTGTGTCCTAATTTTTTAGTGCGGCCTTTTATGGAAATATACTGGTAAGCAATTATTTATAAATGAACTTATTTTAAGAAAATAAAATTATACTTTTATTGATGATTAGATTGGCTTTTTTTTTTTTTATGATTGTTACTTTTCATTGTTTATTATGTTAAATTTCAAATATCTCTCTAGCTAGGTAGTTTTGGATTGAATTCAATAAACATGAAGCGAATTAGTTTTGTCTTTTTGCCAGAAAGATGAATGCTCTTCCCAGATTAAACTCTTTTCGGCCAACCTTGTTTCTGAAAATTAAACCCTTACTTGTTATATTCACAGACAGCATCATGAGCATCGTATGGTGAGTTAATGAATACCAAAGTTGGTCTATCATATCAAAGCACTAAATGTGCCAAATTATCTAATCTCAAATTTAATTTATTATATTCCTTCCCCTTTTTTATAACTTTGATCAAGTGCTTTTTAATTTTTAGGGAAATGTTGACATCATAGTTGCATATGTGTTCAATTTTTTACTTCTAAATTTATTTTTCCATTAATTAATAAAATAGAAACTCAGATAATATAAATTTGATGATAAAAAACCAATCTTTTTTTTCCATAAAAAACCAATCTTTTAACTTAAAATTTCTAACATATAGTCCATCCGACCATAAACATAAGACCTAGTTGACTTTTTTTTTTAAAGAGACTAAGAAAACTAAATACTCATCTAGTCCTTAATATAAGACATATTTACCTAATTTGATTAAATTAAGGAAGTTGTTTAAATGATTAGTTAATATGACATATATTTTCTAAAACACTCCAGTTACATTCCTTAATTCCCTCATTGCGTCTCTTCTTTGATTATTGTTGACGGAGCATCAATAGGGATATAAATTTAGAAAATATTGACAAATATGAAAATTTTATCTTATATTTAGAATCAAGATCAACTCCCCAAATATGTCTTATATTAGAGACCGAAGGAGTAAGCTACTTAATTATATTATATGTTGTATATCATTATATTATATATTCTCCCCCAGTCCTTAATATAAAACATATTTGAGAAGTTGATTTTGGTCATAAATATAAAACACAGTTTTCATATTTGTTAATATTTTTATAATTTATCTCTATTAGTGCTCTATCAACAATAATGAAGGAGGCAGGGGAAGAGAGGGGAGAATTAAGGAAGATAACTAGAGTGTTTCAGAAAATATATGTCATATTAACTAACTTCCTTATAATCTAATCAAATTAATTAAATATGTCTTATAAGTAAGACTGGAGGAGTAGTTTATAAGTCAGATATATTAATTTGGAGAAAAAACGATAATATAAATACTTTAAGGTAATTTAATTTGCTTTCTTAATCTCTCTAAAAAAATTCAAATGAATTTTATATTTAGGACTAGAGGTAATATGTATTATTGATTCTAAAATATTTAATAACAGCATGTTACTAGTTAATAAGTATGGTAGCATTACTTTTATTTACCAGCATAAGTATGGTAACATTATACTCCTAAGGGTTTATCAGGTGTTTTGTTCATAATCATGTGTACACATATATTTCAGAAGACGCAATTAGTAAAAAACTACGAACTACCTAGCTATCATTAAAAAAGAGTAAATCCTTAAAATGGAATTTTCCTTCCATATACATAGGCATGCTGTTCATCATTGAATTGTTTCTATTGAGTATATTAGTTAACAGAATAATTGTTTATAAATTAATTAATTGATGATGAAGAGTGAATCTCAAGAAATGCAGCTTCTGCTGCATGATTACTATGATGCATGATCATTAATTAAAAACAACTAACAAGAATTGAAATAAAAGCTAAGCAGTGGACTTGAATATATAATACCAATAATAATATTAATCACAAAGTCAGATAATATAGAGTATTTGATTTATGCAGAGTCAGAATGGAAAGCAAAATAAAGCACGTTGTTATGTATATTATTCTCTTCCTTTATACTCTATTTTGTACCAACTCACATGCTAATCAAAAGTAAACTCATTTTATATATATATAATCACAATCTAATTGGTAAAGAACAGTCCCTTTGCTTAAAGAACAATTAATGCATAATCTCTCCTTCTCCTTTTTTTCCTTTGACGTGAACATGTAATGCACTTTTTCTTTTTTAATATCATCCTGTGCTGAATTAAAAAATGGCCCTTCTTTATTTTTTTTCAGTTTTAAATTCAAGCACTGGCTTATGAAGTATTCTTCCCGTCTTTACTATAAGATATGTTTAAGGAATTAATCTCGATCTTAAAATATATAAGACATTATTTTCATATTTCTCATTTTTTTCTAATTTACCTCTATTGATGTTCCTTCAATAATAATCAAGGAGGAGAGAAAATAGGAAATGACTAGGGTGTTATAAAACATACTGTATAAGTTATATTAACTAACTCAACTAATTTCTTTAATCTGATCAAATTAGATAAATATATTTTATATTAAAATACTAAAATAACGTGACTTAACACTGTTTTGGATAAGCTTGATCATCTCATAAGAAAAGGTCACCCCCACACGCAATATTTAATTGGTATCGCATATGTTTCTCCGTTCTCCACAAGCTGTAAATATATATATATATATATATATTCATTCTCCGTCTCTTTTACTCTCGAACATAAATTAATAAATCCATTTGAATATGAATTTGTGTATGTATAAATATGTTGGCTTGAGGCAAAATAATACTCCTTCACATCCTTAATATAAAATATATTTAAGAAGTTGATGTTTATCTTAAATATAAGACATATTTTTTATATTTATCATTATTGTTTTCCTAATATACTCATATTGATGCTTCCTCAACCATAATCAATGAGAAGAAGGGATGAGGGAATTAAGAGAGATGGCTAGAGTGTTCTAAAAAAAACATGTTATATTAACTAACTTAACTAATTTTCTTAATCTAATTAAATTAAGTAAATATGACATATATTAAGGAATGTATATGGGGTATGTTGGCTATGGTTTTTTAAAAGAAAGATTATACGAGAATTGAATGGTCTCTACCCTTTTTTTTTCGGGGGATGGATTATTAGAATCAGTGTTGTTAAGACCGGACTGGACCAGCCGGTCTGACCATGAAACTGTCGGACCGGTGGTCTGACCGGTCTAGTTTGGCTATTGACCTTGGTTCGACCAGGTTTCACTCGGTTTGAGCGATTTTTTTAAATTTTTTTATATTTTATTCAAATTTTCATATAAATAATTCTAAAATCTTCTTTTCCTCATCGGTCTAGCTCCGGTTTAATCCTGATCTGACCCACTAACTCTTGACCCAGTACCCCGACCGATTCAGTAACCAATCCGGGTTTCAAAACCTTGATTAGAACTTTGCGTTCAAAGTGTCCATGTGCACCTGCAGTTAATATTGGCATGTAGTGTCTTTATAAATGCTGAGCATCGCCTATATATCTCCATAATAAGACAAAAATTCGAAAAATGAAGAGATACATAAACACTAGATTCTGAAAAAAAAACACACACACACAGGAGGACAAAAAAACAGAACATGGATGAATGGGCAAACTGAAATATTACGCCTGCAAAATGAAGTATTTTATGTAGGAGGGTCTTTTCATGTAGATTTTGATGACACTAGTGAGATTCTTTCACGTTAGCATTAATTAATTGTATCATGAGTCTCCCGATGTGTGCTTTGCTTCATGTCAAAACCACCATAAAATCTATCACATTTGCCTTTGTGATCACGATCATGAAATATACTACTTCTCTGTGACATCTATTTTTAATTTTCACGACTTATAAGAATTCTTTTATCTAAAGATTGCTTGATGATGAAGAATGGAGGCAGTTAGTTTTGTGAATTCTAATCAAGGTGGTGCGTTATTTTAGAGAAATGCGTGTAATACTTATGGATGAATTTTTATTAAATTCAAGCATTCATGTTTTTTTAAATGTAAATTTTTTTACCCATTCTATTCATAAAGGGTTTGAATTCATATACATTCATTATATGTATACTTAAGAGATACGATGAGGATGATGATATAAATAATTGCAGAGACATGTTCATTTCCCGACCTTGATGAATAATTAATACTGTACTTTCATTTTATATTCATATAAAGATATATTGTTGAATAGGAAACATATGCAAATAAAAATGAAAAGGAAAGGAGTAAAAAATATTAGTAAAAGGTCTATTGTTTAAAATTTTTATTAGTTAAAAGAGTTTGATATGTTTCTATACACACCATATACAAAAAGTATTCATACTTTACATGATTTCATATACGGAAAGTTCAGCTACTTAAGTTCATATTTTTATGGAGTTACGGTGGGGATTTGTTCAGGAAGTTTTCACTCTACTCGAAAGTTTTTTCTAAGGCTTATTATTACCTTAAAGTTTTAAAACGTAACAATATTTTAAAAAATTAACGTACATACTACCATAGAAAGGACTTTTAACGTCCGTTTTTATGCCCTTTAGACGACTGTTTTTAAAGGGACGTATATGTGAGTGTCGTTGAAAGTTTTAAAATAGACGACCGTTTTAAAACAGTTGTTGTAAGAGACTTACAACGACTGTTTTTGCAAAAACGGTCGTTGTATCCCTCTATTTTTTTTAAAAAAAAAATCTTGTACATAACTCAAGTTTTGGGATAGAAATTTCTAACGAGCAACATTCAAACAAAATTTCGAACGAGCAACATTCAGAAAAAAATTCAAACTTTTCATTTCAAGAAGTAAACCCCAAATATAATTGCAATTCAACTTCCAAAAATGATAACAAAAAAAAAAATATAAAAAGGCAAAGAGAAAAATCTCAAGTGCTTTGCAAACACTCTCAAGCTCAGGGAAATACTTAATCTTCTGTGTTTAATACTTAATCTTTTGGGTTGTCATTACAACCTCATTAACACCCAAGCAAATGTTGCTACTTTGCTAAAAGACCGAAAGTGCTAAAGATCCACGCATATAATACTCTTGAGAATGGATTGAGCATGTTCTTGATTATCGAAATGAGGCCGAGGAGGATAGGGTTCACGAGAACACTAGCAAAGAGGAAGGTGAAGGTCGCGATTGGGTCAAAGAATAGGCTGGAGGTTGCATCTGAGGTCGGAGAGGAACCAGATGATGTGATTGGAGGTTGGACTAGGGCTCAAAGGTGGATCTGAAAAGGAGAAGCGCGACTAGTAGAGGAGATACAATTGAGATTAAAACAGATTTGAGATACTTTGAACTTCTGTTTTTGAAAAACGGTCGTTGAAAGTGACTTTTAACGACTGTTTTCAAAAAACAGTAGTTAAATATAAGTCAAAATTTTAAAAATGTCACCGCCTCCTTTTTTACTACTGTTTTTTAAAAACGGACATTAATTAGTGACATTAAAAGTACTTTTTTTTAGTAGTGACAATGTTAACTTTTTAATAATATATGACAACATTATTTCATTTTAATACTTACAAGGTAACATTAAACCTAAAAAAAAATTTAGGGTAATATTATTCTTTATCAAAAATTTTCAGAATAAATTTGTACATTGATTTTTTTTTTACACGAATAACATTTTTATAGAGGACATTTCACTGGTTTGGAGAAACAATCGAAGAGCGGATAGAGGAGAGAGAGAATGAATAAATGGGAGATGGATAGATGGATCGCTCACGTGGGGTGAAGGGGGAATGGACATTGGCGAGAAGGTTCACAGGCGTCAGGATGCATGCTTGGTGGTGTGCTGTGCGGTCGAAGTATGGGTGTGGTGACGTGGATGATTTGGGGGATCTGATTGGTTGGTAGAAAGGGTATCGCTTTTTGTAGGATAAAACGGCCTACGTGGTACTCTGACCCAATGAATTATTATTGGGAAAATTGCACTAGGGTTCCAAACTAAAAAAATATTACTAAGAGATCCCTTAAAATCTCCATTAGACAAGTCCAATAGAACTTTTGAGTAATATAATCCATGGGTAAAGGTGGTAATATGAGCCAACCCGTTGGGTTGCGGGCTGGTGTAGCCCGCCCCCTTTAAAAGCCAGCCCGAGCTTGGGCCAGCCGCCAATTTTTTTTTTATTTCACTCTTTTTAAAAATTTTTACTCTCTTTCTCTTTCTCCCGCTTATATCACACTTATTTTTTTATATATATTTGTGTTATGAAGTCAATTTCATTCTTACTTTCATTTTTTTTATCTATTCATATAACAAAACTATTTAAACACGTTTCTTTTAAATTTAATAATAGTATAATAAATAAAAATAATATGAAAATAAGTGTCAAATAGAAAGTATGAGAAGTTAATTAAACATATCATTAAAGGAAAGGAGATTCAGATAAAGGAGACTAAGGGCATTTGAGAAAAAACTAAAAAAAAAAAATTAATGCGAGCCAGCTTGCATCAGCCCACGACCCGTTTAGCCTGAATTTAAAATGGCGGCCCGAATCCTTTTATTTGGGGTGGCCAGCCCACCCCGAATTACCACCTCTATCCATGGGCAACCATTGATAGATGAGACAGCTAACACTAAAGATATTTGAATCTTTTAACATTTCGATTATAATAACTGAAAGTCCCACGGTGACAAGTCCATCAGCGACTATTGACAGGGGAAGCAACTGACACTAAAGATAATTGAGTCTTTTGACATTTCGATTATATTACCTAAAGTCTCTTAGAACTTACGTACAAAATAGAGATTTCAAAAAAAAAAAATTAGTGGTGTTTTTCGCTACTTGGTTCATTATGCATTCATTTATTTAACCAACATTCAACTGCGCCAAGCCTTTTGCTCTTAAATGATCTGTCATGCACACCCTCATCACTTACCCTTCATTATGAAAGCTACTCCTCCAATGCCCCCCAACCCTTCATTGACACGTGTCATCATCACATCCCTCTCTGTCCCCCTCTTATATTCACCCTTTGTGTGTTTGGTTTGAGGGGAGGGTAGGGGAGGGAGGGGAGGGGAGGGTGGGTAAATTATCTTTTTGGGTTGAAAGAATTTAAATTTTAGGCGGGAACCCAAAATTTAAAAAGAATGATAAAGTAAATTTTGGGCGGGAAACTAAAATTTAAAAAAATGATAGGGTAAATTTTAAGTTTCTTTTATCCAAAATGGTAATTTCTCCACCCTTCCCTCCCCTCCCTCCCCTACCCTCCTCTCAAACCAAACACACCCTTAAAATTCATTGGAAAAAAACAAAAAACCACATTTATTCTTGTAGTCGCTCCACTCTGTCATAGCATCGGTCACATTTTAGAAAGAATTGAAGATGTTATGCAGGTCAGCACGTACAATACTAATTACAAGTATATATATTTTTTTAAAAAGTTGTTCTGATTTAATATTGGTCAAATGTACAGATTTACCTACGAAACATTCACATATGTGCATTTGACATCATAAACTTTATTTAAAAAGAAAAATATTCAAATGAGTAAAAAATGTACTTTAAGTTCATTACATTTTGAGAGGTGAAACCCATGCTGTTCTCCATTTTAAAAAGTAACAGTCGTTGGGTTAAATTAACGGTTGAGACATTGTTAGCCTATTTGGATAAATTCATGTAATTATGGAGCCGATCTAATCTTTCAAAGTAAGTGTGTACAGTCCTTGCTATGGATTTTTAACTTAGACCTTCTCAATGCAGTTTCAAAGCCTGTGCTCTCAATCTCTTGCATTCAAAAAAATGGATGCATCCTTATTGCTACTACCCAGCCCCCTTTAGTAGATGTTATTTGGCATGACATCATGTCTCTTTTAGCCAATTTTTTCATTTACTACTATATGTCTAATTATAAATCATTTGTACCTTATTCACAGATACCTTAAAGTGTATTAACTAAATAAAACTTTCTATAGTTATCCTTATTAAATTTTTTTGTCTCTCTGATTTACAAATGATTTTCACACTCCTCTCTAATCTCTCTCTTAGTTGAGTAGAAAGGTAAAATTGACAAAACATTATTAATTATCCTATAAGTAAGTTATACTTTGAATCAAATTACTTTTTTTCTAAAATAACTTATATCTAAGAACATAGTGGTACTCTATTAATATTGTTTCCTTATGTTTTTCTTAGTCATTTAAAAGATCTATCTACTCCTTTTCTTGTTGTAACCTTTAAACATTTTCTGCATTGTTTATCGTTTTTTTCCCCTCACTTTTGCCTCGTATGATTAATGTTTCTTATAATGCTGTTTCGAAACCACAAAAAAAAATACTGCTGCAAGTGTTTTTCTTAGGGAGGAAAAACCTGAAAGGAGGAAAAACCTGGAAAAAGAATAAAAATGAAAAAGGGCCCAACCGGGTTCGAACCGGTGACCTCTTGATCTGCAGTCAAATGCTCTACCACTGAGCTATGGACCCATTGATGCTCATTAATTACAGCTAAAATTTATACTAATTATTAACCCTATTTACTCTATATGCATACCAATATTGACAGCTTCCCATTAAGAGGAGACGATGAGGTAAAATAAAAGGTAAGGAAAATGAGGATGCAAGAACAAATGAAATGAAATGATAAAATTATATATATATATATTCCAGAAATGAATGGAGGGGAATTATTTATAGAATTGGGGCAATAATATAATGAACAAAATGAGAAGGGATGCGGGACAGCGCACATGAGTTTAAGGCTTATTTGGTTCAGTGTTTTTTAAAAAAATTAGTTCTTATTACATAAGTCGAGATAAAACTTCTTTCATATATTTATCTTATATACCGTGAATCACAATTTATAAATATTTATTACTTAAAAATAAGATATTCTAAACTAATGCTTAACCTCTTAGGCCTTGATGATGTGACTATCCGCCTCAGCCCAGTGGTGCGCATTGCTTCCATGTTGTTTTCTGTTTGCTCTCTTTTGTTTTTATTATTTTATTATTCACCCTTCTTTTTCTTTTTCTTTTTCTTGGTATAAATTCTCCTATATTTACCTCTTCACTGCTTCATCTTCATGGGCTGCTTCTCCGCCATTTATTGCCCCTTGGCCTTTTCCTTCCGCTGTTCATCACATAATCTCCTAATCTTTCACCCATATTCATGTACAATATTATTTGGAGCATTTTAATTGCATTTGAACAAATCAGCATGAATCTTTTAAAAATGATTAGATTTGCATGTTATCAACTTTAAATATAATATTTTTCAAGAAAAAGTATACAATTGTTTTTCATATTAATAATAAAAGGAGAATTACATTTAGGTTCGACACAAGAGGAAAAATGAAAAAATAGTTCTATAAAGTTGTCAGTGAAGCTCCTGGACTTATCAATAGGACTATTTCTTCATTTTTTTCTCTTGTGCAATACCTAAACATAATTTTTCCAATAATAAATGCTTACTTTTATATCAAACTTCGGAAATTGTAATCTAAAATGCATAATAATGTTTCGTTAAATGAATTACCATCTCCTATCCTTAATATAAAAGCTAGTTTTGTGGTTAAATTTTGATTTAAATATAAGATCTCAATTAACTTTATCTCCAAAATTTATATTTCTTTTTTCAAAGTATCTTTATCAATTATAAATATTAAGATGGTTTTCCTTCAAAAGTAGTCATATTTAAAAAAGATACTCAAAACCAACTCATGCTTATTTCAGGAAACTAACTTAATTAATTTTAATAATATATGCAAATTAGTTAAGTAGTTATTGTATAAAAAAACACGAGGTAATAGATTAATTTGGCCAAGCCAAAGTCCCTTTAGTCTAATATCATTAGATGTTCCTTTGTAGCACCAAGTTTGAGATTAGATCCCCATACTTCTCAAGCATTGTGTTTGCTGTCCAAAGTTCAAACGTTTAAAAAATATTAATTTGGACCATAAACATGTAGAAAAAAAGTCGAATTAAATATTGTTGCCTCTTTCTTTTTAATCCTTTAAATTTTACCCCTACCCAGCCTTTTCCCACAAGGTTTTAGGGGCAGTTTTGCCCCAAAAATTTTCACTAAGCTCTAATTTTGCCCCGAAAGTTTAAACATGGAGGAATTCTGCCCTAGCCATTATCCTGTTTAATTTTGACCATTATTTGACTAAATATATTGAACTGATAGTCCACATATCATCCACGTTATTTTTGTTAATGTGCAAATTTACTTCAGAAGTTTTAAATTTAACTTTGTAAATAGATAAAGAAAATGAAACATGGACTTTTGCGGTAAATTCACACCTTAACAAAAATAATGTGGATGATATGTGCACTGTCAACTTAACAGATTTGGTTAACTAACGGTCAAAATTAATTGAGATAATGGCCATAACAAAATAACTCCCTTTTTGACAATTTCAAGGCAAAATTGCCCCTTAAAACACTTTTAAGACAAAATTACTCCCAATAAAAACTTTTGATGCAAAATAGCCCCCTTAACCCATTCCTATATGAAAGTGAGACTCATACACTTACACATATCCCCTTTTAAGTTCTCATAAACTCATCCTATTTAAAAGGGGTGTGGAGTGGCTCTTGAGGCTGCAGATGTGTGTTTGAACGTTGGAACTTTTGTGATGCCCCCCTTCACTGAATACCACTGCCTCCTATTTTAAATAGCAGAATATAATATTTAATTAATTTTTTTTGAAAAGGTTAGGAAAGTTAATTAACTTACTTTACAGTATTTATATCTACCATTTTTCCTTCAAGACTAATTTTTTTGATTTATAAACTGATACTCCTTTGGTCCTTAATATAAGACATATTTAGGGAGTTGATTTTATAAGATAAAGTTTCATATTTATCAATTTTTTCCCAATTTACCTCTATTTATGCTCTCTCAACAATAATCAAGGAGAAATTGATAGTAGGGAATTAAGAAAAGTGCCCATGATATTTTAAAAAATACATGTAATATTAAATAATTTAACTAACTTTTTTAATCTAATCAAATTAAGTAAATGTATTTATATTATGGATCAGAGGATTAAGTAATTTAATTAAACATTAAATAACTTATCTAATTTTTTTTAATCTACCTAAAAAAACTCAGGTTTTATATTTAATACAGGAGGTAATAATTCATTTTTTGAAAAAAAAAAATCTGATTGATTTTAACTTTCGAGGGTGAATTGGATAAGGTTTTACCTTTTAACTGTGGAGAGTGCAGGGTGGATGATAGGTTTATGTGCGTGCATGGAGGAATTACAGTAAGTGTACTAAAAGCAAGCGAAGACGCACGAGGCTCGAGGTGGACCCCACACGGGGTAAAAGGGCCATAACCGTTTACGCAAGCCCTCTAACTCGGCTCCAAAAGATCACCTGCACCCAGACGCTGTTGTATTCTCCTCATCACGGGTTGTGGTCCCACCCTATATTTCCCCCTTCTTCTTCATCACCCTAATCAAATTATTAGTAAATAAAATACCCTCAAATTCAATTTAGCGGCTTTCAGTTCTCAATCTCATGTTTCCCTCCAATTACTTTTTACCCGGTTCCCTCCAAACCTTGCTTCAAACCAACTATTGGTAAAGATGGCTACTTTCTTTTCTTTATATCAAGATTTTAAAGGCTGGACTTTTTACTAAATAGGTTGGGGTACTAGGTTAGATCGAAATTAAATTGGGGTTAAACCGATGAATAAATGAATATTTCAGGATTATTTATATAAAATTTTAAATAAAATATTAAAAAAAAATCAAAAAACCAATAGAACCGCACAAAATCTGATTAAACCAGAGTCAACCACTGGACTGATCGAGTTTCAAACTCAAACCAACCAATCCAGTCGGGTTTTCAAAACATTACTTTATACCAAGTGCATCATATCATTTCTTTTAAACAATCTATAATGAGCATTCTTCGTTAATAACAAATTCCAATACCAATTTCCTTGAAACCAATAGGCGGAACCAAAAAAATTTTTCCCCGATTAAGCTCGTTTCCTCAATAAAAACTAAAAAGCGAATTACTAACTATTATTTAGGGTGGAAGACCTTTCATCACTCCTGTAAACCTGAGTTTTTTTTGTCCAAATGAAAAAATAATCTAAATTTATTATATATATAAGTTTATCTGATCTATTAGAGGGACAACTATATTTTAGATTTTTTTAAAAAAATTCAATTTGTATATAATTATTTACAAATAAGTGTAAATTTGAATTGCATCATGGTGTCAGCAAAAGAAGATAAGAGAAAATAGTTGCTTCGTCCGTTGGTTTGCAAAAGGTAAGTGCTTGGTGAAAATACCGAAGAAACTGTTTTAGCACAGAGGAGAAAAGAGCCGATGATAAAAAAGATAAGGATAACAAGAATATTTTAAGGAAAAAAAGAACAGGAATATAAATATATATATATATATATATATATGGAACAAATTATTGAAGTGCGAGGATCACTTGATATTTCTATTTTCTGCCAAAAAGCAAATGCATGGGGAGATGACCAAGCTATGAATTAATTTAGCGACTCTCTCTTTTTTGTTTTTTAAATAAAAAAGGAAAATAATAAAAATGAAGAACCATGGGTGTTTTTGGTATATTAGGCTCACTCCAAATGGGATCATATTTTCACCGTAACAACATTTAACAACAAGAAGTCCCATGCCTCCTCCACATGCTTCTCATTTCTTGTCTCCCAAGCACCTCCCCTCAATTCCATCCCTCCCTTGCTTTTCCCAAGGGCTACCTAACTAACTCAGTCAAATTCTAGCACTTGATATGCCATTGTTTTTCTACATTTACACTGATTTTGGTTCCTGAAGTTTGACCCTTGATTTCTTAAGTTTAAAAGTTTTTGTTTTGGTCCCTCAAGTTTGAGAAGATAAGGACTTGGTGGAAAACCAAACCAAATTGGAAAAAAATTAAGTCCTTCTCAAACTTGATGGATCAAAACCAAAACTTTCAAACTTGGGGGCCCAATGGTCAAACTTTAAGGACCAAAGCCATCGATTTTAAATTTGAGGGACCAAAACCAAAATTGGATCAAACTTTAAAGATCAAAAGTTATATTAATCCTAAGAAATTTCTTCTGTCTTATAAACACAACCAGAGGGCAGAGGAGTATAACCCAGAAATGTTCTACATGAATACCCTATCAAATTTGCTCTCCTTATAGCTAAAATTAATTAAGTTGGGACAATGCATAAACATAACTAACATTAGAAAAACGGAATGATGTATGAGCCACCTCAGTGCTGCATAGTTTTTTTCCTGTTGCGTAGCCTTTTTTTTATTTTATTTTAGGCTCTTGCTTCCTTACTCTTTTTTTTTTTGGCCATTTTTTGCTTCCTTACTCGTATCAATGATTACTGATCAATAAAAAAAATAAGACATTACAGACGCAAAAACCATTAGATGTGATAAAAATAAAAAAGACTCTGGTAAAAAAAATGAAATAAAAAAAAAGACGAGAGAGAGTGGCATTAATTAGACGGTAATTAAATTTGTAGTAACAGAGCGGTTCACTTGATTGGCCCCACTCCGTCCCTCCATAAGTACCCCCCCTTCTGCTCTCTTCTTCCTCACCCCACTCTCTCTCCTCTGCCTCCAATCTCTCTCTCTCTGTGAGCAATGGCTTCCATAATGCCCCTTCTCTGCCTTCTCTCTCTCGCATCTCTGTTTCTTCCATCCTCAGCTCGAATCCCCGGAGTTTACTCCGGCGGCCCCTGGCAGTCCGCTCACGCCACCTTCTACGGCGGCAGTGACGCTTCTGGAACTATGGGTAAACCTTCTCATTCTTCACCCATTCCTCACATTTCTTCCTCGATTTCTCCTCTCTCCTTCTTCTCCACCCAAAATGCTCAAATCATCTTCACCTCTCCCCTCTAACCTTCCTCCATTTTCAATTTCCCACGCATTCCTGTTTCTATGCTTCAAAACCCCTTTCCATTTAATTTTTTCATGGTCCCTCCTTCTGTTTTTATCCCTACTTCCTAATTCAAACTCACAAGAAATGTTTCCTCCATTGCCTTGTATATTCACTTTACAAATCTGGAAAACATGTTTATTTGTACTTATTCTTGACTATTTTTCTCCCCTCTCCCATATTTTTTTTTCTTTTACTCAGAATGAGCTACAAAACAAAATCATCACATTCAATTCTTCTTCCCAGTTTTAAAAAACTCGAAGAACATATGGTTAATTTCTACCGTTTAGCTAAATCAAGTCGAGATTTCTGAAACGGTTGTGTAATGTGCATTTTTCAGGTGGTGCTTGTGGCTACGGAAATCTGTATAGCCAAGGGTATGGACTGAACACGGCAGCTTTAAGCACGGCTCTGTTCAACAATGGGCTGAGTTGCGGCGCGTGCTTCTTGATCAAGTGTGACCAAGATCCCAAATGGTGCAACCCTGGAAGCCCTTTCATTATCGTCACCGCCACCAACTTCTGCCCCCCCAACTTCGCTCTTCCCAGCGACAATGGCGGATGGTGCAACCCCCCGCGCACCCACTTTGACCTCGCCATGCCCATGTTCCTCAAGATCGCTCAATACCGTGCCGGAATCGTCCCCGTTACCTACCGCCGGTGAGTAATTCTTCTCATCGCACTTTTGGCTAGTCTCATGTGTATTGATCTAGTAGTCCCGCTGGTGAGTAATTAGTCTCATGTTTGCTCTCTCCGGCGACACCCCAGAGAATATTGAGCCTGAGTTGTGTTTGCCTCTGTTTTCATCTGGGTTTTGATTTATAAGTCAAAAGTAATTTCGGCTAGATAAGTCTCCTTCAATGATGAAATTTACGACTCTGAGCTGGGTTACTACTGTACTGTCATCTCTTAGCTGTATGTTTGGATGTCCATAAAACACTGAAGCCACATTGTCGTTTTCAGTTATGAAAATTGCATAATCAGAGCGGAATTTTATTGCCATTTCCGAGATCCAGGTCCCCTGAGGAACACAGATTGAGATTAGAGCCGAATACTGTTGTCTTGTTCGCCGCCGTTTCTGTCCTTATAATCATTTTTTTTTCTGGGAAACCAGACAAAAGAAAAAAGCTCGCTCAGGAAATATGCTCAGCAGTTTTCACTTCTTCACAACCCATTCAGGTTTTCGTCGGTTACTCACTCCGAACAACACCAACGGAAATAACCTCACTGTCTCGCTTCTTTATTCGCTCTCGGGATCCCTATCTTGCTGCAAAGTCCAAAATATCCTCGTCTTCTTCGGTATTCCCAGGGGTAGTACGGTCCTAATGTGTCCTATTTCGTATTTCACAGTCCCTCGAGGGTAATATAGTAAAGTAAGCGCAGCTTTATGCTTTATTTTCCCGGAAAATCAGGGTAGGGGCTTTCCGCGCCTATGTTGGGTCGCACATCAGACCAAAAAGGCCACTGTTCTTGGCGCAGTAAAACTTTAAAAATGCAAAAAAAAAAAAAAAAAACTAAATGACGTTTGTGTGTTTTTTGTGTGATTACAGGGTGGCATGCAGGAAGGTAGGGGGAATAAGGTTCACGATCAACGGATTCCGTTACTTCAACTTGGTTCTGATCACCAACGTGGCGGGTGCAGGGGATATCGTGAAGGTGAGCGTGAAGGGAAGCAAAACGAACTGGATGAGCATGAGCCGAAACTGGGGGCAAAACTGGCAATCCAACTCGGTACTGGTGGGCCAGGCCCTCTCCTTCAGGGTGACCGGCAGTGACCGGCGCACCTCCACTTCGTGGAACGTGGCGCCTCCTAATTGGCAGTTCGGGCAGACCTTCACCGGCAAGAATTTCCGCGTCTAAAAATTTCATTTTCACTCATTTCCCGCCTTCCGACTTTCCCTTTATTTTCCCGGGGAGTGTTTTGAGGCAGTGGGGAGTCAAAAACTCAGATAGCAAGAGACAAGACTAGATAGGAAAAAGTGAGAGTGAGTGACTTTTATAATTATACTAGTATATTATTATTGAGTTTGTGTGATTATTACGATGAAGGTGGAACTTAACCTTCTTTGTCTTTGGGTTTAGCGAGTGTTTGAACTGTAAAATTGCTGGTTTATATTAATTAATTAGCCAGCATTGGTGTGAATTATATGTTATTGAGTGTGAAGGAGGGGCTGAAGTGGCTGCAAATGAAGGTTTATGTAGCCCGCAGCTTGCTGCTTATATTAAAATGAAATACTATTATTATGTCATATCCTTAAAAATACGTGTTTGTTAGTTACTCTGTTTATTTATTTTATCAAGTTATTTCCAGTAATAACCCGGCAAACCAAATGCAGCATTTATGCGTTTGTGGAGAAAAAAAGTTGTAACTTCGGCCATTTTCACATTGGAAGCTAACAAACAAAAGGATTACTAATGTGTTCACACTTCATTGTCAAGTCTTCTCAGATCATTTCGTCTGGTTTTCTTGTATTCGTGCTAGACTATCACAATCTTCAATAAATAACACAAGCAAACTAAAGAATTAGAACAAATCTATATGAAGTCATAATTTTCATATAGAGTTGAGTTTGTGTTTTGCTTTATTGTTTCAATTTCAATGCACATGCTCATTCATAAAGTTTATACATTTTTCATATTATTAATATTGTTTTATAAAAGATCAAAATTCATAAAGAAGTAAAACGACTTTAAATATTAAAGTCCATCTCTTATAAGTTAGAACCCATCATCCCTCATGCTACAGCCAAAAAAAGATCAAGCACAGTATATCCAGCATCTGAGATGAAATATAAAACACACCGAAACAAAGAACCACAAATAACCAAACACAAAATAAGAAAAGAACAAATCCAGTTAAGAATTGATCTATATTATTAATATCAATTGATTTTAATAATCATTCTATTACAAAATTTAATGAAATACGGAGTACCAGATAGCTAAACAAGTGTGGAGGCTGAAGTTTAGGCCCAGCCTAATGTGTGTGCATGTTAGATTTGCGTTCCTACCCAAAAAGACAAGAGATTGTAACAAAACAAAAAAAAATAAGAGATTTGCCTTTTGATACCAATGACCCAACTTGTGCTGAAAAGAATAAAAGGTGCCTTTTTCTTGCTTTATTCCTTCCACATGTGTGTACTTCATCACATTATCGTTAACACAAAAATATAACTGATTCACGCAGTTTGCACACTAAATGACAGATATTTATCAAATTCTGAAAACATTTTCAAAGGTCAAACGAAAGAAGAAAAGATGTCCATAGGAGTAGGTGGTGGTTGATGCTAAAGAAGAGGGGAAAAGAAAAAACCCTCAAAGAGAACTCATTCCTTAGAATGAAACATGTTGCAAGAGGAATTTGTGTACTGCGTATTTGATTCTTTGTTTTAGGGCTTACATGTAACCTTGGAGATGGTTCCAAAATACATACATAGGAAGTTGCATATTCCATTGTTTGATGTTGGAATGTGATTTGTCATATAAACATATCCCTCTGTTTTAGCCCTCCCGTCGCTTAGGTCGATCCCATTTGCACAAAAATCCTATTTTGACCACATCTTCTTCTACACACTCTGTCCTTTTGATATGAATCCTCCATTTATTAAAAGCTACATTCTGTGGTACCCCCCCTGTGCACATGCTTCTCTCCCTCTCTTGTCTATTCCATAACCACCAGTCACATCTCTCACTTTTTTATTTCTTTTCAATTCACTTTTATACATATAGTATCTAAATTGGCTGTATTAAATGCATAATAACAATGACAATAAGCCTTATCCCACTACGTGAGGCTTGTTATAGGGATTGCTTAACGTCATTATAATACACCCTTGGATTCTTAATGTAAAGTTTATTTACCTAATTTAATTAGATTAAGAAAATTAGTTTAGTTAATTAATAAGACATGTTTTTGCCCCACATATTATGACCCCCCTCTCTCTCTCACACACACAAAAGATAGCCCCACAGTGCTTGCAACGTCATTAAGAATTTTCAACATTTATATATATATATATATATATGTTATATTTTTTTTTAATGAAAAAAGAGTAAAAAAAAATCTCATGTATGGTCTATTTTTAATGTGTAATTCGATTTCCATTTTTACACAAGGCCTATTTGTTTACAAAATGCAAAACACTATCCAACTTTCTATTTTCTCTAAAAGATTTGAATTTTCTATATTTGTTCTGATGAAATATTGTGCAAAACAGGTAAATTATATTTATATATGTTGGATTCCTGTCAAAAAAAAGGTCGAAGGGAGAGGAGAGGAAGTTGTTCAAAATTCATAGATAAAGGAACTCAGCACAAGTTGACTGGGGGACAAAATGAAAAAAGAAAAACAAATCCTCCAATTAGGGTTGGCGATTTGTTTGGGCATAAAGAATATTTGTAATGGTCATAATCTTTTGTACTTTGTAGTGTAAGAATATGTCAACGTTACACTTCTTCCCTCCAGTCTTTAATTTGGATTGTTTTTTGTCTCTCTATTTTTCAGCTTTTGAAGATTTGTTTTGTACGATATATATTCCACATATGTAACTTTCGAACACTTTCTTAAGGGAATTTAATAGTGGCCATACAATCCATTAATATTCATGAACGCTATACTACATCCAGTCGTTAATATAATAGCTAGTTAACTAATTTGAATAGATTAAAAAAATTACTTATGTTTATTATTCATGATAGATATATGTTAGTTTTCTTAAAATATCATCTTCTATCATAAATATCTTTATATAGAAACTACTTAATGTATGTAATTAAAAGGAATACTTAAAAAGAACAATATAAATTTAAAAGTTAAAATTAGGCCTAGGCAAGGAGCCCGCAACCCAATAAGCTTGCCCACGCCCCGTAATAAATTTACCCATTTTGGGCCCGCCCAAAACAGACTCGTAACGGGCAGGCAAATTACCAGCCCATTTAAGCATTAAACGGGCGGGCTATGGGTAACCCTTCAGGCTGCCCATACCCGTCTGTTTATTTTTTATTTATTTATTGGTTTTATTGAATTCAATAGAAATGCAAGGATGATGCATGTTAAGAAGACTAATTATGAAAAGATGCCAATGTTTTTATTGAATGGCTTTTGTTAACAGTTTTGTTTCTTTAGATTCAAAGTTTGAATACTCTTTTTAGTTGTGATTTAAGGCTTAAATTCTGATTGTGAATGTTACTATGTGATGTTTTAATTTAAATTAAAAGGTATATTGCAGACAATTATATGAGTATTATGTGTTTGTTAAATGCAAAAGCGCAGTACTATAGGACTTAAAGTATGGCAATGAATTGTTACACTTTGCAACAACAGGGATTTTTTTAATATCATATGCTAAATGTGCTGCCCATTATCCGCCTAAATTTGGAGGGGTATGTCCAACCTGTTTATTATCGGACTATCTTAGGTACTTAACGGGTACGGGCTAGCCCATACCCATTAAGACATAAACGGGTGGATAATGGGTTGACCTTCGGGTCAGCCCAGCCCGCCCATTACTCAGCTCTAGTCAAAATAGATCTAAGTCTTGTATTCAGGGCTAAAGGTAAATATTGATTGAAGAAACACATGAAGCCTAGTAAACGAACATGGGCCAAACCGAAACTTCGCTTGTGGGTTTTAAAGTAAATGAAAGTTTGTTGGGCTTTTAAAGACATATTGGGCCTCAATTCAAACTCAGCCCGACCCCCTGTAACATCAACAGGTAACATATCAAAAGTCCATTATATACTAATGGGTTACATCTAATGGAAGAGACTAATATTTCATAACATGGTAAATCAATATTTGAATCTCCGTAGGGAGAGTTCTTCATATTCAGTGCTCGACAATTCTTGCTTTAATTTAATCGAAGGATACCTGTGTCCATCCAAAATAATAATAAAAAAAAGTCCAGCCTATGTAAGCTAGGGATTAATGTGAGTTCAGAGATTTATGCTTTGTTCCAAAATTTAAAAAAAAAAAAAAAAAGGTGCACCCCACGTTAGCTAGCGATGAATTTGAGTTCAGAGATTTATGCTTTGTGAGTAAAGAGAAAATGTCTTACTCTTTCGCACTTTAATATGAGATATATTAATTAATTTGATTAGATTAAGGAATGTAGTTGAGTTAGTTAATATAATATGTAATTTCTAAAACACTCCAATTATCTTTTTTAATTTCCTCATTCACTTTCCTCCTTGATTATTGTAGAGGGAGTATCAATGGGATAAATTAGGAAAAGATTGACAAATATGAAAACTATGTCTTATATTTAGTGTGTGTTTAGATTAGCTTTTGAGAATAGCTTTTACAACTTACGAGGTAAGTATGTAAGAGGAGTTTTGTCTCGGGTTGTGCAAACCATGGTTTGGAGGTTTGCCAAACACACACTTATAATCAATATCAACTCTTCAAATATGTCTTATATTAAAGACTATAGGGAGTATTTTCTTTGATTTGGATAGAGAAAAGTAAACATTAAAAAAATTGATTTATCGCACAATTAAAATAAACACGTGTATAGAATGGAAATCATGTTTCTTTCTTTAAAATCCGTCCTCTTTATATTAAATTAAACTAGATGTGCAAAAATATTTCCCGAATGTCCACTTTTATTGTGATTTAAAATGTGAACATCTTATAATATTTGGCTAACGGGTAATTTTGTCTTGAAAATTTTCACTTAGAGACAATTTTATTTTGAAAGTGTAAAAAAGGAAGTAATTTTGCCATGATCATTATTTCGGTTAATTTCAATAGTTAGTAGACTAAATATATTCTAGCAACCGAACAAGTAGTTGATATTTTTACCAAGCCATTACCATTTGGTCTTTTTATTCACTTTTTCTCGAGGCTCACTGTTATGGGCAAGGAAGCTGTTATAAACTACATCTGGTTCAATGAGTTTGAAGACGATGTTGATGATGATTTCTGCTGATGATAACTACATGTATTTTGCTCTTTACTTTGTTTGTTCTGTCGGAAGAGAGAAAAACCAAGATAATTAAACCCGCGGCTACTGACCCTGCTGGGGTACTGGGTCAAGGGTCATTGGGTTAGACCAAAGTCAATTCGGAGCTAAACCAATGAGAAATTGAAGATTTTAGGATTTTTAATATAAAAATGTGAAAAAAAATTAATTTTTTTTTTAAAATACCAAACTGGGCCGGTCTACAGGTTGGTCTGGTTCAAGTATGAGAATATGGAGAAAAGCTAGCTGAGGGAAAACTAGCCTATAACAGATAACTCGTGTCATAGTTATAAGGGAGAATGACAGAAGAATACCACTTGAACTTCAAAATCCCAAGTTAGTCATATGACAAAGATTTATATTGCCAATCCCATTACTCTTTTTATCAGCAGGATTTTGAAATTCAAATAGTATTTTTCTAACATTTTCCCTAATTATAATATGTCATAAAGTCGTTTTGCAGCACATGATCTCTAGTACACGTGGCCGAGTCTAGAGGCTTAATCTCTACTTTTATATTGTAATCAATGTTCTCATCAATGGTTAGATTGCAGAACTCGGTGTTAGAGGATCCTTTAAAGATTTTATGTTGGCTTCGTTGTTTGGATCTATCTCGTTACTGGTTGCTTTATTGGTGTATTAAACAGGTTGCTTTATTGGTGTATGCGTCTGTTTTAGCTCATGGTTTAGTTTTTGTTCTGTTTTATTGTGTCAGTCTGTTTGTTTAGCTTCTATCTTTTAGCACTAAGACTTTTGTACTAATGGTTTCATGATTAATGCATTCTTGTTGGCAAAAAAAAAAAAAAAAAAAGATTGCATGAGAGCATCTCATCTCTTAATTTCTCCTTTCGATCCCACACTTTGGCAAGTAAAATACTGAAATGTCCTATTTTGTTTTCTCCTCTGCCTTTTTTGTTTTTGTTTGGGGAGCCAAGTATGATCCATATAATTTCAGCTGCAGTTTTACACAGGAATTTCAAGGATACAACAATAAACTTAACCCCTGTTGATCCACATAGGATCGTAATGTGTCTGACATTAGGAGCAAAATGAGAAAAAATTTTGCTAGCGTAGGCCGAAATACAAAAAAGAAGAAAACAGGAACTATACACTGCTTACATAATCATGGTTTATGCCATAACCAAAATACTCTCACTTAAGCAAAAAGGGGAGAAGCAGATGGCCTGGGATAAGAGGCATTCCCCGGTGCAGCACCGGCACGGTTTCTCATGGATGCAGGTAAGCCCTTTGGCTGGTGACTAACACCAGTGCTTTGTACACGATGCTCTTTCTTATCAGCACTTTTTGCCGTGTCCTTTGATTCCTGAAGCTGCTCCAATGCTCTTACTACCTCATCCATGTTTGGCCTGAATTTAAGTTCTGCAGAAAGACACTGAAAAGCAAGGGCTGCTGCCCTTTGAGCTCGACTAAGCGAGTACTGACCTTGAAGACGGACATCGATGACACGAAAAGACCTTCGTTTATTAGATAGAAAAGGTTTTGCCCAGTCCACAAGGTTATGTTCTCCGGATGGCCGGTTTTTGTCTATGGCTCGTCTTCCTGATAACATTTCCAGGAGAACTACACCAAAACTATATACATCACTCTTGGCAGTGAGGTGGCCTGGAGAGAAAGATACAAAATAATTTAGTAAGAAAATTAAAAAACTCATCTTTTCCTTGTCACATAATGACAGGAGACTCAATATATAGTTCAATTCCAGTGAATTGACAACACACAACACATAACTCAAGATAAAGTGTAAAGCAGAAACATTTATGCAGATGGAAGAAGGGATCGTGAAAAGAAAAATGGCAATGGGGATTCTTGAACACAGGTATTTCGCAAAACCATAAAGATTTTGGTAGCATTTCAAGGCGCTATGGTAAAAGTAAGAACGCTGAAAGCCCTTCCTTTGGAATAATGTGAACCATCTACAGAAAAAAATGGCGTACAAAACACAGACAACAGCAGAGAATTATGTAATACTACCAGTACAGTACAGTTCATTCTGACCAAAGAAGCAAATTGATCGACAAAGATTGTTGCACGGAAACCATGCCATATAGAGTAGTCGGAGAGGATTGAACAAATAGCAGATATTTTACCTGATGCAAGATATTCTGGCGCTGCATATCCATGAGTACCCATGACTCTAGTTGAGACATGACTCTTATCACCGGTTGGCCCATCTCTGGCCAACCCAAAATCAGAAAGTTTGGCATTAAAATCCTACAAAGTGAAAGGCAATGGAGCAGTTCAGTGATTAAATATCAAATCCATCGTATTCAGGAATAAAAGAATTGTTCCTGGTTGAAAAAATATACATACTGTATCAAGGAGAATATTAGAAGTCTTGAAGTCACGATATATGACTTTAGGTTCTGTGCTATGGAGAAATGCAAGACCCTTGGCAGCCCCAAGGGCTATTTTCATTCGCAAAGACCAAGAAAGTGGCTGAAAATGAGATCCTCCTACAAAAAGAATGATTTTTTGCAGCTTAAGTACTAGAATTTAGTTAAGTTTAGAATGTGTAATAAAAATTTACTACGTGACCATATTAAAGGAACTGACTTCTGAACAGATGATTCTCCACACTGCCCCTAGACATAAATTCATAAGCTAGAAGTCGATGCTCATCCTCCAAGCAGTACCCTATGAGTTTAACAAGATTAGGATGATGCAGTTGACCAAGGTAGTTGATTTCAGCCTGAATCAAGGAAGAAAACCAACTATTCAGCAATTTATCATAATCTAGTGCATTCTAAGAGTGTTATTTAACTCAAAATATTCGGCTTCTAATGCCAATAAAATTAGAGGAAACAAGGAAATTTTAAATAACATAAAAGTCCCAGAGAGAATCCCTTGAAAATTGTAGACCTGCCCGGAATCCAGGACACCATGTGACTACAATACCAATAACCAAAAGCCGAGATATGCTCTGGATGGCGGGATTTCAATGAGAATCAAGAAAATATTTCATACTGACCAGCCATTCCTTGTGACCCTGGGAACCATCTTGGTTAAGTCTCTTCACAGCAATAACAATTCCAGCCCCTGGCTTGGTGGCAACAAAGGAGTGCTCATCAATCCACCCCTTAAAAACTGAACCAAACCCACCCTCTCCTAAGATACTATCCGGCCGAAAATTTCTTGTGGCTGTTCTAAGTTCACTGTAGCTGAAGTTCTTCAAATTGGAAGACTGTAAGATCTCGCCCTCACTCCGAGGAGTTATGGGTTTGGAGGATGATGAGTTCCTGCTGTTTGAGCTCGTGTCACAGCCATCCCTGCTGACACTTCTTGAAATAAATCCTACATAAATCCCAATAAAGAAAAGTTAACAAAGATTCATCAACCATCTTCAGCATTTACTGAAAGAACCACAAGTTATCCCTATGTTGTTAGCAAGAAATTTTCTTAAAAAACTCATGGCAGTTTTCTCAAGAGGAATGTCTAACGGGAAGAACCAGGCTGAATTCACATTAGTTCCATATCTAGAGCAGGATAAAGTAATGGGTCCAACAAACTAAATTGTCATTGAGCTCAGATCTTCATATCAGCAAAAGACCTAGCGGCTTTAATTTGCAGGGATCTCAAGCATGGATATAAACTACCCCCAAATCTCCATAAAAGTCTTGAAGATAAATAAATTTTAAGATTGTAACAATCACTCGTCTTTACAGTTCCAAACCCCAGAAAACCAAAATCTGGAAAGAAATACCAGTTCATTCAAGTTTTGAAATTAAACACAGCTGAAGATTCAAATCAAGAAGAGGGTGAAATGGTAATAGAAGAAAGACCTGTACTTGAAGGACTCACGGCCTTGATCCGGTTGCTCCAGCACGCACCCATCAACTAAATCAACCCCAAAAACCAAAACCTTTGGTTGAGGATTCCAGGTGAAAGCGAACAAGATATCAGAATCCAAAAGAGTAGGCAAAATTTTGCATTTTTGGGTAGGAAGCAAACAATTTACTCAAGAAAAAAGGGTAGGAAGCAGAGAAAAGCAACAACGCAAGAGAGAACACTTGGCAGGAGAAATTGAAGACAAACCCACCTTGGCTGAGGCAGCCCCTAGTGATTACGCTGTGAGTAGCAAGGATTGAAGAACTTTTTCAACTTTTGATAATTTCGGAATGGATTAAAAGAAGGATCTGAATCGAAAAAGCGAAGCAGGTAAAGAAGTAAAAAAAAAAAAAGAGAGAGAGAGAGAAAATGGAGCTTTGGTCAGTGATCACTTTGCTAATCAATGGAGGCTTATTGGTAGCCTTTTTGGACCTTCAACAAAGCAAAGGAGGAGAAGGTTGACTCTCAACTTTTGGTATCTTTTTTTGTCCTGTTACCCCCAACAAACCAAAGATCAATCAAACCACTGACTCAGAAGCGTGATTCAGAGAAGAAAACTCACAAACAAACAAAGGATTATATGTATAATATTGGCTAAGTTAACAGCTGACATTGTAATATAACAACAAGAAGTTGCTGATTATTTAAATATTAAATGCATCAATCATTTAGATTTGTTTTAAATTGCATGTCTTATTATGGTATTGTGATTACTTATTAAAAATTTAATTTTTATTGTTTGTTAACTGTATGAAGAGAAATATATATAAGAAATAGTTAGGACAAAATGAAATGTAATATTATGGAAACTTAGTCTTTTGGTCATTATAATTTTGACTGTATTATAACTCAGTCATTGCAGTTTGACTCGATGCAACTCCGTCCTTATAGGTTTGACTCGATAGTAATACAGTCCCTAGAGTTTTAACCATTTTATAATGTAGTCTTTACATAATTATGTTCTAGAATAAAGGTGGGGGTTATATTATAAAATGGTTATAACTATATAGACTAGTTGCAATGAGTCAAATTTCAGGGATTGAGTTACAGCAGAGTCAACACTCTAGAAACTGAGTTACAACAAGATAAAGGGTAGAAATTGAGCTATAATCCAGTCAAAATCATTGGGTGCCAAAAGATGAATTTTTTCTAAATTTTTTGTTTACATTATAATAAAGCAGAATTAGGACACTTATTATAAAAATACACAAGAACAAATGATTGGAAGATTTATGTGTGTTTTTTTCCATGTTGTGAAACCCGGACCGGACCGGCCGGTCCGGCCCGGTAACCGGCGAACCGGCCGGAAAACCGGTCCGGTTCCCGGTCTGGTCCGGGTTGGGGTTTTTACTAAAAAAAAAAAAAAAAAAAAAAAAATTTTCCTTTAGAATTTCATACTATAAGTCTAAAATTTTCAATTTTTCACCGGTTTGGTCCCGGTTTGACCCACTGACCCTTAACCCAGTACCCCGACCGGTTCAATGACCGGTCCGAGTTTTAGTACCTTGGTTTTTTTGCCTCGGTTTATGTATATGTGTGCATATATATATATGAAACCATTTTTGTTGTTTATTCAAATAATAGGTATTAAAAGTTCATTTTATCTAAACCATTCAAATAGATTTGAACAATCCAAATTTAATTAAGGCCATATCTTGATTTATATATTGATGATGTTGTGAATAAAGGAAAATGACATCATTGGGTTGTGATTAAGTTGATTTAACTACTCCTAATTAAAAAGAGTAATGTGTGACGTCATAATTGAAAGGTGCGGGAGGGGGGCAGAGAATGAGATCATGTTTGAATAATGACAGGTTGGAAAAATAAAAAATGGTTGAGTTGGGGAAGGAAGCTTCATAAATAATTAAATATAAAGAACATGTGAATAAATGCTGGGGGACAATAGATAGTGCTATAATAAATTTTGTAATAAAATATTAAAATGTGATGTACCGACTACCGAGTGATGAGGGATGAATTGAATAATGAATATTCCGGTGGTTTACAGGGAAGAGTCAAGACGTAGGGACAGAGATAATTTTTAAAAATAGAATTAAAAAAGGGGTTAGAATAAGAAATTAAAGGGACAGAGATAATTTTTAAAAATAGAA
The DNA here is from genome assembly GCA_963210345.1 of Inga oerstediana. NCBI lineage: Eukaryota > Viridiplantae > Streptophyta > Magnoliopsida > Fabales > Fabaceae > Inga > Inga oerstediana. Next base: position 65,517,606 of record OY723408.1, read on the forward strand.
TTAAAACAAGAAATTGGGGGAAATGAGACCGGGTTTGACCAGAGAGAAGCAGCTTTTGTGGGTCATGATGAGTCATACTCATATCTTCTTCTTCCTGGAATCTGCATTTCTCTTTTGCGGTTTTGCCACCCCCTTCCTCCCTCTTCTTCCTCCTTTTTTTTAATTTTCTCTGTCCTCTCTTGACAATTTGACATCACTTCAAATATGGAAGGCAATAATACCCATTTTTTTTATTTATATTTGTTTCATATATATATATATAAGTTAAAAATTAAATACTTACTCATTAGTTTCAAATCATATTGAAGCTGTAATTCAAGTTTGGGAAAATCTCATTTAGGTGCCAAAGACAAAATATATATATATATATATATATATAAAGTCCCATTATAGATTTTTTTTTAATAAAAAAGTCCATAGGAACCTCAATATATGTTTGAATTAGTTTTTTGGAGAATTACTTTACGATTTACGAGGTGAGTATGTGACAGGAATTTTATCTCGTCTTGCTGAAAAGGGCTTTTGAAACCATAGTTTTGGGGTTCCAAAACATGCAATTCAGTGATATAGACTCTAAATGTGAACTTATTTTATTAACAAGTGTATGTGACTATATTGATAAGTCGAAGAGTGACCATTAACAAGCTTATATGTATTAACTAAAGCAGCTGTCATTGACAAGTGTATGTGACTATATTGATAAGTCATAAAGTGGTCATTGAAAAACCCATTTATTTTAACCAAACTAGCTCCTATTGATAAGTGATAAATATATATTTTATAATTAAATAGGTATATATTTTAGATATATTCACTGGATTTATTAATATTTTATACCTATTTAATTATCTTTTATATATTTTCCTCTCTTAAATCAAATATGAGTTAATAAGATATTTTAATAAAAGATCTAGTCATATCCTATTTAATTTTTGCAGAAAATATTATTGTGAGAATTAGGAGGTGAAAAGTTAGAAACATGATAGATATATATATATATATATATATCACATTTACATGCGCGTTTGAAGACATGATACAGAGGCAGCATAAATTGATTAGTGTGTGTGTATATATATATATTATATTACAAGATATATTGCAAATCAGATTTTGGATTAGAAAAGTAAAAAAAAACGTGGACCCCACGTGAAGCAATAAAGTCCCTGGATTGTTTAACTATTGAAAGGATATTGTGATAGATATATCAAATAAAACGGAGAGCGAGCAGGGTCAGCACGGAAGCACCGGAAGATATATATTGTACAGTATATATCATACATGCGGCGTGGCTGGAGGGACCCGAACAGAACATACGGAAGAGACGAAAGCTGAGACGGACAGCAGAGTTCGGACGCGAAGCGAGACACAGGCGGAACAGCAGATTTCGGACGCGAAGCAGAACCAGGCAGAGACGAGGAGCAGGGCGAGAAGCAGAATTTTGAGGAGCTAGAGCTTGAAGATTCAAAGAGATTTGAAGCTTTAAAATTTGGTTTTCTATTAATTTTTCTTCTCTCTTTTTCTTAGTTTCTGATATGAACAGAATTATTATTTATGGTTTTGATTTGTTGATAAACATGAGTAGCTAATTTTCTCGTTCTAGGATTTTCTTGAACCTATTTATGGATTGAATTATTTATTTACTCTCTTCTTGTATCGAATAAATTTTTGTATTGATTTTATCTTGCTCTTAATGCCTCTAAATGCCTGATCACCATTTAGTTGTCTTATTCATTTAAAATTAATCTTAAGAAAGATAATTTAAGTGTAGAACTTGGGTAAAATCATGTTAGACTTGAAGTTTAGGTATATTAAACGGATGGTTTGTTAGTATTATAGAGATATAGTTACTAACCTAGCATTGTCAGATTAAGATTGGGGTTTAAAGTTAGTCCTTATAAATTAATACAAGAGATTGATTAGTTTATTAGGATAAATATTTGGTTTTGACTCGAGAGAGCGTTATCGAATACTTTTGAATCTTAGACAAATACATATTTTCGTTTGATTGCTTATTGAGGGTAAATTAATTAGTTCATGAAATAAATAGGGGATAGATAATCCTAGGTTCCTCCTGTCTTGAAGTTCTCGATTTAATTAATTAATTTTTTAGTATAAAATTTCTTTCAAAACATTCTCACTTAATCTGATTGATAACTTAATTGAGATAATTAATTCATTTTTGTCATAGTCCTCGTGGGAACGATCTTTTTATATTACTTGCGACCCGTACGCTTGCGGTAAAGCTAAACGGCTAACAATAAGTATGTGTTACTATATTAACAAATCACAGAGTGATTATTAATAAGCTCATCTATGTTCACTTAAACAATTTTTGTTGACAAGTGTATGTGACTATATTGACAAGTCATAGAGTGGTTATTGACAAGTTCATATATGTCAATAAGATAACTAAGGACTTTTTTTATATAGGAATCTATAATGACATTTTTTTTATATTTTTTCTGGTCTTTGAAACTTGAGTGAGATTCTCCCATCAAATTTCTATACTTTATTAGACTTATTTTTTTATTATTTTAGCTTGACATATATCATGCCATTATCTTTATTTATAATTGAAATTTTATGATATATTATTTATTGGCCAAGTTAATATTTTTATTTTTTTAAAATGTTAAGGTGCCTCTAGTGTCCTAAAATATTTTATGGTGCATTTAACATCAAATAGTATTTTTTTTAGATGCATCCATCATTCTAAAGTACTTTTTTTTTTTACAGATTTACACTTAACCGTTTAAGTAATTTAGAGTGTTGGGTACATAATAAAAAAATGCTTCATGTGTTGGATGCACAAAAAAAAATAATTTAGGATAGAAAAAATACTTCAGGGTGTTGGATCACCTTACCCCTTTCCAAAATTCCATATGCATTTTGTCTCTCCAACTATAAATGGAATGATTTTTTCCTTACAGTTTTCCTATGTGGAATTTTATGTCACTTTTATTTTCTTTTCTAATATTTTTATATGTAAAGAGAAAACAATAGAAAATTGTTTGAGGTAATTTATATATGTATAAAGAAATCATTACATGCATGGGTGAGGTGTGCAGATCAAGCAATATTGAGTCAACATTTGAAAAGAAATAGAATAACATCAAATAAAATATTTGGTAAAGTTATTGAGTGTGATATTTTAATTAACATCTTATTATTTAGTTATTGATAGTGAAATTGCACTACAAATAATATTATGACACTAATTGCACATAAAAAATACTTCAAGGCGTTCAGTGCAACTTTAACCCTTAACTTTTTATGCAGCCTTTCTTTCCCACCCTTCCCTGCATAGGAAAATCTATCTCCATGCTATAATCTCTTCGTTTCTTCACCATTCTTCACTAATTGGGGCAAATTCCATCTAATCTGTCATGATCAAAATTCTGTACAAAATAAATGGGCTAATCATCATCACCTTGTTTACGATTTAGGAAAAATAGCTCTCACTTATGTTCCTTCATCTAATGTAAATTAAATTTAGATGCTGTGATTCACCCCATTATTTCTTTTTGTTGCAAGTATATACATTATATTGTTTACTAAAAACAATGGCATAATAAATTTACCCGTTACCAATTTACTATAAATGTTCATCATGCCATCGAATTCAAGTGTAAGTGTAAGTAACCAGATTAAGATTACTCTCTTGGCCTGACTTAACCTATAATCAAACCACTAGACCTGTAAACTCAGAAGTTTTGGCTACATTCTTGGTGTTCAACGATTCAATCCACACTCTACAGGCTAATCAGGCCTATTAATTAAAATATAGTATAGATTATAAAACAAAATTTAAGAAAATAGAGAATATATATATATAAAATTGAATCTTCCGCTGGTTTATTCTATAAATAATCTTTAAGTACTTTAAGTTTTAAGTTTTCTCCCTTACCCATGTGAATCACATGAACATACCCATAGAACGCCTTATATTATAAACACCAAAATAAAAAATTAATAAAAAAGCCTAACCAGCAGTTACAAAAATTGTCGTAAACACTTGAAAATGTTGATCATTCTTAATTTCAAATCCATTAAATTTAAAACCCAACACTGAAGAAGAGTAATAGCCCAATAATAAGTTCTAACCACGGTGTTCATAGGCCTAAAAGCCAGACCTCAGTCAACTCCCTCCAAAAATATAAATATCTATAATGATTCCAAGCCGAGGAGGGTTGTGTTAGACCCCAATAGCTAACATAAAACCCTATCGAATCTTTTATAAATATGAATCAACTTTTTTATGAAATAAATTGCATGAATTCCAGATCTTGACACCATATTTAAATATACATTCCATACGTGCATTCAAATTCAACACATACACAACTTGTTTTCAAAGTTTTTTTTACTAAAATAGCTAGTGCTTTAACACTGAAGCAGCTGTCACATAATTACCTCTAGTTCTTGCATTAGAGTTTGACTGTCAAATTTCATCCTCCCTCAGCTCAAGTCCACACACAACACATGGCCTCGTTTTCAGAACACTATACTTTTTTTTTTGAATTGAAGGAGCAGGTATTAATGACATGAGGTTACAAGCAAGATCAAACCCGTGAGTGACCTCTCATTTAAATAGGAGCTCTCATGCCACTAAGCTGTAAGGCCTTTGGTCACAATACTACAATCTGATGCTGTAATATTTTTGCTTGCACTCATATCAAACCTTATATGCCATTTTTGATCATCCCAAACAACCATTATTATTGTTGTCCATATTGTTTTTGCTTTGTGGTTCTTCTTCATACTCTTCAACAGCCATAGGCTGATAATGATGATGATCGGTTGTTATTGGCTCTTTTCCCAAGTGTTTCTTCACTACCTCCATTAATGAGTGTCTCTTGTTGCAACCCAAGCTCTCTCTTTGGTCCATAGTTGATGCACTTGTTGATCGAATCTTATTGAATCTCTCATCCTCTCTTATTCCTTACACACCATTTCTTGATCTCTATGCTCAACCACACTCATCATCTTCTCCATCCAAGCCTCTTGACTCTCTATCATCTTCTTCATGTGACCCTCCACAATTTCTTCAACCTCAATTCTCAAGCACTTCCTCTTGTCTCTTTGCTGCTTCATCATCATCATATAGTTCATCGCTGACTTGTCCTTGATGATGCCATCATCATCGTTGTTTTCTGACCAGGATGTCTCAAACTGATGATATGACAATGAGTTGTTTGACAGATTGAGGCTCTTTGATGAGCAGTACTTATTTATGTTTTTGTTGTTGTGATAAAGAACTTTAGCATTTGTGAAGGTCATTAATGGAGGTTGGTAATAGTTAGCAGAAGTAGTAGTATGTTGTTCATTGTTGTTGTTGATGATGATTCTCCACGTATTGCTTCAAGTTGACGAAAGAATCTATAGCATTCACCATCTTGTCTACCTGCTTTCCCTTCCTTGGTCTTCTTATAATACTTGGCACAAATTCTCAAACTTCGCTTTGCATTTTCCCCACTTCTCTAGTACCCATGTTCTTTACTCATTATCCTTAAAATACACATAATGGAAATATATATCACAATCCTATTTACTTATGCTTTTAAAACACACACACACAAGCCAGCTAGAACATGATCCCTATTCATCAATATCAATAAAAAAATGCAATGTTTTTATAACAAGTTATATATACTATTCATTGACCACAAACATTGATATTGATTGCTCATCAAATTTTGTACAATTTACGAAGCCGGCATAGTTTTATATAGGGAAAATCACTCTCAGGTCCCAAAGAACAAAAATAATAACAGAAAATTCCCTAGGAAAAGTCAAATATCAGAAAAGTCCTTAGAGAATTTTCTGTGATTATTTTCAAAAGTCAAATGACAAATATGCCCCCAAGAATTTAAAACACTCTATTATTTCTCTCTCATTCGTTCTGCTCTGCTTCTGCGTCTTCCTTGCGTCGTCCGTCGCTCCTCCAAGTCCCAGTATTGGTGCATTTGTTCGTCGCTCCTCTGCTGCCCAAGCCTCCATTGTGATGTGGCAGAGGTAGAACAGTGAACTGATTTTTTTGTGTGTGTACGTTGACTAGATTGAGATTAAGGGGTTAGTCAAAGGTTGGAGCTTGGACTTAATAGTGGACTAAGTAGTAAGAGGTGGATAAATAATGCTAAGATTTTGCTAAAAATATGATCTTGACCATTGAAGTTATGGTTTTACTGTGGTTGGGGTTGTGTGGATGTTATAGTGTTATGTTTTTGGGGAAGGTTACAGAGGGAGTGCTGTTTTTTAATTTAAGTGGGAATGGTTGAATATGATGGTGGTTGTTTGCTGTGAAAACGCTTACACTACTATAAAAATAGGGATTAGTGGCGCATCTTTTGTGGCACTTCTTTAAAGAAGTGCCACAACTTCTTTCTAAATTTTTAATTTTTTTTTAAAAAGCACTTTAGGTGGCACTTCCTCAAGGAAGTGTCATAGCTGCTTGGTGACATTAGGTGGCGCTTCCTTGAAGAAGTGTCACCTAAGGTATTTTTTTTTTAAAAAAAATGAATTAGTAGCTGTGATGCTTGTTTAAGGAAGTGTCACAGCTGCTACGTATTTTGTGTGGCACTTGGCTTAGAAAGTACCACACAAAGTAATTTTTTTTTTCAAATTATTCTCTCTCCTGTAATATGTTTTTATCACATTTATCCTTTTAGTCTCCACTGCCCATTTAACACGTGCAATCACTCCTTATTCTCTTAGTTTCCACATTTTCTCCTTCTCTTCTTTTTGTCATTCATCACCGTCTCCACTCGATTGGCACTTCCTCCTTATTCCTTGGTCACTCATCACCGTTGTGAGGATTTTCTTTTGAAAAAATTGTGATATGCTAGATTTTTACATCTATAAATAATAGATCATCAATTGATTTTCCTTCCCTGAATCTTATGAAGATGGTGACACTTTTTTCCTTCACACACGCACACACTCTCTCTTTTCACCTGTTTCTTCTTCCATTATTTTTATATTAAGCTTCGAATTTTAGATCTGTGTCGTCCAACTTACCATTAGCCATGAAGTAGTAAGTTTATTTGGTCTAATTGCTATTTTAGCTGCATTATATCACATATATAGCTTACCATTTTATTTTGAATAATAATTTTATTATATATACCAGTTTCTTCTTCCATTAGCTGCATTCTTCATCAAATGTTAATAATTTCTTATTATTATGTTGCATATGTTTCTATAGGAGAAGAAATCTTTGGTTTTCTATGATGGAGGGAATGTTATTCGTATTGTTTTATCAATTGCAGTGTTGGTAAAGAATGATCATATTTACTTTCAAGTTTCCTACTTTTAATTGTTCTAATTTTCCTTGATGAAGAATGCTTCTGAAATTTCTTTTCTCATTTTATTCCTGAAAAAATTATTCTCATTTTTATATGTTAAAAAATAAATGAGATAAAATTAAATATTATTATATATAAGTTGTATTTATTTAGTAGTTATAATTTTTAGTTGATGTAGTAATTATTAACATTGATGATTTGCATTTGATGAAGAATGCTTATGAAATTTCTTTTCTCATTTTATTCCTGAAAAAATTATTCTCATTTTTATATGCTAAAAAATAAATGAGATAAAATTAAATTTTATTATATATAAGTTGTATTTATTTAGTAGTTATAATTTTTAGTTGTTGTAGTAATTATTAACATTGATTATTTGCATAAGTAAAATAATTATTTATTTTTAACACTTGTACTTTACTTAGTAGTGATTTTGTTAATTAGTTATTTGTTAATTTATATCATTTTTGAGTTATTTAATTATGGTTTTCTTTTTTTAATTTTGTTGTGGATATGAAAATGTGTTTAAAGTATGTTATCAACTATAATTATAGGGTTCTTTTGATTAAAAAAAATAATTACAGGGTTCTAAAAGAAAAATATGATTTTTTTTAAAAAAAAAATTATACTTTAGGTGACGCTTCTTCAAGAAAGTGACTTCCTGTGGCGCTTCTTCAAGGAAGCGCTACCTATAATATTATTTTTTAAAAAAATAATTATTGACTTCCTGTGGCCTTCCTCAAGGAAGCGCCACAGGAAGTATTTTTTTTAAAAAAAATATATATGTTGTGGCGCTTCCAAGTGCCACAGCTTATTTTAGTGACGTTTTAATATGTGGCACTTACTAAGTGCCACAACTAATCTAAATATAAGCGCCACAGCTTTATTTTTTTGTAGTAGTGTTATATGAGAAAAAGGTGTTGTTAATTCGTACAATTGTAGTTGTTAATATAGAACCTGTACTCTGTTTTAGGGCAATATAATAAATGGAATACTCTATTTTTAGGCAAGGTAATAGAGGGATGACTTTATTTTAAGGGGGAATGATTGAATGTGATTGCGGTTTTTTTGATTATAAAATGCTGATATGATATTAGAAAAAGTGTTATTAAAGTGTTGTTAATATGTGCACTTGTGTTGTTAATATTGTTATGGCATATGTTAATACGAAGTTCATGTTGCAGATTGTCATGAAAGATGGGAACTAGTTTGATGAAGAATCTATTCTGTTTCTTTCATGTGGAGGGAAGTTTTTAAATGGTGAAGAATATGAAATACAATATAACTCATACTGTTATAAATATGACTCATACACTCGTAAAATAAGACAGAAAAAGTAGTTAAAAATCAATTCAATTGTTGTGACAAACTCTACAGGAATAACTCATGTAGTTGTGAAAGTTGAAGTTGTGCAACTTGTTATTTCAGTCAAGCATGAAACAGTTGTAAAAATAACTCATGATGTTGTAAAAGCAAGCATCACCAGTTGTTAAAAAAATAATTTTGTAGTTGTGAAAGTTGAAGTTTTAAAACTTGTCATTTTCAGTCAGGCATGAAAAAGTAGTTGTAAAAATGACTCAAGATGTTGTAAAAACACACGTTAGAAGTTGTAAATCGAGCAACTTGCAGTGTTAAATTTGAAGATATGAACAAAGGTAATTTCATTCACACACGAGAAATAAATTGTTAAAATGACTCAATATATATTGCAAAAAATACGCTTAACTAGTTGTAAACTGAGAAATTTTCAATGTTGAACTTGGAAATGAGTAAAAATGTAGTTTCATTCAGACATGAGAAAGAAATTGTTAAAATGACTCAACATATTGTGAAAATATGCTTAACGAGTTGTAAACTAAACAATTTGTACTGGTGAACGGTTGTTAAAAAGGTAGTTTCATTGTGACCTGAAAAATATATTATAAAAAATACTAAATATGTTGTAAACACAAGTATAACCAGTTGTTAAACAAGGCATTTGCAGTTGTCATATTTGGAGTTTTGGAAAAGGTCATTTCATTTAGGCAACAAAAAGAATGTGTAAAAAATCACTCAAGCAGTTGTTATAACACACAATGACAGTTGTGAACGTAGGGATTTGGTAAACTTGAAATTAATTCATTACATAAAAATATGTTATGAAAATGACCGATGAAGTTGTAAATGATTGATGATGTTGTCAACTGTAAAATGATTGATGAACTAAGAACAACTTTATCGTTTGACTTTGAGAAATAATCACAGAAAGATCCCTAGGGATGTTTATGATATTTGACTTTTTCTAGAAACTTTTTAATTATTATCTTTGTTCATTCCTTGAGACTTGAGAGTGATTTTCCCTTTTATATATATTCTGACAACATTTCACATCAACATCATCACGTTTTTACAAAAACAAAGTACAACTTGAGGAAGAAATTAAAATGTATACTTAGACATTAAAAAATATATATGAGAAGTACTAATTAAAAATGAAAAAAAAACTTCACCATCATGTGCTTAAATATAGTAGCAAATCCGGTGTGTGTTTAGATTAACTTTTGAGAATAATTTTTATGATTTACGAAATAAGTATATGAGAGGAGTTTTGTCTCAACTTGTGGAAAATAGCTTTTGAAACCACGGTTTGAGTGTTTCCCATACAGTAATCCTTAACTGAATTTCAATATCCTTAACTAGCTAAGCATATTGTATAGGCTTATTTATATAAATATAAGACTGGAAAACAAGGAAAACTTTTTTTTTTAAAAGCTAAAATATACAAAATCCCTTTAAACTTTATGTCAGTTATATATAAACTCTTAACGTTTTAGAGTTTAAATTTAGCCTCCTTGATGTTTTTTTTTTGACTTGATACTGGAGTACATTATTCCAACTAGGGATTAAAAAACAAGAACAACCTCTAACAGAGGCCGCACAAAAGTTCTGTCATCAACTACCGCCAACCAAAAGAGCAGGAGGTGGTTGGTTAAATATTACAAAATTCTCTCTACTACTATGAGCTGTCCTAGCTAAAAGGTCCGCTTCAACATTATGCTCTCTAGATAAGTGGTTAATCAGGACGCACCAATCTCTGGATAACCAAAACCTAGCCTCTTCGATAACCTCCTTAAAGGGATGGAGCACATCACAACCCCTCATGAGAAGATGAATGGCTTCAATACAATCAGTAAATAAACCAATATTCCTCAGATTTCTATTCCAGCAAATTTGAAGGCCCTGGATGATTGCGATAATTTCAGCAACAACCGGAGGAACCTGCATAAGTTTACCCATGAATCCACAAAACCACTCTCCATCTTTCCCTCTAATGACGCCAGCGCTTGCACTTTGACCCGACTGAAGAACAGAACCGTCTGTTTGAAGTGTATAAAACCCCGGCCTCCTTAATTGTTGACTTCTATCTCCTCTACCAGCCTGAGTATAGAATTTGCACTGACTACTTAAATCCATATCCCAACTTGCACGAAAAAAGCTAGAGTAGGCATTTGTATAGTCAGCTTCAACATCATCTCCAAACAGCTTCCTGCATCTGCTCACCCAGATATCCCAACAAACGTATCCAAACAGAGTTGCCCATCTGATCTTCTTAGTGAAATCCCTTCCCGCTTCATGTCTGAGGTTCCATTCAATCCACTCCATTCCCTGTAAATTAATGAAATTATTCCACATTGTAGGTTTGATTATGGATACCCACCTTTCACGGGCATTGTCACAATCCCTCAAGAGATGCATCAGGTTCTCATCCTGGTCACAAAGAAACCGACAAGATGGAGTTTCCGATAGCCCCCTCCTCGCTCTGAGATCTGCTGTATGGACCCTTCCATGTGCCACAAGCCACATGAAAGATTTAATCTTCTCTGGGATATCCCATCTCCATAGTAATCTCCAAAAGGTTGTATTAGAACTGGAAGGACCTGTAGAAAGAAATTGATAGGCAGAACTAATTGAAAAACAACCATCAGAAGAAGGTTTCCAGAAATACTTATCTGTTCCTCTGCTATCCCCAGGGGGGTGAACACATGTGATTTGTTGGACCACGTGAGAGTGATTTAAAGCCTTTAGTCGCCTCAGGTTAAATCAAAATAAACCAAATTATGCAGTAAAGGGCACAACTCGGGTCGTATTCTCTTGAGGAGCCTTTTATTTAATTCCTAATCTAAGCTAAGTGACAAAAATATTAAGATGGGTTTTAAATTGATTTTTTTTCTTTTTAATAATGGAAAATAACCTAAACTACTATTTTTTTTTTTTTGGATTTTTGAGAAATTGTTGAGATAACTAATGAAATTATGATTTAAACAAATTAATGATGAATGCTTCTTGGAAAAATGGAATATAGGTTATCCTTGCTCAAATTGAATTGGGAATTAAATACTCACTAAGTCAAAAATTAAACCTTAACAACTCGTTAAGTCTAGTATATTAATTGGTGATTACCCCTAGAACTCTAGCTAGATAATTACCTCTTAATACACTATTAAATACCACTTAGTGTGCAATTTAGGATTGGATTCATGCAACTTGTTCCTCTAAACAATGAACACTCAACTAAGATATTCAAACAAGATCAAAGCAATCATAATACTCATTCAAACTATGAAAGAATAGCACAACCACATTAATCCAAAAAGGGAATATAAAAATTTAAATCTCAAATCACATAAACCAATCTAAATCACAATTGTTCAATCAATACTAAGATAAACAACTCGCAATCTCAGTAAATCAACCATATAACATAAAATCCTAACTCAGGAAATTTGTTACATAATTAAATAAAAAGATTAAAACAATTAACTCCCCTGAATGTGTCTCTGGAGCTCAAACCAGTCTTCCATCTCCAAGAAGCAAGAAGGAATTTAGCCTCTCATGGAGTTTATAACAGCTACAACTTTTTGAAGGCACCAAAAATCCATGGAATTAAGATGAAAGGAGAAGAAGAGAGGTGTTATTGGTGAATCTTGATCTTTGTTCTCCTTCTCTAGCGTTTGCCACCACGTCTGGTTCTGAGTTCTGGTGCGTCCGTCTGGTTCTGGTGCGATGATTCAGATATGTCGCTGTGTGCTCCTAGCTGTCTGCTCTCTCTCTAATTTCCGATCCCCCTCAGGTTCTGATGTGCGTCTCCCTTCTCCTGTGTGCTCGCTGTTTCCGGTCTGGTTCCAGTGCGTCTGTGCGTTCTGTCCTTTTCGGCTGTCCGCGTCTTCTTTGATTTCATATCCCATTTATTAATTTCCTTTTTTTCTCTTTGAAATCTAGGTCAAATCTTCTTAAAGTTGGGATAAAATCTTCAAAGATTGTATTTAGATATGATTTTCCCCAATAATCTGTGTGAGAATTCGTGAGAAATAAGTTCCAGAGGCCAAGGCGCTGATTTTCGGATTTTGAGACCAAAACAGCAATTTTTGAATTCGGGGTTCTGTTCTGTAATTTCCGCTGAGATTTTCCCACCTGAAAGTGACAGCCAATATTACAGAACAGGGCCCTTTTTCTGTCAGAATTGTCTTGGAGCCACACGTAGAATCTTATTTTCTGCATCAGTCCTTAAAAATCTTTACTTTTTGGTCCCTCAACTCCTCCTTTTCCAATGTGACCTACAATTCAGATTAATATCTTGTAATATCTTTATTCAAAATTCAAATTTTAAAAAGTAATTACAAGATTATAACAAATATATCCTTTTAAGATTTATTTTCACACAATAATCTTTAATTCAATTTAATCATAATAAATGTTATTTAACCCAAAAATTAATGATAAAATCCCTAAATATGATATTCAATATTATGATAAAATCGGGATATATCAGAGAGTTATACCATCTCCCCAGTTTAGACATATCCCATTCACCTTCGGGATTAACATAATCACGGACTGTTTCAGTCCTGTCTACAAAAGCCTCCCATCCCGGAACCAGCTCGATCAAGGGTTGATTCATTTGCGACCAGTTGTCATTCCAAAAAGATGTTGAAGCCCCATTACCGACTTGAACTCCCACTCCTCTTTGGAATTTATCCCAAACCGAGCAAATACCTCTCCATGTTGCGGACATATTCCTTCGAGCCACTGGACCATTTATCTGGTCCCACCTGTACTTCTCTCTCAGAACACGAACCCACAGTTTGTTTGTATTATTCATCACATGCCAGCACAGTTTCATAATGAAAGCCTCATTCTGTTTACACAAATCCCGAATACCCAGACCACCCTCTTTTTTATCCCTTGTAATCTGATCCCAGGCAATGAGATGGAGCTTTTTCTGGTCATCCTGCTCATCCCAAAGAACTTTTCTGCTTCTTCTCTCCATTTCCTGTAAGACTCCTTTAGGAATAAGCAAAGTCTGCATCTGATAAGAAGGCAAAGCTGAAAGAACGGATTTAATAAAAGTGATCCTGCCCGCAAAACTCAAACATCCTTTTTTCCAACACGAAATCTTTTTTAGAGTTCTTTCCAGAAGAGGCATGAAGGTAAACTTGGACATTCTTTTATGAATAAGAGGAATGCCAAGGTACTTCCCCAAATCCCCAGTCAAACAAACCCCCATCTTCTGACTAAGATCATAGGCCCTAGAAATGTTCACCTTCCTTGAAAAGCACACCCTAGTCTTGTCCTTGTTCATTTTCTGACCCGACGTATTACAAAACCTCTGCAAACAATCTATCATAACCTCTGCCTGGCTATCCGAGGCCTCTCCAAATAAAATTAGATCATCCGCAAAGAATAAATGAGAAATGTTAGGGCCATTTCTACTAAGCTTAATCGGAACCCATTCTCCTGCATCAATAGCATCTTGGATTATGTGACTCAGACGCTCCATACACAGAGTGAAGATGTAAGGAGACAAATGATCACCTTGTCTTATTCCACGGGATGATCTAAAACTTTTAGTGGCTTCCCCATTCCATAAGATTTGAAAAGACGGACTCGAAATGCAAGCCATAATAATCTGACAGATTTTACCATCCACACCCACAGATCTAAGGGTATCATAAATAAAAGGCCATTCAAGACGGTCGTAAGCCTTCTCCAGATCCACTTTAATCGCCATCCAACCCTTCCTCCCAGCTTTAGTTTTCATGGAATGGATCACTTCTTGGGCAACGATAATATTATCTGTACTTTGACGCCCCGCAATAAAGCTGCACTGATGGTCACCCACAACCTTCCCCATGATGTCACGAAGCCGACGACTCAAGATTTTTGTGATGATTTTGTAACTCCATTGCATAGAGAGATAGGCCTGAAATCTCTAATAGTCTCCGGATTTTCTACTTTAGGAATTAGGACAATGTTGGTGTTGTTTATGTCTTCTATACGATCAGGTTCATGAAAAACACCCATAACTAAATCATTAATATGCACTTCAAGGGTGGACCAATATTCTTGGTAAAAGACAGCTTGAAGTCCATCCGGTCCTGGAGCCTTAAAAGCTCCCAGATCAAAGGTAGCCTCTTTGATTTCCTCCCTAGATAGATCCGCATTGATCTTAGCAAGTTCGCTAGAAGTTAAAGCCGGAAAACAATTCTGCGTGTCAATGGGGTTGAAACTAGTCAATTCACTTTTGAAGAGATCTTTATAATAGTTGATAGCCATACTTCTCAGGAAAACTTGATCAAAATTCCAAGTTCCTTCATTATTTTTGAGTCCATCAATCCTATTCCGCCTTCTTCTTATCATCGCAGTAGTATGAAAAAACTTACTGTTTTTATCGCCCCATTTCAACCAATTGCACCTAGACTTCTGGTACCACAAAAGTTCTTCCTGGGCAAGGACTTTATTATACTCCTTCCAAAGTTCATTCTCAATTTGAATAAGATGTTGGGTATCCCGTCTTGCCCTTACTCTTTCAATGCCCTCAATTCTTTGAATAATTCTCTTTTTCTTTCCATTCAAGTTGCCCACATTCCTTGCATTCCACTCGTGGGCTTCTTTGGAGAAATTTTTAACTTTATCATTCCAACTACCCCTACACCAAGACTGACTGACCAAATCCCCAAAACCGTCTTCCAGAAACCAGGCAGCCTGACAACGAAAGGAAGGCTTTCCACGGCAAGGAGATTGAGAGGGGGAAGGTTTAACTAGGATTGGTCGATGATCAGAACCAAACCTACTCAAATGATAAGTCTTCGTAAGGGGTCCTCCTTGATGTTTTAAGTTTTGACTTTAAGCCCCCTGCCGTTAGTTTTTCTATTAATAAGTTACTGACGAGAAATGTCACCTTAGGTTCAAGAAGGTTATATGGCATCCTACGTAACTGTCATAACATCCTACATGACATCTCTACAAGTGAATAATTTTATAATTGGAGTATTATATAATGAAGCTCCTCAGTATTGGTATTGGTCTCAACTACAATGGAGATCGCACGATCTCCTTGTCCCACGAGTGCCCAACAGCATGTTAATCCACAACCCAAATCCCCAAATAATCTAATGGAATTAAATTAATTCGTGGAGAACCCTGCTATTGGGATCGCCCTAGCTACAGGATGGTCATGATAGTGTTGAAGCTAACCTAAGATCAGAGGAGGTACCAAAGGCATGAAAATAACAAAATAAAGCTATGAGGAATTAAAGAAGGATGATGTTGAAAAGGGCATTGGCTATGAAGAGAGCTTTTTCGACTGTAATATTTGTTTGGATTTGGCCAAGAATTCTGCTGTGACTTGCTATGGTCATTTGTTTTGATGGCCCTGCCTCGTCATTCAATGGCCGCATATGCATTCAGATGCTAAGGAATATCCTGCGGCAAGGATATACAGAGCATTAGGGTTTGTTTTTATTTTTCTGTCGTAAAATAGCATTTTAACCTATATGTAAAAAATATTTAATAATTATAAAATCATTAATTTATGGAGATGCCACGTAGGATGCCACATCACCCTTATTCATCTGATGTGGCATTTCTTGTTAGTAACTTAACGGCAAAACTAATGGTACGGGGCTTAATATTAGAACTTAAAATATCAAGGAGGTTAAACTCTAAAACATTAAAGGGGTTATATGCAACCGATCCAAAATTTAGCTGAGTTTTGTATATTTTAGCCTTTGTTTTTTATGGGTGATAACTGATAAATTGTTGCACCTATAATAGTGATTTCCTCACAGAAAACCCAAGGCAAAACTACACTGATTGGATCATCTGTGGAGTTTCTTGGAGAAAGCCAGACAGACAATTCATAGTAAAAACAACTTAGAATCACTCAGTTGGTAGCTAGCTAGGGCCTTCCATTTTCAAGCAAAAAAGAAAATTTCTAAAACCCAAAAAAAGAAATAAAGCAAAACATCATTATCATCAAACAATCCTCGGCAGCAAAACAAATTGGCGTAACGTAACTTAAGAAATTGAAGGATATTAATTACACAACTTCTAGCGGCCTTGGTAGGTAGGAAGTTTTCAATTCTTGCACTTTTTTTGATGTCTTTTACACAGAAAAAAAGCCAGTAAAATATCTAGAATTTGATATGTATATGTATGGAATATGTATGTATTGATACATATCTAGAAATCTGATTCCATAAGGGGGCTTTGTGATTGGTCTGTCTGAACTTAGAATCAAAACGAGATCTGATCTCTAAGAGCAAAAGAGTTTCTTGTCTTGGCCATCTATTATTGTTGCCCATATCATCAAATCCAACCCATCCGTTTTCAGTGGCAGTGATGCCATGATTTGCTAAAGCAGAAGCAGAAGCAGCAGTAGGGTTTGAAGGGGTAAAGAAGGTAGGAGCAAAGCCATGAGAGAAAACGACGTGGTTGTAGTTATTAGGTAGTAGTGGAGCAGTAGCACTAGAAGCGGCGCCGCCACCACCCACACACGATGGCTCCGACAAATGATCATGGTGGTTTCTTCCTACTCCTATGAGTTGCCGGAAATCGAGAAGCCCATAAGGGTACGGATCACCCATGTGTGTGGTTGATCAAAGATTAAAAAATAGCGAAAGGGTACACAGCCAGAGAGATAGAGAAAGAGTCAAAATTTGGTTTCTGTGAACTGTGGAGGCCTTTTTACAAAGGAGACATGATCCGAGTCTACCACTTGTATTGAAAGTTCGACAATATCACTATCGTAACTCTCTCAGAGTTAGAGAGGGAGAGAGAGGAGGACACATAAGAATGGGGCCAATGAAAGCGCACAGATGGTAGAGTCCTACACGATGATGAAACAGCTATGCACTGTGCTCAGTGCACAGTGCATGAGATTTAGTGAGTGTTTGGAATAGCTTATTCTTGGGAAATAAGCACTTATTATGTAAGTCGAGATAAAACTCCTCTCACATACTTACCTCGTATACCGTGAATCACGATTTATAAGCACTTATTACCCAAAAATAAACTATCCAAACGAGCACTGAATTTTTCTCATATCTCACATCACTTTACTTATTCGGTGGCATCTTTTATTTGTTAAGTGGAGCGTAGCTTACCAATTAACGAGCTCCACTATCTTTCTTTCATAATAATTGTTAGGTTCACATCATCAGAAGTTATATTTAGGGAGAATTACAATGAGGTCCTAAGGAATGAAAAAAATGAAAAAATGGTTCCTGTAGATTACAAAATGAAAAAATGGTTCCATTAACAACTCCAAGAGCTTGTATTGACAACTCGTTACTACAAAAAAAACGTGATTTAGTAGCGGTTAAAAATGGGTATTCGTAGCGGTTCTAACCGCTACAAACTAGTTTAGTAGGGGTTACGAAAACCGCTACTAAATCGTACGTTGCAAGCGGTTTTGTAGCGGTTCTATAAAACCGCTACTCAATAAAAAATAACCGCTACAACCTTTGTAGCGGTTCATAGTAACCGCTACAACACCAAGAGATATTTGTAGCGGTTATATAACCGCTACAAATATAAAAAATTTTATTAAAAAGAAATTTTTTTTTTGTAGCGGTTTAATAACCGCTACAAATATATCAAAATGAAAATTTGTTAAAAATGACATTTTTTATTTGTAGCAGTTAAGAAACCGCTACTAATTTTGAATTTCATGAAATTAGTAGCGGTTTTTAAAACCGCTACTAATTTCATGAAATTCAAATTTAGCGCCAAAAAATTTAAATAAAGGCGTGTTATTTAGTAGCGGTTTAATAACCGCTACAAATATTTAAAAAATTTTTAAAAAATATACGTTGATTTTTTCCTTTTTTTTCAATATTATATTAAATAGTTTAATTTGTTATTATTTTATCTATTTCAATTAGTTTATTATTTAATAGTTTAACTTATTAATAAATTAAAAAGAAAAATTGTAATTGAATATGATTAGTATAAAATTTATATTAATAAGATTATTAAGGATAGTTAGGTAATAAGGAATTATTATGTTTTATAATATAATGTAATTGTATATGAAAATAGATGAAAATGAGATAGAGTTATGATATATCTAAAAAAAAATGGTTAGAATAAATTTTATAGAAAGAAAAGAAGTATTCTAAAAGATATTGAAAATCTTGTTACCATATTTGATCGT
The DNA here is from genome assembly GCA_963210345.1 of Inga oerstediana. Classification (NCBI taxonomy): domain Eukaryota; kingdom Viridiplantae; phylum Streptophyta; class Magnoliopsida; order Fabales; family Fabaceae; genus Inga; species Inga oerstediana. Next base: position 65,536,389 of record OY723408.1, read on the forward strand.
ATTATTCAGCTCCTCTACTCATACGAAAGAAGTTGTAAATGAGAGGAAATAAAAGAAGGGTAAGGTGAAAAGAAATTAGGGGGTGTTTGAAATGAGTTGTGATAAGGGTATTTATAGGGATTCACGTATAATTTGTAGCGGTTAATGTAGCGGTTTAATTATTTGTAGCGGTTAATGTAGCGGTTTTTATTTAGTAGCGGTTATTTATATTTTTAAATAACCGCTACAAATATTATATTAATTTTTTTTTTAAATTTTTTTTTTACATTTTATTTTAACACAAATTTTTTGCATTTTTTGTAAAGAAAAATTTTTTACACTTGAATTCTACAAATATTATTTTAATTTTTTTTTAAAATTTTTTTTTACATTTTATTTTAACACAAATTTTTTGCATTTTTTGTAAAGACAAATTTTTTACACTTGAATTTGATCACTCATCGTCGCCATCCCTACAGAAATTTTGTAGAAAAATTATTGTTATTGATGTATTATTAAATTTAAAAAATTTAATTGAAATGACGTGGACTTAAAAAAACTCACCACAGTAGAGGTAAATTGGCATCGCCTTCAGGGAAGTAGTTTTCAAAATCAGCTGGCTGAAATGACTCACTCTCGTAGGCGATGTTATCGCCTTCACCCATGTCGTAAAGGTCTCTTGGCTTTAAATGAACGACCATGTGCCAATCCCTATGTCGCTCGTCCTCGACATAATAAACCTGATGTGCCTCTGAAGCTAGAATATACGGCTCATCATCTTGAGAAATACCAGTATGAATCGTGCGTGAGAAATTGACTGATGTGATCCCTAGGTCGTCAGTTGTCAGTCCCCGAGAAGTAGTGGTATTTGCCCACAAACACTTGAACAGCGTCACGGTGAAACGGCCTTGATAATTAAGCTCGACCACATCAAGAAGCTTGCCATAGTAAGGGACGCCTCCGAACTGCATGTTGGCGTCACTGCTGCTCGCATAACTCCTTGTCCCAAATGTGCCATAAACACCCGAATTCTGTGTTTGCAATCCCTGATCCTGTGAAACCGTGCAAAACTTAAAACCATTGACATTGTATGCTGTAAACCGTTTTGCATGATCAAGAGGGCCGATTGCGAGAGCTCTGAAATCTGGTGAGTGTGGGTTGTGGTCATTTAGTATTCTGCGCGCAAACCAGCCCGGGAATTCTCTGTGGACCCTCCTATCAACTTCCGAGGATGTCTGTGTACGGATCCTGAGCTGACGCTTGACATGACTTCTGAATTCCCTGCAATTAATAATGGAAAGGCGTTAGTGAAATGAAAGTGAGAAATGTTACGAAAGATATAGATCGATTAACATACATGTGAGTGTACAATTCTTACCGTATGAAAGGCTCAACTTGAGTGCAATTAATCAAGACATGTCTATGTGCTTGGAACTTCTCAGTTGCCGTTAGTTTGAAGTTCTCAGTTGCTCCAACTGGTTTACCAACACGAGGGATAAATTCTCCTGATGTCGGCGCAGGTTCAGGACAATCGTCAACACGAGGGGGGCGGTTGAAAGCCGTCTCAAGATCATCAAAGTACCTTGAGCAAAAATAAAGCACCTCATCCCCTATATAGCCTTCAGCTATAGAACCTTCTGGCCACGCCTTATTCCTCACGTAAGATTTTAATTTCCCAAGGAACCTACGAAGTACATAAGAGAAAATTGATATAAAATGATGAAAAGGATGACTAGGAAACATTAAATACGGACAATAAATGAAAGCACATATTTAAAATGAGTACCTCTCAATCGGATACATCCAACGATATTGTACTGGTCCAGCGAGCTTTGTTTCATAACGAGGTGGACCGTGAGGTGAACCATCACAGTGAAAAAGGACGGAGGAAAGATCATCTCCAAGTGACAAAGCGTAAGAATGATTTTCGACTGCAGCTGATCGAGCTCCTCAACGATCAAAACCTTAGAACACAACTTCCGAAAGAAAGAACAAAGTTCCACCAAAACGATGGAAACATCGGGAGGAAGTGTATTCTTTATAGCCAGAGGGAGTAACTGCTGCATAAGAACATGTGAGTCGTGACTCTTCAGGCCAGCAACCTTCCTAGCCTGCAAGTCGACACATCGAGAAATGTTGCTTGAATACCCATCAGGAACTTTTATTTTCTTCAACGTCGCGAGGAAGACATCCTTGTTCGATTTTGTGAGGGTAAACTTTGCCGGTGTAAATCTGTCATGCTCATCTGGCCAAGCTTCTTCACGAACTCCCATGTCGCGTAAATCTTTTCTAGCTTGAAGGTGATCTTTTGTCTTTCCGGGTTCGTTAAGCAGCGTATACAGCACATTGTCGCAAACATTCTTTTCAATGTGCATTACATCAAGACTGTAGCGAAGTAAATTAGATCTCCAATACGGAAGCGTGAAGAAGATACTTATCTTCTTCCACTGCTGAGGCGCCGAAGTCCTGCGCGTCTTTTGGCGAGTTTGTGCTGAATCGTCGCTTTTTCCAAACTCGACGTCAACATGCTCAAGCTGCTGTAAGATATCTGTACCGGACAAAGTCTGAGGTGGTCCTCTGTTCTCTGGTTTCCCATTGAAGCGATTCCGTTGCAATCTGAACTTATGCGTTCCATCGAGAAACCTCCGATGCCCCATAAAGCACCACTTTCGGCTGTGGGGAAGGCGCAGTGTGTCAGAGTCGAAATTGCAAGCTGGACACGCCGACCCAGTGTGCACATTCCAACCAGATAATGTGCCAAGGCCAGGAAAGTCACTGATCGTCCACATCAAGGCTGCACGCATGTTGAACAAAGTCTTGCTGTGAGCGTCATACGTCTCCAAGCCGACATTCCACAGGTCAAGCAATTCCGCAATAAGCGGTTGGAGATACACATCGATGTCATTGCCCGGTGCCTTTTTGCCTGGAATGATCATAGACATAATGAAAGAGCTTTGTTTCATACACATCCAGGGGGGTAAGTTGTAGGGAACTAAGACTACCGGCCAAATGCTGTAACTTGTGCTAAGATTCCCGAAAGGATTGAAACCGTCGGTCGCCAACGCAAGCCGGACATTTCTGGGGTCAGTCGCAAAATCTGGAAAGTCGTTGTCAAACGTTTTCCAAGCAGCTGCATCCCGCGGATGTCTTAATTTACCGTCTTCGTTTTTATCAACGGCATGCCACCTCATGTGCTCAGCAGTTTTAGACGACATAAATAATCTTTGTAGACGAGGTTTCAAAGGGAAATACCTGAGAATCTTTGCGGGTTTCTTCTTCTGCTTTTTCCCCTTCCGAATTGTCTTGTACCTCGATGTGTGACATCTCTTGCACGTCTCCCTGCTGGAATCGTCTCCCCAATACAGCATACAATCATTTGGGCACGCATCAATCTTTTGATAATTCAACCCCAACCTGTTGATGATCTTCTTGGCCTCGTAGAAGGTTGTGGGAATCTCGGCGTCGGGGAATGCATCTTGTAATAAGTCGAGCAACATCGACATTCCCTTATCCGTGATCCCACACAAGCACTTGATATGATACAATTTGATCAAGAAAGATAATTTAGAATATTTGCGACAACCTTGATATAAAGGACGATCTGCCTCATCCATCAAGCTGAAAAAATCCCGAGCTGCTTCATTCCCCATAAAAGCCGGCTCAGAGCCGTGCACTTCTTCGTTGAAGTTGTCGCCTTGAAATCCAAACGCATCACGCACAGCATCATTCACAGGATCATCTTCATCTACTTGAACGCCTACTTGAGAAATTCGAGGAAGAGCCTCGTCATATCTAACGCCGGCCTTCTCACCATGAACTGCCCAGAACGTATAGTCCTCAGGGAAAGGCTTCACAAGCAAATGTTCCTTCACAACATTTCGTGGATGCCACTTCTTGAACTTGCATTTCCGACACGGACAGACGATCTTGCCGTTACAGCTGGCGTGAGTGAATGCGAAATCTAAGAAACTGTTTAATCCGTACAAATATTCAGGAGAATTGCGCGGCAACCTTATCCAAGATTTATCCATAGCTACAAGTGAGAGAGAAGAAAGTATAGAGAAGAAGATGAGTGAGAAGATAATGAAGAATGCCTAGAACCTTATATTCTGAAAATCCAACGTTTATAACTTTGTAGCGGTTATTAAACCGCTACACCAACCGCTACAGAAATTCCAACGTTTATAATTTTGTAGCGGTTATATATATACAACCGCTACAATTATAAAATATTAGTAGCGGTTACATATATGAAACCGCTACTAATATTCAAGCCGTTAATTGGTGGGAAATTCAAAATGTACTTGTTGAGTATTAGTAGCGGTTTTATATATATAACCGCTACTAATGTTCAACGAATTAGTAGCGGTTACATATATGAAACCGCTACTAATATTAAAGCCGTTGTACATTAAATATAAAAATAATTTTCTAATTTGTAGCGGTTATACATAAGATAACCGCTACAAATGTGCACAAAGGCGGCAATTTCAAAATTCAAATGATTTGAGTGTTTGTAGCGGTTATTAGTAAATAACCGCTACAAAGATAGATATTTGTAGCGGTTTCTGAAGGGAAACCGCTACAAATATATAAGTAAATTTGTAGCGGTTATGAGTTAAAAACCGCTACAAATATTCAACTTTGTAGCGGTTATTTACTAATAACCGCTACAAATAGATACATTTGTAGCGGTTTTAACTTAAAACCGCTACAAATATAGATATAATTTTTTTTTTAAATTTAGATTTAAATCATTTATAAATTATTTCAATGCGATATAATAATATAAATATAATTATATAAAACACAATAAGAAAATTCTGAAATAAAATCTCATAAATATTTACAAATGTTTAAAAGAAAAGAAAATGTCCTAAACTAAGCAGCTGGGGGCTGATCCTCTGGTGCTCCCTCAGGTGGGGCTCCCTCAGATGCCGCTGGATCGGGCCGCTGCGCAGACTGAACCGCACCATCCTCATCAGCAGGAGGAGGAGCTGTAGGAGGCGGAGTAGTGCTCGGGACGACGTAGCGAGGGACAGGGGGGACCGCTGGATGCTGCTCGTCCGGGAACAGCCGACTCCATGCTCCCTCGAGCATATTGTTCGCGATCTCACGCCACTGCGTCTGCTGTGCGTACATAGTGTCTGCGTGGATCTGCAGCAGCTGCTGCTGCTGCACCTGCATCTGCTGCTGCTGCTGCGCCATCTGCTGCTGCGTCTGCTCCAAATCTGACCGCAGCTGGTCAATCGACTCATCCCTCTGACGTCTGACCCCTCTAGAGCTGCCAGCCTCAGAGGCGGCGCTCCTGCCGTAGATCATGCTGGGTCTGGCGCCTATCCCCATCCCCCGCACTCGTCCGGGGTGCTCAGGCTGAGCCAGACCCGCCTTCAGAGGAGCCGTCGGGTCCACTGACCCCTGTGACTCCTCAGGCTGGGTCTGTCGCAGCTCAGCCTGCGACTGCTGCATCCACTCCTGCCATTTTATGAAACAATTAATAATTACTATTTTTCATTATTAACTTGGTTTTATAAAAAATATAATAATAAAATTACTTACAATGGCCGCCTCTGCCTGCTGAGAGGTCGCAGTCCCGTCACGGTGTCTGTGTGTGATGGCGTACAGCTCCGCATAGTCCGTCTGACGGTTCTCCTGCTGAGCCCTCGTCTCCTGAAACAATTACAAAACAATTAGTATTATGAAATAATCAACTAAAAGTAAGTGAAGCACTTGAAAAGTTACCAGCTCGCTGTAGGTCACAGCAAAGGTCTTCGATCCTGCTGTGTGGTGGATCGTCTGCTGCGCCCGGATCGCGGCGTTCCTCCGAGCAAGCTCCTGGAAAAAAAAATTAAATGTATAATAATTTAAAATTAAATACAAAATAAATTGATATTATAATTTAATATTTAACAATTAGAAAATTATATATCAAAAATATAATAAATACATTACCTGCGCCTCAGGGCTCCTCCTGAACTGGACGAAACGCGCCCAGTCGTTCGGCGGCACGCCGTCCGGGACGCTCTCCTGCAGCTGCTCCAGAGGCATCGTCCCGTCCCCATCCACACTGTGGAAGAGACGGTTCCTCCTGTTCCTCCAGGCGTCGCCCATCTTCACGAGGGCGTACCTCTTCCGGTTGGCCCGGACGGCAAACCGCAGCTGAAAAAAATACATTTAAATATCAATAATACTAAAAATCATAATTTAAAAAAAATAATTAAATAGAATTAATTACAAAAGATATTAATTAAATAGTTTTAATTACCTGAACCACCTCCTCCCAAGCCTGGTCCTTCGGCCCCTTCGGAATGTGCCTCCACGTCGGGAAGTGAAGAGGGAACCGCATCCAATTCGATCCCAGGTCGCTCAGGAAGCGGTTGAGCAGGTGACCCCCATTGTGGATCGGCTGGTCAGTGCCCTCGTTCCACGGCACTACAACTCGCAGGGACCGGTCCATGCTGTTCAGACCGGCCACATCCAGCCTCCTCGTCGACACGTTCCCCTGCTCATCTGCACAGTTGACCGCACGTTAGATAAATTATAATTCAAAGTTAAAAAGTTAAAAAATTAAAAAATTAAATAATTTACCTTCGACCTGCACCTCAAACCCAGTGGACCGCGAAGACGACCCTCGTGGGTTGTTCTGCTCCCGAGCCTCTTCCTCATCGAGGAACTGCTCCATCTCCCTGAACCCACTAATCGGGATCTCGAACTCCTCCTCGTTGAGGAAGTCCTCAACGCTAATCTCTGGCACCTCCACCTCAGGCACCTCAGCTGTGGTCGTCGCCTGTGGGATCGTCTGCGGTTCCTGTGGAGGGATGGGCTGAGATGCCTCGGTAGCCCTGCCTGCGCGCTGCCCCCTCCCTCTGCCCCCTGCCCGGCTGCTGCCACCCCGTAAAGTCGGTCTGGGGAGCATAGGGGCCTTCCCCTTATCCTGTCCTGAAGCCATATCAACTGTACAAATTAAAAAAAAAATTAGTCCATTATTATACAAAAATATAATAAAAATACAAATATAAACAAAAATACGTGTTATATACGTACCTCAAGTGTAAATACTGCGGAATACTGACCAAAAACTCCTATAGACTCGTCTGAACGCTCAAATATCGAATAAACCACTCAGAGAAACCTCAGGAAACAAAATGAGCAAAATGAGAAATGGAGGAGGCGAGGTGTTTAAATAGCCACATATTAGTAGCGGTTATTTTAAATAACCGCTACTATAACCGCTACAAATAATTAAATTTGTAGCGGTTCTACAATAACCGCTACAAATCTTCACAACGTTTGAAATTCTGTAGCGGTTATTGCCCAGAACCGCTACAAATTTGGAGTCTCTTGAAATTCTGTAGCGGTTTTCAGTAAAAACCGCTACAAAATTCTGACCTTTGGTATTTTGTAGCGGTTTATGTGCATTAACCGCTACAAAATAACCGCTACAAGTTTTGGCGGGAATTTCGCGCCAAATTTGTAGCGGTTTTTTGTAGGAAACCGCTACAAATATTCTTGCCGCTACAAATTTGTAGCGGTTTAGATAAAAACCGCTACAAATACTATAATTTGTAGCGGTTTAATATAACCGCTACAAGTGCACCGCTACGAAATACCTTTTTTTTTGTAGTGGTTAACAACTCCATGAGCCTGTATTAACAACTCTTTGGGACCATTTTTTCATTTATCTTTTTCCATGGGACCTTAGTGTAATTCTCCCTTATATTTAAGGATTTTTGAGATCATAAAAAGAATAATATATATATATATATATATATATATATAAGGTAACAAAATTCATATGAATTATTTCTCAATCAGCTGAATAAGACCATGTGATTCAAACCACAATTAGACTAGGAGCCAACCATATGTTTGATACAAGATTACATAGAAAATAGGATAAAAGTGAACCGGTAAAAAATTAGAATAAGGGTTAAGAAGTAGAAAAATATTGAAAAACTGACATAATGCCAGTTTAAAAAAGAGGCTAGAAATGGAGATCGAACAAGAACAACAAATGGAGTAGAATAGTGATGAAGAGAGAAAGATGATGAAAGGGGAAAAAAACTAAAAGGAAAACATATATAGAAGGATAGTAAAGAAGAAAACGAAAATGAAGGAATTATAAAAAGAATAAGTTAGAAAGGACTTCATGAGAAAAGATCAAACTGCGAATTGATGAGGAAGTTTGGGAGTGTATGTAATCCTCTTCTTTTACTACAACTTTTGCACTATAAATGTTATCAAACCATTGATTGGATCTACTATGTTAGGAAAGAATAACACTAGGTTAAAACACTATCATATTGAAGATAATTGTTTAACTACAAGTTAAAAGCTAACTATCTAAAGTAGAAAAAGATTAAAACACAAATTTAACTTAAACTGTAACTACCAACAAGCTATAGTTTGAGGTGGTGAGCAACCTCACTCCGTAAAAAAAAAAACATAAATTCAAATCTTTAAAAACATGCTTGTTACAAGAGACAAAAGTCCTTCATGTTCTAAACTTTGAAAGAAATTAGTACCCTTAATCATTTTTTCTTTTAAAAAAAAACCTCTAACTCCAGCTAAATTATAACTAATATATTATTACTCCCTCTCACCACTGATGCCTTTCTCTTTTATCAATATACTTTAACCCCGGCCAAGTTACAACTAATTACTCCTTTTCACCGATGCTTTTCACTTTTACCATATTGCTATTACCGCCCTTGCGTGAAATCACCTTTTGGAATTCAAAAGGCTTCCCCCAACTACTTGTTTTTTTTTTTTTTTTAAATATTAGAAAAAACTAACTACTTTCCCTTAGGAACTAGAGCTAGCATAGTTGGAATCATAAGCAATCCCCTCATTCTTCATAAATGTATTTTTATATTATATTATTATTTTCAAGTTATAAAATTTGATCATTTTTGCGTTGTTATGAAAATTTTAACATGCTATTTTCTTTTCTTTCAGTATATACTCCCTCCGGTCCTAATTATAAGACAAAGTTGACTTTTTTGGAGAAATTAAGGAAGCCAATTAAATTACTTTAGAGTATTTTTATTTTTATTTTTTCCTCCAAACTAATTAATTTTACTAATAAACTAATATATAATCTAATGATATTAAAAATATAAACACTCTAAAGTAATTTAATTGCCTTCCTTAATTTTTCCAAAAAAGTCAACTTTATCTTATAATTAGGACCGGAGGTAGTAATATTCATTTTTGACATTAAAATCTATCAACTTATTATCACTATTAAAACTTATTGTTAAGTTGTTCTTTCTATTTTACTTCTTTACCTTTTTTTGTAAAAAAATTAATATCCAATTAAAATACTATAAATTTGTTAACAGTACTGGGCCGACCGTCATTCGACCACTGAATTTTGAATCAACATTTTGGCCGATTTAATTCCAATCAATCATTTGGACTTGGCATTACAACTCCGTCTCAACTTGGTATAGACGCGTGGAAAATATGGTTAGAATTAGATAGTTATGATTTGACCTCAAAATCAATATCAATACCAACATCACTTACTCAATTAATATTAAGATCAGTATAAAATATAAATATTATAAAAAGTCATATTATTTATAAGTTATAAATAATGTAATTAATGAATTATAAATAAGTACCTGGAGTAAGACCATTTATCTCTATATACCCACACTAATCAATTACAGTAACTGACACGATTATGGACACAATAAATACCCCACAGATATAAAGAAGATAGAGGTGGTATTATAATCCAGAGTAAGAGTGGCCAGTTTCTTATCAGAATGTGTTCATCAAACGCACAACTGAACTATGTATAGTGTTCCACATAACCCTTCCTCAACCAATATACCCATTTTTCAACAGAGAAGACGTATGGATAGGTTCAACAATACTAATCTAAATAATTGATGAATATAAAATTTATCTATATAACTTTTTATTATTTATATTTTTAACTCAATGCTATTGAGCCTGTGCCTAATCAACCAAGGGTGGATCATGCTATTTTCTAAAAATTTATGTCAGAAATAACACAGATTTTTATATTTATCACACTTAATAATTTTATAATAAATGATAAATTGTCGATCAACAGCAACCTTGTAGAAAACAAATAGGGATTTAACTTTAAATAATTTCAATTGACCAACTTTTTACATAACATAATTCCGTTATCTTTTATACCAAAACAAAGAGAATGTGATGAGGACAAAAGTTGAAACATGTAACAAACACTATCATGGTGTTTCGTTAAATAACTCTTGTAAATTATCGTTATCCATTATCGGTTATAGGATGCCCGCTTTGATAAACCAACTTACGTCTTATTAAAATATATGAGTAGTTATCAAACAAAAGACAATGTTTTATGTTAGTTTGGATCGAGTCACTTCCTAGGGTCTTAATCAATTCATGTAATATCTTCTGATTTGATGTACTAAATCTGCATTAGTTGTATACAATTAATAAATAAGATATGAAATTTTTAACCAACAAGCTATCGGTTAAGGTAGTAAACAGTCTCACATCTAAAGAAGAGAACACAAATTCAAATTCAAAAAAGAGCACACTTGTTTTAAGCTTCGAGAAAGGAAACCCTTGATTTACTTTCTTCGTTGCTTCCTTGTTGTGAGATGTTTTAGTAATTAAACTGCTTACTATATGATACTGCACAGTAATTCTCCATTCAATATCAACTAACCATGCTTTGTATATGTAGTTCAAGAATTATGATGTTCTTTTAAAGAATATAAGATGGTATGAGATAATATGAGTATAATGTTAATTAAATGAACATGTGAATTTCCATATAGTTGTATTTAGATATAATCATAATGATGTATAACAAAAAGCTCAGTTTACAAGATAGAAGAAGACTCATCTATCTTTCGTTTGGATGGATTTTCTTTCTTGATGATTCTTTCCCATAATGCGAAAAAAAAGTTCATTTTTAAGATCTTTTATGGTATGAACAATAATCCGGTTAGGTCTATGCAAATTTTTAACAAAATTATATTAATTTTTGTTAATATAACTAAGGATATATTATACTAAATTTAACAATAATAAAACATAATAATAAATTGAGACTTTTAATAAATTTAAGGGACAATTTCACTGCACCCCTATGTAACATATTATTCTCAAACAGTCCCGAAAACTTTCTAAAACTTCATGTCCCCAAAGGCTAAACTGAAATTAAAATCCGTAGGTGAAAAGACAATTGTGCCCTTATTTTACAATTCAAGTATGATTATTTACAAGATACATGTGGGAATTTACAAATCAAATATGCTTATTTATAAGATAAATAAATGAAATTACAAGCCATGCACAAGATAATAAACATATTCACAAGAATACATGCTATTTACAAAACACATGTAAGAATGTATTTGTCAAATATGTGTATTTACAAGACATATATACATGGGCATGCACAACAACACACAGAAAGTTCATACATGCTTCAAAGTGAGTTTGCTGCTGCATCTTTGCAGAAGAAATGTGATAGGAGCAATATCCTCCATAGCTTCCTCGTTCAATTTTGTTTGATAATGAGGAGTGTTGTCATTTGCAGGTGTAGAATCACATGACATTGATTTGAAGGAACAGAAGGTGACCGTCAAAGGAAACGTGCTGCCAGATACTGTTCTGCAGACGGTTTCCAAAACCGGGAAGAAGACCACCTTTTGGGACGCCGAAGGAACCGCCAGCCAAGCCTAAAACAGCAGTCCCATCATTGCTGCGAATGTTAATTGTGTAGTTCTTTTAACCAAATTGTATTTCGTAGACTATCAATAATTGTACAACTTGTACAATGATGTGTCATTTATATGCTGTGAACTAAAGGTACTGTATGTTTATGTGATTGCGCTTGTTCTCGCAATCATAGAGGAATTCCAACTAATGTTTGGTGTCTTGAACAAGGCAACTGAAATGAGGGTCAAGAGAGGATAGTGGGTTAAGTTTATCCGAAAGCTGCTAGAGATCCTTCCTCAATGATATGATTCTATATGAAATATTTTCCAATTGAACTCTGCTCCAATTATTAAGAGTACTCAATGTATAGTTCAACTTGCTATGAACCTGGAAGCCTGCTGGACCAGCATTATTGTTTCCAACAACCTGAGATTATCTTATCTGTTCACATTCCTTGGAGTGATATGAATATGTTTCAAACCTTATATTCTGATCAATCTCTGTCATTGCCTTAATACTTGTCGTAGAAAGGATGATAGGGCAATAATCAAAAGCTGCTATATTGACAATGTCTTTATGTTGGAAGTTGGAAAATTTTGAAACCAATCAAAGTTGCACAATGCTTCATCCAAAGTTTCAAAGACCAATATCTGCCTTTTCTATTTTAAGTCCAAGTGAACAAAGGTTTGTGCTGTTTTGAGGATGGCTTTGTACAAACAAGCATTGTACTTGCTAGAATTTTGGATCATTTGGCATCCAATTTGGGGATCGTGACTGCTCCTCCTAATATGGACTTGAACATAAGACTCAAATGGATCTAACGAGGCTTTACACCTCTAGATAAAGTTTATATTGATAATTTTGGTTAAAGTCACCTAAAAATCAACCATGGGCCATTTATGGTAGTAGCAATATTCTCAACCCAGGATCTTTCCACCCTTCAATAGTCCACCCACCTCTATGAACAAAATCAAAACCAGGAAAACATTGAAGAAAAAAAGCATAACATAAAGGTTTATAAGCATCTTCTACGAGAAGTTTGGTTTCAAACAGTTACACAAAATCAAGATCATGAAAATTAACCAGTTGTTTGAACCTTTGAACTGTCGTGGTATTTCTGAATCCCAAGCAATTCCAAGTTAGGATGCTTATGGCGCTTGAGGAGGCTTTGTTGGGGCAACTTCTTGAGACCTCTTGACAAAAGTGTGACGATAACAAAGCTGTAAATCAAGGAGAAAATGGTATTATGATTGTTATATAATTTCTTCGCTGTATGATCAATGTTGAAGGGTGCTTCAAATTGCCTCTTTCGACTAGAGGAAGAATAAAGGTGCCTTTTAGTTAGAGGTGGTCATTTCTCTCAGTATCTTTTGCTTTAAGCTTCAATCCATCAGATATTAATGACCCTCCCCTCTTGAGACTGTTTTTCATGCGATACTGTTGAATTGGTCCTTTTTGAGATTACTTTTTACCTTTATCTTTCTTGATCCAACAAGTTTTTTTTTTTTTTTGATACATTTGATCCAACAAGTTTTTGTATTGCGTCTCGTAGTGGCTTTGTAATAGTGATAGAATGTGTTGGCAAAAAAAAAAAAGTAACAGTGATAGAATGACTTTTTAGATGCCGAAGGATATGAGAATATCCACAAACGATCCTTTTTATCCAATCTTATATATTATTGTAAAATTATATATATAATCTTATTATACCTAATTAATTATATATATATAAATATATTTTTGTTTGTTAGAAATAAAGATATATTATTATAAAAAACTAAAGATAAATTTAATAATAATGTGAAAAAAATTTATATGTTCTTATAATTTTTTATATAAATTAATTTCGAATTAAAAAATTTATGGTGGGATCTAGGATAAGGATAATTAAAAGATCTAGGGTTATTTGTTAGGGATATTAAATAAGGATATTTTTATATTAGCTTATGATTTATTATACTTTTTATTTTAATATTTGCAGTATCTCAATAAAATAAGATATCTAGTATCCTATGATCTTATTCAAGATTTAGATTTGAATTCAAATTTTAAATTTAGGATTTCAATTTGAATTTTGAATTATTATTTTATTATTTCCTAAGCTCTATAAATAGAGCTAGGGTTTTCAATTATAATCAGCTTCGAATAATTGATCAAATAATAATTCATTTTCTCCCTAGACATTCTCTCTCCTCCTTACGTTCATTTCCGTCTCCTTCTTGTTGTCCTTCCTCCTCTAGTCTCTCCCTCCTCTCCCTTTCCCAAAACTATTTCACATCAATTTAACATCTTAAATAAATTTTCATATAAATATATTTTTGTCCAATTTTTAAAATTGAATTTTATTTTTAATTAATATTAACTAATAACTATATATATGCATATATATATATATTCCGAAAATATATATGCGTATTATATTATATATTTTTATTTTATTTTATATGTAATATATTAACAATAATTATGAAAAGAATAATTTTTACATATTTATATGACTATTAATATTATAATTTTTATTTTTATAAAGATATTATTTTTAAAAATAATTTTATCTAAAATAATAATAATTTTTTAAATTTTGTCGACAAAATTAGGCACGGAAATATTCAATGGAAAAATTAGCCACAAGAAGTTCCGTGGCTAATTCTGTGACAAATAAATTCACCCCATTTGACGGAAGTGGTATTTTTGACCTATCTTAAGAAATTTATGAACATTTTTACACCAAGTAAAGTTTATGGTATTAGACGGAGGTATCCGGCTCTGATACCACTCGAGTGAGGGTCGGAGGTATTTGGCTCCGGTGGACACCCTTTGATCCCTCAGAGGCATGTTTTACGAATCACCCTCTCGACTGTGCAACGGACAACATTACTGAAACCTGGCTCTGATACGACTCGAGTGGTATCAGAGCCGGGTGTCGAAACCCGGCTCTGATACCACCGAGTGGTATCAGAGCCGGGTGTCGACACCCGGCTCTGATACCACTCGAGTGAGGATCAGAGGTATCTGGCTCTGGAGGACACCTTTGATCCCTTAGAGGAATTTTTACGCATCAGCTCTCAACTGTGCAACTGGCAACGGTGGCTAGCCATCCTGGCCATATCAGATCTAGCCCTTCTTGGATCCAGAGGGATCGAACCATGATGAATAAGCTTAGGGATTAGGGCTGTAGCTTCATCTATCCTTTCGGGCAGGAGTTGTGGGAAGAAAGGCATATCATCAACTAGAAGAAGAAAGTCTAACGAAGCTTTAGTCTGCTTTGTCTTTATGACTAAGGAGTGAAGGATACTTCCGTCTCCAGGGACGACATCGCCGGTCTTCACACGGTGGGAAACATCAAACTTCATATAAGCGTGACTATGCGTAGAATATAGACTCCTCTCCAAAAAGGAGACCATGACGGAGTCCTCTAACGGGATTGCAGTATTAGTCAAGTGAATTAAATTGCATTTGTATTTGATCGACCTGTGGAGCAGGTACAATGGAGGTGAGGGTCGAGGTGAAACTGAATGGAGAGGGAGGGGGAGGGGGAGACATTTGTTATACCTGCTAGTGCAGTCTCCTCGGACTCAGATCGTCGGAGGAATTCCTATGACTTTGAGGATCGCTGACGTCAGAGCCACAGTAGTGGAAAATGTCGAGCGAGAGTGACTGCATTTTTTCAATGTGCTTTGCGATTTCAATTCAAATGAGTGTCACAGACTGCGAAACGAATGGGACTTAAATAGTGACTAGTTAGGGTATTTTGGGTTGAGCTGTGAGAAGGAAAATTAAATTAAGTCCAAGTGAACAAAGGTTTGTGCTGTTTTGAGGATGGCTTTGTACAAACAAGCATTGTACCTGCTAGAATTTTGGATCATTTGGCATCCAATTTGGGGATCGTGACTGCTCCTCCTAATATGGACTTGAACATAAGACTCAAATGGATCTAACGAGGCTTTACACCTCTAGATAAAGTTTATATTGATAATTTTGGTTAAAGTCACCTAAAAATCAACCATGGGCCATTTATGGTAGTAGCAATATTCTCAACCCAGGATCTTTCCACCCTTCAATAGTCCACCCACCTCTATGAACAAAATCAAAACCAGGAAAACATTGAAGAAAAAAAGCATAACATAAAGGTTTATAAGCATCTTCTACGAGAAGTTTGGTTTCAAACAGTTACACAAAATCAAGATCATGAAAATTAACCAGTTGTTTGAACCTTTGAACTGTCGTGGTATTTCTGAATCCCAAGCAATTCCAAGTTAGGATGCTTATGGCGCTTGAGGATGCTTATTTCTGTTTTTCATGCGATACTGTTGAATTGGTCCTTTTTGAGATTACTTTTTACCTTTATCTTTCTTGATCCAACAAGTTTTTGTATTGCGTCTCGTAGTGGCTTTGTAATAGTGATAGAATGTGCTTTTCATGCGACACCCGGCTCTGATACCACTCGAGTGAGGATCAGAGGTATCTGGCTCTGGAGGACACCTTTGATCCCTTAGAGGCATTTTTACGCATCAGCTCTCAACTGTGCAACTGGCAACGGTGGCTAGCCATCCTGGCCATATCAGATCTAGCCCTTCTTGGATCCAGAGGGATCGAACCATGATGAATAAGCTTAGGGATTAGGGCTGTAGCTTCATCTATCCTTTCGGGCAGGAGTTGTGGGAAGAAAGGCATATCATCAACTAGAAGAAGAAAGTCTAACGAAGCTTTAGTCTGCTTTGTCTTTATGACTAAGGAGTGAAGGATACTTCCGTCTCCAGGGACGACATCGCCGGTCTTCACACGGTGGGAAACATCAAACTTCATATAAGCGTGACTATGCGTAGAATATAGACTCCTCTCCAAAAAGGAGACCATGACGGAGTCCTCTAACGGGATTGCAGTATTAGTCAAGTGAATTAAATTGCATTTGTATTTGATCGACCTGTGGAGCAGGTACAATGGAGGTGAGGGTCGAGGTGAAACTGAATGGAGAGGGAGGGGGAGGGGGAGACATTTGTTATACCTGCTAGTGCAGTCTCCTCGGACTCAGATCGTCGGAGGAATTCCTATGACTTTGAGGATCGCTGACGTCAGAGCCACAGTAGTGGAAAATGTCGAGCGAGAGTGACTGCATTTTTTCAATGTGCTTTGCGATTTCAATTCAAATGAGTGTCACAGACTGCGAAACGAATGGGACTTAAATAGTGACTAGTTAGGGTATTTTGGGTTGAGCTGTGAGAAGGAAAATTAAATTAAGTCCAAGTGAACAAAGGTTTGTGCTGTTTTGAGGATGGCTTTGTACAAACAAGCATTGTACCTGCTAGAATTTTGGATCATTTGGCATCCAATTTGGGGATCGTGACTGCTCCTCCTAATATGGACTTGAACATAAGACTCAAATGGATCTAACGAGGCTTTACACCTCTAGATAAAGTTTATATTGATAATTTTGGTTAAAGTCACCTAAAAATCAACCATGGGCCATTTATGGTAGTAGCAATATTCTCAACCCAGGATCTTTCCACCCTTCAATAGTCCACCCACCTCTATGAACAAAATCAAAACCAGGAAAACATTGAAGAAAAAAAGCATAACATAAAGGTTTATAAGCATCTTCTACGAGAAGTTTGGTTTCAAACAGTTACACAAAATCAAGATCATGAAAATTAACCAGTTGTTTGAACCTTTGAACTGTCGTGGTATTTCTGAATCCCAAGCAATTCCAAGTTAGGATGCTTATGGCGCTTGAGGATGCTTATTTCTGTTTTTCATGCGATACTGTTGAATTGGTCCTTTTTGAGATTACTTTTTACCTTTATCTTTCTTGATCCAACAAGTTTTTGTATTGCGTCTCGTAGTGGCTTTGTAATAGTGATAGAATGTGCTGGCAAAAAAAAAAAAGTAACAGTGATAGAATGACTTTTTAGATGCCGAAGGATATGAGAATATCCACAAACGATCCTTTTTATCCAATCTTATATATTATTGTAAAATTATATATATAATCTTATTATACCTAATTAATTATATATATATAAATATATTTTTGTTTGTTAGAAATAAAGATATATTATTATAAAAAACTAAAGATAAATTTAATAATAATGTGAAAAAAATTTATATGTTCTTATAATTTTTTATATAAATTAATTTCGAATTAAAAAATTTATGGTTGGATCTAGGATAAGGATAATTAAAAGATCTAGGGTTATTTGTTAGGGATATTAAATAAGGATATTTTTATATTAGCTTATGATTTATTATACTTTTTTTTTAATATTTGCAGTATCTCAATAAAATAAGATATCTAGTATCCTATGATCTCATTCAAGATTTAGATTTGAATTCAAATTTTAAATTTAGGATTTCAATTTGAATTTTGAATTATTATTTTATTATTTCCTAAGCTCTATAAATAGAGCTAGGGTTTTCAATTATAATCAGCTTCGAATAATTGATCAAATAATAATTCATTTTCTCCCTAGACATTCTCTCTCCTCCTTACGTTCATTTCCGTCTCCTTCTTGTTGTCCTTCCTCCTCTAGTCTCTCCCTCCTCTCCCTTTCCCAAAACTATTTCACATCAATTTAACATCTTAAATAAATTTTCATATAAATATATTTTTGTCCAATTTCTAAAATTGAATTTTATTTTTAATTAATATTAACTAATAACTATATATATGCGCATATATATATATATATTCCGAAAATATATATGCGTATTATATTATATATTTTTATTTTATTTTATATGTAATATATTAACAATAATTATGAAAACAATAATTTTTACATATTTATATGACTATTAATATTATAAATTTTATTTTTATAAAGATATTATTTTTAAAAATAATTTTATCTAAAATAATAATAATTTTTAAATTTTGTCGACAAAATTAGGCACGGAAATATTCAATGGAAAAATTAGCCACAAGAAGTTCCGTGGCTAATTCTGTGACAAATAAATTCACCCCATTTGACGGAAGTGGTATTTTTGACCTATCTTAAGAAATTTATGAACATTTTTACACCAAGTAAAGTTTATGGTATTAGACAGAGGTATCCGGCTCTGATACCACTCGAGTGAGGGTCGGAGGTATTTGGCTCCGGTGGACACCCTTTGATCCCTCAGAGGCATGTTTTACAATCACCCTCTCGACTGTGCAACGGACAACATTACTGAAACCTGGCTCTGATACGACTCGAGTGGTATCAGAGCCGGGTGTCGAAACCCGGCTCTGATACCACCGAGTGGTATCAGAGCCGGGTGTCGACACCCGGCTCTGATACCACTCGAGTGAGGATCAGAGGTATCTGGCTCTGGAGGACACCTTTGATCCCTTAGAGGAATTTTTACGCATCAGCTCTCAACTGTGCAACTGGCAACGGTGGCTAGCCATCCTGGCCATATCAGATCTAGCCCTTCTTGGATCCAGAGGGATCGAACCATGATGAATAAGCTTAGGGATTAGGGCTGTAGCTTCATCTATCCTTTCGGGCAGGAGTTGTGGGAAGAAAGGCATATCATCAACTAGAAGAAGAAAGTCTAACGAAGCTTTAGTCTGCTTTGTCTTTATGACTAAGGAGTGAAGGATACTTCCGTCTCCAGGGACGACATCGCCGGTCTTCACACGGTGGGAAACATCAAACTTCATATAAGCGTGACTATGCGTAGAATATAGACTCCTCTCCAAAAAGGAGACCATGACGGAGTCCTCTAACGGGATTGCAGTATTAGTCAAGTGAATTAAATTGCATTTGTATTTGATCGACCTGTGGAGCAGGTACAATGGAGGTGAGGGTCGAGGTGAAACTGAATGGAGAGGGAGGGGGAGGGGGAGACATTTGTTATACCTGCTAGTGCAGTCTCCTCGGACTCAGATCGTCGGAGGAATTCCTATGACTTTGAGGATCGCTGACGTCAGAGCCACAGTAGTGGAAAATGTCGAGCGAGAGTGACTGCATTTTTTCAATGTGCTTTGCGATTTCAATTCAAATGAGTGTCACAGACTGCGAAACGAATGGGACTTAAATAGTGACTAGTTAGGGTATTTTGGGTTGAGCTGTGAGAAGGAAAATTAAATTAAGTCCAAGTGAACAAAGGTTTGTGCTGTTTTGAGGATGGCTTTGTACAAACAAGCATTGTACCTGCTAGAATTTTGGATCATTTGGCATCCAATTTGGGGATCGTGACTGCTCCTCCTAATATGGACTTGAACATAAGACTCAAATGGATCTAACGAGGCTTTACACCTCTAGATAAAGTTTATATTGATAATTTTGGTTAAAGTCACCTAAAAATCAACCATGGGCCATTTATGGTAGTAGCAATATTCTCAACCCAGGATCTTTCCACCCTTCAATAGTCCACCCACCTCTATGAACAAAATCAAAACCAGGAAAACATTGAAGAAAAAAAGCATAACATAAAGGTTTATAAGCATCTTCTACGAGAAGTTTGGTTTCAAACAGTTACACAAAATCAAGATCATGAAAATTAACCAGTTGTTTGAACCTTTGAACTGTCGTGGTATTTCTGAATCCCAAGCAATTCCAAGTTAGGATGCTTATGGCGCTTGAGGATGCTTAATTTACCGTCTTCGTTTTTATCAACGGCATGCCACCTCATGTGCTCAGCAGTTTTAGACGACATAAATAATCTTTGTAGACGAGGTTTCAAAGGGAAATACCTGAGAATCTTTGCGGGTTTCTTCTTCTGCTTTTTCCCCTTCCGAATTGTCTTGTACCTCGATGTGTGACATCTCTTGCACGTCTCCCTGCTGGAATCGTCTCCCCAATACAGCATACAATCATTTGGGCACGCATCAATCTTTTGATAATTCAACCCCAACCTGTTGATGATCTTCTTGGCCTCGTAGAAGGTTGTGGGAATCTCGGCGTCGGGGAATGCATCTTGTAATAAGTCGAGCAAAATCGACATTCCCTTATCCGTGATCCCACACAAGCACTTGATATGATACAATTTGATCAAGAAAGATAATTTAGAATATTTGCGACAACCTTGATATAAAGGACGATCTGCCTCATCCATCAAGCTGAAAAAATCCCGAGCTGCTTCATTCCCCATAAAAGCCGGCTCAGAGCCGTGCACTTCTTCGTTGAAGTTGTCGCCTTGAAATCCAAACGCATCACGCACAGCATCATTCACAGGATCATCTTCATCTACTTGAACGCCTACTTGAGAAATTCGAGGAAGAGCCTCGTCATATCTAACGCCGGCCTTCTCACCATGAACTGCCCAGAACGTATAGTCCTCAGGGAAAGGCTTCACAAGCAAATGTTCCTTCACAACATTTCGTGGATGCCACTTCTTGAACTTGCATTTCCGACACGGACAGACGATCTTGCCGTTACAGCTGGCGTGAGTGAATGCGAAATCTAAGAAACTGTTTAATCCGTACAAATATTCAGGAGAATTGCGCGGCAACCTTATCCAAGATTTATCCATAGCTACAAGTGAGAGAGAAGAAAGTATAGAGAAGAAGATGAGTGAGAAGATAATGAAGAATGCCTAGAACCTTATATTCTGAAAATCCAACGTTTATAACTTTGTAGCGGTTATTAAACCGCTACACCAACCGCTACAGAAATTCCAACGTTTATAATTTTGTAGCGGTTATATATATACAACCGCTACAATTATAAAATATTAGTAGCGGTTACATATATGAAACCGCTACTAATATTCAAGCCGTTAATTGGTGGGAAATTCAAAATGTACTTGTTGAGTATTAGTAGCGGTTTTATATATATAACCGCTACTAATGTTCAACGAATTAGTAGCGGTTACATATATGAAACCGCTACTAATATTAAAGCCGTTGTACATTAAATATAAAAATAATTTTCTAATTTGTAGCGGTTATACATAAGATAACCGCTACAAATGTGCACAAAGGCGGCAATTTCAAAATTCAAATGATTTGAGTGTTTGTAGCGGTTATTAGTAAATAACCGCTACAAAGATAGATATTTGTAGCGGTTTCTGAAGGGAAACCGCTACAAATATATAAGTAAATTTGTAGCGGTTATGAGTTAAAAACCGCTACAAATATTCAACTTTGTAGCGGTTATTTACTAATAACCGCTACAAATAGATACATTTGTAGCGGTTTTAACTTAAAACCGCTACAAATATAGATATAATTTTTTTTTTAAATTTAGATTTAAATCATTTATAAATTATTTCAATGCGATATAATAATATAAATATAATTATATAAAACACAATAAGAAAATTCTGAAATAAAATCTCATAAATATTTACAAATGTTTAAAAGAAAAGAAAATGTCCTAAACTAAGCAGCTGGGGGCTGATCCTCTGGTGCTCCCTCAGGTGGGGCTCCCTCAGATGCCGCTGGATCGGGCCGCTGCGCAGACTGAACCGCACCATCCTCATCAGCAGGAGGAGGAGCTGTAGGAGGCGGAGTAGTGCTCGGGACGACGTAGCGAGGGACAGGGGGGACCGCTGGATGCTGCTCGTCCGGGAACAGCCGACTCCATGCTCCCTCGAGCATATTGTTCGCGATCTCACGCCACTGCGTCTGCTGTGCGTACATAGTGTCTGCGTGGATCTGCAGCAGCTGCTGCTGCTGCACCTGCATCTGCTGCTGCTGCTGCGCCATCTGCTGCTGCGTCTGCTCCAAATCTGACCGCAGCTGGTCAATCGACTCATCCCTCTGACGTCTGACCCCTCTAGAGCTGCCAGCCTCAGAGGCGGCGCTCCTGCCGTAGATCATGCTGGGTCTGGCGCCTATCCCCATCCCCCGCACTCGTCCGGGGTGCTCAGGCTGAGCCAGACCCGCCTTCAGAGGAGCCGTCGGGTCCACTGACCCCTGTGACTCCTCAGGCTGGGTCTGTCGCAGCTCAGCCTGCGACTGCTGCATCCACTCCTGCCATTTTATGAAACAATTAATAATTACTATTTTTCATTATTAACTTGGTTTTATAAAAAATATAATAATAAAATTACTTACAATGGCCGCCTCTGCCTGCTGAGAGGTCGCAGTCCCGTCACGGTGTCTGTGTGTGATGGCGTACAGCTCCGCATAGTCCGTCTGACGGTTCTCCTGCTGAGCCCTCGTCTCCTGAAACAATTACAAAACAATTAGTATTATGAAATAATCAACTAAAAGTAAGTGAAGCACTTGAAAAGTTACCAGCTCGCTGTAGGTCACAGCAAAGGTCTTCGATCCTGCTGTGTGGTGGATCGTCTGCTGCGCCCGGATCGCGGCGTTCCTCCGAGCAAGCTCCTGGAAAAAAAAATTAAATGTATAATAATTTAAAATTAAATACAAAATAAATTGATATTATAATTTAATATTTAACAATTAGAAAATTATATATCAAAAATATAATAAATACATTACCTGCGCCTCAGGGCTCCTCCTGAACTGGACGAAACGCGCCCAGTCGTTCGGCGGCACGCCGTCCGGGACGCTCTCCTGCAGCTGCTCCAGAGGCATCGTCCCGTCCCCATCCACACTGTGGAAGAGACGGTTCCTCCTGTTCCTCCAGGCGTCGCCCATCTTCACGAGGGCGTACCTCTTCCGGTTGGCCCGGACGGCAAACCGCAGCTGAAAAAAATACATTTAAATATCAATAATACTAAAAATCATAATTTAAAAAAAATAATTAAATAGAATTAATTACAAAAGATATTAATTAAATAGTTTTAATTACCTGAACCACCTCCTCCCAAGCCTGGTCCTTCGGCCCCTTCGGAATGTGCCTCCACGTCGGGAAGTGAAGAGGGAACCGCATCCAATTCGATCCCAGGTCGCTCAGGAAGCGGTTGAGCAGGTGACCCCCATTGTGGATCGGCTGGTCAGTGCCCTCGTTCCACGGCACTACAACTCGCAGGGACCGGTCCATGCTGTTCAGACCGGCCACATCCAGCCTCCTCGTCGACACGTTCCCCTGCTCATCTGCACAGTTGACCGCACGTTAGATAAATTATAATTCAAAGTTAAAAAGTTAAAAAATTAAAAAATTAAATAATTTACCTTCGACCTGCACCTCAAACCCAGTGGACCGCGAAGACGACCCTCGTGGGTTGTTCTGCTCCCGAGCCTCTTCCTCATCGAGGAACTGCTCCATCTCCCTGAACCCACTAATCGGGATCTCGAACTCCTCCTCGTTGAGGAAGTCCTCAACGCTAATCTCTGGCACCTCCACCTCAGGCACCTCAGCTGTGGTCGTCGCCTGTGGGATCGTCTGCGGTTCCTGTGGAGGGATGGGCTGAGATGCCTCGGTAGCCCTGCCTGCGCGCTGCCCCCTCCCTCTGCCCCCTGCCCGGCTGCTGCCACCCCGTAAAGTCGGTCTGGGGAGCATAGGGGCCTTCCCCTTATCCTGTCCTGAAGCCATATCAACTGTACAAATTAAAAAAAAAATTAGTCCATTATTATACAAAAATATAATAAAAATACAAATATAAACAAAAATACGTGTTATATACGTACCTCAAGTGTAAATACTGCGGAATACTGACCAAAAACTCCTATAGACTCGTCTGAACGCTCAAATATCGAATAAACCACTCAGAGAAACCTCAGGAAACAAAATGAGCAAAATGAGAAATGGAGGAGGCGAGGTGTTTAAATAGCCACATATTAGTAGCGGTTATTTTAAATAACCGCTACTATAACCGCTACAAATAATTAAATTTGTAGCGGTTCTACAATAACCGCTACAAATCTTCACAACGTTTGAAATTCTGTAGCGGTTATTGCCCAGAACCGCTACAAATTTGGAGTCTCTTGAAATTCTGTAGCGGTTTTCAGTAAAAACCGCTACAAAATTCTGACCTTTGGTATTTTGTAGCGGTTTATGTGCATTAACCGCTACAAAATAACCGCTACAAGTTTTGGCGGGAATTTCGCGCCAAATTTGTAGCGGTTTTTTGTAGGAAACCGCTACAAATATTCTTGCCGCTACAAATTTGTAGCGGTTTAGATAAAAACCGCTACAAATACTATAATTTGTAGCGGTTTAATATAACCGCTACAAGTGCACCGCTACGAAATACCTTTTTTTTTGTAGTGGTTAACAACTCCATGAGCCTGTATTAACAACTCTTTGGGACCATTTTTTCATTTATCTTTTTCCATGGGACCTTAGTGTAATTCTCCCTTATATTTAAGGATTTTTGAGATCATAAAAAGAATAATATATATATATATATATATATATATATAAGGTAACAAAATTCATATGAATTATTTCTCAATCAGCTGAATAAGACCATGTGATTCAAACCACAATTAGACTAGGAGCCAACCATATGTTTGATACAAGATTACATAGAAAATAGGATAAAAGTGAACCGGTAAAAAATTAGAATAAGGGTTAAGAAGTAGAAAAATATTGAAAAACTGACATAATGCCAGTTTAAAAAAGAGGCTAGAAATGGAGATCGAACAAGAACAACAAATGGAGTAGAATAGTGATGAAGAGAGAAAGATGATGAAAGGGGAAAAAAACTAAAAGGAAAACATATATAGAAGGATAGTAAAGAAGAAAACGAAAATGAAGGAATTATAAAAAGAATAAGTTAGAAAGGACTTCATGAGAAAAGATCAAACTGCGAATTGATGAGGAAGTTTGGGAGTGTATGTAATCCTCTTCTTTTACTACAACTTTTGCACTATAAATGTTATCAAACCATTGATTGGATCTACTATGTTAGGAAAGAATAACACTAGGTTAAAACACTATCATATTGAAGATAATTGTTTAACTACAAGTTAAAAGCTAACTATCTAAAGTAGAAAAAGATTAAAACACAAATTTAACTTAAACTGTAACTACCAACAAGCTATAGTTTGAGGTGGTGAGCAACCTCACTCCGTAAAAAAAAAAACATAAATTCAAATCTTTAAAAACATGCTTGTTACAAGAGACAAAAGTCCTTCATGTTCTAAACTTTGAAAGAAATTAGTACCCTTAATCATTTTTTCTTTTAAAAAAAAACCTCTAACTCCAGCTAAATTATAACTAATATATTATTACTCCCTCTCACCACTGATGCCTTTCTCTTTTATCAATATACTTTAACCCCGGCCAAGTTACAACTAATTACTCCTTTTCACCGATGCTTTTCACTTTTACCATATTGCTATTACCGCCCTTGCGTGAAATCACCTTTTGGAATTCAAAAGGCTTCCCCCAACTACTTGTTTTTTTTTTTTTTTTTAAATATTAGAAAAAACTAACTACTTTCCCTTAGGAACTAGAGCTAGCATAGTTGGAATCATAAGCAATCCCCTCATTCTTCATAAATGTATTTTTATATTATATTATTATTTTCAAGTTATAAAATTTGATCATTTTTGCGTTGTTATGAAAATTTTAACATGCTATTTTCTTTTCTTTCAGTATATACTCCCTCCGGTCCTAATTATAAGACAAAGTTGACTTTTTTGGAGAAATTAAGGAAGCCAATTAAATTACTTTAGAGTATTTTTATTTTTATTTTTTCCTCCAAACTAATTAATTTTACTAATAAACTAATATATAATCTAATGATATTAAAAATATAAACACTCTAAAGTAATTTAATTGCCTTCCTTAATTTTTCCAAAAAAGTCAACTTTATCTTATAATTAGGACCGGAGGTAGTAATATTCATTTTTGACATTAAAATCTATCAACTTATTATCACTATTAAAACTTATTGTTAAGTTGTTCTTTCTATTTTACTTCTTTACCTTTTTTTGTAAAAAAATTAATATCCAATTAAAATACTATAAATTTGTTAACAGTACTGGGCCGACCGTCATTCGACCACTGAATTTTGAATCAACATTTTGGCCGATTTAATTCCAATCAATCATTTGGACTTGGCATTACAACTCCGTCTCAACTTGGTATAGACGCGTGGAAAATATGGTTAGAATTAGATAGTTATGATTTGACCTCAAAATCAATATCAATACCAACATCACTTACTCAATTAATATTAAGATCAGTATAAAATATAAATATTATAAAAAGTCATATTATTTATAAGTTATAAATAATGTAATTAATGAATTATAAATAAGTACCTGGAGTAAGACCATTTATCTCTATATACCCACACTAATCAATTACAGTAACTGACACGATTATGGACACAATAAATACCCCACAGATATAAAGAAGATAGAGGTGGTATTATAATCCAGAGTAAGAGTGGCCAGTTTCTTATCAGAATGTGTTCATCAAACGCACAACTGAACTATGTATAGTGTTCCACATAACCCTTCCTCAACCAATATACCCATTTTTCAACAGAGAAGACGTATGGATAGGTTCAACAATACTAATCTAAATAATTGATGAATATAAAATTTATCTATATAACTTTTTATTATTTATATTTTTAACTCAATGCTATTGAGCCTGTGCCTAATCAACCAAGGGTGGATCATGCTATTTTCTAAAAATTTATGTCAGAAATAACACAGATTTTTATATTTATCACACTTAATAATTTTATAATAAATGATAAATTGTCGATCAACAGCAACCTTGTAGAAAACAAATAGGGATTTAACTTTAAATAATTTCAATTGACCAACTTTTTACATAACATAATTCCGTTATCTTTTATACCAAAACAAAGAGAATGTGATGAGGACAAAAGTTGAAACATGTAACAAACACTATCATGGTGTTTCGTTAAATAACTCTTGTAAATTATCGTTATCCATTATCGGTTATAGGATGCCCGCTTTGATAAACCAACTTACGTCTTATTAAAATATATGAGTAGTTATCAAACAAAAGACAATGTTTTATGTTAGTTTGGATCGAGTCACTTCCTAGGGTCTTAATCAATTCATGTAATATCTTCTGATTTGATGTACTAAATCTGCATTAGTTGTATACAATTAATAAATAAGATATGAAATTTTTAACCAACAAGCTATCGGTTAAGGTAGTAAACAGTCTCACATCTAAAGAAGAGAACACAAATTCAAATTCAAAAAAGAGCACACTTGTTTTAAGCTTCGAGAAAGGAAACCCTTGATTTACTTTCTTTGTTGCTTCCTTGTTGTGAGATGTTTTAGTAATTAAACTGCTTACTATATGATACTGCACAGTAATTCTCCATTCAATATCAACTAACCATGCTTTGTATATGTAGTTCAAGAATTATGATGTTCTTTTAAAGAATATAAGATGGTATGAGATAATATGAGTATAATGTTAATTAAATGAACATGTGAATTTCCATATAGTTGTATTTAGATATAATCATAATGATGTATAACAAAAAGCTCAGTTTACAAGATAGAAGAAGACTCATCTATCTTTCGTTTGGATGGATTTTCTTTCTTGATGATTCTTTCCCATAATGCGAAAAAAAAGTTCATTTTTAAGATCTTTTATGGTATGAACAATAATCCGGTTAGGTCTATGCAAATTTTTAACAAAATTATATTAATTTTTGTTAATATAACTAAGGATATATTATACTAAATTTAACAATAATAAAACATAATAATAAATTGAGACTTTTAATAAATTTAAGGGAAAAATTCATTGTACCCTTATGTAACATATTATTCTTAAACAGCCCCGAAAACTTTCTAAAACTTCACGTCCCCAAGGGCTAAACTGAAATTAAAATTTGTAGATGAAAAGACAATTGTGCTCTTATTTTACAAGTCAAATATGATTATTTACAAGATACATGTGGGAATTTATAAATCAAATATGCTTATTTACAAGACAAATAAATAAAATTACAAGACTATTTTAGCCATGCACAAGATAATAAGCATATTCATAAGAATACATGCTATTTACAAAGCACATGTAAGAATGTACTTGTTAAATATGTGTATTTATAAGACATATATATGTGGGCATGCACAACAACACACAGAAAGTTCATACATGCTTCAAAGTGAGTTTGCTGCTGCATCTTTGCAGAAGAATGTGATAGGAGCAATATCCTCCATAGCTTCCTCGTTCAATTTTGTTTGATAATGAAGAGTGTTGTCATTTGCAGGTGTAGAATCACATGACATTGATTTGAAGGAACAGAAGGTGACCGTCAAAGGAAACGTGATGCCAGATACTGTTCTGCAGACGGTTTCCAAAACCGGGAAGAAGACCACCTTTTGGGACGCCGAAGGAACCGCCAGCCAAGCCTAAAACAGCAGTCATTGCTGCGAATGTTAATTGTGTAGTTCTTTTAACCAAATTGTATTTCGTAGACTATCAATAATTGTACAACTTGTACAATGATGTATCATTTATATGCTGTGAACTAAATGTACTGTATGTTTATGTGATTGCGCTTGTTCTCGCAATCATAGAGGAATTCCAACTAATGTTTGGTGTCTTGAACAAGGCAACTGAAACGAGGGTCAAGAGAGGATAGTGGGTTAAGTTTATCCGAAAGCTGCTGGAGATCCTTCCTCAATGATATGATTCTATATGAAATATATTCCAATTGAACTCTGCTCCAATTATTAAGAGTACTCAATGTACAGTTCAACTTGCTATGAACCTGGAAGCCTGCTGGACCAGCATTATTGTTTCCAACAACCTGAGATTATCTTATCTGTTCACATTCCTTGAAGAGATATGAATATGTTTCAAACCTTATATTCTGATCAATCTCTGTCATTGCCTTAATACTTGTCGTAGAAAGGATTATAGGGCAATAATCAAAAGCTGCTATTGACAATGTCTTTATGTTGGAAGTTGGAAAATTTTGAAACCAATCAAAGTTGCACAATGCTTTATCCAAAGTTTCAAAGACCAATATCTGCCTTTTCTATTTTAAGTCCAAGTGAACAAAGGTTTGTGCTGTTTGATTTCCTTGAGGATGGCTTTGTACAAACAAGCATTGTACCTGCTAGAATTTTGGATCATCTGACATCCAATTCGGGGATCGCTCCACCTAATGTGGACTTGAACATAAGACTCAAATGGATCCAACGAGACTTTACACCTCTAGACCAACTTTATGTTGATAAGTTTGGTTAAAGTCACCTAAAAATCAACCATGGGCCATTTATGGTAGTAGCAATATTCTCAACCCAGGATCTTTCCACCCTTCAATAATCCACCCACCTCTATGAACAAAATCAAAACCAGGAAAACATTGAAGAAAAAGAGCATAACATAGAGGTTTATAAGCATCTTCTACGAGAAGTTTGGTTTCAAACAGTTACACAAAATCAAGATCATGAAAATTAACCAGTTGTTTGAACCTTTGAACTGTCGTGGTATTTCTGAATCCCAAGCAATTCCAAGTTAGGATGCTTATGGCGTTTGAGGAGGCTTTGTTGGGGCAACTTCTTGAGACCTTTTGACAAAAGTGTGACGATAACAAAGCTGTAAATCAAGGAGAAAACGGTATTATGATTGTTATATAATTTCTTCGCTGTATGATCAATGTTGAAGGGTGCTTCAAATTGCCTCTTTCGACTAGAGGAAGAATAAAGGTGCCTTTTAGTTAGAGGTGGTCATTTCTCTCAGTATCTTTTGCTTTAAGCTTCAATCCATCAGAGATTAATGACCCTCCCCTCTTGAGACTGTTTTTCATGCGATACTGTTGAATTGGTCCTTTTTGAGATTACTTTTTACCTTTATCTTTCTTGATCCAACAAGTTTTTGTATTGCGTCTCGTAGTGGCTTTATAATAGTGATAGAATGTGCTGGCAAAAAAAAAAGTAACAGTGATAGAATGACTTTTTAGATGCCGAAGGATATGAGAATATCCACAAACGATCCTTTTTATCTAATCTTATATATTATTGTAAAATTATATATATAATCTTATTATACCTAATTAATTATATATATATAAATATATTTTTGTTTCTTAGAAATAAAGATATATTATTATAAAAAACTAAAGATAAATTTAATAATAATATGAAAAAAATTTATATGTTCTTATAATTTTTTATATAAATTAATTTCGAATTAAAAAATTTATGGTGGGATCTAGGATAAGGATAATTAAAAGATCTAGGGTTATTTGTTAGGGATATTAAATAAGGATATTTTTATATTAGCTTATGATTTATTATACTTTTTATTTTAATATTTGCAGTATCTCAATAAAATAAGATATCTAGTATCCTATGATCTTATTCAAGATTTAGATTTGAATTCAAATTTTAAATTTAGGATTTCGATTTGAATTTTGAATTGTTATTTTATTATTTCCTAAGCTCTATAAATAGAGCTAGGGTTTTCAATTTTAATCAGCTTCAAATAATTGATCAAATAATAATTCATTTTCTCCCTAGACATTCTCTCTCCTCCTTACGTTGATTTCCGTCTCCTTCTTGTTGTCCTTCCTCCTCTAGTCTCTCCCTTTCCCAAAACTATTTCACAACAATTTAACATCTTAAATAAATTTTCATATAAATATATTTTTGTCCAATTTCTAAAATTGAATTTTATTTTTAATTAATATTAACTAATAACTATATATACGCATATATATATATATTCCGAAAATATATATGTGTATTATATTATATATTTTTATTTTATTTTATATGTAATATATTAACAATAATTATGAAAAAAATAATTTTTATATATTTATATGACTATTAATATTATAATTTTTATTTTTATAAAGATATTATTTTTAAAATTAATTTTATCTAAAATAATAATAATTTTTAAATTTTGTCGACAAAATTAGGCACGGAAATATTCAATGGCAAAATTAGCCACAAGAAGTTCCGTGGCTAATTCTGTGACAAATAAATTCACCCCATTTGACAGAAGTGGTATTTTTGACCTATCTTAAGAAATTTATGAACATTTTTACACCAAGTAAAGTTTATGGTATTAGACGGAGGTATCCGGCTCTGATACCACTCGAGTGAGGGTCGGAGGTATTTGGCTCCGGTGGACACCCTTTGATCCCTTAGAGGTATGTTTTACGAATCACCCTCTCGACTGTGCAACGGACAACATTACTGAAACCTGGCTCTGATACGACTCGAGTGGTATCAGAGCTGGGATCGAAACCTGGCTCTGATACCATCGAGTGGTATCAGAGCCGGGTGTCGACACCTGGCTCTGATACCACTCGAGTGAGGATCAGAGGTATCTGGCTCTGGAGGACACCCTTTGATCCCTTAGAGGCATTTTTACGCATCAGCTCTCAACTGTGCAACTGGCAACGGTGGCTAGCCGTCCTGGCCATATCAGATCTAGCTCTTCTTGGATCCAGAGGGATCGAACCATGATGCATAGGCTTAGGGATTAGGGCTGTAGCTTCATCTATCCTTTCGGGCAGGAGTTGTGGGAAGAAAGGCATATCATCAACTAGAAGAAGAAAGTCTAACGAAGCTTTGGTCTGCTTTGTCTTTATGACTAAGGAGTGAAGGATACTTTCGTCTCCAGGGAAGACATCGCCGGTCTTCACACGGTGGGAAACATCGGACTTCACATAAGCATGACTATGCGTAGAATATAGACTCCTCTCCAAAAAGGAGACCATGACGGAGTCCTCTAACGGGATTGCAGTATTAGTCAAGTGAATCAAATTGCATTTGCATTTGATCGACCTGTGGAGCAGGTATAATGGAGGTGAGGGTCGAGGTGAAACTGAATGGAGAGGGAGGGGGAGGGGGAGGGGGAGACATTTGTTATACCTGCTAGTGCAGTCTCCTTAGACTCAGATCATCGGAGGAACTCCTATGACTTTGAGGATCGCTGACGTCAGAGCCACAGTAGCGGAAAATGTCGAGCGAGAGTGACTGCATTTTTTCAATGTGCTTTGCGATTTCAATTCAAATGAGGGTCACAAACTGCGAAACGAATGGGACTTAAATAGTGACTAGTTAGGGTATTTTGGGTTGAGCTGTGAGAAGGAAAATTAAATTAAAATATTTCTCCAATGCCATATGTAATAATTAAAATTTATACTCCTCTTGTTGCAGAGTTAATCTTGGTTCATTCTTTTTCTCAAACTCCCTTAATAATAATAATAATAATACAAAAATAATTTAGTAATTCACTCATATATAGCATAAATTGAGATATCATAGATAAATTCACTAATTTTGCGCACAAATAAATTCTACCATTTTTTATTTTTTAATGTAATAATTTTAACCATTTCAAAAAAATATTTTGACGGATTCAATCTACTTGATTTTTTTCCTTCGAAAAATAGCTCAATAAATTTTCCACCTCATTATTGGTTTTTTAGGTAGAAAACCTTAACTTCCATTTGCTTTATATCCAATGATATAGATATTCACTTAATATAACTTTATGTACATAAAAAAGGGAAAGTTATAATTTTACATATTAAAAATTCATTTAAAATCTATCAATTAGCATTTTACGTGTATGGTGAATACGAAATAAAAAGATGAATTATCACCATAAAAGCTGGGGTTACCTTCAACTTTTTTGTTGATTTGGATTCTTGACGTGCCTGGTTCAATTTGAGTGGCCTAATTGATAAATAAAACTTAAAAAGGACTTAACACTATTAGTACATACAACGACGATAAGGATATCACAAACCTTTTTTTCTTATTTTTGGCCAGAAAATTACACACCATTTAGACAATAAACTACATAATAACTATACAGATATAGTGTTTCTAGGGGGAAAACTATCTGGAGATAGTATAGTGTTACTGTGTGAGAAAAATTTAGATTTCTTTTTAACATTTTAAGATATAGACACTTGATGCTCTGACATTGCAAGTGACTGCCATGTTATTACCCGTATTGGTTACGAAACGTACTTGAATTATTGGCAACGTTGTGCATATATAACACTTGAAAATAAATGGTAGGGACATTTTAAATGCAAAAGATTATTTAATTTCTTCAAGTCTTGAAACCAAGGAAATAATTACTACGCACCCTTGAAAATATGGGAAACTTCGCATAAATAATATTACTATGCATATATATTATAAATATCAGTTAGATCAGGTACATAATTATATCTAACAAGGTACCCTTTTGAAGATGACATAAAGATCAATTTCTTTATCAAGTCAAAGAGTAGTATGTCCCTAATCAAATTTTTTCTCTCTTTAATTTTCATGAGAAATTGTAGAAAAATCTCTCAAACAAGCCTCTAGCTTTTTTTTTTTTTGGTTGCCAACCAGTAGAGACCTTGTTAATTATTACTTTAGAATATTCAAATTAATTTTTTTTTGTAATTACATTATTACATAGCTTTTTGGAGAAATAATAACCACAGCTTTTATTTTGAGGACTGAGAAAAAAAACGTCACAGAAAATATTAACTAGATTAGTGTAAGTGAGTGTTTGGAATAGCTTATATATGAGAAATAAGTATTTATTACATAAATCGAGATAAAACTCCTTTCACATACTTACCTCGTATACCGTGAATTACGAATTATAAGCACTTATTGCCCAAAAATAAGCTATCCCAAACAAGCACTAACTCTCATCCACCTCAAAATTAAAGTGAAATATTATTATAGTTAAATAAATAGGGTTAGCCAATTTTATAATATAAGTTGGCAAAAAAGAAGCTTGTGAATTAAAAAAATAAAAACATTCAGGTCAAACAAAAAAGGAAAAAAAGAAAACAACGGGATCAAGAATCTTAAAAACTGGCGACATGACTTGAATGCATACCACAAGCCCATCATTCTCATGTTCCTCTTGAAAAACTGAATAAAATTTAATATAGAATTATATCATTACCATCAAAGTACATCATTTAATTTATAAATGTAATATACCAGTAGACAAAATAAAAAATTTTAAGTTATAAAATATAATAATAATCTATTATATTATTAGAAATGTCGTAGAAACGGATTAGTTTAATGCTGTTTAGCTATCAGTATGCCTTTCAATGCCCTTAAGTTTAACACCATTTACATCGTTAAGTTTAACCAATTTTATACTATATTAAATGTAACCCACCTATTTTTCAATCTAAGGGTATATACGAAGAGTACTATAAAGAAAAGAAAATCATCTGCTTCCTCTCATGCAAACCTCTAACATGCATGTTTCATAAGAGAAAAACCTTAAATTCCATTAATTTTAGTTTAAAATTTAAAAAATTTTGAAATTGAACACTTGCATATTGATGAGAAGTCTAAGAAAATAATAGAACAATAAATTTGGGACGAAATTATATACTCATAAAAAAAATTTAAAGATGAGACCTATATTAGAGAGAGAGAAAACTCTCTCTTGCCATATTGTCACTTAGTGGGTAATTTTATCTTAAAAGTTTTTTTAGGGTAATTGTATTTCAAAAGTGTAAAAAATAGAACAATTTTGCTCTAACTATTATCCCAATTAATTTTAACTGTTAGTTGACCAATAAACTGAGCAAAATTGTCGATCCAGACTCTGATACCACTCGAGTGAGGGTCGGAGGTATCTGGCTCCGATGGACACCCTTTGATCCCTCAGAGGCATGTTTTACGGATTAGCCTGTCGACTGTGCAACGGACAACATTATCGAAACCTGGCTCTGATACCACTCCGGAGTGGTATCAGAGCCAGGTTTCGATCCCGACTCTGATACCACTCGAGTGAGGGCCGGAGGTATCTGGATCCGGTGGACACCCTTTGATCTCTCAGAGGCATGTTTTACGGATTAGCCTGTCGACTGTGCAACGGACAACATTATCGAAACCTTGCTCTGATACCACTCCGGAGTGGTATCAAAGCCCGGTTTCGATCCCGACTCTGATACCACTCGAGTGAGGGTCGAAGGTATCTCGCTCTGGTGGATACCATTTGATCCCTCACAGGCATGTTTTACGCATCAGCTCTCAACTGTGCAACTGGCAACGGTGGCTAGCCGTCCTGGCCATGTCGAATCTAGCTCTTCTTGGATCCAGAGGGATCGAACTAGGATGCACAGGCTTAGGGATTAGGGCTGTAGCTTAATCTATCCTTTCGGGCTGGAGTTATGGGAAGAAAGGCATATCATCAACAAGAAGAAGAAAGCCTGACAAAGCTTTGGTCTGCTTTATCTTTATGACTAAGGAGTGAAGGATACTTCTGTCTCCAGGGACGACATCGCCGATCTTCGCACAGTGGGAAACATCGGACTTACTATTCGTAGAATATAGACTCCTCTCCAAAAAGGAGACCATGACGGAGTCCTCTAACGATATTGCAGTATTAGTCAAGTGAATCAAATTGCATCTGCATTTGATCGACCTGTGGAGCAGGTACAATAGAGGTGAGGGTCGAGGTGAAACTGAATGGAGGGGGAGGGAGAGACATTTGTTATATCGGGTCCATCAAGCAGGTATTTAGGGGATCGAGCAGGTATTCCGTCGTTACACCAATCTCCTCCTTCATTTCTCCATGTACTCATATAAATACATCATTATCAAGCCGATAAATCACAAACCCAACTCATTCGTATCTCATCGTTGAAGAATAAGAGATGAAGCAAGGTAAGGTTGATCTGGTTTATAGAGAGAGAAGAGGGGGAGTGAGTGTGAGAGAGACTGTGACACCAAGACAATGCAACAACTGGAGACTGAGATCTGAGGTCAGCCATGGTGGATGAGAAGGTAGAGATAAAGGCGATAAATGTGTGAGAAGGGGGAGAACAAAGGTTACAAATGTGAAGGACTGGTTGGGAAAAATTTAAATGGCATAATGCTTTTCCACCATGAAGGCCTATCCCACTGTGAAAAGCAGCTATTGGTGGTTTTTCCTAAGCTGCTTTTCAACAAGAAGCCTATTAATCCAAACACCAACCCAAATATAGTATTTTACTCCCACAGCACTTTTTCTCCTCTGATTGCATGTTTTGCACCCCCAGAGCTTGACTATGCAACGGACAACATTATTGAAACCTGGCTCTGATACCACACCAGTGGTATCAGAGCCAGGTTTCGATCCCAACTCTGATACCACTCGAGTGAGGGTCGGAGGTATCTAGCTCCGGTGGACACCCTTTGATCCCTCAGAGGCATGTTTTACGCATCAGCTCTCAACTGTGCAACTGGCAATGGTGGCTAGCCGTCCTGGTCATGTTGAATCTAGCTCTTCTTGGATCCAGAGGGATCGAACCAGGATGCACAGGCTTAGGGATTAGGGCTGTAGCTTAATCTATCCTTTCGGGCTGGAGTTATGGGAAGAAAGGCATATCATCAACAAAAAGAAGAAAGCCTGACAAAGCTTTGGTCTGCTTTGTCTTCATCTGACAAGGCTTAGGGAACTTGTGCATAAGAAAGAATCCAACCATGATCCTGAGAAAGTACTGAGAATCAAGTTGATGATGAACTCCAATATTTGTTTATGGCTTAAAAGTCCTAAATTATCCTTAAGTAAAAAGATGAGAAGGCTCAGACTTAACTGAACTAAAAGTCTCAAACAAACTCCTGATTTGCATCATTTACATTTTCTCAGTTCATTTGGTATCGGATGGGATAGATCTTGGTTCAAATGACTTTGTTGGTATCTGTATGTGAGACCTTCTGGTCTTATTCATATATGACACCACAAAGTCATTAGGATCCAGATATATCAACCCTCTCGAGTGGTATCAGACACTGTTTGACAAGAGGGCTATAAACTGTTGGAATCATGATCGAGGGTTCTCACTGTATAAGAGTGTGGATGAAATGTTGGCTCTTACTCTAACATGGCTAGGATGGCTAGCCACCGTTGTCGATTACATAGTCGACAGGCTGATCCGTAAAACATGCCTCTGAGGGATCAAAGGGTGTCCACCGGAGCCAGATACCTCCGACCCTCACTCGAGTGGTATCAGAGCTTGACTATGCAACGGACAACATTATCGAAACCTGGCTCTGATACCACTCCAGTGGTATCAGAGCCAGGTTTCAATCCCAACTCTGATACCACTTGAGTGAGGGTCGGAGGTATCTGGTTCCGGTGGACACCCTTTGATCCCTCAGAGGCATGTTTTACGCATCAGCTCTCAACTGTGCAACTGGCAAAGGTAGCTAGCCGTCCTGGCCATGTCGAATCTAGCTCTTCTTGGATCCAGAGGGATCGAACCAGGATGCACAGGCTTAGGGATTAGGGCTGTAGCTTAATCTCTCCTTTCGGGCTGGAGTTATGGGAAGAAAGGCATATCATCAACAAAAAGAAGAAAGCTTAACAAAGCTTTGGTCTGCTTTGTCTTTATGACTAAGGAGTGAAGGATACTTCCGTCTCCAGGGACGACATCGCCGGTCTTCGCACAGTGGGAAACATCGGACTTCACACAAGCGTGACTATTCGTAGAATATAGACTCTCCAAAAAGGAGACCATGACGGAGTCCTCTAATGATATTACAGTATTAGTCAAGTGAATCAAATTGCATCTGCATTTGATCGACCTGTGGAGCAGGTACAATGGAGGTGAGGGTCGAGGTGAAACTGAATGGAGGGGGAGGGAGAGACATTTGTTATACCTGCTAGTGCAGTCTCCTCGAACTCAGATCATCAGAGGAACTCCTATGACTTTGAGGATCGCTGACGTTAGAGCCACTGCAGCGGAAAATGGAGAGCGAGAGTGATTGCATTTTTTCAATGTGCTTTGTGATTTCAATTCAAATGAGGGTCACAGACAATGAAACGAATGGGACTTAAATAGTGATTAGTTAGGGTATTTTGGGTTATGGGACTTAAATTTTTTTTGAAAAAAAGGCTAATTTGGACATTAGATGATTATTTTAACTAAAAATTCATGAGTTTTAGAAAAAAAATGTATCTCAATTTAAAGCAAAATAATAAATAAATTGTAAAACTTGAAAAAGATTTTTTTTTTTCTAATTAAAATCAGTTTAAGCCCGTTTAGGCCCAAGCCCGTGAAGGGTCAAGCTTGTAGGGCCACGGGCTTAACAAATATGATATTTTTTATGAAGCGGACCTAAACGGACTGACCTGTTTAGGTCCAAACCGGTGAAGGGCCGGCCTAGCCCGTATTCCCGTCTCTAGATTTGGCCCACCTTTATGAGAATATATAGCATTAAGCTAATTCCAAGGCGACCATAAACTACCACGATTGCATGCACAAATAAATACATAATATTAAACAAATAATTCAGGACAAAGTTATCCAAAAAAAATCTTTTGAGAAGCTTTTTTAACCACCAGATTATTAACAAAACACTATCACAACGGAAAAGGTAGACTTTATTATGCATTAGTATCTCCAAAAAAAATCAGACAGAAGAATCAAGATGCAGAGCAAAGAAATTCAAATAGAACAAAGAAATTCATTGCCCTATGCAACCACAGGCTTGAAAAATATCTCCAGACATTCTTACATGACACAATAATTTCTAATTACATGTGCTATACAAGTGTGTTCTCACAAGATCCAAAGGATATGTGGCAGAGGCAACAATTATGCCTACTAAGCCACCTCCTAAAAAGTGCAAAAGAATTTCGAAACTCACATAGCTCCTATGATATTCGCCCAAAGGTGAATATATATATTACCTGCAAAATGACAAAAGCAAGTTAAAATGAATGCTAAATAAATATGAGTGATAACTACGCAGCCGCATACAGATCATATAAAAAACGAGAAAGGTTACATTCATGTAGCGTCAGTAACAATAAAAGATGACTACAAAATAAGGAAGACCGTAAGCGATGAACACAAAATTGCCTTTCCAAAATGCTCTAAACAATCCTTCTTCATTGGCAATGTGTGAAGCCTCCTTCTATATTATAGGCTTGCCCAATGTATCCACCCCTGAATGTAAACCTTGTACCTGATATTAAGACAAGTACCAAATGTTCACCAACATTCAGTCATTCACCATGAACATATATAATTGATTGGTAAACCGGGCCTCTAGTGCCGACACGGTGGCAGAAATCTTGAAGAAAATTTCTGTCAAAAATGGAGGTCACACGAAAATGTTCACAAAGGATACTGACTTGGCTTGTTTGCTCCACATTCTTCTAGGCACTCAGAGACATTTGGAAGGACAGGTGGAGGCCAATTCACATCTTGATCGACACCCATGTCTATGTTAGGAGATAACAATGGTTCCATTAATTTTTCGTCATGGCTATGTGAGTGCTTTCATTTCACTTTTAGACTTCCTAACAGTTGAGTAGGTGATGTGAATATATCTTCAGGCTAATTCACTGGTGCGGCTAACGTATGAAATGTTTTCAACTTTAGGATACAATTATTTTGTGACTCAGAGTACTTAAATGTGAAGGATTGAAGACAATAAGAGATAGTGTACAAGCTTATATAAGCATTTTTCCATTCATCATGTATTGCTTTAGAATAGTGTAGTTCTTAAATTCGAAGGTTAGAATAGTGTATGGATATGTGTTTAATTTGTTTGCTGCTTCAGATTTATGTGGTCTAATTTGTTCACAAAAATTGTTTTCTGTGCGTGGTCTTATCAGCAAAAATTCTCCAGCTGATTAAATTATGAGCATCTTGCTTGTTGCATGAGATCTATGTTGATGAATATTGCAAGTCAATGAACACAGGTAATGACTGTTGATTTATCGCATCGCCTTGGCTGGATCGACGATTCTAGTGTGCAGCGAGTTCATGCCATTCTTAAGCAGGCAAACCTACCCACAGCCCCTCCTGAAAATATGACTGTGGATATGTTCAAGTCGGTCATGATGGTAAGGGGATGGGGTTTCATATATATATTTATTTTAAATTTAAGAAATAAGAGTAAAAACTTTTATTTAATAGGATTTAGTGAAGTGAGATTAAACCAGTTGACCAGAAAAAGAAGAAGAAGAAGAAGAAGAAGAAGTGAGATTAAGCCAAATCATTTTGTTATTTTGAACAACACTTTCAGGAGACATCTTCATCTTTAACATGGAAGTATCTTCCTTTGAACATTCACTCTTCTTCTTGGAGAATCACATCATAACACTATAGTTATTTTCACCATCTTGGCTTCATAGAACCATTACTCGGACTCTCCACTTTGGTCTCTTTTGTGGCCTCTCATACTCCTCCTTAAATGCATTGATTTTCTTTCATGGCAATTGAGAATGATATTCAGACGTACGCTTGGAATTTGACCTCTTATCAGATCCTTCTCTCATTGATATTCATCGTTGAGTATGCCTTTTTTTTTTGAGCTTCTTCCCATGAACCCAGAGCAATGAAATGTACGTAGCAGAACACAAGACAAAATCTTGACATCTGGGTGCTCAGTAGCTTTCTTTATAGCTTTGAAGCTGCAGATATTTCCTTCACTAAAGGACAAGGTTGAGGCTTTGTACCAAAACCTGAAAATTGCTCTGGCCTTGCTCTGGCTTTGTAAAGTAAATTGCATGAAATCCAGATCTTGACACCATATTTAAAGAGTGTGGATGAAATGTTGGCTCTTACTCTAACATGGCTAGGATGGCTAGCCACCATTGTCGATTACATAGTCAAGAGGCTGATGCATAAAACATGCCTCTGAGGGATCAAAGGGTGTCCACCGGAGCCAGATACCTCCAACCCTCACTCGAGTGGTATCAGAGCTGGGTCCAGCTCTGATACCACTCGAGTGAGGGTCGGAGGTATCTGGCTCCGGTGGACACCCTTTGATCCCTCAGAGGCATGTTTTACGGATTAGCCTGTCAACAGTGCAACGGACAACATTATCGAAACCTGGCTCTGATACCACTTTGAAACCTAGCTCTGATACCACTCCGGAGTGGTATCAGAGCCCGGTTTCGATCCCAACTCTGATACCACTCGAGTGAGGGTCGGAGGTATCTGGCTCCGGTGGACACCCTTTGATCCCTCAGAGGCATGTTTTACGGATTAGGCTGTCGACTGTGCAACGGACAACATTATCGAAACCTGGCTCTGATACCACTCCGGAGTGGTATCAGAGCCAGGTTTCGATCCCGACTCTGATACCACTCGAGTGAGGGTCGGAGGTATCTCGCTCTGGTGGGTACCCTTTGGTCCCTCACAGGCATGTTTTACGCATCAGCTCTCAACTGTGCAACTGGCAACGGTGGCTAGCTGTCCTGACCATGTCGAATCTAGCTCTTCTTGGATCCAGAGGGATCGAACCAGGATGCACAGGCTTAGGGATTAGGGCTATAGCTTAATCTATCCTTTTGGGCTGGAGTTATGGGAAGAAAGGCATATCATCAACAAGAAGAAGAAAGCCTGACAAA
Source organism: Inga oerstediana (assembly GCA_963210345.1). Lineage (NCBI taxonomy): Eukaryota > Viridiplantae > Streptophyta > Magnoliopsida > Fabales > Fabaceae > Inga > Inga oerstediana. Next base: position 65,578,169 of record OY723408.1, read on the forward strand.
GCTTTGGTCTGCTTTGTCTTTATGACTAAGGAGTGAAGGATACTTCTGTCTCCAGGGACGACATCGCCGGTCTTCGCACAGTGGGAAACATCGGACTTCACACAAGCGTGACTATTCGTAGAATATAGACTCCTCTCCAAAAAGGAGACCATGACGGAGTCCTCTAACGATATTGCAGTATTAGTCAAGTGAATCAAATTGCATCTGCATTTGATCAACCTGTGGAGCAGGTACAATAAAGGTGAGGGTCGAGGTGAAACTGAATGGAGGGGGAGGGAGAGACATTTGTTATACCTGCTAGTGCAGTCTCCTCGGACTCGGATCGTCGGAGGAACTCCTATGACTTTGAGGATCGCTGACGTCAAAGCCACTGCAGAGAAAAATGGTGAGCGAGAGTGACTGCATTTTTTCAAAGTGCTTTGCGATTTCAATTCAAATGAGGGTCAGTGAAACAAATGGGACTTAAATAGTGACTAGTTAGGGTATTTTGGGTTGTGAGCTGTGAGAAGGAAAATTAAATTAAAATATTTCTCCAATGCCATCTGTAATAATTAAAATTTATACTCCTCTTGTTGCGGAGTTAATCTTGGTTCCTTCTTTTTCTCAAACTCCCTTAATAATAATAATACAAAAATAATTTAGTAATTCACTCATATATAGCATAAATTGAGATATCATAAAATTCACTACGCACAAATAAATTCTACCATTTTTTATTTTTTGATGTAATAATTTTAAGCATTTCAAAAAAAATATTTTGACGGATTCAATCTAGTTGATTTTTTTTCTTTCAAAAAATAGCTCAATAAATTTTCCACCTCATTATTGGTTTTTTGGTAGAAAACCCACTGAACAAAAAACCGGTCCGGACTGGCCGGTTCGACCGGTTGAACCGGGAACCGGCCAGTGGTCCGGTCTGGTTTGATAGTTAGACCGGTAAACCAGTCTGAAACCGGTTGAACCAGTCAAAACCGGTAAAACCGGTGGTTCAACCGGTTGAACTGGTTTCATTTTTTTTTAATTTTTTTATTTTTCTGTTTTTGCTTTTTTTAGGGGAAAATTGGAAGTTGAAGAGAAAAATAGGTAAAGAAAGAACAAATCTAAAAAAAATGAAGAAGATAATGAAAAAAATTATTTAAAAAGATATAATAATTATAAAAAAGGATATATCATTGTATAAGTATAGGCATTATAACTCATACTAATAGATTTTAAGTATTTTTTTTCTTAAAAATCTTCATTTTTATCTATAGAAGTTTAAAAATATATTATTATATATTGCCACTAATAAATTATAATATTTTAATATGACCGGTTGACCCATTAACCCTTGAACCTGTGCTGTGACCGGTTCATTGGCCGGTCCGGTTTTTCGTTCCTTGAGAAAACCTTAACTTCCATTTGCTTTATATCCAATGATATAGACATTCACTTAATATAACTTTATGTACATAAAAAAAGGGAAAGTTATAATATTTAAAATCTATCAATTAGCATTTTACGTGTATGGTGAATACGAAATAAAAAGATGAATTATCACCATAAAAGGTGGGGTTACCCTCAACTTTTTTGTTGATTTGGATTCTTGATGTGCCAGGTTCAATTTGAGTGGCCTAATTGATAAATAAAACTTAAAAAGGACTTAACACTATTAATACATACAACGACGATAAGGATATCACAAACCTTTTTTTCTTATTTTTGGCCAGAAAAGTGCACACCATTTAGACAATAAACTACATAATAACTATACAGAGGTAGTGTTTCTAGGGGGGAAAACTATCTGGAGATAGTATAGTGTTACTGTGTGAGAAAAATTTAGATTTCTTTTTAACATTTTAAGATATAGACACTTGATGCTCTGACATTGCAAGTGACTGCCACGTTATTACCCGTATTGGTTACGAAACGTACTTGAATTATTGGCAACGTTGTGCATATATAACACAGTTGAAAATAAATGTTAGGAATATCTTAAATGCAAAAGCTCTCCTCAAGCATGTCATCACTCATATGAGGCGTGGCCAGTTGTACGTGGAGAGTCTCTGAGCAAAAAAGTTGTTGCAGGTTGAGATTCCTAGTGGTCCCCGCTAGTGGTCTCTGGCCTTCAACAACGCCGCTTGCCTTTTTCATTCCTGCGTGGTGGTCCCCACGTGGCCGTTATGGATCAAATCTTTGCTTATCCGTTCTCCTTAATTATCCCATAAATGATCAAATATTTGATCTATAATATCATTGTTTCACATTTTGCTTGATACTTTTTTAAAACAGAGAAACTGCGAACTAATCTTCATTTAATCTGAACTAACGAAGCATCTCAATTACTAATAAAAGGCTTAGATGATTACACTCTCATATGCATGTAAAATAATCTTTATGTTTAATTGCGAAGCCCAAAACTTGATAACAGACATTCAGCAACTTAACTTAATCACACCCTTTTGATATGATAGATCCTGTATCCAAGTGATGGAGCAAGTTTAATTTGAGAAAACAATGGCATGAAAAGTTTATTAATTTGAATAAAGCCCTCACTCATGCGTGTTCTTATATATTTTTAATCTATGTAAGATTAGAAACAGCATCAAAAGACATTATTTTTCTTGTATCATATATATAAGGAAGGTGTTTTTATTGTGCTCTAGTGCCTCATCACGATCTTATTCATTCTTGGTTATAAAATATTCGCGGGGCTTGTAAGCAAATCATATCTATACATACATACATACATACAATTATTAATAAGAACTTTTCAACATTTCACCTGAAAAAGTAAAAAAAAAAAAAAAAAGTATGAGTTAACTATAATTATAATTATAAACCAGTACCAAGTCCGAAACATATACACTGGTTAATAAGACAGACCTCCAGATCCCTCGTATTAATATTAATTGTTACCTATGACTTATATGAGTGCTATGTCGCCGTCATGGTTTCATTCCTTAGTTGATTCTTTGCCTCTCGGAGTACTGCAGGGTTCTTCATCAAATGAAAGTCAGTTGCTAATTTTCATGTAATAAACTGTGTTTTTGGCATTGTGATTGGGAAGCTCAATCGTACGATTGGAAGCACATAAACCTATTAGAAGAATGAGTGTGTTTTTTGTGTGTTTGGTTGACTGTTTTGTGAAAAAGGTTTATGGTTTATTACCTCCGGTCTTAAATATAGGATAAAGTTTATAGTATAATTTATACTACAAACTTTATCCTATATTTAGGATCAGAGGGAGTATAAGTTACTTATTTTAAAAACTATAGGTGCGGCTTATTGTAACTTGTGAAAAGGGCTCACCGTGGATTTCAGCTTTTGACCCAAAAGAGAGAAAGAGAGATATGGAAAAGGGAGCGGGTGGAATTTGGGAGAGAGGGAAAGAGCGAGGAAAAATAAAGGGTGACGTGTGAGCAAGAGATAAAAAAGGGATGGAAGATGCGACATAGAGAAAGAGAAAGAAAAATTATTTATGTGTATCACTAATTTAAGAAAAAATAAATTATGATAAATTATTTATAATTCATTTCAGCTCAATGTCCAACAATATATCATGGCATGTTTGTTGCCCAAAGAAATTAGTTAAATGTATTAATTAAGATAAATATGACATATTTTTTCAAAAAGATCCTTAATCCCCCATATTACAGTCTTTGGCTCTCATTGTTTCTGGGGTTTACTTATTCACAAAGTCTATATAGTAATGTTTTATATGTATTTGATTCAAAATGAATTTTTTACCATCATAAAATGCTAGTTGACAGATTTTAAATGAACTTTTAATATGTAAAATTATATTTTTCTGTTCTTTTCCTTTTTTATTTTTCTAGAGATTATATTCTTTTATTAAGTGAATGTCTAACTGATTGGGTATAATACAAATGGAAGTTAAGGCTTTAGTTTCTACCCAAAAAACCAGTGAGACTAATAATTTATTGAGTTATCTTTCGAGGGAAAAAATTCAATAAAATTGAGTCCGTACCTTCGTGAAAATATTTTTAAAAATGCTTAAAATTAATTTATCAAAAAATAAAAAATGGTAGAATTTATTTGTGTGTAATATTAATGAATTTATCTGTAGTCTGATCATAGCGAGTATATCTCAATTTATAGAATACATGAGTGCATTATTAAATTATTATTGTATTTTATCATTATTACTAAAGGAATATTTATAGGGTAGTTTGAAAAAAGAATGATTGATAGAAGATATAGATCTCACATTAGACAACAACAAGATTAGTTTCCCAATTAACTCACATCTTTTGTGATAATGTCTGAATAATAAATCCACTTTTATGCATTTTACTCTAAATTAATTTCATACCTTGCCATTAATTCAAATGTCAAATTAGACGTGTATTCTCTCTCTTCTTTTTTTTTTCCCCCTCATGCATTCTCTTTTATCATTTTTCTTATTATTATTCTCTCACTTCCTCATCCATAAATATCAGGACATATTTAGAGGAAGTATATTTCCTACTATTTATTATTTTTTGTGTAATCTAGACTATTTAAGAACTAATTTATTTCAAAATAAACTTCAAATGGATGGACCAAAAATGAAAGCTTCCCATGTAAAATATAATCTCTCTCTATATATTTATATATCAATAAACTTCAAATGAATGGACCAAAAATGATTCGTTACAAGGTTTGTTTTAAAATATATTAATATTAATTAAAGTGGCTTAACTTTCAATTTCACGAAAGTGTCAACTTGCCAATACAAAAAAATAAGGCTTAATGAAATGAGATTAAACCAAATCATTTTTTTTTTGAATAACAATTTCAGGAGACATCTTCATCTTTAACATGGAAGTATCTTCCTTTGAACATTCACTCTTCTTCTTGGAGAATCACATCATAACACTATAGTTATTTTCACCATCTTGGCTTCATAGAACCATTACTCGGACTCTCCACTTTGGTCTCTTTTGTGGCCTCTCATACTCCTCCTTAAATGCATTGATTTTCTTTCATGGCAATTGAGAATGATATTCAGACGTACGCTTGGAATTTGACCTCTTATCATATCCTTCTCTCATTGATATTCATCGTTGAGTATGCCTTTGTTTTTTTTTGAGCTTCTTCCCATGAACCCAGAGCAATGAAATGTACGTAGCAGAACACAAGACAAAATCTTGACATCTGGGTGCTCAGTAGCTTTCTTTATAGCTTTGAAGCTGCAGATATTTCCTTCACTAAAGGACAAGGTTGAGGCTTTGTACCAAAACCTGAAAATTGCTCTGGCTCTGGCTTTGTAAAGTAAATTGCATTGCCTTGACTTGTGGAACTGAGCTATACTCTCTTCTACCCCAAGCTTGAGACTCTGTTCCATTTGCAACTGCTCCTTCTTGCTCTCTTTCTTCCTCCTTCAATCTTCAAATAACCTTCACTGAATGTAACTTGAAGGTTGGAGAAATTATTCCTTAATGCAAATGAATTGCTCGGATGAATCAATAAGCTGGGAAGGACTAACAACTATGAAGCACCAAGACTGTGTAGGACAATTTCTTCTACCGTAACTGGAAATTCTTCTTCACTCCAACTTTATTGGACAGCCTCAATGTCAAGCTGGATCTAGCCTTTGGCTTGGGTTGCTTCAAAGACTTTCAAACCACGCGCCCAGGTCCACCCTCTAGCTGACATCATTTTAAATTCTCCGCAAAATGCTAATGCCTTTGAAGCAGTTGCACAAGAATTGGAAAGGGGACGTGTCACACCTAAAAAAGGTACTGTCCTGCATCAATATAAATATGGCGCAAAAACATGCGGACACAGAGTATGAGATGCAACAATTAAGAAAACAGATTTTTTTTTTTTTAAAATAACTATGCAAACATATTATTTATTTATTTTTTTTCAAAACTTATTTCTAAAAACAGTTTTATAAAACTTTTTTTCTGAACAAAATATAAAGAATAGAATCAAACAAGCCTCTAGCTTTTTTTTTTTTTGGTTGCCAACCAGTAGAGACCTTGTTAATTATTACTTTAGAATATTCAAATTAATTTTTTTGTAATTACATTATTACATAGCTTTTTGGAGAAATTATAACCACAGCTTTTATTTTGAGGACTGAGAAAAAAAGCCTCACAGAAAATATTAACTAGATTAGTGTAACTCTCATCCACCTCAAAATTAAAGTGAAATATTATTATAGTTAAATAAATAGGGTTAGCCAATTTTATAATTTAAGTTGGCAAAAAAGAAGCTTGTGAATTAAAAAAATAAAAACATTCAGGTCAAAAAAAAAAAAGGAAAACATCGGGATCAAGAATCTTAGGCATTGAAATTTGTCGTGGGCCGGTACGTTGATCCCAAAAACTGGCGACATGACTTGAATGCATACCACAAGCCCATCATTCTCATTTCCTCTTGAAAAACTGAATAAAATTTAATATAGAATTATATCATTACCATCAAAGTACATCATTTAATTTATAAATGAAATATACCAGTAGACAAAATAAAAAATTTTAAGTTATAAAATATAATAATAATCTATTATATTATTAGAAATGTTGTAGAAACAGATTAGTTTAATGCTGTTTAGCTATCAGTATGCCTTTCAATGCCCTTAAGTTTAACACCATTTACATCGTTAAGTTTAACTAGTTTTATACAAGGGGGAAGGAGCAAAAATGCCTATGATCATTTCCAAAAGGAGCAACTAGCACCATGAAAAATTTTTTGGTCCAAAAATACCTATGTATATTACAAAATGAAGCATAAATGCCACCACCGTTAGGATCCTACACGTTGACCTCATTTTTTGAAATTTTGACCCAATCAGATGATGTGGAGTATGAGTTGGTAAAATTGAACAATACACGTGGATGCTGAGGTGGACAGTTAGCAAAAGTTGTGGGGAAATGGAAAAACATATCTGACCGGAAAAAAGAGCCAACCGACATATTGAAATAAAAAGTGGAAAAAGATTCTGGCGAAAAAAAAAGAAGTCGAACAATAATAAAAGGATGGATGGATAGAGGCGAGTAAGGGCAGAGGTGAAGTCGAAGATATGGAGCTGGATGGATAGATAGAAACTGAACCATGGCGCAAGTCTGGGATTCTAGGGATACGGAACTGGAAATCGTGAATGTTGGAGCCATAGAATCAATTACTAGGCTGGAATTTCAAACTTGTCGAAAGAGATTCTCGTATGAGCAAACTTCTGGAACGGTGTGGATATAAGCCAAACCCCTGAAAATCTGCCAACCCACAGCAGATTTTGATCAGGAAGTGAATATAAAGATCAAAAAAGTTTTCCAATCATCAGATGATTTGAAGCATACCTGGTACATAAATAAGTGGCATTCTCTTATTAACATGACTATAAGGCATTATGACCTGATACAGGCTTTGGGGAACATATTCCACCGTCAAATTCAGATATATAGCTCATTTGTACTTTTAGTGGAAAAGAAACCATGCTTCAAGGAGATCACATTTGGATGTTCAATTCCATCAATCGCATTAACTGTAATTCACGATTTTTGTATCTTCTGTCTTGTAAAATCTTCTTAATGGCCACTGCCTCGCCAGTTTCTAAACATTTTGCCTGCGGGGAAAAAATATTAGCAAGAGGCAAAGTAAGTGGAAACTGCAACTGCTATGAATTATAGTAATAGAATACCTAGAAATCAAATCCTAAATGATCCAGTTCCCACAACACGTTTCTACCTAGAAAGGCTGGGTTTCCTCGTTAAAACCACCCTCCTATTTCTTCCAGAAGATGAAACCGTCTCTGCCATCCAGTTAACCCCCTTTCTCCTATTGCCCATTCTCTGCTTTCGTCACCAATAAATTGCCTCAGAGGAAGGAAAAGCTTTAATGGAAGAAGAGAACCAGTCGGAATATTTATAGAACAAGAGAAGCGTCAATCTAGCTTTTAATGGAGGAATCAGAAGCTTAATCAAAGACGACAACCTCGACCGAAAGAAAAAAATACGGAACAAGAGAACTAGTAGAAAGGTACATCGGGTCTAAATATCCTCAGCAACACTAGTCGCCATGTCCTCCTCTTACTCAGTAAATACTGTACACTTTAATGAATAAATAAGGGTCACAGACGCACAAGTTAACAGACGTTAGGTGATTCTAACGGTGGTGGCATTTATGCTTCATTTTGTAATATACATAGGTATTTTTGGACCAAAAAATTTTTCATGGTGCTAGTTGCTCCTTTTAGAAATGATCATAGGCATTTTTGCTCCTTCGCCCTTTATACAATATTAAATGTAACCCATCTATTTTTAAATCTAAGGGTGTATATGAAGAGTACTATAAAGAAAAGAAAATGATCTGCTTCCTCTCATGCAAACCTCTAACATGCATGCTTCATATGATAAAAACCTTAAATTCCATTAATTTTAGTTTAAAATTTAAAAAATTTTGAAATTGAACACTTGCATATTGATGAGAAGTCTAAGAAAATAATAGAACAATAAATTTGGGACGAAATTATATACTCCTAAAAAAAATTTAAAGACGAGACCTATATTAGAGAGAGAGAGAGAGAACTTTCTCTTGCCATATTGTCACTTAGGTAATTTTACCTTAAAAGTTTTTTTAGGACAATTGTGTCTCAAAAGTGAAAAAAATGGAATAATTTTGCTCTAATTATTATCTCAATTAACTTTAACTGTTAGTTGACCAAATATACTGAGCTGACAGTCTACATGTCATCTACATCATTTTTCTCAACGTGCTAATTCGCCGCAAAAGTTTTAAATCTAACTTTAAAAAATATGAAGTAGATGACACATGTACTTTTGAGGTAAATTTGCACCTTAACAAAATGGGTTAAGGTGCTAAAACAACCTTTCAACTTTTATCAAAGGTATAAAAGTAACCATAAATTATTTTTTGGAGCAAAAATAACCATAAACTTTCAAAATTGAGAAAAACCGTTAAATCCAACTAATCTCCATTTATTACAATGGGGAAAATTAATCTTTTAGCCCTTAAAGTTTTGATTCAGTTATAACTTAATCCCTAAACTTTTGATTTGCTTGCAACTCAATCTCTGATGTTTCTAAGTCATCCTATTGCAAAAAAAAAAATGTTAAAATATTGTTAAAAATTGCTTAACTAGATTTTACATGAATTAAAAAAAATAAAAAACAGTGTTTCCATCCCCACCAACTCGCATTCCCCTCCACCTCTATTTTCCTGAAACATCGCTTGGCATCCACAACGTCCATGACAAATCCTTCTGAAGTACCAGATAGCAGTGAACGACGCAAATTGGAGATAAGGTTGAAGTCACTTATAATACTTTTAACTTTGATAAAGCACCTAAGTATGCAAGAAAAAGTCATTGTGGCAAAAGAGATTTCTTGACTTTTTAATGATAAATGGTGAATAGCACTTGGAAGGGGATGGGATTAGAAGAAGTCGAAGCACACCCACTTCACAATATACCTAGCGCACAGGGAGCTTTCTTAACTTTTGAATGATAAATGGTAAAGACCCTTTAATATAAGAAAAACGAATTCACCTTATTCTTAAAATGAGCTTTTGAAGGATCTGCCATGGACGAGCGGATACCTAGCAAGATTTCTAGAAAATATAGGTGGAGGAGGATTCGAGTAAGAGGGGATGAGATCATTGGTTATTTTTTTAATTCATGTAAAATTTACCTAAGAAATTTTTAATATTATTTTAAACATTTTTTACCATATAGAATGATTCAGAAATATTAAAGACTGAGTTATATCGAGTCAAACTCCAGAGATTGAGTTATAAGTTAATTAAAATTTTAAGGGCCAAAAGATTAATTTTTCTCATTGTAATTGATGAAAGTTAGTTAGATTTAACAGTTTTGCCCCAATTTAGAAAGTCTATGGTTATTTTTGCAAAAAAAAATAGCTTATGGTTACTTTTACACTTTTGATAAAAGTTGAAAGTTATTTTAGCACCTTAATCCAAACAAAAAAATGGCGTGGATGACTTATGGACCACCAGCTTAACATATTTGATCAACTAACGGTCAAAATCAATTGGACACACTTCCTGAACAAAATTGCTCTCAAAAAACTTTCGAGACAGAATTGTCCCTTATTAACCCCCATATTATTAAGCATAAGAATAATTTTCTTGACATAACTTTTTTTTATCTCCAAACTCAATATATGTACTCATATATTTCCTCCTCTCCTTAATATATAATTTATTTTAATGAAAAAATTAAACTATAAAGTCAATATTATATTAAGGATAGTAAGGAGTACCATTTGATTTGCGTGCGTAACTTTATGTACCGGTGCAATTTGAAAAAAGGGATGACTAACTTTTTTTTTTTTGATACATAAAGAAGAAAACTCTAAAGACTCAGCCTACATCAGTAGGAGTACAATGATCCAGCTCTAAAACAGTTGTTAACTCAGGCGTGGAATACAAAATAGGGTGAAACCCCGTTACACATGAAATTGCCTTTTTCGCAAGGAAATCAGCAACCCTATTTGCGTTTCTTGGAACAAACCTCAATTCTATCCTCCAATCTCGTTGTAACATGGAACGAACTTCTGCTATTGTATCAGCGTTCGGATGATTCTGGCAATTCTCACAATTAATCATATCAATAACTTCATTTGCATCGGATTCTAATACCACTCTACGATTTCCTTGATCCCAAGCAGTCTTCAATCCCAGAAGAATACCCCATATTTCAGCCGTAACATGATCACCTAACTCCAATCTGTGCATAAAAGCCATAATAAACTTCCCGTTAGACTCTCGAATAACTCCTCCGCACCCAGCGCCGGTTTTCCCTGCAAATGCTCCGTCCACGTTAACTTTAGTCCATCCTTCCTCAGGCGGCATCCATGTGGCCCCCCTATCCGTAACTAAATTGCCTTGTAAGTTGATTCCGACTAGTTTTTTGCTTGCCTTTTGAATGCTAGATATAATGGCATTGGCATGATTCTGTAGGCTCTCATTATTCTGATTCTTCTGCTAAAAAAGACGTTCATTTCTCCTTTTCTAAAATAACCAGCACAAAGTTGCAAACCAGTATCCCCAATCCAAGCGTCGAATATTAAAGTTCAACCACTCCTTGAGATTAAGCTCAAAGAAAAAACGATCTCTTGGAAAATTTATCTTTTCCATCCACAAACTTTTAGCTTCAGTGCAATCCCGAAGTACATGCAGCACCGTTTCTGGACCTTTCTTACACCAACCGCACACATCATCAGCACACATGCCTCTTCTATATCTCTCCACGTTGGTAAGAAGCTTGTTATGAGCAACGAGCCACATAAAAGTTTTACACCTTGGCATAGTATTCAGCTTCCAGATTTTCTGCCATAATACTCCCTGGTTGTCTTCTTCATTTGTTATAACTTTATATGCAGATTTCACCGTGAATTCTCCATTTCTTATGTGTTTCCATCGAACATTCTGTCTCTCCTGCTCAACTTCGGAACCCTCATGCACAAATCTCCATGCCGCCTTAATCCCTGTCCATGTATTCGAACCTATTCTCTGTATATCAATTCGAGGCATCAAATCATTTCCACATTTATATTTGCTTCTAATAATTCTTACCCATAAGTCATCCTTTTTCTTGATAAGATTCCATCCTAATTTGGCCATAAATGCATGGTTCTGGGTTTTAACATGTTTCAATCCCAAACCACCATTACCCTTTGACTTGCACACCGTTTCCCATGAAACAAGATGAATTTTCTACTTTTCCTGCGTTGTACCCCACAAAAAACTTCGATTTTTACTCTCAATCATATCACAGGAACCAAGAGGTATTGATGCTGTCTGCATTGTATAAGCTGGAATAGCTGATGTGACAGCCCCTACCAAAGTAGCACGTCCAGCTAGAGATAACGAATTTACTTTCCAATTAGATAACATCTTCTTCACTTTATCGACAACCTCACTGAAGCTCTCCTTAGTCACCCTTTTATGATGCAGAGGAACTCCCAAGTATTTACCAAGATCTGCTGCCATTTGGAACCCCAGAATATTGCTCAACTCAATGCGTCGATTGTGATTCACATTCCTGGAGAAGAAAACTCTAGACTTCGTAGTATTGATCTTTAAACTTGAGCTTGCACAGAATTCATCTAGACAAGCCTTAACTTCATTTGCCTGGAAAACAGAAGCTTGACCAAACAAAACAATATCATCAGCAAAAAATAAATGAGAAATAGGAGGCCCATTCTTGCATAACCTTATTGGGAGCCAGTTCGTTGTTTCCATCCTATCTTGAATCATGTGAGCCAACCGTTCCATGCAAATTACGAATAAATATGGAGATAAATGGTCCTCTTGTCTCACACCACGGGAAGTTTTAAATAAATCACATTTTTCTCCATTCCATAATAATTGCATTGAAGGCGTCGTAACACAATGAGAAATAATTCTGACCAGATTAGGAGGAAATGAAAGATCCTTCAAACATTGTTCCAAAAAACTCCAGTTCAGCCTATCATAAGCCTTCTCCATATCAATCTTAATAGCCATGTATCCACGTTTGCCCTTCATAATCCTCATAGAATGTACAACCTCCTGAGCTACGATAATATTGTCGGAACTGTGTCTGCCTGGGATAAAGCTGCATTGGTTAGGGCTAATAATTTTTGGAAGGACAACCCTTATACAGTTAGCAATCACCTTAGTAAGAATCTTGAAGATAACATTACATAAACTGATAGGGCGAAGATCTCTTAACTCTTCCGGAGATTCCTCTTTTGGTATAAGTACCAGAAAAGTAGTATTTATGCTTTCAATTACTTCTGGATACTCCCAGAGTTTTTTAATAAACCCATAAACAGATGTACCAACGTGTTTCCATTGACTCTGGTAAAAGAGTGCATTAAAAACATCTGGTCCCGGTGCTTTCAACGCTCCCATATTAAAAACCACCTCCTTAACTTCTTCATCCCGTATATCTTTACCTAAGAGATAGAGGTCTTCATCTTTAATTCTTGGATATGTATTGTGACAATTGATTTTCTCCCTTTGCATTCGTTCCTCTGTAAACAAAGTAGTAAAATAAGAAGAAGCCATCTCTTTAATTAATTGCACTTCATATACCCATTCTCCATCCTGATTACGAATAGCTCCAACAAAGTTTCTTTTTCTTCTTCCATTAGCCCGAGCATGAAAGAATTTTGTATTTCTATCTCCACTCACTGACCAATCAGAGCAAGCTTTTTGTGCCCATAATAATGATTCCTGCAATAAGACACCCTCAAGCTCGCTCCATAAAGAAGTTTGAAGGTTTTGAAGTTCCATAGAAAGCCCATAATGTTTCTCATCTTTAGTTATTCCATTAAGACGTCTCATTATCTCCCGTTTCCTCTTATCCGTATGACCGAACACTTTTTTGTTCCAACTTCTACAATCTTCAGAAAATAGAGTGATTGTCTCCTTCCACTCGCCAGTCGTTCTCCAATTTTCCTTGACAAATTCTTCAAACTCATCTTGTAAAACCCAAGCTGCGATAAACCGGAATGGTTTATTATTCTGACTCGTCCTGCTTAACCCTTCCAAACGCAACAGAATGGGACGATGATCAGATTTATACCATGGTAAATGAGTAACACTTGCATTAGGAAACATTTCTAACCAATCATTTGATCCAAGAACACGATCAATTCTGCTCTGAGAATCTGTTCTATGCCACATAAATTCAGGTCCATCAAACCCGAGATCATTTAGAACAGCAGCATCAACAAAATTAATGAACTCTCTATCCGGCCCAATATTCTCTCCCGTAGACCTTCTCTCATTCATCATCAGAGTAGCATTGAAATCACCACCAAGAGCCCAAGGCCCATGTATCCTATTACGCAACTCAAATAGATCTTGCCACAATTTTCGTCTTTGCATTAAAATCGGGCTAGCATAAATAAGAGTCAGTTCCCACGTTCTACGATCATTCCCACAGATTCTGATATGCATAAATTGAGAATGCTTCACTAATACCTCAACATTTCCCACCTTTTCAGACCACACACACCAAATCCCTCTCTTGAAACCTTCAGCATCAATAACTTAACACTATGTTCATGCATAAAGCTAACATTACGGAAATCGGAAAAAACACTTAATTTTTCACGGAATTCAATTCCGTTACTAATTTATTTTTCATATATAAATTTCAAAATGACACATGACATTCTTTAAAGAAGCCACTTGTCATGTCTGTAGGAGGACACCTCACAATGGACCCCCTTACCAGCGGGTATTAGTTTTGGCGGCCGCCAACTCATCACTGGCACACGTGTGTCACCACGTGTCGCCACTCTATAATTCCTCTTCGCCCCCCATTAGTTCAAACTAGCGTCCTCGTTCGTACGCACACAATGCCTTACTAATTGGGTTATGGAATTATTCCATGCAAAATTAGCCACGGGAAGGTCCATGACTAATTCTGTGGCAAATAAAATGACTCCATTTGACAAAAGTGGTAATTTTGCCCCATCTTAAAAAGTTTATGAGCATTTTTGCATCCAAATAAAGTTTATGGTGCTATATGCATATGGGAAAAAAGCTTATGAGTACTTTTACCCGTTAACCCTATCAAAAAATTAAAAAAAAATATTACATCCTATTGTAGTTGAAAATTAGAATATATATTTATTATAAATAGCTAATATGATTAATTTTTTATATGTAAAAAAAAGATCAAGTTACCACTATTTCTTCAGCCGTCCATCCACCTCAAAAGCCTATCCCCAATATGTGCCTCAGTGCCTCCCTTGCTGAATCTCACATTCTTACCTTTTCATCCCATGGTATGTTTTAACTTTTAACCGGTTAAAGTCGAATTTTTCAAGTCGAACAAATAATGGGATATAAAATAATGATTAATTAGGATTTTAGATATTTTAGATCTTTATTTGACATTATTAGATAATATTTTATTTTTAACTTTAACTTAATTAGTACAGTTCATGTGCAATGCACGGGTACAAATAGGTAGTTACTTGTGTAACATAAAAATATTTTGGAACTTAAAAAAATAATAGTTCTATATTGTTTAGATCCTAATTAAAATCCATTGGGAAAAAAGATCCTAATTAAAATTAGCTAGCAGGAAATATTTTGAAATAAAGATATGTCAAAATGTTGATGAAAAAATTATTTTGAATTGTGCTCAACATCATTTATATATACAAAGGAAATCGTTAACCCAATTATATGCAAATAATATAAATTCTTTCATTAATTTGCAGCTCTTAAAATTATTCAATTAATTATGTAGTTAGGAAAGAAAATTTAAAAATAGTTCTATATTATTTGGATATTAAAATATCTATTAGGAAATATTTTGAAAAAATAATTTGTCAAAATGATGTATAAACAAAGGAAAATCGTTAACCCAATACCAATATGCAAATTCTACAAATTGTTTCATTAATTTGAAGCTCATAAAATTAATCAATTAATTATGTAGTTAGGAAACAAAATTTGATATTACTAGGTTACATAAAGCATTCATTAAACTCAACCCGTTTGTTACAAATTGTATTTTTTGTGCTTCAAAAGTTTAGAAATTATTTTACTAAATGAGAAAAGGAACACGTGTCCCTTGTGATAACCGTGTGGTTTTCAATATTTTGTCATAAATTTTATTATTTATATCTTGGTGTGCTATTAATTTTAAGCAAGTACTTGCTTTTGCTCCCATATGATATGCTCGTTATAGGACTTGTGCAATTTTTCACTTTTTTATATTGGTTAAATTATTTAAATTTATTTTGAATTTTAGATGCAGAATTCGTATTTAACTTTTAATTTTCAATTTTATTATTTTTTGGGTTAAGGTGCAAAAATACACATGTGATTGTCCTCGAAGTGCACCCAACACCAAATATTTTTTTTAGGTGCAACAGTGACTATGTGGTTACAAAATAGGTGCAAAAATACCCTTTGACCGTTAGTTTGACTTTTTGACCTTGAAAGTGATGACGTGTACGATGACATGGATGCTAGAGTGACATTTTGGAAAAAAAACTTGTTGACTGGTAAAGCTTTGCAATTAATATTACCCACATTTCACTATTTTAGTACCACCTTCGCTGAAGTAGATTCAAATTTGAGTGCAGAGTGCTTAACTCACTCAGCAGAGCTGTTGCCCTAAAAAACATACTGATTGCTCAATTTTTTCCCAACCCTAGATTCCCAATATTATTAAATTAAAATCATTATAATACATATATTATATTACTAATTTTTATTAAATTATATGATTTATTAGGAAAATTTGATTTTCAGTAAGTTTTTTTTTCAGAATGTCACTCCAGCGTCCATGTCATCGTACACGTAATCACTTACAGGATAAAAAAGTCAAACTAATGGTCAAACAGTCAAACTAACGGTCAAAGGGTATTTTTGCACCTATTTTGTAACCACATAGTCACTGTTGCACCTAAAAAAAGCATTTGGTGTTGGATGCACTTCGAGGACAATCACATATGTATTTTTGCACCTTAACCCTTATGTTTTTACCACCATCTTAATTTCTTATGTGTTATTTAAATTTAAAAAAGCTTAATAAATTACCTAATAATTATTTCCATCCTTCATTGAAGAATTATTCTTATTTATTTTTTAGATATTTTGAATTTTGTAATTTATATTTTAAATTATTTTGGAGAAGGATGAAATGTTAATACATGCAGGAGAAACGCACTAAAATGAAGGAAAAAAGGTTGATGAATAACTTCTTGAATGTATGCCGACATTGATTTGGCTAAAGCTAAGAAATCGGGTTGAGCTCGTTTAGGTCCGAATCTTTTAAGGGTTGGACTTATGATTTAGAGGCTAAAAAGGGAAGCGGGCCTAAACGAGTCGACCCTTTTAGGCCTGTTTAATATTTTTTTAAAATAAATTAATAAATATAATATCATTATATCAAATTATCAATATGAGAGACACCTAAATACCTAAATAGAGTATTAATAACAGGCAAAAACTTATTAATTGATTTGATTTATTTTATTTTCTACAATGGTTTATTCATTTAAATTTTTTTTTAAAAAAAGGCTAATTTGGACATTAAATGATTATTTTAACTAAAAATTCATGAGTTTTAAAAATAATGTATCTCAATTTAAAGAAAAATAATAAATAAATTGTAAAACTTGAAAAATATTTTTTTTAATTAAAATCAGTTTAAGCCCGTTTAGGCCTAAACCCGTGAAGGGCTAGGCCTGTAGAGCCACGGGCTTAAAAAATATGGTACTTTTTAGGAAACGGGTTCAAACGGACTGACCCGTTTAGGCCCAAATTGGTGAAGGGCCGGCCCTAGCCCATATTCCCGACTCTAGATTTGGCCCACCTTTATGAGAATATATAGCATTAAGCTAATTCCAAGGCGACTATAAACTATCACGATTACATGCACAAATAAATACATAATATTAAACAAATAATTCAGAACAAAGTTATCCAAAATAAATCTTTTGAGAAGCTTTTTTAACCACCAGATTATTAACAAAACACTATCACAACAGAAAAAGATAGACTTTATCATGCATTAGTATCTCCAAAAAAATCAGACAGAAGAATCAAGATGCAGAACAAAGAAATTCATTGCCCTATGCAACCACAGGCTTGAAAAATATCTCTAGACATTCTTACATAACACAATAATTTTTAATTACATGTGCTATACAAGTGTGTTCTCACAAGATCCAAAGGATTTGTGGCAGAGGCAACAATTATGCCTACTAAGCCACCTCCTAAAAAGTGCAAAAGAATTTCGAAACTCACATAGCTCCTATGATATTCGCCCAAAGGTGAATATATATATTACCTGCAAAATGACAAAAGTAAGTTAAAATGAATGCTAAATAAATATGAGTAATAACTACGCAGCCGCATACAGATCACATAAAAAATGAGAAAGGTTACATTCATGTAGCGTCAGTAAGAATAAAAGATGACTGCAAAATAAGGAAGACAGTAAGCGATGACCACAAAATTGCCTTTCCAAAATGCTCTAAATAATTCTTCTTCATTGGCAATGTGTGAAGCCTCCTTCTATAGTATAGGCTTGCCCAATGTATCCACCCCTGAATGTAAACCTTGCACCTGATATTAAGACAAGTAGCAAATGTTCACCAACATTCAGTCATTCACCATGAACATATATAATTGATTGGTAAACCGGGCCTCTAGTGCCGACACGGTGGCAGAAATTTTGAAGAAAATTTCTGTCAAAAATGGAGGTCACACGAAAATGTTCACAAAGTATACTGACTTGGCTTGTTTGCTCCACATTCTTCTAGGCACTCAGAGACATTTGGAAGGACAGGTGGAGGCCAATTCACATCTTGATCGACACCCATGTCTATGTTAGGAGATAACAATGGTTCCATTAATTTTTCGTCATGGCTATGTGAGTGCTTTCATTTCACTTTTAGACTTCCTAACAGTTGAGTTGGTGATGTGAATATATCTTCAGGCTAATTCACTGGTGTGGCTAACCTATGAAATGTTTTCAACTTTAGGATACAATTATTTTGTGACTCAGAGTACTTAAATGTGAAGGATTGAAGACAATAAGAGATAGTGTACAAGCTTATATAAGCATTTTTCCATTCATCATGTATTGCTTTAGAATAGTGTAGTTCTTAAATTCGAAGGTTAGAATAGTGTATGGATATGTGTTTGTTTGCTGCTTCAGATTTATGTGGTCTAATTTGTTCACAAAAATTGTTTTCTGTGCGTGGTCTTATCAGCAAAAGTTCTCCAGCTGATTTTTTCTTATTCACCCTCACTGTCTTTTCTTATTCTCACGTTTTTGGGGCATATGAGCATCTTGCTTGTTGCATGAGATCTATGTTGATGAATATTGCAAGTCAATGAACACAGGTGATGACTGTTGATTTATCGCATCGCCCTTGACGCTCCGCTGCACAAGTTCTGTAAATCTTGATCTTATGCCTGGTTCTCTCCATTCCAGCTTCATGCAATTATCGAGCTACCTTTCTTTTTCTATGTGTAATCTTGATGTCATTCGTGGTGCGTTGGAACTCTTTACCTTTTCCTTAATATTATTAAATAAGGCATGGTTAGTTACTAGTGTTTGAGGTTCATATCAAGCAGAAGTTCTCTAATTTCTCTCACTTCCATTTTTTTACATTGGAATGTTTATTACCATGAGTGTGAGAAAAAATAGCAATCTTTCTTGTTTGTAAAGGAAGTTGGTTTTCCTGGCCCAAAAAAAAAAAAAGTTAAGGAAGTTGGTTTTATATGCATAGTTTCTTCAGTTACCAGTAGCATCACTTGGTGTTTTCGTAACTCAACTCTTCAAGCTGCTGTTCATACCTTGCACAATTACTTGTGAATTATAGCACTATCACTTGTCAATCAGCTTGTTTGGTTGGGCGTCCCAAATGGCACGATTGAACCCATTAAGTAGCGAATATGTTCAATATGGTATGTTTGTTTTAGTGATTTGTGGATTGGACTTTTGGGATATAAGTAACTTATTATAAAAGCTACAAATTATAGCTTATTTAAAAATCACAAGTTATAACTTATTTAAAAGCCACGGTCACCTCCTCGAGCTAAGCCCCGCACCTAATCTTTTGACACAAAACATGTATAGGACATCCCTCCCTCTCCTTCTGACACGTCACCCCTAAGTAACTTGCTCTTTCTCTCCATCTCTTAGCTGTCTTCCTCCTCTCCTCTAGTGACACAAGCTGAGTTCGTCATCTTTTTTGACGAAAAGCACGGGCCACAAAAAGAAAAACAAAAATCTAATTCAGTGACCTAGCGTTGATATGTGATTCAATTAGTTATGCAATATTAATTCTTTTAACTTCTTAAAATATTTTTCAGTTGTAACCAGTGTGTTATCAAACTGATTACAAATTTACTCTAAATATACTTTTTTTGCTCCAAGAATTACTTTATAATATTTTTATGTGTTTCTAGCCCTTTAAAATATTTTTTCAATTGTACCCAGTTTTAGGAGACTAACTACAATTTTATCTTTAATATCATTACTCATAAAAATCAGATTTTGAGTTGTTACTGAATAAACCCTCACACCCTTACTTGTTAATTACAAGTACAGCAGCATTGACCAAAAAAAAAATTTACAAGTGCAGCAGGGGAAGTTGTCAATATGTAGTGTCATAACTTATATGAGAGTGGATAATAGTAAACACAACAAAATAACTCGCTATTCAGCCGGGCTTATTATGCATCAAAATGATTGAAACCTCCTTTTTTTTTTACCAAAAAATGATTGGAAGGAGGAATTTTACGCATCTTTAGGTTTTATTGGATTAGCGGTGGGATAAGTGGCTTTTTTTCAATTTGATTTTTACAAACTTACGATAAGATAAAAGTTATATTTTAAATGTGATTCATATTTGAATTAACGGTTGACTTTTTTAAAAAAAAAACTGAAACTTATTTGAATGATTATCTGAAAAGCAAATTTAGATGAAAAATTACAGAAAATGATGTAAATCTTATTAAATAATACATATACATTATATATCTATATTGTGATAATTTTAAGAAAAAAATTATAATTATAATTAGAAAGAAATAAAATAGTTAATTATTATTGAAAAAAACTTGAAACTACTAAAATTTCCTTTTCCTCTCTTTCCTTTTGTTTTTATAACCCACTCCCTCTTTTACTTATTGTGATGTAATCACATTTTCTTTTTGTTTTTATACCCTCTATCTCCGCTTTTGCTTACGGTGATGCAATCGTATCAAAAGCCACTAAAGGCTTATTTGGATTAACGGTAGTGAAAATAATTTTTTTTATTTGACTTTTGAAAACTTAAATTGGGGAAGGAGTTAGATAGTGTAATATGATTTATGTTTGGATTAGCGGTGACAAAAATGACTTTTTTTCAAACTGAAACTTATTTGGATGATAATTTGAAAAGCATGTTTAGATGAAATACAACCAAAAAAGACATGAATCTTACTAAATAATACATATATATTATATGTATATAAGTCATTTTTAAATACTCAAAAAAAGATTTTTATCAAAAAAGTAGAGTAATTTTTATTTTTGTCTTTAATTAATTCTATAAATTTCTAAAATCAAACACTCCATCTTTTCCTTTTTCAACCAAAAGCATTTTTGAATATATATATATATATATATATATGCTGTTATATTTTTTTCATTCTAATATTGTTATCTAACGGTATAAATTGGGCCCATGGGGATAGCTCTTCCAAGTTCCGATTTTTCTGCATTCAGCCATTCAAACCTATACGCCTCAAACTATTTTTCATTATTGCTGGATCAAGCAGGGGAATCAGTTTAGTTTCCTTGCTCATTCAAAAGAATGAGCAGGGGGTGTGAACTGTTTAATAGAATCTGAATAGTTTAAATTTATTTTTTTAAATTTTTTGTTTTTCTTAAAAAATTTATTTTAATAGATACGGAATCTAAAATAAAAATAATATCTTAATCAACATTTTTTTAAAAAATTAATTTTTTTATTCAAAAATCACCTATTTTTTTTTAAAAAAAAAATCAAATATGGACCATCATCCAAATCTAAACGGTCTAAATCTAGACGAACTCTTAGGATAGGCACCGAAACGGGTCCATCAAGCAGGTAGTTAGGGGATCGAGCAGGTATTCCGTCATTACACCAATCTCCTCCTTCTCCACGTACTCGTATAAATACATCACTATCAAGCCGATAAATCACAATTCCAACTCATTCGTATCTCATCGTTGAAGAATAAGAGATGAAGCAAGGTAAGGTTGATCTGGTTTATAGAGAGAGAAGAGGGGGAGTGAGTGTGAGAGAGACTGTGACACCAAGACAATGCAACAACTGGAGACTGAGATATGAGGTCAGCCATGGTGGATGAGAAGGTAGAGATAAAGGCGATAAATTTGTGAGAAAGGGGAGAACAGAGGTTACAAATGTGAAGGACTGGTTGGGAAAAATTTAAATGGCATAATGCTTTTCCACCATGAAGGCCTATCCCGCTGTGAAAAGCAGCTGTTGGTTTTCTTTTTTTAAGCTGCTTTTCAACAAGAAGCCTATTAATCCAAACACCAACCCAAACATAGTATTTTACTCCCACAGCATTTTTTCTCCTTTGATTGCACGTTTTGCACCCCTACGGCATTCTTAAATAGACCCTAAGGCCTGTTTGGTACGTAGCACTGAATTTTGATGTATTGGGAATGAAAATGGGAATGGAAATAAAATTGGGACTAGGATTGGGATTGATGCTTTAAAAATATGTTTGGTACGAAGTAATAGTTAGAGAAAATAATTTTATTTATCTTATTTAATAAATAGCCACTAATTATGAAAAAACCAAAATACTCATGCCCTTCTCTGCTTCTCTTACAGTTTACAGGGTTTTATTGTATCGTCATGTGTTTCGACAATATGTTGCTCGGAATCTGTCACAATGGATCTAGTCCACGATTGAAAGTTGATGAGATTGGAACTTCATCTTCGAACAAATCCATTAAGCAAGAGGAAAGTGATGAATCAAATTATAGTTTCAAATTGCGAAAGTGCTGTTTCTGGAAGCGGTCATGTGCAGCACCAGATGTTTGATGAAGGTTTTTTTAGACTCGCTGAAGGAGATAGGGTTCATGATCTCATTCAGAGAAGATTCATTATGGGTTTGGGGACGCTTGGGGCAAACACGAAGGTCGTTGCAATTCATAGGAATGTGATTTCTTGTAAGCGGCGGTAAGGGCGACCGTAAAGGGCAACGATGGTTTGCTTGAGAGAGATTTATGTCGTTGGGGAGGGAAAAGAGAGAGAGAGAGAGTGATTACGTGAGAGAGATTGATTCTAGGTTAAAATCATGGTTATTTTTATCCAAAAAATATTTTAATTAAGGATATTTTTGTCTTTTTAATTTTGTAATCTCTGGATTGAAAACACAATACCAGGGGGAGGTGGCTTTGTAGCAATCTCACTTTCGTGGTACTCTCAAACCTTCGTTATCCATAATCCCTCACATCAAATAATATATTCTGACTTAATCACTAATACAATCTCAATCCCTACCCACAATACTTCATACCAAACATAGCTTAAAGGTGTGTTTGGTTTGGGAGCAAGGGGAGGTTTGTTAGAAGGGAGGGTATCTTTTGTTTTTGTTTTTTTTTGACAACGGGATCCTTTGTTCCTTTGTTTTTCATTGCCTTATACGAGTCTTAATTAGTTCATTTTTCTGAGAATCAAGGACCCATTGCTTGCAGCGAAATTAATAAATGGGCTTTGGTGGAGGCTTCAAAAGATCCCAAAGTAATATTTCTTTGACAATTTGATTTTCAATTTTTTCATTCTTTTTGTTTTAGGCTAAATGAGCCATTTGGGCCCTCACAACATATAGCAAAATCCCAGGTAAAAGATATGCTTAGGAAAAAAGAAGAAAAAGAATCATTTCATCTGTTTAGCATATCAAATTAAAACCTTTTTAAGGGTGAAAATCATTCATAATGAGAAAAACTTATAGATGCCTTGTTCTCGGTATTATGTTGTAATTTGACTATGAGATTATTCTTGTAACCTACTATTATAATATAGAAGAAAATATCACATTAATCCTATGTAATTATTAAATTAAACATGTAGGTTCCAAGCGACCATTATGTCTCTACTCAATCTTTAATACTCGTATTACATATACGAACAACTATTTTACGCCCCTGGATCGCAGGGGTGCTATAGTAGCAAACATTATAGCATATGTTTTCAATCAGGCCCCTTCAATTGAATTCTTGTTTTTGGCTACAACCCTTCAGTTGAATTTGATAAACCTCAGGCAGACATGTAGTTTTCACTAATTGCAGAGGGGACCTTCGGCCTAGCCTAGCTTATTTAGTAAATAGTTCAAACTCAGACTCAAGTTCATACTCAGGCCTACTGTTAGGCCTATTTATATAAATAGGTCAGACCTATTTTCATAAAGCCTAACCTACAAGCTTACAAACCTGGCCTATTAAACTTTTTTTTTAATTTATACTATTATATAAGTATATAATATCATATAAATAATTTATAAATGTACCAACATAACCTTAATTCTAAGTTTTACATCGTATCGTCATTACATTCAACATTTACTTTTGCATCAATCATTCAGCTCTATCTCTCTTCTCTTCGATCGCTTGAGATGGAAACGTTGACTCACTCCCTCTCCCCTAATTTGCGGAGTCCACTAAAGTAATAATGTAGGGGTCAACAGACGATTAGTTTTTCTTATTCCTATTTTCTCAGACAATTATTCTCTCTAGACAATATTTTCTTTTCCTTACTAAGCCCTAATATTATAATGATAACGGATGTTAGGCTTTTAATACATAATGTAGTATTGCAAATAAGCGTAAAATGTTATATATGCATTTGGAGGTATAGGCTTTAAAGTCTATTTAAATACCTACATTTTAAGTAGGCCTTTAAACTGGCTTCAAGCCTTGTCAGGCTTTTAAAAGGCCCTCAAGGATAAAAAAAAGCCTACATATAGGCTCAGACTTTGAATATCTGTTGCAGGCCTATAACTATTTAGGTAAAGCCTAGCCTAACCTAACATATGTCCACCCCTAGTCCCAATTGACTTGTTGACTGATAATGAGTAATAATCCATCCTAATGAAAAACTTCGATCTCCTAATACCAATAAGCTGAGAAATTCTTGTGTGAACTTGATTTGCCACATCATTTGTAGTCTAACCAGGTAAAATATATAGATATATATATATATATAATGAATCTTCCGCTAGTTTATTTTAGGGTTAAGGTACAAATTTGTTCAAGAAGTTTTTGCTGAGGAGCAATATTACCCCGAAAGTTTTTTAAAGTTTAATATTGCCCTGGAAGTATTAAAATTGAGCAATGCTATCATTCTTCATTAAAAAGTTAACTGTCAATGTCAATTTTTTAACGGTCAACGTTAGTTTTTTAACGGTATGGGGCAATATTGCTACGTTTTGAAACTTTCAGGATGACATTGAACCTTAAAAAACTTCCAAGGCAATATTACTCCTTAAAGAAAACTTCCAAGACAAATTTATATCTTAAACCTTTATTTTATAAATAATCTTTAAGTACTGTAAGTTTTCTCCCTTACATATGTGAATCACTTGATGATCAAATTTATCCCTAGATCACCTTATATTATACCAAAATAAAAAATTAATATAAAAAAATATAACCAACAATTACAAAAATTTTCCTAAACACTTGAAAATGTTAATCATTTTTAATTTCAAATTCATTAAAACCCAACACTCAAGAAGAATATAAGCCCAATAATAAGTCCTAAGCATCGCGTTGATGGGCCTAAAACCAGACCTCACTCAACTCCATGCAAAAATATAGATATCTAATAATAGTGGTTGAGTCTCATCGATTAATCCCTCACAACATAACAAACCAATGTTTAAATCTATGTTGGGAAATATGCCCATTCAATATTTCAAATATGATTGTCTTCAATAGTAATGATGCATGTGCCTAACAAATAAAAAATATAGATTCTATAGTGATTCCTTGACCACATATATCCCTCAACTGGATCAAAGACAAGCCTAAAAACTAAAGCTCAAAATATGACAATAATTGTAATATTAAAATAATTTGACAATTTTTTTTTGGATGAAATTGTATGAAATCCAAATCTTGACACTATATTCAAATATACATTATATTCCATACGTGCATTCAACACATACAAAACTTTTTTTAAAGTTTCCCTCTTGAGTAGTGCCAGAACACTGAAGCAGCTGTCAGATAGTTAATTACCACTAGTTCCTGCGTTAGAGCTTGAAGTTGAATGTGAAATTTCATTCTCCCTCTCAGCTAAAGTCCCCCACACAATGTAGTCTCGTTTTTATACATATCAAACCCCATATACATATATATACGCCATTTTTGTTGCTATTTCATCCCAAACACCATTATTATTGTTCTCCTCAGCTATTTCAAATTTGAGATCTCCAGTTCTGTCCACCCACCATACTGTTCTTGCTTTATGGTTCTTCTTCATATTCTTCAACAACCATTGGCTGATGAGGATAATGATCGGTTGTTATTAGTTCTTTTCCCAAGTGTCTCTTCACTACCTCCATTAATGCAATGTCTCTTGTTGCAACCCAAGATCTCTCTTTAGCCCACAGTTGATGCACTTGTTGATCGAATCTTATTGAATCTCTCATCCTCTCTTCTTCATTATACTCCCTTTCTTGCTCTCTTTGCTCAACCATACTCATCATCTTCTCCACCCAAGCCTCTTGACTCTCTATCAGCTTCTTCATGTGACACTCCACAATTTCTTCGACCTCAACTCTCAATCTCTTCCTCATTCCACTCTCTCTTTTTTGGTCCATCTCCACCTGTTTCTGCTTCATCGTCATATAGGTCATTGCTGACATGTCCTTGATGTCATCATTGTTGTTTTCAGACGAGGGTGTCTCAAACTGATGATCTGAAGATGAGTTGTTTGACAGACTAATGAGGCTCTTTGAGCAGTACCTATTGATATTGTTGTTGTGATGAAGAACTTTTTCACCATCTGATGTGAAGGTCATTAATGGAGGTTGGTAATAATTAGTAGAAGTAGTAGTAATATTGTTCGTTCTTGTTGTTGATGATGATTCTCCACATATTGCTTCAAGTTGACGAAAAAATCTATAGTGTTTACTATCTTGTCTACCTGATTTCCCTTCCTTCGTCTTCTTGTAATACTTGTACAAATTCTCAAACTTCTCTTTGCATTTTTTTCCACTTCTCTGGTACCCATATTCTTCACTCATTATCCTTAAAACACACATGGATATATTATATATATCACAAACCTATTTATATATACTTATAGAACACACATACACACACACAAACCAGCTAGAACAAGATCCCTATCCATCACTATAAAAATATAGTGTTTATAAAAAGTTATATGTATACCATTCATTGACTACAAACATTGCTATTGATTGCTCCTAAAAATTTGTAGAATTTACGAAGCTTGCATAGTTTTATGTATATTCTGACAACATTTCACATCAGCGTCATGACCTTATTAGAAAAACAAAGTACAACTTGAGGAAGAAAATGTCTACTTACGCATTAATATATATATATATATATATGCATGCATGAAGCGCTAATTAAAAATAAAAATAAAAACTTCATCATCATGTGCTTAAATATATGTAGTTGCAAATCCTAGTCTTTTTATCAGCTCATTTTTTTGTTAACCAAATTCCAATATATCCTTAACTAGCTAAGCATATTGTAGCCAGGTTTATACATAGAACTAGAAAACAAGGACAACCTTTCTTTTAAAGGGTGATAACTGATAATTAAGTTATTGCACCTACAATAGTCATTTCCTCACAGAAAACCAAGGCAAAATTGCGCTCATTGGATCATCAGTGGAGTTTCTTGGACAAAGCCAGCTAGACAATTCATAGCAAAATCAACTTAATTAGAATCACTTAGTTCGTTGCTAGCTAGGGCCTTCCATTTTCAGGCAAAAAAGAAAATTTCCAAAACCCTAAAAAAGAAATAGAGCAAAAGTTCATCATCAACCAATCCTCAGCAACAAAACAAATCGGCATAACGTAACTCAAGAAATTAAAGAGTATTAACCACACAACTTCTAGTGGCCTTTGTAGCTGGGTAGGAGGTTTTCAATTCTTGCACATTTAATTGATGTATTTTACGCAGAAAAAAAAGGCCAATAAAATATCTATAATTGAATATGTATATGTATGGAATATGTATGTATATTGATATATACCTAGAGATTTGATTCCATAAAGGGGCTTTGTAATTGGTCTCTCTGAACTTAGAATCAAGACTAGATCTGATCTCTAAGAGCAAAAGAGTCTCTTGTCTTGGCCATCTATTGTTGTTGGCCATGTCATCAAATCCAACCCATCCCTTTTCTAAAGCAGAAGCGGTAGTAATAGTAGGGTTTGAAGGAGCAAAGGCGGTAGTATCAAAGCCATGAGAGAAAACGATGTCGTTGTAGTTATTAGGTAGTAGTGGAGCAGCAGCACCAGAAGTATCACTACCACCACCCACACACGGTGGCTCTGGCAAATGATCATGGTGGGTTCTTCCTGCTATGAGTTGCTGGAAATCGAGAAGCCCATAAGGGTACAGATCGCCCATATGTGGGTGATGATCAAAGATTAAAAGAATACTGAAAGGGTACACTCAGAGAGATAGAGAGAGAGTCAAGATTTGGTTTTTGTGAACTGTGAAGGGCTTTTTACAAAGGAGACATGATCCGAGTTTACCGCTTGTATTGAAAGTTCGACACTTCCACTATAGTAATTCTCTCTCTCTCTCTCTCTCTCTCTCTCTCTCTGAGTTAGACAGAGGAAGAAAGGAGGATACATAAGGATGGAGCCAATGAGAGGGCGACAGATGGCGGAGTACTAGACGATGATGAAATCGCAGGGCACTATGCACGAGATTCCATCATTCTCATATCTCACATCACTTTACTTCTTCGGTGGCATCTTTTATTTGTTAAGTGGCACGTGGCTTGCCAATTAACGAGCTCCCCTCTCTTTCTTCGTCATGATTTTTAGGTTCACGTCATAACAAGTTATATTTAATGATTTTTGAGATCATAAAAAGAAAAATATAAGGTAACAAAATTCATATGAATTATTTCTCAACCAGCTGAATCGGACCAAAGCAGGTGATTCAAACAGGAGTGGCTTCTGTCCTATTCGCGCACTCCCTTTTTCCACCTTTACTCTCCTTTTCTCATATCCACGATTAGATAAAAATTTCAATGACCTAAATTTTACATCTTATAAAAATATTATTATAATTTTAATTTAAAATACATAAATAAATTTTAACTGCTAAAATTTATAGTGAAAAAGCTGAAAAGAAAATTTACTCTATAATAATAATATATTTTTTTCAGATCAATTTTTAATAATTTAAATTTATTTATGTATTTTTTAAGTAAAGCCAATAATGTTTTTATAAGACGTAAAACCTGGTTCATTGAAATTTTCATACAATAGTGAAAATGAGAAAAGGAGAGCAAAGAAGGGAAAAAGGAGAGTAAGGGAAAAGGAGAGAAGCCACTCCCAATTCAAACCATAGTTGGACTAGGAGCTAACCATACATTTGATCGGGTTTGGATTCTATTAGAATCATTTTTCTTATTTTCTTTTCAGAATCTGATCTCCACCCTTAGATTTAAAAAAATTTTAAAAAATAAATGGTATAAATTTAATATTTTATAAAACTATTATTTTAAACATGAATAAATAAACTTAAACTGTTAAATCATGATCTACACAATTCATAACTATAATACAAACAAAAGTAATAACAAAAATTAGTTTATAAAACACTATAATTATAGTTTTAGAACAAAGTTTTGAAAGCCGGATCGGATGGTCGGACCGATCTGACCATCACCCACTCTCTTTACCGGCTTGGTTCACATATTTGGGATGTCTGAAAGGTTGAGCTGCCCCAAACTGGCATTTGAGTTTAAAGCCGTTGTTAAGCCGAAACCCGGAGCACTTTCAAGAGAATCGGACAAATCTAAAAGTTTCTTCGAAAAAAATATCGTCCACTACCCCTCCCACTCCAGAATTGTAGAAGGAACAAAGATGAGGTGAAGAAGAGAAAGGGGGGATAATAGTGAAGATGGAGGAGGAGAACATAGAACAATGCTAAATAAACTATACCAACCACTTTCTTTTGTTACTTCTTTTCTCCCTAATTGCAAGTACTTTCATCTTCTATGCCGTTTGAGAGGTTTTGCTTATTTTCTTCAGAATCTGCTGGTTAATGAAAAAAATCTACAGAGAGTTGTATTTGACGGTGAGAGGGGGGTCTCAAAGATAGATGCACTACAAACTAAGCTTCTAATCACCTTAAGGAGGAAATAACATTTAAATTTCACCTACTTTTTCTTCTAGGAAAAAGAATAAGTTAGAAAGGACTTGATGTGAATAGATCAAACCCGTGAATTAATGAGAATATATATTATCCTACGACTTTTACACTGCTTATCAAACCATTGGCTCTATTATGTTAAAAAAAGAATTATCATATAGTAGAGAATTATTTAACTACATGTTAAAAGCTAACTGTATATATAAAGTAGAAAAGGATCAAAACACATCCAAATCTAACTTTAGTTACATACCCATAACTTGTTGATTGAGGTGATAAGTGGCATCACCCCATAAGAAGGAGAACACAAATTTAAATCCTAGGAAACGTAAACTTTGTGAGAGGCAAAAACATTTTATATTATAAACTTCGATAAAGATTAGTACCCTTAATCAAATAAAAACTCTTACTTTAGCTAAGTTATAACTAAGGTTCAGAAACCCGGACCGGTTATTAAACCAGTCGGGGTACTAGTCAAGGGTCAATGGGTCAGATTAGAGTCAAATCGGGGCTAAATCGGTGAAAAAGTGAAGATTTCAAGGTTATTTATATGAATTTCTGAATAAATATTAAAAAAATCAAAAAAACCAGTTGAATAGGCCAAAAACCGATCAAACTAAGGTTAACACCTGACCAGACTGATCAGACCAACGGTTGGCTGGTTTTCGGCTCAAACCGACCAATTCGGTTTGGTTTTCAAAACATTGATTATAACAAATATATTATCACTCCCTCTCACCACTGCTTTTCTCTTTTATCAATACTTTAACCCTCCTGTCTGATTTTTAAAATATTGGTTATAACAAATATATTATCACTCCCTCTCACCCATGCTTTTCTCTTTTACCAATTCTTTAACCCTGCCCAAGCTGCCACTAGTTACTCATTTTCACCGATGCTTTTCACTTTTATCATAATGCTATCACCATCCTTATGTAAAATCATCTTTTCGATTTCAAAAGGCTCACTACTTCTTTTCTTTTTTTTTAATATCATAAACACCTAACTACTTTCTCTTAAAACTAAAGCTAGCATAATCGAAATCATAAGCACTCCCCTTATTCTTCATAAATGTATTTTTATGTATATTATTATTATTGTCAAATTATAAAACTTGATCATTTTTGTGTTGGTATGAAAATTTTAATTCATGCTTTTTTCTTCTCTTTCACATTTATATAGTATTCATTTATTGACATTAAAATCTACAAACTTATCACACTAAAACTTAATTTTTAAATTATTCTTTCTATTTTACTTTTTTTACCAATTTTGTAAGAATTTTAATACCTAATTATAATAATATAAATTTATTACCCATACTAGTCTGGACCACGGTCCGATTGTGGTTTGACCACTGAATTTTGAACTAATGTTTTGACGGATTAAACATCCAATCAAACATTTGGTATTAACAATACAACTCCATCTCAACTTGGTATATATAGATGCATAGAAAATGTGATAAGATAGTTATGATTTTAAAATAATCAAAATCAATAACAACATCAATTATCAATTAATATTAAGATCAATACATAACAAAAATTACCGCAAGCCATATTATTTATAGCTTATGAATAATGTGATTTTTTTGCTCGATTTATGAATAATGTGATTAATGAATTATATTTGTGAGAAATTAGGCGTTCCTACAGTACAACCATTTATTTTTGAATACCACCCACACTAACCAGATCAAAGTAACTGACATGATTATGATCGCATCACAAATACCCCACATGTAGCAAAAAGATGGGGTTATAATGCAGAGGAAGAGTAATCAGTTTCTCAAAATGTGTTCGTCAGGTACACAATTGTACTACTCCTCATGCCTATATACAGTGTTCCACATATTCCTTCCTCAAAAGAAGACGTGTGGGCCTAATGAACATACTCCGGTCCTAATTATAGGACAATATTTAAGAGTTGATATTGGTCCTAATTATAGAATAAAGTTTTAATTTTTATCAATTTTTTTCCAAAATACCCTCCATTGATACTTTCTCAATAATAATGAAACACAATAACAATTTTATAATACATCTATGTATTCTATAAAATGAGTAATACTTGCAACTCATTAATGTCACATACAGCTCAATTCTACTGTTTCCTTTTTTTTTTTAATAAAATAATTTTGAAACCCTGAGAAACTTTAAGTTAACGCCTTTTGATAGTCTTTTAAAATAGAGAGTAATATACATTATTTGTGGTTTTTTTTGGCTCTCAGGCGCACTATCTAGAGAAATTAATTCTCAATCTTTGTAATGAATGGATTAAATCTGACTTTGTTAATCAAACAAAGAGTTCTGAGGTCCTTAACTATAATTTCCTCAGATACAAGAAGTGCTCCAATTAATACTCCAAAGTTAGGGCATTTTTGGAAAGTAAATAAGATTAACTAATTTAACTACTATTCTTAATTTCTCCAAAGTTAGGTAAATATGCCCTATAATTAGGACCGGAGGGAGTAACATTTATCTACTCAAACTTCTATTATTTATATTTTGAATTCAATGCTATTGGGTTTGTGCCTAATCCATTAGGGTGGATCATACTCTTTTCCAACATGTATCTTCAATAACATGGATTACAGCAAGTTGTTGGTTAAAATGATAAGCGGCCTCACCCTCATAAGGAATGTAACACATCTTCGAATCCCAGGAAGCTCATTTGTTAGGAGAGACGAAAATATTTTGTGCTCTAAACCTCAAGAGGGAAAACCTTGATTTCTAAAAAAAAAAACACGGATTTTTATATTTATCATGCTTAATATTTTTATAAATAGAATAATTATATGATAAATTGTTGATCAACCGCCACCTTGTAGAAAACAAATAGGGATTTAACTTTAAATAATTTCAATTGACCAACTTTTTACAAAACATAATTACAATATCTTTTATACAAAAGAGAATTTGAAGACAAAAGTTGAAACAAGCAACAAACACTATCATGGTGTTCGTTAAATATCTCTTGAAAATTATAGTTCTACATTATTGGTTATAGGATGCTCTTTTTTGATAAACCAACTTACGTCTTATTAAAAGACATGGGTAGCTATCAAACAAAAGACAATGTTTTATGAGAAAGTTAGTTTGGAATATGCATTAGTTGTATACTATTAATAAATAAAATATGAAATTTTTAGGTAAATATATGTCAAAGAAAGAATTTTAAACCTGAAATTTACTACAAAGATTCAGCTTTTTTTGATACTAGGAGATCATTATAGAGTTTCACATAAGCAATTTAATTATTAAAAAGTTTTACAACAAATGAGTAACATACAATGACAAATTAAAATCCAATGCAAGTAAATGATAACATGTTGTGAGACATTTTAATGATTAAATTGCTTGTATAATATTATACTGTATATCTCCCTTTAATATCAACTGACCATGCTTTGTAAATATAGTTCAAGAATTATGGTGTAGTTTAATTGTAAAGAAAATAAGATGGTATAAGATAATATGAGCACAATATTTAATTAAATGAACATGTGAATTTCCATATAGTAGTATATTTAGATATAATTTCAATCAAAATGATATATCAAAAATACTCCCTCCGGTTTTAAATATAGGATAAAGTTTATAGTGCAAATTGCACTACAAACTTTGTCACTATAAACTTTATCCTATATTTAAGATTGGAGGTAGTATCATTTTACAAGATAGATTATTTATCTTTCGTACGTGGATGGATTTTCTTGATGATTATTTTCCATATATAAGGGGGGGGGGAAAAGTTCATTTTAAAAATATTTTATGTTATATATAAATAACATAATTATATTAATCCAGTTAGGTCTATACAAGTTTTTAACAAAATTATATTAATTTTTTTTAATATAACTAACGATGCATTATATTAATTTTCTAATTATTAAAGATCTATATTGATAGAAGGAAAAAATCCCTGATAAGAAGTTATGGTTATTTCTTATAATTTTTAAATTAGGCTGAATAATGACATAAATTTAAAAGAAGCTGTGAACGGTGCAGTTTGCTACATGGGAATTGGGGAGAAGGACACTCCCATTGTCCTCTTTCTTATTATTTTCTCATCATCTTATCTCCATCCTTAGATCATAAAATGGATGGTTTATATTTAATATTTTATAAAATTATTATTATTATATTTT
The DNA here is from genome assembly GCA_963210345.1 of Inga oerstediana. Lineage (NCBI taxonomy): Eukaryota > Viridiplantae > Streptophyta > Magnoliopsida > Fabales > Fabaceae > Inga > Inga oerstediana. The sequence goes on from OY723408.1 coordinate 65,612,212, forward strand.
ATAGATTAAAATTTATTTATTTTTTATGATTGCAATTATGAAGGGTATAAATCAGATTTTAAGAGTTTAAATTTATTTTTTTATATTTACAGAACTATTTTTATAAAAGATTGAGTGCCCATTTGAATTAGCAGTAGAGAAGTAACTTTTTCTTCCATTTGACTTTTGGAAAGGTAGGATTAAAAGTGAAAATGTAAATGTGATTTGTGTTTAGATTAGCGGTGGCAGAAGTGACTTTTTTTTGTAACCTTGAACCTGTTTGGATTAGAGTTTGAAAAGCCTGTTTAGATGCAAAATGACTGAAAAAGGCATAGATGCTATTGAATATTGCATACATATGATTCCTTTCATAACCCGGGTTATGTTTAGTCAAACTTATTAGTTTGACTAATAAATTAACATATAATCTAAAGATACATAACATATGATATGATTAAGTAGCCTATTTAACTTCCTTAATTTCTCCAAAAAGAGTCAACTTTGTTTTATAATTAAGACCAGAGGTAGTATGATTTTTGCAAGTGTGTCTGTGTCCTTTTAAATTATTGTTCGTAAGAAAATTACTTACTTCCCAGCTCTGTATATATATATACTTGAAGTGAGAAAACATAAACAAAATTTGATTAAAAGAACTTAAATTATTATTTAAAAAAATATACACCAAACAGTGCAATGGAGGGTCCGCCCTCTATTTTAAACCTACGGCAGTGAGAAAAGCTACACGAATGAGCTTCAAAAAAAACTAAGGCAGTGAGAAAAGCATAGTGAAGTTTCACGCTTTTCCAAACGGTGCTTCAATGGCTAATGCACTTTTTTAAAGCTTAATGTGCGGTGAGGCATTTGCACCGCTTTGCCAAACAGACCCTGAATCTAAGTCATATATTGTTTTAATCTAATGGTGAATATGAGATGATGAGAAGAAAATGAGACAGAGGATAATGAGAGAAACCCTACCCAGAAATTGGATATAGTGGGCTGACAGCTGTGTTTGGAATCATGTAGGCTTCATTAGAGGGTTAAGGGGCAAATTTACCAATAAATTTTTAAGGAATGAGTGTCTGATACAATTATATTTTAAAGGGGGTAAAAATACACACAAAGAATTAAAAATGGAGCATCCAGTACAAAACCGTTAAATTTGACCTAACACTATTAAGGGTTTTATTCTCTTATAATTTAACATCGTTAGATCAAATTTAACCGTTTTGTTCTGGATAATCCACTTTTAATTTTTTATGTGTATTTTTACTTCCTTAAAAATATAATTGTGGCAGACGTTCCTTTCTTAAAATTTTATTGATAAATTTATTCTTTAACCCTTGATTAAAAAGTTCTAACTTTTTGGTTCAAAAGAGAGTTTGTCATAAATTTCCGTTTGGAATGACGTTAAAAAATAAGCGCCAAGACTAAAAAGCCACGTTGAGAGTAAAGCACATTTTCATTGCTTCTGCTGTGCGACACGTGGAGTTACCACTTACCAGCATTTGATGCTTTGACAACTGTGACCTACAGTACCCAACAACTTCAACCATAGGGGAACTGCAGGCAAAAGCAAGTCTCCTGGAGAATTATTATTATCATTATATATTCTTAAATATAAGGTAAAGTTGATTTTTTAGGGATATTAAAAAAATTAAATAATTTACTTAATCATATCATATGCTATGTATCTTTAGATTATTTATCATTTTATTAATAAAATTAATTAATTTAAATAAAAAAATATAAATATAAATATTCTAAAATAATTTAATTAATTTGCTTGATCTCTAAAAAAAATCAATTTTATCTTATATTTAAGACTAAAAAAATATTTTTTTTTTTCTCAATTAACCGGCAAGCAAACAGCTTGAAATATTACGCAACAGAGTCACAAACTCAACCATACGGCTCTCAATCCTATCTATGTCCAAACCTATATTGACAGGTCGGGGTTGGTTCCTGTAATGGACCTGGCTTTCCTCCGCTGTCAGGTCCCGTCCGCTGCCCTCCTTTTCTCAAAACTACACCGTTTTGGTGTAGTTTTGAGATAAGGATGGGGTTAAATTTTTTTTTTTCTGAAAAAAATGGTATTGATGTATTTTTTTTAGATGTATCTAGTATCTTAAAATATTTTTTAAGTAGCATGCAGTATCCTAAAATAATTTTTAGTGTTTTAACAGCTTAAAATATTTTTTCAGATGTACCCAGTGTGTTAGCAGAATGATTGAAATTTTACCTTTAACGTATTTTTTCAGCTCCAAAAATTACTTTAAAGTGTTAGGTGCTACTAGAAAAATATTTTAGAGTGGGTGGAAATCAATAAATCAATATCCTAAGTTTTGGGTGCTTGTTCCTACCAAGAAAAATACATTAACGGTAAAATTATAATTAGTCTCCTAAGACACTAGGTACAACTTAAAAAAATATTTTAAAGGGTTAAAAGCACAAAAAAAATATTTTAAAGTAATTTTTGCATCTGAAAAAATACATTAAGGATAAAATTGTAATTAGTCTGCTAACACATTGGGTACATCTAAAAAAATATTTTAAGCTGTTAAAATACTAAAAATTATTTTAGGATACTGCATGCTACTTAAAAAATATTTTAAGATACTAGATACATCTAAAAAAAATACATCAATACCATTTTTTTCAGAAAAAAAAAATTCAACCCCATCCTTATCTCAAAACTACACCAAAACGGTGTAGTTTTGAGAAAAGGAGGGCAGCGGAGGGGACCTGGCAGCGGAGGAAAGCCAGGTCCGTAATAACATGCCTATACAGTTACTGTGTGCTTCTCTAGCTAGTACATCAACGCAACCTGATACAATTCGTGACTAATATCTAAGTTCAATTTCACAGTTAGAGTAAATCATATTCCTAATCTCCGCTATCTCAGGCTTGAGTGGGTGATTAGAACCACAGTCAAACATAATCAACTGGTATGCTTCCATAAGTTTTCAGTTTACCAAAATCTATCCAAACATAAATTATGCCACTTTAACTGATTTTTATTTCTTTCCCAACTTTAATCCAACAAGCCGGATAAAGCAGTTGGAGTCAGTGCTTATGACTCTAAAATAAGGTAATTAAATCCGGACCGGCCATTGAACTGGTTGAGATATTAGGTCAATGGTCAGTAAGTCAAACTGAAGTCAAACCAGAACTAACCTAATATCAAACCGGTGAGAAATTAAAAATTTAAGGGTTATTAATATGAAATTCTAAAAAAAAATTAAAAAAAATCAATTTTTTTTAAAAGATACAGAACCTGGTTGACGACCGGACCGGACTGGTTTACTGGCCGGTTAGCCAATTTTCTGTCTGGACCGGCCAGTCTGATCTGGGTTTTAGAACATGGCTCTAAAACAGGTGCTATGCTTATATTGTTAATACTTTCTTCGTCTCTAAATATAAGTTTTAAATTTTAGAATAGATCCGTCCCTAAACGTAAATTACATTTTCCGTTTGTCAAAACCTTTATTGCACTTTTTCTAACTTGTACTGCTGATTATTACGTCAATTACTGAGCAAGCAAGTGTTTCTTTAAGTGGGAATTCGACAAGTCACAACGCCCAAGGCCGCTATGTTTCTGAGAATATACCACCCTTGATACTGCCTCATGTGCTTAATTATATTCTACCAAATGTTTTGAAATCCGAACTGATCCGATTCAGTAATTTAATACTAATAAGCCTAAAATATTCAATTTCTCACCGATTTGGCTCCAGGTTAGCTTCGGTTTAACCCAGTACATTGATTGATATTGTGACCGATCCAGATTTCAGAACCTTGACTCTACTTCATAAACTTTGCTCTAAGAGGATATGATGATAATGATGATGATGAAAGAAGGAAAAAGAAAGATAAATTACATAAGGGTTAAGGTGTAAATTCAGCAACAAAGTTTTATCCCAGGGGCGTTTTGCATAAATAACTTTTAAAAGAGGCAAAAATAAAAATGAACAATTAAAAATGATGTAAATTTAACAAAACCGTTAAATTTAACCTAACACTATTAGAGGTTTTCTTCTCTAATAATTTAAAATATAATGACATCAATATCTTTATATCTTAGGCCATTACCAAGTAAACTTCATATTAACACCATCAAAATATTTTGAAATATATTTTTTTTCATATTTTTCTATTTTAAAATCAAATAGTTTGGCCAAAATATTTTTTATTTTCCTATTAAAAATCAAAATGAGTAATCTTATCCGGCACCATCAATGAAACATAAAAATCATTCTCTATTTTCTAACGAAAACTTTCATTACGTTATCATGCTTTTTTCTAACAAAATAGTAAGTACCATATTTTGCTCTCAGGACATAGGTATCTCTATAAATGAAAAATGAGTATCAAGTCCCATAACGATTTGGTGCAAGTTCGCTGTTGGAATATCCGGTCACAGACAATTTGGTTTGAACACTTTCTAATTAGTAAGAAACAAATAATAGGAGACAATTTTATTGAAATTACAAAACCTCCGAAGAACAATTAAAAGAACCAAAAATTACAACTTCACATTATATGATTTCTTGCAACATTTTAACGAGAACAGTGACATTATAATTTTCTATAACTTTTCAACTATGAAAGTGAGAAAAAACAGTAGTCATTAATCATAGCTCTCCTCACTTAAAACATTTGTATAGACCCATTTAAGCAGCCTAGAACCTAATGACACGAACAAAACAAACGCCATGAATATCAATTTGCGCTCTTAAAATCTGTTGCTTCACTAACTTCCTCACGCTTGCAGTACCAACAGGCATCACGATCCACAATTGTTCCCAAGCCAAAAGATCCTTAACTCATTATTCTTTCAGTCAGTATGGATTGCTTCTTTGGTTCGGACGTTTAGCATCTGAAGCTGCAAACAATATTCTTTCATTTAAAAGCCACAAGTGCCTTGCATTCATCAGAAAGTCAATAATCTGATCTGGGAGCTGTAAAAGATGAAAGAAGACCAGCAGCCTGGGCAGGTAGAATATCGCCAAATGACATAGCACTTGTTGATTTATCCTTGAAGATGCCAACTTGTCCATCGGTCAGTATGGATCCCAATTTCAAAGTACTCTCCCCAAACCTACTTCCAACCTAGAAGAAACATTTAAAAAAAAAAATAACCACCTTAAAAATTATGCCAAGCTGCCAGCATAATTCTAAATCAAGCTTATATACTAGAAGTGCAACATCTGCATGATGGTGAATGCAAGTCTATGATCATAAAAGTCAATCATTAATGAGTGTCATTCATAATATGTGTAGTTACTTTCAAGATTCCCACTTGCACCTTTTATGGCACAAAGGACCAATAATTTGATAAAAGTCTATCAAATCTAAAACTTTTGCTGGACGGAGCAGGAATCAAGGAGATTTTCAGCAATGTGAAGCTCCACTGAGCTTATGAATTGTCAACAATTTTTTACTATTTTTAATCATCTTCCCTTAATTTAAGAACTTATCTACCAGCTCTTAAAACGCATTAACCTTGTTGATATATTAAACACTATTTACATATATTCATCCTAAGGCAACAATTTGAAACCTTAATTTTAAAAAGAGAAGAAAAACAAGATGACACAGGATTGTGTTGACTTTTTACTGTATGGTAAATTTTTAATTTGGACCTTAAAGAATACAGTTCCTAAAGTCCATATGGTGTAAGTTCAGAAATTTCCAGAAACATATTGTTTGTCTTCATATAAATATGACTTAATAAGGAAGTAAAATTCTAATATATATAACCATGCATCATTGAATGATGAATCCATCAGCAACTGTGGCTCCCTAAAACAGTAATATAGTAAAGGCATACATAGAAAGAAATCCAGCACCTATGCTTTTAATTTCTTAGAAAAAGCATATATGAAACCATGTATCAGGCCACAATGACAATTAGTATCATGAGAAAATTTGGATAAGGACATACTTGCATGAATGACTTCAGAAATGGAGCTGCTACTCCGAGACTTGAGTTGTCATCCAAATTCATCTTCTGAGAAAGCTCAGCATTTGTAAGAGAGTGCCAGGAACTTCTCGCAGAGTGTTCGTTTGAAGATGGAGCAGATGTCTTCTTTTTCCCCCTAGAGGACAATGCTGGAGCACTGGAATTACCAAGACATCAGTTTACGAGTAAGAATTCACATTTTGGAACAGGTTCATTGGCAAAAGAGAAGGTACTGAATGAATTTGGTACAACAAGCCTTATCCCACTAGGTGGGGTCATTTATAGCCAGTCTCAAGCCCAAGTAAAAAAAGAGGGTTGTGTCAGGCCCTTAACAACCAATATAAAACTTTGTTGAATCTTTATGGCATGGATCAATGAATTGGGTACATTCTAAATAAATGAGAGGAATCCAAATGGCTATGCATTAGGAGATGACTGACAAAAAGAAAAGAAGTAAAAAATTCATACTTACCTGATGGGAAGGTATTTGAACCGAGGTACTGTAGAACACCTCAGAATATTAGACTCTGAATTAGTAGGCAGTTTCTGAACAGTATCCGTGTACATTCGGTTGAGTTGCACAAAAAATCCAAAGAGGACAGCATGACGTAGGTATGACTGTTTCCCATTCTCCCAAAGATATGGCTCAAACCTTTGAACAGATTATATTACATAAAATCATTACCAGATCAATAGAAAGAAGCATTGAAATATTCACCACAAAAAGATCCTTGAGAAGACGGTGAAGAAATTTCTAGAATGTCAAAATATCTAATTGGCAGCTCATACCACACAAGTACCTAGCACTAAATTAACCTGTGCAAAAATAATCCTCGTCACAAATTTTCAAAGGCCACAAACAATTATTTTGACTGCACAATCCCAGATAAAAAATCATGTGCTGAGATCAACAACCAGCCTGGAGGCAGTTAAAATGATTGGTACACTTCTTTTGTTCCAAACAATTTTATAAATTTATCCTTTTTTATCTATTTCACCTCAGAGCTCTGAGATTTGAAAGTAAATTTCACTTTTTCCCTACTTTAATTTAAATGATTTCACTTATTCTTGCTTGCAAGTTTAACTTGTTGCACAAGGCCTCCGTTTATAGTCTGCACCCCCTGGCTGCATTTCAAGGCGTTATTATCTAGGGGACATGGAAATCAAAACTTAAATGGAAGAACAAAACTTACGTGAGCCAGTCTATTGGGTCCAGTCTCTGAGAAAGATGTTTTAACAACTGATCACAACGTTCTCTAATAACTGAGGTCATCACTCTTTGATCCTGCTTCCTTCTGACAGGTAACCTTGACTTCTGGTTGCCAGATAATTCACCAATTGAACTCGAATCACCCCCAGAGAGAACATCAGTGGCAAATTTGACATCTAACAGAACCTGCAAGACTCCTTTTTCTGACAATCCAAGACCACTAGTCTCTTTGGTGAAAAGAAAGTCCTCAAAGATTCCAATAATCTGCATAATAAAGTATAGTCAGTGAGGATGTACATGCACATGAGAACACAGACATACACAGTGATTAGGACCAACTTAGTCTCATTATTGTTTTCATCAAAGTAAAGTTTCACTGCAGGGAAAAAATCCTATAAATAGATATTTGGGTAACACCAAAGAATCCCAGATAAAGTTACAAAAAACAAGAATCATTTTATAACACTCTCGATTTGGGTAACTCCAAAGAAACCAGATAATCAGTATTAGAATTTAGAAAATAAGAAAAAAAGACAATTCAGCAGCTTGAGATCAAGTTGACTGAAACTTCCATAAAAAATTGTACCTTTTCCAACAGTCCAGATGCCAGCTTTTGCAAAATCTTCTTGTCAAGTACATGACCCCCAACTCGATGAACTTCTTCACAAGCTCGAAATAGAAATGAGATTATATATAGAGAAGGCATTGATGGAAGAGATATTCTCATCTCTGATTCGTTTTCATTAGAATGCTCTTGCTTGACAATTATATTCTCCCATCCCTGTGCAGGCAGACAAAAGACAAGGCAACTTCTAGATTAAGGACCAGAAGATTTTGATTGGCACATCACTAACAGTAGGTAAACAACTAACAGCCACTGCCATCCCAAACATAGCTTTTCTTGAAAAAAAGCACGGCGGAATTGGCTTTTGGAAAAATGGGGTGTTTGGATTGGCGTTTTGGCAACTGGGCTTTTTTTCCAAAAGCAGCTTTTGAGAAGAAGCTCAAAAGCTTAACTTTTCCAAAAAAAACCACTTCTGCCACCGTCAATCCAAACACAAATTACATTTATAATCTGACTTTTATCCTATCTGACTTTTATAAAAGTAAGATTAAAAAGAAGTAATTTCTGCCACCGCTAACCCAAACGGGCCCTAAGAAAATCATTCATGATAATAATATTAATAACAGAGAAATTATTTCATGCCAATTAAGACGTAACACACCAAACACCTCAAGCAAGGAAACGTGAGATGTGTGACATGCTTTTAAGCTATAATGCCTTGTTGCATATGACTGGTAGGAAAGGAACACCATTTAGAGAGAATAACCATTGATAGTTGAGAAAGGAAATCATGCTGACAAGATCAACATCACTTATGCTTTGTGTAACCTCCAAGTGCATCAAGAATAAGGGTAGAATGTGAAATTAAATATTCAACCCAAAACCTATGTATTTAAGTTGCAAAGCAAAGGATCTTGTAAGCAATTACAACTAACAAGTTTTCAATGCACTTTAGTGACAGATCAAATTTCCAAAACCCACAACATCTGCATACATATACTGCAAAAGAAAATGTAAAAGGTCATCACAGTTATATAAGGGTCAAGTGAAATAGATAGAACTTAGAAGTTAGCAGTAAGCTATTAACCTAGTTAGTTAAAATAGTTAAGGCCACTGTCAGCTATAAATAGGAACTGTAGAGAGCATCATCTCTCCCTCTCTCTTCACAAGCGATTATTGTTCTAATATCATAGCCCAACTCTGGCCAAGATGGCACCAGAGACATGATCCCATTCTCTAGAGTGCTCCGATAAAGGCTAGAAAGCAAAACATGAAACAAAATGGGGGAGCTATGGCAATCAATCTCAATATCTCATGGATGGACTCAGCAAATGGGCCAATACCTAGCAGCAAAGATTGCTTGGACTATAACAAATGGGCAAGACCTGGCAGCAAAGTTGGCTCAACTATTGACGGTGAACATCCGCAAAACAAATGAGCTTGGAATCTTGAGATGTTCACCATCAACTTGTCTGTTTGTTTAGACTACAGCAAATGGGCAAGACCAGACCTTCAACTTGTCGGTCCAATTTGAAACAAAGCCCCAACTCTCATCTTAGATAACCTCTTAGAACTATTTTCACTTCTATTTGAAGATGTTTGAGTAGTACAAATTTTTTCACTCTTTTCATTCTTTTCTCCCCTTACTATTTAGGCTCTTTCCTTCACAATTAATTCCACTTCCATTGCATTGGTTCCTAGACCTTTCTATTGGAACAGAAAACTCTCTGAAATCAGTTCTCATTTCACTCCATTGTGGAGGTGTCACAGCTTTGAAGCTGATAGCAACCTAAGTGTCCCTAATCTTATTCAACACCATATTTCTTCCCCATACTTGTCAAAAAGACATATCCTCTAAAAGCTTACAGGCATAATAGAGTGTTGCAAATACAAGATAACCATAAGGTCAAACACTCTTGAATTACAAAATAAAATTGCGAGAACCCAAGAAAATGAACAGGAAAGGTCAGAAAACGGTACTTACTCTCCAGGGAGTACTCAAAGATAAGGCATCATCTTGTTTAAGACCCTGTGAGACAATAGCTGAAAGCTCATCACATAGCCATGATATCCACAAGCTGTAGGTTCTAATGCCAAGATCTCCCATAACCCTGCTCAGTTCTTCCAAGTGTGGGGTTGCACTTTCTCTTGTCCCAAACAAAGCAGCTGCAGCAAGAGAATATTGCCTTTTAGTGCCAGAGAGTGCGTGTCTTCCTGGTGTATCACAGGCAGGAGAATCAGTTCCAAACTTAGATTGCTTCATCACAGATGGCATTTTTCCCAGAGCAGATGTAGTATCATTCGCCCATGATCTAGGAGATCCAAGTATCAGGGGCACATGTTTAGAGTGGCTTTGCAAAGCAAACAATAGTCGACCAATGAAAAGAGATCTTTCAATGGTAACAGTTGCAGGAACATCTTTGTCGTCTCTCTCCATTATGGCATAAAGTTTATCTAGCTCACTTTTCAATGCCATCAATATAGCAGATATGCTTTCATAACACTTAGTTTGCAGATAGGGCGCTAGATCCTTCAATCTTTGAGATGCCTTTGGAGATTCTAAGAAACTCAACATATCCTCAAGAATGCTCCGACAAGACATATCAACTAATTCTCTTATTTGACTAACTTCTGGGCCAAAATAGGCATTTAAACATGTTTGAAACTCATTCTCTTCATGTTGGACTTTAAATACACCCTTTCCAGCATTTGATTCTAGAAACCAAACTCCACCAATTGTTGATGGTCTGTTCAAGTACCCCTGAACATCATTCTGCTTGGCAGAAGGGTCCCCGACTGCATTTATCAAGTTAAACAAGTCAACAGTGCCAGTGAGTTCCCTAAATCGCAGGTCAATGATCACCTTCATCCTACCAAGAAAAGCATCCTCAAAAATCTCATCCCAAAGATCCGAATCATCTTCCAAAACGAGTTCTCGTATCCTACTCCAAGGTAACTCAATCTCAGACCCAAAAACAGTCTTGAGCCATTCCATACTACCTTCCAGCACTTGCTTGCTTTCCACAGTCTCCCTTATTGATTTCTCAGCCAAAGCTAGTTCGTGGCCACTCCCAATGGCATCAATTAAATATCTTCCATTTATCTTGTTTACCATCTCTTTAGCGCATTCCCTTAACCAAGTTTTACAAGTACTAGCAATGTAGTCTTTATCAAGCATTATCATAATAGACTCCAGTTTATCTCGAAACAATTTCCAGAGCTTCACCTCCTCATCAGGATTGGAAATTCCACCAAACAAATAAGATGCAGGAGGCGAGCCCAGAATGACTTTGTAAAAAAGAGGCATATCATTCATCACTTGCAAAAACAACTCACCCACCTGGCCAACACTGACCTGAATTATGCCCAACACATCACAGAAGACAGAAACTACAACAAAGGAAGCGGAAGCAGCAGCATCACAGTCAACCAATATACGAGAGACCCATGACTTCCTCGATTCCAGAAACAAATCCAATACCTGTTTTGGCTCAAGTTCATCTATAACGGCCACAGCAGCCAATGCATCCGCGTAAGCCCCAATGGTGAGGCCCCGATCCAGCAGCCTATCCCGACTCCTCTGAGAGATCTGGGTCCTGAAACTCTCAACGATTTGCCATTGGTGCTGAAGGATAGGGAAATTTGACAAAATCTTTTTCTGATCCCCATCAGCGGCATTCCCATTGTCGAAGAACAATTTATGATGTGCTTGCTTGGCTCGTAGGTAGCGTGATGCTGCCTCTAAGAACATGCCCTCATCCAGGCAACCCCAAATATTCTCTGGTGTATCAATCAAATACTTTACACGGGAAGCGATGCCGTAAGTCCAGGTACGCGTGGCAGAGGATTGGGACGGAGATTCAGACTGCAATTGAGAGAGGGAGAGTGAGCGTATTGACCCATGAATCGAAGAGATGTTGCCAGAGATCGATTGGCAAGAGTTCTTCATCAAAACGATGGAATCCGCAGAGTCGATAAGGTCACGGTACCGATTGCCAACAAGCTGCCGGAGCTCCTCCTTCTTGTCTTCGATCTGCTTCCTTGTACTCGCCTCCACATTTTGGATCTCGGAAATGAGCTTCGTCCGGAAAAGCGACTCGGCATCACGGTGACCGACAGTGGCAAATCGATGGTCGTCGGAGTGATTCGCCGTCACCTTAGGCGTTAACACTCTCATGATTGGTGAAGATAGTTCTTGTAGTTTACAGTTTCGCGCATCAAATCATGAAATGATCTCAAGAGCCGTGTGGTACCTGGAAAATATCACATGGGAAGGGATTTGGCTTAAATTCCCTCAGTTTGGCGCGTTTGGGAGGCGGAAATGGGTTCCAAACTTCCAATGAAAGAGATAGGAGGAAAGAGAACAAAAATCGAAAATGGGATTTTATGAAATTAATTTTTTTGTGTAGAGATCTAATCACACTCATGTAAAAAAACAGTAAAAAACTCACTCCACCGGTGGTTGGCAGCCGAAGCGGCCACCGGAGCTCCACGACTAGTGTTCCACCGTCCCTCACTGTTATATTTTCAACCGTCCCTCCCTTTCTATAATGCGTCGCTGCTGAGATTAACAATTCAAACGAGTGTTGGGTGCAAGATACAGAGCTACCTTTGGATTTCCCCTCCCGTTCTCAGCGTCGATACTCGATAGTGAGTCCTTCCGTGATTACACTTCCTTCTCCAATTTCGTGGTCTCTGTTCTTTCTCGCAAAGACGCCTCTATCGGCATTTGCAAGTTCTGTCTCGGTAATAAGATCGGCATGTCTAAACACATCTACTCATTATCTGTCTAAGCTTCTTGTGAGGAGCAAGCCATCCAACAACTATTAGTTTTGAAATAGCTTATTTTTGGATAATAAGTATTTATAAATCGTAATTTATAATATATAAAATAAGTATGTGAAAGAAGTTTTATCTCGATTTACATAATAAGAATTTATTATCTAAAATTAAGTGATACCAAATATAAATAATGGCGTTCAACATTTGGGCCTCCGTTTTCATTGCTTTCTTTTTCTTTTCTCTTTTGACAACCCATTTTCATTTCATTGTGCGTGAATTGCCCCAGCTTTTTTATTGCCAATCGTTGGAAACCCCGGAATTGCTTGAAATAATTATCCTGCCCAACACAAACTTGGATAATGTATTTATTTTATTATGGTTAATGTCAAAAAATTATGAACTTTTTATTTTTACTTTGAAAAATAATATCTTTTCTAATTATTTGATTTTAAAAATATAATTACATGAAAATACATCTATAGAGGAATTAAGCTTACAAGCCATACAATGAAAATGTGGAAAAAAGTGATAGAACATAAGTTAAGGTTGGAGACTAGTATTTCTGAGAACTAATTTGGGTTCATATAAGGAAAGTCCACAGTAGAAGAAGCGATTTATTTATCAAGTGGACTAATGGAAAAGTATTAGAGCAGAGGAAGGGATTTGCATATGGTTTTTATTGATTTAAAAAAAAAACGTATGACTATGTGTCAAGGAAAGTTCTTTGAATGTGAGACAAAGGACTTTCCTATATGAATTGCCCTATATTAGATATTAGTTTTGAACCCTTATTTATTTAACTTAATGGTAGATGTTCTGACTGAGCCAATAAAATAGAAGATCCTTAAATATATGTTTTTTTGCAAATGATAAAGTTTTGTTGGTTGAAATCATGAAGGAAATTAATTCTAAACTTGTGATATGAGAAAGAACTCTGGAGTTGAAGCGCTTTCATCTGAGTAGGACCAAGACTGAATATATGTATTGCAATTTTGATAAGAGACAAGTTAAAAGTGAAATGGAAGTTAAATTGGGGGGCAAGTCATTCCGCAAGTGATAAAGTTTAGATATTTGGGATCAATTATACAACAAGATGATGAAATTGATAGAGATATTAATCATAGAATTTAAGCAGGATGGAATAAATGGAGAAAAGCCACTAGAATTATTTGTGATCAGAAAGTACTTAATAATATGTTGAAAGATTTGGACAAACACTACATTTCTTCTCTGTCACATTGATTTTAACCAGAGAAAAATTCACACAGCTAGGCTCTGAATGGATATCAAACACCATCATTCACTTATAAATAGATATTTATTTATCTACTTTTCTTTATGTATGTTTACCCATCCCAATTGTTTTGCTTGGGAACTTTATTCCTTAATGGAAGTTGATGTATTGAAGAATTACTACCAGAGCACGTACCTATGATTCAAATTATAAGTTAAAATTTAATGTGTACTTTTGGTTATATTGGATAGCCCTGTGTAAGGTTTTGATAATTTTTTTTGGCTTATCCTATAGTAGCATTTGGTTTTCTTTCTTCTCTTCTGTGCCTGGAATTTAATTTTCATTCTCTTTTTTTTTTTGTTCAATATGCTTTTCATATTGACAGCCTATAAAATTGCAAATGTTATGCCCACTAATAAATTGGGAACGGTACAATATGGGAAATTCAAGGTTTTTTATTTTATCATTAGGAGAAGAACAATATCATCTGGTGGTAGAAAACATTTCTTTTATGTGTATGCTTTGTTTCTTTTCTTCATTAGGTCAATTTGATTTGAATGCCCTTTTTCAATTGACTGCATACAAACATTCACTTAAATGGAAACTAGCAGCATGCTTTTTCATTTGTAGACACTACCACTCTGTTTTTTATCATTGATATTTGTTATGTTTTCCAATATTTAATCACGAACGCCATTCAACTTTCTGCATCCACCATACTTTTACCCCTTCCCCTTTCTTTTTTCTTCCATTATGTATCACTTTGCGTACTCTGTTATTGCTTATGCTATTTTACACATAAACAGGTTCATAATCTACTAAAAAATGGCAGGCTACTAAGTGCATGTTTAGGAAAGCGTTTTGTACAGGAAAAACGCACTTATTACGCAAGCCGAGAAAAAACTCCTCTCACATACTTGCCTCGTATACTGTGAATCACGAATTATAAGCACGTTTTGGACAAAAATAAGCCATTCCAAACGCACACTAAGACTATGTCACTTAACACATAAACAGGTTCATAACCTGCTTAAGAATCGCAAGCTACTAAGCCTATGTCTACAATAAGCATACCAACATTATCCAACCATGGACTACTACTGCCTCACATGTCTGTTGCCTGTTCATTTGGGCTGATACATACATTTCAACCTCCAACTTGTAGCTCCAAATACTCTTTTCATGATGCTTCTTGCCTTCTTGGTCATTGCTGAGTTTTTCGTTGACTGTGTACATCAATAGTTTAGGTAAGTTTTCTTCTTTATGGGAGCACAAACTTGCACACCATTAAGATGTAGAACCTGCCATCCTTGTTTGGCAAACATTCAAACCTAGGTTTGCGCAACCTGAGATAAAACTTCTCTCACACATTTATCTCGTCAATCATAAAAATTATTAAAAAAAGTCAATTCAAACACACAACACATGCATAGCCCTATCTTATGGACCTGCACACCATTGAGATGTAGACATTGTATAGACATTGATGTTTGAACAATTGTGCTTTGTTTTTTTTTTCTTTTTTAATGAAATTATGAGTTGTAAAGTCTTTCAGTTTAAACTCCCAAGATTATTTTGTTAAGTATAAGCTCCTGTACAACGCACGGTAGCACATGCTTGGTAGCACATGCTTATTGTACCAAAAAAAAGCTCAGAAGATCAAATCTAGGAATTTTACCTGTTGGGCTTTCTTGGCAATATTCGTACATTACATGTAGCAAAAAAACTTCGTACATTATAAACTTACCTTTTTCTTTGGTACAACACTATAAACTTGAATTCCATTGAGACAAAAATTAAACAGATATGGATCCCAGCATTTCATGCTGACGGCCCCCAATATAGATTTTGACAAATTGTATCCGGAAAACAAATAAACATTTCAATATTTCATAATAAGGATAGTTTTCAAGTTTGGCAAAACAGCTTTTTATCATGAACGAAAAATCGGACCTGGTAATGAACCTGTCACAACACAGGTTCAAGGGTTAATGGGTCAACCGGGGTCTAACCGGTAGTTGAACCGATCATAACCGGTCATATTAAAATATTATAATTTATTAGTGATAATATATATTAATATATTTTTAAACTTCTGTAGATAAAAATAAAGATTTTTAGAAAAAAATGTTTAAAATCTATTAGTATTAGTTATAATACCTATACTTATGCAAAGATATCTCATTTCCTATAATTATTATATCTTTTTAAATAATTTTTTTCATTATTTTCTTCATTTTTTTAGATTTTTTCTTTCTTTATCTATTTTTCTCTTCATTTTAGTCTTCAACTTTCCATTTTGCCCTCAAAAAACACAAAATAAAAATTTGGAAAATTTAAAAAAAAAAAAGAAAAAGAAAGAAACCGGGTCAACCGGTTGGACCACCGGTTTTAACCGGTTCTGACTGGTTTATTGATCAAACCGAACTGGATCAGAGACCGGTTCCCGGTTCAACTGGTTGAACCGGCCGATCCGGTCCAGTTTTTTATACTCTGCTTTCTATACACATAGCCAAACATATCTGGATCCATAGTTCAATAGCTTGAACTTTTCTTCAGTAATTCATAAAAATATTTGAGAAAAATTGGTGAAAAGTCTCCGCTTAAGAACTTTGTTGGCCAAAATAATCTGAATTTAAATATTGATATTTTCTATATATAAAAACTTATAAGGTCATTCTGAGTAATATTAGTATATTTTTTTAAACAAGGACAAGTACTTTCAACTATTTTCTCAAATATTTAGTGTTTTCACCACCTTTCTTTTACCCCTACCCACAACTATTTAATTTTTATTGGCCCACGTCATGCATAAAGGCTCAACTTTGATTTCTCCACAGCTGACACAATAAGGACAGTTTAGAAAACTGTTTTTGTTATTTTTTTTTTCCAATTTAATCCCTATGCTCTCATTTTGACAATAGTCCCTAAATCCTCTAACTTGACTTTTCTTTTGATTCTAGAATATCTGACTCCTTCCTAAATACCTATAATTTGATTAATTTCCCTTTTGAAACACAGGTATAGCATCATTTTCATGATTCTCATTCGCCCGGACGGTTTGTTTTTTCAGAATGCTGGATAAAATTAAATAAATTATTTAACATACTTAATTATAATATATGTTGTGTATTATTATATTATATTAAATATTTTTAAAAAATAAATAATAAAAGTTTTTGTAGAAAGTTGGTGGATGAAGAAATTTATCTAAAGTGTTTGCTTAAAAACATTCCCTCTATCTCTAAATATAAACTGTAAATTTTTGAATGGATTTGTCTCAAAATATAAGCTTCATTTTAGTTTTATAAAAAAATTTATTGTAATTTTTCCAACTTTATCCCTAAACTATATTTGTTACATTTATTGTCTCTTTCTCACTTATCCTTTTTACAAATAAGAGCATAGTTGGAAAAAATACATATTTATTGATCTTAACTAATTTTAACTATTTTTTTGATAAGCGCAAATCAATTATTTGAAGCTTATATTTAGCGACTGAGGGAGTAATTTTTTTTAGGGTTACAATCTTTGGTCCTTAATTTTGTCATAATTTTAATTTTTGTTCCTCAATGAACAAAATGATCTAGTTTTTATTAAGTTATTGGGACAAATGGTTTAAACAAAATAAAATATTAAGAATCAAAACTAAAATGAGATTAAATTTGAAGCCCAAAAAATTGTATTAACCCCTTCTTTATCAGTTACTCCCTCATCTCCTAAACATAAGATCCATTTGATTTTTTTAAAAAAAATAATTAAAGAAGCTAAATATATTACTTAATTATATTATACGTTGTATATTATTATATAATATATTAATTTATAAGTTTTTTTTTATAACAAAACAAGTTTAGGTGAGTTGGGTCCCAGGACTCACTAAGACTAGGGCATGCCTCTGGACTTAAATAGCACTTACAGAGATACTTACAGCTCACCATTAAAATCCTTACACCGGTGGGATTTAAACCTATAACTTTATGGTTATAAGCTAACCATTTTACCAACTAGACTAACTTTTGTTAGTTATATTGATTTATAGAGTAAAATATTCTAACCTTCATTGCGTTTTGCTTTAATTACACGGACTTCTCCTCCATTTTGCAAATATACACTTAAATATAAACCGTTAACTCCGTTATGGATTTTTATTTTTAATTAACATTTATATTAAAATAAATTTTATTTACTAGTTTATCCTTCATCTTTACTTATTTCTAATTTTGACTAAAATTGTTTAAGTAATTTAAGAGTTCTTTTTCTTTTTCTCAACTTATTTTTTACTTTTGTAAATAGTCATCTGTTAATTTTTTTTCATATTAAGATAATTAACTTAATTAATTTAATTAAGATTGACATAGAAAACTTAATTAAAAATATAATTAATCCTATTAATAGATGTATAATAAAATAAATATGTTTATAAATGTTTTGTGCAAAAAATGTATTTAAAAAATTAAAATTTAAAATTAATATAAGTTATATGATGTATTAAATTTACATTATTATTAACGTATTGTGAATAAAATATATTTCTTTCTTTTTCTTTTTTCCCTTTATTTGAAATGCATATTTGTTTAATCATTTAAAAGAATACTAAATAAATAAGTTTCAATAAATATGATAGAAATTTGAAATTTAAAATTTTATAATATAATAAAAATTTAAAAAATTTATAATATATTATAAATTTTGAACATACATGTATTATAATTATTTTTTTTTATAAACATTTATTTTTAGAGAAATATAAATGTTTATTCATTTATTGAAAAATGGGTATTTTGGTCCAAATAAATGTTTAATAGTCAAACTTAACGGTCAATTAATAATTGGGTGAATGAAAATAGAATATCAAATATGTAAGAAAAATTTCTATAACTTGCATTTTAATTTCAAAGGTTCTATATACATTTTTAAAATAGAGAAGAAGTTTGTGTAATTTAGGTTAAAATAAAGGGATCAACAATGTATTTTACTCTAATTTATAAGTTGGGAAAAAGTAATTTGAAGTAACGTAGGGCATGACGGTGAAAGCCGGCCGGCGATAACGTTGACCCATCAAACCTGGCCCCACCATAGGTGTCCCCTGTCCAGGTTGTTTATAGTGTTCACGACGAATCCCAAATTGTCATTCGTTCCCGAGCTTTTGTTTTCAGATTCTTTCTCGTTCACCTTCTTCCGAAGGAGTCGGCTTCTCTCCATTTAGTTCCCTCCACTGCACATTTCCACTTCCTCTTCGGGAAGAGATAGCCATGTCTCAGGTGATTTCCCCAAATCGACCTCTTTATTTGTCTTCTTTTCTAATCCTCCCGTCCATTTCTTGCTTCTATTTTCTGATTTTCTGGTTTATTTTCATTGCATCTGACTGTGTTGCAGTTCTGGGTCATTCCTTTCCGGATGCAAATTGTTTTCCAATTTATTGCGGTCTAGATCGATTGCGTTCATGGTTTAATATGTCTGCTGAAATGGATATTTTATTTTCCCAAAAAAAAAAAAAATCTGATTGCCTAGACCTAGAAGATATGATTTTTGGAGGAAACTTTGTTTTTTCCCCGGAATCTCTAATGATTCTTCCTGATTTTATTTATTATTATTTTTCCAATTCTATCGTATGCTTTAGCAATTAGACGTGTTTTCTTGAAAGCTATTCGATTAATTAAAGTTTCGATCTAATCACAATCACAGGTGCTCCTTCGTTCTTTGTTACAAGGACCTTTATATCTGACATGTTCTATCTTTGATTAGAATTTATTATGTCGGTCGGTATGACTGCATGATGTTTAGAGAATCCGTTCCCTTTTAAACTTAGATATTTTTTGCCCCGCGTTTGTTGGATAAGCTTTTCGCTGATACATACACTCTTTGAATACGAATTCCTGATACTAGTTCCTGGGGTTTATGTCGACCTTTAAGTTCTTAGCCTTGTCTATGTCATAGATATACTTCCTCTAGATGCTAGACTCTGAATCAGTAATAATGAACAAGAGAGCAATTGTTCTATGCTGTAATCATGTTTAGATGTTGATGGGTTAATCTTTCATCCCTTGGCCCTTCTGATTCATTCTTTCTTTAATTTGTTTCAGTACATTTATTTCACTTGAAAGTCTTAACCCGTGAATTTTCTTGATATGGATGCAGACCACAGTCCTCAAAGTTGCTATGTCATGTGAAGGATGTGTTGGGGCAGTGAAAAGAGTTTTGGGAAAACTGGATGGTATATTTTAATTATTGCTTTCAATTCATTTATCGTTTCTTTTCTTTCTTTGGACATAGCATCATGCACGGTTAACTTTCTTTCTTTCTTAGTGTGATTCTAATATCAATTTTGTATAGAAATTTACTGATGCACTATCTTACTCTAGCCACAATAACTGGTGCTGCTATTTTTAATTATCATCATATACTTTCTGTTTTCCATCACAGTTGCCTGAATAATGTTGGTTTGAGTGCGGGTTGAGTGTTTATTCAGTTCTAAGTTTTCCATTGCTATCTCATTAAAGCTTGTCCGTGCTTGGACTTAAAAGTGATTTTCTTAGAAGTGTATTTATTGTATGTAGATGTCTGTATATGTTTATGTCTTATTTCCGCATGCCTACTTATCCCATACAGTCATTTCATTTGATTTATTTGGCCCTTGAAAGGTGGCATAATCAAATAATATCTTTGGACTTTTAGGGTGTTGAAAATAACTTTGCCTCCAAATTAGATTCTCTACGGTCATGTATTTTTGCATTCTGAGTGAGATTTGTTTTTCATATGCGCTCTGATGCTCTCTACACTTGCAAAAGTAATACAAGAGATCTAAACTGATTTGTTTCCTGTTATGCTGTTCTGCTATTGAACTCATTAGCTTCATCAAGAAACTTTTCCCAAAATATCTTAATTCAGCTTACCTTTGATTTGCCTTAAATCGTTATATTTCAATACAACAACACACAGAGAAAGTTCATACATGCTTCAAAGTGAGTTTGCTGTTGCATCTTTGCAGAAGAATGTGATAGGAGCAATATCCTCCATAGCTTCCTCGTTCAATTTTGTTTGATAATGAGGAGTGTTGTCATTTGCAGGTGTAGAGTCATATGACATTGATTTGAAGGAACAGAAGGTGACCGTCAAAGGAAACGTGCTGCCAGACACTGTTCTGCAGACGGTTTCCAAAACTGGGAAGAAGACCACCTTTTGGGACGCCGAAGGAACCGCCAGCCAAGCCTAAAACAGCAGTCATTGCTGTGAATGTTAATTGTGTAGTTCTTTTAACCAAATTGTATTTGGTAGACTATCAATAATTGTACAACTTGTATAAAGATGTGTCATATATATGCTGTGAACTAAAGGTACTGTATGTTTATGTGACTGCGCTTGTTCTCATAATCATAGACAAATTCCAACTAATGTTTGGTGTCTTGAACAAGGCAACTGAAATGAGGGTGAAGAGAGGATAGTGGGTTAAGTTTATCCGAAAGCTGTTAGAGATCCTTCCTCAATGATATGATTATGAAATATTTTCCATTTGAACTGTGCTCCAATTATCTAGAGTACTCAATGTACAGTTCAACTTGCTATGAACCTGAAAGCCTGCGGGACCAGCATTATTGTTTCCAACAACCTGAGATTATCTTATCTGTTCACATTCCTTGAAGCGATACTAATATGTTTCAAACCTTATATTCTGATCAATCTCTATTACTGCCCTTAATACTTGTCGTAGAAAGGATGATAGGGCTATGATCAAAAGCTGCTATTGACAATGTCTTTATGTTGGAAGTTGGGAAATTTTGCAAACAATCTTAGTTGCAAAATGCTTTATCCAAAGGTTCAAAGACCAATATCTGCCTTTTCTATTATAAGTCCACGTGAACCATGGTCCATGCTGTTGGATTTCCATGAGGATGGCTTTGTACAAACAAGCACTGTCCCTTCTAGAATTATGGATTAATGCTCAATTCATCCTTTGGTGATGCAGTCTAATTTTTTTTTTTTAATTATCATCTAATATCCAATTCAGGGATCATGTCTGCCTTTTCTAATATGGACTCGAATTCAAGACCCAAAAGGATCTAGTGCATGTTTGGTATCACGGCAGCTTAAAAAATAAGCCACTTATTACGCAAGCCGAGAAAAAACTCCTCTCACATACTTACCTCGTATATCGTGAATCACGAATTATAAGCACGTTTTGGACAAAAATAAGCCATTCCAAACGCACACCTAGATTCTTACACTGCTAGACCAATTCTGTGTTGTTAAGTTTGGTTAAATTCACCTAAAAATCAACCATGGGCCATTTATGGTAGTAGCAATGTTCTCAGCCCAGGATCTTTCCACCCTTCAATAGTCCACCTCTACCAACAGAATCAAAACCACCAAAACATTGAAAGAAAAAAAAAGCATAACATAAGGGTTTATAAGCATCTACGGGAAGTTTGGCTTCAGACAGTCACACAAAATCAAGATCATGAAAATTAACCAGTTGTTTTAACCTTTGAACTGTCGTGGTATTTCTGAATCCCAAGCAATTCCAAGCTAGGATGCTCATGGTGCTTGAGGAGGCTTTGTTGGGGCAACTTCTTGAGACCTCTTGAAAAAAGTATGACGATAACAAAGCTATAAATCAAGGAGAAAACGGTATTACGATTGTTATCTAATTTCTTCGCTGTATGATCAATGTTGAAGGGTGCTTCAAAATGCCTCTTCCGACCAGAGGAAGAATAAAGGTGCCTTCGGGTTGATTTTTCCATGTCATCACCAAAACATCTCTGTTTTTTCTGTCAGCGACCCTGATATAAAAATCGGTCCTTTTAAGTATTTTCTCAGCCAACTTCCGCTTTAAAGTCTTGTTAAGTCTATCCTTTACTTTCATGGCTATTTAGTTAGAGCTGCTGCCATTTCTCTCAGTATCTTTTACTTTAAGCTTCAATCCAATCAGAGATTGATGACCCTCCCCTTTTGATACTGTTTTTCGTGCAATACTGTTCAATTGGTCCTTTTTTAGATTACTTTTTTCCTTATGCTTTCTTGATCCAATAAGTTTTGTATTGTGTCTCATAGTGCCTTTGCAACAGTGAAAGATTGGCTTTCTAGATGCTGAAGGAGATGAGAATATCCACAAACGTTCTTTTTTTTTCCAATCAAGAATGCACAATATGCATCAATCACATCTTGGAGGACCTGTTCCTTATTGAGAGGATGTGCATCCGGCTAAATGTTTTATAATCTAGTGACATAAAAGTTTCCTTCTAACTGATAGGTTGCGGGTTCGATCCCTCTTGTAACCTCAGATACTTTGTATTTACCTTTTTAATTATGAAAAAGAAAAGAAAATGGTGATCATATTAATCTTTTGACCTTGTCATACCCACACAAGCCCAAGAGAACTCTTAATTATCTTTCCAACCAAGTCCTATGAAACACAGGCATCATTAATCCCCGCCGATCCTGAAACATTACAAGGGTCTTTTTAACATTTGTAGGTTACACCTTGAAATTTTAAACTTTCATTTATCCAAACCATTGTGAAATCCAACAAAAAGATATTTGTAACTTATAAAAATTATATCTTATATTTAAAACAAAAATCATCTTCCACAATATATCTTATATTAAAGACTGGAGGGAGTATTTAAATTCTAAATGTATTTCTTAATTTATAATTAAATTTTATATTTACATTTAAATCGATATTTGTAACTCCTTTTTTTAATAATGTTATTGGGACCTAATTGTTTAGATTTTGCATAACATGCGACCACGGGCTTTTAGGTTGTTTATCTATGAAATCATGTCAGGACTTCCCTTCAATCAAATTGGGAGAATGCATATGATTTCATAAATCACATATACTATATTGTAGTAAAATTATTATACTAAAAGAAATAGGAAGGTTGGATCGGACAGTCGGACCCCACAAGTTTTTAGAAATATTATTTAAACTTGAAAAAAAAAAATCGGTTAACATATGAAAATAATAAACAAGGCTCAACGGACTGATTTTGAATTTTTAAATGTTACTCTCTCCTGTCCTAATTATAGGACATATTTACCTAACTTTGGAGAAATTAAGAATAGTTGTTAAATTAGTTAATATTATTTATTTTCCTAAAATGCCTTTATTTAATATATACAAGAAATCATGTTTTGTTCATGTTGATCACTTGCCTTGATGTAAAGCAAGTGATCTTGCATGTCATTAAAATGAAATTATGCCGGTTTGGTTCGAGTGGAATTAAAGAAAAGGAAAGTTACAATTTTTAAAAATAGAGATGATGACATTGATAGTATTAAATTGATTTTCTTATCCTTTATTCTTATAAAATAAAAAAAAACAGTAGAATTGATGTGTATGTGATATTAATGAATTGCAAGTATTACTTACTTCATAGAATACATAGGTGTATTATAAAATTATTATTGTGTTTCATTATTATTGAGAAAGTATCAATGGGGGTATTTTGGGAAGAAATTGACAAAAATTAAAACTTTGTCCTATAATTAGGACCAAGATCAACTCTCAAATGTTGTCCTATAATTAGGACAGAAGGGAGTATGTTTTTATTAAAATATTTTCAAATTTTTTTTAAAAACAAAACAAAGAGAACCCCTCCATCGCCGGAGCTCAAATTTTTTTGATCTTTTTTTAAGTTTAAATGGTACTCTTTCCTGTCCTATTTATAAACAACTTTCTCTCTTATAAGTTAATCCCTTTTATAAGAAGTTTTCACTTTTTATCTAAAAATGTAAGCTTCTTTTTCCTATTTTATCCTTATTAAATACTCATTCTTTATAATTCTTATACTCATTATCTCTCATATCTCTCATATACTCTTTTCATAAATAAGGGTATATATGAAAAAAAAACATGATATTTTTTATACATTTATTATTTTTAATCATCAGTTTATTTTACGTAATTAAAAAAACTTGTTTATAAATAGAATCTTGGGGAGTAATTATTTAAAATTTTTCTCTTTTTTCACTATTTTTAATAAATGTAACGCTTTTTTAATTTTTATAGCAGAGGATACTTTAACCCTTTGTCATCGATCCCAATGCGGGGTAGGCGTATTTAGTTTGTTTTTTTAAATATTGTTCAAACCATCTGTCTCTTCTAGTGAGCACTGTTGGCGACTTGCCAGTCTAGTCGTTGTCAAGGTAGCAGAAAATGTCCACCGTTGATCTCTTAAAGTTTTCATGTACGTAAGATGTAAGATGTGGGGTATGAAAGTTGAAATAAAAAGTCGTTGGAGATGGGGAAGTGGGAAAATGGGATCTGCTCTGATGTCCCTCAATTTTTACAATTCCGTTCATCTGTCAAATCACTCCCTGTTTTTACTTTTTACCTTTCCTTTTTTGACCTTTCCTTTTATATTTTGCTCCCCACTCCTTTATTATCACCGACTGCCCCAGCGTTGAGTTCGACATTTGAAAGAATTGGAAAATTACATTTGGTCTTAATAAAGAAAGAAAGAAAAAATGATTCCTATAAATTCTAAAATAAAAAAAATCCCATTAATAATTTTAGGAATGAAGAATGATTGTTATTTTTTACATTTTTTAATTTTATAATTTTAAATTTCTTTTTCTATCATTTTCTCAAAAAATGATTGTTATTTTTTTTAAATAGGAGCGAAGAAGTTTAGGATTCAGAAAATGATAAAAAAATATCATTTGAATTATAAAAACCCCAAATGTCTACTAAAATAATAATAGAGTAAATAGACATCTTATAGGAATATGGGATTTTGAAATTTGAGTGTTGATAACTTAAATATCCGTAATGATTGTTTAAGAATAGCAATTAGTAATTTACTAATTTGGGTATATATAATGACAACTTGTAGAGCTCATGTTATTAATCCTGTACCTAAATCATTAATTTCTATACTTAAGTTGTCAATATTTAAACTTTATAATTTTATATTTCAATCAAATCACTTATTTATGTTTTTATTAATTTAATAGACACTTTAAAATTTTTATAATTTAAATAATATTTTTCTACCAGTACATAAGGGCAGTGAAGTGGTGAGTGTAGATACAAAGGTTTTCTTGAAAGAAAAGAAGTGTATTTTGAGCCGGTTTTCGCTTTTAATTTTTAGAAGGGAAAATTCTCGGCCTTGGACCTTCCTAATTAAAACCCCATTTTTAGTTTTTACTCAATTTTTCTACAAAATGGCGGATGAATCGTTGGTGTTGGGGGTATTTTTGACATTCTACAAAATTTTCTGATAGGAGCTCCTCCCAGAAGTGTGAAGCCAAGGAAAAATTAGCTTGGACGTTTTTCACGTACCAAACGGGACCTTACCTTATTCTTTCCAATGTACTATTCCCGGTAACCGTGGAGCAGTGGTTCATTTTTTTAATCTATAAGATTCCATTTCCATCATTCCAATTCCATTTTTTTCAGTGATGATTTTGAGGGAATAAAATTTATAATTTAATATTTCTTCGTGGAATATACATAAACAGTAGCATAATTAAATCCAAACTCCATAATTTATGGGCAGGCAAACAAAATTAAGAGGGAGGAAATGATGGGCTATAAAAAACAAAGAAGATCAGGTTTTAGTCCGGATGGATAAAAAAATTAATATAGTTATTTATTTATAGATAAATTATTAAACAAGGGAAGAGGGAGTGTAGTTGCACAAAATAAGTGTTTATTTGGATGACGGTAAAAATTACTTTTTTAATATAATTTATCATGTATAAAGTAAATATATGATAGAAGTTTTGTCTGCGTACTTCTCTAACGTTAAGTCAAACCGACGCTAAGTAGTTAAAAAATAAAATAATACTTATTTTAATACTCAAAATAAGAGCTAATTGATTTTTTTTTTTAGAGAGATTAGTGTCTATTTGAATTGATGGTAAAAGTTGCTTTTCCAATGTGATTTACGGTGTACGAGGTAAGTATATGAAATGAGTTTTATCTCGATTTACGTTAATGTGCTTGTTTAACACCAAATCAAACGGGCATTAAAGAGCCAAATAAATTATTTAATCATAATAGATATTGTGTACCATTGAATTATATATTAATTCCTCCAGTTTTAAATATAAGATATATTTGAAGAGTTGATTTTTGTCTTAAATATGAGACAAAGTTTCATATTTGTCAATATTTTTCTAATTTACCCCTATTAATACTCCCTCAACGATAATCAAAGAGGATAGGGAGTGGAGGAATTGAGGAAAATGACTAAAGCATTTTAGAAAATACATGTCATATTAGTTAACTCAACTAAATTTCTTAATCCAATCAAATTAGATAACTGTATCTTATACCACTTTAATCTTTTTTATAAATCATTCGTATGCCATTTTCACAAAACAAAAAAAAGTATTAAATAGATAAATTTTTTCAATATTTGCCCTTGTTTATAAAAGATGCCTATCCCTTCTCACTTCCCTTTATCTTTCTGCATTTTTGTATATACAAGTGACTTATAACAAAGAATAAAGTACTCCCTCCTGTCCCATTTATAATTAATTTTCTCTCTCATAAAATTGAACTTTTTTATAAGCAACTTTCACTTTTTGTCTGGTGAGTTTTTTTTTTCTATTTTATCTTTATTAAATACCTATTCTTTCTCATATCTTATACTTATTATCTCTCATACTTTTTATCTATTCTCTCTCATATACTCTTTTCATAAATAAAGACATATATGGAAAAATATGGCATTTTTGACACACATTTTACTTTTAATTATCAATTCTTTTTACACAATCAAAAGAAGTATTGCTTATAAATAAGACAAAAGGGAATAGTATTTAAATACTGAAGAGAGTAGTTTATCAGCCACACAAGCTGGTTGGAAGGAAAAACGAGAGATAAATTGAGAGTTAGATATATATATTACTCCATTTGATCATATTTATAAGAAATTTTCTCTCTCATAAGACTGATCCTTTTTATAAACAACTTTCATTTTTTGTCTGCAAATTTAAGTTTTTTTTATTTTACCCTTTTTAAATGTCCATTATCTCTCATATCTTATACTCATTATCTCTCATATCTTATAAATAAGACAAAAGGGAATAGTATTTAAATACTGAAGAGAGTAGTTTATCAGCCACACAAGCTGGTTGGAAGAAAAAACGACAGATAAATTGAGAGTTAGATATATATATTACTCCATTTGATCATATGTATAAGAAATTTTCTCTTTTATAAGACTGATCCTTTTTATAAACAACTTTCATTTTTTGTCTGCAAATTTAAGTTTTTTTTTATTTTACCCTTTTTAAATGTCCATTATCTCTCATATCTTATACTCATTATCTCTCGTATTTTTTATCTATTCTCTCTTCTATACTATTTTTATAAGTATGGACATATATGAAAAAAAATGATATTTTTAACATATTTATATTTATTATTTTTAGCTATCAATTCATTTTATATAATAAAAAAAATATTTATAAATAGGATAAAATGGAGTATGAAGTAATTTATTTATTGTATTTTAATATCTAAAAAAAGCATACGAAGTCTTATATTTAAAAGTGGAGTGAGTGGGGGTGTTTTTGGGGAAATCTCCGTTATGGTTGTCTGGGGAGGGAAGAAAAAGTAAAAAAGTTGGGGAGGGGGGGGGGGGCCTAGGGGCAGGGGGAGTAAAAGAGAGGACAAAAGGACGATGTTACGTATCACTGAAGCCTGCCAAGAGAGGCAGCAGCAATGCCACGTCTCCATCAACCCCCTCGTCCTCTTGTGCCGCGAAACCCGGACTCTAGTCCCACCGTCCACCTGCTTTTTCCCCCCTAATCATCATCACCCCGACCCCACTTCTTTCTTTTTTTCTTCTGAGAAATCTACTCCCAAGTTTAAAATTTGTTTAATTATCAATATCATGTGTCACTCACACCAAAAATATTTAAACATGGTTAAAGATATCTTCAAAACCCATTTACAATTGTCTGCGTACTTTCGGTATGTTTGATTTGATGTTAAGATTGTTTATAAGTTATTTTTTATATAAATTGAGATAAAACTCTTCTCACATACTTACTTCGTATATCGTAAATCATGATTGAAAAATTATTTTTGAACATTCCAATCGTTATTCCAAACGAATACTTTCTCTTCATTTTTAATTTAGTAGTTATGTGTTTTTTAATTAAATTAATAATTTTACTCTGACAATACAATTAGCTCTTGTGATTTTGCTTTGCTAGCACCGGTAGCTTTTATATATGAGTTAATAATACTAACACAACAAAAGGAAGACATTTGATAATGAAGAGAAAAACACAAGTATCAAATTAATTGACGGTTTGAATTAGTGTCTAAGAAACACGTTTATATAAATTAAGATAAAATTTTTCTAACATATTTATTTTATATGTTGAAAAAATCCCTTTTACCACTAACAAAATAATACTAAAAATTGTTATGAAAAGTATATGTTTGTTTGGGATAGTTTATTTTTTGGCAATAAATGCTTATAAATAGTGATTTACGGTATACGAGGTAAGTATTTGAGAGGAGTTTTATCTCAACTTACGTAATAAGTACTATTTATTTTCTAAAAATAAACTATTCTAAACACTCACATATATGTTCACATGGGCTTTTCCGAGATGTGTTTTTTTTTTTGGTCAACTTTTCCGAGATATGTTAAGAATTGCCTCCGCTAAAATCCTGGAATATTTTTTGAACGACAAACTTTATAATGTGAAAATTTTAAGTAATTTTTACGCTAATCTATATTAATTATATTTCTAATTAATAAGGATAATGATTGTTTTAATTTCCATCACTTTGATCCTTATTATGAGTATACTCTCAATAGCAATTTTTTTTCATAGATATAAGTTTATTTAGAGGTTTTTTATGACTATTTTTGAATTTTACCTTTATTTAATTTTCCTAAGGGAGATTTGAGAATATTTTACAAATATGGGGTGAGAGGAAATTTTAATACAAGTAAATTTAAATTTTTTTAACAATTTAAAGACTTTAATAACATTAAAAAAACGAATTAAAGTATACTTATTTCAAGAACTAAAGTGCTAATATATTGTAAAATTTAGGGAAAATCCTAAAAAAACTACATTGGAAATAGGGAAATCCCAAATTAGTGCGGTGAAATTCGAAAATCCCATGTCAGTGCTGTGTCAGTACAAAGGAGGAATCTGAAATTTTGAAATATCGGCGAAAAGACGCATCTGCCCTTCAACCGTCCTCCTTTCAACTCGGAATAATAACACCTAACTCTTGATTAATAACTAGGGATGAACAAAAATTCGGTGGTCCGATTTAGTCTAATCTGACCCGGTCTGATTTGGTCTAGTCCAAATAAACAATATAATGAAATCGGACTAGACTGGACCAGACTGACTGGTCGGGTTGGACTGGGTTCCAGACCACCTAGATTGATCCGATCTGGTTCAGGTCAATTTCTTAAAAAATATTTTTATAATTTAGATGTTATTTTTTATTTAATGTTGTTAGGGTTTTTTTAAGGATTTATAATCAAGTTTTGTTTTTTATAATGATTTTTATTATCTTAATTATATTTATCATGTTTAAATCTTTTTTCTCAATATTTTTTTTTTATTGTTGTTGGATATTCTTATAGATTTATGATGTTTTAATTTTTGGTGACATATTTTATATTATTATAGGTATTTTTGTGGTCCTAATTGTATTTAATAGATTCAAATTTTGCCTTTGAAAGAGAAAAAAAATAAAATAAAAAATATTAAATTTAGGTCCTGTACTACCTGGACCAGTCCATCAGACCCGATCTGGTCTAGCCCGACCTCGGGTTGGTGTTGGACCAGATTAGACCACAGACTGCTTTGTGCAACCTGAGATCTTCTCAAGACCATACCTCGGGTTGATGTCAAACTCGGTCCAGTCTAGTCCATACTCATCCCTATTAATAACACTACATTCTACATTAATAACTCCGTTTTCTACTTTCACAATAACAACACCGGTCTCTTTATTAACAACACCGTATTGTACATTGACAACTTGACTTTCTTGTTCGCAATAACAACACCGGTCTCTACATATAACAACTCCACTTTCTTGTTTCACAACTTCATAATTTAAGTTTTAGGGCTAATAACAACACCTCTTTCTTAATTAATAACACAGTATTTTACATTAACAACATCATATTTTGAGATATGAAGATGTGAAAGAATAAAGCGGAGTTGTTAATGTAGAATGTGGAGTTGTTAATCAAGAGAGCAGTGTTGTTAATCAAGAGAACATTGTTGTCATTCAGAGATGAGAGGAGGGACAACTGAAGTGTATATTTGTTTTTTCACTGAGATTTCAAAATCTCAAATCCCTCTTCCGTACTAAAACAATACTGATATGAGATTTTTGAATTTCACCGCATTAATTTAGGATTTCCCTATTTCCAAGGTAGTTTTTTTGGGACTTTCCCTAAAATTTATGTCAATTTGATCAAATTTCGAGCTTATCTGATTGGCTTATAATTTGTTTTTTTTTTTTTTGCCAGTTATAATTTGTTCCATTTTGTTCACAGTTTTGTTAGTATAATTTTATCATGGACACTGAGATTAATATCGATATTTTAATCAAAATTGCAATTACAATTATGGTTATGATTTGTCTTTTTCTTGGCTCCCAACGCAACACCAACCGGCCTAGTTCCTCTGCGCTGTCTTATCTGAACTGGGAAAAAACGTGACGTCAGCAATTTTTATTGTTACTAAAAGCCGCGCGATGAAGGAGAGTGTCGCTTTTTTAGCGCTGAAACCGACGTACGTCTCTGCCACATTAATGCTTCTCTCTCTCTCTCTCTCTCATACACATTTCTGCAACTCTCTCTGCAACCCTAATCTCTGAACCACGTCGCAATTTGCACCCAAAAGGCCAAAACGTCTTTCATTTTCTTTTTTCTTTTTTTGCCAATAAACGCCTTTCGTTTTCACGGCCCCCCATTTCCCCTCTTTTTTACGGGGCTATATGCACAGGATTATTGCACAGTAATAATTCGGACTGTAACTGTTGCCGGAGGAAAGAGATGGAAACCATGGCCATGCAAGTGAAGCTTACGCTAGCAAATTCCTCTATCAACGTAAGCAAACACCGTTCTTCTTCTCATTGATTTATTACTCGTTACTGTTTACTATTTTACGAGTATTTATGATATTTATCTTGCATTCCTATTCCAATTCGCGTGCCCTTCTTTTTCGCCCTCTGTCAGATCTCTTTTTCGCCCTCGTCTAGTCTGGTCTAATCCTACCCATTCCCTAGGTTCTCTCTCTATGGTCCATCCTTTTTTAACCCAGCGCTCTCTCTGTCTTTTCTTCGTAGCTGAGAATATTTCTCTCTCTAGGACTCATTTGAGGTGGTTTCTCTGCTTGCAATTTTGTTCCTCTGTTTTTTTAAAGAACCAAGCTGCTCTCTGTTTCATCCAGTAGGAGATGCGTCGGAGACGAACAGAGTTTTTGCTAAGTTGTTAGAGAGTGAGTGTAAGGTATTCGGACTCCTATTTTACGTCTTCTGTTTTTGAGCATCTGAGGTTTGTTTGGACTTTTGGTTGTTGTAAAGCATGAAGATTCTTTGCCATTTAGGACCAGTATATGGGTGGTACCTAGATTACAGACGAGATGCCTCCGCTTTTTCTTATCTTCTTTGATTTCAGCCTTTCCGGAGGCTGGGTAGCAGCTAGCAACACTTATTTGCTGCTCCATTCCTTTAATCTAAAATCGTAGATTGAAGCTGAGATTTGTTTCCGGGATTTGTTCTTTGATCTCATACCTGACTAGTGCGTGTTGAAATATCTTTCTTAAATCTTCTTAGAATGCTTTGGTGGTTTGTTTCAGTGTTAGGTTTGGTTTAAGTGCAACTGTGTTGGTAGTACTTTGAAATGTCCCTTGGATTTCCTGAGTTTGAAGCCACTCATGATTTTGAACACCCTTTTTCTTTTGTATGTCCGTGCCACTGATGCGGGAATACTTTGCTTATTTTGAATGTGATGTATTTTTGAGCCTGAATCTGTGTTGTTTGATTTGAGTTGGTGGTGCTGATTCTTGCTTGTGCCTGTTCGTTATCTGTCATTGAAATTTATTCCTATCAATCAAAGATACTATATTGTACAAACTGATCACTATTGGACTATCTCTGGTTTTTTAAATTATTGTTGTTATTATAAGTACAATTTATCGTAGTTGTCTTGAATTCTGAAGACTGTCCTGGGCTCCTTGCTCTCGGATGCTGGGGATATCCTCCTGTTAAATTCAGAGCTTTCATTGATACAATATATATGCAGGAAGAAGAAAAGAATTTAAATTCATAGCTTAGGGGGTTATCATATTTATGGTGAAAAGTAATCTTCCCTACAAATGCACTCACAAGTTTTTTAATCTACCATGATAGACTATACATGTGGCTTGATTTATCGCTTAATTTGAATTTGAATTATCAATGCAGGAACAACAAAAGAATATTCACCATTCGATTTTGAAGAACATGTTGCCAAATTTTATTACACTCCCAAAAATTGCAACAAGTTATGCTCCAATCCTATAATAATTATATTATATCAATTTTGTCTGGGTTGGTTATTGTATGATTGCGTTTCTTTCTGTTCAATGCAATTTGAGTTTATGCACATATATTTGTGTTGTTCTTTGTTTAGAAACGAGGTAAAACTATTGACTATTTGATATTCGAAATTTGTTGCTCCACTTAATGCTTAATATTTATAATGGATAATTAATTAACAACTAATTCTTTAATTAAATAGCTTGTGGGACTGATTAACTTTTTGTTGCTTAGGACTTTAGGACTTCCTATTCTTTAGAAGGAGGCCAAGGATGTCTATAGTTTCCGGAAATGGTTAGCCTCTTCGTCTACTTTGAGAGTATTGGGAGGGTAATATTAATATATTTAGTTTTCCAACAATTCATATCCTTCCCATTTTTCAAAGAGACCGACTGTAGATTACTGAATAAGAAAGGCCCAGTGTGCAGGGGCAAGTGAGTTTAAAATTCTTGTATTTGAGTTCCTCGCGAGGTGTGAATTCTCACTCTAGAATAGGATATCAATTTTTTATTGGGGTGAGAAATGCATGGGATCTCAAACAAGTTTTTAATAATTTGCTCAAGGCAGATTGGCATATCACATGCAGGATCTTCAATTGCTTTGGGTGATTGATTCCTTGTATGTGTGTTCTTTCATTTTTAATTGTCTACATTTTGTCTTCTGCTTACTTTGTATGCATGATTTGTGTTTGTCTGATGCTGTATTGAATTATCATTGCACTGGCCTTGTAGCTTGTTCAAAATTGAATTTTCTGATAGAGGACACTACATATATCAAAACTTGATTTAAGTTCCATTTTTAACTGCTTGATTATATTTGCGTTTGAATTTGAGGAAGATCTAGTACAACTACGGGTGCAGTTCTTGTATCTATCTTCTGCATTTAGACAAGTTTTTCCCTTTAGATATTATTAGTTCTTTGGATCTTGAGTTCTAGACCTGTCAAAATATAGCTTCTGCAGAAATAGTATCTTTCCTTGTGCTGTTATGTATATTATGTGGTGGAAAATTTGGTTGTGACTTGACTCCTTTAGTTCTTATGCTCACAATACTCTTATTTCTTGCTGTATTTCCAGCATAAATATGCCTTAAATTTATCATAAATGTTGTAGATACATGATGAGGAGTTCAAGTTTAAAGAAATGGGCTGTGGGATTTGCACTTGGAAATGAAGGAGAGGCAACGTTGGAGAGCTGAGGAGGACGCATTATTACGTGCATATGTCAAACAGTATGGTCCTAGGGAATGGAATCTTGTGTCCCAGCGCATGAACACACCCCTTAACAGGGATGCTAAATCCTGCTTAGAAAGGTGGAAGAACTACCTCAAGCCTGGCATCAAGAAGGGATCTCTCACTGAAGAAGAACAACGACTTGTCATCCGACTTCAGGCAAAACATGGCAACAAATGGAAGAAAATTGCTGCAGAAGTCCCAGGTCGCACTGCTAAGAGGTTAGGTAAGTGGTGGGAAGTGTTTAAAGAGAAGCAGCAGAGGGAAAAGAAGGAGATCAATAAAACAGTTGACCCAATTGACGACACTAAGTACGATCATATACTTGAGACTTTTGCTGAGAAGCTGGTGAAAGAACGCCCTTCTCCATCCTACCTTATGGCTGCTTCCAATGGAGCTTTCATTCACACTGATGCATCAGCTCCTACATCAGCTATGCTTCCTCCATGGCTTTCAAACTCGAATAACTCTACAACGATTCGGCCACCTTCCCCTTCTGTGACTCTAAGCCTCTCTTCCTCAACAGTAGCTGCACCACCTCCTTTTCAATGGTTACAACCTGAGAGAGCGCCAGAGAATGCTTCTCTTGTTATAGGGAATGTAACACCTCACGGAACTAATCCAGCTTTTGGTGATAACATGCTAGTATCTGAGCTAATTGAGTGCTGTAAAGAGTTGGAAGAAGGGCATAGGGCATTGTCATCCCATAGGAAGGAAGCAGCATGGAGGTTAAGGCGTGTGGAGTTGCAGTTGGAGTCAGAGAAGGCGTGTCGGAGGCGGGAGAAGATGGAAGAGATTGAAATGAAGATTAAAGCTCTCCGGGAAGAAGAGAAGGCTGCACTGGATAGAATTGAGGCCGAATACCGGGAGCAGCTAGCTGGACTGAGGAGAGATGCAGAAACCAAGGAGCAGAAGTTGGCTGAGCAGTGGGCTGCAAAGCACTCAAAGGTTAGTAAGTTTCTAGATCAGATGGGGTGCAGAACCAGGCTTGCTGAGCCAAGTGGAAGATAAAAGACTTGGTCCACTTTTAACATGAAATTTAAGCTGTGTTTGCTTTGTTGTTTCAATCTTGTGTCTATTCTCTCTGAAATTGTACTACTGTTTGTCCTACTTATTCATACGACTATGAGAAATTCGTGGGTATTGGTTGGTGTAGGAGGCAGGGTCTCACATCCATCTCCGTGAATATAAACTCGGCCATGACTAAAAGTTTGTCTGAATAACTTGTTCTCCGGAAGAGTGTAATGGCATGTTGACTGATAGGTTTCTGCTTGCAATAATTTGGATGACTTGGTAGAAAAATGTTTTGTAAGAAGATCGTTCCAATAGGGAGGGAGGAGCGGGGACGCATTATGATGCGTCGAAACGAAACCCCAAATGACTTGCATTTTTAATCTTGTACTAATAGAACATTATGCTTGTCGATTAGTTCAAGTGGATTGATATTTGTCTACGTTAAGCTTTATAGATACCCACTGCCGTGGATAAACATGATATATATTACCGTGTGCAATGTAATGTAATACAGGTTTTTAGCACCCTGCAGAGTGTCATTTAATACCACAATACCAAACAACACGATTGGGAGAATTTCATTTTAGGATCCTGATGATAATTAATTTATGTTTCTCCCAGAGAATTGTGGAACTTTACTGCATGACCATTGCTCTCAAGAATCAAGGTGGCTAAGGTGAGGGGAACCACTTTCGGTGCCAAGAGAATTGATAAATGTCAAGATATTGTCTCATCACTGCATATCTAATTTGGATGGTTTAAATTAATTTTTTTTTTATTTTTTAACAAATTATTTTAATATGTGCAAAATCTTAAATAAGTTTTTAGCAGTTAATTTTTGAAAAAAATGATTTTTATTAAAAAACATTAGTTAAAATTTTTTAATTTGGACCGGTGAAATTATATCTAAGCCGTGCATATTTCACCATAGCAATGAACATGAAAATTGGGACTTGAATAGATCTGCCTTAGGCTTGTTACCAAAGCCTATTTAAACAAACACGTTAGGGCTATTTTCATAGCGCCTAACCTTCAAATTCAACCTATTTATTTTTTTCTGATGAACCTATATATTTTCTTAATTTACATTATATATAATATAATCTAAATCAATTTTATAAATTATTATTAAAATAAATAATTTTGTAGTAACCCTAAGTTTCATATCTTATTATTGGCATGCAAGCCCAACCCTTTCATTCATCGTTTGCCCTCTTCTAGGGGTGTTCATGAGGCCCAAATGCCCGCCCGAGCCCAACAAAAACATGCTCAGCACGACCTTAAAAAATACGCCCATAAATCATTTGGACATTTTCGGGCAGGGTCAAATACTGGGCAGGGCTGGGCACTGGGCAAAGTGTGCTGCCCTATCCAATATATGTGTATAAGTGTATTTAAAAAAAATATATATTATATATATAACTGAACAAGTATTTATTTACCATTCAATTAGAATTTAATGAATAAACATATTTTGTAGTTACTAGGCATATAGGCATATTTTTTCATACACCTATTTAATTAAGAAGTGGGTAAATTGAGTTTTTGAAAAGTAAATTATTTTCAAATAATAAGAAAATAATCTCTATTGAATCAATTTATTTTATTGGCCCATGAATCGAATCTAAGTAATAAAATCTTAAAAGGACTACGACGTAAAATATGTTTTTGAAATATCAAACTATATATTTTTTTGTATTATTATTATTTAATACTTCATTATTTTTCAATTTTTGAGAGATTTTTGGGCACACAAGCCCGTCCTGTCCATCATCGTTTTGTCTCGACTTGTGTGCCCAAAACTCTCCTTACAAACTTATTTTGTTCATCATCGTTTTGGGCACACAAACCTCCTGAGCATCCAAAGCTAGTATGGGAGACAAAGGGCCTGTTTGAGAAAACAATGGAAAAGTATGTTCATGAAAGTCGAGACAAAACTTCTCTCATAAACTTACCTCATATACCGTAAATCATGTTGGAAAAGCAGTTTCTACCGCTAATTCAAAAAGACACAAAGTGAGTGATGGTCGAGTGCCTCACCCCAAAAAGCTCACACCCTTAAGAGCAGCGGCAGCATATAATCTGCAGCAATGTTACCCCGTCAAGGAGTAAATGAGAGAAAACCCAATTTTAGAAGCAATAAGGCTAATAATATCCTGGATTATACTTCTATATTCCCAATTATGGTGTTCTGGTTGTTTAAGATCCACATGATTTTGAAGTTTGGAATCAGTTTAAAAAATGATCTTAGTATGACCCAAGTTCATGGCTAGCATATTAGTGCTCTTTCTAATGCAAGAGCTTCACTCATGAATGTTTAAATTGATTTAATTTTATCGACACATCACGACAAATAATGTCGAGTGTTGCATACTCAGCACCAAATTTAAATGTGCCATCACAATTTATTTTCAGAAGATCAGCATGTGGTAAGGGCCAAGTTGTTTCAGCATTTACAACCGAAATATGAAATTACAAAATGATAATTTTGCATGAGTTTTTAAAGATGGTACATATATGTCACATTGGGTCTATAATTTTTTAAGTCTACCCACAACTATTCTAGAATTATTTGTGACAAAAAATGCGCTTTTTTTAACCTTATAATAACTTCTAGTTTTAAAATTTCATATCTTGAACTAAATGTCATAAAACAATAACTAAGAACCTTATAAAACAATTGAGATGATTTTTATCTCATAAATTTTTTTTTTATTAATGAATATTATCATTCCACCCTTAAATTCCTCTATTTCTCAAATTACCCCAGCGATTTCAAAATATGACAAATAAAAAAGTTAACTTATTCAAAAAGTAACAAGTTTTAACCTTTTCCAATACATACGGTTTTTGAGATTTAAATTTATATTCTTTACTTCTCCTATCAATGGGATTTCTCTTTTTTTCCCCAATTCTTTAACTAATATTTCTTAATTATAAATGATTTATCACTATGGTCTTATACAACCTTACCAATACTATCATTAGAAGGATGCAATCTGCACAACAGACATGTGATATAACAATCTTTTTTGTCTTTAGGGTAAGATGTATTATTGTAATAAGCAGCTACATGCTAATTAGAAAAATAATACAAGTTTGAGTTTCAAAAAACAAAAATTTTTATGGGTAACTTTCACATGAAAAACAAACAAATGGTGTAACATCTTTTTTGTCCTTAGTATAATATATAATTATCCAATTTAAGTCATTTAAGGGAGTTAAACCCAAAGATGCTGGCTGATTAAATCGATGCAAAATTCTTTCAAATTCTTATATTATATATCATAAATCACCGTATATAATTTGATCTGCAGAATAGAGAATAGACTATTCCGGACGAAAGAGGGCTAGAAGCCTAGAAGAGCGACGAAGGAGCAGTTGGTGAAGTAATTGACTTTTAGAGGCATGAAAGTCAAAGAAGGTTCAAGTAATTGCGATTCGAAAATCTAATTAGGCCTCAGAACCACTGGCGGTGTTGCCGATTTCACGTCGGGATTGAATATTTTTTAGCCTAGTGAGGAAGCAAACCCGGGGAGTGAAAGCTCTGGGTTTGGTCGCTGTTTGTGTTGTGTGGATTGGCTGTCGCGATCCTATCATGGTGGATAACATGGAAATCGATCCACCTTCGGAGTCCCAACCTCTCAAGCCTGGAGATCAAATCATTCGGGTAACACCCATTTGCGCTCGTCCCCGTTGATGGTCTCTAGCAGTAGCAGTAGACTTGTCTATTTTCTTTTAAACCCCTTCGCGGGTTGAATTCTTGTTCGTGAATGTTGCCCATGATGTTATGATTGATTTTATATATATTATAAAAGTATATTATTTTAAGTAATTTGTCGATTTTGATTCTTTATGGTCTGCATAATGTCTTTTATTGCCACCTACAGAGGCTTCTTCATTTTGGAGTTCCCGAGGATCAACTTGATCAGCCTCTCCTAGTTGATTTTATCAAGGATAAAAGGTCGTTGATACCTGAACTAGTATCTGTTATGTTACCTACGGATGAGGAAGTGGCTGAAGCACTGCAAGATAAATTTGGTTCTAAAAAGTCCTCATTGGGTGTAACCATGAAGAAAAGATTCCATGAAAGCATGGTCTGGTTACAGTGGTTGATGTTTGAGGGTGACCCCGCCGCAGCCCTGAGGAACCTTTCCAATCTGTCCGTTGGGCAGCGTGGTGTTTGCGGGGCTGTTTGGGGACACAATGATATAGCATACAGGTGTAGAACATGTGAACACGATCCAACCTGCGCAATCTGTGTACCTTGTTTTGAGAATGGGAATCACGAAGGCCACGACTACTTTGTGATATACACAGGTGGAGGTTGTTGTGATTGTGGAGATGTGACAGCATGGAAACGTGAGGGATTCTGCTCAAAGCATAAGGGTGTGGAGCAGATACAACCACTTCCGGAGGAGTTTGCGGACTCTGTGGAGCCTGTGCTTAATTCTCTCTTCAGTTGTTGGAAAGACAAGCTAACGTTTGCAGAAACTGTCTCTCAGGAAAACTCTAGATCAATCAACGCTATTGTTGAAAGAAAGAAGGCAGCTAATGAGCTAACCTTTGCTATGGTTGATATGCTTTTAGAATTTTGCAAGCATAGTGAGAGTTTGCTTAGTTTTGTCGCTAGGTTGTTATTTTCTTCTGCTGGTCTGCTTGCCATTCTGTTGAGAGCTGAGAGGTTTTTAACTGATGTTGTTGTTAGAAAACTTCACGAGTTACTACTGAAATTGCTGGGGGAACCTGTTTTCAAGTATGAGTTCGCTAAAGTTTTCCTCACTTACTATCCTACTGTTATAAATGAGGCTATAAAAGAGTGCAGTGACCTTCCTCTGAAGAGGTATCCGTTATTATCCACGTTCTCTGTGCAGATACTTACAGTGCCCACTGTTACCCCACGTCTGGTGAAGGAAATGAAGCTAGTTACAATGCTATTGGGATGTTTGGAAGAAATTTTCATTTCTTGTGCGGGAGAAGATGGCCGATTACAGGTGATGAGCTAGTTGTTGTTATTATATTGTTTTGCCTATCAGGATGGATGTGCAAAGATTCATGGCTGATTCTAACATGTTTAAAATTAAACTTCCTGGTATTTTCATTCTCAATTACGTTTTCAATTTTTTTTTTGGTTTTTTTATTTTTTTGATGAAATTATCTTTAGTTAAAGAGACAGATTCTCATTGCAGGTTGCAAGGTGGGGAAATTTGTATGAGACAACTATACGGGTTGTTGAAGATATTCGGTTTGTTATGAGCCACGTGGTGGTTCCCAAATATGTCACCTATGATCAACAAGATATCTCAAGAACTTGGATGAGACTCCTGTCCTTTGTACAAGGGATGAACCATCAAAAGAGAGAAACTGGTCAACATATAGAAGAGAATGAGAATGTCCACTTACCTTTTGTTTTAGGCCACTCTATTGCTAATATTCATTCTCTTTTGGTGGATGGGGCGTTTTCAGATGCTAGTAAGGAAGAGTTTTATGATGAAATTATTTTGAGCTCAAATAAACAAGAATCAGACGATGGAGATAATTTACGACACACAAAAGTGGGGCGGCTTTCACAGGATAGCTCTGCATGTGGTATGACTGGTCGGAACAGTGCCTTTGCTTGTTCTTCAAAGGCTTCTGAGATAAAATCTAATGCCTCTTCTCATCTGCTACTTCCCCATTCTGTCACATGGTTGATATGTGAGTGTTTAGGGGCCATTGAGAATTGGTTAGAAATTGACAACAAGACTTGGTTACTTCCTGATATGCCTTCTCCAAACAGTGGTAGCATCTATGATAGCAATCTTTCAGCATTAAAGAGAACAATTTCCAATATCAGAAAGGGTAGAATTTTTCGCAGGCTTGGAAGTTCAAGTGAAGATCATGATAAGCAATGTTCTGATTACATAGCATCTGACCTGGAAAACAGTCAACATGCAATGAAGGATAGTAAACTGAAAATGAATGGTGAATCTGAGTCAGACAATACAGATATTTCATCTAGTTTCAATGATGGCACAATGGAAACTGATGTTCCTTCAGAATTGGGTGGCTTTCGTTTTTTGTCTTTGTCTGATTGGCCACAATTTGTCTATGATGTTAGTTCACAAGATATCTCTGTGCACATTCCCTTACATCGGTTACTTTCCATGCTGTTACAAAAGTCACTGAGAAGATGTTTTGGTGAATCTGCGATCCCAAATGTGTCCGATGCTTGTTCTACTAATTCATTATCGACGATCCACACTGACTTCTTTGAACATGCTTTACGGAGCTGTCATCCCTATGAGTTTTCTTCCTATATGATGGAACATCCCTTGCGCATTAGGGTTTTCTGTGCTGAAGTTCATGCTGGAATGTGGAGGAAAAATGGAGATGCTGCTCATTTATCCTGTGAATGGTATCGGTCTGTTCGCTGGTTAGTATACTGTTCTATGTTGCTATTTATTGTATCTAAGGATTTTTGGTCATTACAGTGTGTTATATCAATTTTCTTTATTTCTCTGGGATAGTTCGCCTAGGTCTTTACTATGTTTCTTTACTTCTGCAGGTCTGAACAAGGGCTGGAGCTTGATCTGTTTCTTCTTCAGTGTTGTGCTGCACTAGCTCCGCCTGATCTGTATGTCAGCAGAATTCTGGAGCGCTTTGGGCTTTCAAACTACCTATCCTTGAATCTTGAATGTTCAAGCGAGTATGTTCTCATTTCTTGCAAAGTGATGTCTTTTTTATTGCTATTCCTTCTGTAGATTCCCCCTAACGGGTCAGCATTTAGTAATGATCTTTTAGGTTTTTGCTTTTTGATTATTTTTTCCCCTTAATATCGTACTCTACCTAACTTGGCTTCCTTTTGGCAGTGCTTCTTTCTTTTTCCCAAAAAAATTGTCATATTGAAGGTGATACAAAACATTTAGAACATGGTCTTGTAAAAATGTGATAAACAAGTGTGAACTGTCCTCTGATTAACACCAGTATTTAGTAAAATTTTATTAAAACAGCACGAGTATATAAAGGCAGGTGTTGCAAGTGTAAATGAATAGTTCTGAGTTAGGAAAGGTTAATAGTTTGAATTAAAGAGAAGTGGAAGGTTTCTTATGTATCTCGTAAGTTTGACAGCTGCTGTAGCAGCTTCTATAGTTTCTCACTTGCGCTGGTCTGTCAAAAGTCGTCTTTAGCAAAAGCCATAGTATTCCCAAATTAGGTCTCAAGTTCATCTTGTGCGATTCATTGTTTGTAAACAGATGATTGGAATTGAACTCACATAATTCGTCCCAGCTTTTCAAATAGTTCGTGCTGCTCATTGTCATGTGGAAAACACTCGCCTTGTTTGGTTGCAACAATAGAATGAAAATCCTCTTTTCCATGCTCTTTGGCAATGTCTGTCATGACCCTATAGTCATTATTCAATTTTATCTATCTGTCTTTTTTCTAACATTTTAAAAGTAGGGCATTAGAGTCAATTTCCCTTCTTAAAATCACCTTTTTAATTCAATTTTATATTTCATTCCTTTCCATTCTACGTACTGACGGGTCCCTTGAATGAAAATGAGTCTCGTCTAATCCACTTTGGTTGACTGTTATGATATTAAAGTCTATTTTTCAACAAGAATTAGTACTTCTGTTTGATCAGGATTATACTCATGTTTAACTCCTTCAATATTGCTTTGTCAATAACTATGAGATAAATTGTCCATAATGAGTTAATACTTATTTTGCAGGTATGAACCTGTTTTAGTCCACGAAATGCTCACTCTTTTGATTCAGATAGTGAAAGAAAGGCGCTTTTGTGGGCTAAGTACTTCTGAAAGCTTGAGAAGAGAATTAATTTATAAGTTAGCCATTGGAGATGCCACTCATAGTCAGTTGGTGAAGTCTCTTCCTCGTGATCTCTCCAAGTTTGGGCAGCTTCAAGAGATTTTAGATACAGTTGCTGTATATTCTAATCCATCTGTTTTTAATCAGGTTTTGTCGATATTTCTTCTTCTTCTTCCAAAAAGGGGGGAAAAACAAAGAAAGAAAGAAAGTACTTCCTTTAGTTACACTGTATTTTCCTTGACTTTTTTATTTTCTTTTAGGGTATGTATTCCCTGCGATGGCCATTGTGGAAAGAATTGGATTTGTATCATCCTCGTTGGAATTCAAAGGATTTACAAGTTGCAGAAGAAAGATATTTACGCTTCTGTAGTGTCTCTGCACTAACCACCCAGCTTCCGCGTTGGACCAAAATTTATTCTCCCCTGGAAGGGATTTCGGGGATAGCCACTTGTAAAGTGGTTCTACAGATAATCCGTGCAGTTCTATATTATGCTGTTTTTACTTTAAAATCAGCTGAATCTCGTGCTCCTGATGCTGTTCTCCTAACTGCACTGCATTTACTGTCATTATCATTAGATATCTGTCTTCAGCAGAAAGAATTTACTGACAAGACATCTGATGATGAGACACAAATTCCCATAATAGCTTTTTCTGGAGAAGTAATTCATGAAAGCTCTGTTTATGGTGTTGGTGAACAGAGCTTGTTGTCACTTCTCGTTAATTTGATGAGTTTGCACAGGAAGGAAAGTGTAGACAACTTTGTAGAAGCAGGTGGTGGCAACCTCTCTGCTTTAATTGAAGACTTACTCAAGAAGTTTGCTGAGATTGACAGCAGATGCATGACTAAGTTGCAGCAACTTGCCCCTGACGTTCTTAGTCATATATCTCAATGCCTTCCAACTAGAGACTTAGGTGACATGGTTTCAGCTTCTGATGCCGAGAAAAGCGAGGCAAAAGCTCGTGAGAGCCAAGCTGCTATGTTGGTAGGATGCTGATGCATTATTCTTTTATGGCAAAAAGTATTAAAAATAACGATATATTGTTTGATGCACCTTAATGCAATCTCAGTTGGGTAGTATTCAGGGTGGAGGAAAGCATTCACTTTGATATACTTCTATGTCAAGCCAAGCTTGACTTGTTTAATTATGCCAATTTAATTGCCTTCAACTTTTGAATGAGATCTTGGTTTATTGGTTTGCAATTCAGGAGAAAGTGAGAGCTCAACAATCAAAATTTTTGGCTAGTGTTGATTCCACTATTGATGATAGTTCCCAAGTTGATCATGAAGATGACATTGATGCTGGACCTGATGCTGAAGAATCCACACAAGTTGTTTGTTCTCTTTGCCATGATTGCAACTCGAAACTTCCCATATCTTTTCTGATTCTTCTACAGGTATACCTGATGCAAGCCAGATCAAATATTGGTTCTAGCTTGTTGAACTCTAATACGCATATACACTTACACAGAGATGTGACACTGCTCTAATGCAATCACA
This sequence comes from Inga oerstediana, assembly GCA_963210345.1. Lineage (NCBI taxonomy): Eukaryota > Viridiplantae > Streptophyta > Magnoliopsida > Fabales > Fabaceae > Inga > Inga oerstediana. The sequence continues at coordinate 65,657,035 of OY723408.1, forward strand.
GCAACATGGCAAAATATTAGGTGCCCATATTTAGTTTAAATTTTGTGCAGTATTATGTTCTGTCCTAAATTGGCGCGCAACATGCATCAGACATGCACATGACTCCTTAGGAGCTTCTGTATTTCATAGGTTGAACTGCACATTTTGAAATTCATTTTCCCTGCTTTTGTTTCTTACCTAATTTTATGCTTTCTTATCTGTTTGATGTACAAGAAATCTAGGCTTGTCAGTTTCGTTGATAGAGGTCCCCCATCATGGTCACAACTTTGTCGGACAAATAAAGAACACACGTCTGTTTCCAAACTGAAGGCGGCAGATACATTTGCAATGGACTGGACATCAGGCACTTCAGGGTCAACTTCATCTTCTCACTTAGCCCAGTTGGTGTTGAATGCTGCCAATGAACTGGTCTCACGTGGGAAGCGTGGTGAAGTCAATGCCTTTTTGCGATATGTAAAGGATCAGTTTCCGATGTTGGGAAATATCCAGCTTCCTGATACTTCTTATGATGAAAACGAGAAGATTCCATCTACTTTTGAGACATTGGAACAGGATATGTACTTCTCCATTTGTGGAGAAATGAACGATGATGATAAAATTTCTTCTTCAGGAGGGGAACCAAACATTGCTAGAGATGCTGGATCTGTTTTGCTTGGAAAATATATAGCTGACATTGCAAGAGACATGTCAAAAATCTCTTCAGCATCTGAAAATGTTCATAGTGAGAATACTTCTGTAGAATGTACTTTGCAGAACATGGCAAACGATTCATTTGGCCCAACAGATTGTGATGGACTTCACCTTTCTTCCTGCGGTCATGCAGTACATCAGGAATGCCTTGATCGTTATTTATCTTCACTGAAGGAAAGGTGAGTTTTGTCAAAACTTCTGTATTACCTACCATCTTAATGTACATTTTCCTTTCAGTCTTTTGTGCTTGAATATATGGATTAACCTTGAAATTTTTAAAGCTGGATTATGCTGTTGAATCCAGTACTCTTGACATGAACTGAACCTTTTATTTAGATTTTATTAAAAACTTAAGTTATCCAAAAACTTTTTTGACATCTATTTTAGGTATTTAGGTCAGGGAAGTCGCTATTGCTTATGGTTTATATTCGGCATTAATATTCTATGTACGACTTTTTCACTTGGATCTATTTTTTGCTTCATTTTCTTAATGATAGTTGAACTTTGGTCCTAAATGAGATTGATATGCAAGGGAGCAGGATTTTAGCCATCAAAACTGTAGTTGTTGTGAATTGAAGCAAAGGGAATATTTAAGTATTGAACAGGAACAAGGATTTTGTTACACAGTGATCAGACTGTCTGGTTTGGTTGTTTGAGGTCTGAATGAAGCCACAAAAGTTTTTATTTGCATAAAGGAATTGCTTAAAAAGAAGGTTTAACTTTATGCATTCATGTTAGTGAAGACTTGATGCTTAAGTTATTTAAGCTTGCTCGTTAAGTCGCCTTTCTGTTTTCTTTAGAATGTTAAATCTACAATGTCACGTTGGCTTCATGTTTTCAGGGCATAGTTGCATTCTAAGTAAGGGCTGAAATTAATTGTGCATGGCATATTGCCTTTAATTTTATATTATGTAGAGACAGATTATACACAGTTATGTATGCGGGCTTGTATAATTAAGTGATCACCAATGGCATGTTCTAAGTGAATGGAGTATTTTCAAAAATTTTATTTATGGTGCACGAAAATGTTCTTGTATGTTTTTTATTGAAAATTGAAGTTAATATTTTTTTTTTTAATTTTTATAATACATGAACATGTTTGCTTTAGCTATGATAAATTTTTAGCATGCATAGATTAATGGTAAATGGCCTACATTTTGTCACAAAAAATGTCAAAAAAGGCCTGTATTTTATGTATTGCTTACTGTTTATTTTAAAACACAAGTTTGTGCCTCGTAGGGTGTGTTTGGCATGAGTGATTTGGAGGGGAGGGGAGGGAAAGGAAAATTTTTGTGAGTTGGATTTAAAAAAATTGGAGAAGTGGAGTTACAAAATTTTAATAAATCCAACTTACAAAAAATCTCCCTTCTCTCACTTTCCCTCCCCTCTGGTCGTACCAAACAAGCCTGTAACGTCATGGGTGATGCTAGTGTTCTTTCTCTCTATATATATTTTCTTGAAATGTTTATATAAATATTATCTTATGGAGCACTCAGTTTGAAAGTAGTTGAATCACAAAACCTTGAATTCTCTTTGCATTGGCCAGGGCATGTTTGTTATGGCGTTGAGATTGCTTATAAGTTGTTTTTCACATAAATCGAGACAAAACTTCTCTCACATACTTATCTCGTATACCATAAATTACGATTGAAAATCTATTTTTAAGCATTCCAATCGCTGTTCTAAACAAGCACTTAGATGATTGGTTCATTTTTCAGAATGCTTATGTTGGTCTCTTTAATGGTATTTCTCTGACAGTTCTTTGTTGGCTAGAGAATGTTTTCCTTGGTATTTGATGATGTGCCATGTGGTTTTGTTATTTGGCCCTCTTCTCAGCGACCAAGTTGGTTTTTTAATAAAATATGGTGTCCAATGGTAATTCAAATTGTACCATTTTTAACATAAAATGCTTAACAGAGAGAGGGTACATGTTAGAGTATTCTTATAATAGAGGAGAGAATTAGGAGATAAGAAAAGAAGAGAGGCTTAGGCTAATATCTGTAACCCGCGACTGATAGAAAAGGAAACTTCATTCATAATTCAAGTCTGTCAACTCATTACAATTCTAAGCATTAAATACTAGGCATAACTGACCCTAACTGCTTCTATTACTCCTAACTGCATACCCACGATCTACAACTGAATGTAAACACTAAATATCTAACTATGACACAATGACAAACCCCCATGACAGACATAAGGCGTACAGAAACATGTGATCACTGCTTGTCCCCACGATTTCTCCTAGAGTAAACCAGTAGGGGTCGTGGTTCCTTATCAGTACATGGTTATAAATCAAAGGCATCAATAATATTGACACGTTTTTTTTTGTTTGTTTTTGGTTGCGATTTATCCTTGGTGCTTGGGTCTCTTGTTGCTTTTTTTGCTTGTCAGTTAAAGTCTACCACCTCATAACCAGATATGTTTGTTGAATTGTAAGATTATTAATCGGAAGACAACTTATGGATGTTTGTTGAATTGTAAATCACAGGATTATTAACAAAACCTCAGTAACTTAAAAGTTTTATGTGAATAGGGGTTTTCACTTCTTTATATTTGCATGTTAGGGTCTGTTTAATTGTGTTCATGGCTTCAAGTTAATTTTTATACTGCATGTAGGGATTGATTAAATCAAAATCCTACTGTTTGATCCCCACCTGGGACTCCTACTACGTCCCACTGTAGTTTGGTGGACTGTGAACATTGTTTCTCTTCCTTGGTTTACTAAATTAAGACAGACTTTCATATACTACTTGTAAATTGGTAGTAAATGGGTGTAAGTCCGCCTAAAACAAATTCAATCTCATTCTAAGCACTTTCTGATGAGTTATCAGGGAGAAAACTGATCAATTTTTAAAGATGGATTGGATCACACGAGATCTTATCTGGATGAGTTACTGTCGCTGTTGTGAACATAAATGGCAAACTGTTGGGATTGGCTCAAAATCAGCAGTTCATCATGATACTAGTGATTCTGGTTGAAATTTCTGGCCTCAATTTATGTGTGGTTTTGAACATAGATTGTGCGATTCCAGGATTGTGTGATTTTCATACTGCAATGACTAAAGTTTAATAATTTGGCTAATTTATATCTGTGGTTTTTTTTTCCTAGCAATTTTTTGTCTGATGGTTATTGGAATCCTTTGACATATGCTTAGACTGCTTGGACAGGTCCGTCAGAAGAATTGTTTTTGAAGGAGGACATATTGTTGACCCAGACCAGGCATGCATTTTTCTTTTGGTTAATAATTATTATTTTATAGGTTATATCGAAAGCATGTTATCAGGTTTCAAAACACTTGCATTTCTTTTTTTTTTCAGGGTGAATTTCTGTGCCCTGTATGCCGCCAGCTTGTAAACTGTGTCTTGCCTACTATACCTGGAAACTTAGAGAAGCCTTTGAAGCAGCCTACAGGTTTAATTAATGGCTCACTACCTGCTGCAGATCCTAAGGCTGCATTAAGTAAAGAGACTTATTCACTCCGCCTTCAGCATGCCTTGAAGATCTTGCAATGTGCTGCTAATGCTGTTGGGAAGGGCGAATTCCAAAAAGCTGTTCCTTTGAGACACAGTGATAAAGCAGGCCAAAATATTGAGCATTTCTCTCTCATGTTGGCTAAAATGTATGTGCCAAAACACGATAAATTATCAAGAACTTCTAGGTTAAATCACTCGATGCTCATGTGGGATACTCTTAAGTACTCCTTGATGTCGATGGAGATTGCTGCACGATGTGGAAGGACTTCTTTAACTCCAAACTATGCTCTTAGTACCATGTATGAAGAGCTTAAGTCTTCGAGTGGATTTATATTATCCTTGCTGTTGAAACTTGTTCAGAAGTCAAGAAGCAAGAATTCTCTTCATGTGCTTCAAAGATTTAGAGGCCTTCAACTCTTTGCAGAATCTATTTGTTCTGGGGTGTCAGAGAGAGGTATACTTTTGGTATCATTGCTTTCAAATGTGAATATTAGCTGTTCCATTTGGATGAGTAAATTTTTATATGATGATTTGAATTCAGCCCAGTCATTTTTTATAACAGATTGGGTATTTAAAATGTGAGGTTGCAAAGAAAAGCTATTGGCATTGACTGGGACATTTTGCATTTTTTGATTTGATAGGAATTTGGCTGGTTGGAAACATTGTATTTTAAAGATCGTTTCTTCTATTGTGTCAAACTGAACTAGCTTTCAGCCTAGTTCCCTGCAAAGAGATTTGCATATTTTGTTTTTGTTATAGTAGAACTTGGATATTGATATTTCGTTAGTTGGATCACTATTTATTTCTTTGTACTTCCTTGATTAACTGCTGGTTGCTCAAGTGCAATGTAGTTTTCTTGGATGTCTGCTACTGATTTGTCTGTTTGATAATTGCTGTGTTCACAGATGATATGTTATCCGTCTTAAAACATGTTGAAGGGGACATGTCTAATTCCGACATTCTATTTTGGAGACAAGCTTCCGATCCCGTACTTGCACATGACCCCTTTTCAACCTTGATGTGGATTCTCTTTTGTCTTCCATCTCCATTTTTGTCATGTGAAGAATCTTTGTTATCCCTTGTGCATGCTTTCTACATAGTAGCTGTAACTCAGGTTGCTCATCTTACTCCGAAGTTATTCAGGTTATACATTTTCTGTTATTCTGTTGATTTTGTAATGCGGGTTCATCTTGATGCAGGCTATTATTTTGTATTGTGTCAAAACCCAGCATAAGTTAAGTGAATTAGGCATCTCTGATTGTCTAATCACTGACATATATAAAGTTCTGGGTGAATCTGAATGCGCTCAGCAGTATTTTGTGTCAAACTATTTTGACCCGAGTGCTGATGTTAAAGATGTAATTAGGAGGTTCACTTTCCCCTATTTGCGAAGATGTGCACTGTTGTGGAAAATACTATATTCTTCTATTCCAGCACCATTCTGTGATGAGGACAATGCATTAGATAGATCATGGAGTTATACAAATGACACAATGGTTGGATCTAATCTTGACATGATTGAGATTACTAAAATTCTAGAGCTTGAGAACATGTTCAAGATTCCTGCTCTTGATGTGGTTCTGAAGGATGAATTTTCAAGATCTTCAGTCTCTATTTGGTGCCATCACTTTTGCAAGGAATTTGAACTAGTTGGGGTTCAACGTAACATGCATTTCACCCCTGCAGTCCCATTTGAATTGATGAGATTGCCAAATGTTTATCAGGATCTTCTGCAGAGGTAATTGTGATTTATTGTATTTTCCCATGTCTTACAAAAGGTATATTCTGTTAAATTCAAATTTTAACTGACACATCTTACTCCTTCAGGTGTATCAAACAGCGTTGCCTTGATTGCAAATCTCTTCTTGACGAACCCGCATTGTGCTTGCTGTGTGGTAGATTGTGCTCCCCAAGTTGGAAATCTTGCTGCAGGTTTTATTTTCACCAAGTGCATCTTTTTTTTTTTTAAATTTTTTATTCTATGCTTTGAAATGCATATGAGCATTTAAAGTTTCATAATAGCCCTTTGATCTTATCTTCATAACGTATTTTAGGTTCAGTTGCATTTTAGTATATCGCTGTTAAGATTCTGGAATTATATGCCCAGAATCGAAGTGAAATAGGTAGAAGGAGAAGGAAATAAGAATGAGATGAAGAGAAACAGAATGATCGAATCAGAAGAGAGAGAACAGAGAAGAGAAAAGCAGAGATTCTGAGAGGGAGAGACACGTGGCTGCTGAATCATGTATTTTATTCACTGAGTCAACAACAACAATAATAGTGTCAATAGCTCATATATATAGAGCCGAGGGATTCAGGGGCAGATCTGCACTTTAACTAATTCAGGGGCAGATCTGCACTTAACTAATTTCCTAATCCTATCTAATTAGCTAGGGAACACAATTTGGGGGATTAGGGATTCACAATTAGAATCTTTACAAATTCATATCAATACCCCCCCCATTTTGACATCCTTGTCCTCAAGGATGAGTCAACAAAATCTGGAAACTGTTCCCGGAATTGGGGCAAGGGAAGCCATGAAGCTTCTTCATCCGGCAACCCCTTCCATTGCACAAGAACTTCTGTGATCAGCCGTCGTCGCCTCTTAACAGACCTTTTATTCAAAAGTTTTTCTGGGAATAAAGAAGGTGGTGGCTCAGGAAAGTCTGGAGGAGGGTGCCTCTGCTGAACAGTAGGGTTAGGACACAATTTCAGTTGTGAGACATGAAATGTAGGGTGGATGCGCGAATCAGAAGGTAACTCCAGCTTATAGGCGACCTGACCCACTTTCTCTAACACTTGATAAGGCCCAAAAAATCTGGGAGCTAACTTCTGAGAACTTCTCACAGCAGCTGAAATTTGTCTATAGGGTTGTAACTTCAGAAATACCCATTGGCCAACCACAAATTTCCTGTCAGACCTATGTAGATCAGCTTTTTGTTTCATTCTATTAGAAGCCCGGTGCAGATGAAATTTCAGCATAGCTAGCACCTGTTCCCTTGCTTCAAAGCTTCTGTCCACAGCCTCCAAAACTGAATTATGAGGCAAGTAGGGACAATGAATAGGTGGTTTTTGGCCATACAAGAGTTCATAGGGAGAGGCTTGAGTAGATGTGTGAAAAGTTGTGTTATACCACCATTCCGCTTGTGATAACCATTTACTCCAATCCTTTGGCTTCTCCCAACACATACACCTCAAATAAGTTTCTAGACACCTATTGAGAACTTCTGATTGCCCATCGGTTTGTGGGTGATATGCGGTAGATAGCTTTTGTTCAATCCCCAAAACTCTCAAGAACTCCTTCCAGAAATTACTTACAAAAAGTGGATCCCTATCACTAATAATTTCGGTAGGGGCGCCATGGAGTTTGTAAACATGATCTAAAAAGATTTGAGCTAACGAGGATGCTGTATAAGGATGAGATAAGGCTAGGAAATGGGAATACTTACTCATCCTATCAATTATAACCCATATAACCTCTTTACCACTGGACTTAGGGAGGCCCTCAATAAAATCCATGGTAATTGATTCCCAGACACGGCTAGGAATAGGTAGAGGCTGTAGAAGACCAGGAGATGCAACTGTTTCATATTTACACCTCGCACATGTGTCACATGTCTTCACATAAGAAGTAACATCACTCATCATCTTTCGCCACCAAAAAAGAGCTTTAACTCGGTGGTAAGTGGCTTGGATGCCCGAATGCCCCCCTTGAGGGCTTGAATGCAACCAATCTAGGATTTTTTTCTTCAAAGTGGCATCATTACCTACCACTAGCTTACCCTTCCTTCTTAAGAGTTCATCACTCCATGTAAAGTGGTGAAGAGGTCCCTCGGTAGCCTGAATTTGGGGTAGTAATTGCTGCAAATACTCATCACTTACCCAACTTTGCTTAATGTGCTGCAACAGATCTGGTGAAGAAGTGTCGAAAATCATCTGTAACAGCTGCATTTTAGGCATCCTAGAAAGTGCATCAGCTACTGAGTTGTCTTGTCCCTTCTTATATTGAATCTCATAGTCAAAACCAGCTAGCTTGGCCACCCACAACATCTGAAATGAAGTTGTCAGTTGCTGTCCCAGTAGGAATTTGAGGCTTTTCTGATCTGTCCGTATGACAAAACGATTTCTTTCTAAATATTGATGCCAATGTAATACAGCCAACACCACTGCCATGAGTTCCTTCTCATAAACTGATAGTTGCTGGTGCTTAGGAGATAAACCCTTGCTGAAATAGGCTAGAGGCCGCCCCTCTTGCATGAGGACAGCTCCTATACCACAGCCACAAGCATCAGCCTCCACCACAAATTGCTTGGGAAAATTAGGTAGAGAAAGAACCGGTGCTGAGGTGAGAGCCTTCTTGAGACCATATAAAACCATTTTTCTTAAGTAGAGATGTTAGGGGTCTTGCTATAGTACCAAAATCACGAATAAAGCGCCGGTAGTAGCCAGCAAGCCCCAAAAAGGCCCTTACTTGCTTGATGGTAGTAGGTAGAGGCCACTCAGCCACCGCTTGTATTTTCCTAGGGTCTGTGGACACTGTTCCACCCCCGATTGTATGCCCCAAATAGTCAACATAGGTGGCTGCAAAGATACACTTGGACTTCTTGACGTAAAATTTGTTATCTCTTAATAGAGTCAACACTTCCTCTAAGTGTATAGCATGATCTGCAAGGGTGGGGCTATAGATTAGAATGTCATCAAAAAACACTAGAACAAATTTACGTAGGTGTGCCTGGAAAAGGTCATTCATAGCTCCTTGAAATGTAGCCGGGGCGTTGGTTAAGCCAAATGGCATCACCAACCATTCATAATGTCCTGAGTGTGATTTAAATGCTGTTTTGTATATATCAGCAGGTTCCATTCTGATCTGATGGTATCCAGCCCTTAAGTCCAATTTAGTGAACCATCTAGCATCCCCCAATTCTTCAAATAATTCCTCTATCAATGGTATAGGATATTGGTTCTTGACTGTTGCTTTGTTAAGCTCACGGAAATCAATGCACATGCGCCATGTGCCATCCTTTTTCTTCACCAACACAATAGGAGCCGAAAAGGGTGAAGAACTTGGTTGAATAACTCCATCTTGTAGGAGCTCATTAATCAATTTTTCAATGGTATCACGTTGTGCTGCTGGGTAGCAATAAGGCTTCAAACTAATGGGGTTTGTGCCTTCCTTGAGGATGATAGGGTGGTTATGGCCTTCCCTAAAGGGTGGGAGGCCCTTAGGGTCTTCAAAAAGGGGTTGAAACTTACCAAGTATCCCCTGTATGTCTGCTGGAATATTTATTTCAGAACCGGATTGTGCAGAATCAGAATCATGGGGAGGCGCCTTTTGAACCAACTGCAGAAGGAACAATTGGTTTTGTTGTAGAGAATGAATTTGAGATTTGTTGGGGTGCATTACTTTCCAGGCATTAGGTGGTGCAGCCTGCAACTTCTCAAGCTTCCCATTATGCCAAAAGTGCATAGTCAACGAGCCATAGTCCCAAAAGGCATTCTTAATGCTTTTCAGCCATTGCAGCCCCAAAATTATATCATAAGTGTTGAGTTCTAAAATTCTAAGGTCAAATCTGAATTCAAGACCCTGCATCTTCCATTTAAACCCTTTCCATACCCCATGCACTTGTAACTTTCTGCCACCAGCAACCTCCACCGAAGGTAAATCAGACGTGTCACCCTTCCAGCCCAATTTTTTTGCCAATCCCAAATCCAGAAAATCATGGGTGCTGCCACTGTCAATTAGGACCTGAATCAGCCTCTTACCAACCTGTCCTGGCACTCTCATGGAGGTAGAGTCATCAACTCCAGCGAATGCATGAAGGGATATACAGGAAGGTAGGTCCTTGTCAGGCATTAATTCAGAACCATCATCCCCAGTATCATCATTTTCGAAGTCATACTCAATGTAGTGCAACTGAGCTTTTTGTCGCTGGGGACACTTATGTTCACGCGAGAAGGGTGCATGGCAATAGAAGCACAAATTTTTCACTCGGTGGTCTAATTCCTCCTCAGGTGTAAGGGGTCTATAAGGTTTGTTTGCAATCTTGGGAATCAAAGATTGGGTCTTTGGAATAATCCCAGCAGGCTTATCGGTGATGGTCGGTCTATTGGCCTCGGACGACTTGGCCGTTAGCAGGGCTGACCGATAGGAAGAAGAGGAAGTTGATGGGTTTAAATACCTGGTCGCAGATGATGAAGAAGTGGATGCCGCTGGTCGAGTATAACGGTCGACCGGTGGTTTGGCAGCGGCACTAATGGTAATAATTTCTTGCATCCTGGCGATCTTGCGCGCTTCTGTCAGCGTTCTTGGACTGAGGAGACGAACAGGACCTGCCAATTCCATTCGCAGTCCCGCTATGTAAATATCAACCAAGTAATCCTCAGGCAAATCCAATTTTGCCGATATCAAATCAAACTCGGCATTAAAATCGGCCAGGGACCCAGTCTGCCGTAAATGCGCGAGATCACTCATCGGCGTCTCGAAGGGGGGACCAAAATTATCTTGAAGCATCACTGCATATTCCTCCCACAGTGGTAATCGACCCCGGAGACGTCGCTCTAACGCTCGATGCCACTGGAAGGTTCGGTCGTCCAAACCCATCGAGGCCAATTTGACTTTATTGGCTTCGGGAGTTTCATCAATCTCAAAATAACGTTCGCACCGAAGGAGCCATGTCAGGATATCGTCCCCCGTGAATCTTGGGAAATCGAGTTTGGTGAACTGGGTCGGCCTCTAGTAGTTGTGGTGATTCGGTGGCCGACGATCACCGTTTCTGTGGTTATTCGGAGGATGGTCGGCACGGTCTTGCATCTCCAGCCGCAAGGTCGTGATACTGGCATTGACCCCATCGGCGAAATCTTGGAAACTAGTCGTTAATGTCTGAATCTGTCGTTCCACCGCCTGTAGACGCTCGTCGGTCATTCTTGCTCGTTCTTGATTTCTTGTTTCCACCATGCAGCGTCGGCGAGTCGGCAGAGGAATGAAATTCTCTGATACCACTGTTAAGATTCTGGAATTATATGCCCAGAATCGAAGTGAAATAGGTAGAAGGAGAAGGAAATAAGAATGAGATGAAGAGAAACAGAATGATCGAATCAGAAGAGAGAGAACAGAGAAGAGAAAAGCAGAGATTCTGAGAGGGAGAGACACGTGGCTGCTGAATCATGTATTTTATTCACTGAGTCAACAACAACAATAATAGTGTCAATAGCTCATATATATAGAGCCGAGGGATTCAGGGGCAGATCTGCACTTTAACTAATTCAGGGGCAGATCTGCACTTAACTAATTTCCTAATCCTATCTAATTAGCTAGGGAACACAATTTGGGGGATTAGGGATTCACAATTAGAATCTTTACAAATTCATATCAATCTCTGTCCCAATATATTAGGCAAACACAGTGGTGTGTGAAACCCCTATTATGCTTGCGGTTAATAAGTCTTTTTCCCAGTTATTTTGAGCTGTCAAACAAATGAAATTATTCTGGCTGCATCACTGCCGTTCCTTTCATTATCCCCCTGTTAAAATAGATTGATAATGCAAAGGAAGGGATAGTGTAGTACTTTCTCCAGTAACAACCATATATGAACATTATTAATGGTTAAGGAATTCTATTCTATTGGTGATAGACCTTGAGAACTGAGTCATCGATTTTCATGCTGTTGGATGTTATTTCCCCATAACAAAATGCTTGCTGTTGAAATTTAGATATGTTAGATGGTGGATTAATGGTAAAAGTGTATAACTGTAGTTCTGTGTAGAGTTTCATCAGTCTTCTTCTCGTGTGTGTTTTTGGCGTTCATATAGCATGCAAAATAGATTGGAAAGGAAAGAGAAATAGAAGCAAAAACTGAATTCATGGGTGAAAAATAGTTACTGTTGAGTAGTGATTACATGAGTATAATATATATTGCGTATCTTAGTTTTGTACAAAAGAAAGGGAATACTTTTCATTATTGTACCAAAGAGCCATTAACTGAGAATCTGACAGCTGGTTTTATTATATTTCAAGGGAAAGTGGTTGCCAAGCACATGCTATAGCCTGTGGTGCGGGTACTGGAGTGTTTTTGTTAATTAGAGTATGCAGTTTCTTTCTCAACTTATCTTTTGGACCACCTATATAGATTGCCGTGCCCTTTCTATCTTTTGCTATTTTGGACATTATAACAAGTTGATTTTATGAACAGAGGACAACAATCTTACTACAAAGATCGGCACGTCAAGCTCCCTGGCCCTCTCCTTACTTGGATGCTTTTGGTGAAGAGGTAATTGGTCCTTTGGCTCTTTTCGTTGATACGAACAAAATTATTCCCTTTTGTTTTCTATCATTAATTAGCTCTCTATACCATTGAGTTTGTCAAGTTCTTTTCCTTTCATATCAGAGGTGCTATTATTAAAATTTGTTTTGACAGGCATTACCTAACATGTTTTATGTGTGATTTGGACTTCCAAATGACTATCTAGGTAGTGTTAAATGTGTTTTTAATTCTTTCTTCTTTTCTTTTCTTTTTTTCGAGGGATGCAGTTATGTTACTCACTATGGGATTGATGGGTTCAGTATTTTCCAATATTTGTTGTACAATATTTAGTGTTGTTGGGTTGCTAGAAGAAGATTCCAAATAAGGATGCTGATGATCGGCTGCATAACGGAATTTTTTTTTTTTTGGTTTTAAGGTGTAACATAGAATAATGGAGATGAAAAATTAAGGAAAATTTAATGCCATATCTACTGTGTTCTGTCAGTACAAGGACAATTGCAGTTTGTCAAATTTGCTTTAGGTCAGAGATCTTGTTATTTGGAGCTTGAGCTTCAAATGAGAGAATTACCACCATTCACCAGATGAGGATGCTCTTTTTAACTCGGCTGTAATGCCTTTCTATTGCAATTCATACTCAACTACTTAACTGACCTTGCCTACTGGATCTATCTTGTCATTTGGTCATTTTCTAATGTTGACTTGAACTCTGCCTGATCCCAGAGGGCTGCTTTTTTTATCTGCCTGTAAAGGTTGAGTTGGCTTCTAATGAGCCAAAAAAGTGGAAAAACCTCATGCTGCTTTAGTTATCCATGTTTATTTGGTTAGTTGCCTATAGAGATGAATGAAACCTTAACTTGATCTTTCTAAACCTTTCTAAAATTCACTTTAAGGTTTCAAGATGAAACTAAAATTTGAAGCCAAAGTGTATCTAATCCCTATTTGTCTAAATGCATAATTCTATTTTCTATGGCAGGATTTTGAAATGCATCGAGGCAAACCTCTCTACCTGAATGAGGAACGTTATGCTGCTTTGACCTACATGGTGATTAAATTTCCACATGCCACTGCCTTTCACTGCCTTCCTCAATTAATGTTTAAAATAATTGTGTCGTCTTTATTTTTTTTTTTGGTCTAGGTTGCTTCTCATGGCCTGGACCGAAGTTCCAAGGTTCTTGGTCAGACTACCATTGGATCCTTCTTCTTGGTTTGATTATCTCTATTTGAGCTCTAATTTTAAGGTCAGACTTTAGAGCCATCACGCTTCCCCCACACACATTTTCCTTTCTTGTTAGTTGACCTGTGGCTTACATTGTCTATTGATGACCTTGGGGAAGCAGGAGTTTTAGCTGGCAGATATCTGGAAGGTGAAGGTGGCTTTATTAAATGCTAGTATATAATGATATTCTCACCTCTGATAGGAGAAAGAATTCAAACATCTTATGTGCTGTCTTATGATAGAAGTGTACAGATCATTCAGGTGAGCATGCCTGTATTTGATTTGTGCTTTTTTAATGTCTTCGCTATGTTGATAAGTTCTATTATGTCTTCATGGGAGTTAGTTTATTGGCTTATATCTTTATTAAAGGAAAAAGGAAGCATTGTAGAGGAGAATGTTTCAGAATTAATGCTGAGTAATCACAAGATTTATGCTAAATCCTAACCTCCCATTTACCTAGTAAATTGCTGTGGACTAGATGTAATTTTTTTCTACTTATTGTATAAATATAAAATTATAGCATGAGGTTTGTTCTTCTTGGAAGTGGGAATCTCATTGGAGTTTGTGAAGGGAGTTACTATGTGCAAGGGAAAATGGAAATGTGGTTCAGCTTATAGCATTGTTAGTCTACCAGATATGCACCCCGTCCTGACTCCTGATCCTGGCCCAACATTTTAATTTGTCAAATACTCCCTCTGGTCCTTAATATTGAGCCTATTTGGGGAGTAGATCTTGGTCATAAATATAAGACATTTTTCATTTTTGTCCATCTTTTTTCTAATTTATCTCCACTGATACTCCCTCAACAATAATTTAGAAGGAAAGGGAATGAAGGGATTGAGAAAGATGACTCGGGTATATATCATATTAACTAACTTAATTAACTTCCTTAATCTAATCAAATTAGGTAAATGTTTTATTAAGGACCAGAGGTAGTAATTGCTATCGTCATAGTTGTTAATTTTGATGGACCTTGTGATAACGATCAAGGGGTCTTCACTTTAGGCTTAAGTTTTTGGGTTGAGTTTTGGCCTTTTCAGTCAGCCTGTTGGATTCTTATTTATAGTGATAACTGCTAAGAGAAGTGCTGCTAGTCCTAAACGATTGCAAGTCCAAGCCTAAAAACCCATGACCTTCATCCTCCCGTTTGCTATGGTGAAATCTCGAAGGGCTATTGCATTAGTGTGTTAGAGATTGTTAATTATAATAAAATTTTATAATTAAAAAATTCATTTGTAAAAATGTAAATATATCCATACGAGGGGCTTGTGTCTGAATTCAGATACATGAGATTATGGGTGTTGTTTTTTTTATCACAACTTAGCATGAAGCGTTTTTCTTGCTTTATGAAGCAGCTGCACGGGTGTACATAAATATCATTATATTACTTGTGAGGTGCAACTGCTTCGAAGGGTAATCTGTGGAATTATGTGCTTATTCCACCAAATCTGTGGTGTAGTTTGTTGATCGAGACAATCATATCGTTGCCCCTCCTCTGCATCTGTATATCAAGTCACAACTGATTTTCATTGTCAATATAGTGGTTCTCTTTTCTTTTTTCTTTTAATAATTTATTTACTATCCATGGGATGAGGTCTTTTAGGCTAATAGTAAAATCTGGGATTCTGGGTTCTCTTCAATCTGATGTCTTCTTTTTGAAGTGTTCATATTTTGAGGGGAAATGGATGGTGTGACAGGGCATTGTTGGATGCCCTTTCAATTTTAATAGCAGGCTTGTATTTAATTTTTGTGCTTGTAATTTTTTCAAATAAATTAGAATATAATGTATGACAATAATGATTTTTTTCTCAGACGAGTAAATTATTTATATCTAAGATTGAAGAATGCTCGTGTTTCTGAGCTTGCAACTAAATATCAATATCTATATATAATAAAGTCTAATAAGTCGTTATTTGAGTCATGAGCAATATGATCCAATTTTTAAAATTGTGCCGCAAGGAAAGTCGCGTCATTTGTCTTTAATTTTGTATCAAGGGTTGGGGATGGATATGATGTGAGTCACATTATTTATTTGATTCTAGCCTAATTCATATTCTTAACATGCTGTTCCAGACAGGAGTGGCAAAGTAACGAGACTTTAAGTGTGTGTTTGCTGTTTGGATTAGTTTTTGGAAAATAGTTTTTATAATTTATAAGGTAAATATGTGAGAATAATTTTATTTCGATTTGCGGAAAAGGGTTTTTGAAACTATGGTTTGAGACTTACCCAAACACACTTGAATCTATCCCATTCATGGGTTATTTTTTATTTTGTTTTTTGATAAGCTATACCATCATACCATCAATGGTTTATTTGTATGAAAGAGCCGCGGCTAGGGTTAGCCCATTAGCCTTTTTAAGAAGACTAAGTGTGCGTTTGGAATGGCTTATTTTTATCCAAAACGTGCTTATAATTCGTGATTCACGGTATACGAGGTAAGTATGTGAGAGGAGTTTTTTCTCGGCTTGCGTAATAAGTGGCTTATTTTTTAAGCTGCCGTGATACCAAACATGCACTAAGAAGTTTTAATTTTTTTATTAAAACATCAACAGAAAACAATTGTAAACTAAAATAAAAACTTAAATTATCATGAATAAATTTGTAAAAAATTATTAAAATTTATATTTAAAAAGGGTTGATATCATGTTTAGTCCTCATAGTTTACTCTCATTTTAATTTTGATCCCCATAGTTTTAAATCATAGGTTTCGATCCCTCAAGTTAATTTCCATATAAGACATTGGTCCCTATATTTTTGAAAAAACCCAGACCATGTTGCTTCTTGATGGGACAAGACCAAAATGAGAGACCAAACATTGTTATAGAATAAAAAACTTAATATGTGCCAATATTTTACACAATTTAAATCCAATTGACAAATAAAATTTGAAAAAATTGTCATCATAGTTATTTTAAATTATAATTATAACTGTTTTAATATTGATATAATAATAATATGGAAAGAAGTAGGAATGAAAATGAAGTTGGTGGGATGGACAAGGGATTTATGTGTGTATTTGAACACAAGAGCCACAAATTTGCTATTGGCGTAGTGGAGATGAGGAAGAGAAGCTTGAGGTCTTGTCACCACTCAACACCATCCTTCCTCTTCCTTGCAACACCAAAAAGAAAAAAAAGGTAGAGAGGAAAGGAAATCAAATGAGTAAGTATGTGAATTACTAAAATATTCTTCTAGGTAAAAATATAACATATTTAAAATCATATTAAATGTCACAATGTATCATATTAACATTAGCATCATCATATAATTTAAAACCAAATTACTTTCAAACCAAATATTTTTTAAAAAATTATTTTCAAGGTAAGATAAGTGGAAATCTTTTTAAATTAAATATAATAATAGGAAATAAATAAATTATCCATTATCTAACATTATTAATAAATAGTGAAAGGGTTAAAATGGAATATGATATCTTAAGAAATTGATTTCGTAAAAAAGTTATTTTTTAAGGTAACAAAATAACAAGTAGATAAATTTTTTGATTTTTTTAAATTTTTTAAAATAAAATATAATAAAAAGATATCAATAAATAAGAAAGGGACAAAGTCCAAAAAAAGGAAAATATATTCTTAAATGCATACTACTATGGCATTTATTAATGAGTTTTATTAATACGTGTGAGGGCAAATAATGAAAAATGGGTTTTGTTCTTATTTTCTCTTCATATGTGGAGAGATAAGTTGGAGAGAAAATGATGTGGGTTCCACGTCCCCTTTTCTCCTTAACTTTTCTTTCCTCTCACTTTTCTTCCTTCATCCAAATATGGAAAAACACATTTCTCTCCCCATTCTCATATTTGGTTTTCTTTCCTCTCTCATTTTCTCTCAATCCAAATAAGGATAAGTGATGAAGACCTTTTTCCATTAGTCTTAGAGTCTACAATAAAAAAATTAATCAAGTATTGTATAAAAGCAAACCAAAGATCATTCTCTTTTCTCGAGAAGTCTTTTATTGATTCATGAGCAATTTAAATGTCATGCAAACTCAAAAAAAAAAAACAAGGGAAATTTGGTTTTTTTGGGTTTTATTGTGAATAGGTAAGTGCAAAATTGAATTAATAACCTAAAGCTACTATTTTTTTATCTTTTCATATAATTTTTGAAATGAATTTTCTTAAGAAATTGGATCAATGACTATCCTAATTCATTAAATGATATGAGAGTCTAAATTTATTAAGTCTTAGTTAAAAACCCTAAAAAATCACGTTGGATCTAACACTTCTAATAAATAGCTACTTGTATAATCGCATTAATAACTATTAATTAGGAATATTATTAAAGAACCACTTGATGTGTGAGATGGATTGAATCAAATCAAATGATTTTTCTAATATAAATGCATAATCATGACATTCAAATTAACTGAAATCAACTATATAAACTAGTAATTACATAGTAAATATAATCTCATTGAATTAATAGAAAATATATAAATGAAAAATTACAATACAAACAATTTTTAGCTCAACGATGTGGAACCCAAATAACTCAAAACAAAATTCTACTTAACTTTGTTCTTAGCTAGGAACTACAGTATCAAGATCAATAGGAAATACATAAAATAACTAAGAAAAACTTGAGAATTCAAGCCAATTCTCTTAATCCTCGAGAAAGCATTGTCACCACCAAGCTCCCAAATGAACCAGCCATGAAGAATGATGGAGGAAG
Organism: Inga oerstediana; assembly: GCA_963210345.1. Lineage (NCBI taxonomy): Eukaryota > Viridiplantae > Streptophyta > Magnoliopsida > Fabales > Fabaceae > Inga > Inga oerstediana. The sequence goes on from OY723408.1 coordinate 65,675,368, forward strand.
TGGATAAAAATGGAGGAATGATATGGAAGAGTAAGTGAGGCCGAATGGAGGATGAAGAAGGTGAATCTGATGAAGGAAAGGATCAGTGGATGCTGTCAGACTTGTTGAAGGAATGAAGGAATTGGAAGGAGATGGTGGAAAGAGAAAAGGAAGGTGTCAGACTGGGAAGAGAAAGCGATGGTGGAGTGAGAATGAAGAAGGCCGACGGTAGTGGTTAATGAAGAGAAAGACGATGGTGGGCGTGCGATTTCTATTGAAGGTGAAGTGGGTGGTGAGCGAACGACAGAGAGGGAGTGAGGAAGGAGGGAGTCGAACTACGGTGGAGTGAGAGAGAGGTCGAAGGTGGAGTTCTCCGGCGGTGAGGACGAATCTCCCGCGACGGTGGTGGTAGGGCTCCGTCGATGGTGGTGGTGAGGATGAAGTCGATCGTCTCCTTCCTCCTTTTTGCTCGTTCACTCCGATTCTCTCCCTCTTGTCAAAGTCGGCTTTAATGGCAAAGGGGTGCTCTTCAAGTACAAAGTGTGGCAAGGGCCTCCCCATTTTTCTTCACTTCCCACCACTTCTTTATTTATAATGTTAGGTTAATTTTGATGGTTAAAATTTAAATAGTAATTATTTTATTTTTTGGTTCTAATTAGTGATTGATCTAAAATGAAGGTTTTGATTTTGAGATATACTTATCATCCCATATTTTAATATATTATTTCATGATTAATCTAAGAATTTTATTATGTTAATTGAGCCAAAAATGCATTATTTATGATAAATTTGGATTAACATTGATTACATGAGAAGAGGTTAAGAAAAGATAAAAATTTCATATATTTCATGATTTACCTATTGATTTTTAGAATATAAGGAATTATATTTTGAGTTTATTTCCTTTGCAAATCAGTTTAGGGAAAATTATAAAAAAAAAAGGACCCAAAATTTCTGAAAACTGCAAACTATGTCGATGAGGGTCGGGGAAAGTTACAGTAAAGGGCCCAAAACTTCTGAAAATTACAAACAAGGCTCAATTTCGAAATCAGCATTTTCCTTGGCAAAAATCTGATTCTAGGGAGGTTTTTGGGAGAGAGACCGACAGATAAAGATAAAAAAAGGGAAAATGACATCTTGGTCTCAAGTAATAGAAAAAATATCACAAAAGTTACTTTAAAAAGTCAATAGTCAGAAAAGTCCCTAGGGACTTTTCTGACATCAATTCCCAATATCCATTTACACAATTACCCTCTATTGAAATAACTACAAAAAACGAACAGGAAGAGAGGAGGGAAGTTGCGGTTTTTGACATTAAGGAGAAAGAGAAACAGCCAAATGCAATATATTGGAGATGTAACATTGAAGGGATAAAGTGTGTTATTAATGTCCTTGGCAAAGGATCTGCAGCCTCTATCTACAGGTACAGAGGTAGAACACCGAACTGAATTTTTTTTCTCTTTTCAGTCTGAACGTTGGGTAGATTGAGATTGAGGGGTTGGTCAAAAGTTGGAATTTGGGTTCAATAGTGGAGGAAGTGGTAGGTGATAGATAAGAAATGTTAAGATTTTGGTAAAGATATGATCTTGACCATTGAAGTTGGGGTTTCACTTTGTTTGGGTTGTGTTTATGTTATATTGCTCTGTTTTTCGAGAAGGTTACAGAGGGAGTGTTGTGTTTTAAGTGGGAATAGTTAAATGTGATGATGCTCCTTTGCTGTGAAAACGCTGGTATGAAAAAAAAAGTGTTGTAAATTCGTGCATTTTTAGCTGTTAATATGGCTGTTATAATTGTTAATACGTATAGAACTTGTGCTCTGTTTTTGGGCAATGTAATATAGGGAATGCTTTGTGTTTTGACAAGAAAATAGAGGAAAATGCTGATATGATGCTAAAAACAATGTTGTTAAAGAGTTGTTAATATGTGCATTTGTTATTGTAAATATTACTATGACAGTTGTTAATACGAAGTTCGTGTTGCACATTGTCATGAAAGATGGGAACTACATTATGAACTTTTTGCTCTCCCATTGTATAGAAGTAATCATTGACATGTACTCAAATGATGCCAACACCCATACCAGAAATGAATCATACCAAATGGAAGGATTTGATTATTGAGGAAGGACAGATTTTTTTGAATACTGTGATCCCTTTTACTTGTTGAATGGGTTCAGAAGTTGATGTACCTATTTAAAGATGATATCATATTAAGTTAAATGAGTAGGTGGGAATAACCACTTATTCATACAACTTAATATTTTAATGTCATATGATGTATGTATATGATATGCTACTAAGTTGTGATAATATAGGTATTAAGTTGTAACAAATGGGTGGAAGATGTTTAAATTGATGATGTGTTGTTGTCACAGGGGCACATGAAATTTTGCAAACTCCAGCAGGTTGGTCAATGACCTTGTGAAAATAACTCATGTCATTGTGAAAACATAATGACTTGTGAATAAGGCAATCAGCTGTTGCCAAATGTGACATCAGGATTTGTAATCAAATTGAGTCAGTATTGTGTTAAACTGATTGTAAGAATATGTGATAGTGAGAAGTTGTGAAATTTATAAACTCCTAGCGGCATTTAAATTAACTTGTAAAAATGACTATGAATTTGATAAAATATGCATAACAAATTGTTAAAAACCAAATTGGCTCTTGTGACAGACCCATTTGAGAATATGCAATTGTGAGAGTTTCCTGGTGCCTTGACAAAAAGACATTGTAAAAATAACTTAATATGTTGTAAAACTAACTAAACGTGTTGTAAAACAATGCAAAGTAGTGAAAAAACGCATTTTTAGTGTTCAATGTAGTTTCATCTAGACACAAACTTAGTCATTGTTAACATGACTTATCATGTTGTAAAAGAAGCCTACAAAGTTGTAAACAACGGGGTTTATAGTGTTAAAGTTGCTGATGTGGCCAAATGTAGTTTCCTGGTGCCATGACAAAAAGAAGTTATAAAAATAAATTAACATGTTATAAAAATAACTGCACGTATTGTATAAAAATGTAAAGTAGTGAACAAACGTATTTTTAGTGTTCAACATAGTTTCATATAGACACGAGCTTAGTCATTGTTAAAATGACTCATCATGTTGTAAAAGAATCTTACGAAGTTGTAAACTGAGCCACTTGCTGTGGTAAACATACTTAAAAAAAGATGTTAAAATGACTTGCAGTGTTGTAAAAACAGCTTTATCGAGTTATAAACTAAGCAAATTGTTCTGGTGACCTTGATGTGTAAAAACACAGTTCCCTTGACCTGTAAAACAACTTAAAAAAATGATTAAACATGTTGTAAACATAAACATAAAGTGTTGTTAACATTTGGGCTTAGCAAACTTGAAATTAAAACATTCCATAATAACATGGTGTCAAAATAATTGATTAAGTTGTCAAAATAACTCATGATGTTGTTAAACGCCTCATTACATGAGTGTCTTTCCTACAACAAGACTTTTCTACAAATAACCACATATATACATAACCAACAACATGCATGTATTACAAAATAACATCACAATTGCTACATGTCTTTTTTCCTTTTCAATTGTTGGTTGCCAGCAACAATGGACAGCACGTTTGAGCACATACATCTTCATTTGAGCACAACAGGCAATCTAGTTATTAACAACTGCCACAACAATATTTACAACCACAAATGCACATATTAACAATACTTTAATAACACTTTTTTTAATATTATATCAGCATTTTCCTCCATTTTCCTGTCCAAAAATAGAGCACAAGTTATATATGTATTAACAACTATAATAGCCATATTAACAGCTAAAAATGCACGAATTTACAACACTTTTTTTCATACCAGTGTTTTCACAGCAAAGGAGCACCATCACATTCAACTATTCCCAATTAAAACCCAACACTCTCTCTCTGTAACCTTCTCGAAAAACAGAGCAATATAACATAAACACAACCCAACCAAAGTGAAACCCCAACTTCAATAGTCAATATCATATCTTTACCAAAATCGTAGCATTTCTTATCTACCATCTACCACTCCCTCCACTATTGAGCCCAAGCTCTAACCTTTGACCAACCCCTCAATCTCAATCTACCCAACGTTCAGACTGAAAAGAGAAAAAAAATTCAGTTCGGTGTTCTACCTCTGTACCCGTAGATGGAGGCTGCAGATCCTTTGCCAAAGACATTAACAACATATTTTATCCCTTCAATGATGCATCTCTAACATGTTGCATTTGGCTGTTTCTCTTTCTCCTTAATAACAAAAATCGTAGCTTTCCCTCCTCTCTTCTTGTGTGTTTTCTGTAGTTATTTTGATGGGGCTAATTATGTAAATGGACATTGAGAATTGATGTCAGAAAAGTCCTAGGAGCTTTTCTGACCATTGACTTTTCAAAGAGACTTCTGTGGTATTTTTTCTGTTGCTTGGGACCTAGATGTAATTTTCCCTAAAAAAATCAGCCAGCTATGAACTAAGTTAATTGTGGGGTGGGGGAGCCCAAAAAAGGACGGACTCGATAAAAATTTGAAAAGATCTCCTCTTTCTAAGATGGGGTTGCTGTACAATACTGCTATATATTTATATCCACAACTTTATGGAGCCTATAATAACTTATTATTCTTCATATACCAGAGGCCTACTGCTCTTTAATTCTGCTCACGGGCAAGTTATTGGGCGCATCTGTACTTTCGCGTGGATTGGCAAGTCATTGTGATTCATGTGGGTACTATAATTAGCTTTCCAAAATTGGCAACATCTCCTTTCACAAAATTCATCAAGCTTTGATCCCTACATGAAGAATCAAACCCGAAGAAATAAGTGATTACATCTTAGTAGCGAACAAGTTTAATTAACAGCCAAAAAAATGCAAGGAGAATTACTGGTATAACAGTTTTTGCTATATTTTTTCGATAATGTGGTTCTAATTCTTAATAATGTTCGCATGTCATAATATTACCACATGCCTACAGAAATATGGATAAAGAGGACCAATGCTACAGTGTCACATATGGACCAGTGCTTTGACCTATTATGCATGTGCCAAAGGGACCCATTTATCAAGATAACTGATCTAATATTTAATCTCAAGTAATTAGATCAGCTGTAGATTACTGAGATAACTGATAAGAAGATAATTCAATCAAGAACAAGCTCTCCATGACAGAACATACCCTATATCCTCACTGGAAAGTCCAAGTTTCTATGATAGCAAATCACCATACTAAGATTGTTCTAGTTTATTTATATGCGCAGATTGTTCTAGTTTATTTATGCATTCTCCTGCGTCCTGAATAAAATAAACAACACTCCAGGAGAAAAGAACCTAAAAAGAACACAACGCTTGCTTTAAATTAAATAATAATTTTAAATTATCCAGGATAAATCTTGCACTTCTTATACTCCTTACTAGTTTAAGATATTCTTTCTGGGCTCGTTGTACAATAGATGTAGTTTTTATTGACTAAAACAACTATCAACACCAAGTGAAAAATAAGGCGTGTGGAGTTGCAGTTGGAGTCAGAGAAGGCGTGTCGGAGGCGGGAGAAGATGGAAGAGATTGAAATAAAGATTAAAGCTCTCTGAGAAGAAGAGAAGGCTGCACTGGATAGAATTGAGGCCGAATACCGGGAGCAGCTAGCTGGACTGAGGAGAGATGCAGAAACCAATGAGCAGAAGTTGGCTGAGCAGTGGGCTGCAAAGCACTTAAAGGTTAGTAAGTTTCTAGATCAGATGGGGTGCAGAACCAGGCTTGCTGAGCCAAGTGGAAGATAAAAGACTTGGTCCACTTTTAACAAGAAATTTAAGCTGTGTTTGCTTCTTTGTTGTTTCGATCTTGTGTCTATTCTCTCAGAAATTGTACTACTGTTTGTCCTACTTATTCATACGACTATGAGAAATTCGTGGGTATTGTTTGGTGTAGGAGGCAGGGTCTCACATCCATCTCCATGAATATAAACTCGGCCATGACTAAAAGTTTGTCTGAATAACTTGTCCTCCGGAAGAGTGTAATGGCATGTTGACTGATAGGTTTCTTCTTGCAATACTTTGGATGACTTGGTAGAAAAATGTTTTGTTAGAAGATCGTTCCAATAGGGAGGGAGAAGCGGGGACACATTATGACGCGTCGAAACGAAACCCCAAATAACTTGCATTTTTAATCTTGTCCTAATAGAACATTATGCTTGTCGATTAGTTCAAGTGGATTTATATTTGTCTACGTTAAGCTTTATAAATACCCACTGCCATGCATAAACATGATATATATTACCGTGTGCAATGCAATACAGGTTTTTAGCACCCTGCCGAGTGTCATTTCATACTACAATACTCCTTCCTATCCTAAATATAAGATAAAATTAACTTTTTTTGGAGAGATTAAGGAAACTAATTAAATTACTTTAAAGTATTTATATTTGTCATTCTTTTTAAGTTATTTTGTCTAACTTATAAAATGATATATATAATTGAAGAATACACAACATATGATATGATTAAGTAATTTATTTATTTTCCTTAATCTCTTAAAAAAAAAGTTAACTATATCTTATATTTAGAAAAACCACACGATTGGTAGAATTTCATTTTAGGATCCTGATGATAATTAATTTATGTTTTGCCCAGAGAATTGTGGAACTTTACTGCATGACCATTGCTCTCAAGGTGGCTAAGGTGAGGTGATAAATGTCAAGAGCTCATAATCACTGCATATCATCTAGATCTAATTTTGGATGGTTTAAATTAAATTTTTTATTTTTATTTTTTAAAAAATTATTTTAATATGTGCAAAATCTTAAATAAGTTTTTAGCAGTTAGTTTTTCAAAAAAAAAAATTGATTTTTATTTAAAAAACATTAGTTAAAAACTTTAAATTTGGACTGGTGAAATTATATCTTTGGAGGCTTGAGATGGCAACATTAGCATATTCGCTCCACCTGTAATTTGCGTCGTTCATCAAATTATGATAATTGCTTTTGACGAGTTTTAACTTTTAAGTTTATTAGCATATTCTCTCCCCCGACTCACATATCGTTTGTAGTGCTTGATTGATTTTTAAAAATAGGTGCTTTGGGCCTTCTCACATTTGCTTGTTTCATATTTGTTGGCCCATTTAGTTTTATATACTCTTCCTTTGTTGCACGTTTATATATTTGTCCTTGTTTTCTTTGTTGTCATTTGTCGTTGGTTTTTTTTTTTTGTCGACATGGGAATCTATTATTACAGCCATCCAAAAAGCATCAAGTTCCAGGACAGTCTACATAGAAGACAATAAACAAGAAACAGAAATTGAAAGCAGATAAATTAGCCAACATCTATATTGTAATCCAAGGGCGATGTAATCCCCATAGCATCATGAGCCTCTTGAGGATCCGAAGCTAGTATGATAGACAAAGGGCCTGTTTGAGAAAACAGTGAAAAAATATATTTACGGAAGTTGAGACAAAACTCCCCTTACAAATTTATTTTGTATACTGTAAATCACGTTGGAAAAACAGCTTCTACTATTAATCCAAACATAAAGTGAGTGATGATTGAGTGCCCCACCCCAAAAAGCACACTCCCTTAAAAGCAGCAACAGCATAATCTGCAGAAATGTTACCCTGTCGAGGAGTAAAAGAGAGAAAACCCAACTTTAGAAGCAGTAAGGCTAATAATATCGTGGATTATACTTCTACATTCCCAATCATAGTGTTCTGGTTGTTTAAGATCCACACAATGTAGAAGAAATTTGGAATCAATCTAAAAAACGATCTTATTATGACCCAAGTCCGTAGCTAGCATATTAGTGATCTTTTTTTTTTTATATAGTAAAAGATATTCTACAAATACATCAGAAGCTATCCTCCTGAGTCAACATGAAAAGTCATTCTGTTTACATAATTAATTAAAAGGGTGGTAATAGCATCAGGAGGCGAAAATGTGATATGAAGATCAATCGCCATCTTCCAAGCTTCTTTTGCCATAGTGTCTGCAACTGTGTTAAACTCCCGAATGCAATGTGAAATTTCCACTTCCCAATCTCTATCCAGCAGCGTTTGAACCTCCACAATGAGCTGAAAATCAGAGTGTTCTCGAGAAACGTTTCCCTAAATTATATTAGTGCTCTTTTTAATGCAAGAGCTTCAGTCATGAATGCTTAAATTGGTTTAATTTTATCGACACATCACGACAAATAATGCCGAGTGTTGCATACTCAGCACCAAATTGAAATGCGTCATCACAATTTATTTTCAGAAATTCAGCATGTGGCCGGGAAGCGCCAGGTTGTTTCAGCATTTACAACTGAAATCTGAAATTACAAAATGATAATATTGCATGAGTTTTTAAAGATGGTACGTATATGTCACATTGGCTCCATAATTTTTTTAAGTTTACCCACAACTATTCCAGAATTATTTGAGACAAAAAATGCGCTTTTTCTAACCTTATAATAACTTTTAATTTTAAAATTTCATATCTTGAACTAAATGTCATAAAACAATAACTAAGAACCTTATAAAACAATTGAGATGATTTCTATCTCATAAAATTTTTTTTATTAATGAATATTATCATTCCACCCTCAAATTCCTATATTTCTCAAATTACCCCGGTAGTCTCAAAATATGACAAATAAAAAAGTAAATTTATTCAAAAAGTAAAGGGTTTTAACTTTTTCCAATAAATACGATTTTTGAGATTTAAATTTATATTCTTTACTCCTCCTATCCATGGGATTTCTTTTATTTTCCCCAATTCTTTAACTAATATTTCTTAATTATAAATGATCTGTCACTATGATCTTGTACAACCTTACTAACACCATCAGTAGAAGGATGCAATCTACACAAAAGACATGATATAACAATCCTTTTGTCTTTAGGGTAAGATATATTAATGTAATTAGCAGCCACATCCTAATTAGAAGAATAATACAAGTTTGAGTTTCAAAAAACAAAAGTTTTTATGGGTAACTTTCACATGAAAAACAAACAAATGGTATAACACCTTTTTTTTGTCTTTGGTATAACATATAATTATCCCATTTAAGTAATTTAAGGGAGTTAAACCCAGAGGATGCTGACCGATATAGTCAACGACCTCACTCTAATTAGGAGAATAACAAAAGTTTAAATTTTGGGAGTAAAAATTTTTTATGGGTTCAAGGTTTTTTCATCATTATTAAAAGAGAGTAATGTTATACTCCTATGTTAACATTATTAACTGTGGGCTTCAATTGTTTTGACTGTCACAATTTTTTAATAGGATGAGGCACTATTGCTAGGTTTTATAATTTCATAGCCACGTTAAAAAAACTTAGGTTAATATTGTTTCTGAGCGTATTTGAATTAGTATTTTAATAATATATTTATATAGGTCGTGATAATTTTTTTTTATGATTTTACATTATTTATCATAAATCACAATAAAAAAACTAATAAATAAGGGAAAATGACTCAAAAAGAACTCTGAATATGGTAAAAGACTAAAAGGTGTTAGGAAATTTCTAAATCCCTCAGAGGTGCTAGCACTTTTCAGGGATTTACAATTTCAGGGGTAAATTACCATTTTACCCTGACCTATATTTTTATTAAAATAATAAAAAGAACTCCGCCGGTCGGCCACCGCCGGTGGCGGCCCGCGGCCAACCGACCGGCCAGAGAATATTCCGTCCTGACGGAATATTCCCCCAAACATTGGGAAAAAATTCCCAAAGTTTTTTGGTGGGGGGTGGGGGATCGAACCCCACCTAGGGTCATGCACCTGCATGATGTGCATGACCACTGGGCTAAGCTTGCCCTTTAGTATCTATAGTGCAGAAAATATATATATAGTAAACTTTTGGTGATGGGGTAACCCACTAGTAATAAAGCATATCACCAAAGGGGATCCCGTCACCAAAGGGTAACCCTTTGGTGATCGTCACTAGCGGGTTAGTGATTTAGAATCCCGAGAGTTCGTCCGTTTGTACGAATTTTTGTCTAAATTTTTTTACTAACAAAAAGGAGCTCATTAATAAAATTTAATTTAAAATTTTTTTACTAAATAAAAGTTGTGAAATCCTTATCTTAATTTGTTAATTCGTCATATGAACTTGGGAATTCTTTATCTAAACTAGTGAATTTTATGATAGAGTAGGTGGATTTTTTGCTTAAAAAACAGAAGTTTAAGCAAAAAATCCACCTACTCTCTCAAACCATTCACTAGTTTAGATAAGGAATTCCCAAGTTCGTATGACGAATTAACAAATTGGGAATTCCTTATCTAAACTAGTGAAATTCTTTTATAAATTTGTTAAAAAATGAAAATTGTGAAATTCTTATATGAAGTTGTTAATTTCTTTTATCAATCTGCCAATTCCTTATCTGAACTTGTTAGTTGGTTTAGTTAAAAATAAAAGTTTACTATATATATATTTTCTGCATTATAGATACTAAAGGGCAAGCTTAACCCAGTGGTCATGCACCCCAGGTGGGGGGTTCGATCCTCTACCCCCACTAAACTTTGGGAATTTTTTCCCAAAGCTTGGGGGAATATTCTGTTAGGACAGAATATTCCCTGGCCGGGCCCTGCCAGCGGCGCCCGCCTGCCACGGGCCACCGCCGACAGTGGCCGGTTGGCGGAGTTCTTTTTATTATTTTAATAAAAATATAGGTAAGGGTAAAATGATGATTTACCCCTAAAATTATAAATCCTGAAAAATATTAGCACCTTTGAGGAATTTAGAAATTTCCTAACACATTTTAGTCTTTTACCATATTTAGAGTTCTTTTTGAGTCATTTTGCCAATAAATAAACACATTTACTCGGCATTAGTTATACCCTTTAAACAGACGGACACTTATCACTACTGCGTCACCGTATATACTCTATGTGATCTGCAAAATAGATTATTCCCGGACCAAAGAGGGCTAAAAGCCTAAAAGAGCGACGAAGGAGCAGTTCGTGAAGTAATTGATTTGTAGAGGCATGAAAGTCAAAGAAGGTTCAAGTAATTGCGATTGGAAAATCTAATTAGGGCTCAGAACCACTGGCGGTGTTGCTGATTTCACGTCGGGATTGAATATTTTTTAGCCTAGTGAGGAAGCAAACCTGGGGAGTGAAAGCTCTGGGTTTGGTCGCTGTTTGTGTTGTGTGGATTGGCTGTCGCGATTCTGGCGCCCTATCATGGTGGATGACATGGAAATCGATCCACCTTCGGAGTCCCAACCTCTCAAGCCTCGAGATCAAATCATTCGGGTAACACCCATTTGCGCTCGTCCCCGTTGATGGTCTCTAGCAGTAGCAGTAGACTTGTCTATTTTCTTTTAAACCCCTTCGCGGGTTGAATTCTTGTTCGTGAATGTTGCCCATGATGTTATGATTGATTATATATATATATATATATTATATAAAAGTATATTATTTTAAGTAATTTGTTGATTTTGATTCTTTATGGTCTGCATATTAATGTCTTTTATTGCCACCTACAGAGGCTTCTTCATTTTGGAGTTCCCGAGGATCAACTTGATCAGCCTCTCCTAGTTGATTTTATCAAGGATAAAAGGTCGTTGATACCTGAACTAGTATCTGTTATATTACCTACGGATGAGGAAGTGGCTGAAGCACTGCAAGATTCTAAATTTGGTTCTAAAAAGTCCTCACTGGGTGTAACCATGAAGAAAAGATTCCATGAAAGCATGGTCTGGTTACAGTGGTTGATGTTTGAGGGTGAGCCCGCTGCAGCCCTGAGGAACCTTTCCAAACTGTCCGTTGGGCAGCGTGGTGTTTGCGGGGCTGTTTGGGGACACAATGATATAGCATACAGGTGTAGAACATGTGAACACGATCCAACCTGCGCAATCTGTGTACCTTGTTTTGAGAATGGGAATCACGAAGGCCACGACTACTTTGTGATATACACAGGTGGAGGTTGTTGTGATTGTGGAGATGTGACAGCATGGAAACGTGAGGGATTCTGCTCAAAGCATAAGGGTGTGGAGCAGATACAACCACTTCCGGAGGAGTTTGCGGACTCTGTGGAACCTGTGCTTAATTCGCTCTTCAGTTGTTGGAAAGACAAGCTAACGTTTGCAGAAACTGTCTCTCAGGAACACTCTAGATCAAGCAACGCTGTTGTTGAAACAAAGAAGGCAGCGAATGAGCTAACCTTTGCTATGGTTGATATGCTTTTAGAATTTTGCAAGCATAGTGAGAGTTTGCTTAGTTTTGTCGCTAGGATGTTATTTTCTTCTGCTGGTCTGCTTGCCATTCTGTTGAGAGCTGAGAGGTTTTTAACTGATGTCGTTGTTAGAAAACTTCACGAGTTACTACTGAAATTGCTGGGGGAACCTGTTTTCAAGTATGAGTTCGCTAAAGTTTTCCTCACTTACTATCCTACTGTTATAAATGAGGCTATAAAAGAGTGCAGTGACCTTCCTCTGAAGAGGTATCCGTTATTATCCACGTTCTCTGTGCAGATACTTACAGTGCCCACTCTTACCCCACGTCTGGTGAAGGAAATGAAGCTAGTTACAATGCTATTGGGATGTTTGGAAGAAATTTTCATTTCTTGTGCGGGAGAAGATGGCCGATTACAGGTGATGAGCTAGTTGTTGTTATTATATTGTTTTGCCTATCAGGATGGATGTGCAAAGATTCATGGCTGATTCTAACATGTTTAAAATTAAACTTCCTGGTATTTTCATTCTCAATTACGTTTTCAATTTTTTTTTTTGGTTTTTTTATTTTTTTGATGAAATTATCTTTAGTTAAAGAGACAGATTCTCATTGCAGGTTGCAAGGTGGGGAAATTTGTATGAGACAACTATACGGGTTGTTGAAGATATTCGGTTTGTTATGAGCCACGTTGTGGTTCCCAAATATGTCACCTATGATCAACAAGATATCTCAAGAACTTGGATGAGACTCCTGTCCTTTGTACAAGGGATGAACCCTCAAAAGAGAGAAACTGGTCAACATATAGAAGAAGAGAATGAGAATGTCCACTTACCTTTTGTTTTAGGCCACTCTATCGCTAATATTCATTCTCTTTTGGTGGATGGGGCATTTTCAGATGCTAGTAAGGACGAGTTGTATGATGAAATTATTTTGAGCTCAAATAAACAAGAATCAGACGATGGAGATAATTTACGACACACAAAAGTGGGGCGGCTTTCACAGGATAGCTCTGCATGTGGTATGACTGGTCGGAATAGTGCCTTTGCTTGTTCTTCAAAGGCTTCTGAGATAAAATCTAATGCCTCTTCTCATCTGCTACTTCCCCATTCTGTCACATGGTTGATATGTGAGTGTTTAGGGGCCATTGAGAATTGGTTAGAAATTGACAATAAGACTTGGTTACTTCCTAATATGCCTTCTCCAAACAGTGGTAGCATCTATGATAGCAATCTTTCAGCATTAAAGAGAACAATTTCCAATATCAGAAAGGGTAGAATTTTTCGCAGGCTTGGAAGTTCAAGTGAAGATCATGATAAGCAATGTTCTGATTACATAGCATCTGACCTGGAAAACAGTCAACATGCAATGAAGGATAGTAAACTGAAAATGAATGGTGAATCTGAGTCAGACAATACAGATATTTCATCTGGTTTCAATGATGGCACGATGGAAACTGATGTTCCTTCAGAATTGGGTGGCTTTCGTTTTTTGTCTTTGTCTGATTGGCCACAAATTGTCTATGATGTTAGTTCGCAAGATATCTCTGTGCACATTCCCTTACATCGGTTACTTTCCATGCTGTTACAAAGGTCACTGAGAAGATATTTTGGTGAATCTGCTATCCCAAATGTGTCCGATGCTTGTTCTACTAATTCATTATCTACGATCCACACTGACTTCTTTGGACATGCTTTACGGAGCTGTCATCCCTATGGGTTTTCTTCCTATATAATGGAACATCCCTTGCGCATTAGGGTTTTCTGTGCTGAAGTTCATGCTGGAATGTGGAGGAAAAATGGAGATGCTGCTCTTTTATCCTGTGAATGGTATCGGTCTGTTCGCTGGTTAGTATACTGTTCTATGTTGCTATTTATTGTATCTAAGGATTTTTGGTCATTGCAGTGTGTTATATCAATTCTATTTATTTCTCTGGGATAGTTTGCCTAGGTCTTTACTATGTTTCTTTACTTCTGCAGGTCTGAACAAGGGCTGGAGCTTGATCTGTTTCTTCTTCAGTGTTGTGCTGCACTAGCTCCGCCCGATCTGTATGTCAGCAGAATTCTGGAGCGCTTTGGGCTTTCAAACTACCTATCCTTGAATCTTGAATGTTCAAGCGAGTATGTTCTCATTTCTTGCAAAGTGATGTCTTTTTTATTGCTATTCCTTCTGTAGATTCCCCCTAACGGGTCACGAAGTGGCTACCATCCTTTTCTCTAAAAGAAAGAAAAGGATGGTCCTTTTCTTCATCGGGACCGTTGGATCAAGATCTCAACGGTCCAGATTTAATATATTATTAAAATATTATTTTCATAATATTATTATTAAAATATCATCAAGATCTCAACGGCAGCCGGGTTGGGTCAGCATTTACTAGTGATCTTTTAGGTTTTTGCTTTTTGATTATTTTTTCCCCTTAATATCATACTCTACCTAACTTGGCTTCCTTTTGGCAGTGCTTCTTTCTTTTTCCCAAAATATTTGGTCATATTGAAGGTGATACAAAAAACCTAAAGTTGAAGAACATTTAGAACATGGTCTTGTAAAGATAAACAAGTGTGAACTGTACTCTGATTAACACCAGTATTTAGTAAAATTTTATTAAAACAGCACGAGTATATAAAGGCAGGTGTTGCAAGTGTAAATGAATAGTTCTGAGTTAGGAAAGGTTAATAGTTTGAATTAAAGAGAAGTGGAAGGTTTCTTATGTATCTCGTAAGTTTGACAGCTGCTGTAGCAGCTTCTATAGTTTCTCACTTGCGCTGGTCTGTCAAAAGTCGTCTTTACCAAAAGCAATAGTATTCCCAAATTAGGTCTTAAGTTCATCTTGTGCGATTCATTGTTTGTAAACAGATGATTGGAATTGAACTCACATAATTCGTCCCAGCTTTTCAAATAGTTCGTGCTGCTCATTGTCATGCGGAAAACACTCGCCTTGTTTGGTTGCAACAATAGAATGAAAATCCTCTTTTCCATGCTCTTTGGCAATGTCTGTCATGACCCTATAGTCATTATTCAATTTTATCTATCTGTCTTTTTTCTAACATTTTAAAAGTAGGGCATTAGAGTCAATTTCCCTTCTTAAAATCACCTTTTTAATTCAATTTTATATTTCATTCCTTTCCATTCTACGTACTGACGGGTCCCTTAAATGAAAATGAGTCTCGTCTAATCCACTTTGGTTGACTGTTATGATATTAAAATCTATTTTTCAACAAGAATTAGTACTTCTGTTTGATCAGGATTATACTCATGTTTAACTCCTTCAATATTGCTTTGTCAATAACTATGAGATAAATTGTCCATAATGAATTAATACTTATTTTGCAGGCATGAACCTGTTTTAGTCCACGAAATGCTCACTCTTTTGATTCAGATAGTGAAAGAAAGGCGCTTTTGTGGGCTAAGTACTTCTGAAAGCTTGAGAAGAGAATTAATTTATAAGTTAGCCATTGGAGATGCCACTCATAGTCAGTTGGTGAAGTCTCTTCCTCGTGATCTCTACAAGTTTGGGCAGCTTCAAGAGATTTTAGATACAGTTGCTGTATATTCTAATCCATCTGGTTTTAATCAGGTTTTGTCGATATTTCTTCTTCTTCTTCCAAAAAGGGGGAAAAAAACAAAGAAAGAAAGAAAGTACTTCCTTTTGTTACACTGTATTTTCCTTGACTTTTTTATTTTCTTTTAGGGTATGTATTCCCTGCGATGGCCATTGTGGAAAGAATTGGATTTGTATCATCCTCGTTGGAATTCAAAGGATTTACAAGTTGCAGAAGAAAGATATTTACGCTTCTGTAGTGTCTCTGCACTAACCACCCAGCTTCCGCGTTGGACCAAAATTTATCCTCCCCTGGAAGGGATTTCGAGGATAGCCACTTGTAAAGTGGTTCTACAGATAATCCGTGCAGTTCTATATTATGCTGTTTTTACTTTTAAATCAGCTGAATCTCGTGCTCCTGATGCTGTTCTGCTAACTGCACTGCATTTACTGTCATTATCATTAGATATCTGTCTTCAGCAGAAAGAATTTACTGACAAGACATCTGATGATGAGACAC
Organism: Inga oerstediana; assembly: GCA_963210345.1. Classification (NCBI taxonomy): domain Eukaryota; kingdom Viridiplantae; phylum Streptophyta; class Magnoliopsida; order Fabales; family Fabaceae; genus Inga; species Inga oerstediana. Next base: position 65,691,540 of record OY723408.1, read on the forward strand.
AAGTTCCCATAATAGCTTTTTCTGGAGAAGTAATTGATGAAAGCTCTGTTTATGGTGTTGGTGAACAGAGCTTGTTGTCACTTCTCGTTAATTTGATGAGTTTGCACAGGAAGGAAAGTGTAGATACCTTTGTAGAAGCAGGTGGTGGCAACCTGTCCGCTTTAATTGAAGACTTACTGAAGAAGTTTGCTGAGATTGACAGCAGATGCATGACTAAGTTGCTGCAACTTGCCCCTGAGGTTGTTAGTCATATATCTCAATGCCTTCCAACTAGAGACTTAGGTGACGTGGTTTCAGCTTCTGATGCTGAGAAACGCAAGGCAAAAGCTCGTGAGAGGCAAGCTGCTATGTTGGTAGGATGCTGATGCATTATTCTTTTATGGCAAAAAGTATTAAAAATAACGATATTGTTTGATGCACCTTAACGCAATCTCAGTTGGGTAGTATTCAGGGTGGAGGAAAGCATTCACTTTGATATACTTTTATGTCAAGCCAAGCTTGACTTGTTTAATTATGTCAATTTAATTGCCTTCAACTTTTGAATGAGATCTTGGTTTATTGGTTTGCAATTCAGGAGAAAATGAGAGCTCAACAATCAAAATTTTTGGCAAGTGTTGATTCCACTATTGATGATAGTTCCCAAGTTGATCATGAAGATGACATTGATGCTGGACCTGATGCTGAAGAATCCACACAAGTTGTTTGTTCTCTTTGCCATGATTGCAACTCGAAACTTCCCATATCTTTTCTGATTCTTCTACAGGTATACCTGCTGCAAGCCAGATCAAATATTGGTTCTAGCTTGTTGAACTCTGATACGCATAGACACTTGCACAGAGATGTGACACTGCACTAATGCAATCACAGCAACATGGCAAAATATTAGGTGCCCATATTTAGTTTAAATTTTGTGCAGTATTATGTTGTCTTAAATTGGCGTGCAACATGCATCAGACATGCACATGACTCCTTAGGAGCTTCTGTATTTCATAGGTTGAACTGCACATTTTGAAATTCATTTTCCCTGTTTTTGTTTCTTACCTAATTTTATGCTTTCTTATCTGTTTGATGTACAAGAAATCTAGGCTTGTCAGTTTCGTTGATAGAGGTCCCCCATCATGGTCACAACTTTGTCGGACAGATAAAGAACACACGTCGGTTTCCAAACTGAAGGCGGCAGATACATTGGCAATGGACTGGACATCAGGCACTTCAGGGTCAACACCATCTTCTCACTCAGCCCAGTTGGTGTTGAATGCTGCCAATGAATTGGTCTCTCGTGGGCAGCGTGGTGAGGTCAATGCCTTTTTGCGATATGTAAAGGATCAGTTTCCGATGTTGGGAAATATCCAGCTTCCTGATACTTTTTATGATGAAGAAGAAAAGATTCCATGTACTTTTGAGACATTGGAACAGGATATGTACTTCTCCATTTGTGGAGAAATGAACGATGATGATAAAATTTCTTCTTCAGGAGGGGAACCAAACATTGTTAGAGATGCTGGATCTGTTTTGCTTGGAAAATATATAGCTGACATTGCGAGAGTCATGTCAAAAAACTCTTCAGCATCTCAAAATGTTCATAGTGAGAATACTTCTGTAGAATGTACTTTGCAGAACATGGCAAACGATTCATTTGGCCCAACAGATTGTGATGGACTTCACCTTTCTTCCTGCGGTCATGCAGTACATCAGGAATGCCTTGATCGGTATTTATCTTCACTGAAGGAAAGGTGAGTTTTGTCAAAACTTCTGTATTACCTACCATCTTAATGTACATTTTCCTTTCAGTCTTTTGTGCTTGAATATATGGATTAACCTTGAAATTTTTAAAGCTGGATTATGCTGTTGAATCCAGTACTCTTGACATGAACTGAACCTTTTATTTAGATTTTATTAAAAACTTAAGTTATCCAAAAACTTTTTTGACTTCTATTTTAGGTATTTAGATCAGGGAAGTCGCTATTGCTTATGGTTTATATTCGGCATTAATATTCTACGTTCGACTTTTTCACTTGGATCTATTTTTTGCTTCATTTTCTTAATGATAGTTGAACTTTGGCCCTAAATTGGATTGATAAGCAAGGGAGCAGGATTTTAGCCATCAAAACTGTAGTTGCTGTAAATTGAAGCAAAGGGAATATTTAAGTATTGAACAGGAACAAGGATTTTGTTACACAGTGATCAGACTGTCTGGTTTGGTTGTTTGAGGTCTGAATGAAGCCATAAAAGTTTTTATTTGCATAAAGGAATTGCTTAAAAAGAAGGTTTAACTTTATGCATTCATGTTAGTAAAGACTCGATCCTTAAGTTATTTAAGCTTGCTCGTTAAGTCGCCTTTCTGTTTTCTTTAGAATGTTAAATCTACAATGTCATGTTGGCTTCATGTTTTCAGGGCATAGTTGCATTCTAAGCAAGGGCTGAAATTAATTGTGCATGGCATATTGCCTTTAATTTTATATTATGTAGAGACAGATTATACACAGTTATGTATGCGGGCTTGTATAATTAAGTGATCACCAATGGCATGTTCTAAGTGAATGGAGTATTTTCAAAAATTTTATTTATGGTGCACGAAAATGTTCTCTTATGTTTTTTATTGAAAATTGAAGTTAATATTTTTTTTTTTTAATTTTTATAATACATGAACATGTTTGCTTTAGCTATGATAAATTTTTAGCATGCATAGATTAATGGTAAATGGCCTACATTTTGTCACAAAAAATGTCAAAAAAGGCCTGTATTTTATGTATTGCTTACTGTTTATTTTAAAACACAAGTTTGTGCCTCGTAGGGTGTGTTTGGCATGAGTGATTTGGAGGGGAGGGGAGGGAAAGGAAAATTTTTGTGAGTTGGATTGAAAAAAATTGGAGAAGTGGAGTTACAAAATTTGAATAAATCCAACTTACAAAAAATTTCCCTCCCCTCTGCTCGTACCAAACAAGCCTGTAACGTCATGGGTGATGCTAGTGTTCTTTCTCTGTACATATATGTCCTTAAAATGTGTATATAAATATTATCTTATGGAGCACTCAGTTTGAAATTAGTTGAATCACAAAAACTTGAACTCTCTTTGCACTGGTTAGGGCATGTTTGTTATGGCGTTGAGATTGCTTATAAGCTGTTTTTCACGTAAATCGAGACAAAACTTTTCTCACATACTTACCTCCTATACCGTAAATCACGATTAAAAAGTTGCTTTTAAGCATTTCAATCGGTGTTCTAAATGAACACTTAGATAATTGGTTCATTTTTCAGAATGCTTATGTTGGTCTCTTTAATGGTATTTCTCTGACAGTTCTTTGTTGGCTAGAGAATGTTTTCCTTGGTATTTGATGATGTTCCATGTGGTTTTGTTATTTAGCCCTCTTCTCAGCGACCAAGTTGTTTTTTTAATAAAATATGGTGTCCAATGGTAATTCAAATTGTACCATTTTTAACATACAATGCTTAACAGAGAGGGTACATGGTTATAAATCAAAGGCATGAATAATATTGACGCGTTTTTTTTTTTTGTTTTTGGTTGCGATTTATCCTTGGTGCTTGGGTCTCTTGTTGGTTTTTTTGCTTGTCAGTTAAAGTCTACCACCTCATATCCAGATATGTTTGTTGAATTGTAAGATTATTAATCGGAAGACAACTTATGGATGTTTGTTGAATTGTAAATCACAGGATTATTAACAAAACCTCAGTAACTTGAAAGTTTTATGTGAATAGGGGTTTTAACTTCTTTATATTTGCATGTTAGGGTCTGTTTAATTGTGTTCATGGCTTCAAGTTAATTTTTATACTGCATGTAGGGATTGATTAAATCAAAATCCTACTGTTTGATCCCCACCTGGGACTCCTACTACGTCCCACTGTAGTTTGGTGGACTCTGAATATTGTTTCTCTTCTTTGGTTTACTAAATTAAGACAGACTTTCATATACTACTTGTAAATTGGTAGTAAATGGGTGTAAGTCCGCCTAAAACAAATTCAATCTCATTCTAAGCACTTTCTGATGAGTTATCAGGGAGAAAACTGATCAATTTTTAAAGATGGATTGGATCACACGAGATCTTATCTGGATGAGTTACTGTCGCAGTTGTGAACATAAATGGCAAACTGTTGGGATTGGCTCAAAATCAGCAGTTCATCATGATACTAGAGATTCTGGTTGAAATTTCTGGCCTCAATTTATGTGTGGTTTTGAACATAGATTGTGCGATTCCAGGATTGTGTGATTTTAATACTGCTATGACTAAAGTTTAATAATTTGGCTAATTTATATCTGTGGTTTTTTTTTTCCTAGCAATTTTTTGTCTGATGGTTATTGGAATCCTTTGACATATGCTTAGACTGCTTGGACAGGTCCGTCAGAAGAATTGTTTTTGAAGGAGGACATATTGTTGACCCAGACCAGGCATGCATCTTTCTTTTGGTTAATAATTATTTTTTTATAGGTTATACCGAAAGCATGTTATCAGGTTTCAAAACACTTGAATTTCTTTTTTTTTTTCAGGGTGAATTTCTGTGCCCTGTATGCCGCCGGCTTGTAAACTGTGTCTTGCCTACCATACCTGGAAACTTAGAGAAGCCTTTGAAGCAGCCTACAGGTTTAATTAATGGCTCACTACCTGCTGCAGATCCTAAGGCTGCATTAAGTAAAGAGACTTATTCACTCCGCCTTCAGCATGCCTTGAAGATCTTGCAATGTGCTGCTAATGCAGTTGGGAAGGGCGAATTCCAAAAAGCTGTTCCTTTGAGACACAGTGATAAAGCAGGCCAAAATATTGAGCATTTCTCTCTCATGTTGGCTAAAATGTATGTGCCAAAACACGATAAATTATCAAGAACTTCTAGGTTAAATCACTCGATGCTCATGTGGGATACTCTTAAGTACTCCTTGATGTCGATGGAGATTGCTGCACGATGTGGAAGGACTTCTTTAACTCCAAACTATGCTCTTAGTACCATGTATGAAGAGCTTAAGTCTTCGAGTGGATTTATATTATCCTTGCTGTTGAAACTTGTTCAGAAGTCAAGAAGCAAGAATTCTCTTCATGTGCTTCAAAGATTTAGAGGCCTTCAACTCTTTGCAGAATCTATTTGTTCTGGGGTGTCAGAGAGAGGTATACTTTTGGTATCATTGCTTTCAAATGTGAATATTAGCTGTTCCATTTGGATGAGTAAATTTTTATATGATGATTTGAATTCAGCCCAGTCATTTTTTATAACAGATTGGGTATTTAAAATGTGAGGTTGCAAAGAAAAGCTATTGGCATTGACTGGGACATTTTGCATTTTTTGATTTGATGGGAATTTGGCTGGTTGGAAACATTGTATTTTAAAGATCGTTTCTTCTATTGTGTCAAACTGAACTAGCTTTCAGCCTAGTTCCCTGCAAAGAGATTTGCATATTTTGTTTTTGTTATAGTAGAACTGGGATATTGATATTTCGTTAGTTGGATCACTATTTATTTCTTTGTACTTACTTGATTAACTGCTGGTTGCTCAAGTGCAATGTAGTTTTCTTGGATGTCTGCTACTGATTTGTCTGTTCGATAATTGCTGTGTTCACAGATGATATGTTATCCATCTTAAAACATGTTGAAGGGGACATGTCTAATTCCGACATTCTATTTTGGAGACAAGCTTCCGATCCCGTACTTGCACATGACCCCTTTTCAACCTTGATGTGGATTCTCTTTTGTCTTCCATCTCCATTTTTGTCATGTGAAGAATCTTTGTTATCCCTTGTGCATGCTTTCTACATAGTAGCTGTAACTCAGGTTGCTCATCTTACTCCGAAGTTATTCAGGTTATACATTTTCTGTGATTCTGTTGATTTTGTAATGCGGGTTCATCTTGATGCAGGCTATTATTTTGTATTGTGTCAAAACCCAGCATAAGTTAAGTGAATTAGGCATCTCTGATTGTCTAATCACTGACATATATAAAGTTCTGGGTGAATCTGAATGCGCTCAGCAGTATTTTGTGTCAAACTATTTTGACCCGAGTGCTGATGTTAAAGATATAATTAGGAGGTTCACTTTCCCCTATTTGCGAAGATGTGCACTGTTGTGGAAAATACTATATTCTTCTATTCCAGCACCATTCTGTGATGAGGACAATGCATTAGATAGATCATGGAGTTATACAAATGACACAATGGTTGGATCTAATCTTGGCATGTTTGAGATTACTAAAATTCTAGAGCTTGAGAACATGTTCAAGATTCCTGCTCTTGATGTGGTTCTGAAGGATGAATTTTCAAGATCTTCAGTCTCTATTTGGTGCCATCACTTTTGCAAGGAATTTGAACTAGTTGGGGTTCAACGTAACATGCATTTCACCCCTGCAGTCCCATTTGAATTGATGAGATTGCCAAATGTTTATCAGGATCTTCTGCAGAGGTAATTGTGATTTATTGTATTTTCCCATGTCTTACAAAAGGTATATTCTGTTAAATTCAAATTTTAACTGACACATCTTACTCCTTCAGGTGTATCAAACAGCGTTGCCTTGATTGCAAATCTCTTCTTGACGAACCTGCATTGTGCTTGCTGTGTGGTAGATTGTGCTCCCCAAGTTGGAAATCTTGCTGCAGGTTTTATTTTCACCAAGTGCATCTTTTTTTTTTTAATTTTTTATTCTATGCTTTGAAATGCGTGTGAGCATTTAAAGTTTCATAATTGCCCTTTGATCTTATCTTCATAACGTAGTTTAGATTCAGTTGCATTTTAGTATATCGCTGTCCCAATATATTAGGCAAACACAGTGGTGTGTGAAACCCCTATTATGCTTGCGGTTAGTAAGTCTTTTTCCCAGTTATTTTGAGCTGTCAAACAAATGAAATTATTCTGGCTGCATCACTGCCGTTCCTTTCATTATCCCCCTGTTAAAATAGATTGATAATGCAAAGGAAGGGATAGTGTAGTACTTTCTCCAGTAACAACCATATATGAACATTATTAATGGTTAAGGAATTCTATTCTATTGGTGATAGACCTTGAGAACTGAGTCATCGATCTTCATGCTGTTGGATGTTATTTCCCGATAACAAAATGCTTGCTGTTGAAATTTAGATATGTTAGATGGTGGATTAATGGTAAAAGTGTATAACTGTAGTTCTGAGTGGAGTTTCATCAGTCTTCTTCTCGTGTGTGTTTTTGGCGTTCATATAGCATGCAAAATAGATTGGAAAGGAAAGAGAAATAGAAGCAAAAATTGAATTTATGGGTGAAAAATAGTTACTGTTGAGTAGAGATTACATGAGTATAATATATTTTGCGTATCTTAGTTTTGTACAAAAGAAAGGGAACACTTTTCATTATTGTACCAAAGAGCCATTAACTGAGAATCTGACAGCTGGTTTTATTATATTTCAAGGGAAAGTGGTTGTCAAGCACATGCTATAGCCTGTGGAGCGGGTACTGGAGTGTTTTTGTTAATTAGAGTATGCAGTTTCTTTCTCAACTTTATCTTTTGGACCACCTATATAGATTGCCGTGCCCTTTCTATCTTTTGCTATTTTGGACATTATAACGAGTTGCTTTTATGGACAGAGGACAACAATCTTACTACAAAGATCCGCGCGTCAAGCTCCCTGGCCCTCTCCTTACTTGGATGCTTTTGGTGAAGAGGTAATTGGTCCTTTGGCTCTTTTTGTTGATACGAACAAAATTTTTCCCTTTTGTTTTCTATCATTAATTAGCTCTATATACCATTGAGTTTGTCAAGTTCTTTTCCTTTCGTATCAGAGGTGCTATTATAAAAATTTGTTTTGCCAGGCATTACGTAACATGTTTTATGTGTAATTTGGACTTCCAAATGACTATTTAGGTAGTGTTAAATGTGTTTTTTAATTCTTTCTTCTTTTCTTTTCTTTTTTTTGAGGGATGCAGTTATGTTACTCACTATGGCTTTGATGGGTTCAGTATTTTCCAATATTTGTTGTACAATACTTAGTGTTGTTGGGTTGCTAGAAGAAGATTCCAAATAAGGATGCTGATGATTGATCGGCTGCATAACGGAATTTTTTTTTTTTTTGGTTTTAAGGTGTAACATATAGAATAATGGAGATGAAAAATTAAGGAAAATTTAATGCCATATCTACTGTGTTCTGTCAGTACAAGGACAATTGCAGTGTGTCAAATTTGCTTTAGGTCAGAGATCTTGTTATTTGGAGCTTGAGCTTCAAATGAGAGAATTACCACCATTCACCAGATGAGGATGCTCTTTTTAACTCGGCTGTAATGCCTTTCTATTGCAATTCATACTCAACTACTTAACTGACCTTGCCTACTGGATCTATCTTGTCATTTGGTCATTTTCTAATGTTGACTTGAACTCTGCCTGATCCCAGAGGGCTGCTTTTTTTATCTGCCTGTAAAGGTTGAGTTGGCTTCTAATGAGCCAAAAAAGTGGAAAAACCTCGTGCTGCTTTAGTTATCCATGTTTATTTGGTTAGTTGCCTATAGAGATGAATGAAACCTTAACTTGATCTTTCTAAAAATAAATAAGGCTACGTTGCCTTTCTAAAATTCACTTTAAGGTTTCAAGATGAAACTAAAATTCGAAGCCGAAGTGTATCTAATCCCTATTTGTCTAAATCCATAATTCTATTTTCTATGGCAGGATTTTGAAATGCATCGAGGCAAACCTCTCTACCTGAATGAGGAACGTTATGCTGCTTTGACCTACATGGTGATTAAATTTCCACATGCCACTGCCTTTCGCTGCCTTCCTGAATTAATATTTAAAATAATTGTGTCGTCTTTTTTTATTTTTTTGTCTAGGTTGCTTCTCATGGCCTGGACCGAAGTTCCAAGGTTCTTGGTCAGACTACCATTGGATCCTTCTTCTTGGTTTGATTATCTCTATTTGAGCTCTAATTTTAAGGTCAGACTTTAGAGCCATCACGCTTCCCCCACACACATTTTCCTTTCTTGTTAGTTGACCTGTGGCTTACATTGTCTATTGATGACCTTGGGGAAGCAGGAGTTTTAGCTGGCAGATATCTGGAAGGTGAAGGTGGCTTTATTAAATGCTAGTATATAATGATATTCTCACCTCTGATAGGAGAAAGAATTCAAACATCTTATGTGCTGTCTTATGATAGAAGTGTACAGATCATTCAGGTGAGCATGCCTGTATTTGATTTATGCTTTTTTAATGTCTTCGCTATGTTGATAAGTTCTATTATGTCTTCATGGGAGTTAATTTATTGGCTTATATCTTTATTAAAGGAAAAAGGAAGCATTGTAGAGGAGAATGTTTAAGAATTAATGCTGAGTAATCACAAGATTTATGCTAAATCCTAACCTCCCATTTACCTAGTAAATTGCTGTGGACTAGATGTAATTTTTTTCTAGTTATTTTATAAATATAAAATTATAGCATGAGGTTTGTTCTTCTTGGAAGTGGGAATCTCATTGGAGTTTGTGAAGGGAGTTACTATGTGCAAGGGAAAATGGAAATGTGGTTCAGCTTATAACATTGTTAGTCTACCAGATATGCACCCCGTCCTGACTCCTGATCCTGGCCCAACATTTTAATTTGTCAAATACTCCCTCTGGTCCTTAATATTGAACCTATTTGGGGAGTGGATCTTGGTCATAAATATAAGACATTTTTCATTTTTGTCCATCTTTTTTCTAATTTATCTCCACTGATGCTCCCTCAACAATAATTTAGGAGGAAAGGGAATGAAGGGATTAAGAAAGATGACTCGGGTACATTTCATACTAACTAACTTAATTAACTTCCCTAATCTAATCAAATTAGGTAAATGTCTTATTAAGGACCAGAGGGAGTAATTGCTGTCGTCATAGATGTTAATTTTGATGGACCTTGTGATAACGATCAAGGGGCCTTCACTTTAGAGCTTAAGTTTTTGGGTTGAGTTTTGGCCTTTTCAGTCAGCCTGTTGGATTCTTATTTATAGTGATAACTGCTAAGATAAGCGCTGCTAGTCCTAAATGATTGCGAGTCCAAGCCTAAAAACCCATGTCCTTCATCCTCCCGTTTGCTATGGTGAAATCTCGAAGGGCTATTGCATGTATGTGTTAGAGATTAATTATAATAAAATTTCATTATTAAAAAATTCATGGGTAAAAATGTAAATATATCCATACGAGGGGCTTGTGTCTGATGTCAGATACATGAGATTATGGGTGTTGTCTTTTTTAGTGTTTTTTCAGTATGCATTATGGGCATCTTTTGGGCTTAAGTTGACAGTATCAGCGGTTTATGGAGTTGTTTATGTATTCTCCAGTCATTCTTATCAAATTTAGCGGTCAACCTGAAATTTCTTTGTTTGTGCTCAATTCTTTTAGAGAATTTAAAGCCACTGTGTCTTTTACGATCTGGCCACATTGATTGATGTGTAACAAAATACCCTTTATAATTGCCTCTATTTGTTGGTCACTGGAGGAAAACAGTTTTATATTTTCCATAAGCTTGTAGATTACTAAGTTCGTCTCTTTACCGTTTGCAGATTGATACAGTTTCTGGTTAAGGTTTGCAAGCTTGGCTCCTGTGGGAAACTCTACCTTCTGGATGTGGCTGTACAGGTTTTCTTTATGCTAACTTAGCATGAAGCGTTTTTCTTGCTTTATGAAGCAGCTGCACGGGTGTACATAAATATCATTATATATTATTTGTGAGGTGCAACTGCTTCGAAGGGTAATCTGTGGAATTATGTGCTTATTCCACCAAATCTGTGGTGTAGTTTGTTGATCGAGACAATCATATCGTTGCCCCTCCTCTGCATCTGTATATCAAGTCACAACTGATTTTCATTGTCAATATAGTGGTTCTTTTTTTTTTTTAATAATTTATTTGCTATCCATGGGATGAGGTCTTTTAGGCTAATAGTAAAATCTGGGTTCTCTTCAATCTGATGTCTTTTTTTTGAAGTGTTCATATTTTGAGGGGAAATGGATGGTATGACGGCATTGTTGGATGCCCTTTCAATTTTAATAGCAGGCTTGTATTTAATTTTTGTGCTTGTAATTTTTTCAAATAAATTAGAATATAATGTATGACAATACTGATTTTTTTCTCAGACGAGTAAATTATTTATATCTAAGATTGAAGAATGCTCGTGTTTCTGAGCTTGCAACTAAATATCAATATCTATATATAATAAAGTCTAATAAGTCGTTATTTGAGTCATGAACAATATGATCCAATTTTTAAAATTGTGCCGCAAGGAAAGTCACCTCATTTGTCTTTAATTTGGTGTCAAGGGTTGGGGGATGGATATGATGTGAGTCACATTATTTATTGAGTAAAATACTCTAACCTCCCCTCTGATTTGTCTTAATTACACAGACCTCCCCTCTATTTTGGAAACCCATATAAACCTCCCTTAAAACTAAAATATATGTTACACAAACCTCCCTTATAGTTTGAGATTCTATTTCCATGCACCCAAACTGTTAGTTAACCGTTAAGTTTGACTTTTAAACTTTTTTTAACCAAAATTCCCTTCTTCAGTATTAGAATTATTTATATATATTTATAGGGGCTAATAAAAATTTATACAACCATAAATTTATTCTATTAGATTCTCTAAATTTCTAATTTGTTAAAAAATTTATTAATTTTGATATTATAAATTAATTTTGACTTAAAATATATATTAAACACATATTTTTATCAAATATAATAAACTATATAAGTATGAGATTGTATGTGTCATTTAAATTTATAATTTAATATTTTTTTCCCACAAATATTTATAAACACATTTGATCAAGCATATTTTTATTTAAAATCTTGCTTGAATATTCATCGTTTGTGATATTTACATTAACCAATGCTAAAATCATCAAACAGATAACTAATTGTAAAGATAAAAATAGAAATTAAGGAATAGATAAAAAAAACTCTTAAATTCTTTAAAACAACTTTAGTCAAAATGTGCAAGAAAAAATAAATTTAATTAAAAAAATATATTTTTGGAATCTTTTTAGAATATTCTTAACGGAGTTAACTGTTTGGACTTAAGTGTATGTTTTTAAAATAGAGGGGAGGTCTGTGTAATTAAGGTAAAACTGGAGGGTGGTCAGAGTATTTTACTCTTATTTATTTGATTCTAGCCTAATTCATATTCTTAACATGCTGTTCCAGACAGGAGTGGCAAAGTAACGAGACTTTAAGTATGTGTTTGGATTAGTTTTTGAAAAATAGTTTTACAATTTACAAGGTGAATATGTGAAAAGAATTTTATTTCGATTTGCAGAAAAGGACTTTTGAAACCATGATTTGAGATTTATCCAAACACACCTAAATCTATCCCATTCATGGATTATTTTTTATTTTGTTTTTTGATAAGCTATACCATCATACCATCAATGGTTTATTTGTATGAAAGAGCCGCGGCTAGGGTTAGCCCATTAGCCTTTTTAAGAAGACTAAGAAGTTTTAATTTTTTTTTTAATTTTTTTATTAAAACATCAGCAGAAAACAATTGTAAACTAAAATAAAAACTTAAATTATCATGAATAAATTTGTAAAAAATTATTAAAATTTATATTTAAAAAGGGTTGATATAATGTTTAGTCCTCTTAGTTTACTTTCATTTTAATTTTGATCCCCATAGTTTTAAATCATAGGTTTCGAACCCTCAAGCTAATTTCCATATAAGACATTGGTCCCTATATTTTTGAAACAACCCAGACCATGTTGCTTCTTGATGGGACAAGACCAAAATGAGAGACCAAGCATTGTTATAGAATAAAAAACTTAATATGTGCCAATATTTTACACAATTTAAATCCAATTGACAAATAAAATTTGAAAAAATTGTCATCATAGTTATTTTAAATTATAATTATAACTGTTTTAATATTGATATAATAATAATATGGAAAGAAGTAGGAATGAAAATGAAGTTGGTGGGATGGACAAGGGATTAATGTGTGTATTTGAATTTTGAACACAAGAGCCACAAATTTGCTATTGGCGTGGTGGAGATGAGGAAGAGAAGCTTGAGGTCTTGTCATCACTCAACACCATCCTTCCTCTTCCTTGAAACACCAAAAAGCAAGGTATTAAAACCTGGATCGGGCACTGAACCGGTCGGGGTACTGGGTCAAGGGTCAGTGGGTCAGACCGGAGTCAAACCGGGAGTCAGACCGGTAGTCAAACCGGGGTCAATTAAAAATATATATATAATTTAAATATTCATCCATACCATTTAAAAAACTAAATAAGAGTTTTTTTCTAACCAATAGTCCAATATAACCTTCTAAACCTAATACCCACAAAAATATTGTTAAGTACATAAGAATGTTTCTTCAACTAATGCCAAAAATATTCCATAATCCTTTTAAAACTCATTGAAAATTAAAAAATTTTAGGAAAATAATTTTTCTGAAAAAAAAAGTAAGAAAAATGTCATTTGGAGCTTAAAAAAGCAAAGTTTTTTTTAAAAAAAAAAAGAAAAGAGGCAACCCGTGAACCGGCCGGGTTGCACCGGTTCACCCTGGGTTGACCGGGTCAACCCCAGGTTGGAACAGTGCCGGTCCACTGGTTGAACCGGACCGGCCAGTTGGCCAGTTCGCCGGTTTCCGGTCTGAACCGGCCGGTCCGGTCCGGTTTTCAGAACAATGCCAAAAAGAGAGAGAGAGAGAGAGAGAGGAAAGGAAATGAGTAAGTATGTGAATGACTAAAATATTCTTCTCGGTAAAAATATAACATATTTAAAATCAAATTAAATGTCACAATGTATCATATTAACATTAGTATCATCGTATAATTTAAAATCAAATTACTTGGTAAGATATATTTAGATGTTATATTATAAAACCAAATATTTTTAAAAAAATTATTTTTCAAGGTAAGAAAAGTGGAAATTTTTTTATATTAAATATAATAATAGGAAATAAATAAATTATACATTATCTAATATTATTAATAAAAAGAGAAAGGGTTAAAATGGAATATAATATCTTGAGAAATTGATTTCGTAAAAAATTTATTTTTTAAGGTAACAAAATAACAAGTAGATAAATTTTTTGATTTTTTTGATTTTCTAAAATAAAATGTAATAAAAAGATATCAATAAATAAGAAAGGGACAAAGTCTGGAAAAAAAAGAAACATGTATTCTTAAATGCATGCAACTATAACATTTATTAATGAGTTTTCTTAATCCGTGTGTGAGGGCAAACAATAGAAAATGGGTTTTATTCTCATTTTCACTCCATATGTGGAGAGACAAGTTGGAAAGAAAATGATGTGGGTCTACAATAAAAAAATAATCAAAGATTGTATAAAGGTAAATCTAGGATTGTTCTCTCTTCTCAAGAAGCCTTTTATTGATTCATAAGTTATTTAAATGTCATGCAAACTCCAAAAAAAGAAAAAAACAAGGGGAAATTGGTTTTTTTTTTTTTGGTTTTATTGAGAATAGGTAAGTGCAAAATTGAATTAATAACCTAAAGCTACTATTTTTTTTTATCTTTTTATATAATAAATGAAATGGATTCTCTTAAGAAATTGGATCAATGGCTATCCTAATTCATTAAATGATATAGGAGTTTAAATTTATTAAGTCTTAGTTAAAAACCCCAAAAAATCATGTTGGGTCTAACAATTTTTTTTCCGCTTGCGTGGGTCTAATACTTCTAATAAATAACTACTCGTATCATCGCATTAATAGCTATTAACTAGGAATATTATTAAAGAACCACTTGATGTGTAAGATGGATTGAATCAATGCAAATGATTCTTCTAATATAAATTCACAATTGCCACACTCAAATTAACTAAAATTAACTATACAAACTAGTAATCACATAACAAATATAATCTCATTGAATTAATAAGAAATACATAAATGAAAATCATCCAATTACAATATAAACAATTTTTAGTTCAACAATATGGAGTCCAGATAACTCAAAACAAAATCCTACTTAACTTTGTTCTTAACTAGGAATTACAATATCAATATCAACAAGAAATACATAAAATAACTAAGAAAAACTTAAGAATTCAAGCCAATTCTCTTAATCCTCGAGAAAGCACTGTCACCACCAAGCTCCCAAATGAACCAGCCATGAAGAATGAAGTGGATAAAAACGGAGGAATGATATGGAAGAGTAAGTGAGGCCGAATGGTGGATGAAGAAGGTGAATCTGATGAAGGAAAGGAGTGGATTAATTTAGTTTATAACGTTCACTTCCTTCGCTTCTTTATTTATAGTGTTAGATTAATTTTGATAGTTAAAATTTAAATAGTAATTATTTTATTTTTTGGTTCTAATAATTAGTTATTAATCTAAAATGAAGGTTTCGATTTTGGGACATACTGATCATCCCATATTTTAATATATTATTTCATGATTAATCTAAGAATTTTATCATGTTAATTGAGCCAAAAATGCATTATACATGATAAATTTGGATTAACGAGTGATTACATGAGAAGAGGTTAAGAAAAGGCAAAAACTTCATATATTTCATGATTTACCAAAATTGATTTTTTTTTGCCATCAGATTTACCTAAATTGATTGATTGTTAGAACATGAGGAATTATATTTTGGGTTTATTTCTTTTGCAAATCGGTTTAGAGAACATTACAAAAAAGGACCAGAACTTCTGAAAACTGCAAACTATGTCGATGAGGACCGGAGAAAGTTACAGCAAAGGGCCCAAAACTTCCGAAAATTACAAACAAGGCCCGATTTCGAAATCAGCATTTTCCTTGGCAAAAATCTGATTCTAGGGCGGTTTTTGGGGGAGAGGCCGACAGATAAAGATAAAAAAGAATCAGCCAGCTATGAACTAAGTTAATTGTTGGGTGGGGGGAGCCCAAAAAAGGACGGACCCGATAAAAATTTGAAAAGATCTCCTCTTTCTAAGATGGGGTTGCTGTACAATACTGCTACATATCTATATCCACAACTTTATGGAGCCTATAATAATTTATTATTCTTCATACACCAGAGGCCTACTGCTCCTTAGCTTTGCTCACGGGCAAGTTATTGGGTGCATCTGTACTTTCGCGTGGATTGGCAAGTCATTGTAATTCATGTGGGTACTATAATTAGCTTTCCAAAATTGGCAACATCTCCTTTCACAAAATTCATCCAGCTTTGATCCCTGCATGACGAATCAAACCCGAAGAAATAAGTGATTACATCTTCGTACCGAACAAGTTTAATTAACAGCCAAAAAAATGCAAGGAGAATTACTGGTATAACAGTTTTTGCTATATTTTTTCGATAATGTGGTTCTAATTCTTAATAATGTTCGCATGTCATAATATTACCACATGCCTACAGAAATATGGATAAAGAGGAACAATGCTACAGTGTTACATATGGACCAGTGCTTTGACCAATTATGCATGTGCCAAAGAGACCCAGTTATCAAGATAACTGATCTAATTTTTAATCTCAAGTAATTAGATCAGCTGTAGATTACCGAGATAACTGATAAGAAGATAATTCAATCAAGAACAAGCTCTCCATGACAGAACATAACCCATATCCTCGGTGGAAAGTCCAAGTTTCTAAACTACATGTTGATAGCAAATCACCATACAGGGGGGCTATGCGCCGATTGTTCTAGTTTATTTATATATTCTCCTGCGTCCTGAATAAAATAAACAACACTCCAGGAGAAAAGAACCTAAAAAGAACACAACGCTTGCTTTAAATTAAATAATAATTTTAAATTGTCCAGGATAAATCTTGCACTTCTTATACTCCTTGCTAGTTTAAGATATTCTTTCTGGGCTAGTTGTACAATAGATGTAGTTTTTATTGATTAAAACAACTATCAACACCAAGTGAAAAATAACTTTCAACAAATATCTACTTCAACAACAATATAAGCAGAATTACCAAACCAAAAAAATGTAACTAAATACCCAAATTGTTTTAAATGGTTTTTTCTCATTGCAGAGTTAACTCATGCCATATCAAATTAAGCCATGACAATATCATAATCCAGAAGTCATAAGCGCACCAATATTTTCCATTCAGCTGGATTAAATTTTTAACTATTGTTTAACTTAACTGTTCTTCAATTAAATTTCTAATGCTACTCAATTTCCTTGTACTTCGCATTCCTGGCCATTGGTTGGGAAATTATCTTTTTAACTTAATAATATTTGGCATTTAACCAAAAAAATAAAAAATATAACTATCGTTCATCTTTCTCCCTATAAGAACAGCCAGTTTCCTCACCAGATAGATGGTAATTCATCTGACCCGAGTTTAAGCAGAAACGTAATGCAATTCAACTAAGAAAATCAGTATATAGAATATATATAGAAAATATACTGACCTTAAATTAATGCACTACGTCACTGCAATTTTTGTTTCAGGTAAACAATCTCCAGCCATTGCATTGTTCCTAGCAGATTTTTCTATTCCGTGGCCATCATGCTTCTCTTTATCAAAATCGAACTCAAGTTGTTTCTCCACAGACTTGACCAATGCTTTTCGCTTGAATCTTAACAGGTAAGGGGGAGAAGCATTGAAAGCCTTATTGAGAACGTCATCCCTCACGGGACTCTCACAGAGCTCTCCATGCCCAGAACTAGCATTATACTTGGTTTCCTCCCGTTCAATAGAAACATGAAATCCATCATCCGCTTTCACAACTTTACTAGGAGTTCCATGTGCTTGGACTCTATTCTTTCTCTTCCTCAATATGGAAGGAGTATATGGGAAAGTTTTAGCCGCCATTTTCAATATTGATTCAGGAGTCTCTGTGCATATTTCACTACCCTTCACACAAGGTGGAGTGAAGAAACCAACAGGTGACATCACTGGAGTAGCATTGTACTCGTTCTGCAGGCAATACATACTTAAATAAAGGGAATCCAAAGGAAATGAGCTCTCCAACAATGGAGGCTCATAACACAGAGAACCAGAGGGTGGACTATCCTGTGAAAAAGATGTACCAATTAGCCTGCTACTGCTTATTTCACCAGTATTCACAAAATTCCCAACCGTATGCTTGCCATTCAGTCCAGTGTTATCAAATTTTAGGTCACTGGTCAATCCAAAATTATCCCTTGACACTGATTCTGAGTTGCTGTAGCTAAGATCTAGATTGGATGATCTGGGCTTCCATTCTACAAAGTCAGAATCAGCACCTTCATTTGCTGGAACACTCAGCGAATTACCAAACTCTCTCACTGTTGCCAAGGACTCTAGTTGATTCTTTAAACTGCCATCTTTAGTATTGTCCGTATTTTCTGATGATGTATCAGCAGCTGTATCTACTACTTTATTTGAGCAAGATTGTACTGTTTTACTAGCAGGGCGTCTTATTGTATCTTTCACACCACCTTGTGCACTGTTCTTTTGGATTGGCGGAAGGTTTCCTGTAGCTAAATAAAATTCTAATTTTTTCTTCAATGAACTATTCCAGTGGTTCTTTATTGCATTATCAGTCCTGCACCCAAAAAAATGCGTACAGTAATTTCAATTTATACCAGAAACATACTTGCAATGAAAACGCCAAACAAGTTTTAATATTTGACATCATGGAATATATATTAGAGTAAGTTACATGAACTACTTCCCTTATTTTCACACATAAATGGACCTCAGTGAAACAGAAAGTACTGCAACATTACAGTCCAATTTTTTGACTAAAATGACCTTCATGAGCTTACAATTTATTTTATATCACAACATTGATCAGGTTGCAAGACCAACTTAGAACTATTGTGCCATCATCATTACTTTTCAATACCTACGGTGGCTTGGAATATCATTTCTTGAATTTCAGGGAACCACTCAATAAAATGGACTTGTGTGATCTAAAATCAAGTGACATATATGACCAGACTAGCATTAGTCAGGCTGGTGATTAGTGTCACACATTCATTAGAACATTGTAAATCCAACACAATTATATTAAAAGATCATAAGATGATAATTAGTCCCCCACCCCCTTCTTAACAAGAGTTGGAGGGCAAGTTTGAGAGAGAAATTTCTTACAAAAGAAAATGGTGTGACTAAATAACATCTCAAATTTTGTTCTCTAAAGAGAAAGGGATTCATAGAAATACATATAAGCCCCTCTTATCATGTTGAATATCTATAAGAGAGAACATAACATCTTTAGCTCAACATTACATGATTTATGGGTTATTACCTTAATTTCATTATGATAAGAACAAAGTTCACAAGAAAGCATACCTTCCAGGCAAAACCTTAGCTATTTCAGCCCATTTGTTCCCATGCATGCGATGAGCATTCATGAGGGCCAGTTCCTCCTCCAAAGTCCAGGCATCTTTCTTTATTTCAGGATTAAGATGATTGTGCCATCTGTAAATGTTTGGAAAAATAATCTCATGAACATGAACCTATTCTGAAGCCAAGACACTATTTTTGTGTGTCTATTACAGACACAATGTTATGAAAGATACGTGACAACAGGGAAACTGGAAAAAAGGAAAATAAAATACTCCCTCAGGCCTTTAATATCACTAATATAAGTCACTTCAGCATATGTCTGTTGAATTAATTACTTTCTTCCATTTATGTCCTCGGTTTACAATTAAGATAAATATGACATTGGAATTTAATGTAATTAGTAAGGGGAGTGATGGAAAGTATTGGACTTTTTTTGATAAATTTAATGATCTAACCAACTTGTAACTCATTTTCTTAATATGTGTAAGGTAGTTAAAATTACCTACATTAAGGACCAAAGTAGTATCATTTAGCTAATAGACAAAGCTAAAAGTAATAGTCAAATCTCAAATGTAATAGGTTCTGAACAAAAACTCATCTTTTGGAGCCTAGCAATTAGAAAATTGAAAGAGAATTACCAAATAACTTAAAACAATCAGAAATGAATGAAACGAATATTTAATTTAACAAGGGATTCCAACATTTATCAGCTCACACTAACATACACTTCATTAAACCTACCGCTCTCGACACTGTTTCCCAATGCGACCAGGCAAAGATTTGGCTATCATAGACCATTTTGCTGGCCCATATTTTGACACCAGTTCAACAATTTTGTCATCCTCCTGTAAGGCAAGAAAGCAAGAGAAATTAGTGCTTCAATAGAACAGTAGGGAAAGCAAAAGGAAACAGGACAAGGTTCAACCTCAGGAGTCCAAGGGCCTTTAACAAGTTCAGGATTAAGAACCTTCTGCCATCTGTGCAGACATTGCACTTCTGATCTATCAGGAAAATATTCAGCTGCATTCCAAATTTTAAATTGGTGTCATCAAAACGAGTGTGATGCTTTTCCAGGAATGTATATCAACATGTATATGTATATGTTATCAACACGCACTACTCCTGCAGTTCGCACACATATTACTTGTCCTTTACAATACATATAAAGATCAACAATTGATAGGAGAAAACAAGAAAAGAAATACATGTATCAATTATAGTTCTTTGTGTCTGACTTTATGCCTGCCAAAGTAATGCCACCTTAACTAGTAATCATCATCAAGCCAGAAATAAATAAATTTTATACCCTTCTTTTCCAGCAGCAATTCTGGTTAATACACACACACACACACACATATATATATATATTAAAACAAATAGGAAAGAAGCTCTGAGATGAAGCTGTAACATATTCTCTAGTATCAGAGACACATAAATTGTAAGCGAAATTAGTCATGTCTAGAAGTGCAAGAGTTTCATTATTATGTCTTCAAGACAAGGTTTCATCATGTCTTCATTATGATAAGCCTCTGTAGTGTACACACTGAAAACTCTGATTAAAGCTCTGAAAAATATATTTACCTTGTTCATCAAGCTTCCAGTTGTCATATCATTAACCTTATCCCTTCAATTCTTTTAAATATCTCATTTAAATTCAAATACTGGTGCTATCCAAACAGAATCACTTCCTATGAAAAGCTAGTATGAACTGCCAAACAAACTTCTTGAACCATCTATGTATCATCACTGAAATATTGAAACTAGATATCTTTATACAACCAAGCTGAATAGCAATAAAATTCGTATATATAAATACCTATTTTCTTCCAACTTTTGCCCTTGAAAGTTGCAACAGCATTCCTCAATGTGTCATCCTGCAGCAAGTTGAGGAAAGCATTCAACAACAAATAGGAAAGAAACAAAAAATAAGAAAAAATATCGTAATGTTCAGGACTAAACAACAATAATATAAAACCCTATGAGTTTTGAGCTAATGATAATTTATGGACAAGTACTTCATCATCAACAGATACCAAACTGAGCTGATTTATTATCTTAATTGGATAGCAAGTAAGAAGGAACATATCTAACAAAGAAAAAAAGTATAAAAGAAAAGCAGCAATTGTCTCTAAGGACTAACCTCCTGGGCTGTCCAGCCACCCTTTGCACGCCTGATGGGGCCAGTGGTCCTCCTGCATCATCAAATTATTTACACAAGATGACAAGCAAAGCATGATTATCACATGCAAGATTTAGAATAGTCAAATCTTTCTAAAGTAGATAGGGAATCAGTTGCTATTGCAAAATGTGAAATTTAGCCAAACAGTGGATGCTGAATTAATTCAAGGTAGAAACAAACAATTTTGAATTTTCAAACAATGACATTTATTTTGTTACTGTAATGAAAAAGCAAAGATCATATCAAGTGTTACCGATGAGAGGGCGATGCTGATGCTGGGCTACATCTTCCAGGGGACTTGTGTATCGCACTGACACTGCCTTCTGAGATAGAGGAGGTAGAGGCAGCAGTAGATTGCTTATTCTCTAGACAACACTCCTCTGATTTCAATTCAGCCATATCTTGCTATAAGCATCTCCAAAACCCAAACTCCTAATCAACAAAACTGGGGTTATCGTAAAAGACTTGGGAAGATCTTCAGACGACACCAAACAAAAAATACACCAGCCAACAAAAACCCTAAAAAAACCCACTAAAATTCCAGAATTTTCAAATTCCCGCACCGAAATATAAAAGCAAGCAGAACCTAGATCTTATAAACGGTTATCACATCATACAGAAGAAAACGGCTTTAAATCCTGAAACGCTGAATTGGTTCTCACCAAGAACAAACAAACACCAGGGTCCATATGAGTAGGGAACAAATCACCAACCAAACTTGCTCGTGGTCTAGAAAACCGTAAAGACTCGATCAGACACGGGTAGAAAATGAGAAGAAAACGAGCTGAATTTGGCGAGCAAAAACCAACAACATCGAGAAAAGATAGTGAATTTCCAATAGCGAAGTACCTCTGCCTGGGGATAAGTGGCGGGAATCGAAGTGAATCAAAGTGAATATCATAAAGGGGGAGCCAACAAATCCGAGCCCAAGATACCTCTCTGGGAAACAAAGCGAGCTATGGTTTCGAAAAAACCTCGCCCGTTGAAACAATGAAGGCAATATGGGAAAACAAATAAAATATAAAAGAATTAGCTACTTTTTATATATAACGAATACATAAGCCCCGACGTCTCCGTTAACTACCGTTATTGATATTCTGGCTTGTAACCACCGTTAATGATTTTGTAGCTTTCACCTTCACTCATTCTCCCTCTAACTTTTGGCCCCATTGTTGCCTTCACCCATTCACCAACTCAAACTCACCGAAGTGTCGTTGGCAAAAAAAAAAAAAAAAACTCACCGAAGTGTCATTATAAAATAATGTGTTGTGAGCTTTTATTATCATAGATTACATAGTGCATTTTTATGTTTTGAAATAAGCAATTATGTTATATAAAATAATATGGCTATACCAACCAAAAATTAATATGGCTAATGACATAGTTACATCTAGTTTCTTATATCTATTATATCAAGTTTTCTAGTCACATATGGTCATGTATATCTAAAATGTTTTAAAAATAATACTATTTTTCTATTCAATTATATCATGTCTTCTAATCACACATGATCATGATAGGACACATAGCCATGTGTGATTAGAACACTTGACATAATAAATATAAAGAATTTGACTTAAATATTTTCCTATGGCTAAAATGTTTTAAAAATAATATTAAGAGAAAATCTCATATAAAGACGGTTGAATTATCCAAATTCTAATTTGAGTCAATGAATTTAACAAATTCTATATTAGGTTATGCGTCACAATTAGGGATTTAAAATTTGGGTCAGATTACCTCCATATTCCTAAGTTTTTAAAAGGGCAAGATTGAAAACATAATCCTATTATTTGGATCAAAATGCACCTTCCATTTATGTCTCAAAATATTGATGATGTCAACCTTCAATTGATGTCAACCTCAAAATCAATTGGAGATTAACAAGTTAAAGAGATATCTTCGAGGGTGGATACAAAAGATTTATAATGGTTCGGTCAAACTCACTTGACCAACGTCTAGTTCCCAGAAAAAATCCTTTTTGAAATTTCTACTATTTTTCCAAGAATCACATGGATCTTAGTGCTTCAGTACAAATAAGTTCTTCTTCAAAGAATAATTACCCCCTTACAATTTGCAATCGATACCCACTCAAGGTCCCTTGACTATCTCAGCCAAAGTAAATGCTTAAGTATATTATCTCACAAGAGTAAATAAATTATCACGGAAGTACAAATTCACACAAAAATTGAGCTTTGAGATTTAGCAATGAATGTAACAGTAAATGCACAGTACTCATTAGTTACACTGTCGTCAATGCTTTTCTATTTATAGTGTGTGAATGTTTGAAGATTGTTGCTTTTGAATGTAGCCGTTGGAGTCTTTACTTCTGTCTGTTAAGCATGTCAAATTGTTCCTTTCATCCTTTGATTTAGCCGTTGGAGACAAAGAGGATTTGAAGTATGTATGAGCTCGATGCATTTAATGATTGGACACAAAAGTGCTTTTTGCTAATCATACGATCAATCACTAATATAATGAAGTGTTAGACCAAATAAAAGCAATTAGAATAAATTTAGGATAGACTTGAATGAGTATCAAGATTTACAAGACGTTGCTCTGTTTTCTCAAATTGCATCACTCGAGTGGTTATTCAAGCGACCTTCACTTAGTCAATTTGAAAACAAGTCAGATCACTAGTTGTCTTACTGTAGTGATATGGTAGTGATATATAAAAATAGGATCACTTAGGTGATCTTATTTCTTTTGAAAACGGATCACTAGGTACTTCACTGTGGTGATAAGTATAACATGATTACTCAAGTGATCTTGTTTCCTTTTCTTTTAAAAGGAAACAGATCACCAGATAGTATCACTATGATGCAGTGATAGTTATACTCTTTTTTATACATCACTTGAGTGATCTTGTCTTAAAAACTTGTTCAAAAATACCAAGCACTATCAGAGTCTTTGTGGTGCTATGCTAGTGATACACTTTTTCACGCATTACTCGAGTGGTCACTCGAGTGATATTCTCTTAGAAAAATTTTCAAAAGGCTAATTACTAGAGCATGATCACTGTGGCAAACTGGTAGTGATTGAAATTTGAAATATCACTCGAGTGGTCTAGTTTGAAATTTCTTTCTGGAAAATTAATCATCAGATGATTCACTATAGTGGTGTGATAGTGATGCGCTTTGTATCTCATCACTCAAGTGATCTCTTACTAAAATGTTTTCCAGAAACCATATCACTATCCTGGTTACCATGGTGAAGTGGAATTGATGCAAATTTTGGCGTCACTCAAGTGATCTTAAGTCTAATCAGTTTAGCACTTCTAGTAAGCATTGTGGTGATCTTTTCATTTTCAAAACACATTACTCAAGTGGTCACTTGAGTGATGAACTGAGATTTTATAAAACTCTTCATCACTGTTTAAGAAATAAGATAACCAAGTTTTGCCACATCACTCGAGTGTATAGTAATGTTTTTCATAATTGTGTTTCAAAAACGTTTTAAATCAATGGGCCTTCTCCAAAATACTTTCTTAATCTTTCTTAAGCTTTTTTATCATCAAAACATAGGATCTAACAACAACAACTAAAGAAGAAGACGGAGATGATTAAGCACAGAGTCATAGGTTTAAGCAGCGAGGAACTAGTGGCCGTGGGCTATTTAGGGCCTGGTCTAATTTGGCCTATTCGTTAAAAATGTCAGGTCAAGGTTTAAATGTGTAAATAGGCTAGGCCTATTTTGTTAAGGCCTGGCCTATTTACACATTAAATAAATATAATTATATTTATATCATATAAATAAGACAATATTTAATTTTTTCATTCATATATTCTAATTTCAAGTTATAATTAGTTAATTAAAGTACTACCCCTACTATTCTTTGGGAAAGTTTCTTTGAAACATCCTCCTAACTATCCTTTTAATAACAATAATGTTTTATTTTGGATGATTATATTATTAGCTTTGAATGTTGGTGAAATTATTTTTTAACAACAACAACAACAACAATATTTGTTTTAATTATCTATGGGCTAAAAGCTTATTTAAAGGGTACAATTTGTAAAAATTATACTTTGAAGCCTACCAAAAGCCTACATTTATATAGGTTTTGATAGGTTTAAAGCGCACAAAGCCTACTTACGGCCTTCAATGCCTGCAATATAAGGCCTTTTTAAAGGCTTACATTATAAGTGGGTCTTTAAAAAGGCTTCATGCTCGACCAGGCCTTATAAAGGCTCAGACATGAGCCTAAAAAAAGTATGCATTCAGGCTCAAGCCCATACTCAAGCTTTTTACCCCTATTACAGGCTCGGGCTTAAGTAAACAAAGTTTGACCTAGCCTATTTCCATACCTAGGCAAGACATGAGGAAGAGGATGAGGGGAAAAAAGTGTTATTCTCATTTTCTATCCACAAGTGGAGAGAAGGTTTGGGGAGAAAATAGGGTGTGAGACCCACTCTATTCTCTTTCCCACCTTTTCTTCCCCTCCCCTTTTCTCTTCTGTCCAAGCAAGAGAAATCTTATTTCTCCCCCATTTTTTTCCTCTCTCATTTTCTCTCAATCCAAACAAAGCATTAAAGTCTTAGTTATGACAATATCTAGTGTAATCATACCTGGATCAGATCGAAAATCGGCCAATTGACCAGTAGATCGGTCCGGTGAACTGATCCGGTCTGATTTTTTTTTTTAGAATTTCATATTAATAATCCTAAAATCTTCAATTTCTCACCGGTTTAGCCTGAGATTAGCTTCAGTTTGACTACAGTCTAACTCACTGGCCCTTAACTCAGTACCCCGTCCGGTTCAGTGATCGGTCCAGGTTTGATTACCTTGACAATATCTATGTTTAATGTGATAAATTTAATATTGATTCATTGCTCTAATAAAATTATTATAATTAAGCAAATATACTTTAAATTTTATTTAGTGGATACATTGTTGTCTTATCGTACAAGTTATATTTGTTTTATGAAAAACTTGTAAAGTTTGTGTGTGTGTATATTTCAAAAGAAAAGAAAATATCTTAGGAAAACATAGTAGTTTCTATGGGTTAATGATAGGGTCAGGCGGGCTGGCCTGGGCTAGGTGAAGCGTGACCCTTGCCCAATGCCCATCCAAAAAATAACACAGGTTACATTTTGCAACCCGTTGCCGGCCCTACCCATGAAAAGCTTGAGTGATTTCAGGCTGGGCTGAGCTTCGTTAGTTGAGCTTTCTTATTCAAGCATTGACATTATGTTGATAAAATCATAACTCAAATTAAAACTTGATAAACAATATTTTAAATATCAAATATATTCCATAATTCCACATATTAGAATATTAAAAAAGAATAAATGGAAATACTTGTAGTCCACATAATTTCATAGTTAAACACAACACAATAGGTGTCAACACAATATCCTTACATGGACAAGAAATAAAGAACATCCAATCACCCATAATCGATAAGAAACAAGGCAACAAAAAGACTATAATAAAACAACAATATGTGTGCGCATCCATATATATATATACACACTACAAGCTTTTTATACACACGCATATATTATATTTTTCAAACAAAAGTATATATATTTATTGGGCAAGGCCAAATGACCAGGTCAACGTAATGTACTTGATGCCAAAAGCCCTGCCTGACAAGTGACCTTGCCTAAAGCCGAATTTTCTTTTAGGCCATTATTTTTTGGCAACGCTAGGCATTTTTTTCTAAGCCAGGTGTGTATTGCGGGCTACCGGGCCATATGCACACCTCTAGTTAACAGCCATGAACGGATCTAGGTATGCATACATGAACAAGTGAAGAAGGAAGTATGAACTTCAAACGACAGTGAAGTCTGAAGGCTGGGACATGTGGGGGTAATTTTGGACAGTTGGATGGGGGAGATGAGATAGGAGGTTAAGAAGCTGTTTGGAAAAGAAGAGAAATCAATTAAAAAATTTCTTTAAATTTTACGAGACAATCTTATCTCATATTTACCTTATACAGCATAAAATCATTTAAAATAAACTAATCCAAATACCTACTGAAAGGGTAGAACAAAATGTTGCAAGTAATTAGAGAGGGTTGGCTTGATTTGGGATTATCAAAACACTTCTATTTGCCACGTCATCAAAACTTATTGCCTTCGCTTGGTTGACCTCCACAAATCTAAAAAATCAAAACCTATGAACACATGTTCTTCTCTTGTAAAGCATCCATTGCCCCAATAGAAATCATGACTTGACCACCATATATAACAATATACTAGTATTTTTTTTGGTCGAAACAATATATAATATTCATTTGGTATAGCTTATTTTTGGGTAATAAGTGCTTATAATTCGTGATTTACGGTATAAGAGGTAAGTATGTGAGAGAATTTTTATCTCGACTTATATAATAAATGCTTATTTTCCAGAAATAAGCTATTCCAAATACTCATATATATATATATATATATACTTGTATTAAGTTGTCAGTAATTTCCCTAATCATTCTACATACTGTTGCAACGAATGACCTTCCTCAAAACCAAAAGAAAACTAATGATTCATCATTCATGCTTGCCTATCATTTCTAAAAATGAATTATTATATGCTCTTACTATAATTCCGTACAATTGATTTGCTGTGTAGAAATAAAAACAGAATATTAAGTGTTAACATCACAATATATCTACTTCACATGTTTGTGTGTTGTGCATGTCGAGCTCTCACCCCAATAATAGAGCATCATTAGGTTATCTTGATAATTGCCTATCACATAACTGATCATGTAAGAACAAAACCATCTTCATCCAGAAAAACCCACACATCTTAATGTGCTCCTATCTAACAAATTTTAAATGTGCGCGCATAATTTGATATTGACTTTTTAAATATAAGCTTAAGAAGAAAACAACAAGCAAATAGGGTTTAACCACTCCCTTAATTGCAATTAAAGCTATATTTGTTAATCTAAGACTCTAAATTACCTAATAGGATCTTTCGATCCACTAAAAGGCATTATGTTAATTCCTAATTCCTTAGGCAATTAGTACTTAATTGAATTAATTTAAGTGTAAGCTTAATGTGACTATGTAGGACCGGTAGGCATATATCTATTCTACAAGTAAATTAAATCCTAAAACCTAATCCTACATGACTCAATTGAGGGTCTATTCTGTTAGATCTCATATGTTTTGATGATAACAAAGATTGGATCAATGATATGAAAGGATTTGATAACAAACAAATGGATCTTTGAACAAAGTGGCAAAGCATTACTTGAAGTAAGCACTGGAGGGATAATCAACTTTTGTGAAGGCTTACTCGAGTAGCCACTCGGGTAAGAGAAGCCATTACTAGAGTAGCCACTCGAGTAAGCAAGAAGAATTTCATCCAATGAAGCACTGCCAAAATTTGGAAGAAGTTACTCGAGGGAGTACTCGAGTAATCTGCAAAGTTATATAGACCATTACTCGAGTAGCCACTCGAGTAACATGATTTTCACAGACATTACTCGAGTCGCCACTCGAGTAATCAGGTTAAAAATCTTCCAGTGACTCTCGGCCAAGAAATGGAACACATTACTCAAGTAACCAGTGAGAAAATAGCATTACTCGAGGGACCACCCGAGTAATCTGTAGAATTATTTGAAGCATTACTCGAGTAGCCACTCGAGTAACCAGAAAGCAAACTCTCGGCCAAGAATTTGATGCATTTACTCGAGGGTGTAATCGAGTAATCTGCCGGGTTATTTGAAAGCCACTTGAGGGACCACTCGAGTAAGGTGTGAAGAAAAATGAAGCCCACTCGAGTAGCCACTCGAGTAACCAGATTACCAAAGTGATCACCCGAGTAACCTGTAAAGGCAAAGACAAGGCCACTCGAGTAATTAAGTATTTTCAAGGTTTGTAATATATCACTCCAGGTCTTACCCGATTGATATCTGATTTAAAATGTTGATTTGCTCACTGCCATATTTTTTATAGGTTTACTCGAGGGATCACTCGAGTAACAGATATGATCACTCGAGTAACCACTTGAGTAAGGTAGTCCAGAAATTATGTTTTTGATTGAATGTTTATTAAATTGTTATCTATATGATTAACCCTTCATTGCATTAGTATCTTAAGTACATTTGTAGAGAAATAATGAAGTGATCATGCAAGAAGAGCAAAGTCAAATAAAGTGTCTGAACGTTCACCTTCCGCTACCTACCGCAAACGGATAGTTTTCAAATTCAAAGAACAGTCAATTGTTGT
The DNA here is from genome assembly GCA_963210345.1 of Inga oerstediana. Classification (NCBI taxonomy): domain Eukaryota; kingdom Viridiplantae; phylum Streptophyta; class Magnoliopsida; order Fabales; family Fabaceae; genus Inga; species Inga oerstediana. Next base: position 65,721,064 of record OY723408.1, read on the forward strand.
TGCGCGACTCTAATGGACAAGTTTGAATTACTTCTAACAGACACTACAAATCATCTATATATATATGGAGCATTCAAAGAGAAGAAAAACAAGACACGAAATGAGATTACACTGATCAACACACTCTTGGTGCTTTATTTTCATATACTCATTCATTTGTACTTCATAGATTATATATTTGCTCTATGAGAGAGTTTTTCATTACAAACTCAATATTTGTTATTGAGACAACTTAAGGTAGTGGAACCTTGAGTTGGGAATTTGATTACAACTTGTAAGGGGGAGCGAGTGTCCAGGTGTAGGAACTTGCCGTGTACTGAGGTGCCAAGAAGCCACTGAATCTTGGAGAATATAGTGAAACTCTCAGAGACGCTCTGAGGACTGGATGTAGGTCAAAGTGGTTGTAGCCGAACCAGTATAACTCCCGGTGTACACTTCGGTGATATTTCTCCTTGCACTTAACTGCTTTAAATATTTCATCAATTTTCTTATACGCAACGAAATTTATAGTATCACCCAATTCACCCCCCCCTCTTGGGTGAAATGCTTGCACTAACATATTCTAAAATTTTTATGTCTAAGCTCCTTTAGAAAATTAAAATAAGTTCCAATCAAATTTCTCATCTTTCAAAACAATTAAACTTGCAATTGAATGAACAAACTTAACTTTAAAGCAACTAAAGAATGAAACTTTCATCCACTAATCCATAATCAAGCTATAATAATCTAAATCAATGCATAAGAAATTTAAAATCATTCGTAGCATTTGTTTTAGTTTATATTCCTTTGTTTTGTTATTCTAGTTAGATCTTTATTTTTATTTTATCTTTATTTCATCCTTATGTCTCACTCAACTTAAATGAAAATGAGAAATTTGATATATTATGACTAGTTTAATTGAGTCTTTGTGGAACGATATTGATTCATTATTATACTATTTTCACGGCCTATATACTTACGGTGCTTACTTAAATTTTAGTAGTATCAAGTTTTCGAATATATTCAAAATATACTAAGTACACAAAGAGAGTTATCGAACATGATAGTTTTAATAATTTTTTTTATATAAGACCATTGATTTTTATTTATATCCTATACCCCATCGTTACCACCCAAACCTATTGGCCATAGTTTTAATAACATTTTTAAAGTTCCTTTTTTTTTGGGGTTTTTAAGTATCATTATATCACTATGATAAAATAGAGATAATAAGGTTCAGAAAAATTTGTAACATGATTAGATTTCAGCGGAAAGAGGATCTAGGGAGATACTTAGGGGCGAATATCACCCATGGTCGAAACTCTAGGGCTAAATTTTAGTACCTAATTGATAAGGTTCAGAAAAAGCTTACTGGATGGAAGTCACAATCCTTGTCGTTAGCAGGGAGGCTCACTCTAGTCCAATCAGTCACATCTCAAATTGCGAACTTCCAAATGCAACATGAACATATCCCATCTGGTGTGTGTTATGAGATAGAAAAGTTACAAAGGAATTTTGTCTGGGGTTCTAATCAGGATAAACAGAAGTTGCATGCAGTCAATAGGGAGGGGGTTTGTAGACCCAAGGAGGAAGGGGGAGTAGGTATAAGAAGAATGAGAGAGATGAATAAGGCTTTGATGGGCAAAATAGGATGGAATATGTTGGCCAAGCCGGAGGGGTTATGTACTAGAGTTCTGAAAGCAAAATATGGAAGAGGGGCTGATTTGTTTATAGAATGTAGAGTGAAAAATCATGACTCATTACTTTAGAAAAAACTTGCAAAGATTTTGTCAGACATTACTAAAGAGGTGGGATGGGAGGTACGAAATGGGGCGAATGTGAAATTCTGGATGGATAAGTGGTTATGAGGCAGCTGGAGATTGGCTGAGTATTGTGTAGATTTTGAATATGCTATTGATGAGAATCTGAGGGGTACAACAGGTTGTAGGAATCGATGGGAATTGGGATTGGTCCTGGTTGGAGAGGAAGGTTCCAGGAAATGTGATGCAATTAATCAAAGCCATACCTCCCCCGTGTAGAGAGGATGGCGATGGCAGAGTAGTATGGAGAGGAGGGAATGGGGGTGACTTTTCAGTAGCTCAGCTGTATAATAGAAGAGGAGGAGATGTAAATGAGGCTAGAGAAGATATATGGAAATATGTGTGGCAAGTCAAAACTACTGAAAGAATCCAAGTCTTCTTATGGTTAGTAGTACAGAATCGCTTATTAACAGGCACACGTAGATCTAGACTTCTTGGGGGAACCTCACCTTGTGGGAGGTGTAGAGCAGAGGTGGAGGATCGTGAACATGCACTAAGAAGTTGCACTGAAGCTCGCAAGTTATAGGAAGCAATAGGTGCTACAAAGGTATTGCCTCAATTTTTTGTTGTTCCTATGAATGTTTGGTTTCTAGATAATTTATCCAAAAGTAAGGAATGGGGTATGATATTTGCTGTTTGTTGTTGGATGATCTGGAATTGGAGGAACAGGTTATTATTTGAGGATGACTTTTCTATGCCTAACCGTCCTGAGTTGGTTATTCGTAAATATATAGATGAGTGTATAACAGCTAATAGGAAGTATGATGACTTGGGACTAAGAAAATATCCTCAGGAGGTGAAGTGGTGCTTTCCTAGTGAAGGATGGGTGAAATTGAACTTCGATGGGTCTGCGAAGGGTTGTCTGGGAGATGCCGGTTGTGGAGGGGTTCTGAGGAAGGCTGATGGGAGCTGGGTAGGAGGATTTAGTATGAAGTTAGGATGTTGTAATGCTCTCATAGCAGAACTTTGGGGAGCAGTTCATGGCATGAAATTGGCCCAAGATATGGGGATTCCCAAAATTATGATTGAGGGAGATTCAATCTCGGCCATTCTACTACTACAAGAAGCTTGGACTTGGACTCATGGCAAGTCTGACAATAGGATTCTTAACACATGGATAAGACAATGCAACAGAAATATACAGGTTTGCTTCTGTCACACCCTCAGAGAAGGTAATTCTGTAGCAAACTGGATGGCAAATAATAGTTATTATTGTAATAATGATGTAATTTATGTTGATAATCCCCCTGTAGGGGTACTGTCATATCTGTTTAGTGATCAGGTAGGGATTGTTTACCCACGAGGTAGTTTTGGTTGAGTTATATAAGTAGCGGCATGCTGCCCAATTTTTACCAAAAAAAAAATAGAGATGATGAAATATAACTCTTAAAAGCTAGTGTGTTTGGTTCAACGGAGTTTAGGTTAAATGAGGTTAGAAGAGTTTATAATGTTGTTTGGTTCAAGAAAAGGGTAGGTGAGGTTTGACATCTTGTTTGATTCACGAGGTTAGATTAGGGGAGTTAATTATAAATGAACAAAAATGCCCTTCTACATATTTTCCTTCTTTTTTTATGATATATTTATTAATAATAGTCATTTTAAGACTTATGACAAAAAATATTCTTTTCATTTTCTTTAATCTTTTTTATTGTCTTAAGTCTTAAAATGATAAATGTGTGAAAGAAGTGTATTCAATCAAGTCTTAAATTTTTTTGTCATTTTAAGACTTAAGACAAACATAATAGTCAGCAAGTCATAAGTCATAATAATCATCACTTCATCAGTTGCACTAATTAAGTTCATAATATCACTACTCAAGCACGATACTACACTTTTATTTTTTATCTGTATGTTAAACCATAAAAAAGGATAATAGCCTAAATTATTTATACAAGCACTACACAGCATTTTTTAACCTTTTAACTTCTAGAAAGAGTAGTACTTACAAAATCAAAAATAGAGTAGTCCCAAACACGAGCACTATGACCAAATAAGACAAGGGCAACAGGATCATGGCCGGACAATTCTTCCCTTTTAATAGAAACTGCCTAGACACGTGCACTGTAATGAAATCATGGGTAATTTAGTCAAGGTTGGATATAAATATTCTCTAACATAGAAAAACCCTCAAATTTAAAGGTTTTATAAAAGGGGGGAGGTTACCACTAAAAGACAAAAACTCCTCCCACCCCTCACCTAACATCCTTCCAACCAAATACCTATTTTTAATCTTCAACCCTCCTCCAATCTAACCTAACTTAATAAAACTTCCAACCAAACATAGCCAAAATGAAAATAAGCATACCTAGGTTCTAAATTTGAATGAAGAAATACTCCCTCCGGTCCAAAATATAGAGTACTTCTAAAAGGAAGGTATGGTCCAAAATATAAGTCACTTCCAATTTAATTAATACTTTTTTTTTTGCTCACATGATTAATACTTATTTTTGAACTTTATCCACTTATTATATCCCACCTCCATTTCTAAAATAACATTCCCAATGCAATTAAACACATTTTTTAGAAAGGATAAAAGTAAAAAAAATTTACATTTTATGATATATTAAATGACTTAACTGTCATTTTTTATTTTTCGTGATATAATTGAAGTGCCCTATATTATGGACTGGAGGAAGTATACTTAAACTATTAAATGCCTCACATTAGGTCCGGTTTCTCTCATTATCCCTTTTCTCTTCATCTCTCATAATCTCTAAATTATGTCCATCCAATCAATCTGAAAGGTAAAAAATGAGCCACATCGTCAAGTTATCACTCCTTCAACTATTCTCTCATCTTTCCAATCAACGGTTTAGATGAGCTCCTCTTCTCAATCAACAGTCTACATGGGCTCATGAGGGATGATGAGAGGATTTGCTTCCCTCATTAGTCCTACACCCTTCAACTTGAGTTAATTTCCGGGTTCGGTTTCTCTCATTGTCCATTTTCTCATCATCCCTCGTAATCTTTAAATCATGTCCGTCCAATCAATCTAAAAGGTAAAAGATGAGCCACGTCATCAAGTTATCACTCCTTTCACTTTTCTCTCCCCTTCTTAATCAACGGTCCAAATGGCTCTTCTTCCAAATCAACGGTTCAGATGGGTTCATGAGGGATGATGAGAAAATGAGATGATGAGAGGATCTGCTTCCTTAATTTCCATAGTACCATATTACATTTATGTAATACTCCTTTCAGCCTTTTTTATAAGAGTCCAAAATTTAAATTGTCTTGGTTATTTTTATAGGAGCCCAATAAGAGTTGTCTCAACATTTAAATATTTAATGAGTTTTTTCTATTTATGCCCCTTATTAACTATATATATTGCATTAATTAAAGGATTGGTGATACTTGTTTATAAGGGTGAGCAACGGGCGGGCGGGTCTGACCTAGGGGTCAACCCGCCACCCGCCCGTTTAATTTACACGGGTACGGGCTGCCCCGTACCCGTGTGGGAACCCGTCTAACCCGTACCTAAACGGGTACGGGTTAAACGGGTTGTGTTAAACGGGTCCAGGGAACCCGTTTAACCACCCCAGATTCGTTTTTTTGGGGCTGCAGATGTGGGAGCTAACCATCCAACCCTTTTTTCTTTTTGCCCCAGAATGACAGAATCCAAAGAAGACAAATCCAAAGGACAAGAGAGATTAACATATTCAAAGGTTACATTGTTACCAAAAAAGCATATCGAAAACACAAGAAGCAGACCTGGAAACACAAGATCGAAAACTCAAGACCTTAATGTTGAAGGCTGAACCAGAGGAATTCAGAAAAGGAGAGAAATCGGTGAGCGGCGACTATCCACTGTCCTTGGGACTCCTCGATCGGCACTCGGCAGCAGAGAGGGAGAGAAATGGGACTGTCCACCGTCGAGACTCCTCGATCGACAGCAGAGAGGGAGAGGAATGGGATTGGGAAGGCACTCATTGGTCAGTAGCGCTGCTGCAGGCCTTGACGAGTGGCGACGGCGAGAGTGAGAGACCCTGCTCAAATCCACCGTCGGCTTCAAGATCAACAGGCTAAGCATCTGTCCGCCGAGGATGACTGGTCGGGGAGAGCGATTTGCAGTGAGGCCGTGACTCATGAGGGTGATTGGGTGAGGGCGAGCAGCGAGGACGCGAGGCGGTGAGCGAGAACAGCGAGGACGCGAGGCGGTGAGGGCAAGCAGCGAGGACGACGTGAGGCGGTGAGGGCGAGCAGCGAGGACGACGCGAGGCGGTGAGAGCGAGGCAAGACACCAGACACAAGACGCGAGCAATGAGGGCGAGGGCGAGAGTGAAATGAGATTATTAGATTAGGATTGAGAAGAAAAGAAAAAAGATAGCACATACATATACAGGTAACGGGTGACCCGTGGGTGCACCCGTACCCCGCCCGTTTTTAAATAAACGGGTACGGGTTACCCGTACCCGTTACGGGCTCAATTTTGGGCGGGCTCAAACGGGGAAAAATAACCGGGTTGTAGGCGGACGGGCGGGTCACGGGTGTTTTACTCACCCCTACTTGTTTACTCTATTTCTCTCTCTTATTTACCCCATTATAAATAGGGGCATGTTTGGGAAAAAAATATTTCAATACATATTTATTATTTTTAACTAATTTTAACCGCTTTCTTAAAATACGTAATTCGATTATCGAGGTTTTCATAAATACGACGGGAGGGAGTATTTATTAACAATTAATTTGTTAATGTATTAATTATGAGCTATAATCAATCAACATCAACATAAAGTAATATAATTATTGACATTAATTAATTACCCAAACATTTCCGTCCTTCGTGTGATTCAGTGGTTATCCTAGTAGCTGGTTAAATTGTCACGCCACGCTGCCAGTAACAACTACCAAGAAGGCCGATTATTTAAAGGTATCCTCTTTTATCCGTTTTGGTTTTGTGGGCCCACGAAAACTAACAAGGCCCAAACTCAAATTCAAATTGAGAAGCCTCTCGTTTTAACGGTCAGTAGATATTCTTCTTTTTTCGCCAAACGGTCAGGAGTTATTCGAAACCTCCAGCTTCCGGCCTCTCTACGTCTCCGATCTTAAACTTCGTTTTCAATTTTCTTCTTCTTCTTCCTTCCTGACACTCACATTCTTAGTACTTGTCATTGAAAATTGAGGCCTTTTTTACATGGCAACTCTTAGCTACTCTTGCACCCCTTTGAAACCTTCAAATCCCAAGTCAATCTCAAAGGTTAGGGTCATTATCAGAGTTCGACCCTTTCTTCCTCACGAGATATCTGCAAGAAATGGAAACTCATGCACATGTATCTCTGTCCTGGACCTGGATTCTGAATCTCCTGAGGAAATCACTGTTTATCTCAAAGACCCTGAAACCAGGTCTGAAAACCGAGCTTATTTTCAAAATTTTCTTTCAGGAATATCTATTTTTTTTTGAAGTTTTGATGATAGGTTCTTTCAATTGTTTTTTGGTTATAGCCGAAAGGAGTGCTATCAGTTGGATTCCTTCTTTGGCCAAGAGGATAACAATGTGGGTCAGATTTTCAACAGAGAAGTAAGCCCTTTGATTTCAGGTATCTTCAATGGCTGCAATGCAACAGTGTTCGCTTATGGAGCTACTGGCAGTGGAAAAACATATACTATGCAGGTGTGATCTTCATTAAACATTTATTTACTTTCTTAACTGTATGTTGGTCATGCTGAGAACTAATTAAATGTATGACTAGCATTGTCGTTCTATGTAATATGAAATCTGAGTTTAGGACGGTGATGCTTTCATATATTAGACTGCATTAGGTGATGGTAGAATCCTATGCACAACAAAAGAATTGGTCAAAGTCTTCATAAAATTAGAATCGAGACCTTTTCTTCTTTTGGTATCCAAGTTCAGCAATTAAGGGGTGAGAAGGGTTTGGAGTTTATTCAGTTTTCCACCTCTCATTTTGGGCATTTTCAGCGGGTTTGGCCAGAATTTGTGTGAGTGTGGGGCGGGGTGCATTATTCAATGAAAAAATGTAGCAGGTTAGGATGTGGTTTCTTCTATCTTTGCTTTAAGTCTAGGTAAGGTTAATATTAAGAATTTCACCATTTGGTCTCACCCTTTTTCATTAATGATATTTTAACCTCCAGACAAGCCCTAAATGCGATGCTTACATTTTCCAAAAATTTGATATCCTCTTGATACTCTTGGAGTTTGTGGTGATTAGGGTATAGTAATTACTGGGGAAATAAACTCTTCACATTCATGTCTTTTGTTTTGTGAAAAATATTGCAGGGCACTGAGGAACAACCTGGCTTAATGCCACTAGCAATGTCCACGATCTTGTCCATATGCCAAAGCACTGGTGGTACAGCTCAGATTTCATACTATGAGGTTTATATGGACAGGTGCTACGACCTCTTGGAGGTCAAAGCAAAGGAGATTTCAGTGATGGATGACAAAGATGGACAAATTCACCTCAGGGGACTCTCTCAGGTTCCTATACATACAATGTCTGAATTTATGGAGACATTTTCTACTGCTGTGCAGAGAAGGAAGGTTGCACACACAGGCCTCAATGATGTCTCCAGTAGGAGTCATGGAGTGCTTGTAATTTCAGTCTCCACTCCGTCCACTGATGGCACCAAAGGGTCTGTGTGTGGGAAGTTGAATCTCATAGACTTGGCAGGTTATTTCTATATTCAATTGGTGTTTGGGATCAGATTTTATAGTTACAAAAGGACACAAATATTGACACACATAAAATAATTCAATTCTTTTTTCTTTATTTCTTTCTTTCTTTCTTTTTGTAACCATAACCATGCTCTCTACCTACAATTATTCAATTATTTTAGCATATATGTGAAGAAGGAAAAAGAAAGGGGGGAGGGGAGAATTTTTCTCACAAGGGAGATTGAGAATTGAGAGGCGAGGGAGTGACAAGTATGGGAAGAAGGGAAGGTCTCTACCTACAATAAAAATATGTCACTTTAAAGTTTAAACTTATATTTAAAATGTCATTCATAGCATAGGTTGCAAGCATTTGTGGTAATACCATGCTGATATGCATATGATTGAACCAGGTAATGAAGACAACAGAAGAACTTGCAATGAAGGAATTCGTCTGAAAGAAAGTGCCAAAATAAATCAGTCTCTGTTTGCGTTGTCAAATGTGATATACGCATTGAACAACAACAAACCTCGAGTACCCTATCGAGAAACCAAGTTGACCCGGATACTGCAGGACTCTCTTGGAGGAACTAGCCGTGCACTTATGGTTGCTTGCTTGGTAAGTTTGACTCTTCATGATTCTTTCTTTCGTTTTTCTCCTAGTTCACGAGACCTTGAAATAGATGGCTCTAATTATGTAAAAACTATATAAATACTGACGCTGACATGATCCCCTAGACATTGCTAAATGATCAAATGTGTAGTATAGATATGAAATTCAAAATTTTATACATTATCGGATATAAGTATTTTTAAGACATATATTGGACGCAGGCACAAGTCTCTTTTTGTTCCAGGTTTCAATATTTAGCATTTGAGGGAATATGAAAATGTTTTATATTATCAGAATCCAGGAGAATACCAGGAGTCTGTTCATACAGTGAGTTTGGCTGCTAGGTCAAGGCATATCTCTAATTATGTACCTTCAGCTCAGAAACAAGAGACCCCACAGGTTAAAGTTGACATGGAAGCCAAATTAAAAGCTTGGCTAGAATCAAAAGGCAAAACAAAGAGCTCACAAAGACTTAGAGCACTTAATTCTCCATGTTTAAGGAAAACTCCCAAGTCCATAAACTCTGCCAAGAGATCTGTTACCTTTGAGAGCTCTGTGAAGGGAGGAGGAAATGCTATGAACCAAGATGCTGAACGAACAAAAGAAAGGTGCATAGTGGTTAAAGTCTTTCTGAAATATCAATGGAAAATGATTTTTGTCATTGCCATTTTGTGTTACTGCTATCAAGGTCTTATTGTGTTAACAGGGCATTTGCTGTGGCTTTTAGAAATCTACCAGATGGTGAAGGCGCTTTTGATTTTTGTTTGGAGGTTAGTGTGAATACTATGAATCTCACCAGAACAATTTCTTAGCAAAATCTCATTTTCCTCTAAAGATGACAGTCTATAAATAACATCCATTATTTATAGCTTATTATGCATATTTTATGCTTTAAATGGAAGGAATTTATTCGTTTTTGCTTATATAAAACTACATGAAATAATGTATAGAGCCCACGTCATGGTGATATGCACAATAAAGAAGAGACTGTAGCCAGTGAGGTTGCACCAGAATCAAATAATTATCCACCAGGCATGTCGCCAATCCCTTCTCAGCAACATTATTCTACAGTATAGTTATACTGGTTAGCTGACATGTTTATGAAACCTTTAGAAACAGATGCATACTATACTTTCTAAAGCAAAATGTGGTGTTATGCAGAAGAGTCATTGAGCAAGGAGGAGAACTCAACAAATATAAACAGAAGAAGAGATTATTTCTTAACCACCACTGACAATGAAAATAAATTAAGAAGTCCTTTAAGAAAGGCACTGTCTCCCATCAATATCAATGAGATCCAAAGGAACGGCACTCCACTTGACAAATTCAGTGCAAGAAGTTCTACTTTGAAGGTCTCAACTATTTTAAACCTCACTAGTTCTCTGGACTTTTTGAACCATCATTTCTCACGTCTCATCTCCAATTTAAAAATCTGCAGAACTGTCTAGTTCAGGAATACATTTATTTCTTGAATAATGCTAGCAGGTAAAACAAATCCTTCTACTTCTTCGGTCTTGCTTTCTCCTTTTATTGAAATTTAGTAACCATTTTTTGTGGTTCTTAACAAAAGATTTTTTCCCCCTTTCCTTTTTAACTTGCAGAAGGGAACTGCTTGAGTTGAAGGTATGTAAAGGATACACACTGAACCCTAAATGAATTTTCGTCTTGATTCTAAATTGTTTAGAAGTTGAATAAGTTGTCCCAGCTTCTTCAGGGTCAAAGACCACCAGCTTGACATAATTTGATCCACTCAATTAAACCAATTTTTCCTCTTTATATTCTAATGCTTGTGATTCACTTTCTTCAGGGTATAGGAGAGAAAATGGCAGAATACATAATAGATCTCAGAGCAGAAAGCCCTATAAAATCTGTAAGTGAAAAGAAATTTGCGAGACGCTGATCAATTTTATCCTGTTGTCTGCTGATGATGTTGTCTTGGCATTATGCAGTTAAATGATTTGGAGAAGATTGGCCTCTCTTCCAAACAGGTATGGATAACGATGAAAAACAGAAAATGATGTTCGAAATTTGCGCTACTTGCATATAAATAGTTTCTTCTTATATGAGAAACAGAAAGTAGGTTCTCAAGCTTTCAAATCTCTTATCTAATTTTGTCTTAAAAAGAACTGAATGGCCTCTTGTTTTGCATTGCAGGCTTACAACCTGTTCACTAGAGCTGCAAGAACGCTATTTGAAGATAAAGCAAAAGATGCAACAGTGACTTGCTGATTTGGCTGTGTTTTTTTAAGGCCAAGATCAAATGTAACTGTAGTATTTGTACTCCTAACTCTGTTTCTTGTGTGTTTAAATTGCATTATTAGCATAAAGTTATATCTCTGCCGCCAGCAACATCCTCAATGTTGCCTTGTGTCCGTGTGTGTACCATAGTGAAGAAGAACAATGTTGTTGCTTATTTGTTGAATTAATATTTTATTGTTTCTAAATTGAAATATTATTTTGATGTCATCCTTTAACTTTGTTCATGTTAAGTTAAATTAGTCATTCAACACTCAATTGATTCCTTATTGAAAAATCATTTTGGTTCTAAATATAAGACAATAACCTCCTTTGTTTTACATTAATTACTTTAATTGATTTCATTATTTAATATTCTCTCTCTATTTGTTTCCTATATTTAATATGTCCTCTCTTTTTTTTGAGTGGAAATGAAATTCATTGCTCAAAAAAGTATGTACAGAAGAGTCGTGGTTACCACAAGCGAAAACTATCTAATCAAACAATCAAATTAAAATTCAGACAGTTAAAGTAAATGCACAATTCTGGTGAAGTCAGCCGCTTTAGCAATATGATCCGCAAAAGATAGTTTAATATGTCCTCTTTAAAATAGGGGTATTCTGAAAAAAAAAAAAGAGAGAGAGACTGTTTTAATACAATAATATCAAATAACCAAGTCAATCGATTTGATTAATTACCGCGAGTTAGTAAACCCCCGTATTAAGAATTGGACCTAAGATGACAAATTAATATAATTGAGTTATTATATGTTATATATTTTTATCACACATATTGATATATAGTATGAGCTTGAGCATCAACCCAACCTTGAAAGCAAGCATTTGAAAACTATATGAATTAATTAATAATTGATGTCACAGCCTTGGGGGAAGCCGTCTAAATAATTGAGTAGATTACTATATTAGCTTTAGGTAATCTTTAGGTAATCTTCAATTGTAATTTAAGATGCAGTGACTTTGCATGGCCCACACACTATGAAGCTGACATATTCTTACCTGCCAACGGACTTGTTCATAAGATTTAGATTTGATAATTTTATGAATTAACGTGAACAGTACAAATATTAATAAGAATGGTCGGTAATGGAGGAAGCACAAAAAAGAAAAACGTCACGACCAAGAAATATAAATCTCGAGAGGCCTCACCTTGTTTTAGGAGCCGTGAGAAGTAGTGTATGTATGACTTCCAGGTAATTTAGAACCACGAATTCAAATTGATCGATTCCTTAAGAACAAAGAAACCATAAAGAATATAAAATTGACGTCCGTTGATAATAAGTTTGCCTTAATAAAGACGTAAAATTTATAGTGTGCATAAGTTCAAAGCTGTAATTAATTTATCTTCGTAATAATTAAGAATTCTTTGCGTGGGATGAACGGCAAAGGTGAAACAGAATTCCCCAGTGAAGATTCCCGGATATATAGTTGTAATATAAATATAAATTGGAATCAATCAGATAAGAAAATAAGGTTAGAGGGAATTGATTCTTACGAATAACTATTCAAACAAACATACGTGTATGTGTATGATTCAAACACATATTAGTGATGGATAAATATCCACGTCATGATCCCCAAAACAATATCAGTATATCAGTATATATCGTTGACGTGTGAAAACCATCATCATGGATTCATAATTCATGTCTAATTTGGTTAATTAATTGATTAATTCCCATCTCACAAGACGAAACTAACACGCAAACCAATTAAAACATACAATCCCTTCCTTAACAAGATCCATTCATGAGCAGAGGTCCAACTTTATGCACAACATACAACCAAACATGAAACAAATTAAAGCAGCAGCAACATCAACAACAACCAAACTCAAGCACAGGTACACACGTACAAACAATTTCTACACATACGTATATGTATGTCTATATATGTGTATGGCTTCTTTTATTTCTGCATCAGCAACAAGGGAAAGTTATTATAAAGGGTTATCCATCATATATAGATCTCTGCTTGTGTTTCTGATCATCTGCTCCTTCACTTGCAGTTGCAGGGGTCGCAGGTGCAGTTGGATCCGCACTTGCAGCCGTTCTCGGTGGCGGCGACTCCCATCTCAGCCGCCTCCATCTCCACCTTCTTCATGGGTCCCACCCCCAACACCAGGCTCTCCCGGCTTGTCGTCTCGCCGGCAAAGCTCATGTCTGGGTACATCTTGCTGCACCACACACGTACATATATACATGATCATCACATCATCAAAATCAACCTCACTCCATTTCTATATACTCCTTTCGGTACAGATTCTTAAACAGACTAAAGAAACTAAAGAAGTTAATTAATCTAACATATATTAATAGATCAGACAAATTAACTTGGTATAAAAATAAATAAATACTCTAAGAGAATTTATTTATTTAATCTATCAGAAAAAAGAAGTCATCCACGTATTATATCAAAGATCGGAGGTGAGAATCTTACCTTCCGCAGTTGCAGCTGCTTCCGCAGGCACAGTTAGTGCAAGAGCAAGACATTTTCTCACAATCAGATTAAACAAGAAATATATATTAAACACACACGAATTAGACGCAGAGATGGTTTGAGCAGGCCTGAAACACCCCCTATTTATAGTGTGGTTCAGCGTGGAAGACGCCAATCTCGACCGTCCACGTTTCATAATCGCAAGAGTCCTCGAATTTCACAATTCTTTTTCTTTCTTTTGGTTTTGGGTCACTGTCTCCACTTTAATATATCTTCTTCTCCCATTGTGTTGTGATGCTTTCGAAGAAAGCCCAATAATTATCTATTTATTCTATTCTTCTTTTATATGTTTATTTATGTCATGTAGCTTTTTATCTTCTTGTTTTTCTCATTTGATAGGACCTAAAATAGTTTTTTAAACCGTCTAAATATGCTATATACATATATTATTATCATTTTTTTGTTAACGTCAAAGGATCCAAATTGATTTCTACACTATATTGACCAGATCTGATGATGATCTCGACCATAGATGAAAGTCATGTACAGAAAATGAAAGATAAGTCATCGGTCGAGATTTGAGGTGGAGGACGGCCACGTCCCGTGAGAATTTCTTTGTTCTTTTATGGCCGAAAGATTAAATAACGTGAGGAACATGAATACCTACTCTTAAATATCTATTATCATCAATGGCACAAGAAAAAAAAATGACATATATTAATTATACACGCAATTGGGTGGGAGTTGACTTAAAATTAATTAAGCTAATACTTGATTTTATTTTAAACTCTACAATGTTTAATATCACAAAAAATATTTGAAGCCCAGTCGCTGATTAAACTTAATATGTTGTATATAATTTGATCCTATACTGATTTGTTAACAGAACGTCAAGACCAATGAACCCTACTCGCGCGTGATTTAGGCCATTTTTCAAGAATAGAATGATTTGGTGAGGAGTCTGATTGCATAGTAGAGCTGGGTGGAATTAGGGATGGAAATGTCCAACTAGGTCATATCCTTAACAGGGGTCTACGGTCTAACCTATATAAAATCTAGTCTAGTCTATTTAGTAAATAGGTTAGGTTTAGGCTCAGACATATTATTAGACCTATTTAGATAAACAGGTCAAGCATGTTTTTATAAGACATAGTCTACAAGCCTGACCTATTTAACTTTTTTTAAAAAAAAATTATACTATTATATAAGTATATATAATATCATCTAAATAATTTTATAAATTATTTATAAATTTACAAACTTAATCTTAATTCAAAATTTCATATTTCATCGTCATTATACCCAACCCTTGCTTTCGCATAAATCATTCACCCCCACCTCTTCTCTCTTCGATCGCTCGAGATGGCAACACTAATTCACTTTCTCTCCCCTAATTCGTGCCCTCCACTAAAGCATAATAAATGATATGAGTTTATTTTAGTGTCAAATGAAATATTATAATCTTAATAAAAGGAGTTTGTCCCAATTTATGTGGGAAGAGTTAAAGAGGTAAAAATATAGTTTTACATATTATTTATTATACTTAGTCAATTATAAAAAGTATATCTCATTAGTTAACAAACGATTAGTTTTTCTTATTCCTATTTGCTCTGACAAGTGTTGTTACTAAACATTATTTTCTTTTCCTTACTAAGCCTTAATATTACGACAAGAATAAATGTTAGGTTTTTAAAACCTAACGTAGGATTGTATATAAGCATGAAGAGGTATATATGAATTTGGAGGCTTATGCTTTAGGCTATTTAAAGTCCTACATTTTAGATAGGTTTCAAGCTTTGTCAGGCCTTTTAAAGGCTCAGGCCTAAAAAAAAGTCTACATACAGGCCAGGCTCAGGCTCAAGCTTTGAAGCTCTATTACAGGCCTAGGTCTATTTAGACAAAATCTAGCTTAACCTAACCTATTTCCATTCTTAGATGGAATCAAATATTCAATTATATTCATATGATGTCATGGATTATGTTGTTCAACTATTATATTTATCTAATTTGATTAGATTAAAGAAGTTGATTAAGTTAATTAATATGGCTTGTGTTTTTTCTAAAACACCCTATCAACTTCCTTAATTCCCTCTCCTCCTTGATTATATTGTTGAGGGAGTATCAATAGGGGTAAATTAGAAAAATATTAACAAATATAAAATTTTTTTTCTTATATTTATGATCAAAATCAACTCCTTAAATATACCTTATATTAAAGACAGAAGGGAGTAATATATAAGAAAAGGCATGTCAACGTTTAGCTAATGCCAAGTTTTTCTTGCGAACGAGTCACCAGCAGTGTCTGTTTTTGTTGTTGTTTAAGGGGAAATCCAAATCAGTTCTTAGGTTTAATCAGAGATAGATAAAAACACAAGGATAGACCGATGTCCAATTATATTTGAAAAGTACAAAGACGTGCATATTTAATACTTATCAAATTAAAGTATTGAGTATATCTTCGGATTATAAAAAAACATTAAATTAATTATCGAATTTAGTGACAAAAATTTCATCACTAATCAGTTTAGTGATGGAAATTACTGACGGAATTGGATTAGCGATAGAATTTGTTTCGTTGGTAAAAATACCGTTACTAATTGATTAGTAACGGAATTTTGAATTCCGTTGTTAATTTGTGACGGATCAACGACGGAATTTTTCGCCATTAATTAGCAATGAAAAATTTTCATTACTAATCTGTCACAAAGTTAGAATAGGTTATTCTTAAAATTAGTGATTGATTAGCGACAGACAAGTTCCATCTCTAATTAGTAACAGAAAATCTTGTCGTTAATCCGTCACAACATTAGAATAGGCTATCCCCAAAATTAGTTATAAATTAGGGATGGAATTTTCCATCCCTAAATTACCAAGGAATTTCCGTAACTAATTTGTCGCAAAATATTTTTATATATATAATTAAAATTACCACTTGTCCTCACCACGAGTCTTCACATATCCCTCGCCAACGGCCGCCACCTCATCATCTGCCGCTTGTTCCGGTCTACCGCCGCATTTTGTGACCAAGTTGCCAATGCCTTTTCTAGTTGAGCTAAGAAGAACCTGTGTGATTTAAATGCAAAATCATATATATGTATAATTTCAATTTACAAACAAAAATATAAATATAAATTTGAGGGTTGAAGGACATTTTTGTCCCGGAAGTATTCATTGAAGGCCAATTTTGCCTCAAAAGTTTTTTGAGGACCAATTTTGCTCCGGAAGTGTGAAATTTAGAGTAATTTTGCTCTTACCGTTAGTTGACCAAATTTGGGGCAAATTTGCTCCTAAGTTAAAACTTTCAGGGTAATTTTATCATCCATATCATTTTTGTTAAGGTGCAAATTTGCCCTGAAAGTTTTCAGTTAGGAGCAAATTTACCTTAAATTTGGTCAACTAACAGTCAAATAATGGTCAATTAACTGGAAGGGCAAAATTGGTCCTCAAAAAACTTCCGGACCAAAAATGACCCTCAATGAATACTTCCAAGACAAAAATGGTCTTTAACCCTAAATTTTAATATATTATTAAATATTTCAATTTAGTTTTCTTATTTTATTTTATGTAAATTTTCTATCTAAATTTTTATTATTGATATCTTTTTTTATTCATTTTATTATATATTTTATTTTTTCCGTATTTATAACATTTTTATTATTATTGGAAAATAATATATTATCAAAAATTCATATATATTATATTATAATTTAAATTGAAAAAATAAATATGAATTAATAATATTTATTTATTTATATTAATATTTATATTATAATTTTATAATAATTTTAAATTTTAAATTTATATTATTGAAAAAATTTAAAATTATGAAAATAAAAATCTAATTATTGAAAAAGTTAACTATTATTAAAGTTAATTGTTTTATTTAACAAAATCAAATAATTTGGAGAGATTATAAAAAAAAAATAATTATTCTATATTGTGAGTTAGGACTAAATCAAATTGTCTTTTTGATTGGATGTGATATCAATTCAATTTACGTTTTAAAATTATATTATCAAAATAAAAGATGTTTTTAACCAATTTATTTCATCATTATATAATTATAAAAAACTTCTAATTACAAAAAATATAATTATTATAAAATCTAATCATGTTATATAACAAAATCAAATAATTTGAAAAGGTTATTTGTATTCAATTATAGAGCCTTTATAGCTAATTAATTTATCTGGATACCTTTGGATAAACTTATTCCCTAAAGCTCATTCTCTTAGGATGTTGTTTTAATTATACTCTTTCTGTAATCGGTTATCTTAATGATTTATTCGATTGATCATCTCTTCTTTTGATAATACTATCTATGATTATCATGACCTTATTCAGGATTATAACTAAGTTTTTCTTATCTACTAGTGAAGCACTTAATCATATTTTGTTATCATCAAAACATGGAATCTAACCCTTATCGCATTTGATTAATTGTCATTAAGACACAAGAAGCATTGATCTTAATGAAATACTATCTCCGGTCCTCATTATAAGACAAAGTTGACTTTGTTTGGAGAAATTAAGGAGGCTAAATAAGTTACTTAATCATATCATATGTTATGTATCCTTAGATTATATATTAATTTATTAGTCAAATTAATTAGTTTGAAGAAAAAAAATAAAAATAAAAATACTCTAAAGTAGTTTAATTACCTTCCTTAATTTCTCCAAAAAAATCAATTTTATCTTATAATTACGACCGGAGGGAGTATAAAACAAGTTTTTTTGAAATTAGAATCTTAAATAATACAATTTGAAATTAGCGATGGAATCTTTTCTCACAAATATGTCACAAAATATTTTGGATGAAAATTAGTGATGGAATTTTTCAGTCAATAATTTTTGTTACAAAATAGTTTGTGGCGAAATTAGCGATAAAAATTAGGGACGAACAAATTCCATTCCTAATTCCATTACAAACTATTTTGTGACAGAAATTAATGACGAAATTTAGTGATAGAAAAATTTTGTCACTAATTCCATCACAAAACGTTTAGGATGTGTTTGGGTTAAGGGAGGGGAGGGAAGAAGGGGGTTAAATTACCTTTTTAGGTTGAAGTTATTTAAATTTTGGGTCGGAACCCAAAATTTAAAAGGAATGAGAGGATAAAATTTGGGCGGGAATCCAAAATTTAAAATAATAAGAGGGTAAATTTTAGGTTTCTTCAGTCCAAAATTATAATTTGCCACCCCACCCCACCCCTCCCCTCCCCCACCTCCCCTCCCCTCAAACCAAACACACCCTTAGTGACGGGAATTAGGGAGGGATTAGCGACAAAAATTAGTCATGGAAAATTTCGGTCGTTAATTCTGTCACAAAATATTTTTGACAAAAATTAGTGACAGATTATGAACGAAAATTAGTGACGGAATTTGTTCGTCACTAATTTCCATTAGTAATTTATTTATGACTGAATTAGAGACCGATTAATGACAAAATTTGTGAGGAATTAGTAACGTATTAGCGACGGAATGAAATTCTGTCCCTAATTCCATCATTAATTCTCTGTTTTTTTGTAGTGAGAGTGGTTAACTAGCACAACTCCTTTCTATTTGATTCGTGTGTGTGTGTGTGTGTGTGTGTGTGTGTGTGTGTGTGTGTGTGTGTGTGTGTGTGTGTGTGTGTGTGTGTGTGTGACTCAAACATAATAAGTGAATTACGAGCAGGTTTAGGGTAGAAAAAACAAAGATTAATTGTGAGCAAAGAGAGTTAGGCTATATGTTAGATGAGAGAAAAGTGAAGGGAAAGTAAGACGGATTAGAAATGAAAACTTCCAATAATAGCAAACAATTTACTATTTTAATTATGAGAGTTTTTCCTTGTAGTATTCTTTCCTCCTAAATTTTCTCTCCATTTAAATATAAAGTTAATGGCTATAACTGAGATGAAAATCCTGACTATATATCCATTTCCAAAGCAATTCATGGCCTTCTTTGATTATGAAGACAACTAAGAATAAGTTTTTTCTTAAATTTCTTCACACAATATCCTTTTGATTATAAACACCCTCCTTAAGGTCTTAAGTACAAACAATTTTTAAGGTATAATGAATGTATAATTTATGAGAGGCAAAAAAAGGCAAGTCTGCGTGGACATAAGAGCTTAAGAATTGACTTGTGTCTTGTGTTATATATATATATATATATATATATATATTATTTGTGTTCATTAATTGTGTAATTTTTTTGGAAATTTTATAGAATCGTTATTATATTGATGACTGTTTTAATCATGGCGTGAATAAAAATATATTCGATATGCCTCTCTATATTTATATTAATATGCAAAATGCATTTTGATCATTAAATACCTTTACCTTTCTCTTAAGATTAAGGGGCATATTTTCCGGAACCACAAAAAACAAAGGAAGGAAGGAACTATTTGTATAGATGTTAGATGTCGTATGTTAAAAGTTAATCTAATAATAAGAATAAAAATAAATAGAAAAAAGTGGACGGCAAAAGAAAATGAAGAGATTTTATTCCAAAAACGCGTTAGCTCCTTATGTCATTGTCGTTGTGCGTTCTCCACAAGAGTATTAGCGTGCGTTTGGGAAGAGTGTTTGGCCTCCAAATGCTTAATTGGGTGAGTAAAACCCCATTATCAATTGAAGAGAAAAAATGAGTGTTTGGGAGCCAATTTATGTAATTAGGCTTTTCACATGATAATAGCTTTTATCGATAGGCTCCATTTACTAGCTTTTTCTGATTTAATGTTTGGGGAGAGTGTGAATATTAAAATACTTTTTCAGTTATGTCCAGTGTGCTATCAGACTTACTGTAATTTTATCCTTAATGTATTTTTTCAGCTACAAAAATTAATTTAAACTATTTTTTTGTGCTTTTAACCCTTAAAATATTTTTTCAATTGTAGCCAATGTATTATCAGATTGATTGCAATTTTATACTTAATATACTTTTTCAGCTCCAAAAATTATTTTAAAATATTTTTTTATGCTTTTAGCCCTTTAAAATATTTTTCCACCCACTCTCTTTTGCTATTATCACAAAAGTTACTTTTGTTTAAGTCAATCTAAACAAGTTTTACTTTTACAAAAGTCATTTATACAATTGCCAATTCAAACATAAATCACATTACATAATCTGGCTTTTACAAAAAATAAGATTACCAAAAGCTAAATTAGAAAACTCCATTTTTCCAACCACTGTTCCAAACACACACTTGTGCGTGTTCGGATTAGCTTTTGGAAAATAACTTTTACAATTTACGAGATAAGTATATAAGAGAAATTTTATCCCAATTTACATAAAAATATTTCTAAAACTATGGGTTCAGAACTTATCGAACACACATTTAAATATCACCACAATCTACTCATCCACGTTTTTTAGTAACTACACATGCACGCCGCCAAAAAATAAATACATGCTTTAATTTTATAAAAAAGAATTTTACTCTCAATTTTATAAATTGTCTTTTCCCTCATCTAATTAAAAAATAATTTTTTCTGGCAAAAAAATACACATGTATATAGTGGCTAATGTAATAAAAGGGAAAATTGTGGTAAAAAAGCGTATTAAAATTTTACTGGTGAGCATAACCTAAATCAAGGCACATATATCCTTCATGTATAAAATTTTTATCAGATTCTTTTGACACATAAAATAATTCGTAATAGGAGATTTATCCTAAATTTTGGTATGAAAAGAATTCCATGTCTTTTATCAATGGGACCCACGCAGATGCCAAAGGTGGGGCCCGAGTGAAGTTGGATCGATGGTTGTGGACGGGGAATCACTTTGGGCGGGTGGCCCAAAGCTTGTACCCCATACGATGGGATTGGTTTTTACAAGAGATTAGAAAATTTTATATAATACCGAGGAATCATATATTGATGTAGAAATCAAAGAGAGAGTAATGAAGTGGTTGTTTAATTTCAAGGCTCATACGTCTGAGATTTTGTACATATGAAAAGAGATTTTCAGAAGAAAATGAGTTTAACATATCAAAAGCTTGGCTTTATGAAGTTTCGTGCTCACAAATTCTTCCACTTGCTTCTTCACTTTCTGATTACTAACTACTAAGCCCTCCCTTATCTGCGTTTTCCTCTACAACGTAACAGCACAGCACTATAATATTATAGCTGTCTCTCAAGATTTATGTGAATTAATGTCACTAACTGATCAACATTGTTTGTTACTTCTCTTTCTGGCCAATAACATACTTTGTTGCTTGAGAAGATAAACTTGAAGCTTTTCTTCATCATTTGCTGTCAGGTTTTATTTACTATAAAAAATATATATAACAATATTTTGATTCTTTCACAAAATATATTCCCTTGTCTTGATGGTGAAGGCAATATATAAGTGTAGGAGAATATCATGGGATTTCATATTATAATATTGTGGTAATATTATGATTTTATTATTAAGTGTCTATTTGGGTCAGCGGTAAAAACTGTTTTTCTAACGTAATTTATGGGGTACGAGGTAAGTATATAAGAAAAGTTTTGTCTCAGCCTATATGAGCATGCTTATTGAACGCTAACTCAAACAGACACTAACTAATATTATAAATATTAGTATCGAGATACGGTTGTTATGATATTCTCCACGTATGTACTAGCATTGTATATATGCCTTTAATCACAATTGGTGGAACTCATAGTAAAAACCTAACCTTCCATACACTAGCCATGAACTCAAGACAGAAATGGCAATAACATAATCAACTATGAAGGAAAAAACTGTTTGCAAGGAGAATTATATATATTCTCATCTGCTTCATCAAATAGTATTGATCTGATATGAAAATTAATAAGCTTCCATACACTAGCTATATATAATATAACTGATGATATTGTACCTGAAGCAAATATACACTTGCTTCAATGAAACCATATATCTTTTCATCATTTACTTTTCGTTTGCCAGATGCTTCAACAATAAGCCATGCTCACAACCAGCATCTAACAAACTCAAGAACACCAAAACCACAATAAATCAATTGCGCGCGCCTATATGTGCATCAATTATTTTATTTTCTGCAGATTTTTAGGCGGCTTAATTGAATATTAGTGATGGTACGTAATTTATCTCTTCTTTTATTAAGACAAGTGAGACTCATTTTTTAAAAGGCCCTGTTCTCTCAACGTCATTTTCCCTTCTCTCAGCGGCAAATGCAATGCAACTCTTTTTGTTAACTGAGCTTTTGGCCTAGAAGCCATTCTGTCAGAACGCTAATTCAAACAATATATTGGAGCTTCAATGGGTTTTTTTTTTTTTTTTCAATTTTTAACATGGCTTTTTACGTTATGAGCTCTGTTCCGAACACCTCAATAGCAATCGCATGTGCCCATATGCATCAATTAATAATGTGAGGGACAAAGAATGAGGAATAATTCCACGTGCCTTCATCTTAGCCATCATGTTCTCAGCTTCGTTTACCCTTCCTACGTTGTATATGTATGCATACACATCAGGCTGACGTCCGGATGATATCGTTGTGTTAAAAATCCTATCAGTAAGCATGTGTTTGGTATCACTTATTTTTGGACAATAAGTCCTTATTACGTAAGCCAAGATAAAACTCATCTCACATACTTATCTCGTATACTGTAAATTACGATTTATAAGCACTTATTACCTAAAAATAAACTATTCTAAAGGAGCACATAATTTAAGATTTTAAGTCACCATCTTTCAAACATTTTCAAAATCACGATTGTGCATGTTTATGTTTCAGTTGTGGGCTTCAAATTCATCTTTAGCGTTTTATTAACAAAATGAAAATGCCTATGTTTCCCACCTCTTTTCGACAGCCCAGCCTTCCATTTTGCAGTCTAGGCTTAGGCCCAAAAATGGAAGAACCTTATGGCATACATTTTGTCCTCCTTAGATTTTGTTGTTTGTTTAACAAATTTGACTTATGATTACAATATTTAGTTAATCATGAATCGACCGTAGGTAGGGTATTCTAAATAATTTGTGCATGAAGAGGAAAGGATGTCCAAATCTGCATGTTGTGGAGACAACGTAATATATTATAGTGTCTCATATCGGGGAGGGGTATCTTCATAGATTTTTCTCTCCATTTATTCTTCATTGAGTGTATTTACTATTATATCAACTTTCAATAGTAGAGATTTAATAATATGTAAAGAATATCATTATAATAAAAATCTACCATGGTAAATCTCAATCATTGAAAGTCTATCTAATGGTAGATACATTCAATAGAGAATAAATGAAGAAGAAAATCAATGGAGACACCCTTATCCCATTTCGTATAAATATAAATCTATTTTCTATGAATGCAACCAATTTTTTTCCTAAAAAAATTGAAAAAGTAAACTAGACATGAGGGAGAGATTTGCGGTTCGCTAGATTAATATCATGATCCAATTACGACTGAATTTATATAATTATATACTATAGTGACGTCTCTAATAATTATTATTTATTAAAACGTTTTCAATTTATATATTGTTCTACTATCTATTGTCCAAAAAATATTAAGGTAAATGTTTGAGCTATATGTTAAGTCAACTCATCATCTTAATTAACACTATTAGTTTAAAGTAAAATACTTATATCAAATTTCTTATATCCATTTCGTTAAGTTCTCCAATCACATACATGTGATCATGTGTCATGTTTTTTAATTTTTATCACTTAACTATAAACCCAAATAAAAAAATAGAACACATGGTTTTATGTGATTGATGAATTTGATGTAAGTATGGTCCTTAGTTAAATATCATACTCATCAAAGGCTGTCGCTAATAAACTTTGACTATTTTATAATTCACAATAGTCCGGCCTATTACATTATACTATTTCCTGTTTTTAATAAAAGATTTAATTTGTAGGGAGAATTGCCCAAAAATGCCTTGGAGGCAAATTAATTGCTGATTGCTACCATGGAAGATTTGTTGCATTTAACGGAAGATATTTTGCACATAATGAAAGATTATTTGCACATTTATATGGAAGATTTTTGCACACACAGAAGATGGTTTGCACAAAACAGAAGATCGCTTGCACATACGGAAGATCGCTTGCACGCTTGGTAGCAATCAACAATTAATTTGCCTCCAAGGTATTTTTGGGCAATTCTCCCTAATTTGTATTGTAATTAACACTATACATTAGATTTTATTTTAAGAATAGGCGGCAGTTGTTTGTATAAGCCAAAACAAAGAAAAAAGTTCCAATACCACCATGTTTCATAGAATATTATTATACTGTACATGGGTGTGTATATACCAACATTGAAGAATAATTATAAATAAAATTAAACCATTGCATGTATGTAACAAACTAGTATAAAAACTATGCATATGCATAATAAGTATTTGAGTCGCGCGCCTCGTAACATTTATATAAGTAGTCAACGATTATTTACCAATTACCTATGGACTCAGAGCAAAATTAATTTTTATTTGTATTACATACAAATTGTAACACCCTGAATTTTAAGATCTGAGGCTAGAAAATAAACCTGAAATAAGTAGACTGCTAAGCCCTGATTTAGCAAGATCCCAAATGTCTATTAAGGGTTTAATGACTCCAAAAGTGGATGTGATTAGTAACAAATAACCCTTTTGGAAATTAAGATGTGATTTGAGATTTGAATGTGTTGTGAGCAGTGTCGAAACCCTGTATTTAAGCTCAATTATGGATTAATATCTAAATTGACTTAAAATATAGGGAGGGCGCATATTGTGGCTAAATGGAAAGTATGATGTGTTTAGTGGTGATTCAGGAGGAATTGCCATAATCAGGGGTAAAACGGTAAAGTTACTGGCCAATTGATCAGTTGCCGAAGAGGAAACTCATTGGTAACTCCAAGATCAATGGTTGTGATTGATTTGTGTAAGAGATCAAAAGATAGAATCTCATGTGCATGTGTGTATGTGAGCTCATGAGAGGCGTTTCAAGATTATGACAAGTGGCAAAATGTAGACCTTTGGATTGGGTCAAGATTTCAACTCTTCCCTCTCTCCTCTCTTCTCTAAGTTGGCCAAGAGCTTGGGGGGAGTAAAATCTAATCTCATTTTCTCTCTCCAAGCCTCCATGTTCATCCAAGCTCAAGGGAAGAAAGAAAAATGGAAAGGTGAGGTTTTGTCTTGGTAAATGATCTCCTTAACTCAAATCATCTTTTATAAAGTTGTTCATAGTGATTAGAGCTTCATTGCTATGGTTTTAGATTTGTGAAAGAAGGTGTTTTGAGAGCTTGAGGAAACTTGAAGTTGGAGTAATCAAGGAATAAGTTTAGGAAAGAGGAAGAGGTGAGTATTTGCTACCTTTTGATCTATATTGTGACTTTTGGTTGAATTTTGTGATTTGTAGAATTTTGCCCTGATTTGGTATAATTGTGAAATGGATGAGTTGAATGTTGTATTGTGGTTAAAATGGTGTCATAGTGTTTTTGATGTCATTAGAATTGGTTTGGATAATTGGAAGCAATGTTAGTAAAATTGGGTAAAGTGTGCAATAAGTGTGACCAAGGGGAAAATTGTCATTGTGATATGATTTTGGTTGTTTTGAGGTGTCTAATGAGTTCCTTGTGTAAAATTGTGTGGGAGTAACCTTGTGTTAGAATTTTAGATCCATTGGAAACATATTGGTTGAGTTAGGGAAAATTTTGATATTTGCTACGTACTGGCTTTTGATAGAGCCTCACTCGAGTGAACAAGGGTCTCACTCGAGTGCAGCGTTATGTTTTCCCTTTCCCTTTCGGTTTTGGTTGCACTTGTATGTGGAAGAGGAAGAGTGCACTTCCTTACCTGTGAGTGAAGTGGGTCATCACTCGAGTGAATGTGTATGTTGTGATATGAGCTCGCTTCTCAGGTTGTCACTCGCAGTTGATTTGTTAAAAGTGTGTGTTAGCACTCGTGAGTTTTATGCCCTCACTCGAGTGTCAGAGCTAGCGCTCGAGTGCACTTCTAGCTCTGGGTTTTCTGTTGCTCTCAAGTGGTCACTTCTTGTGCCTCACTCGTTGGGACTCGGGTGAGTATGGGGGTATTACTCAAGTGTTGATTTTGGTGCTCGAGTGGAACGAGTACTTCTGATCTTTTTCTGTCGGCCAAGCACTCGCACGAGTGAGCCGTCCTCACTCGGGTACGAGTAGTCCATCACTCTAGTGCATTATCCATCACTCGAGTGCTGAAGCCAAAAATGGGGTTTTAAGGTTTCAAAAGAGATCTTTGGTCAAGTGTTTTCCAACCCTTTAGGCATGTGTTTGTGTTAGAATCCGGCAGGCACAGCGGAAGAATTTTAAAATTTTTACCAATCCTAATCGAGGATCTATCAACGACATTTAAATCGAGTTAAAAGGATTTGTACCTTTTTCAACTTAGGGTTTTCACGATCTTTAGGAGCCAACACCTTAGGTCCGCTTCCTCTACCGGTATCCACACGAATGCTCTCCAACAGAGACTGCGTGCTAGCGCCTCCAAATGTTTCCTAGGGTTTCCCTTACGGCTCTGAATTCTCATGCGTGTATGAGTATATCTGCTCTATCGAGTTTATAACCTATGAGTGCTATATTCGAATTTCAAAATTAATCTTCATTAATTTTGAAATTAATTAACAATTAATTATCTTGATGAGCTAATTAAATAAATTCAGCTTAAATTAAATCTGTCCTACAGTTTTAATTTAACCTATTTATTTAATCCAAATAAAGAGCCATTAGATTTAAGTTATCTTCATAAATTAAATCTGAGATACTATATCTCTATCATGTTAGTTATTAAATTTAATATATCTTAATAGATTAAATTTAAAACTAACACAATATAATAATATCATATAACACACACATATAAGATATGTACTTCGAAAATATATATCTATATAATATTATTAATAAATTTTATATTATATATATATATATATATATATAAAATTCGTCCACCCTAAATTAAACATTATCTCGTGTTAGGTCATTCTTGTGTACGACCCTGTAGGCCCTTATGAAGTTGGCAGTGGGCAAATAACTGTACTAACCCAAAAGTCTCAAGCGGCCTCTAGCAAGACATTACAACTACCCAATTCATATGAGGATCGTTAACACGATGCAACTTGTCATACAACCATGTCACGTCCCTTTTGTCACACGATATATCGGTCAAGGATAAGGCATGGATAATGTCATCCTCTTGTTCCTGAACATTACTTTCTCGATTCCTGAGTAGCCTGACAATAGAAATGGAAACTCCTTTCCATCGTAGTATAGCCATACATTTCTCAGACTCACTCATCGAGGGGCCCAGTAATATCTCTCTACTAATGTGAGAGACAAATTCCATTTTGATCATTCTTATTCCTCTGCATGAAAAACCACTAAGCCCGATCATAACCTTTATCATCACCCGGTCAAAAGTGACTTTGGACTAGTTCAAAGCTTAGCAACTCTCATATAGGAATCCATGATAACATCAGGTCTAAGGGCATTGTGACGTGGTTATACATGA
This sequence comes from Inga oerstediana, assembly GCA_963210345.1. Taxonomy (NCBI): domain Eukaryota; kingdom Viridiplantae; phylum Streptophyta; class Magnoliopsida; order Fabales; family Fabaceae; genus Inga; species Inga oerstediana. The sequence goes on from OY723408.1 coordinate 65,749,230, forward strand.
GAAAAGCTTATGACTTGATCCATATAGCTTTCTCATAGTGGGTCGGTCCAGCACCTTGTACTCTTACAAGTGCCTAAGACTTTGATTTGTATCTCCATATCTTATCAAAGTCATACTGGTCTTGTTTCATCTTTGCTCCCATATAGATGACCGAACAGGGATATTTTAGGATAATCTTTATGATTTATCCAAGGATACAATTATCACAGTTAACATACAAATAATATGATAACAGAATGGAGAAATTTCATTAAATTAATAATGTTTAAAGTACAATGATTGGCCCTTTGGGCACAATTTCCAATAGTTTGGGCTTTGAATAGCCACCTAAAGGTCGTGAATGATAACCAACTTAAGTGTTGAAAGTTAAAGAATTGGAAAAAGAGAATAACCCTATGTTCTTGATTTTGGTTGTAGGGTTGGATATTCGCCCTGGTAGTGAGTTGCTGGTGCTGGAGCATACGTGGAAGGAACAATGGTAGGGAACTTACCTCTCCTGCATGTATTTGATATTTGTTCTGGTGTATTGATGCATGTCTTTGCTTTGCTTGATTATGTGAAACATGTATGAATGATTTGAAGCTATGTTTCAATTTATACTATGGCCATATGTATGTCGTTTAAAGCATTGAGTTTATAGATTTGTCATTGTGTGTGAGCATGAGTTATGCAAGCATGTCATGCATTAAAAATTTATCATACATATATATTGGTATTGTTTTCCTACAGAGATTCTCTCAAATCTCACCCTCTCCTACTAACCTTTCAGATAGGGTAGTAGATTGAGGACAAAGCTGTCACCCAGGGCGGCGAGGTCTCTTTTGGAATGAGATTTTGGTAGTTGGTTATCATAGTTGGGATGTGTATATCTAGATGAGTATTCGGATATGTAGTTGAGATGGACTTGTGTAATCCTCGTATGAGAACTTGTAAAGGGCAAATGTGCCCTATAACTTCTTTGTAAAGGTATGAACTCGGGATTACCGAGATTATTGTTGTACACTCTGATTATAATGAATGTGATTTATCTTCGTGTAGTAATTGTATTCGAAATATAAATCTAAGACCAGGTTATTTGGATTTTGAAAAGTATTTGTGAAAACCCCGCCTGGTAGATGGGTTTGAGAATGAATTATGTTTATTATTGGTCTCTATTTCACTTTAATCACGAATTTCGGATATAATTACGGAAGGGGGTTACACAAATAATTTTTTTATAAAAACAAAAAATTCTTGGTGATAATAAAAATAACAAATTCTGACAACAAGTCAATATAAAGTCTAGTGGCAAAGAAAATTGATATTACTTTCTCCCATGCTTAATGTAAGAGTTCAATAATTAATTTGTGGATATTAAGAAAATTAATGATAGTTAAATTAGTTATTTATAACGATTGTGTATTTGTTTCTTTAAAATATCATCTTTTCATCATATGAATTAGTGCTACTCTTGATAGAAACTCCTTTCATATGCGTAATTAATATGATACTTTGAGACAATATTATAAATTTAGGAGATAAAATGGGTTAGAGTCTTATATTTAGAACTAAAGTGAACTCTTTATCTAACTTGTATATTTAAGACCGGAGAGAGTATTAGCTTGAATAAAATACCTACGAATATATGAGGGTATCTTCCAAGTTTTATTGTGGTGATTAACTTTGCAAAGAGCAAGGGTATAGGTGTAAACATATGCCGGGTATCTTTCTTGGCAAAGTCAAAAGAGTGTAAATTATTGTTTACTTTCTTGCATTATAGACAAATGTAAACCATTAATTTTTTTGGGGGTTCGAATCATTTTTTCATGTTCTGCACATTTAGTTAAATCTTAAGTGTCTTCGTTTAGTTATTATAGCCTAACTATCTATAACCATGGTCTTTATCAAACGGAGGTTGTAATAGATACAAAACATCAATATGAATATTCCAAATAAACACTATAAGAAGCTTTGTTAAAGAAGGGAAAAACATAATTTTCAATGATCAGAAAGATAAATGCCTTGAAGATGAGCAAACCGGAGCATGAGAGGAGTTGTGAGAGAGTGCCTTCGATGCCGTTGCTGGAAGAGCGGGATGCTATTTAAGGGAGTAGAGAGAAGGGTAGAGAGGATGGTGTAGAATTTTCTGAAAAGCAGTCCCTTGTGCCCCGTGTGGAGGATTGGATGAGTGATGAGGAGTTGGTGGCAAATGACGTCGTAACACTTAAGAAGTTGGACAAGGATGCTTGTGTTGAGGAGACTAGGGCGACTGAAGTATTTGATGAGGATGAAGGAATGGTGGAGGGGGGACGGATGGAAATCCTGGATTGAGGTCGAGATGACTGCAAAAGGGCCAAATATTATTGTGTCCTCAGAGTTTAAAAAGAAGTTAGCAAAGAAGTGGGGCACATTTTTGATCGTTAGGCTCTTTGGTCGTATGGTACAAGAAAACCTTCTTAGGAAAAAACTTCAGCAACTGTGGGGCAGATGGGGTATTGTAGAGACACTTGAGATTGGATCGGGATTTTTTCTGGTACGTCTGAGTAGTGTGGAGGACTACGAATTTGCATTGACTGGTGGCCCATGGTTATATATGGATCACTACTTGGCTGTACAACCATGGCAATCGGAGTTTGACCCAGATGACGGAGAAGTGTCGCGGATTGCAGCATGGGTATGGATTCCAAAGTTCCCAATTGACTTCTATGATAAAGGCATCTTGTATGTAGTTGGTAATCAGATTGGCCGAGTCCTTAAGGTGGATAAAAATACCCTTTAGTAGACTAAGGGTCGCTTCGCCCGTATATGTGTCGAGATTAATCTCAATGCACCGTTACTCCCATCGTTAATGATCAATGGATAGGAGAAAAAGATTGTTTACAAGGGATTATACTTGATCTGCTTTTCTTACGGAAGGTATGGCCATGACCCTGAACAATGTCCGATTAAGGTAAGTGCAAGCTCATCAGTTGCTCCTGCCAAGGTGAACCAGAGAGCAATGTTTTAAAAGCCGGACTGGATATCGAGCAGGAAAGATTAGCGGGTCATGATTCAACTGGTTGGACCATTGGTCGGACCGGAGGCATGATAATCAAATGAAAAATAATATAATACATATACATATATAGTAATATAAGTAAGAAAATAAAATATCAAATTTAATTTTGTTAGATAATTTGAGAAAATAATTAAATAGTTTAATTTCATGATCTTAGAAGCAATTCAACCTTGATAATTAATTAGCTTACATAATAATATTAATAAACTCATGAAAACAAATAAAAGCAAATGCCTTTCTTTAATTCTTTTTATAATAGATGTGTGTTATGACAAAATAAAAGGACGAGAGATTAATATAAAAACTAGAGATATAAAAAAGAAAGATTAAATTTCCAAAACCTCATCATAATTTATAAATTCAGTTTTAATTTTGTCCAGCAAAAGTACCAGATTAAAAATAAAATACTAAAAAAGCATTTTTTGTTATATTAGTTCATTTTAATAAGATTAGATAGAAATTAAAATTTTTAGAAGTTATAATTTAAAACTATAATTTTATTAAAAAAAAAACTTGGCATTTTAATATATTAGTATATATGATAAATTGACAATAACATATTTACAAAAAAAGCTTAAAAATTACAAGAGTGAAAATCGAGTTGAGGAAGGACCTATGCGTTTCAGTTTCAGGCAAGGAAAGAAAAAAGCACCTATAAGGCTATAATGTCTAATCACCCGTTTTTAGACTCTCCTTTCCATGTTCCAAAAATGCAATTTTCAACATGTAGAGAGGTAGACACGCAAAGTTCAAAAAGCACAAATGCAATAAATTTTTCTGCTTCTTCTTCTTCCTATTAAGCGTTTTGTTCCCTCCTCTATCTCTCTTCTTCTCCTTCTCCGGTGACACACGGTTTCTTCTTCATTCATCGTCTTCTTTCTTTTTCTCACAGAGAGGGCTTGATATTTGACTTTATCGTTGATGGAGGGCAACCATAAACATCTGATAATGTCAAGAAGAGAGAACAACTCGCCTTATGCAAAGAATATGGGATTTGAGGGTCTGTAAATTAGCCAAAAAATTTCAGATATTAAGCAAAACTTAGATCAAACGGTTATTCCAAAGCCGTTCCTGCTCCCGAGTTAACGGCGGTTTTCGGCTAAAAGGCAGGCTGACCCCGGCTCAACGTAAAAGACAGTTTTCAGGTATGACCCGATCCGCCTTTTTCTCCTGTCGACGGCCGGACCGTCTGGTTCGGTTCGGTTCTAAAAACATTGCCAGAGAGAGACTCCTTCAGGAACAAAGCTGTCAGAGAACTCTAGTGCCTCATCCATTGAGTTTGGGGATTGGATGGTGGTACCACGGCGGTATAGGGTGCAACGAAGTACCGGAGGATGGCTAGAGGCTATGGGCTAAGATTCAGGGCTTGATTCACGTAATCACCATTACTTTAGAGGTTCGAGATTGTTGGCCCTCAATGAGATCAATCACGATGATCACGGATCTTAGATCCCATGATCTGTATCAAGCGTTTTGAGTCGGTAGAGTGGTAATACAATCGGTCAACTTCCTCAGATCGCACAAGCAGGTGGAGCCTATTTTGGTAAGAAGAAACAGGTTAATGAAAATGTTGCAACAAGAGGATCTGCTGTGGGTCGGTGGTCCAGTGTAGTGAGCCTAATGGACGCTTATTTACAAGTCAAAAATAAAATAGCTAGTCAAGGTTTGTTTATTTCAGAACTAATGTCTTTGCAGGTTAAGGAGAAAGTGGGCCCCATAGTAGATGCAAGTAATGCAGGCCCATCATAGCCTGGCCAGTTGTAGCATATTTATGAAACAGTGGTGTTGAGAATGGGGGGAGTGGCTCGAAAAATAATTCACCTCTCTCTCTACTATGTCCAAGTGCTTCCAATCCTCTTGATCTAGGGGCGGGGGGAGGTAGGGCCTTTGTGACCCGAACCAACCCACTGGGAGAGGGAATTGATGTTGATATGTGTGGTGTAGAGGTGGAGCAGGGACATAAGCCCCAGTAAGTTAATTACCTCGTCTGTAGCTCTAGTATTTTTCTTGTATATGATTTTAATGATTATTATGCCGGTGTAGCTCTAGTATTTTTCTTGTATATGGTTTTAAAAATTTGACCAATGCCAAAGGGAACTAAGGGAGTAATTATGAGTAAATAGGAAGGAGGCATGGGTGGATGTATGGCTGTGACAAGTGTCACATTATGGCCTTGATGAGATCAATGATGAAGGATGAATGGAGACAAATTAATAAACACACTTCCATTCCCTCTTCATGCACATTTCGGCTAACACACCAAGAGAGGAGAGGGAGAGGGTTTTGAAGAGTTCTTGAAGACTTAGAGAGAAGGAGGAAGAATATTAAGGTAAGTAGGTGTTGATTTAATTATTTGGCTTCCTATTCTTGTGTAACACTTCTTCTAAGGTTCTCTTCTTCATGTATACATGTGTTTAGCGAGCCAAGTCTCCAAGGAAGAGAAGGAGTTAAGGTGCTAAGATTGAAAGTAAGAAGGTAACTTTATGAACTTGCTCTCTTGTGGTTATTGTTGTTGATGTTTCTTAATTTTTTTTTCAAGTTTCATGGTTGGTTTGTGAATTTGGAAAACCCTAATCCTAAGGGGTTATGTTGCCCAAATTTCTTTGAATCATGATTAAGAAGTGTTTAAATGAGTTAATAAAGGATTAGAAGTGGAAAAGTACAAGTTTTGGAAGCTAAAACACAAAACTACATTTTTTCATTTTTCTTCAAGAATTTCGGCCAGCACTGTTTCAGGGGGTAGGAGCTGGATTTTCATAAAATAAATGGTACCATTGTATTCAGTGGGCAAAAATAGGCAGGGTTACAATTAGTCATTTTTTCGGAAAAGGCTGAAAAAGCATAATTATGAAAACGCCTCTAAAATCCCTAAATCGGGGCTGTCAAGGGTATTTTTGTAATTTGATAGTGAATTTGGTGAATTCGAGTATGGAAATGGATTCCTTGGGCGAAAATACATAAAGATAACCCTAGTCAAAATTTTGAGAAAACGTGCCATCGGGCTGAGGACCCGGGGGCATTTTGGTAAATTTTCACCGTAGACTAATATAGCCGCAAGAAACACTATGGAAGAGTCTAAAATGATACTCGGATAGGTTATAACCTATTTCTTATACATTTAATATTTTAAGACCGAGTCGGAGGCCGGACACAACACGTTTTACGAGGCACATTTACAAAGGAGTTTATAAAGCTTTGGGGTATGAACATTATCCTTCATACATCATGCCATAGTTATATGCTTGTGTGGATGCCAACGTTTGTAAATGTACTTTATTAATTAACATGAATTGCCTAGAGAGAGGCTGTTAGTGCCAGTGTGCACTTACACTGGGAGTTGGCTGAAGACCAACCGGTGTAGATTGTGGGGCTGGGCCCTACTCATGTATACATAATGATTATGTGTTTATTGTTCATTAATTGGTGCATACATTGGCTCATGTCATATTTACTTTTCGCATTTTATATGAACGATAGCATGTTTCTACTGGGATTCTTTGGAATCTCACTATATTTTTAAATAAACATCTCAGCGGGTGCTAGTGGATCGAAAGGCAAGGGCGTAGACGCCAGGAAATAATTGGAACGTGTCTCGAGGCGAGGACAAGATAATGGTTATAATTATTTTATGTTTAGATATTTTGGAAAATTCTGTAAATATTAAAGTTTCCGCTGTATTTTCTGTGTTTCGTTGACAAACGATGTGGGATTGTAAACAAATATTTTTATCAGTATAATTGTACTTTTCTGTATGCCCATTGAATTCCGTCTTTATTACTCTTCGATTATCGAAATGGAAACGGGTGTTGACATGAGAAGCCTATGTATTAATTGCTCATAAATGAGGGGATCGTAACGGTCAATCAATCCCGCTAATTATCCTAATTGATCTAATATTGAATAATTTTAATAATGATAGAATATTTTCTTAACACACTATAAAATAAAAACATCAATATGAAAAATGAATCGATGTATAGAGCCAGTCAATATTATATTGATGGTAAGTAGGTCAACCCATTATTGATATTTTAAGTTTCATATAATTAAAATTGTCACTGCTCAAGATTTTAGTGTTATTTTGTATTATTAAATTTAGTATTTCTTAAATTAAAATGAGTATTCATCTCCTCGTCATGACTTAAAGATAAAAATTTTAAAATAATAGTTATCAAGGCTTATCAGGAGAAGTAAAAATTTTGTTATTTGCATATTTTGGTGATACTTACACGCCATTCTCCCTTATTTTATATCAAAGGCGTATTATTGATAAATTTTTTTAAAATATTTAGGTTATAAGTGTTTTTGGAAAAACTAAACTAAATTTTTTATCTTTAAAAATTAAATAAAAAATAGATTCACTTCAGTTAATAAAAGTCTCACTAATGTTTTTTTTTTCCTAGGAGGAGAATGCAATAAAAAAAGCCCACTAATTTGAATCCCAATCACATTTTTTTATTTATGGGAATAAAGATTTTCACATTTTTCAATAAATGTGTTTTCCAAATCAAACTTGTCTTATTATCTTTGTAATCTTTATAATGAGACTATCTTCATCCACATTCATATTTCTCCCTCCACAGTCCACAACATACGACTGATCCTAGAAATTTAGTATTGAACTTAAATTCTGGCCGGAAAATTGGGTAAAAGGACCAATGGAAGTTGGCGCATATGGGTAGGCATATGCGTCACACCAATCCGTTCCTGGGTTTGATCCCAGGAAACGGAAGGTGTAAAGAATTTCCATTGGGAGCTCTCTCCCCTGGGGCGCCTCAAAGAGGTGAATTCCTGTCGGGCCTATCAGATTGGGGGCGTCAGGACTAGTCGGTTGTCGGGGGCCCATGTCGGTAAATCCGGCGTTGGCCTTCAGGTTAACGCCGGATACCTGGAAGGTGGGTGCACCGAAGACCCAAAATAATCCATTACATAAACCATAAAAAAAAAATTGGGCAAAAGGGAAAAGGAACTCATTAAAAAAAAAAAAAAGGAGTTATTAACAAGATACATCAATGAATAAAAAGTCAAAAAGTTTCAAAATTAATGACTCTTTGATCTCAAAATGAACCACTCGAAATCGTCCTCTTTCTAAATAACCCTCTAGCACCAACACCACCGGCTCACTAATCACTCCTTTTAACCTCAATCAAAAGTCAACTATAACTCCAAATTAAAAAGTAAAAACCTTATTCAATGTTTTCCACTTTTCCTTTCTAAATAAAGTAATAAAACAAACACTATAAAAAGTCAACTCCCTCGTCCTTCCTCTTCCTTCCTCCTCCCCTCTTTCTCTTTCTCACATCTTCTTCTTTCTTCTCCTTCCGCTTCTTATTCTTCTAAAGCTTACAACTTTGTGCTCTTGCCATTCCCGAAATGGGTAACGGTATCGGAAAGATTTGCCTATGCTCCTCCGGCGTCGGAGATATCTCCCGCCGGTACGAGATGCTTCCCTCCAATCTCTATGAAAAGTCTCTCGGCAATTCAATCAGCTACACTCGACCCGAACCATTTCGATTATCGTCCTGCTCCAATATTTTCTCCGACGAGGATTCCACCACACAGATGACTTTCAGATCCATCTCCGGCGCTTCTGTGAGTGCCAACTCTTCCACCCCACCATCCATATATCTTGCCAATTCATCCCAAAACGGAGGCTCTGCTTTTGACTCAACGGCGTTGTTTGAGTCCTCCACTTCCTTCACCTCCATGCCCCTTCATTATCATCAGCCCCGTGGCTCCTCCGTTGGAAGCTCCGGCACGGTATCGAGCTCCTTGGACGTGGGGCTTGAGCCGGGATTGAATGGGAGCTCCGTTGAAGAACAACAACAAGAATGCTCTGTATCTGTGAAATTTAAAAGGAGCTTATCTGATCAAAAGCCCAGAAATAGCTTGAAGAAGATTTTTCGGCGAGCGATTTCTAGCTGCACACCGATCAAAGGGGTGGTTTCAATCGGAGAGCCCACTTCAGAGAAGCAAAAAAACAATGAAGATGAGATCGAAAATGATGAAGGTTCTGCAGTGCAAAGTATGAATTTTCAGTGGGCTCAAGGAAGAGCAGGGGAAGATAGAATTCATATTGTGATTTCAGAGGATGATGGTTGGGTTTTCGTTGGAATCTATGATGGATTTAACGGCCCAGATGCCACTGATTTCCTTCTGAACAATCTCTTTTGGTCTATTCATACTGAATTAAAGGATCTACTCAGTAATGGCAATTCAGAATCAACAAATGAAAAATGTTTGAGTCGTTCTGATGTGCTAAGAGCACTTTCGGAGGCATTAAGGAAAACAGAGGACGAATTTCTGAAGGATTCTGATAAGACAATAACGAAGGATCCAGTGTTGGCCATGATGGGTTCTTGTGTTTTGGTGGTGTTAATGAAAGGAGATGATGTTTACGTAATGAATGTTGGGGACAGTCGAGCAGTTTTAGCTCAGAGTTCAGAGCATGGTTTGAATTCTCTTCAACTCACTGTAGATCACAGCACAAACGTGAAAAAGGTAATCTCTGTCACTTTTTTTTTTTCCAAATCGGGTTAAAAAAAAAAAGAACTTTGAAGATTGTTAATTTTGAGATGTGTTGTAAATCCCAGGAGGTTCAGAGAATAAGGAGGGAACACCCAGACGATCCTTGTGCAGTAATTAAAGGCAGAGTGAAAGGCCACTTGAACGTCACAAGGGCTTTTGGGGCTGGTTTCCTCAAGCAGGTACTCTTTTATGTCAATGTTTAAACTTTAAACCATCCCCGGTTCATAAACAGGGTCACAGAGTTTGAACTTAGGGTTAAGGTGCAATTTTGTCTCAAAAGTGACCATTCATAAGTATTGGTTATTCGGAAGTTTTTCAAGGAGTAATTTTGCTCCTTGTTGTTAAGAATATTAATGATCAATCTTAAATTTTTAACAGTTATAACGAATTTGATCATTTCCTCAAAAAACTTTTAGACACTTAATGTTCTTAAGTGGTTACTTTTAGGATAAAATTACACCCTAATCTTTGAATTTAAGCATTTGTACTAAGAATTAAATCAGCAAAGTCTGAATTTAATGTTGCTGGGTTATTTGGACAGCCTAAATACAACAATGCGGTATTAGAGACATTCAGAGTTGACTATAAAGGGGATTCACCCTACATCACATGTTCACCTTCACTTAAGCAGCACACTCTGAGCCCAAGTGACAGATTCTTGATAGTGTCCTCTGATGGACTTTACCAATACTTCACCAATGAAGAGGCAGTCTCCAGAGTTGAGTTTTTCATCACTTCGTATCCAGAAAGAGATCCTGCACAGCTCCTCATTGAAGAAGCTTTGGCTAGAGCAGCAACAAAAGCTGGTAAAAGCCCTTTGATTTCTGATCTGGAATACAATTCAACTCTCTGAAGCATTTGTTGATAAGGAAAATTAGAACAGGTTTCATTCATTGGGTATAATTGGATATGATGAATAGGTTAATTTGACATGTGATTTTTTGCATTTCAGGTATGGATTTTTATGAATTACTGGAAATCCCACAAGGAGAACGACGTTTGTTTCATGATGATATTTCCATTGTCATCATCTCCTTGGAGGGCAAAATATGGCGCTCATCAGCCTGATATACATAAACTGCTTTGTAATTCTTTGGATTGGAGATCATACAATAGGAATACACAAAAATTACCTTGGTATATGGGCTAGCCTAAAAAAAAAACATAAAAATATTTACATACATGCACTAACAATTTAGTGAAATTTCATTTCGAGTTTGAGTTTAAGGTGCATATTCACCCATGAAGCATTTACGAATGTACACTCATCACCATAAAGTTTTCTTGAGTGTAAAAATATACATGAAAATTCTAAAATAGTGTAAAAATGATAATATGACTTAATATCTGTTACTTTTTACATTTGGACAACAGCATGGATCTAACAAAAAAATAAATAAATAACAGACATTAATGGACATGGCTTTTTTACACAATTTTAAAATTTTCATGTGACTTTTTGCATCCAATGAAGCTTTGTAGTGCCAGGTGTAGATTTGCGAACACTTCATGGATTAATTTTCACCTAAACCCTTCATTTTGGCTTTTTTCTCCTCTCTTTGTTTCCTCATTTTTGCTGTAATCTCACATTCAGTTTATGAGAATCAGGGCCTTTTCCTTTCCATGGCTGTGTTCAAGACTTGGCAGAACTTTGATATTTTTGTGCTAAACTCAGTAAAGATCAAAAATCGTTCAATCAGCTAAACACCTCTCAATTTATTAGTTGTGTACATGATCTCCAGTTTTTTTTTTTTAAAAAAAAAATTGTGTGAATAGTATTTATGTCATTAATTTGTCGATTATTTTATTATTACAATACTATGAACCGTCCAAAACTAATAAAATTCCCTTTAATCTCTGGATTTTGTGTTCTTAATTAAACTAACTACTTGCAGAAGTAGAGCAGTTGAAAAGAGTTTACCGGCATATAATTAAGCAGAGTTGGAATGATGACATAGTCAACGAAATTAGCATAATTAAAGGAAAAGGGAAAAAACAAAAGCTCAATTGTTATTTAAATGTTGGTTTGAATATGAGAAAAGTAGTCTATAGTGACATGTTTTTGGTTGGAGTATTTTAATCCCAAAATTGTCGTAATCATGGACAACGAAGGAAGAAACAATCTAGAAATTGAAGATTTTTTATTATATATATGTGAAAAAAAGTTGAGATATATCCACAAAATCCAAAATCGTGACAAAGGATAACAGTAAACAGTGGGTTTAGGTATCTCTAATTAAGAGTGATTATTTAATAGTAAGAGAAATTAATGGGCAAAGAACATGAGTTTGGTTGTGTTATGTGGAAGCTCCACAAGGTGGAACTAGTACAGAGCTACATCATCCATATGTTGTTTTCTGTGTGGTTCTAGTGCATGTGGCTATATATATGTACGTATCATGTCATATGAGTTGACCAATCTTTTTTTTGGGGACATATGCGTTGACCAATGTTGTATTAACTCAATTAACCACTTGGGTGAAAAGAGGCCTTTTTTTAAAAAAAAAAAATTAAATTAGTGAAATGTCATATTTTAAAAGTGGAGCATCCAGCACAAAACCGTTAAATTTGATTTAACAATGTTAAATTATAAGAGAAAAAAACCCCTAACGGTGTTAGATCAAATTTAACGGTTTTGTTCTGAATGTTCCACTTCTAATTCATTATGTGTATTTTTACCCCCTTTAAAATATAATTATGCCAGATGCTCATCCCTTAAAACTTTATTGGCAAATATGCTCTTTAACCCATTATTTTAATGGGGTATGAGTCAAATGAGAACCAAAGATTATTTGGGTTAATCAAGCATTTTGCGTTTGAAGCATGCTGCATCATATCAACTTTATAATGGGTATGAAAAAGATATTTCCGAGAATATGATTATATATATATAGAATTTTTTTAATTGATAAGATGCCCCAAAGGATCTAAATATATGAAAAAGACAGAAGATGTAAAACAGTGAAAGGTCTAGTTCATATATTAATTGAACACAAAAAAGAGTTTGACAATTTTAGAGGGAGAGGTTGAAGCATATTACAGTCCACCTACTAGTGTCTGGCTTGTAAATTAATAGCAACAAGAAGTCTGAGAAATATAATGAAAAATGTAAATAGGGAAAATATGATTCGAAGTTGATAAATGACTGATAACAGAACAAGAAATTAAATTCGATTAGAGAAAGATGACAAGGCTTTGTGAGAATAGAATCATGTGTCCCTCATCATCATGAGATTGTTAACTTTGACAAGTAATGAAAACTAAACTAGGGACGATTATTTGGAATCAATTCTCATATTTGGAATTTCGAATTTCAACCATAACGTACGGTTCCTTTTGGTTTTATAGAAAGTAGAAACTCATATTGTTCAAAAGAAAGTAGAAACTCACGTTCTTATAATGTATATCCAATAAAAATATGTTCTTGCCATATGTTTGTACTTGCATATGCTCTCACACATAGTACATCCGACATAGTATATGTTCTTAGTTTATTTTTATTCTTTTTTTGGTACAATGTTCTTGGTTTGTTTTTGTCACTTATGAGAGGGAGGAATAGGTCAAATAATAAAATCTCACATGCTTGATCCATCATTAAATGACAAATTTTTGGGATCATTTTTTTATTTTAAAATTTCAAATGATCATTTTTTTTCTTTTATTTGTAACCTAGCATTTTTCCTTTAATTATTTGACCACAACACTCCCAATCACATCATCTGCAACTTGTCCCTCAGCTCCATTTTGTTCTTTTGCCAAAATATTTTCGGTCTTATCCTAAATAAAAGAGCTTGTTAGAAAGTTTGTTTTGATGTTAAATATAAAATTTTAATTCATTTTATTTCTAATATTTATCATTTTTTTAAAACTAATTTATCTAATAATTGATATATAATATAATATTATACATGTTTTAAGGAGAACATGTTACATTTATTATAATTAAGTATTGTAGCTTGTTTTCTTAATCTATTTGAATTAATGACGTAATTTTTATATTAAAGATCGAAAGAGTATTTTGTTAATATTCAAAAAAAATTACAGTCACTACTCTAGTGTTATTTCTCTGTAGAATAGATTATCCTCTCTGATTAAAATAGAAGAAAGTGATTTTACTTCTTTTGAATTGAATTCCCAAAAATCAAAATATGAAGCCCCTAGTTATTGGAGCTAGCTCCCAACTCCTTTTGAAACTGAAACCTCGTATTAAATTCGGACACACTTCAAAACCGAATTGCAAGTTACATTCCAAAATCCCACACTTCAATTTCTGAGCCATTGGTAATGCACACAGAGAAGGGTCCACAAAAAACTGTTCTTTGACCAGCAAAGCTTTGACCTTTGAGCTTTTAGGTAATATACAGGAAAACGCCATGGGGATTTCAAATTTTCAGACATTTTTTCTTCAAAAAGTATCAGTTTTATTTCTGCTGCACTTTCCTTCAGCAGGTTCATGTGAAGGGAGTAGTAATAAAAATAACGTGAACAATTCAATCAATTGAAGAATTGATAGGCATAAAAAGGTGGAGTAACATTCAAGAGCAAATGTCAGTAATAAAGCTAGCGCAGATTGACAAATGTAATAGAAAGAATTGTGTGTAACTTGGAATCTTGATCTAAATTCCAAGACATCTAATAAACAAATAAAAGGGGAAAACCACTATATTTAGACATCTAAAACAAAAGATTTGTAGATAATGGTACAGGAAGCCACTTGCTATGGTCAAGTGGTGCGAGATTATGGTAATTTCCACAAGGTTTGAAGTTTGAACCTTCTTGCTGACAGTAGCACCAAAAACAAAAGAAAATTTGATTGCAGAAGAACCTTTGATCCGGTAAACTTCAAGCTGCATGTTAGAGTAGAGGTGATTCTATTTCGTGCATTCGAATAACATCAACTGCCCACATCATCTTGTCTAACTCCACTTCGATATAAAGCCCACCGAGATCATGCTGAGAGCATGAAATGGATGAAATTATTTCTTTGTGAACTATATAGCCAATCCAAGATAGAATAGCCAAAGAAAATCAAGGTCCTAAGTTTTAGTGTACTGCAGTGAAATCCATATTATGGCAAGTGGGGTTGCATGGATAAGGGCAGTCGATTTGCTTCACCACTTTTCTGTCAAAAAACCAATCAGCAACAGCTTCAGCTATTGTCTGTTCCAATGGCAGCCAAAAAAGTTCAGTTCGAATCAGATTAATTGGAATACAAAACATAGGCAAAAGGACAAGTACGGAGTCAGATTAATTAGAAAACATAACATAGGCTCTGCTTTCCTGATGCTATGTTTCTCCAAGAGTTCCTTTCCCCATAGACTCAGTTTAGAGTGAAATATGGAGAAAAACACTTGAGTTATAGACATGTACAAAAAGAAACGATAATCCCAAAATAATTAAACATCTCAATTAGACATCCTTTTCTAAGGAGAGAGAGCTTGTAGTAACTTGACATTAAGTGTCAACGTACAAATTGAATCATGTTTTCTTACCAGAATGCCAGATTGATCACATGACGACAGTGCATATATACAGCCTCTCGACTTCAGTTTTACGGGACGAAAATAGAGAAGAGACTGAATTTATTTAAATGACTACTATAACACAAATGTGAACTTGACTTGAATCATTATGTGGTCTGATCTCCACAGCAAATGAGGTGTTGAAACTGCACTAACCTTCTTGTTTAATTTCGGAGAATTGGCTGAATGCCATGTCTCAGATAGCGAAGTCTGGCAATGAGTAAAACAGGAATTTATAAACAGTCCTACTTCCTTTTGATGGTTGAATTCATTCAAAGACTTCAGCAAAGAATCTCGAAAACCTGAATGATTATTAAATAAATCAAGACTAAGTACGTATACATAAAGACAACAACAACTTGCTCAGATCAGGCCATCATTCAAATTTAATAACACCAAGTTAAATCACATTTGGGTGGCAATATTCAGTCATGCAAACCTATCAACAGTCAGAAAAGATGATGACCAAAATGTTAAAAAATTTTCTCTTTAATACTGCTGTTTTGCTTTAATCACCTTCATATCATACTCATAAGGGCCTGTTTGGTATAAGGAACATTTTAGGAGGGAAAGGAACTTAGAGAAGGGAAAGGAAGATTGGGAGGGAACTTTGAAAAATTGACTTGTTTGGTAAACATGGAAAGGAACCTAGGTTGAGGGAAGATGGGATGTTTGGTTGGAAGAAAAGGGAGTGGTTTAAGTGGGAAAATTATGTGAAAAACCTAAAATACTCCTAACTTCAAGTTCGAACTTAACAACCCCGGTTCGAACTCGACCTCGTCTTCACTGTTTATCGTCTTCCTCGTGGTACTATTCATCGTCTTCCTCGTTTGGATCCGTCACACCATTCTTCATTCTTCATTCAATTCGAACATTGACTGGACCTGTTACACCATTTTTCATTTAGCACCAACACCTTCCTTTACCACCTTCACTCTCTCACCACCATCTTCACCGTCCTCTCTCTCTCCGGCATCACTCCCTCTTCTTCCTCCCACCACTGTCACAAAAGAGAAAATGGATACCGAGAAACAGAGCAATGTCACAAAAGAGAAAATGGATACCAAGAAACAAAGCAATTTTAAAGAAAGAAAGTGAGAGTGAAAGACCAAGAAAGCTCCGCACGATTGTATTTTGGGAGTGGCATTTTGGTCAAAACGCTATGCCTTCCCGGGAAGTTTTCATAATCCCACCATTTTTGGAGGGATCTGATGTACCCATATTTAAAGGAACATTCAAGTTGGCAGGAATCTAAGTTGCCGTCACTTTGCGCAGCCAAACGCGTTTTGGTGGAAGGAACATTGCAATCTTTCCTTTCCGTCCTCAACTTTCCGCATAACAAACAGGGCGTAAATAGTACTATAAAAAACTCGTGGAATGGTGTTAGAACCCCATTGTAATTACATGTTAAGGTACCTTTTGCTGGGAAGAAGTTGACTTGCTATTTCGAAGAAAGAACATAAGAGTAGGGTGGCTGTGGGACTGCCATAGTCAAAGCCTATGAGTAGGGGGTGGAGAAAGTTACTTTTTGGAGTCTATAAGTCTGCACTTTGGTTCAGCAAGAAGGAGAGAAGAATTTGAAACTGATCTTGGCCCTTTGGGTGGAGAGTGCCAACCTCTCGAAAGATTGGCAAGGTTGTTCTGGTTTAGAGTTGTAGTGTTTGTGTGTAACTTGTACCCCATTGTGTTCGTTTATGTTATGTGTTAATCTGAGGTTGTATTTCCATTTGTGTGTTCGTATATGTATCAAATAGTGTTTTATTTCAGGCTGTAATGTGTTTCAGTTCTTATTTTCATCTTCAAGTGTATTTTTGTTGTTAATCGTGTAAAAGTTTGGCAGTTTCTATCTTGGGTCTTAACAATTGGTATCAGAGCAGTGAGATCCTAGGGAAGAATGGAGAAGAGAGACTTAAGTGTGCTTAGCTTCAAAGAACTAGTTCAGATGTTAGACGCAATTCTCTTACCATTACAGAAAAATGGAGATGGAAGAGTAGAGGAAGAACAGAAGCTGCGTGGCGAGGCAGTAGAGAAATCAAAGGCACAAATGCAAGATGGTAATATTATAGCAGGTGAAAAAGAATACGAGCAACAAGAAGATGAGCAAGATGAGGGAGAGAAAGACCTGGAACACCACTTAAAGTCGGCACCTTTTTCATCAGAAAAGCAGCCAGGAGAAGTTTTTGGTGACAACCTAAGAAAAAAGGTGAAACATGAAACTATTCAAGGCTTGGAAGTAGTCAAAACAGTGCCAAACATTCCCAAAGATGATCGGCAAGTCCAAAAGTGGTTTTTGCAAACAGCGTCGCACAAGTACAATGCCAAGAGGGATGACAGACTGCAACAGAGCTTTAGGATGTTGGTCAACCATGGCATAGAGCAGAGAAAAAAGTGGAGGCTGGACCTTAGGTTAATTATTTGCAGTAGAGGCCCAACACGAAATATTGGTGATTTTCTTGGGCCTGAAAGGTTCTTTATTAATCCAAGGAAGATAACCCAGCCGCATGCAACAATCAATCTCACATTTATGAAGAAGCTAATGGGCTTGGGCATTAAAGTGAAGGAAAAAAGCCTAATCCTTCAGGAAAATAAGGCTGCTGCTTACCGCAAAAACGCCTACCAGTTTAGCCCAATCATTCTCCTCACTTGTTCCTCACATGGCTGAAAGAAATATAGGAGTGATCTCTGCAGCATCGCACATGGATGAAACCAAGAAGAAAGTGACACGTGATCGAGACCAACAAAGGCGTCGCTCTAGCGCTTGCAAGCTCAGAGAATGAGAAAACGAAGCTAATGCTTGCAGACATGAAGAAAGGCAGTAACACGACGTTGAGGCTTCTTGGTGAGTCTTTTCACTGGTGGCATGCTGATACAGCCACACTAGATAATGAAGAAGAGTTGTGGAGCACGGGTCTGGAGAATTTTTGTCCAATTGAAGTTGATATGGCAAGAAACGATTGGAGAGACCATAAACCTGTGCGATTTTCACTGAGAGCAAGAGTGGCCTTGGGCAAACCTGGTACGTTTTTTCCTCTCACTGATGCTGATATATCAAGACAAGGAGAAATAAGAGAGCTTGCTGATTGTGCGTGGAGGTTTGAGTCAATTTACCGGGCTTCTACATTCAAACACTTTGAAGCTTTAAAGAGCTCCCAGGTGAATGTGTATACCAATATACTATACGTATGTTTTGTTCTGGTTAATGTAATATTCTGGTTTTGCAAGAAAAATCAAGTTTTATCAGCTAAAGTTTGTGAAGATGAAGGTGAAAGCTTCTTTCAGCAGGAGGTCATTGAATGGGCTGCCACAATTTCAGGTCGAGGGGTGTTAATGATTATTTTCACAGTCCAAGTTGTGGAAGGCAGGAATCTCTTTGATATGGCTATATTAATCTTCTATGACAATGGAGGTCTCAAGTTGCAATTGCTATCTTGCGATATGCAAGTTAGTAACGACAATACAGCTCAAAAGTTAAGATTTTCACAAGCCATGGATGCTAGGAATGTTTGGGCAGGATACAAACTTCTTGCTATCACTGGAGATATCAAAACTCAGGTTCGATTTGATGGATATCAGATGTTTGCATTTGTTTTGGATAACATTTCAACCTTTTGCAATGTTTTAGAGCTGCAACTTGCCTATGAGTTCTCTACCTCCCAGATTGGAACAAAAGCACAGACCTATGGAAGAACACTCTTGAATGGCGGCTCAAAGCATAGACCAACAGTTTATGGGCAGCCATATCTTCTATTGGCTAGACACTATTCAAGCAATCAAAAGAAGCTGACATACTTGGGAGGCAACCGCCAATGCTTAATTTCAATTTTCACCTTGAGGACAAGGTGAAACTTCAAGGGGAGGGTAATGTTAGAACCCCATTGTAATTACATGTTAAGGTACCTTTTGCTGGGCAGAAGTTGACTTGCTATTTTGAAGAAAGAGCTTAAGAGTAGGGTGGCTGTGGGACTGCCACAGTCAAAGCCTATGAGTAGGGGGTGGAGAAAGTTACATTTTGGAGTCTATAAGTCTGCACTTTGGTTCAGCAAGAAGGAGAGAAGAATTTGAAACTGAACTTGGCCCTTTGGGTGGAGAGTGCCAACCTCTCGAAAGATTGGCAAGGTTGTTCTGGTTTAGAGTTGTAGTGTTTGTGTGACTTGTACCCCGTTGTGTTCATTTATGTTATGTGTTAATCTGAGGTTGTATTTCCATTTGTGTTCGTATATGTATCAAATAGTGTTTTATTTCAGGCTGTAATGTGTTTCAGTTCTTATTTTCATCTTCAAGTGTATTTTTGTTCTTAATAGTGTAAGAGTTTGGTAGTTTCTATCTTGGGTCTTAACAAATGGACACAAAGCATACATTCCTGGAATATCGTTCAATGAAGTGAGACTGAATCCAGACATCTTGCTATGGCCTTCAAAACATGACCAAGCAGGATAGGGTAACAGGATCACTATTTCATGCAACTAAACCCATAAACATCATCAATCAATATAGAATTCACTGCTTTCTATTCAGTCAATTACCAGGAATTCCCTAGTCCTCAAATTACTATAACTAGAATAGGTCTCTTGTATTTGCACAAAACCCAAGATGAGCTATACTATTTACAGCTGGTGAACAATGCGACTTCTTAGAACTATACAGATATGTTGATGTCTTAAAAATATAATAAATCTGCCAATAAGCTAACTGGATATATCCAAAAGGATTGTACCATCCAGTCAATATTGTGAGGCAGCGTATAGTAGGGCAAAACTATCTGGTAGCCTTACCTTGAAGAATATCCATCTGATCAGCATCACAATTGTAAATGCTCAATCTGCATCTTTTCCAGTGGCCTTGAGGATCTGACCCATCTGGTACCAGAACATGTTGTATCTGGACATACCAACTTCCTATCATATGGTTGTGATAGGGTTAAAAATAAATTTAGGAAACTAACTTGTTTATTGAGGAAATTTACCTGCCAGAAGTCATAAGCTGGCTGGACAAGGAACACAGGAGTCTGTAGCCTTTTCATAATTTTGGCTGGAAAGAAACACTGCAATGCAAATCAACAGTTGGTGGTACCATTTATTGTTTGTCTGAATCATGTGAACCAACCTTAAACTGTTGAAATTTATCATTGAATAGAATTAAGCGGTGTCTAAGCAAGAGGAAACATACCCTAGATGGTTCCATACTAGTAGTGCAGTCCCTGTGCAAGCTCTTCGTAACACTCTGACAAGACAGGTAACATGAAGAGACATTACTAGGTTAAAATATCTTCTTCGGCTTTATATTAGCACAAAAAAAAAAATCAGCTCACTCAATAAAAAAAGTACTCAGTCCCATGTCTGCTCTTGACACATAAGAAATTGGTGCCAAAAATGGCAAAGCACTTCGAAAAATATTCATATTTTTTTTCTTAACTTTGTTTTATAGCAAGCTTGCAACATCCATCCGAATGTCTGTGCTTTTTCATTTAATAGAAAAGGTAAGAATTACCTGAAGATGGACAACATCATGGTAAAAGGATATCATGGTGTTATTGCCAAGAATATCCTTCCTGAAATTTAAGGCATAAAAAGGATCAATTTTTATTTTACTTGAAACAGAGTAACAGACAATAAGCAAGTGCAAAGCAGTAGTGAATGCGCTCAAAAGGGAATCCAAATCCCAGTTATAGCTCAATGCAATTGAAATCTTCAAGTTACATCCTAAAGAATTGTCAACCTTGGAATACATTGTGTAATAATGAAAGTATTTTGGGCAACTTTAAGTTCGATATCTATCACAAAAGGTTATGGCAGGAAAAAGACAATGATATGTAAATGAAAACATACTCATCAAGGAAGAAGCCTGCATCAGCAAGACACTTAACAGTTGCTTTCTTTGGAAGATGTCCTCGAAAGTCATCACAATGTATAAGAGTTGCCAATCCTCCAGCAGAGCATCCTGAAAGCAGAGCCTGCATAAGTAACCTGCCTATCATCATATTTGCAGATCAAAGTTCACCGGTAGAAGGCAGCAAAAATCAAAATCATATAAACATAAATTGCATGAAAAGAAAGCATATTCTGTGTAGTAACGTCCACCAATCAGTTAAATCCACTGTGGGTTTGCTTCATTTACAACTGTAAGTCAATAAAATCTAAATAATCGCACAATTTCTTTCACTCTAGGTAACATTGATTCGGCTTTCTAGTCACTTGTGAGAAGGGAAAAATTAGTGGCATGATTAACCCATTGGACTAGTCACATCAATACTTAACAATCATGTTTTGTAATGCCACTTTCCAAATCAATCAACAAAGAAATTCCTATAAAAATAAAAGTGATTAAAAACAATGATAGTTTTATTGGGTTCATAATCTACAACGACACAAGGATTAAGGGCAAAATGACTTTATAATTTATATCAGCTCCTCAGTTTTGATGAGCATTAAAAGAAGTATTCATCTCAGCTCAGATATTCTATTAATATAACCTGTGGATGCGATAAAATTTGAACAGAGACCCGGACATCTTTTCACAAGTGTATATCACTTCAGTTCGTGAAAATTTCACCAAACTTTAAAGATATATGTTAGAAAGTCCTGGGAGAATAACCTTTTTGGCTTCAGACAAGCCAATTGACAAGAGTTCATCCATAATTGCTTCCCATATGAGCTGACCTCTGAAGAATAATGTATTTCCTTCCTGCAGTAAAAGGACAAAAACAAGAAAGAAAAGTCAAGAACTTTCTTATATAGAAAGGAGCTATGGAAAACCCATTACAAATAATTAAGAATCTCCCATAAGTCAATGCTGCACAAGTAAAAGTGAGGCCAACCTTAATCTCGTTTTCTGGGTGCCCAGCAAGGGACGCACCGTCGCAATAACGTATCTTAACCTTGTTCCAGCTAAAGAAATCTGAATAAGTTTGATGCACCAAGCTAAGTTACACAGCTTACTGAATATACACGTCCAACCAACTAAAACTACTTCCACTGCAGCACAGCTAAATATGTAGATTTTGAAATATGTTTATGAGGATTTATGAAGTTCAACTTGGAGTAATGATTTAATCACAGGATATTTGGTACCAAAAAGATCAAAGTTCCAACTCATAGTGTTAAAGGGGTTTATGTCAGAGTTAGCAGCATTGGATGGCCGGGTATAGAAGTTGCAGATTCTATCAAAACTAAAAGAAAGCAAACCAATGGTACGTTAGCAATGGCCAATAAGGTAGCAACATAAGAAGCAGATGCCACACCAGGATTCTGGGCAGGGTCAGAGCTTAAGATTCCCGAGAAACGAACTTGTCTATCCATATACTTTGAGGATCCCAAAGCAGTCATTTTTCGCCTAGAACACGAAGAAACCGAATCACACCAACCTCCTCCCTACATCCAAATAAAGAGAGTTGGAATCAAGCAATTCAAGTTATATTTTTTTTCTGTTTTCACTTTCTTTGAGCGTTCGATAGAGCTTTACGCAAGCACAAGAACCTCAATGTGAAGTAGCCAATTGTTAGAGCCGGATCCAAACCCCTTTTGGAAATGGTATCCCGGCAAGCTCCCATCCAAGCAAACTGCAAAAACAAGCTCAAATTATACAATTTAAGCAATACAGTTTACTCTTGAGCGTTGTTTTCAATTATTTACATATGAAGTGAGATTGAGTTCACATACAAGCGCCTCTATCCTTGGCATTTCGAAGAAGGGTCAGATCGACGAGATCATCGTTTTGACTTAGACTGAATAAGGGGTTGTTTTCGGAACCATTTACGCTTCGCCGGGAATCGAAGATGAGAGAAAGTGCAAAGACGACGGTGAGAGTGAAGCCCACGGCGGCTATTGCCCAGTCCTTCTTGGCCCACTTGCGCCACCGTAGTACAGCGCGAAGATGATGATTAGCCATGAAAGAAGTCAAACCACGATTCACACTCAGTGAAGGAGAGGGAAGAAGACGGACAAGTGTGGAACCAAAAGACAAAGCGGGCAGCTCGGTTGGGTGGCTCCAAAACCAGAGTGCATAGTTGACCTTTCCACGGTCAGTGCGAAAAGGAAAACTTAACCAAAATCAAACAAATTTTCAGGAAGGATATTTTAATTTCAATATTTAATTTCTTAACAAAATTATGGTAATATTTTAATAATTTAACATACTAGTAATGTAGTAATGTTTTAAAATAGGTAACTTGAGATATTTTTTGGAAATGTTGTAATAAGTGTTTTTTTAAGTATAAGTATCTTTTTATTAGAAGTAATTTTATTTGAGGCACTGTTGAGCACTAAATATAAGCATATTTTTAGAATTAGATGATGATATTTAGAAAATATATTTTTTTGGTCTATGAATCTTTCTTCATTAGGCTCTAACATTTTTAGAATTTAAATGGGCTAATTTGTTGACCTAACCTATCTTTTTCAACTTTTTATTCTTCTCTATTTTTGTTACTATTATTGTGACCTATAATAATATTAATTTTAATTAAACTAAGAAATTTGGGCTCTTCGTTATTAATATTATTACAGTAATTGATAATAATATTAACATGTGTATTTATGTCAATCACAAATTAAACTATATTATTTCAAGTGTTCCGTAGTTTTGAACGGAAAAAAAGTGTTCCATGGCATATTTTATTTTTTAAATTTTATGTAACGCAGAAGTAAAGAGTATCTAATTAGAGAAATTGGGAGTGGATCCCGCTGTGTCTAATTTTCCTTCCATTCATTTTTCAAAAACGGATCTCTATAATTTCCTTGAGTTTTGAATTGTGTCTTTGTTTTTTTTTTCTTTTTATCATGTCCTTTAAATCTATTCTGTCTGCTAATTCCTAGCATCTAGGACATGTATGAATTAATGGTGACAGAAGTGACTTTTTTCCAATATAAATTTTATAAATTTAAGATAAGATAAAAATTAGATTGTAAATATGATTTATGTTTAAATTGACGATGGTAGAAGTTCATCTGCACTATGTGCATGTTTGGTATCACGGCAACTTAAAAAATAAGCCACTTATTACGCAAGCCGAGAAAAAACTCCTCTCACATACTTACCTCGTATACCGTGAATCACGAATTATAAGCACGTTTTGGACAAAAATAAGCCATTCCAAACGCACACTATGAAAAGCAGATGTTAGTGGCTTCTTTTTAAAATAGTTTTTGACACAAAAAACCATTTAAAAAAATGCTAATCCAAACATCGTAGTGCTCGTTTGGAATAACTTATTTTTGGCCAATAAGTGCTTATAAATCGTGATTTACAGTATACGAGGTAAGTATGTGAGAGGAGTTTTATCTCGACTTTGCATAATAAGGACTTATTTTTTAAGAAATCGTGATCCCATGCTTTTATTTTATTACCACGTGCTTTTCTCCTTCCTGCAGTACTTTTTTAACCCCACGGCGTTCCAAAAACGGCCCTAAAACTGTTTAAAAAGGGCCAACTGTTAAAAAAAAAAAAAATCCATTACTCAACTTGGAGATGGAGACAGCTAGGCGTAATCTTACAAATGAATCTGACTCAGCATCTATGTGTACCACGTCTGAAGATAATTTCTTGTCTGTCTCTCTCTCAAACTCCCCACTGTACAGGGACCCTTCCCTTGTCCCCCACCATTCTTTGCCGCCTCCCTTCTCTCACATCCATCTCCCATTAATGTTAAAAGCCTATATGCTTGTGTTCATGCCCTTGAAAGTGAAATAATAAAACCATTATACAAAATGCTTTTAGCATACCTGAACAGATAAATTTAGCGTGGCTTTTCAAACTGCAATCCCATGAGCCTTTGTGCTACCATGGAAGTTCCTCATGATTTCATTGCTCAAAACACACGAGACCCCTGAATTCGCATCTCTGGATTTTGAGAAACAAATAGAGGAGGCGCAAATCCCCAAATCGGTTTTTGTTTTTGAGCTACATGGATTCTCATTCAACCCACAAACACAGAAAACGCTCTTCAAGGAACATGCCATTGATTCCAGTCAAACTCTGAGATTCAATGGGGCTTATATAATGAACATTAACAATAATACCCGGCTCGGCTTCTGAATCAAAAACTGACCTTTTTCCTTTTGGATTTTAGGAAATATCGGTGGAAAAGGATGGCGAGGAAGGGTCCTGAAGCTCCGCGTTGGGGAGGTTGAGAGAAGTTAATAGTGTATTTGGTTCAACGGAGGTCAGGTGAAATTTACTTAAGTTAAGTTAGAGAATGTTATAATCCAGGTTATCTAATCCAGACTGGACTGGAAATCGACGATCCGGCCACTAAACTGGTCCGTGTCAGTTTTTTTTTTTTTTTTAATTTTTAAAGGATTTTTTTATAAAAAAAATCTTTTAGAATTTCATTCTATAAACTTAAAATATTTCATTTCTCACTAGTTTGGTCCGGTTTAGCTTCGGTTTGACTCCGATCTAACCTACTGACCCTTAACCTAATACCCCGACTGGTTCACTGACTGATCCTGGTTTAATTACCTTGGTTATAATGTTGTTTGATTTAAACAGAAGGTAGGTGAGATTTGGTATCTTGTTTGGTTCAAGAGGTTAGGTTATGTGAGTTAATTATAAATGGACACAAATATTCTTCTATATATTTTCCTTCTTTTTTTACAATGTATTTATTAATAACTATTATTTATAAAATAATTATTTTAACAATTATATGCACTTCTTTCACGTATTCTTCTATTTTTATAATATGAATCATTCTAATAACCCCAAGACTTCAAAGGAGTTTTGGGAAAAAAAAGAAAGAAAGAACATAAAATATGGAAAAGGATGGTGAATAAATGAAATAGAAAGCAGTTCGCCTTACAAGTTCAGTGAGATTCTCAGCTTGCCCAGAATACAAGGCTATTCTCAATTCTTCATCGTTTCTGGGCTGGCAAAAGGGGATTTTATTTTACTTTTTTCAAATGAAAACCCAGGGTAAATGGAGATCGATAAAGCAATCAGGGAGAGTGACAATGAAACGCTTTGCACCAAATACAAGTCAATCGGCATTATTCAGAGAGCTTTATCTTCATACTCAATAGAGGAGCTCGCCTTTAGCTTCAATGGTGGAAAGGATTCAACAGTTTTGTTGCACCTACTCAGAGCTGGATAGTGACAACATACAGGGGAGGGCAGTGCTGAAATTTTAAAAAATTGTCATGTACAATTTAGTTACAATTGAAAACAAAAATTCTCTTACCTAGAAAAAACCTCAATTTTGGAGGGTTCACAACTTAGGTTAGGTGACCACTAGAAGACAAAAAAATATCTCACACCTAACCTTTTTCTAACCAAACACCTATTTTTAATCTCCAACCTCACCCCAACCTAACCTAACTTAACTTAATAAAACCTTCAACCAAACAAAGCCTTAAGTGTCGCCGACGACACCAGACCAATTGCAGGGTGTGGCATCACGAGGTTTAGAGATTTGAAGCCTAGCCTAGTAGAGGAAGAGAGGGAGAGAGTAAGAGGAGGAGAAAAATTATTTTCAGACCTGGCTTTAATCCTTGTACAAATGGATGCTGAATCAGATTCATTTGTAAAATTTTGTCTAGCTGTCTGCCATAAGATGGTTGATTAACACATTTTTTTTAACATTGTTAGCTGTTTTTAAATAGATTTAAACTATAAGAACTAATGGGGTTTAGCTGTTTTTAAATAGATTTAAACTATAAGAACTAATGGGGTTTACAGTGTAAACTTGAAGAACCTAATAAAAAAGAAAAACAATGCAATGACCTGATTCAAAGCTCAAGGAAATTATAAGGACTAGGAAATTAATTTTGCCTTTAAAATTTAGACTCATCTTTCCTTATGATTCATCCATCTGAATTTTATTTATTTAATGGTAAAGAAAACAATAAATCTTCATAAAAAGAGAAAACAATAAATATAATATAATTATAAGATATGGATTCAGGTTGATCTAAATAATATACTAGAACCACATTTCATTTTCTTGTGTCACCTTTTTTTTCTAGTAGATAAATACATGAATAAGCATTAACCAACTTAACCTTTCAAAGTATGTATTTCATTACCTATCTTTTTATTATTTTGTTTTTCTATCTTCTTAATTGGTAGAAAGAGACCAATCTGTTACCAACAAATTGTTAGTTAAAGTGCTAAGCAGCCTCACCCTGTAAAAAAGAGAATATAAGTTTGAATAGCAAGAACCGTGTTTATTGAAAGAGGTGAAAAACTTTTACTCTTTAAGCCTTGAAAAATCTTTTGATAAATTTGAAGGAGGACTCCTTTAGTCATACTTATAAGTCAATTTTCAATATGTCTCACACATATCTTTTGATAAATTTGAAGGAGGACTCCTTTACTTATACATCTTTACTTATACTTTAAAATTGGGAGAATCCTTGAAAAAGAATTTGGAATTTGAAAAATGACAAATGACAAATAAGTTTTTTTTTATCAAAAATTGATTAGAAAATGTCAAAACGTGATAAGGAATTCCCAATTTTTTTCTTGAGAAATGACTAACTCGTCATTTTCTAATTTCCAAGTTCTTTTTTAAGGATTCTCCCTTTAAAATTTAACAACTTTTCAACTTTACCACTATTTTTTTATCCACTAATCCTGTTTAATGTACAATATACTCCCTCCTTTTCTTTTTATAAGAGCCCAAAATTTGAATTTTCTTGATCTTTTTTATAAGAGTCTGATAAAAAACTGAAACAAATGATTGTATTTTTTTTGAAATTTATTTATTTTTTGTAGCGGTTATTAAACCGCTACTAACTAGAGCAACTTTTTCAAACGTGAATAATTTTTTTGGCGCCAAATTTGAATTTCGATGAAATTTGTAGCGATTATATAACCGCTACTAATTAAGGCACCATTTTTTAAATTCATATTAGTAGCAGTTTAGGAACCACTACAAAATGGAACAAAATTTGGATTTCCCACCTTGAAATTTCTGGTTTTGATATTTGTAGCGGTTCAATAACCGCTACAAAATTCCCAGAAAAAGACGATAGCTCTTGGCGATATTGTAGCGATGGGATTCAACCGCTACAAATAACGTAGCGGTTATTTTGCTTGAGTAGCGGTTTTGAATAACCACTACAAATACGCTTGCAACATAGGATTTAATAGTGGTTTCATAAACCGCTACTAATATTGTTTGTAGCGGTTAAAACTGCTACTAATACCCATTTTTAACCGCTATGAAATCACATTTTTTTTGTAGTGGTTGGCGTGCAGCGATGAAAGAAAAATTGATGGCCCTCGAAAAAGCTGGTACCTGGACTCTTGTTGATCTACTTTTAGGAAGAAGGCTATTGGTTGTAAATAGGTGTTTGTTGTTGAAACTAAAGCTGATGGTTCCCTAAAACGATTAAAAGCTCGATTAGTTAATTACCAAAGGTTATGCTCAAACTTATGGTATTGATTATTCAGAGACTTTATCCCCGGTGGTAAAATAAACCTCTGTTTGACTTCTTATCTCTCTGGCTGCCATCCATCATTAGGATTTGCATCAACTTGATGTTAAGAATGCCTTTCTGAACGGTGATCTCCTTAAATAAGTCTATATGGAGCAACCACCAGGGTTTGTTGCTCAGGGGGAGTATAGGAAGGTGTGCTACCTCAGGAAATCGTTGTATGGTTTAAAACAAAGCGCCTGTGCCTGGTTTGATAGGTTTTGTGGGGTGGTCAAGAAATTTGAATTAAATCAAAGCAAGTGTAATCACTCTGTGTTCTACTAGCAGTCAGATGCAAGCATGATTCTTTTGGTAGTATATGTTGATGATATTGCAATTACTGGGAGTAATACTTCTGGAATCTCGTAACTTCAAATCTTTCTTAATTCCGACTTCCAGACAAAAGACTTGGGACCATTGAAATACTTTCTAGGTATTAAGGTTTTGAGAAGCAAGAAGGTTACCCTTTTGACTCAAAGGAAGTATGTTCTCAATCTCTTAAAGGAGACTGGAAAGCTTAGAGTTGCACCAAGAAGTATTCCTATGATTCTGAATCCGTTCCTGGATCTTAATGATAGCATGTTTGATGAGTTTCATGATGACTTGAACAAGAAGAAGATTGATCTAGAGAAACTAAAGCTGTTTGCATCTCCTAAGAGATATAGAAGACTCATTGGGAAACTGAATTATCTGATAGTAACTCATCCTGATATAACCTTCTCAGTCAATAGGCTCGGCCAATTCATGGCATCTCCAACAATGGCCCAATGGGAAGCTTTAGAACATATGTTGCATTATTTGAAAGGTTCTTTAGGTCGTGGTATCTTTATACAGATCATAGGCACACTAAAGTCAAGTGCTTCTTTGATGCAGATTATGCAGGATCTAAAGCTATAAGACGGTCCACTATGGGTTAATATGTGTTTGTTGGTGGAAATTTGATATCTTGGAGAAGTAAGAAGTAAGGGGTTGTGTCAAAATCAAGTGTAGAAGTAGAGTATAGAGCCATGTCACAATCAGTACAAGAAATTGTGTAGGTATTTCAACTCTTGAAGGAAATTGGCATCGCTACAACATTGCTTGCAAAACTATGGTGTGACAATAAAGCAGCACTTCATATAGCATCGAACTCTGTGTTCCATGAATGTACCAAACATATTGAAATATATTGTCATTTTATTCGTGACAAGATTAAAGAAAATATTATATCTACAGGTAGGGGTGAGCAAATTAGAACCGAAACCGAAAACCGAACTGAACCGAACTCAATTCGGTTTTTTCGGTTCGGTTATTTCGGTTTTCGGTAAAATTTCGGTTTTTATTATTTGGTTAATTCGGTTTTCGGTTTTCGGTTCGGTTATTAGAAAAAAATTTCGGTTAAAACCGAAATATATATAATATATTTATATTTAATATATATTATTTGATAAATGCATGTTTTTATAATTAAATAGGTGTAAATTTTCAATAATATTAGATAAAATCTATAGATATTTTAAATCTAGTTAATTTATTGTATATATTTTATCCCTAAATGTAATCTTAAAGATAAAAAATAATCTTTTTTAAAAATTTAATTATATATATTTTATTTTATAGATAATAAATAAAAAATCGGTTAATTCGGTTATTAACCGAACCGAACCTAAATATTTCGGTTACTTCGGTTCGGTTAATTCGGTTAATCGGTTTTCGGTTCGGTTATTAGAATTAGCTTAATTCGGTTTTTCGGTTATTTCGGTTTTTATGGAAAACCGAACCGAAAAACCGAATGCTCACCCCTATCTACAGGGCATCTGCAATCAAATGACCAACTGGCAGATCTTCTGACGAAAGCCTTAAATGAGACACGGGTTGAGTATCTTTGTAACAAGTTGGACATGATAAATATATATGCTCCAACTTGAGGGGGAGTGTTAGAACTATTAGAACAAATCTCGTAGGATTAGGAAACATATTGACTATGTAAAACGGTAGGAAACGTAAATCTTACCCGTGTATATAATCATGTATAATAGTACACTAATGAATAAGGAATTCTGAACTTTCATATTATTTCACATGTCATCATCTAAATATAAATTTTGCTTTAGCTGGCTCAACTTCCAAATGATTGAGATTTCTCATTTAGGAGAGTTTCTTTAAAGATAATCATCAGTTTGATCACAATTGTAATGATCATAACAATTCAGAGCTCGTGACTCAACACAAACTTAGTTACAACGTAGTTCTTCATCTTTCTTCAATATCGATTACCATTATTCTCTTCGCACACTGAGTAAACAGTCTCAGCTTCGAGAATTAAGATCTATGCTCAGGATCGCATAACAATTTTGATCGACATGGATGTAACCAGGAGCCTACGCCAAGTAAGAAATTTTAGTAGCTGGTAATGATCAATAAAACAAGGTTAATTTTATTTTATTAATCATGCGTGTCCATGCATATAAATCCCTATTATATATATTATTTCTTTAATCCAATCTGCACTCAAAAGTTTATTTTTTATTTGAGTTTAATTCAGTCTGTACTCAAAAGTTTAGTTTTGATTTGAGTTCATATGTTTGTCTAATTCACATGAATTTTATACATCCAATATTATTTTTCTACTTCTGAAATATTGAAACTGGAGGGGGGAAAGTAATTTTCTTAAAGGTTACAGTGATGTTGAAAAGGGAGGAAAAAAATACATTTCAATCATCTGTGATAGATATATGATGGTGTACCTTTTTCTTTTCTTTTAATTTTTGGTTGAAAATAGATGAATTTGGCCTTTTACAAGTAATTAAACAAGTTGTTAATTGGGTCAAGGATATAATCTCCTTCCAGATTTAAATAATAAAGGGTTTTTGTTTGCCTCTCAGAATAAATGTGTTTTTTGGGATTCAAAATTGTGTTATATTTCTTATGGATTCCGCAATACTTTATTGTTAAAGTATTATTGCATTATTTCATTGTTTTTCTGTATAAAAATACTTAACTCTAAATAAAAATATGATTTGAGTTCAAAATTCCACTTGAAAAAAACACATATAAGTATATTGTTAAATTTAACGTTAAATTCATGCTATGCATGAAATAGAAGGGGGGATATTACAATAGAAATTATTTTAAAAACTTGATTTTGAATAAGTTGATTGAAAGCTCACCTATATATCATAATTATAAGAAAAATTAATTTTGTTTATCTATGGCTAATTAATATTGAAGAGTCAAGATGGAGTTTCTAGACTTGATTTGGGTAGCCGAATGATGTTGAATATTAATAAACCATTTTTCTAATTGCTACAACGTACTAGGACCATAATCATAGGGCAACAGAGACATCAAGAGGGAAGAGCTAGCAGGTCAACTTTGAAAGGCGGTCATCAACGAAGAAAACACAAGAAAACAATATTGGCAAAATAGAATGAAGCTACAAAATTGGAGGTTGCCACTGATGAAGAACATCAAACAAGCATAGCGGCACATGTTCAAAATGTAGCTGATGATTCTAGGACTAAAAAACATGCACAAGACACAAATATTTTAGTTGCAGAACGACATAAAGACACTTGCTTTTATTCAGATTTGCTCGATATCTCCAACGATTGGACTGCCTACGAAAACTTGTTTTGTGATTATTTTAATTAGTTTTGGTTATAATATTGAGTGATTGAAGGAAGGTTGTTCCAAGTGAAGTAAATATATTAGAGTTACGTTGAACTTGTTGGTTCATCCATTGCTCATAACTTTTATACAACGAAAGAATGGTACTGATGAGCTGCAAAGAACGAGAGAAGTGGATCTATTTATGTAATTCGCGTGTATTACTCATAAAGCTAATGAAATACTTGTGCATGACTTTTTGTATAAAACACCTATTGAATCATATTTTTATATGATTTTTTATAATTAATTTAATATTTTTAATGCATTTCTTTGAACATTATTGTATTATTAAGTACTAATTTGAGTTAGAGATATTTGTATTGAACTAACAATAATGAGGGATAAAATGATCATAATTTGTTATTTGTTGCATGTAAATGATTTCTTGAACTTTTGATGCTATCTTGTGCTTCATCTTGCATTGTAGTGTCCAAGAAGAAAATTGGAAATTTTGGAGGTTAGAATTAATATTTTGAGTACTAGAAAAAAATAAAGAAAAGGCCCCCAGATATTCTGGAAATTACAAGTGAATGAAGAAAAGGAATAAAGAAAATTATAGAAATTTTCCAAAATGTTTGGAAATTTTCTAAGAAGATTGATCTAGAGAAACTGAAGCTGTTTGCATCTCCTGAGAGATATAGAAGACTCATTGGGAAACTGAATTATTTGATAGTAACTCATCCTGATATAACCTTCTCAGTCAATAGGCTCAGCCAATTCATGGCATCTCCAACAGTTGCCCAATGGGAAGTTTTAGAACATATGTTGCATTATTTGAAAGGTTCTTTAGGTCGTGGTATTCTTTATATAGATCATAGGCACACTAAAGTCAAGTGCTTCTGTGATGCGAATTATGTAGGATCTAAGGCCACAAGACGGTCCACTATGGGTTAATGTGTGTTTGTTGGTGGAAATTTGATATCTTGGAGAAGTAAGAAGCAAGGGGTTTGTGTCAAAATCAAGTGTAGAAGTAGAGTACAGAGCCATGTCACAATCAGTACAAGAAATTGTGTAGGTACTTCAACTCTTGAAGGAAATTGGCATCGCCACAACATTGCCTAGTTGCAAAACTATGGTGTGACAATAAAGCAGCACTTCATATAGCATCGAACTCTGTGTTCCATGAATGTACCAAATATATTGAAATTGATTGTCATTTTATTCGTGACAAGATTAAAGAAAATATTATATCTACAGGGCATCTGCAATCAAATGACCAACTGGCAGATCTTTTGATGAAAGCCTTAAATAGGACACGAGTTGAGTATCTTTGTAACAAGTTGGACATGATAAATATATATGCTCTAACTTGAAGGGGAGTGCTAGAACTATTAGAACAAATCCCGTAGGATTAGGAAACATATTGACTATGTAAAACGGTAGGAAACGTGAATCTTACCCATGTATATAATCATGTATAATAGTACACTAATGAATAAGGAATTCTGAACTTTCATATTATTTCACATGTCATCATCTAAATATAAATTTTGCTTTAGCTAGCTCAACTTCCAAATGATTGAGATTTCTCATTTAGGAGAGTTTCTTTGAAGATAATCATCAGTTTGATCACAATTGTAATGATCATAACAATTCAAAGCTCGTGACTCAACACAAACTTAGTTACAACGTAGTTCTTCATCTTTCTCCAATATCGATTACCATTATTCTCTTCGCACACTGAGTAAACAGTCTCAGCTTCGAGAATTAAGATCTATGCTCAGGATCGCATAACAATTTTGATCGACATGGATGTAACAAGGAGCCTACACCAGGTAAGAAATTTAGTAGCTGGTAACGATCAATAAAACAAGGTTAATTTTATTTTATTAATCATGTGTGTCCATGCATATAAATCCCTATTATATATATTATTACTTTAATCCAATCTGCACTCAAAAGTTTATTTTTTATTTGAGTTTAATTCAATCTGTACTCAAAAGTTTAGTTTTGAATTGAGTTCATATGTTTGTCTAATTCACATGAATTTTATACATCCAATATTATTTTTCTACTTCTGAAATATTGAAACTGGAGGGGGGAAAGTAATTTTCTTAAAGGTTACAGTGATGTTGAAAAGGGAGGAAAAAAATACATTTCAATCATCTGTGATAGATATATGATGGTGTACCTTTTTCTTTTCTTTTAATTTTTGGTTGAAAATAGATGAATTTGGCCTTTTGCAAGTAATTAAACAAGTTTTTAATTGGGTCAAGGATATAATCTCCTTCTAGATTTAAAGAATAAAGGGTTTTCGTTTGCCTCTTAGAACAAATGCGTTTTTTGGGATTCAAAATTGTGTCATCTTTCTGACGGAGTCCGCAATACTTTACTGTTAAAGTATTATTGCATTATTTCATTTTGTTTCTGTATAAAAATACTTAACTCTAAATAAAAATATGATTTGAGTTCAAAATTCCACTTGAAAAAAATACATATAAGTATATTGTTAAATTTAACGTTAAATTCATGCTATGCATGAAATAGAAGGGGGATATTACAATAGAAATTATTTTAAAAACTTGATTTTGAATAAGTTGATTGAAAGCTCACCTATATATCATAATTATAAGACAAATTAATTTTATTTATCTATGGCTAATTAATATTTGAAGAGTCAAGATGGAGTTTCTAGACTTGATTTGGGTAGCCGAATGATGTTGAATATTAATAAACCATTTTTCTAATTGCTACAACGTACTAGGACCATAATCATAGGGCAACAGAGACATCAGGAGGGAGGAGCAGGTCAACTTTGAAAGGCTGTCATCAACGAAGAAAACACAGGAAAACAATATTGGCAAAATAGAATGAAGCTACAAAATTGGAGGTTGCCACTGATGAAGAACATCAAACAAGCATAGCGGCACATGTTCAAAATGTGGCTGATGATTCTAGGACTAAAAAACATGCACAAGAAACAAATATTTTAGTTGCAGAACGACATAAAGACACTTGCTTTTATTCAGATTTGCTCGATATCTCTAACGATTGGACTGCCTACGAAAGATTGTTTTGTGATTATTTTAATTAGTTTTGGTTATAATATTGAGTGATTGAAGGCAGGTTGTTCCAAGTGAAGTAAATACTACATCCGGTCCTAAATATAGAATAAAATTTATAATACAATTTGTACTATAAAATTTGTCCTATATTTAGGATCGGAGGGAGTATTAGAGTTACGTTGAACCTGTTGGTTCATCCATTGCTCATAACTTTTATACAACGAAAGAATGGTACTGATGAGCTGCAAAGAATGAGAGAAGTGGATCTATTTATGTAATTCGCGTGTATTACTCATAAAGATAATGAAATACTTGTGCATGACTTTTTGTATAAAACACCTATTGAATCATATTTTTATATGATTTTTTATAATTAATTTAAGATTTTTAATGCATTTCTTTGAACATTATTGTATTATTAAGTACTAATTTGAGTTAGAGATATTTGTATTGAACTAAATATAATTAGGGATAAAATGATTATAATTTGTTATTTTTTCATGCAAATGATTTCTCGAACTTTTGATGCTACCTTGTGCTTCATCTTGTATTGTAGTGTCCAAGAAGAAAATTGGAAATTTTGAAGGTTAGAATTAATATTTTGAGTACTGGAAAAAAATAAAGAGAAGGCCCCCAGATATTCTGGAAATTACAAGTGAATGAAAAAAAGGAATAAAGAAAATTACAGGAATTTTCCAAAATGTTTGGAAATTTCAGTTCGGCCCATAAATGCTTCAATTCCACTTTACTTCCTCCTCAAGAACTTTTGACATTTACAGTTATGTCCCTGGTCAGGTGAAAGAGGGAGATAGACAGAACAAAAAACAAAACTGGAGCTGGAGCTTCAGAGGCGGTGAAGACAGTTTGGAGAGCGGAGAGCACAGTTGGAGAGAGCTGGGAGCAAATGTTGAGCGCCGCGGAGAAGGCAAGTTTCGCCTACCATCTTCCTCACCCACCAGTCAGATTTGCAAAATCAGGGAGGGGACTGAAACAAGAGGAGAGAGCTGAGGGTAGAGATCTAATTTGGAGGCGACACAGAGCTGAGAGATCTGAGAGCGATGGACGTGAGAAGAAGCTTGGATTTGGACCTTCCCTCTCACTATTCCTTCTCTGTCGGCCAACCTCTGTGTGTCGGAAACCGGAGAGAGAGATTATCGGAGGAGATAGAGGTGTTCAAAGTGTCCCAGTCCCGGACATTTTATCCAAGGAATTTCCCTTCCCGGCCGGGACCGGGACCGGGATCATACCTTGTGATCCCGGGAATTCCCGGTCCCGGTTTTTTTTCCTTTAAAAATAAGTTATTCTTTTATATTTGTATTTTTAGCCCATAAATTAAGTTATCATTTGATAAAATGTATATCACATATTTAGTTAAAGTTAAATCGTGTATATCGTGATACTAATCCTAACTATATAATATATAAAGATAATAACAAAAATGATGAATGTGATAATAATAATAATATATTATTCTTCAATTTTAGCTCAATTTTTGTGATTTTTATTACCTTATTAGATGTTAAATAATCACTTCAAACACTAAATTATAAAAAATTTAACTAATATAATTATATTATTGAAACCGGGAATTCCCGGTCCCAGTCTTGGAAATTCTCGATCCCGGTCCCGGTTATACAGGGAATTTCTCGGGACCGGGACCGGGAATGAATTCCCCGTCCCGGCTACCACCTGGGATGGGAACCGGGAAAGGGTAATCCCGGTCTCGTCCCGGGATTTGAACACCCCTAGGAGGAGAGATAGAGTGCTCCCAGAACACAGCTGCACAGCCACCGGCGATCCTCGCCGATCCTGACCACCATCGTCATCCTACCACAGCCATCTGAACCCTGTACTAATAGCCAAGGTCGATCTCTCTCGCCACATCACTACACTATGTCCATTCCTTCTTTCTCTCCACCATCTCCTTACTGTCTAAGATTCCAGATTCTCTTCCCTTTAATTTCTCACTGAACCCGGCAGCCTCTGTTATGATCAAACACTGGTAAAATATGAACAGAAGGTAAAACTTCTATCTAATATCAGATTTCAAGTATTCATATAGCTATAGCATAATAAATCTGAGAATACATCAATAGAAAGAAGCACAGAATACTATAGAATAGAAAGAAGAACAGAAACGAGAGGAATGATTCGTACAAAAGAGAGAGAAGATCCAAAATCAATTCCACACCACCTCCTAACATCTTGTGTCCTTGTTATAGATTCTGATCTTTGAATTCTCTTAGCTTCCAGGTCTTTCTTTTAATTCTCTTACTCTTCCTTGTGGGCCCTTGTTCACTCACTAGTATTGCAGTTCTTCCATTCTATCATTATTCATCACATTACCCTTGCCATCAATTGGGACCTTGTCCTTAAGGTTCAGAGTTGGGTATAAAGAAGACAATTCATCAACATTTTCCCAAGTATCTGTCGGTGATCCATCTCACTGCACTAAAAGTTGTTTAACCCACTTGTTGCCATCCTGTATAATCCTGGAATTTAGAATTTTGGCAAGAGTAACTACAGGACCTTTGGGCACCGACAATAAAGGTAGTAGAATTATGGGTGCTGGGGAGTCAAAGCCAAAAAATCGTTTAAGCAGAGACACATGGAAAACAGGTTGAATTCACGCATGTGCAAGTAGGTCCAATTGATAAGCAACACAGCCAATGCGTTTCAAAATCTTGAAGGGGCCAAAATATCTTAAAGCAAGCTTTTGATATTTTCTGAGTTCCACTGAGTGCTGTTTATATGGTTGAAGTTTGACTCAAACCAATTCCCCTTCATTGAATTCAATTTCAGTTCGATTCTTATCGGCATATAATTTCATATATGACTGAGCCTTCTGAATATTGGCCTTTAAAGCCTTTAACACCTCATCTCTCTGAAGCAACTGCTTATGAACATCAAAAGGAGTATCATCCAAAGAAGAATGATGTAATAACGGAGGGGCATCTCTACCATATACTACTTTAAACGGAACCATTCCAATAGAAGTCTGAAACGAGGTATTATACCAATATTCCGCCCAAGGTAAATAACTAAACCACTGTCTCGGATGATCATGAACAAAACACCAAAGATATAACTCCAAGAATTTATTGAGAGCCTCAGTTTGACCATCTGATTGAGGGTGGTATGTAGAGGTAAAACACAGTTGCGAACCTTGAAGTTTCATCAGATGTCACCAAAAAGCACTAGTAAAAGCTTTATCACGATCTGAAACTATCATATGGGGAATACCATGCAACTTAACAATGTGATGAACAAAAACTTCAGCAACTTTCTGGCTTGTGAAATTCGTGGGCAATGGAAGGAAGTGGCCATATTTAGATAAACGATCCACAACCACAAAGATGACAGAATTTCCATGAATCGAAGGAAGACCAGTTATAAAGTCCATCAAAATGTCATCCTAAATTTGAGTTGGGATTGGAAGAGGTTCCAATAATACAGCTGGATGCAATTGAGAGACCTTGGCTTGCTGACATACAACACACTGCTGAATATATTGCCGTATATCGTTCCGCATGTGTGGCCAATAAAACAAGTGTGCTATGCGATAAGAAGTGCGCAAAAAACCAGCGTGACCACCGATCTTAGAGGAATGAAATTCAACTAAAATATTGGTAATAAGCTCAGAGTCGTCATGGGGAATGACTAACCTTTGTTGCCAATATAAATCATGCTGCTTAATTTGGTATTCTCCTTTCACTGAACCAACTAAAGAAATTTATTTCTTCAAATCTTGAATTAAAACAAAGGATCGTACCTTCTCATAAACTTGATCCATAAAAGAAGACTAAATTAAGGAAAGAGCCATACAAGAGACACGAGAAAGCGTATCAGCAGCTTGGTTATGTCAGCCCGGTTTATACTCGATACTAAAATGATATCCCAATAATTTAGGCAAACAATCCTCTTGTTCAGGGGTTTGAATTACTTGCTCCCCCAGATGTTTGAGACTTGCGTGATCCATTCGAATAATGAAATAATGCCCAAAGAAATAGTGTCTGAATTTTGATACAGCTTCAGTAATTGCAAATAATTCCCTTACATATACAGGTTGTGCTTGCATTCTCGGAGAGAGTTTCTTAGAGAAGAAAGCTATGGGGTGGCCCTCTTGACTAAGTACTGTACCTATACCTACTCCAGAAGCATCGGTTTCCAAGATAAAGGGCTTAGAAAAATCCGGCAAGGTTAACACCGGTGCTTGAGTCATTGCGAGCTTGAGATTATCAAAAGCTTGTTGAGCTTGGTCGGTCCAAACAAAAGAATCTTTAGCAAGCAATTTAGTTAAAGAGGCTGCAATATGAGCATAACACTTAATAAATCTTCGGTAGTACCCACTTAAACCAAGGAACCCCTTTAGTTGTGTTATAGTTTGTGGGCTGGGCCAATTTTTAATAGCCTCAATTTTGGACTCATCCATTTCCACCCCTCTTGCAGAAACCACATGGCCCAGATACTTAATCCTACGCTGACCAAATGCACATTTAGACATTTTAGCAAATAGATGGTGATGAGCCAGTGTATCTAACACTACTCTGACATGTTCCAAATCTTCATCCCATGTGGCACTATAAATAAGAATGTCATCGAAAAAAATCAACACAAATTTATAGAGGAACGGCTGAAAGATTGTATTCATCAAAGATTGGAATGTTGCCGATGCATTTGTGAGCCTGAAGGGCATAACCAACCACTCATATAAGCCTTGGTAGGTTCTGAACGTAGTTTTCTCTCTGTCAATACCTTTCTTTAAGATTTTATGATAGCCAGATCGGAGATCA
The DNA here is from genome assembly GCA_963210345.1 of Inga oerstediana. NCBI lineage: Eukaryota > Viridiplantae > Streptophyta > Magnoliopsida > Fabales > Fabaceae > Inga > Inga oerstediana. The sequence goes on from OY723408.1 coordinate 65,789,178, forward strand.
AGCTTAGAGTAGAAAATAGAGCCATATAATTCATCGAGTAATTCATCTACTGTGGGCATAGGAAAAGCATCTTTCACCGTTATTGCATTAAGAGCCCTATAATCGACGTAAAAATGCCAGTGCCATCCTTTTTCTTAACTAAGATCACTGGTGCTGAGAAAGGACTGGTACTTGGTTGAATCAAACCATCCTAAAGGAGTTCGCCAACAATCCATTCTATTTATGCCTTCTGACTGACTGGATAACGATATGGTCACACCTTCACAGGTAAAGTATTGGGAAGAAGATTAATAGCATGCTCGTGTCCTCTTGGTAGTAGTAAACTGTGAGGTGTCTCAAAAATAGAGTCGAAATGGTGTAGTAATTGCAGTAACTCTGGTGGGAGAGGGTCAGAAGAAATAGGTAATTGTTGGTTAACAGATTCCATAATAAATAATTCAACCAGAGCATCGGTGTGGTGTAATCGTACCAAGTGGTGGTATTGTACCTGTGACATAGTATTACCCCTAAATCTTTTAAAAGTCACCCACTGACCATTCGTTAAAAATTTAATAGTGGAAGTACTATGGTCTGCAACGTAGGGTCCCAAAGTTTCTAACCATCCTGCGCCTATGACCATATCAACTACAGCAATAGGTAAAACAAGCATTGTCAAATATAAAGTATACCCACAAATTTGGACAGGCACATTTGTAACCTGTCGATTGGTACGCATGATTTGGCCGATGCCACTAAGAATTCGCACTTCCTTAGTGTATTCAACGGGCAAGTTCAAGTGTTGTACTATGCGGGGATGAAGGAAATTATCTAAGCTTCCCCCATCAAGGAGTATTTGCATTTCCATACCTTGAATCATGCCTGTGAAACAAATAGTAGCAGTGCCATGAGTGCCTTTAGAAGCAGGCAAATATAGATGATGTAAACTACCATCCACTGGTGTGTCTTCTATATCAGGTTTGACAGATTCCTCTGGTGTGTATTCATCATCCTCAACCATCATCATCAACTGTTTCTTAGTACAATGGTGAGTGGGAGAAAATTTTTCATCGCAGGTATAACATAATCCTTTTTCTTGTCGTATTTGCATCTCGGTCGGCGTCATACATTTGAGGGGAAGTTGAGTGGGAGTAGGTAATAACGGTGGTAAATTAGTCTTACCGGCACCATTAGCAATAGGGGAGGAACCACCCGTAGATGTCGATGGAGTAGAGTACCCTTTACTGATTGAAGAAGCACCACCAAAATTACTGAGCCCATGGGTCTTAGATGATTTGCCCCATTTCGCTGGTTCCGTAAATAATTTGGCCAGCATTATAGCTTGTAAAACAAAACTAGGTTTCTAAACCAAGACATCACGACGTAAATCAGGTTTCAAACCCCCCAAATAACAATTGAGCATTGCAGATTCTGGAATGTCTGTGGTCCGATTCGCCAATGTCATGAACTGACTTTTATAGTCTTCCAATTTGCCTTGTTGCACTAGCTTGAAGAGTTGGGATCTAGCACAGTCAAATTGGGAAGGGCCATATTGTTCCTCAATAGCCTTGACCAAAGCGTTTCAGTGAGGAATTCGGTGAGCCTTATCGAGCATCTGGAACCAAGGAAGGACATCACCATCTAAATGCACATAAGCAATAACCAATCGTTGAGGATCTGTAACTTCAAAATATTTAAAGTATTGTTCCACCTTGAAGATCCATTATAGAGCATCGGACCTATCAAAACGAGGAAAATATAGTTTTACTTGCCTAGTAGTCGGGGTAAAATATGGACCCTGTTGAACAATGGGTATTCCCAAAGAGGGTGAAATCGCTGTCACGCCAAAGCTGGAGCTCTCAATTCTCTTGTCGTGATTATCCATTTTCAACAATACAGCTTCCATCAAATTTTCTAGTTTAGTAAAGCGATCCTTAGCATCTTTAATAAACTCGCTAGTCTTCTTCTGCTCTATTTGCAATTCCTTCAATCTCATGTTTTCGGCCATTCTCTCAACGAAAGCATCAAAATGTTATGATCAAACACTGATAAAATATGAACAGAAGGTAAAACTTCTATTTAATATCATATTTCAAGTATTCATATAGCTATAGCATGATAAATCTGAGAATACATCGATAGAAAGAAGCACATAATACTATAGAATAGAAAGAAGAACAGAAACGAGAGGAGAGATTCGCACAGAAGAGAGAGAAGATCCAAAATCAATTCCACACCACCTCCTAACGTCTTTTCTCCTTATTATAGATTCTGATCTTCGAATTCTCTCAACTTCCAGGTCTTTCTTTTAATTCTCTTACTCTTCCTTGTGGGCCCTTGTTCACTCACTGGTATTGCAGTTATTGGGTCATCTATTGTTAGGCCCATTCTGTCATTATTCGTCACAGCCTCCTATCACTGTTATCTCAAGATTCGCCATTACATTCAATTCTCATGGATTCACTGAGCTTTCAACAGCATGGGGGTTGCAATTAGAGCAATGAGTGGTTGATTTTCTTGCTCCGGAATTGTGGCTTGAGCAATTGTACTTCAATAGGGAGTTATTTAATTCAACCTTATGCTTATACTATATATTTGATTTTCGTATTTAGGTTTATTATTATGTGGTTGTAAGATTTGGATTGCAGTTATATTATTCGTGTGGATTGATCATTATAGTTTTAACTACGTGATGTGTATTGATGTTGACATTTGATATGTTATTTTGATGTGCTTGATAAAATTATGTTTGGTGTCATGTTTAAGATTAGTAATCATAGTTGGTTTTAGCTTTTGAATGGTTCGATAGAATATTCTAATTGAGAAGAATAATTTGTATTATTCTAATTTTAATTGCACATTAATAGGGTTTAAATAATATCTCAAGAGGTAGTAGTTAGTTATGTTTGTAGGAGCTACTATTAATTGGAAATATTAGACTCAAGTGTTATATTAAGGTTTTTCTTGAGACTTAATGAAATTTTGACTCCCACAATTTTTAGCAAAAATAGTCACTTTCTTTATTACCAAGAGCATCCATCATTCATATTTTCATTCTTAATTTTTACATTTCTCATTATTTTCCAAAAATACAAAAAATAATAGAATTAGCTTTATTTTCATGAATTTTAATTTAGAAAAAAATAATTTTAAAAATCCATTTTCTAACTATATTTATAGCACTTAGTTTTATTTAGGGAAGTCAAAATAAAAGACTCTATAATAAGAAAATAATCCCAAATTATTTACACTATATTACCTTTAATTCATGATAATTTATTATTTAACTTTGAGATAACTAAAATTGTGTCAAATCAAATATTCGTCTGTAAACAAGACAAGTACATCCGAACACACACACCTATATATGCAAATACAACTAATAAATAACATGACTGTTGGTATATGAGATATGCAATATGTTAGATTTTGAAAGTCCAAGCCCATGTAAGTTCGTGAATCCACCAAGCTTAGAATAAAAGTATGTAAAAGTATATTCATGTATGTATAAAGTTAGAAGGCCTTCTACTTTCAAGAATTACGTACGTTATATTCCCATATCTAATCATAAAGTCTAGTGGTGCCTTGTTACAATGACTAATAATAATAATTAAGTTCATCATTACTTGAGGCTTTTTTATTGTTACTTATGTGATAAGTAGGTCAAGCCCACCAGTTCTCATTTTGGAAGGACATCAGCAGGCAAGGACCTAAAAAAGTATACCAAAATTGTGTCTCATTTTCTTTAATTTTTGGCCGAAAATAGAGAAATAACAAACAACAGTCTTAAAGTTGCATGCTGCCTGTTTTGCACGTCTTAAATATTTTTAACATGTCAGAACATGGGCAAGCCCTCTCTTATGCTTGATCTCAGGAACCTAAAAATGCAAAAGGAGAAAAATTTAAAAGAATAATATTATTAGGAGACTCATATAATTGAAACAAAAGATTAAAAAAAAAAAACTTGATCTCAGAGTCAAATATTGGCAATTTATGAATTTATCTGCAATGAAACATGCCATTGAATCTGCAAGATTTTAACACCTAATCAGCTTGTTTATCACAATACAACTATATAACAGCAGCCTAAGTGGACCTTACCTAACATTAATATGGGAACTTAGGGTTCACACAAGCTCCATTGTTAACGCCATAATCAACTATGTATATATATTGGCTATTTACATGGATATTCTACCTTTTCGATTGCCTACTTTTCTAGAAAATTGTTTCTAATTAAAAAAATTTTGTCTACCACAATTTATTTAAAACAGAAAACAATCTAGCTTCAATGTTCGAAATAGTACGCTGACGTGGTGAATAAGACAAGGGAATGATACCTGAAACTTCTACCTGAAAGTTGAAACATGGTGTATAAATAGCTGTTTTCCATACTTAAAGGATCATACTATCAATAATCAATGGCTGCTAGTTCATTCCTTAATCACCACCTCAAACTAGTAATCTTTTGTGTGTTCTTGTTGTTATGTCTCACTGGAAGAGCCTTTTCCCAGTTATCCTCCACATATTACTCACTTTCATGTCCTCTTGCTCTTTTTACCATAGAGGCCCAAGTAGTCGCAGCTGTGTCCAGTGAGACTCGCGTGGGTGCTTCCTTGCTCCGTCTACATTTTCACGACTGCTTCGTCCAGGCAAGTTTCTCTTTCATTATTTCACTCCACCTCATTATAATTTCTCACCTATTCTCAAAATTTAGTTCCTTATAAAACGTAAGCATGCACTAATTCCAAGGTATTAAAACTTCAACTTGTATATATGTTGGTGTGTGTTTTTGATATGTAGGGGTGTGATGCATCAGTACTATTGGACGACACAGCAAATTTCACGGGTGAGAAAACAGCATTTCCCAACAATAATTCTCTGAGGGGCTTCGATGTTATAGATAACATCAAATCTGAACTAGAGGAATTGTGTCCCGGCATCGTCTCGTGTGCTGACATCTTGGCAGTTGCTGCCAGGGACTCTGTTTATGCTGTAAGTATCCATTGATTTTATTTGGTTATCTTCATCGTCACGACCCATTTATTTAGGGCAGGATCTGTCAGCTGCGCCCCCATATTTGGGGCCTTCCCAAATATATTTTTCATGACTCTTTAGAATATTAGATTTTACACGAAATGGATGACATTTTGATATTTTATGGGCAAAAAATGAAGGTTTTTTCAATTTTTTATGATTTTTTAAAGATATTTCAGAAAAATGAAGCATTTTTTCACTTTAAGCACTTTTCTGAAATATCTTTGAAAAATCATTAAAAAAATTGAAAACAGCTCCATTTTTTGCCCATAAAATATCAAAATGTCATCCATTTTATTTAGAATCTAATAATCTAAAGAGCTATAAAAAAAACATTTGGGAAGGTCCCCAAAATGGGGCACAGTTGACACCCTCTGCCCATTTATTTATATCTATAGAACTTAACAAGAGTCTCACGTATAAATGAATGAGAAACATGTCAGCTGGGAGGACCATATTGGGAAGTGAAATTGGGAAGAAAAGATTCAAGAACAGCAAGTTTTAGTGAAGCGAATAAGGATTTACCTTCACCATTCCTCAATCTTAGTAGTCTCATCACTGCTTTTGCCAACAAAGGATTCACTCAACAAGAGATGGTTGCTTTGTCTGGTACGTACCTAAGACCAATTAATCTTTTCTACTTTCATAATTGCTCCACCCTTTGGTATTAAGATATATTTACCTAATTTAATTAAATTAAGCTAGTTAGTTAAGTTAATTAGTATGACATATACTCCCTCTATCCTTAAATATAAGCTTCAAATTTGAGAACGTGTCCGTCCCAAAATATAAACTTCATTTTAAATTTGTCAAAGAATTTATTATGTTTTTTTCAACTTTATCCCTTAACTGTATTTGTTGTATTTATCGTTTTTCTCACTTATTTTCTTTACAAATAATAGCATAATTAAAAGAAAATACATATTTAATGCTCTTAACTAGTTTTAATTGTTTTATTGATAACTACAAATTGGTTATTTGAAGCTTATATTTAGGGACGGCGGGAGTATTTTTTAAAACACCTTAATTATCTTCTTTAATTCTTTCATTCTCTCTCCTCCTTGATTATTGTTGTTGAAGCATTAATAGGGATAAATTAAGAAAAAATTGATAACTATAAAAAATATGCAGTCTTATACCAATGTCACCTCCAAAAAACGTGGAAATACTATATAATGTGTGTTTGGATTAGCTTTTGAGAATAACTTTTATGATTTACGAAATAAGTGTGTGGGAGGAGTTTTGTCTCGGGTTGCGCAAACTTAGGTTTTGCAAATTGCCAAACACTCACAAGGCAGAGATATTTTGTTGTCATCAGGAGCTCACACAATAGGGATGGCGAGTTGCCGGACGTTCAGGAACCGGATCTACAACGACACCAACATAGACTCGTCGTTTAGAGCGTCGGAGCAGGCAGTGTGTCCCGTGGCGGCGGCCGTAGGAGGCGGAGGCGACAATCTATCTTTTTTTGACGCCACCGATAATGGAAACTGTTTTGATAACTCTTACTACCAGAACTTGGTGGAACAGAAGGGTCTGTTGCACTCGGACCAAGAGCTCTTCAATGGAGGCGCCACAGACTCCGTGGTTCAAGCTTACGCCCAGGACTCTTCCCTTTTCTTCCACGACTTTGCTGATGCCATGCTTAAAATGAGTGAGCTCACTCCTCTCACTCATCCCAATGGTCAAGTTAGGACTGATTGCAGAAAACTCAATTGACTTCTAAACAAGGGCTGTTACATCTGCCATGCATGCATGTTACTCTATCTTATTTATCTGAGCCTGTTTAAGAATAATTAATGCGATTTTTAATAGATTCAATTATATTCATATATTTGTGTTTTAATTTCTCTTTGACAATAATTACACGTACAACTAATGTTATGAATGTGATGTATACCCTATCTAAAATAAAGATATAAGTTTGAATTATCCTGCAGTTAATACAAAGATTTTATTATTGAAAATATTTACAAGCAAGTACTATATAGTATTTATATACATTAAACACATCAACCACACAATATTATATGTTCAATTATATCCACAAATTAAACAATAAAATATGGAGTTCGATATAACAAGCCAGGTATCTCTAATAGACTTTATTCCTATACAAATTATATATATTGTACATTATGCACTAGACTATATGCTAAATTCATGATCGTTACTATTACAAATCCCAATATTGAAACAATTTTGATATATATATATATATATATATAAATATATCACATATTTGCAATGTGCATGGCATCCCAATGTTCCTTTTTCCCTGAGCGATTTGCTGTCACGTGGATAACTTTTGTCAAAACCTTGCCAACTCTAGCAAGTGAATTCTTATATACTTTTCCTCATGAACCTAATTTTTTGGTCATACATACATACATATATATATATATGTGTGTGGGTGGGTTAAGGGGCAAAAATACCCATAAACTTTTTTCAAAAGTGCATCCACCATCATAAATTTTTTTTGATGTAAAAATAACCATAAACTTTCAAAAGGGGGGCAAAAGTGACACTGTTAAAACTAACTAATGACCGTTAACTCTAGTACAAAATTACCAAAATACCCCTATCTAAAAAAATGTCCTGGTGATGGACGCACTTTTTAAAAAAAATTTATGAGTATTTTTGCACTTTTGAAAAAAGTTTAAGGGTATTTTTGCCCCTTAACCTTTTTTTAGATAGGGGTATTTTGGTAATTTTACACTAGAGTTAATGACCGTTAGTTAGTTTTAACAGAAATATCACTTTTGCTCCCCTTTTAAAAGTTCATGGTTACTTTTACAACAACAAAAATTTATAGTGGTGATGGATGCACTTTTGAGAAAAGTTTATGGGTATTTTTGCCTCTTAACCTTATATATATATATATATATGCAATATCAGGATTCCATATCCCAAGATCAAAATTTGGAATCCATTATTAAATTTGTGTGGACTAATGGGGACAAAATTTGAAAGAGGATGATCAACTACATACTCAAACAGTTAAAGAGGCAAATATATAGGCCTTTCAATCTGATCACTGGATACATCGTTTTGTGGGGGCATCTATCATTAAGCTCACACCCTCATGCATGCATATATATATATATATATATATAAAGGCACTTGAATCAAACAATTAAAATTGACATGGGTCCGGAACCAACATATAGAGTTGCTGTTTAAAGCTTCGGTGGAGGGGCCATACATAATCTATCCCCTCCAGAAGCCACTCATGACGAAAGCTGTTTTAATTTTATAACTCATATACTTGAACAACTTGGTGAAGCGCGGAGCTATAAATTATATGTCATTAACATTTATGTGTTTGTGTGTGTATAATTTCTTTTCAGAAAAGCTAATCAAAATCATTTCTTAAACTATTTTTAAACTTGGACAAATATCAAAATTTTTCAAAAGTGTTGTTTTCCCCTGAATAAAAGTGATTTTTCGTAAAAATGTTGGAGCAAATTAATGGCCGCCTAAATTATATATTATGGATTAAACTATCAAAAATACCGGAATATAATATATTCATCATCATCACCACCATCATTGCTAACTAGCTAGTTGTGAAATTCTGTTGAGAAATTAATAGGGGCAAATTGCAGGAAAGTCAAATCGAAGTAATTGAGAAAAATATATATAATTTGTTCATTTCAAAAGATTTCAAGTGCTTGTTATGTACAGAAAGCACATTTGTAGTTTCTGCATGCTTTTCCATTTGGGAATATTGAAAATGATTTATTACCTGTTGTGTCCCAATATATTTCATCATTCATCATAACATTCGATGTACCGTCAAGGTTGTCTTGGAATAGTGTTTTTATCAAGTCGTGTTGTTTTTTTTAAGTGCATATTTAAATTAGCTTTTAGAGAATAACTTATACGATTTATAAGGTAAGTATGTGAGAGGAGTTTTGTCTCGATTTGTAAAAAATGGCTTCTAAAACCACAGTTTTATGGTTTCCCAAACACACACCAATAAAAGTGAAAAGACTTGAAGGTTGATTAAAAATTACAAAGAAAGAGGATGAAGCATCGGAAGCAGCTTCTCTCCTTTGCCTTTACCGTCTGTTGCCGTCCTTTCCATAAAACTGTGCCGTTTTGGGGCAAAACACTGTGGATAGCTTTTTTTTAAAAAAAAAACAGTATTCAACATCCTGATGTATTTTTTCAATACCAGTCAGTTCCCTCAAATATTTTTTCAAGATCCTAAAATAATTTTTCAGTATTATCCAGTATTTTGAAAAACACTATATAACATCCTAAAGTATTTTTTTCAAAATACTAGATAATACTGAAAATTTATTTTAAGATCTTGAAAAAAATATTTTAGGAAAGTGACTGGTACTGAGAAAATACATCTGGATGTTGAATACTATTTTTCAAAACAAAAAAAAACCTGCTTCAATGTTTTGCTCCAAAATAGTGCAGTTTTATGGAAAAGGACTGTAGCGGACGGTAATGGCAAAAGAGAGAAGCCGCTTCCTAAAGCATCGCCTCAAACAACAACGCACATTTTTTTTTGCTACATAAATTTTAGGAAATGAATTAGGCCCACCCACGATCTAAGGACAGGGCTCCAAGTTGGAATGCCTCCCCCAGCTCCTCAAATGGACCACAACTAAATGAACTTCCTCAGAATCAAAACCTCTTCCATTTATGAGAGTGTCCGACCCCTTCACCAGTTGAACCTAAGGATGAGGGGTAACAGCCACACACGTTGTCGGAGTTGGGTCGACGCAGTTTGAATGATCAGTTACGTTTAGGCCCATGGTTAGACCCACGCCTTGATTTACATCTATTCTCACAAGCCCAGAGCACATGAATAATTAATATCAACTTTAATTGATGACCATATTTATCTTTATATGTGAAAGGGTTAAGGTGCAATTTTATCAATGAAGTTTTGTCCGAGGAGCGTCTGGTATAAATATCTTTTAGAAGGGGTAAAAATACCAATGAACAATTAAAAAGGGGCATCGACAACAAAAACCGTTAAATCCGTACTAACGCCGTTAGGGTTTTCTTCTCTTATAATTTAACTCCTTTAGTACGGATTTGTACGGATTTAACGGCTTTTGTGGTAGATGCCCCTTTTTAATTGTTCATTGGTATTTTTTGCCCATTCTAAAAAATATTTGTGCCAGACGCTCATTGGACAAAACTTCGTTGGTAAATTTACACCTTAACCCTATGTGAAAAAACATAATCAAACAAGACAATTATTGGATTTAGCATAAGGAGTTAGTCCTTAATGTGACGAATCAATTGGAAAGAGGTGCACACACATTTAGTGTTGGTAATAGCTCGGATAGCGTTGACCCTAATAAGAGAATATGTCCACGTTCATGTGCATGCTTATGAAAAAATGACTAGCCAACAATTGGGGTTAGATTTAGCGGAAGACGATAGTCCTTCACAACATAACAAACTAAGATTCGAATCTTGGTTAGAAAATGTGCCCATATTTAGTATCTGATAATGTTCTGAACATGATGGCTTTCAATAAGAGGGTATATGTGCCTAAGAAAAAAATGGTTAAGGTGCAGATTTACCAACAAAATTTTACTCTAAAGGTTCCTGGCACAAATAAGTTTTAAAGGGTAGATTTACCAACAAAGAATTAAATATTGAGCGACCAAAACAAACCCGTTAACTTGGGTCTAACGTCTGTTTAGTGTGGATTGAATGTTGTCCAAGTAGCAGGTGAGAGTCATGAAAGGAAAAGACATGGCAGGTAAGAATCTTACAAAGATTTGAATGAGTAAATTAATATTTAGACCTATCTCCTTGTTGTCACTCCATTTACGTGACTAAAAATAAGAAACGCATTATCGTCGATGGATTGAAGCATCGAGGAGGGAAAAGCCATATGGAAAGCAAGGTTGATGGCAGCATCTTCATTAGTTGACCGGAAGATACAGACAAAGGGTCATGCTTCTGTGACAACCCAGTCGTGAGGACGAATATGAACCTTCGAAGAGGTTCTATCATCACCTAAGTCTTCTATACACCTCTACAACTCTACCGTCCCCTTCAACTCCACCGTCTGCAACTCTACCATCCCCTTTAATATCAACTCCCTCATTATCATTTTCTATAGAATTTCCCTCCTCTATGTTATCACCAAGGCATCTAATACTTTCAACTATACTAGAATGATTCCCTTTCAACTTCTCTTTATTTGTTCGAACACTTTCTTTATCCATAACAAAGACTTCACTAACCTTCAGTAGCCGACCATGTTTCTCTCCAAATGACTCCTCCATATATTGTGCCATCCATACTATCGACCCTTTTCGTCTCTTCCTTGACGTCTACTTTCCGTTCTTGATTACTCTCTATTTGCCTTGAAACAATTAAATCCTTAAATAACTCAAGGGCTTTGACGAAAAATTGCTATTCTAACTAAAAAAACAACAATTTTTTGTCTCAATTGAAGGTTACCTGTCAAGATTCCTCATCTCTTTCTTTGAAACCCTGTGCGAATCTTTCCACACATGCCCAAAATTAGCTCCACTACTACAGGTTGAAGATACTACTACCCTTATAGACATCCTTTTTTTAAAAAGGGATGTTAAAAGATAGAGCGGTGGTATTTTCGTAAATAAAGATGGAAAATGGGAACATTAGGCTTCCCAAATTTGAATTGGGATGCCTAAAGTAGAGTTTAGGCGTCCCAAATTTAAATTGGGACACCTAAAGATTCCCGCGGGCGCATTGCATTGATCTGAGCGAAATTTAAGCACAGCCATGTAAGTATTGAAAGCTTATCACCAATTCTGAATTTGCTTCCAAAAATTTAAGACTAAAAATATTTGACTTACTTAGGCATCCAAAAAAGTATTTGGGACGCAGACTTTAGGCATCCCAAATGGATTTGGGATGCCTAAAGCCAATCCCAGGTTTAGGCATCCTAAATGGATTTTGGGATGCCTAAACCTACCTTTAGGCGTCCCAAATGGTATTTGGGACGCCTTACAGCATCTCGCATGTCACACAAGTGTCTGACATGTGTTCTCTCCACCCCTCCTTTACTCTTTTGACCAACCAACTCCCTCCTTCCTTCATTTATTTTAACAATCGCGTCTTCTTCTTCAACTTTACTCTTCCTCCTCCCTTCTTCCATTGTAGGCTGTCGATACACACCCCTCCTCCACACCTTCTTGCTTTTTCCTCCACCTCCTTCCATTGACAACGACTCAAACACCACCCCCTCCTCCACAGTATCTTGCTTTTTTCTCCTCCACCTCCTTCCTTCCATTGTCGCCGATGCACACACCCCCTCCACACACCGTTGTCTTCTTGCTTTCTCTACCATCCGGCATACCACCTCCACCGTGAATACACCTCTTCAATGTCTTCTTGCTACCTCTCCACCGTACATAACCATTGGCTCCCCCCTTCATCAAGTTAGTTTTGTTTAAATATAAATTTACTTGAAGAATTAAATTTAAACTTGTAATGTGAAATTATTTTATATGATTCTAGTTATTGGAGCAATTTTCCCTTTTGATTGATTTTTTTTTTTTTTGGCCTAAATCATAGAATCGTTGTTAGCTAGTAGTTATGCAATTTATTATTTGTTTGATATGTTTGGAGCTTGGAAATATTTGTTTTATATGTTTGGAGTTTGGAAATTGAGAGGGAAAATACATATGTATATTATTATAAATAAATGGAGCTATTAATTAATTTTGATGAAATGAACAACAATTAAACAGAGTAATTTTTGTTTCTTTAATATGGTTGGTTTTATTTTTTTTTAGATTAGATTAGTATGATTATTAATGTAGTTTCTTTAATATTAGTAGTATGATTATTATTAGTGTAGTGGAGAAATAGGGTTGCTTGAAATTTTAGGATGTCTTACTTTTAAGGGGAAGTGCTGTCGAATTTTTTGTTGAAAAAAGTGAAAAAAGGCAATCCCATAATATATTGTTGACAATTGTACTAAATGTGTGAGTGTTATTGGGAATGGCTTAGGTGGTAACAAAATGGATCATAGTTAAATGAATGCTTTGAGAACTAGTGAAGAATATGAGAAAGGGGTGGAAGAGTTTATTGAATTCGCTAGAAAAAATGCTCCAGCAAAAAATGGGAAGTCTAAAGTTCCCCTGTAGAGGACTTTAGACGTCCCAAATTGAGAATTTGGATGTCTAAAGTCCCACATTAGATTACCCATTTTTTTGGGACGTATTTTCTAAAATATATTACCCCTCTCACATAGACGTCCCCCTGTTTTTGGATGTTAAAAGTGTCAAAATAAAGACTTTGAAACCCCTATTTGTAGTAGTGCTCGTCCTTCTTTCACCTCTCTCTAGCTTTCTTACTTTCCGCTATTCGGCAACGAATCTTAGATTTTGTTGTCCACCAGTGAGCTTCCACTCTCGTAGCCTCTCTCATCAATTCCGACCTCTTTGCCTCTCTCATCAATTTCTAGTGGGAACCCGACACATACTTTTTTCTTCGTTAGTAGATCTGCACCCTTTAAAACTTATTTATGCCAAGCACCCTTAGAGTAAATTTTGCTGGTAAATCTGTACCCTAGCTAACTCAAAAAAACATTTCTCTGGAAGCATGAAAATGTTGTGGAATATTCTGAAAAATAATCAAAGGAATCATAAATATTGACAGGAATATCCTATAAAGAAGGATATAATGGCATATGTTGGAAATTCAAAAGGGCCATTAACTTTATTTAAAGGTGAGAGAGGTAGTTTGAGCAAGCACATGTTGCGGATGATGATATATGGATGTTGTGGGGATCATCATTTTGTCTCGAGAAGAGGATGGCTGATGAGCTTGTCATTTTTGGCTGCATTATGTACGTAGCCCGTGACAAACAAGATTGAAGCCAGAGAGCATGGGGATTTAAAAAATACACACACACACTCACACACAGATTATTATATTTTAATAGTTGGACGACCAAAACTGATCCATATATATATATATATAGCTTCTAGAAAGAATATGGAAGATGATCGATTGATTTAGTGATAATATGGAGGCAGAATCATAAGGCTCGAGGCCTGAACATTGCAATGATGGTCTTGGCTCTCAAAGTCATATTCCCATTCCCTACCCATTATTGTTTTTGTTGAAAACTATATCCCTTCCTCATCAATATCCTTCATTAACCCTACTTTTCAATTTTTAACTTTAGTATATATTCACCAGTGCCCTTAATTAGTAGGTTGAATTTTGTTAATTACCTGCCTGCGAATCATTCTTTATTCTTCTTAATTTTCATTGATTGCGCCCCTTTTCACAATCAGCTTCTTCCTCGCAGTCTGAAAGACTTTTGGATAACAATTATGATTATAATTTACGTAAAAAAAAGTAGCTAGTCAAAATCTTTCTTTATCAACTCCATTGCATTGATCTGAGCGAAATTTAAGCACAGCTATGTAAGCGTTGGAAGCTTATCACCAATTCTGAAGTTGCTTCCATCCTCTGTGACTGGAATCCAAAGTCTCCCATATTGCCCTAACTAATCAACTTGTGATGAGTGACTGTGACTTGACTCTGTTCACGACATTTTTTTTTTAATCTTTTACTGTTTAATCGTTATATATTCTGCATATAGCCTTGCCTTAGAAAGAAGAAAGCGACCACCCTCCAAAAAATATTAATAAAGCACCCAATTTTACAATAATACCTCCCACACACACAGAGATCACTAGTTCGTGTGTGTGTACAGACACTTACTTCCAAACAAATCAATACAAGCTAGCTATAGCTTCTTCCATCTTCCTTCGTTCATTTGTCTACACATTTTTCCTCCTTAGAGTTTGAAATTTAAGGGATTCCAAACCCCAAATACCTGAACCTATGTGGGCGTAGACTTTTGGCTTAATAAAGCAACAAAATAAAAAAGGATTAATACTTATGGCAAGAGCTCCATGTGTACATACATATATACTTATAAATTCTAATTAAGAGACAAAACCCTCTTATTAATTTGCTGGTTAGGTGATTAATAATGTTATAGAAGTTGAATTTTTGTGATATGTGATGTCATCCATCATAGGATCCTCCAAATTCTGGTGCCCATTATTCTTTATGGTGTAGTTGATATTAGTAATGTAATAATAAATTAACGTTTAGAGGGGGTTGAACTAAACCCATAATATCTAGTAAGTGTGGTAGGAAAAGTAATCAAAACTGGTAGGGGAAAAAGGACATGTTTAGCTACGTACATAAATTAAACATTGGGTATATTAAAACAAATTAAGAAGGAAAACGGTTGGCAAACTCCTGTCATGCGTTTGTGTGCGTCGTACTAGTATTTGTTTTAAGGATTAACAATTTCCTCAGCTTAATTGCAGAACAACAATCTATTCTGGAATATTAATGTTGTTTCATTTCTTCTTCGATCAATAATTAATTAACTTAAAACGTATAATTAATAAAAGTGCAAAAAGAGATGAAAATCTAAGTAAGCCTTGGAAATAGAAGTGATGATGAAAACGGAAGAGTTGAAGGGGAAAAAGAAAAAAGGAAAATTAAAGAAAAGGAAAGAGGGAAATGAATATAGTTGATGGATGTAGATCTTTTGATAAAGTCAAACTTTTGGAACCTTTTAGAACAAAAGTGGTTCAATTGCTTGCAACCGAAACAAAGCATCCTATATATAAGTTAGTCATGATGATCAAGATGTACCAACCGGCTAGCTATAGCTAGAAGAGACTCAAACATAAAATTATTATTTATTTTTTTATTTTTTATTTTTTGCCATCCAAACATAAAACTAACTAATTAATGATATCTAGCCAGCGTGTTGCGTAAAAATGGTCCCCAGCAACCAAATCATCACGTGCTTACCTGCATCAAAGTCCGCATATATGACACAGAAAAAGCAATATTCATTCATTATTAAACAACCACGTAATGTGTGTGTGTTTGGAGCCAGGTTATGAAAACCGGACCGGACCGGCCGGTCCGGCCCGGTAACCGGCGAACCGGCCGGAAAACCGGTCCGGTCCGGGTTGGAGTTTTTCATAAAAAAAAAAATTTCCTTTAGAATTTCATACTATAAGTCTAAAATTTTCAATTTTTCACCGGTTTGGTCCCGGTTTAGCTCCGGTTTGGTCCCGGTTTGACCCACTGACCCTTAACCCAGTACCCCAACCGGTTCAATGACCGGTCCGAGTTTTAATACCTTGGTTTGGAGCACCAATTGGAGAGGTCAATTGGGTTTATTTTAGCTTTAAGCTCAATAGGTGGTTGAAAAAAAAAAATGTATGTTTGGTTGACAAAATGAGCAATTGGGTTTTTGGCAAATTGAGCACTATTCACATAAGATTGGGTAAAGCTCAATGTTGGAGCTTTTATCAAAAGCTCAATTGAAATATATCCCATGGTCCCACGTTTTTTTTCCTTTTCTCTCTCTCCTGCAATTACAATTAAGGGTGGATATTTTCTCTCTCTCTCTTGCCTGCAATCAAAATATTTTTTTAGTTGTGTCTAGTGTGTTATCAGACTGATTGCAATTTTATCTTTAATATATTTTTTCAGCTACAAAAATTAATTTAAAATATTTTTTGGTGCTTTTAACCCCTTAAAATATTTTTCCAACTGTACCCAGTGTGTTATCATACTGATTACAATTTTATCATTAATGTATTTTTTCAGCTCCAAAAATGACTTGAAAATATTTTTTTGTTCTTTTAACCCTTTAAAATATTTTTTCGGTTATACCCAGTCTTAGGAGACCGACTAAAATTTTACCTTTAATGTATTTTTTTTTTTAGTAGTAAAGAGCATTCAAAACTTAGAATACTGATTTATTGATTTTCACCAACTCTAAAATATTTTTCCAGTAGCACCTAATATTTTAAAGTAATTACTTGATTTTTTAAATATTTTTCCAACCACTCTCTCTTACCATTATCACAAAAGCCCTTATGCTTAAGCCAATCCAAACAAGTTTTATTTTTACAAAAGCCCAATTGACAATCGCCAGTCCAAACATAAATCACATTACATAATTTAGCTTTTACCAAAAGTAATATTACAATAAGCCAAATTGAAACAAGTCCAATTACCAATCACTATTCCAAACACACCCAATAATGATAAGAGATTCAGATTTCAAATTAAGCTGGATATTTACCTTACATTTTTTTTCTTAGATCAAGGTTTTCCCTTAAGTCTTAGAGAGCAAAATGATCTCATCTTTCTCAACAATTAACTAAATTTCTCAAAATTTAAATTTGTGTTTTCCTTCTTACTCCTTATGAGAGTGAGACCTCATCACATCAATCAACAGTATATTACTTATATTACATTTGTTACGGCTTTTGCTCCTTTCTCAAATTATATTCAAATTTATAGACTATAAAATAAAAAAAATAATTTTTTTTGTTCCAATAATTTGAACTCAAGTGTAATTTAACGTACACTTCAATTTTGACTGATAAAATAATAGCATCATTCTCAGCCATATGTAAATATTTGTATAATTAAGATCGTGATTTTAATTTTAACTTATGTTTCTTTCTCGTTTTAGAAAAAATTAACCTTTTAGTCTTTAAGTTTGATAAAATATATAATTTTAATTTTTAAAATATAGAAACTTATATTTTAAATGCTTATACTAGAGGTAACGATTCAGTTAGATCAAGTCAAAGTTTAAAAGCGGAATTACAACCAAATTAAAATAATAGAGACTGAAATTATATCAAATTAAAGTTTAGAAATCAAGTTACAACCCAGACAAACTATAAAGATAAAAGGCTAAAGTATATTTTAAGTCCTTTAAGTTTTAAATGAGGTAAACTTTTAGTCTTATATTTCTAACACCGTTAATGTTGCTAATGGAAAATGTTGAGGTAGCAAACTTAAGTGATAACTGTGCAGCTGATGAAACATATTTAAGTTTTATATTTTTAATATAATATATTTAGATTATTAAACAAAATAAACTTACAAAAATGAAGTCGAGGTTTTGATATTTATATTATTAAAATATATATTTAGATTATTAAACTAAAAGTTTTTAATGTAATCAAGGTTTTGAAATTGACTGCTTTATTAGGTTTTTAGATATTTTTTAATTTACATATATATTAAACTAAAATTAATAACACTTAATTACACAATCATTACTTAAGTTTGCTGTATCAACATTTTTTGTTAAAAGCATTAATGGTGTTAGAATGATAAGACCAAAAGTATACTTTATAAAATTAAGGAACTAAAAATATACTTCATGTAAACTTAAAAGACTAAAAGTATATTTTAACTAAGATAAAAAGATTATTTTTTTCCTTTAAAAAGGAAAGAAACATAAGATAAAATTAAAATAACTTAATGTTTATTTGGGCTAGCTTATTTTTTACTTATAAATACTTATAAATCGTGATTTATGATATAAGATAGATATATAAAAAAAAATTTATCTCAACTTATATAATAAACATTTATTTTCCTAAAAAACGCTATTCCAAACATAACTTTATACAAATATTTACCCTGTAACGATGCTATCATGCTATTATTATATATTAGACAATTCTCAATTTTTTTATTAAAAAAAAATCATTACCAGGGATACTATTTCCGAAACATAGCATATGCAGAAAAGTACAAGCAAAGTGATATATGATGATTATATTCTATATTTGTGGGATCTCCATAACCAACCCTCCAACCTCTCTTCTCTTTTCATCTCCTTCTCTCTCATCACCATCTTCCTCTGAATCATTCATAGCCCCATGTACCCAAATATCGAGCACATTTTCTTCTCAACCATGCCACCGGATTCAGACCTCTTTCTAGCAAAGGAGAACCCCAATGAAGATGTCAGTATAAAACCCGATTTCCATTTTCAAAATCATCACTCCCATGAAACAAGTGTCCCAAACTGTTCCAAATCTTCGGCGATTTCTGACTTGGTGGTATTAGAATCGTCGACCAGACTAGAGAATAATCCAATTTCAGATCTCAATCGTCAGACCTGGTTTACGCGAAGAAACAGTTCCCAAAAAGAAAAGAAGAAAGAAGGAGGGGAAGGTTATGAAGCAGCTGGTCCCTTATTATTATTATTATCAAAAGAGAATTCTAAGCTTAAGGTAGAAGAACAAGAGGAGGAGGAGGAGGAGGAAGATGGGTTCAGAACTCCAACTTCTTTGGATCACAGAATTCCAGAGGTTGAAAAGTGCCCACCTGCACCCATAAAACCCAAGGCACCTCTGAAAAGAAAAGCACTTCACATACAAAATAGTACTCCACTTTTTCTTTCATCAAAAGACCTTCAACTATTGTTCCCAGTTCAACACAACCCTCTTTCCGATTGCCACAGAATCATCAAGAAAGTTCGAAGAGATGACTCCAAGCACTGATCTGATTTGCCTAAAAAAATTACATGTTCCAATAGTTTCCATGTGTGTATTAATAAGGTGCAAGTGCAGAATATTTTGCTTTTTAGCTTTCTTTTTTGTTCTTTTACCCTTTTTTATCTGCCATTATTGGCGGTTTGAAGGTTAGATGTCTGTATAACTCTCCTGGATGGACTTGTGATGTTTAAATTATATGACGTGCGCTTGGTGATTATTGGCATGTGCATGACAAAGAGTTGCGCTGAAATTAATAACTATCAGGGGGAATGGTCAGGAGTCTAATTTGTATCCCCAAACTGAAGCTGGGTTGAACATTATATATTTGTTAAACATCTCATCTCCAGAGAGTTTTGATTACCTTTATTGTTTTATTGTGTTGCTTTACTAATTGGTAATTTGATAGGAATGATGTAAAGTCGAAGATTTGCCAAAGATAAAATGTGGAAGGGGGGAGGATTGTCTGTGTGATTTTAATAATTTCAAGCTTAATTTTATCATTAGTAGCTTCTTTGGTTGTAATTATTAAGGTGCTATTGCTATATATTATGCATATATACATACATACATATATATCTGCTACACACACACTAGATATAAAGGAAGGGATCAACTTATTCTGATGTGTATATATTTAACATGCCATGATTTTCAGGCTTTCAGAATCTTGCTTTCTTTATGAAAACTGACAGATTCTTTCTTCGATTTGACGCCATATACGTAAGGTAGTGTTCAGATTCTAGGGAAGAAATAAAACGATAGCTAGATAAGAAGCACAAGAAGTTTGCGGCATTAATGTGTCATGTGCCTAGCCTTTATTAAAGTTAGTGTACAATATCATGCTAGTTAAGTTGATAATCAGTTTTCTTGTAATAATACACTACCTTGTTTTTTAATATAAGATACATTAATTTAATTTAATTATATTGAGAAAGTTAGTTAAGTTATTTAATCTGATATATATTTTTTATAAATTAAAATATCATATTCTTCTTCCTTAATTCTTTTTTTCTCTCTATACCTTGATTATTTTGAGAGAGTAGTATTAATAGATATAAATTAAAAAAATATATGTTATATTTAAGATAATGATCAATTTTTTAAATATATCCTATATTAAATATATTCTATATTAAGAACGAAGGAAATAATGCATCTATGTACACATGTGACGGCAAAAGATCTTCCAAGTCATCATCCTTGTTGAGAAACCTTAATTGCCTATACCAAAAGTCAACCCTTTCTGAAACCTTCCCTGTCAACATTTTATCGCGCCCATTAACTTGGCATCATGATGCGAGTGATTGAGACATTTTCATGGCACTCCTTACAGATAGGTTATGTTCTATTTAAATAGGTCTCGATCTGAAATAAAGATTTAAAATTTGAGTTAGCCCATGCCTGAATTTGTATGTAAGTATTTTATTAGACTTGAGTCTGAGTCTTTAAAAGACCTAATAAGATTTAAAACCTGTTTAAATGTCTAATTAAAATGTAGGCCTTTAAATAGATTTTAAATCATATACATTCAAATTCATATATAACCCTTCATGCTTATTTCTAATTATATATTATATATGTCTTAAAAGTTTAACATTCATTCTCGTCGTAATATTATGGCTTAATAAGGAAAATAAAAAAATGTCTAGTGGCAACAATTGTCAATAAATATGACTAAGAAAAACTAATTGTCTGTTGAACCCCACATTATTGCTTTAGTGGATGATGCAAATCAGGAGAGGGGAAGTGAGTTAGCGTTGTCATCTCTAGCAATCGAAGAAAAGATATGTAGAGATGAATAATTGATGCAAAAACAAGGGTAATGATTATGATATGTGAAATTTGGAATTAAGCGTATGTTGGTAAATTTATAAAATTATTTAGATGATATTATTTATACTTATATAATAATATAAATTAAAAGAAAATTAGATAGATTAGGCATGTAGGCTTATAGAATAGGCTATATGAAAATAGTTCTGGCCTATTTACTAAATAGGTTAGGTTAGAATTTAGATCATAAGCCCCTGTTAGGGGGCCTAACCTATTTTCATCCCTACTCTTAAGACAAGAATTTTGAGATACTACCTTTGGTATAAGACTCGATCGGTTGACTTTTTTTTTATTGGAAGAGATCATATGAAGAAAGTTAACTAAATTAATTTAAAGTATTTATATTTATCTTTTTTATACCAAACTAATTTATTTAACTTATAAACTAATATGTAATCTAATAATATATAAAATATGTTATTATATTAAATAACTTATTTAACTCTTCTTAAAAAAAAAGGATAAAGCGTGTTCTAAATTAAGGACTAAGGTAATATAAAAGGGAATAAATCTCCTCCCTTGGAAAGACTTATATATATACACATATACATATATTTCCTGTAAATTGAAGAATCCATGGAAGAGAGAGAATTCAAAAGAAGCCATTGCTGATCCTTTTAGGCAATCCAAAATTCTGGTAGCACCTAATTTCACCTCCAATGCTGGCCGTCGCAATCACCAAGCCCCATGCCACAGGATAACCTGATGATGATGATGGGGCGGTTTGACTATTATCAGCGAGTGAGCGAGACGACGACGAAGACCTCGAAGACAACGACGTCGAATTGGTGGCAGAGATAGCGGAAGGATCATTATCTTGCCTCGTGAAGCCGGTGGCCGAATCTGAAGCCAAAGACCCTGTTCGCGATATGGCCGCGGGGTCCACTTCTTGCTGGTCACTGGAATTACCACTTTCAGTGGCGGCCGTGCTGGTATTGTCGTTAACGTTGTCATCACTTGTTTCAGCAGCGTCGTCGGTGGTGTTTTCCTTAGTAGGAAGAGGCGTGGTCGTGGCGGTGGAGTCGTTGGGTGGTGAATCGTCGTCGGCGGCGGCGGCAGGGGAAGGATCGGGTTCCTTCTTCTTGGGAAGAGGGGGAAGTTGACTAGTTTTCTTCTTGGTGGGGGCTTGAGGAGGATCACCCTTGATGGTGAAAGGCCAGGGTGCTGCCACTGAAACATCCTTACAGGGAAAGCTCTCAAAAGCTCTGGTCATTACTAAAGCTCTTGCTTTTGCATTATTGCCTCCTTGTCGAGGCTCTTCATACTTCCACACGTATACTTGAGAATCTTCGCTTGCACTTATCACGTGCCTTCCACTTGGACTGAATGATGCTGCTATTTGACTGTTTGAATTTCGGAAGCCTGTTCACAAAATCCCTAGTTACTTAACATTCATATGTTCTTAAGTCAAGTCAAACTAAACAGACTATAACTAGTGATTGGTTCAGGGTTAGTGATGGCACGCACCTTGGAACTTATGAACAACTTTGGTGCCTTCTACTATTTTAATCCTGGAGTCAGCTGAAGTGACAAGCACTTCTGATGGATTACTCGGTGCAAACTGAAAGCCGGTGATTTTTTTCTGGGGAGCTTTCTTTCTCTGTTGTAAGTCAATCGTGCTTGTCTGACTTAATTTGCAATCTAAATTAAATGTAATTTTAGGAATCCATTAATCACCTTAAGTTAATTAGGATATGGTGATGCATATATTTATTTGTAGCAATTATAAGTCGGCAGGTTGTACCTTCTGTGCCATACATACCACAAGTGCCATTATGTGTACCAACAAGAGCAGCCTACAGTGTATATTAGTGAAGCTATTAAGATTATATGAGTATTGGAGAGAACAAAACAAGAGGTTAGTGAAGAAGGTCCACCTGACCATCGGGAGTGTAAGAAACGGCGGTGACCATTTCATGCACATCGGCCCAATCCACGACTGATCGTTGAGGAATGCTCCATATTCTAATCTTAGCATCCAGGGACCCACTTATGAAATAATCCTCCTCTATTGGATTAAAATGTACGCATGTTACTGTGCCACAACATATATAAACACATCAGCCAATTTATATCACATTTGAATAGAAAGTTATTTGGCCAATGCATAACAACCTTACCATAGTCATTGTGAGTGAACACCTTCAAGCAAGTCTTTAATTCCAAGTCCCATAGTCTCACTGTTTTATCCATTGAAGACGAGAGAAGAAACTGCATGCATGCAATTACCACAAAAGAAAGTAAATCATAGTGTACTTTCTCATAGTTCAGTTTATTAGACGTTTTAAAGTGATGGCTGGTTTTGTTATTCATCCAGTTTTATCTAATCTAAACTTTGGCCATTGGTTTAAAAAAAGAACAGGTTTCGTTGCGAAGCCATTTGTTTAGCAGGGAGAGCTAATAAGCAAACCTGGATCCAGATATGCTTAGCTCTCCCAGCTCCTAAGGAAAATGCTTAGTAGAAAAACCAGTCCGGTTAAAACACGCAAGAATGTCTTTAATTAAGAATTGAAAAAATAAGTGATAGAGTGGGCTGACCTGACATTTGGACCAAGACAAGTCCAAAACGTCTTCGGAGTGACCTTTAAAAGTGCAAAAGGGTTTATCAGAGAGGGAGAACACAGTCTCCGGCACATGAACGTGGTCCGGGACCTTATCATCCTTTTTATTCCCAGCTTTGCCCTTCTTCTTGGCCGCCGCAGCCGCATCCTCCTCAGCCGCCGCGTCCTCATTGGTGGCCGACGAAGCAAGCAGCGAAGGGTGAAGCGGAGTAAGGTTGGTTTCTTCCGACGACGTCAACGACATCAGCTCACACTCCTGCACTTCCCACACATGAATCACCTTATCCTCCCCGCCACTCGCCAAATAATGGCCGTCCCAACTAAACTTGATGGTCCAAATACCACCCTCGTGAGCCTGAAATTCTTGACACATGTGTAGCGCTGAAAGCTCTTTGTGAGTTTTCCCGCTCTGCCTAACCCTGACCCATTCGTTGTTCTTACTCTGTTTCTGATTCGGATCTGTGTTCGCGGGTTGTGGTGCAGACGGAGGCAGAGGAGGCAAATTAGCAGGAGGCGTTGGTTCTTTAGTACTCTGTGACCTCTCTCTTTCTCCTTTGAACCCACTTGCCACACCCTTTATGTTCTTCAACAGAGCAGCCCCTGTTTTCTTACTCATTCTCAAGCTCTTGTTCAGGAGGTAGTTGGCACCCGCGGGCTTATTACTCTCGTCGTTTTTGTCTCTCCCTCGTCGCATAAGCTCTTTAACGACTGGGGAGTGTCCGACGGATTTCTCGAACTCTTCCATCGTTAGTTTTTTCCCTGTTTGTATGTCGTTTAGACTGCCCCATGTGCCGTCATTGCCCGGGTCCTTCCCCGTGACGATGAACTCTTTCCCGGTGTCGAGATTCTTGATGAGGAAGAAAGAAGCGAATTTGGTGTTTGAGATGATCGTGGTCAGTTTACGGCCGTGTTGGCGGCTTGATTGTTGATCCCCTGAACCGGCGGTGTCGTCTTTGGCCGCCGCGGCCGGCCTCCAGTATGTGTAGGGGCACATACGAGGACGAGCGAGGATGATCTCTGATGACGTTCTTGTCAGACGCTGCTTTGAGACCTTACCTGTAAACAGCAATCAAGGGTGGCAATCAGCACTGCAAATAAAATAGTTTTTAATTAATATAAGAGGTAGTAGAATTAGATAATTAATTAATTAACGATATTAAGAGAATTAGTCAACTTTGTTATTTGTAATAGATTTTGTGTTGATTTTCTTACACTACTACTCGCTTTGGTCTTTAATATCAGACATTTAGGGCTTTGATCGCTCTTGGTGATAAATAAGATATGATTTTTATATTTATTAACATTTCTCTAATTTATTCTTATTGATACACCCCAACAATAATCAAAGAAAAAATGAAATGAAAGAATTAAGGAAGATGATTAAGGTACATGCATATTATATTAATTAACCAAATCAACTTCTTTAATCTAATCAAATTAAATAAATATATCTTATGTGATACTTAAGTAAATATACTAGCTCTGGTCCTAATATAAAACAAAGTTGATTTTTTTTGGAGAGATTAAGGAAGTTGATTAAATTACTTTAGGGCCCATTTGGTATGATGGAATTGATTTTGATAGAAATGAAAATGGATATAGAGATGGAAATGAGTTTTAAAAGTATGTTTAATATGTCATATAAATGAGTTTTATTTTTTACATGGAAAGACAAAAATGCCCTCCTAAATTAAAAAAAATTCCCAAAATAGATCAGACGAAGTTTGACGTTTCCAAAACAAATGAGGCGAAGTTTGATCTTCATTCTCCCTTCCAAGTTCGACCTCGTCGTCGCTGTGCACATGTCCATCGGAGAAGAGGGGGGTAGACGGAGATGTGGATTTGGCAAAGCGAGCCCAGATCTCACTAGAGGAGGGGGAAGAGCTGTCGTCGCTGCCATTGCCGGCGAGGGAGAGCTGTCATTCCCGTGGTTGTCATCATCGATGCTAGATGCCACCGTCGTTGTCGTTGCCGGTGGAGGGGGAGAGCTATCATCACTGGTGAGGGAAAAGAAGTCGCCATCGTCGTCGTGAGTGAGCAGAATTGCCAGTGAGTAAGGAGGGTAACGATGGAAATGTAGGGGTGGAATTACAAATCTTGGTTTTTTGTATGGAATTGATCTTAGTGGAATTGGTCTCAATTGGGTTTTATATGGAAATGGAATTTTGCCAAATTCCATCATACCAAACATCCTCAAGACATAGAATTGGTTTCCGTTTCCATTTCCATTGAATCAATTCCTACGTACCAAACGGGCCCTTAGAGTATTTATATTTTTATTTTTTTCTCCAAACTAATTAGTTTGACTAATAAATTGATATATAATCTAAGGATACATAATATATAATATGATTAAGTAACTTATTTAGCTTCCTTAATCTCTCTAAAAAAAATCAACTCTGTTTTATATTTAGGGCTGGAGGGAATATCTTACATTAAAGATTATAAAGAATATTTCTAATTATGTACATTGCAATCACGCCTTGATGAAAACTATGTGCAATCATTTTGAAATGTTTTGGAGAAATTATATATTTAAAAGGTAAAAGTGGATTGAGTGGTTATATTTAAAATCAAATAATACTCCAAAGAAGAAAAAATAAGGTCAAAGAAGATGGCAATTAGAATAGTAACTTGCTGTGAAGAGAAAGATGGGTATCGAATTAATAATTTAAAAGTGATTCAAGTTTTTGGGAATGAAGTGTCGAAAATTATTATTTTCATATGATATTTCGGGAAAAAGTAGTGGTTTCAAGTAGTTCTGCGAAGGATGAAGTAAAATTGTGAAAACTGTTTTATTTTGCAGAGCATAACTTGAGATTAGTACCCAAGGGAATGAAATATGGTTTTAGTAACCATACCTATGAGTTCCTCCTTCCTCATTTTGGGCAAGGAATACGCATCGGAATCTACGTCTCCGTCGGACCGCGATCTGACGAGAACGAATGGAACAGGAACAGGAAATTGCTCTGTTTTTTGCTCATCTGGCGGCGGTGGTGCAGACTCTGCTTTTTGCTGATCACATGATGCAGTAGTATCAGCAGCCTCTGTTTTATTCTGATCACATGACGCAGCGGCGTCAACAACAGCTGCATCACGAGGATCAAGAACCTTCGTCTCTTTGGGCTTATCGGGCGAAGGAGACAGAGGCGGGGCATTATTCTCGAACTTCCTCGTCATTGCACGGCCGATTGCTATGCTCGCCAGCTTCAAGCTCTCCTTGTTTTCATTTAGGCCCATTCCATAAAGCAGCCGCTTCCTCCGTTCAGTGATCGATCCCGGTGCCTGCATCCACATGTCGTAGTCGAAGTCAGGGACCGCCACTGCCATTGGTGCCGTCGACCTTTTTCTTGTCATGATTCTGAATCTTTGAGAATTTGCCGAGAATGACATGCGGCTTTCTTGGAATTCGTCATCGTCGGATGACGAAGCGCCGTCCAAGCTCTCGAAGAAGGACTCGTCGTCGTCGTCATCATCGATACCTTTCCAATTCATTGTCATTGTTTTCTTGCGTTCCATCTTAAACGAAGAGACTTTAATTCTGTTGCAGGCAGATAGAAGATGGAGAAATCTCACATAAATAATCCAATGCAACAGAACGTTGAATTTGTTGAAAAGATCAGTGAGGAAGAAAGAGGACAGGGAGAGAAAGGTATTGGATATTGTAATTTTTTTCCTTTTTCTTTTTCAATTTTGGTTGATCTTCGAAAGAGGTATCCGGACTGAGAAAGAAGTGGAAGAGAGGAAATGAGGGACGAAGAGGTTCGTTTAGCTCCTGAATTTTGGAGGTAAAGAAACTGTCAACGGTTTTCTTTTTCTTTTGCCAAGCATTTTCTTGGCACCTTTTTCTTATTTGATCATTGTTACAATTTTTAATTAATATGCTGGTTTCAAACTTTATACTCTATCTGATTTTAATTATAAGATAAAGTTAATTTTTTTAGAGAAATTAAGGAAGCCAATTAAATTACTTTAGATTGTTTATATTTTTAGTATCATTAAATTATATATTAGTTTATTAGTCAAATTAATTAGTTTGGAGAAAAAAATAACAATATAAATACTCTAAAGTAATTTAATTGGCTTCCTTAATTTCTCCAAAAAAGTCAACTTTATCTTATAATTAAAACCGGAGGGAGTATTTTATTTCCAAATATTGAAGCAGCGTTTTGAAAATTAATTTGGTGATATAATAATAAAATAAAAAATTTGTACATATATATAAACATATGCTTAACAAATAAAATATCAAAATGTTAAATAACACCCCGATATGTCAAATTATCAATACGGTAACACACGCCCACAATATTAATTTTATCTTAACTATTTATATAAAAATTTAACAATAACAAAAAATATATAAAAATAAAAATAACAATATAAAAAAGTGGTACATGTATATAGTTTTTAGTTTTGAGTTTTTACCAAGGTAATTAAACCCGGACCGGTCAGTGAACCTGTCAGGGTATTAGGTCAAGGGTCAGTGGGTCAGACCGGAGTCAAACCAGAGCTAAACCGGTGAGAAATGGAATATTTTAGGCTTATAGGATGAAATTCTAAAGGAAAAATTTTAAAAAAATAAAAAAGATTTTAAAAAAAAAATTGACCAGGACCGATTTAGTGCCTGAGTCACCGATTTCCGGGCCGGTTCGGCCGATCCGGTTCGGATCAGATAACATTGGTTTTTACTGCATAAAAATCTAAAGACATGAGAGAGGAAATTAGAAGAAAGTCAAAACACGGATATAGGAAGTAAACAAAAAAAAAAAAAAAGTAAACAAACAAATATGATTCTGCCAGCAGACGACGCCGTTTAGACTAGAGATCCTTCCCAGACGTAGCCTTTTGAATTCAAATAACCCGCGCATCTTCCGATCTTCGGATCGGAGTGGTAAAAGAATGGGATTCACATGTTCACAGTCGTGAAGCCTCGTCTTCCTTGATTAATTCATTCGTTCATGTGAGTCTCGCTATGAAACCCGAACATTTTCTCTCTTCCTCTAGCTCTGAGCTTCTCAATCGAAATCCCTGCTCTTAATTGCCTCCAACTTCAGAAAATGGCCTCCTCCATAGCTTACACCCAAATCGACGACAAGGACCTTGACGACGCCGCTTTGTGGGCTGTCATCGATTCCGCCACCGCCTCCCATTCCGCAACCAAGTGTAAATCCCTTGCTATCAAATACAATAATAGCACGTCCCCATCTCCGATCTCAAAACCCTTGCCGCCGACCAAGTTCCAGAGAATCTCGAGGGATTCCCCTTCGGCTTCAATCGAATCCAAGGCTACAGGTGACGGCGAAGTGGAGCATGAGCCTTGGTCATTTCGGCCTCCTAGGAAGGTTGGCAGGGTTTGCTCTTCGGAGACGAGCGAGATTAGTCCTCTGGCTCTGGTGAAAAATGGGCAGCGAACGCCATCGGCCACTGCCTTTTATTCGTCGCCTGAGTCGCATTTGTCGCCTGAGATAGGGAGGCTTCGAGTGCAAGCGATTAGTCCTTATACAGAGGTCTCTCCGGGGCATAGTGACAGGGCCGATGAAAAGGAGATCACGATGCATGGCTTTTCTGGGAAGTTCCCTTCAGTTTCATTGTTCAGGGAATACCAAAATACAGCTATGGCGGTAACTATTCCTATATACTTGTTAGTATGTTTAATTCAGTATTGGTCTTTGCTGGACACCTTTGGACAATTACCGATGTGATGTTAGTTCTTCTTACTCCCAATATCCTGGTTAATGGTTTAGTTAGCGATGAACGCAAAATTTGAACCTCAGAAAAATGCTTCATAGTTATAGAACGGAAGAAATACGTGAATTATATACTTGACACAGAAACATTGGGAGGTCCGTAGTTAGGATTAGTGTAGTATATCTATTGTTCTATTAGAGCAATGCTCCTAAGAAATCATAATTCTTGCTATCATTTCCATCTTTTCAATGTATTCTCTTGTGAGGTTTATTCAGCTGCCATCAATCAGGCAGCTTGGTGACGGTATTTTTTCCCTCCTAACCCTGTGATTCTGATTTAATAATTTCACATCTAAGCTGCGTTCTTATATCCTCACTGATTGAAACCATATTTTCTTGGCAACCATAACTTATTCTAAGCTTGCTTGAGTTGATATGCTTGAGGGCTTTGGTTTTGGTAATAATACTTGTAGCCAAAGGTATGCTTTGAGATGTGGCTAGGCGATAAAATTTATGTTCGTCCATCTTCCTGCATGTGGTATTACACATGTATCGTCAGAAGAAGTAATGCAAGTACCCATTGTTGATTTACTGTTATTTGCAAGCATTTAGTGCAGGTACAGGAGTTTAGTGGTGGCAATTTTGTTCTCTTAGCTGCTATATTTTTTTTGGGCTCGGCTCTTAGCGCGGATTTGCCTAACCAATCTATTGCCGATTTCTTGTGCCTTCAATGGGCAGATTTTGGAGAAGACCGATTATACATTGATTTCGGGGAAGCCTTTCATAAAAAAGTCAGGTAAACGAGGTTTCTTCTTTGTTCAATGAACATAGCATATCAGGTCAGATTTAATATGCTACGAGTGTTTCCTACAGGTTGGAGGAAGATATCTTGCTTCTTCAATGTTTCTTTTGAAATTAGAGACAAGAGTATTGAATTTGATGAGAACCGTAACGTTCAACGCGCTGAGTTTGTGGTTCGGGCATACATGCAGTATGTTTCTTGTTTGGTGGTTGCAATTCACGTTACTTCTCTAATTTGTTTTCATTTTCACTACAATCACGTTGCTATTTTGTGGTTAACCCCATCAATATCAGGGGAGGCAGGTTCTCAGATGGATGGGGCTCTTGTGAGCGGCGCGAGAAGCGCTTTCAGAAACCAAATCATGACGTACCAAGCACGGCAGAGACTAGAGCCAAAAACAAAGCATGTCAAGTAGGCCATCTTTATCAATGTCGTAAATTTCCCAATTTATACTTGAAGTTATTCATTACTATTTAGCTTTTGTAGCTTTTCCCCCTACTAAATACTTCAAATGATTTAAAAGTCCATATAATCATCTCAAATTCACTTGTACGTTATGTTGCTACATGGTCACCTTGCCAGCCAATATATGCTAACCTCGGATCATCTAATAAAACTTGGTTTTGCTAATGTTACTTCATATTCGGGTTCCTGTTGCTTTAAATTCTTTTAGCAACAAATCCACATTCCCCACTTTATGCTGCTTGTTAATATGACTTTTTGTTTGTTTGTTTTTTTGAAAAACTAACTTGCTCTGTCTGTTTTATCGTATACATTACTTATTATGTCTACCTTAAAAATTTAATGTTTGCACTTACCAGATTCAAATGCCCATTTATTTTACTAATTCCCGGTCTGATTATACTTTTACAGGACTTGTTAGGAATTGGAGAATACCGATCTGGTGATGGTGCAGGCTAAGTTGGTTGTTGATATTATAATATTACAGATTACAGATAACTGTTGATTGTAACGATTTTTTTCCTAGACCTGATCTTTTGCATTTTTTTACTTTGCCCTGAAGTTTTGTCAGGGTTGGCCACAACTTGAGTTAAATAAAAAATTGTGTGTAAAGCTATAATATTCTACAATGGTGTCGTATATATGAAAATATTGAATCTATAATGCTTATACAATGGTTTTTTTTTTTCCCGTTACATATTCTGTTCTATTACAATGTATTGATATTTTTTCCTATCTCTCTAGTGGGACATCTGAGTTACATGATTTTTTTTTAAAATTTATACACAAATTTTCTTGAAATGCAAGTATAGCCAAAGTTATTACCGAAAAAAAGTATGGCCAAAGTTTGTTCAATAATGATTCTGATACCATATATATTTAACAACTCAGGCATACGAATAGGATTAATATAGATAAGTAATGGTATAAATTAATTTTCTCCCAAATAAATCTATACAATAATCAGAACAGCATATGAATAAACGCACTTAAGGAATTAAATTTAAGAACTACTCCCCCGATCTTAAATATAAGACAAAGTTGACTTTTTTTGGAGAGATTAAGGAAGTTAATTAAATTACTTTAGAATATTTTTATTTTTTCTCAAAACTAATTAGTTTAACTAATAAACTAATATATAATCTAAAGATATATAATATATAATATAATTAAGTAACTTATTTAATTTCCTTAATATCTTTAAAAAAAGTCAAATCCATATCTGGGAGTAACATTTATTTGGGGGCAGGGGCATTAATATGTGTACCGAAATTGCTCTAACTTGTGCTGCTTCCACCAACTTCTGTCCCCCAACAAGGAGTGAATTTTGGTAGGAAGTCATTTTCTCAGTTCTCTCTCTCTCTGACTTTGTGGTCTTCACTATTCAGAGCAAACGCTGTTGAATTTGTTTTGATTTGGAGCCAGAGAGCTCCTGTGTCTATTTCTATTGCAGTTTTTAGTATCCCAAAATTTACACTATTGCTGTTGAATATGGTCCCCTTTTGGTTTTATGAATTCAACTTGTTAGGTGTTATGTCTCTGAGAATGTGAGATGTGAAAGTGACACTAATTTCTTGCTTTGAACCCGCTTTCCTTCACTCTTCCCTCTATTTCATTCAAATCTCGCCTCAGCAAATCCTTCAGCAAATGCACTAATCATGGCTCTACTGGTACCATCTCCTTAATTATGCGTTTTTTAGTTTCTTTACTTTGAATCATTTGGAGGGTTTCTGAAATATGTAGGAAGGAAGTTTGAGGATGTTTTCCTTATTGTTTTACCCATTTTGGGGTGGGTGATGGCCAGAATTTAAGTGCTTGAAACTGCAAAAGCTACAGTTTTTTCAGATATAAATCATATTTACGGACTTCAGAACTACAGATTTTGGTTCAAAATATTTAAATACTAATTTTGAATTTGCTAATATAGGACTCGTCTAGTCTCTTCATCGTCAGTTTTGAATTGCGAACATTGATGATGCAGGAAGAAGGGTGGCCCTTGGGATTACTGAATGGGAGGATTGGGTTGATAGAAACTGGTAGTGATGTCTCTGGATCAATACTCACTGCTTCTCCCACTTCTTTCACTCATTCTTCTTCGGATCTTGAATCCCAGGTTGGTATTCTTTTATGATAGCATGAGCTTCTAATGAAGTGAAACCAATTCATGATGGTTACTCTGTTTTTGCTTCTCTTTATTATTATTATTATTATGGCGTAGTCTCCATTTTAATGTTCATGGGGTTAGTATTTATCAATTTGATCATGGTAATATCTTGACCATTTTCAACAATGCTTGAGGCTTGCGAGGTTGGATTCTTCATGTTCATGGTAGTTTTCAACAAGTTGTTTTATTTTATCAGCCTTGCTTCATAGATGTGTCTTTTGTGTGTTTTAGTCCCCAGGATCGTTGTTCCATGAAAAGACCACCACACTTGGAACCCTCATTGGTGATTCAGATTCTGGCCTCTTGGAACTCTCACAGAGATCTAGTAAGGGAAGAATAGTGGTGGACCCCACAAAGGACAAACACAAGAAGAGTCACAAGATGAAGCCATGGATGCTCTCATTGTGTTCAAATCAAACCACTGATGCAGTGAGCGTGAAGAAGGATGGTCCTTCTCTTGGTCACTACCTTGAAGCAGAGAGGAGAGCTGCAACTTCTTGCAGATTTAACCATTCCATCTATGCTGCTTCTCATTTTCCCCCAATTAAACGCTCAAATTCTCTATCATGATTACTATGCTTTCTCAGAGTTCAGAATCTGTGAAATTCATCTGAATTTTATTTCTTTTAGGTTTTTCCTTTTTTTTCTTTATTCATGTTTTGTAAAATATAAAAAACTTCACCCTCCATTGGAAAAGAACAATACTTTAAGAAATTCATGGATCCTCTTGTTATCCCTCTATCACGTTTCATTGGGTAGAACAATGGTTATGCAGGATTGCAGATAGCTAAGTAATGGCTTCTTCTTACTGGTTTACTTTAATGTGAGATTTAGCCATCCAAAAGTACATTTGCTCTTATGATTCGTTCAAGTTTGAAATATTTCATCTAAGTTTAGTCTTCATAATTGGGAAAATATCATTAAGGTCCAACCATGAAATATAATATCAAAAAATTTCCTATTGAAAAATAAAAGAGCTATCATTAATAAGTTATGAGACTTGTCAATGTATTATTTTTCTTAATTAGGGCATAAATGATATTCTCCATTCAATCTTTAATATTATAAGTTCCTTATGAAAGGATAGAATAAATATAAATGCTATCTGACACATCATCTTAACACTAAACCTTAATTCCATCATATCACAAGTCTATCAACTTGTATACCTAAGCAAAAGGTGTCCATATGGTGTTTCTTTATGCAGCGCGAGCGCGCGCGCCCGTGTGTAAGTTATAGTATGCATTCTGAGAATAACAGTTGTGAAATTATGAGTTTCATTAGTGTAAACTGATTTCATTATGGTAAAAAGATTAAATCATTATTGAAGAGAAATAGGAAGACTGAATTCATTGTTATATTGCTTGATAGATTACATACGCATATATACACACATAGGATAGAATAAAATATTGGAATAAGCTCCAACACAACACTGTATATCAAGACTAATTTCTGCCTATAATTGCGGAGACTAATTCCTGCCTATAATTGCGGATCTTGACTTTCTGTGCTTCTACACTCCCCCTCAAGTTGGACTGTAGATATCAATCAAGTTCAACTTGCCAATCAGATACTCAAATCTGTCTTTGGGCAATCCTTTAGTGAGGATGTCTGAGGTCTGTTCTTTAGAGGGTATGTACCTTAGATCAATGATACCCTCATCAACTTTTTCCCTTATAAAATGTCTGTCTATCTCGACATGTTTGGTTCTATCATGTTGAACTGGATTATGAGCAATATTGATTGCAGCCATGTTATCACAATAGACTTTGATCGGTAGATTTATGCATTCCTTTACATCTTCAAGAACACGTTTTATCCATATGCCTTCACAAATCCCAAGTGACACAGCTCGGTATTCAGCCTCAGCACTGCTTCTTGCAACTACACTTTACTTTTTACTTCTCCATGTGACCAAGTTACCCCATATATACGTACAGTATCCAGATGTGGATTTCCTATCATCTTGATCACCTGCCCAATCAGCATCTGTAAACAATTCTATATTTCGTTTATCAGTCTTTTTGAACAGTAAGCCACGTCCCGGAGATCCCTTCAAATAACGAAGGATCCGGTATACTTCATTCAGATGTTTCTGTGTAGGATTATGGGAGTGCTGACTGACCATAGTAACGGCAAATGCGATATCGAGTCTGGTATGGGACAAATATATTAATTTACCTACCATTCGTTGGTAGTTTCCTATGTCCACAGCTTTACCAAGGTCAACTTCTTCGTTTATTTTATCAACCCGAATAGGTGTGTTACTAGGTCTGCAGCCTGTCATACCTGTTTCCTTCAAGAGATCTAGTATATACTTTCTTTGGGAAATATAGATACCACCTTTTGATCGAGCAACTTCCATCCCCAGAAAGTATTTCATTTCTCCAAGATCTTTGACTTGGAATTCCCGTGTAAGTGCTCCCTTGATCTGATTGATCTCTACCTCATCATCTCCAGTAAGGATTATATCATCAACATATACTGCTAGAACAGCCATCTTGCCTTTATGATGTTTAAAGAACAAGGTATGATCACTCTGCCCCTGAATATAACCATGTCTCTTCAGAACCCGGGTGAATCTGTCAAACCAAGCACGTGGAGATTGCTTTAGCCCATACAACGACCTCTTTAACTTGCAGACTTGGTTAGCCTTTTTTCCTGGGAACCCTGGAGGTAACTTCATATACACCTCTTCCTTGAGTTCTCCGTTGAGGAAAGCATTTTTCACATCGAGTTGGTGCAGATTCCAATCTAAATTCACTGCAATAGATAAGAGAATTCTGATGGTATTTAACTTGGCTACTGGAGCAAATGTTTCAGTGTAATCTTCCCCATATACTTGCGTGAAGCCTTTTGCAACCAATCTAGCTTTATATTTTTCAAGACTTCCATCTGCTTTATATTTAGGAGTGAATACCCATTTGCACCCAACAGGCTTCTTCCCTTGTGGTAGATCTACCACATCCCATGTCTTGTTATATTTAAGAGCTTCCATTTCCTCCAAGACAGCTTGTCTCCATTCAGGTATAGCCATAGCTTCATCAATAGTGTCTGGTATCCTGATTCTATCAAGATGAGATACAAATGCATTGTATTTAGATGAAAGGGCCTTATAAGAGATAAATTTCTCAATGGGATATCTAGTGGATGATTTGGGTTGTCTGGGTTGTTTTCGCATTGTAATGGGAAGATTAAGATCAGAACTTTCTGTTTCTCTTAGACCTGCCACTGGTACTGACTCCTGGTGAGTGCTAATAGCTTGTGGCTCATTACCTCTTTTGTGTCGTCGTATGTAGGTATTACCCCACATATTTGTTTCTCCCCCTGGATTTGGCACATTGTCAGAGTTATCAGGATTATCAGGGATATCAAGGTTGTTATCAGGAGTATCAGAGGTACCAAGATTAGGTTCTGTGTGAGAGGTATCAAGATTAGGTTCTGTGTGGGTAGGGATATAAATTGTGATTGTTTGGTCATCCTTTAGCGTTTCTTTTGTCTGAAATTCATCATCTCTCTCCCCCTGAATTGCAGGCAAGGCATAATAGGGTGTATTTTCAAGAAAAGTGACATCACAGGTGACAAATAAACGTTTGGAGACCGGATCATAACACTTGTATCCTTTTTGGGAATGAGAATAACCAAGGAAGATACACCGAAGGGCTTTAGGGTCAAGTTTGTTGGTGTGATGAAGGTGAACGTATGATGTGCAACCAAACACCCGGAGTGGTAGAGTGTTTTCGAGGTATGGGAGGTTATAGTATCTGTGGAGGAGTTGAAGTGGCATTTTGTAGGACAGTGGTCGACTTGGCATTCGGTTAATGAGAAATGTGGCAGTAAGGACAGCATCATCCCAATGATATTTAGGAACATTACTGCTAAACATAATGGCTCTGGCAGTCTCAAGAATATGACGATTCTTTCGTTCAGCAATACCATTCTGCTGAGGTGTATAGGGACAAGTACTTTTATGAACAATGCCATTTTCGGTCAAGAAGGTAGACAGGACCTGATTGAAGTATTCAGTCCCGTTATCGGTGTGTAGGATCTGGATTTGAGTTTGAAATTGGGTTTGGATCATATTGTAAAAATTAAGGAATGTTTGATATACCTCTGTTTTATCCTTCAACAAGTAGACCCAACTGACACGTGTATGATCATCGATGAATGTGATGAACCATTTTGTTTTTGATCGGTTTGGAGTGCGGGATGGTCCCCATAAATCACTGTGAATTATGGAAAAAGGTTTTGATGCTTGGTATGGGATTTTTGGAAATGAAGTACGATGATGCTTAGCCTTTTCACATGAATCACAATGAAAATCAGAGGTGATTTTATGAGGAACGAGGGATGGAAACATTTGAGACATGTAATTTAAATTTGGATGACCCAAACGTTTGTGCCATAACTCCAAGTCATCAGTGCTAGAGAGAGACACTTTATTGCAAGAGTTACTCCAATGATTATCACTTTCATCAAGGTAATAGAGACCATCAAGTTCTTTTGCACTCCCAATTGTCGTCCCTGTCAGCAAATCCTGAAAAATACAGTGAGTAGCAAAGAAGTTGACTTGACATCGTTTATCATTTGCTAATTTGCTCACAGATAGTAAATTACACTTCAACTTTGGAACATGTAATACGGAGTGAAGAGTGAGTGTAGCTGAGATTTTGATGGAACCAATTCCAGTTACAACAGACTCAGAGTCATCAGCAATTCGCACGGTCACTCCTTTTGTAATAGGAGTATAGGATGAGAAGAGGGCCTTATTGTCAGTCATATGATCCGAGGCACCTGAGTCAATAATCCAACAATTTCCTGTACATAGTTCTTTTATCACAGCCAAGGCTTGAAAGAATTTACCTCTTCTGACTACTATAGCAGTAGGCTTTGTCGTAGTCTGTAGTGTGGCTACCATTTCCATAATTTTGTGCAGTTGGTCACTTTGGGATGATTCCTTGAAAGCTTCAGCTACGTAAACTCTATCTTTCCCTTTTTCCGGCTTCCAGCCAATAGGTTTACCATGGAGGTTCCAACAAGTGTTTTTTGTATGCCCTTGTTTCTTACAATAAATACAGAATGAACGACTTTTAGAACCTCTTTGTTCTATGGATTGAACATTAGAGATATCATTAGAACTAGATCGTGACATGGAGGATGAGACATCAAAAACTGTAGACATACTGACCAATCGTTGATGAATAGTATATGATGAATAGTACCGTTGAATAGTAATGATGAATAATACGTGATCAACAGTATGGTGAACAGCGAAGAGTCACGGACAAAATAGCACAATGAACAGTAACGAGTCACGGGATGAATAGTGATTATGAATAGTAACTGTGAACAGTACCTGCCTCCCTTTTTTTGATCTTTTCTTTCTTTGTCTTTTCCTTCCAAATCAATAAATTCGAAGACTAAATGAAGATATTGGCTGAGTCAGTAGCAGGAAAAGACAAAAGGTGTGAGAGGACAATAATTATTCCAAATTTTTTCTCTTTTATTTCGTTCTTTACCGAACCTGGGAGGTAAGAGTTGAGAACGATGAGAGCTGAGAGAGGCAGTGAGAGCAAGAACGAGAGCGTCGAAGGTAGATCCAGAATCGGTGGATTCGGAGGGTCGATGGTTGACAGAAAGCAAGAGTGCCAAAGACGACGGTCAAGACTCCGGAGAAGAACGATGCAATTGAAGGAAGCGATTTGCCTGGAGAAGTTAGGTCCTACGACGATGAAATCTAGGTAGGAAGAAAAAACCAGTGAGGATGATTGCAGTGTCGATGTCGGAGACGAGAAGGCCGTCGGAGACTGATGGTCGACAGTGGCTCAGGAGTGGAGTCCGACGGAGATGACAATGGCATCACAGTGTGCTGAGAGGTGGTATGAGACCGCTCTGATTCTGACGAAGTGGAGAACTCAGGGCGCGAATCAAAAATTACTAAGAACGCCGATGCTGATTCTGACTGATCAGAGGGTGTGTGAAGAATTCTGGTAGGAATTTGAACTCGTATTCTCTCCTATATCTCTGATACCATGAAGAGAAATAGGAAGACTGAATTCATTGTTATATTGCTTGATAGATTACATACGCATATATACACA
Organism: Inga oerstediana; assembly: GCA_963210345.1. NCBI lineage: Eukaryota > Viridiplantae > Streptophyta > Magnoliopsida > Fabales > Fabaceae > Inga > Inga oerstediana. The sequence continues at coordinate 65,828,155 of OY723408.1, forward strand.
CATAGGATAGAATAAAATATTGGAATAAGCTCCAACACAACACTGTATATCAAGACTAATTTCTGCCTATAATTGCGGAGACTAATTCCTGCCTATAATTGCGGATCTTGACTTTCTGTGCTTCTACAATTATGGTAGGTTTAAATTACTTGTGTGTGTCAGGTAAAAAAAAAAAAAGTGTGCGCGCGTGAGAAATTTGTGAAGGACGTAGAGGAAAGGTTATTATATGAGAGGGGGAACAGACGCAAAATAGATTAAAGACGACATGACAATAGTCTTATATAATTTAGTGGCATAAAAACTTTTTTACAAGTGAAATTTGGATAAACATTTTTTGATTTGACTAAAAAAACAAAAAATTGTGTTTGGAGAACCAAATGACCCACTTAATAATATTACCTCCAGTTTTTAATAAAAGATCTTATACCAAATCTTATATTAAGAATTGAAAGTGGTACATGCACATCTCATATGAAAACATTTTTAATTAAAGATATATATATATATATACTTGGCTGTGTTTAATACTCTCTTATCTTTATTCTACTTCCTTTCCAAGTCAACAAGGCTTGCCCTACAAGCCTACAAGAGGCTTTCTTTCCAAATTTTGCTTAATAGTGACTTCTCCTATAAGACTCCTAGGGCTTCTTTAGTTTGAGGGAAGGGGAGGAAAAGTGGGTGGAGGGAAAATTTTTTTGAGTTGAATTTAAAAAAATTAGAGAAGTGGGGTTAAAAATTTTTAATTAATTTTTTTTACTCTTTTATCTTATATATTCTCTTTATTAAAATTTTATTACCCCACTTCTTTAATCTTTTAAAATTCAACTCATAAAAATTTTTCCTCCCCTCCTTCCCCTTCAAATCCCTCACACCAAACAGACCCCTAAAGACCTATAAATAGAGGTCTTATGCAAGTATTGTGAAATGCACATGAAATTGAATGAGAATTGCTCTACACTGTTTCTCTTGAATTTTCTCTTCTCTTACATCTTGTTCTCTTATCTCAGATATATTTTTATTCTTATAACATATTATCAACACGATAACTCTAACAAAGGCATATTTCTATCAGAGTTACTTTAACAATTTTCTCTACTTTTTTTACCGTATCTTTATTTGATCTTGATCTAACAAGAATAATCTAAACCATTATATAGAATTAAAGAGACTCTTTTATCGATTGTTTAAAACATCGGGTTCCATGGTTAAGATTGAAGATTGTTATTATTTTTATACCTTATTTTAATCTCCTTTACAAGTATTGATATTCTTTCCTATCTCTCTAGAGAGACATTTGAGTTACATGATTTTTTTTTTTAATTTATACACAAATTTTCTTGAAATGCAAGTATAGCCAAAGTTATCACCGAAAAAAAGTATAGCCAAAGTTTGTTCAATAATGATTCTGATACAATATATATTTAACAACTAAGAATTCGAATAGGATTAATCCAGATAAGTAATGATATAAATTAATTTTCTCCCAAATAAACCTATACAATAATCAGAAAAGCATATGAATAAACGCACTTAAGGAATTACATTTAGGAACTAACATTTATTTGGGGGAAGGGGCATTAATATGTGTACCGAAATTGCTCTAACTTGCGCTGCTTCCACCAACTTCTGTCCCCCAAAAAAGACTAAAAGAGTGTATATTGCTAGGAAGTCATTCTCTCAGCTCTCTCTCTCTCACTTTGTGGTCTTCACTATTCAGAGGAAACGCTGTTGAATTTGTTTTGATTTGGAGCCAGAGAGCTCCTGTGTCTATTTCTAATGCCGTTTTAAGTATCCAAAATTTACACTATCGCTGTTGAATATGGTCCCCTTTTGGTTTTATGAATTCAACCTGCTTGATGTTATGAAAAGTTAATATTATCCTAAATGTAAGATATATTTTACATTTTTATTTATTTTTCCCCCAATTAACCCTATCAGTATATCCTGTCAGAGAAGGAAGGAAAAAATTAAAAAAGATTATTTAAGTGTTTTAGAAAATATATATCATATTAACTAACTTAATTAACTTTCTTAATATATTTAAATTAATTAATTAGGTCTTACGTTTAGGACTGAATGTGATATTATATATAATGGAAATTTCCTACCATACAAGCTAGAATTTCTTCAGTTTTGTTTTGTTTTTTGAAAAAAAAATTTATATCACTTTAGAAGGAAAGTTCAATGTTCTTTCTCAAGAATATAACTTTCTTCCAACGTGAAAAGTGAAATTAATAGCACAACTAAGTAGTAAAATTAATTAATAGCATAAAATAATTATTTGAATTTGAGGCAAAAGCTCTAATAAATTATATGTCATTGAAATTTCACTCTGTAGTCCGTACCATTGGGTTGTAACATTTCGGCAAAATTTATTTATTTTTTAAATTTATATTTTTGGCCAGATTTTTAAATTTATTTTTTGTCGTTAAATATCAACACCCATTAAATTAAGTCTAAATCTTTGCAATACATAAATTTTTATTATTAGAGATATAGGTAAAAAAATAGAATGTGTATGAATGAATGAAATGGGTCTCATGCACTTCAATTCTACTATGTAACTCGTCTTTCTTGTACAGTACACTTTATTAGCCCCACGACGTAGAGGCTTTAAACCATATAATTCGTTGCAGTTTTCTAAATATAGATAGAACACAAATGTCAAAATATAGGTTGGGCGGTCTAACTCGCCAACTCATAAGTTATAGATTGGATTGGTTAAATATTGACTCACATTGATAAGGTTCTTTTTTTTGCCTAAATTCATATAATGCCACCCTATAATAGTTACTCCAAACTTATGGTCCGACTCATGTTACCAGCTCTATTCCAAACTCCCCCTAAATTTTCAAAAATATCCTCATAATTTAATTGCTTTGAGCAACGTCACCGTGACAATGCTTCTTTTTGTAATCAACGGGCTTTATTGTAATAGTGTCAGGCCATTCATGGAAAATGGATCAGTTGCTTCAATAAAATACGCCTATGGGAAGTGGGGATATAAAGATGGACAGTAGGGCCCGAGTAGAAGGCCCACACACACTAAGATGTTTGACATATACTCTTTTAATATTATTTAGGGTTAACGAGCCAGAACTTCCCGTGCATGGAAAGATTTGACTCTTGTCAAATTTTCTTAAATATATTTACACCCACCATTTGTACGTAACAACAATAAACAAAAGAAAGTTTAACATGACATTTCAATTTTTGTAGAAGAATATCGGTTGTTCACTTTCTCACAGCACAAGTAGACACCTAAGTATTTAGGTTTTTAAACACTTCTTCATATACAGCATTCTTTGTCATCTAGACTCAGAATGATTCATATTCATTCATACAGTAAGGATATGAACTATTGATTGATAGATAAATTTTGAGAATGAAATTTTTTTCCATGGCATAGTGTAATTTTGAGAAAGAAAATATGTAGCTTCATTTCACATGCCTCCATTATTGCATTCAAGATAAAACAGGGGAAAATGGGAAAAAACTCAGGTTAATAAAAAAATGGTTTTAATGTACAAAATTGTTCTCAAATGATAGATGTTATTTCCATCTCAAATGGTATACTGTAATTGAAATATTATCTTCTATTTTTCACAACTAACCAACAAAATATCAAAGTAAGACAATAACATGAGGCTATCAGCAAAAAACCATAGAATAATACTTTTTAACAATGATGAGATTGAATGTAATAATAATATTGCTTCATAATATGAAGAAGTTCAGATTATCCGCAACAATGTTATCGTTAAGTAAATTGACCTCTTACTTTTCTGTCTCAGCCACTCCACATCATACTTCCCACACTAATCAATATAACAATAACACTCCCTACATTTGGAGTCATCTATCGTCTTCTTCATCACCATCGTTTTCTCTTCTACGAACTTCATTTTGGAGTACCTCTCCTGAAGTGTAGGCTCTGTGATAGTCCATTATTGTCCAGCGACAAAAAGACAGCTTCTATGTTTCTGAATATATAGGCAAGCATTCTATTGCAAATTGAACTTGCCTTGCTGGTGATAAATCATATTCTAAGCATTTTACTTCATATTCTTAAGGATCTGGCCAAAACAAAAAGACCAATCTTACAAAGGCAACTAACTTTTCAGAGTCCAAATTTCTAAGGGCTGTAATAATTTTGCATCAGAAGAAAACTTAGAACTTAATGCAAATTATTAACAAACCTTCAAAAGGATGCAAGGGAACAAAAAGAGGTGACTCTTCCTTACTAATTGGAATTGGTCATGTTAAAATGAATAATTTCATGTAATATAAAGTCTTTAAAAAAAAAAATGAAGTCTTTGTGCATTCAAATGGAAATAACTTCATATAATAAAAAGATAACTTATTTTATCTGCTACAACAGATAACAAACTTGAACCATAAACAAACAGAGTTATGTTTATTTTCCAGATAGAGAACACATTTCCTGCATCCAGAACCTTTAGACTACTGGTCCTGCATCCTTATGTTCTTCACAGTCAGAAGGTATAAGAACTGATCATCTTGGATTGTCTTCACCAATATTTTCTTTGCCTATTTGAAAAGGGAAAACACCAATTAGTAAACTTGCACTAATGTATAATCATTTAGAAAGATTTCGAGCTTGACATTTTAGATTTGGCATCCCAAACATATAGAAATAGATTGCAGCATGCAGGGATAATCTTCCTACTGGTATGTCTAGACAACATTTCCAGATAGGATGACCAATTTTACCTCCAAAAGTTCTTTCTCATGTTCTTTCTAAATGGAAGTCTGTCTCTCTGCAGTTCTTGCCCAACACATTCCTTCTGCAAATGGAAAGAAGCAATGAATGCTGTTAGCTTTTTTTTGCTAATTAACATAAATTAAGCTACTTAATCTGATAAGCTTATGTTTCAATAGAAAATTAGATTACCAACAAAAGCTGAGAGTCCAACTCCAATCCCAGCATAGAAAAGCCTTAAAGCATACTGTAAAAACAAAATGAATAACCTCAAAAGCTGTTCTTGCCTTATTTATATGGGAAGTTTATGTACATGGCTGTGCTGTGTACAGAATTGAATACTAGAACTGAGATTTCAATTGAGAAAGCTAACCTTGTTTACATCATGCATTGTCAGAACGGCATTTGGGTCTCCATAAGCATTTATCACATCGCTAAGAATGAACATCATGAGAGGAGTTTAAATCCCATCTCTAAAACTTCCTAACGTCCCAAACAGCATCAACAACTTGTCCACCTTATCTGCATATCGAAACATGCTTTGCTGCCCCATTATTCTCTCGCCCTCTTCACACAAAAACCTTCATCAACCAAAGTCTTGTATATGCATAGATATATATAATATAGCCCAGTTATATTTTTACCACATATCAGTAGGGAACGCACGGCATTTTTACCCTTGTCTTTTTAGCACAAAGCTGTGATTTGGCTTCGCACATATGGATTTAGCTGCTGTATTTCGCTTAGGCTACCATATGTAAGTGTTTGCTCCTAAAAACAGTACTTCCGTGTGACCCTCGTTTGAAATGATCAGTAAAGAAACAAAGTTCTCTTCGGTAAATAACAGAGACACAGAGACACAGTACATATATAACAGAGACACAGTCAACCTACTTATTAAAAACAGTACATATATAACAGAGACACAATCAAAAGATATTTATGCCCACATATGCTGATCTTCACCCCAACCAGAAAGTTAATTCCCAAATGCATTCATTGAGTAACTTCAATCCAATAAGTTATTTGGAGACTAACTTCTCAATATAATACAACCAAATTAGTATTTCCAGCAGATGTAAAAGCACATTCCTAAAAATAATTCTCTCCATGCACAGATATAGAAAATAGACGAAAAAAATAAAGGCAAAAGTGAGCAAAGTCAGCAAACCATATGCTTATCTGCACTAATTCCAGTACAATTGGAAATGAAGAAATAAGAACCAGGCTCCCTAGAAATGGCGGGTTGGATCCTTGACTAAATGGCGGGTTTGATTATGAAAAATTTGAAGGAAAAAAAACAAAAGGACTTTGAATTATATCTTATTGACATGACAATACAAGGAATAAGAAATTACTGTTTATTCCTAATCAATAACTACGGGTTAGGTGACCTAATATTTCAATGGTTGGTAAGAGAAGGAAAGTGTATTGTCAGGTAAAAAGCACTCCAAGTCATAGCAACTGTCATGTGATGGTAATATATGGACAAATTGGGAGAACATGACTGCCATAAATGTCATGGACCAAAAGAGAAAATAGTTTTTAAAAGTATGTTGACAGTCAAGTCATGATTGATTGACAATGTATACTGCATATTTGGTATTTTGAAACTCCTTGAACATATATAAATTTAAATACAAGATTTGTGATGTGACATGATAGTGTTGGCCGGCTGATGTAATGGGAAGCTTGTCCCAAAAAAAGTGAGTGAACAAAATATACAATCAGATACTCTAAATTTAAGAGCATTAAATTATGTTGCTGTCATGTAGATTATATTAGATATTGCTGTCAAATACAAAAACACACATTATATCAGGACAATACTATCACACCATAAGAAAAATTGCAGGGCACATTAATGAGTACTGTTGTAATAAGATGAAGTGATATAAGTACATACAAAGACATTGTTGGCCGAAACAACTTTGCTTGTCCAGAGGGTTTTGACTCCCAATTTTGAGCTACCTTACAAGTGCATTTAAACCCAAAATCAAAATGAAGGGTGCATATTGCAAACCCATACGAAAATAGAAATAAAGGGTGCATATTGCAAACCCATATGAACCTCAAATAGGTCCATCAAAAAATCTTGTGCATTCAAATATCAAATATCTTTTTTAACTTACCATAAAACGCATTATATACGTTCCGTTAGCTCTTCCTCACGGTCACTTCATATTAATGCTTCAGTTGAATTTTGATCATAGTAGATACGCCTTCTGCCAACTACGAACTGAACTTCAGCCATTCTTGGATAAAAATAGCAGAAGAAACAACATTATATCCACAGGTGAAGGATTTATAATCTAAGCTTCTAGCCAAAAGAGGAATCACACTGAATAAGTTAACAATAGACTATAAAAAAAATAAGAACACTCCCTAATTATGAATGCAGCATCTGCCGATTCTCACATAGCACCAGCGTCTTATCCTTTCTGCAGTTTAAAATGACTGAGAGAGCAACACAATCATCACTTATTCAGATTGTTACAAAGTAAGTGAATTCAAAAGATTAATAAAATTGAGAGTATCACAACTGGTGCTCTGTGAGATTAATGAAAATAGAGAAGGTGGTTAATCCCATTCTCCTAAACCCGAAGTCACAATAAAGGGTGCATATTGCAAACCCTTTAGAAAATGGAAATAAAGGGTGCATGTTGCAAACCCATATGAACCTCAAACAGGTCCGTAAAACAATCTTGTGCATTCAAATATCAAATATCCTTTTTAAATTACCATAAAATTTGATCTTCAGGATCAGTCAATTATTTTTTAGCTCCCTGAGGTTCCGTTAGCTCTTCCTCACTGTCACTGCATATTAACGCTTTAGTTCTATCAATTGGCTCAGAGATTTTATACGGCACATTTTCATTGCAATACCTCAACAAAAAGTTCACATAAGGTAAATGAAGAAGGGGACAGAATAGACAATAATGACAGAATGGAAGAAGCTTACAAAACCTTTTTAGCTTGGAGATGATTAGAATAAAAGGCACTCAAAAACTGCTGCGCATCCGTCGGCTGTGAGAAAGGTGCTGACATCTATGTAATAACATATATGCCTATCCCTAACATTTGCGTTACGGAAGAAGAAATATGATGCGACAAATTTTGTGCAACCCTCGGGCATCTTTCTAATGTTGTATGCTAATTGCAATTTCTCTTCCTCTTTTAGTCTCAAAGAAAGCCACCTAACGCATCCAGTATTCAGGGCAGCTGGCACAAACAATTAAGCACCTGTCATAAAGTTTTACAGCCTATTATCAATGAAGGAAACAGAAAATCAAGGAAAAATCAAACTATCTAAGGGGCGGAAGCAACAACCAGAATTGAGGAAAATACTTTATTGGGAATATTGCATAGACTAATACCCAATCAGAGGGTTCACTTCAAAAATGGGAGATAAAATTGGCGTGCAAAGACTAATTCTATGCATAGACTAATTCTCTTGGCTTTGCATAGACTAATTCATCTATTCTCAACATATAAGAATCATTCTCAACAAAATCCAGATAATGGTGCCAATTCACAATTGACTGACATTAAGCGGCTTGACATGAAAGTAAGAACTCTGAATATTAGCCTCAACAGAACTAATTTCCAAATCCAACTAGCAAGCATCATGATAAAGCTGTTCTCCCGAATTATTGAACATTTCCAGGGCTGTCAACCTTTTTAAGCGCATAGATGAATCAACCACATCCTTAATAATGTACTAAACATCATCATCCCTATTTATATGTAAATTAGGAATTATAGCCAAAAATGGAAAATGATTTATATTAAGGACCAGAGGAAATAGTTTAGACCAACTAAAATTTAAGGCAGGCAGCACCTTAAATTTTGGATTTCCTATTGCATCAACAATAACAATTTCTGTGCCATCAATGTTGATTGGGAGCTTTGAATTAGGTCGTGTAACTCCTGGAAATTTTCCTTCTTTACCATAAAGGACAACTGATTATAGATCACGAGCAAGCATAGATATGAAATTTGATAGAAGTAGCAAAAACAAAGAGGAAAACATAAAGATAGAATTCATGCTAGAAAGAAACACACACATATATACACAATAATATAGCTACAACTCAAATACTTACATTCCCTTCAGACAATGGTTTATTGACGACAAAATAAATGATAGAATGCTACGAAGTGAATATTAGTAGTGAAAGGAAAAGAACACAATCTCATAATAACTTATAATTTTCTAATAAAAAACCACACATTAAGAAAAGAATGGCCAAGGTACTGAAGTTGTAGGGGGATCATCTTATACTACTATGAAGTGAATCCATAAATGACATTACTTTCAACTTACCCAATGGATCACCATCCAAAATGTCAGTTGCAGCATTCACAGTAAACCCCAGATTGAAAAAATATATATCAGAAATGTATAAGCAGATTTAGCAGACATTGTGATATGATCAGTAAACAGCCTAAGCTCTTATCAGAATGGTCTAAACTTATGCAGCAGTCCAACATATATGATCTGGAAACATACGTGGCCGCGGAACTATGTTAACCACGTACTGTCAGTAATTAGTCGAAAGAAAGTTCAATAACATAACAAAAAAATTGACTGTGTGACAAACATAGATAATTTGAAGTGAGAAATTATAGTTAACCCACGGATTCGGATTCAGTATTCAGTAAATTCACATTTGGTAAAGTAGAGTGAATTTGCAAGCGGTGATGGAAGTTTATCAATCAAACGCAGAAACTTGTAAAAAGGACAGAGGAAAGTAGATGATACACATACAATTAAAATTGAAACGAAAACATTCCCTAATAATTTTATTTCTCAAAAGGTGCAGAATTGATACAGAAATGGAACACATGAGCCAAAAGTAAATAGGAATTCCAAGTGGCCAAATGTAGAAACAAATCGAACCAGAATCATTGTCAGTAAGCCACCAGCATATGTCTCCTTTTCAAGCCTCTGGTCCTCAATTATGTATGCATGGCGCATAATTTTCTAAGCTTATGTGTCAAGAGATATTCCAATAATGAGGATAAATGTAAAGGAAGGAAAGCAGTCAACATACAGCTTGGCAAAACGATGAGAAAATTCAACATGAAGGTAGATGGCACAAAAGAAGAAGAGAAGCGATTAAAACAACAGAATCTGTTTAGTGAATGTTAACATAAAGAATAAATGTTAACCATCAGTATCACCTGCAAATTATTCAAGCAAGACATTAAATTCATTTTGAATAGACCTAAAATACAATTGCACATGACATATTACCATGTCTGTCCCGGTGCAGTGTGTGTAATAACATGGCCAGAATAAAAAAGAGTTGAAGTTTCACTTTTAGACAGTATAGAAGTTCTTAAAAAAGTGAAAAAAGGGTGAAGAACGCAGGAAGCAAAGAAAGAAAGCATTGCTTTCTGACTTCCTTACTCAAACTAATTAACATAAACCTTTAAGAGTTATAACATATGAAGTATAAACTTCTAATATCAGTTCCGTATGCTGCACCTGAAATAATCCTTTTAAGGTATCACCCTAAAAAGGCTTTATCAATGGGTTGCGAGCTCTGGCCAAAGAAGAAAATAAAGCACCAGAAGTAGAAACGGGGGAAATAGATCTCATTTTTATTTTAAAGAAGAGAAGGTAGAGTGTGATACCAGCTCCCTTAGAAGTAGCTCCGTGAATGAGTGTGAGGGCGACCATGAGAGGTTGAGGCATGGAGGACGAAGCTTTTGCTGCCACAAAATAATTCTGAGTAAGGAAACGCAGAGTGTATCTCAGATCCACCGGAGATAACACCAGAAATGCAGCAAGCAAAACCAATGACTGTCAAAATCAGCTTCATTGCCGTGTTTCCTACTATATTCTGTGGCTTATTCTTTTCTAGAGAGCTTATATGAAAGGGAAATCAAACCTTATAGGAGTTGATCCAAGCTTTCCCGCTCCTCCAACGTCCCTTCTTGCTGGACATCTCAGTTTCTTCGCTCTTCTCTCGATCTTTCTTAGTCGCAGAAGGGGAGAAAATATGCACCGATGGCTGGGGATGGGATGAAGGTTCTAGAGAGAGAAAGGAAAAAGAAATATCGAAACGCAATGAGGAAGCTCAAAACGTGAAACCTAATCTCAGAATATCAAGCCCAATACAAAGCCGGAACTGTTCATCGGCTTCGTGGCTTATGAACAATACTGTTCTATGTCTACAAAAAGGAAGGGAAATTTATTATATATTGATAATATAACTTTTGGTCCCTGAAGTTTGATTCAATTTTGGTTTTAGTCCCTCAAATTTAAAATCAGTGGTTTTGATCCTTGAAGTTTGACCCTTGATCCCTCAAGTTTGAAAGTTTTGGTTTTGGTTTCTCAAGTCTGAGAAGGACTTGGTAGAAAACGAACCGAACCAGGAAAAAATCGAACCGAACCAGAAAAAAATCAAGCCCTTCTCAAACTTGAGGGACTAAAACTAAAACTTGCAAACTTAAGGGACCAAGGGTCAAACTTCAGGGACTAAAATCACCTGTTTTAAACTTGAGGGACCAAAACCAAAATTAGATCAAACTTCAGGGATTAAAAGTTATATTAACCCTATTATTTATAACTAATTCAGAAGCCGTGATATGCACAGATAGAGCTTTGTACTATTATAGTAAATAGTACATTTATTGTTAATATTTGAGAATGTCGTCTATATAGTATAGAAACAATTTCGGACAACTTTTTAATGGTTAATTGAAATTATACAATCAGTAACATGTGACATTAAGTGGTTAAATTATATTTTAATTGTATTTAATTAGATGGTTAATATACTACATGTCCCCAAACTCTTGCCCTAAGATATTTTTTTGTATCTACACTTTGTAAGCAAATGTTTTGTTGCCTCTAATTTCATTATATTTAAAACACTGGTCCCTGTAGCTGATGAAGAAGTAGGACCATTTAAACCCTAAAGGGTACAAAATCCCATGTTTAAAAGTTGAGGCTCCAAAAGCAAAAGCAAAATGATGAACAAACTCAAAGCACAACCAAAATATTGCATCAAACAGTCAATAAAATGCTATTTATGACAATAAATTAAGACTAAAGCATACAATTATGATGTGTGTCCTGCAACACACATCTCAATTACGATGATTGATATACCTAATTTACAACATTGAAAACACTTCGTTGTAAACAATAGTTGCTGTCATGTTTGTTACTCTATCAGCACTGTCCAAAAGTAACATCTTGAGGCCATCTTTATGTCTCACTCTTGAAATAACAACATACAATTGGCCATGCCTGAAAACAAGTATTGGAAGGAATAACCCAACTGACATAAAACTTTGCCCCTGGCTTTTGTTTATTGTCATTGCAAAGGATGGCATAATGGAGAACTGGCGACGACACAATGTGAATGGCAATGATGTGTCATATGGTGATAAAGTTATTCTAGGGATAAAGACTCTAAGTCCAACATTGTCACCTATCATGATCTTTGCTTGAATGACATGCCTCTCAAGGCGAGTTAGAATCAACCTTGTACCATTGCATATTCCGATTGACTTATCAAGATTACGCATTAGCATAATGGGACAACCAATGTTAAGTCTAAATTGACGATTAGGAACCCCAGACATGGAGATCATATTTAAAAATTCCATAGAATGTATAGCAGCAATGGAATACTGCAACACGTCCTACCTAGACACACTGTCAGTGTAACCCCCTCCATAATTATATCCGAAACACGTGATTAAAAATGAAATAGAGACCAATAATAATCAAAATTCATTTACATTCCCATCCTTAAGATAGGATTTTCACAAATACATTTATCAAACACTTTAACCTGGTCTCACATTCATATTTCGAATACAATTACTTCATGAAGATAAATCACATTTATATAAATATCAGAGTGCACAATAATAATACCGGTAAACCCGGATTCATACCTTCACTAAAGATTCATAAAGCAATACATCCTTTACAATTCCTCAACGGGGATTACACAAATTTCAATTCAAATACATATCCAAATACACCTCCATAACATATACAACCATATATCCATCCTAACATATACAACTCTAAATACAACCAAATCAACTACCAAATCTAAATGCCCATAAGGGATTCTCGCCGCCCCTAGTCACTTGCTCCTTCCTCGAGCCACTTGTCCTGTCTAAAATGTTGGTAGGGGAGGGTGAGATTCTAGAGAATCCCAGTAGGAAACAAATACCAATATGCATGCAAGATAAGTGTTTAATGCATGACATGCTTGCATCACAATAACTTGTGCTCACATAATGATATATCCGCATGCTCAATGTTTCAACAACATACTTATGGCCATTGCATAAATAGAAACAGAGCTTCAATCATTCATATATGTTTCACATAATCAAGCAAAGCAATAACATGCATCAATACACAAACACAAATATCAATACATGCAGGAGAGGTAAGTTCCCTACTCTTATTCTTTCCACGTATACTCCAACATCGGCTACTCATGATCCAAGCGGATATCAAACCATGATCAGGGCGAATACCCAATCCTATAACCAAATCAAGGATATAGGATCATTCTCTTTTCCAAATTCTCATTTTCATAACACTTAAAGTTGGTTACCATTCACACCCTTTAGGTGGCTATAATAAGGTCAATGAAAACCTAAAGGATTAGGAAGTACTAGGTTGGAAATTACCTTTAAAAATCCCAAAATGCTGAAAATGGGGATTGGCTGCAGCCAAGAATCCTCTGGCTGCGGCCAAAACACGCATAGAAGGTTTCTGGCTGCGGCCAAAACGCACACAGAAACTTTTGTGCTGCAGCCAAGGCAACTTCGGAAATTCATAACTAATTATAGAAAAATCGAAATGAGGTGATCCCAAAGCCCATTGAAATCTATTTAAGTCCTCTTCATAGGAAAAATATGAACAATTACTGGAAATCACCATACAAATCCCAGAATTACACAAAACGCATCACTACGCCAAAACAGAGTTCTGTTTCAATCCCAAACTTTGGACAACCATAACTCACAGAATACTAAACGAAATGACACAAAATATATGTCCATTTTGAAGCTTGGGATGTGAAATTTAATACTGAAGAGTTTCACATTTTTCTGAAATCATTTGTTCATTCAAAACATCCACACAAATAAACTGCCCAGAACAGAGTTTCAAGGGACAGATTTTCCAATTTTCTACTAAAGTGTCCCATGGCTCCAAAATTAACAATCAAGCCTATTCCCACATAAATTTTCACAAGGAACGCAATGGTAACCTCAAAATAACCAAAATCACAACCTATCAACATGCCCTATTTTGACCAAAGCACAAAACCAACACAAAAGGTGCCAAACTTCACATTTAAGCTTCAATGCAATTCTATCAATTCAAAACACTAAACAAGGCACCATTTCCATAACAACAACATACCATACTCCCCAAGACCCTAAATCACAAAAATTAGGGCTAAAATTCCAGAAATTCAAGGCCTAACCAATGGCCACAAAATTTATATGAAATTGAACCTTTCACTTACCTCAACAACTTTCCCAAAGGCACTTCATGATTCTCCAACTTGTACATTTTCATGATTCCTCAAATCACCACCAATGGAGAAACTACAACCATCAAATTGAAGCTCTCACTCCAAGGAGCAACTTTATAGAAGGAAGTTTTGGCATTAGAGGTCAAGATCTTACCTTTTTTACAAGCTTTTCCTTCTTCCTCTTCCTTCAACAATGGTGAAAATGAAGAGAGAAGAGAGAAAACGTGAGAGAGATGGAGAGAGAGGAGGAAGAAGATGATGATAGTACTCCCTCCATTCAGCTAAACAAAGAGAGAAAAAGAGAGAGAGAAACTATTAAAATACTACATTAGACTTTTCTCACTCTCATGCTTCATCTTTTCTTGCCACAGGTCACAAGGTCATTGGCTCACACACAATAAATCACCAATTAGCCAATTTAATCCCTCCATTAGCCAATTAATTTCCTATCTCATACCCTTTTAATTAGTAATTAATCACTTCCATTAATCACTAATTATGAGTCATTCTTTCAATTTTCCCAACAATTATGGCATATTAATTAAAATTGCCATACAACACATAATTATTCCACTTTAATTCGATAATTATCCTCAATAATTACCATTAGCCTTTAATCGAAAATTGGGTTGTTACAGTCAGCACTTAAATATATCCTTTTATCGCCAGGTAGCCTATCAATCATATAATTGTTAACTTCTTCAACCAATGTCAAACTCGGGGACAAAATTGCATTGTCAACACCTGTTTCCGTTTCGATATATAAAAAGTAATAGAGACCATATCCCATAGGCATACAGAAGAGTACAAATATACTAATAAAAGTATTTGTTTACAGATCGGATTCAACCATACAGAATTTAATCATATTTACAAATATGTACAGAATATCCGAAAATATTCAAAAGATAGACTATCTATATCCATGATCTTTGTCTCGGGAAACGTGTCCGTCAGTTCCCTATGTCTATGTCCTTGCCTTTCGAGCTGCTGGCACTCGCTGAGATGTTTATATTTAGAAAAAGGGGTGAGATTCCAAGGAATCACAGTAGAAAATTTCTATCATTCATATAAAATGCAATAAGTAAATATGATATGCACCATGTATGTACCAATTAATGAACAATATAACACATCATTGTAGCACATCATCGTCAAATCATCATCACATCATCGTCATGTCATCATCACATTAACATCATGCAAACATGAGTAGGGCCTAGCTATACTAATCATACACCATTGGATTCTTACCCAACTCCCAGTGTAAGCGCACCTCTGGCACTAACTGCCCCTTTCTAGGCAAACCATGTTGATTAATATAGCACATTTACAAAAAATGGTGACCACACAATCATATGAACTATAGTATGATGTATGAAAGATAATGTTCCTACCTCAAGTCTTTTTCACCCCGTTTGGTGTGCCTAAAAAAAATCGTGCCAAGCTCGAG
The DNA here is from genome assembly GCA_963210345.1 of Inga oerstediana. Lineage (NCBI taxonomy): Eukaryota > Viridiplantae > Streptophyta > Magnoliopsida > Fabales > Fabaceae > Inga > Inga oerstediana. The sequence goes on from OY723408.1 coordinate 65,843,864, forward strand.
CTCCTATCTCAGTCCTAAAATATTAAATGTACAAGAATTAGGTGAATACCCATTCATGTACTATTTTAAACTCATTGCATTTGCTCTATTTTGGGCTATTTAGATGGCCATTGGAAGCTCAAACAAGTGCCCATGGGATTGGAAAAGTTAAACCAATCAAAAAGATGAAAGTGCTGAAACAGTGGTCTTGGCTCTAGCCAAAAGTCTTTGGGTACGGCCAAAAGTAGGCCAGAAGGTTTTGGGCTGCGGCCAAAAACTGTTCAGAAGGTTTTTGGCTGTGGCCAAGAAGCTGTCATGTTTCTTGGTTGAACTTCCAAAAATCATAACTAATTTCACAAAAATTGCAATGAAGTGTTCTAAAATTATTTGGAAATATCTTTAAGTGTAGTTTCATAGAAAAATATGAAACACCATAATCTACAACTACAAAATTCCATAATTTCATATATTCCCATGCTGCTCCAGAATTAAGTCCAAAATCAGGGCAAAACTTTGAAAATTCATAACTTTCAATCCACAAATTGAAATTTCTTATAATACCTATCAAATTAAAGCCCAAGATGTCTAATTTCACCCTATAAAATATCATAATTTTTAAACATCATTTGATCATCCAAAATCTCAATACAATCTTACTTCCTCATGGGAAATAACCAAACAGCATGCATATGCACTTCAATAGTCTCCATATTTGTATACCAAGTTTCCATATTTGTATACCAATCTCTAAAAATTATGAACACCTATATTCCCACACAATCTTCCCTAACCATCAAAATTTTAAAATTCCAACTCTATCTTGAGTGAACAGTAGCTGGACGAATTTAGGGTTTGGAAGAAAAAAATGTGTTTCCTTGATTTCTCTTGTTTAATCACTTCCTTCCCACTTCTAATAACATGTTTAGCTATTTAAACATTAAATGAACATGATTTGTAGAATTTTGGACAGCATCACATTTCTAGGGTTCATCATCCAAAATCACAAGACAAGCCAAATCAAACCAAACTCAACAACAACATTCACAATAGTACCATACAACTCAAGAGAATCCAAGTTTTAGAGGTTACCTTTGGCTTCTCTTGCTTTCTCTCTCTAGAAGTTACTGTTCAATCTCTCTTCCCTTGAGATTTTTGCTTGCTACACATGATTTTCAAGAAGGAAAAGAGCTTAGGAGAGGTTCTACATGGATTAGAAAGCTTAAACATAAGGATTTCACTAACTTACCTTGAGATCTTTGCTTCCCTTACTCCTCCTTCTCTCTAGCTTTTCTCCAACACTTTCTCTCTCTATTTTAGGCACTTGGACGAAAATAAGGGAGGAAGAAGATGAAATGAAATCTTAATCATGGCTTCATCTTTTCCCTAATTAAGTTTATTCCAAAATTAGGATTTTATGACACCTTTTGTACTTAGGCCTTATCTCTTTCCAACTTGTGTCATAACCTTAATTAAAATGGAACTAATCTTTCTCCCCTTTAGTTAGCCCATAAAAACACCTAGGGCCCTTCATGCATACAACTTGGGCTTCAATTCCATTAGCTTAACTAAATGCACACTTATTAATATTTTAATCCAACTCCATATGTGCTCATTTCTAACAATTATAAACTAATCCTTTACCTTAGGATAGTGACACTTGGCATGTTTATGAGCCAAATAATTAGTTCCATTCCTATTTTCTTTATTTGGGAAAAAATTATGAAGGAAAAAGGAAATATTAATTGTTCCAACATTTTCCAAACTCCCCTTTAATTAGTTTTTGCACAAGTTCACCTTGATTTTTCAAACCTTGGTTTCTGGACCAAAAAATATCCCAAATATCTATTTCCCTTTTATTTTCCTTGATTAATTGAAATCAACTTCAATTAATTGAAAAATAATTAATCTTGTGCTTTGTTGGAAAAATTACGAATTTGCCATTACATTTTTTAATTTAATTCCTTTTCTTCCTTTCTTTGGCCAAAAATTCACCATTCTATTTCTTTGAATATTTTCAATAATTACAATTCATTTTGGTGAATAAAATTTGGGGTGTTACATGCATGATCCTTGAAATAGTCACCATCACCCAAATGATCCAGTAGGTTAGGATAAGTAGAATTTACAATACATTCTAATTGAGATGAAATAGGGTGTAGTAGAAATTCATCCGGTATTGTAACAAAATCTCTAGTACCATCAATTATTAGAATTGTTCCATCACCTATTGCAACAATCTAGTCTGCAAACCCCTTTATATCCATATTATTTTTTACCATATCTGGATGCATTAACCTTATGTTCTTCGTAAGCTTAAAGATTTTACAATACTGTGAAAGGTATGATGCATTGATTGTTGCGAAGACAATGTCCTCTCTACAACCTCTAGAAATGACTGGTAACATCTATCTAAAATCTCCATAAAATGCAACGACTTCATGATCAAATGGCATTTCAGACGCATCTGGATGGACACGGTTGCATATATCCTTTAGTGTTTGATCTAATGCTTCAAAGCAGAACTTATTTGCCATTGGCACCTCATCCCATATTATAAGAGATGTATGGATGAGTAACTCTACTAGATGCGAACCCTGTTTGATATTACATGCAGAATCTTCATTGATATTCAATGGAATAGTAAATTGAGAGTAAGTTGTTTTACCCCTGGCTAATAATAAAGCCATAATACCGCTGGATGCCACTATCAGCACAATTTTTCCATCCCCTCTAATGACGTTGAGCGTTTTCCACAAGTATGTCTTTCCGATTCTACCATGGCCATAGACAAAGTACAAACCTCTGTCCCAGATATTGACAGCTGATCTAACTGTATCATAAATTTTTTTTGTTCTTTGATCAAGTTGGCAACCAAATATGGAACTTTCCTCTTCAGAGCATGGAAGTCAAAATTTAACTTGCATTACATGCATCTCTTTACTCGGCCATGATAAGAGGGTAAAGATGGAAATGGCATTGACTCATACTCATTAAGACTTCAGCCATTCATGTTTAGAAGACACTCAATCTCTATCAAAATAGCATTTTCAAGTTCTTTGTTTGTTAGAGTTAAGCCTAAACAGTGACAATAAGGTGAGTGCACACAAACTAATAAGATAAGGAACCAAGATGAATATGACGTAGTTTTGAATAGCCAAATGAGTAGTAACACTACACTGATTCTCATAAAAAAAGATCTTGAATGTATATTATACTGCATACCTATCTCTTGCTCATGTCTATATAGTACATCACCTGCCATTAACTTCCATGACTGCTTCCATACAATCTCCGGTCTACAGAAGAATTGTAGAAGAGTAAAGTGTAAAACAAACAATGTACGTACTCAGCACTTACCTACTCCCCAGCCTTTTTGAATGCATCAATATACTCTCTATCATCCTCTAATAGTCCTAATGCATAGCATGTATCCCTGAAATTATTATATTCCACAGTGTCTACTGTCCTGATTTCTTTGTAAGACTTAGGTCCTCTCACTATTGTCAGTAACAATCGCAAGTAAAATAACTCCCTTATTCCTGGTGGAACATAGTATAATTGTCTGATTGAAAATCCTTCTTTCTTAGTGTTTACTTTTGTAGATGTTTCTTGAATACAAATTTGGTTGGAAACTTTGCATAGGTCAGCGCTTTTGCTTCATCAAATTCATCATTTAGAACTATCCAGGCAAGAAACATGGACTCCCACATAGTTATCTGATTGACTACTTCTTCTATATAATCGTCATCTTCCTAAATAACATTTTGCTGCTTTAGGAGATGAAATGCAAGACGTTCAATAGATGGATATCTGTAGTTTATGTCATGGCCAAGGATCCGCTAAATAGCTTCACATGGTGATAAGTAACAAACTTCATAATACATTTTAATTTCATCATGCACCACGTCCAGTTCGGATAACTCATAATCTGTATAAAAGGCTACTGTTGCACAGTCGTGACCTTTACTAATATATTTGAATAAATACTTGATGGACTCTTCTTGCTTACATCTCTCAACATTGATGTGCGCCTGGTACTTTAAGAGCAGGTATGAGTTATATAGTATAACACTTATATTATCCAAAGGAACACCACTCTTCAAAACTTCCTTTCCATCATCACGTCTTCTATATCGGATATACCCATCTCCATGAATGAAAGTTTTTGCTATATAATTTTTTGGAAAATATTTAGAACACTTCCCATCTTTCATACACGGTAGTTCTTGTTAGCTACTCCACATGGCCCATGCATCATAAAGTTACTCACTACTTCAAACAATGCCAAGAAACAACAGAATATGAGCATGTGGTAGGCTACGCTTTTGGAATTGAATGGTATATATCACTGCACAAAAAGTTTTAACAACATAAAAAAAATAAGATTTCATTATACAAAGTAATTATGCGGTGATATTAATTAATGGATTCCTTTTTAAATCATGTACCTATAAAATAATTGTTTTTTATATGCATCGATAGTCCATACTTACACGTTTTTATTGGACCAAATAGATTACCCTTTTTTAAATCCTTCATCAAGCAATCCAGCTTTATCTTAAACACTTTACCTATAAGCTTTAGATGATTTTCAACCTTGGAACCAGAAGATGATATAGCCCTAGTAATCTCTGGCCACTTTGGATTACACGTGAATGTTATAAATAGATATGGATATGGCAATTGCATCTTGGTAGTTACGCATAATATACCGAGGCCCCCCGATGGAGGAAGACGACAATATAATGCACTTATCTCTAGCTGCAGCTTCTGTCTCACCAATAAATATTGCATCAATGAGACCCTTGTACATCTCTGCTTGAAGGAGTTTTTGATTGTATTGCAAGTACTGCAATCTGTATGCCTCCATCATTGTGTATGCATCAACAAAAAACTATCGGAACAATTTTCCTAACCTTAGTATAGCAAAAAGTTCATGTCACGCTCATGAACAATGTAAGTAAAGTATTCTCTCATTGATACATATTTAACCCAGCTCATTGAGGCCTCCTCATCATGGATACATGGTTTATTTTCATTGTAATCACTATCACCAAATAGGAATAGCAGAGGATATTGCAAGGCTAGAAAGTTTGGATGTGTTTCTTAATTCTCTCCAATAAACTTGACTTGTATTTAAAATAATGCCATAAATGTGATAGATAACCCTGCATATAAAGGAAAAAAACACTTACTTTACTGCAGACATTCTGTGAGAAATTTCATGGTCAGTATCGTAGATGTATAATTGAGCATATCTTGGTGTCCTACCATCAATAGGAAGCATATTGCCTATCATATGCATATTCTGCCCAGACATCCTATAAACAAAAGGTCCACAACCTGTATTTATTTTGGGATCAATTCAACCTCCCATGGATGTAAATGCAAACATAGAATTATATATTCTAATGTTCTATCTGAATTTTGCACAATGCAGGCTTCCACTCATCAGAAGATCTTTTAGATATTACGCAGGTTGCCTGATTTCATGTAGTCTTATCTTCCCTTGAAGGTAGCACATTCCAAACTTGGGTGAACAATTTGGATTATCTTTATGTAGCCTTTCATTGAACTAAAACTTTACTATGTAGTAAGCACATATATAATCATGATCACCCAAGTTTTCATACTCAGGAAAATCTTCAAATCCCATTAAAGTTATATGAGTTAGAGATTTACAAAGAAAACAAATATTAAAAGAATTTAGACAATTATTTTATATTTACCTTGACGTACTAAATGTGTGGCTCATAATTTCAATTTCTAATGTAAATCCCTTAATATTTTAAATTTATTAACGTATGATATATTAGAGCTATTCATACGATTCTCACCTTTTTTTTTTTCAAATTTTATAAATTTGCAATATTTAAAAAATGAAAGTTTAAATGCCATCCACCAACATCATCACCATCCCAACAAACAATGTTGCAAAAAACATATTAATGAATAAAACCTAAAGTCACAGCAACAACTACATTTATCAAAAGTCTTATAAAGGTACAATTTCCTTAGGATTAAATTAAACTATGGCAATAATACACGCATAAATGAATGACTACAACATCACAAGTATGTTGTACACTAGTTATAAACTTTACTAAGAATAAAGACATGGCACTATTACATCATGCAATAACATATAGAACGTAGGATTAATGTTCTGTTAATGTAATAAATTATATTTTATTTAATTTCCATTCGAGTTACTGCGATTGAAATTAAAGCCAATCCCGTTACCGTTATAACCATTAATGACTTATATTAAATATTAAATATTAAATATTAATGGATACATTATCTGTTAATTGTACAATATATGTGTTTATAAGTAAGCCATTTGATTTTATAAATTTGGCATTTTCCTTATATATGTTCCAAAAACAAAACGGTAAAAACTAATTAAACTCTGATAACCTGAAAAAATGAGATGTTGTCAAAGTTCTAGACTAATTCATGTAAGATTTGTGGGTATTAATTTATACCATTTAACTTATATCTAGAGTAAAATACATTGACTACCCTTCTGTTTTACTAAATTACACAAACCTCTCCTCCATTTTAAAAACGTATATAGACCTCCATTGAAAGTAAAATGCATATTACATAAACCTCTCTTACATATTTGAGATTCCATTTTCATTCATCCAACCGTTAGTTAGTCATTAAGTTTGAGTATGAAACATTTGCTTCCACTAAAATACCCATTTTTCAACAAATGAATAAACAATTATATTTGCCTAAAAATAATTTTTTATACAAACAAAAAGTAATTTTCATACATATATGTTCAAAATTTCCAACATATTAAAAAATTAATTAATTTTTATTATATTTAAAATTTTTATCATATTTATTGAAGCTTAATTATTTAGTATTCTTTTCAATGACTAAAAACATATTTAAAAGGCATATGACATTCACCATATGTTATTAATAATGTAAATTTGAGATATTATATAACTTATATTAATTTTAAATTTAAATTTGTTAAAATCATTCTGTGCACAAACATTTATAAACACATTTATTTACGCATCAATATATTAAAATAATTAATAGTATTTTTAATTAAGTTTTCAATGTATGTATTAATTACGTTAATTAAGTATTTATCTCAATATGAATAAACATTAATTGATGCAAAAGTAAAATAAAATTAAGAAAGAGCATATGTAATTATTTCAACAATTTCAGCAAAAATTAGGGAATTAGTAATGATGAAGGGTAAATTAGTAAATAAAATTAAATTTAATATAAATTTTAATTACAAGATAAAAAATCTTAACAGAGTTAACAATTTGGATTTAAGTGTACATTTTTAAAATAGAGAGGAGATCCATGTAATTAATACAAAATATAAGGGAAGTCAGAGTATTTTACTCTTAATTTTATAATTGTTTTCATAGCAAATGTTATAACATGTATTCATGAGAATGAAGTTTTGGCTTTAAACCAACGCAAGGGGGGGGTTTATACTCACATTTTTTAAGGATATATGGTCTTTTACAATGTACTTAAGCTATTGTAGATGTTAAATGAAATTTTGCACACTCATTCTTAATATTGTTCGTGTATATATGCACAAATATACCCTAAAGTATATACCTGATATTCTCAGTGTATGAGACACCAAAATTGAACCAGCTTCATTAACACTACCTCGTCGAAAGGCAGACGCATCACCTATGAATTGAAGCAAAACCAAAACTCACATAAAGCACAATCAGAAAATAGCAAAATAACAACACATAAGTCAATTTAAACCTTATGTTTTTCATCACATGCATGAAATGTTTGTGATGTCCATTAATATTGGTAGGGAAATATTTGTCTAATGACCTGTTGGGATATAATTATCAAAACTTACATCTCCACAGCTTGGGAAAACACATTACATGTATTACAGAATTGACAAAATTTGGATACACAACCTATACTTTCAAAATAACATAGGAACAACCTTTTCATAAAACATTCACGTATACCCGCCGTTAAAGCATGTCCATACATAATGTCAATGGAGTTAGTGCTGCTTCCTTGTTGACTTCTCTTGTTTTGCAATACTTGCATCCTGCGAGCCCGTGCTATTGTAGTACGACCACCCAAAAAAACATATTCTATTAATAAGAATTTTGATCTCAGAAATCTAGTGATATGAAAAATCAGCGTGATTAGTATTGAATGTTTTATTCATACCCTCTCTTGCATTTTCATTACTTCTTAGATCAATACTAACACCTATCTTTCTCTTCTTCCTTCTCTTGATAGCAGGTGCTGCTAAGTTGAGCTGTCCCTCTAGGTTGTCTATTTAAGGATAATGCACGGATGAACCTGCAAATGAGAAGACATTGTTATGCCTTCTACACAAAGTACATAGATTCACACATTGTCAAAGAATGTTGTCAAATGTAAAATGCAAACCTTTCTCATAATCGTAAAAATTACCTTATGTATGTAATAGAGCATACTATGGTGTTTTATGATGATGAAAAAGTTTATCAAGAAGCAAGACTTAAATGAAAGACAAATACGAATGTACCACATTGAAGTCTGGCTAAAAGTTTAGAGCGGTGTATGACAGTTCATAGATTGAACATTCTCATGTAAAATAGCAGCAGTTAGAAATGTATTAAAAATATTTGTAGCAGGTGTAGGTAGAAATAGCGGGATACATAATTCAAATTAAGGTTAGTATGTGGAAGGTAGCATATCGGTTGTATCACTCTCTGTGGCCTAAATTATCGCCATAATGTGTGGCATAATATGCATTTTGAATTGTAACAGCTGTCAAACCATTAACTACACTAACCAATGGTTTTTTAAAAATACAACTGTACTCTCCTGTGGGATTTTGTTAGTTATGCATACATATATTAGAAGTGTTTGGGAGCAACTATGAAGACATGAAGGTGCACATCAAACACCCAAGTTCAAGCTATTGACTTTTATGATGTTAGGTTCGTAGTTTTTTTCAATGGTGGTATTCAATTGTGAATCGTTTGAATTCATAAAGGGAAATTATATACTTATCCATTTACTATAGTAGAGAAATAGTACTTATACCATGACTACAGGATAAATCAATCAAATTCAATATAGAAAAAAAAGGCATGACCTGTCTTAAAAAATCTATATGACTTGTATGTTCTATAACTTTAATTGTACATCTCACATTCGTTCCGAATTATGTAACTATGTTTTAAGATTTAAAATGATTGTCCTTTTAATTATATACTTCACCAAACAACAAACAACATAAAGTAATAACTTACATTATTCAAGCGTAACTGTGTAAAGATTCCATTTGTTTTTGCGACCCATTAGATAAAACTCTAGTTTTATATATTCTTTAATTTTGGCGTTTTAAACTTTATCAGATTGTATATCAAAAGGAAGTTAGTACTCATATTGTGATCATTCTCAGATTTGATCATTTAAACACATAATTGGTGCCTATATTTCGTATTCCATTCCTAACGAACTTTATCCAGTCCTTAATATACAACATATTTACATAAATTTGGTTAGATTAATAAAGTTGGTTATTTTTTTTCTTTTGACATGTATTATCTAAAATACCCTAGCCACTTTGGTTAATTCACCCATTATTTGACCTCCTTGATTGTTGTTGAGGGAGCATCAATAAGAGTAAATCAGTAAAAGATTGACATATATTAAACAATTTTCTTATAATTACGGTCAACATCAACTCACCAAATATGTCTCATATTATATAGATGGAATAATAAATGTAAACTAATTAGGAAGGATAGATGACTTATTTTAAAGCAACATAAAATACTATAACCACTGTTTTGCGTTAATCACAACAGTATGAATACTGACTTTTAACCATTAGTTGACCTTGATTTGAACATTGCATTTCCTTCCATACAATTATTAGTTGATGGTTAACTTTGGCTTGTTCACACGCTTTTTACCATAATACCCATACATAACCTAATAATTATTTAAATACTTATGTTGACAAAAAACAATACAAAACCAAGAAATGCACCCAAGTACAATTTTTACATGTTACAATTTCTATAGTATAATTTTCACAATATCTCAGCATGACTAATTTAAATGTTACAATTTCTCCAGATCTAGTCCACTCTTTTTGGACTTTAGTATGATTCCCACATATATCCTTTGGATAAGCTATTGAGTTGTATAATATGTAAACATTTATCCCAATATTAAAGACACGGTCAGATTTGACTACCTAAATGCACCCAAGTACAATTTTTAGCTAGTATAATAGAGTTACTTTTTACACTAATAGGCAAATATCTTCACTTCCACCCGTGAAAGATATGGTCCCTTTTTTTAACTTAGAAAAGCAAACTTATTCCATTATATGTTTAGATCTATTCCATTTTTTCTAGACTTCAATATGATTCCCGTCCAAGTCTTTAGGAGAAGCTTTTTGGTCCTAAAATATGTAAACATTTGTCTCTATATCAAAGACACGAACAATTTTACCCGCCTAAAAGCTCCCATGTACAATTTTTAGCTTGTATAATAGAGTTACTTTTTGTACTAATAGACAAATACCTTCACTTTCACAAATGAAAGATATGGTCCCTTTTCTTAATCTAGACAAGTAAACTTGTTTCCTTTTCTATTTAGATTTAATCTACTCTTTCTAGACTTCAGTATGATTCCTGTCTGTGTGTTTAGGAGAAGCTCTTGAGTCCTATAATATGTAAGCATTTTTCTGTATATCGAAGACATGTTTAGATTTGCTCGCTTAAAAGCACCCAAGTACAATTTTTAGCTAATATAATAGCATCACTTTTTACACTAATAGGAAAATACCTTCACTTCAACCCTGAAAACATGTTCCCTTTCATGTTTAGATTTAGTACATTTTTTCTAGACTTCGGTATACAATCAACTCCCGAACCCTAAATGATTTTTGTAGACCAGTTTTTATCTTTAAAAAGGTTTCCAAAATTATCCTTTTCAAAATTTTAGTAGCGGCTCCATATTTTCCAAATTTCAACCACTACAGACATTGTGCAAATTAAACTATTAACTACTAATAAAATTAGATCTATAGGCTTAAAAATTAAAAAACCTACAATGTTTAGGAAGCTTGAATAGAGTGAGCTAAAACTTCAAGCACAACATCTAAAAATGTAATAAAGGAAAAAGAGAAAGACAAAGTTCCATGCATGTTTTAAAAAAAGGAAAAATGGTGGTTAAAAAGACAATCAGCTGTATGTAGCTTTAAAATATTAAAAAAAAGGAAAAGTTAGTGGGTATGTAATTACAGGACAAAATAAAAGTATAAGGAGGAGGAAATGGCACCAAAAGATAGGAGTAGGGTCGATTTAGTGCAAGAAATAGGACTAAAGAAATAAAAAGAGGAGGAGGAGGAAATGTGAGAAGTGATAGAACAAAGGAACGAGGAGGAAGTGCCAATCGAAATGGGGACAGTGAGGAGTGACAAAAAGAAGAGAAGGAGGAAATGTGGGGACTAAGTGGATAAGGAGTGATGACACGTGTAGTATGAGAAGTAGGGACCAAGAGGAAAAAGGTGATGGAAGCAAATCGCAGGAGAGAAAATGGTTTGAAGAAAAAATAAAAAAAAATATTACTTTGCGTGGCGCTTACTAAGCTAAGTGTCATATAAAGTACGTAGCAACTATGGCACTCCCTTAAGTAATCGCCACAGCTGCTACTTCAGTTTAAAAAAAATCCCCACATAAGACCATCAAGCACCTGTAGCGCTTACCTAAGAAAGTGTTACAGCATACCAATCTTTTAAAAAAAATTCCAGAAGAAGCTGTGGTAAACATGCGCCACTATTCCCTATTTTTGTAATAGTGTAGCTTGGGAGAGCCTCTCTGTGTCATTCGCAAAGGAAAATGACACATCCGAGCGCTGACATAAACCAAGCACTTGAAAACCAAGCCTCTATGACATATTTTGTCTAAGCAAATGACAAGTTTTCTAAATCAAACAAAGTCACCTTACACAACACTATGTCATCCGTTGAGGCAAATGCTGCATCCGCTAAAGTGAACAGAAAAAAAAGCAAGACTCTGCATTTTGGAAAATGACACAGCAGTGGGGGTTATAACCTAGAAAATTGTGTTGTAAAGCCTCATATGGAGTTAGAGAAGTTGTAGCACAAAATTTTTCACTTTGTAAGGGAGTTCTTGAAGAGTTTGGAAGCTTGAGTGGTGATTTTAAGAGAGATTTTGGAATTTTTACTTTAGTTTCATCTCTTATCTTCTCTTTTCCACTTAGCTTGTTATGGATTCATTTTTATTGTATAGTTTTTCTTTACCTATAAGACTATGAGTAGCTAAGTTAGGATTGGTTTAAACTTCTCTATGGGTTAAGACTATGCTATTCTTCTCTCTTTTACCATTTACCGAATTATTTTTATTTTGTGCTTAATGCTTCTAAGTTTTTGGCCACCACTTGATCATATTGTCTTGTTGAATGAGATAATATTTGAGAAAGATTATTTTGTTTAAGAACTTAGATAAAATTATACTAAACTTGAAGTTTATGTATTGGATGGATAGTTTGTTAAAAGAAAAGAGATTTATTTATTGACCTAGTATTGTGTCATGTTCCACATCGGTTGAGAGGAGGAACGAAAGATACCTTATAATAGTCTGGATACCTCCCATCTTGAAGTGTTTTAAAACCGTGAGGGGTGACGAGAGGCCCAAAGCGGACAATATCAAGAACGACTATCGAAACCAAGGGTAATAAGTTCTTTGAAAATAGATGTCTCATAAAGTATAGATCAAACATTTCAAAGTGAATTTGTACAATCTAATTAAGAGCATAATTGCATTGATTAGTTCGCTTAAGCATATGCCAGAGCACTTAACCAGACGGCCAAGGTGGATGGAAAAAATGTACTTCTAGGTGAATTTTACGACCTCAATGAAGTATAAGATAGCTACTATCACATCCCCCATAATCACACTGCCTTGTAGGCACAGTCCTCTGCCATGGGTTCCCCCCATGTGGCCGCAGGTGAAGGACTTAAAGGAATATTTACACCCTTTACGCATTTCTTTCGCCTCCCTACAACTCGAACACCCAACCTTGGGGTAAGTTCAAATACTTGGCGAAACGTGGTACCATTGAGCTAGCTAGCTCAATGGTACCACCTCTCGCCAAACTCTTATACTTACCTCAGGGTAAGGGTTCAAGACGTGGGGAGGCGAGTTCCTACAATTTAAATTCCTAACACACTCGAGTTCCATTAATCGAATAAGGGTTTTATAAGACACTGATGCTTATAATCCATTTTCCCTTAACTAGGAGATTACGTAAAACTATACCACATTTCTAATATATACAATTGTTTCCCAACAAATATCCAAAATCTATAGTATAAGAGTTTGGCGAGAGGTGGTACCATTGAGCTAGCTAGCTCAATGGTACCACGTTTCGCCAAGTATTTGAACTTATCCCCAGGTTGGGTGTTCGAGTCGTGGGGAGGAGAAATAAATGCGCAGGGGACACAAATATCTTTGTGAGTCCTTCACCTATGACTACATGGGGGGAACCCATGGCAAAGGACCGTGCCTGCTGGGCGGTAGGATTACAGGGGATGTGACAGCTACCATTTACACAAGACGACACAGATTATGTGGAGGGGCTAATGTTGCCATCAATGACACAGGCTTGCAAGATGAGAAAGATCATATCAAACTTAGACACTATTTTTAATTAATTGTGCAGTCCGGCGCACCCCTGCTCGCTGTCGAATGCCATCTGCAGGCATTGTAATGACCCAATTTAAGATTAAGGGCTAATGACTCTGATCTTAATTGTAATTAGTGTAATTAAACACTTTTGAAGAAATATGATGAAAATTTGATATGAGTATATTTAGAGATTAGAGATCAATGGTAGAGATTTGTTGCATATGGGTTGGAATCTTGTGCATTAAGCTTGTGTGAGCTCATTGAGGAAGTAAGTATGATGTTGACATGTGGCATAGTGTGAACCATTGGATGTGGCATAAGGGACAAAACATCACTTTTTCTCTCTCTTCTCTCTCCTATTCGGTTGTGTATTGGGAAAGGGAAGAGAACCACACTTCTTCATCATCATCTTCCTCACCTATCATATTCTCTCTCATCTTCCTCCATTTTCGGTGACCTTGAGAAGGAAAGAGGGAAAGAGAAAGCTTTGATTTTGGGTGAGTAATGATCCTCTTAAGCTTAAATCCTCTTCACTAATTGTGTTTATAGTATTAAGAGCTTCATTGTGGTGATTTCAGAATCTTGAATAGTGGTGATTTGAGTGTGGGATGAAATTGAAAGTTGGAGAATCAAGATTCTAGATTTGGCAAAGTGAAGAGGTAGGTATTTGATGCTTTTTGATATATATGTTATGAGTTTTGGATAAGTTTGAGAAATTCTAGAAATTTGCCCTAATTTATGGTCATTTTGGAATATGTGAATTTCATAGTGACTGATGTTTGGATTAGTTCATTGTGAGGTTCTTTGAGTATTTGATATAGTTTTGAAGTTTGGAATTAAGTTGATTGAAATTGGGTATTGAATGTCATAGAGACTCAAGGGCATAGATTATGGTTAAAATGGTTTTTGGGTGTTTTGGGAGTTGCCAATGTGTTCCTTAGGCATGGTTAAGTATGTATGAGCTTTGTGAGAAGTTTGGGAACCATTGGGTATGATTTTGACCATCTGGGAAATTTCTGTCATATGCTGCGATATGGGCATTCTGATAGTCTCACTCGAGTGAGGGAGGAACTCACTCGAGTGCTGCATGTGTTTTTCCTTTCTGCATTGTGTTTTTGCCTGGGTTCTCATGAAGAGGGCTCGAGTGTACTTCCTTCACCGCGAGTAATGTTGGTAATCACTCGAGTGAGCTTGGGATTGCTCGAGTGATGGTGTGTGTTTTTGGTTAGGGTTGCTCTCGGGTTGTCACTCACTGGTTGAGGTTCAAGAGTGTGCTCCGACACTCGCAAGTGAAATCGTCTCACCCGAGCACTGGGGGGTATGCTTGAGTGAGCTTGTCTCTCTGGTGATTGTGTGTGCTCTCGGGTTATCGATCTTTGTGTTGCACTTCCGGGGACTCGAGCAGATTTGGAGCCATCACCCGAGTGCAAGGCTGTCTGCTCGAGTGATATGAGCACGTTCTAGCCGAAGTAGCTGCTCATTGTCAAACACTCGCGAGTGAGAGTCATTCTCACTCGGGCACGAGTCTTCCATCACTCGAGTAAGGTCATCTTCACTCGAGTGATCTAGCCAAAAATCAATGTTTTGCCTTTGGAAAAAGGGGTCTTTTGGGTAGTTTCTTTCAACCCTTTAGGCATATGTTTAGACCTCTAATAGCTACCTAAAGAGTCCTAAATGATAACCAACTTAGAGTATTATAGAATAAGTGTTTGGAAAAGAGATTGATGGTTGTCCCTAATTTGGTATAGGATTTGATATCTGTCAGACACGTGAGCCCACTGTGCCAAAGATCATCAGAAAAGATTCAGGTAGTGACTCCTCTCTTATACTTTGTGTAAATGTATTGTATGTTTGCCTATCATGCATTGTGTGCTGCAGCTTTGTGCCTTGTGGAGCATTGTGCCTTGTGATATGTTGTGCTTTGAGATACTTTGTGCTTTGTGATGCTATGGGATAGTGATTACCGTGAAAGCGGGCATAGTGTTTGCAACGAAAGCTGTCATTGTGATTACCGCGAAAGCGGGCATAGTATTTGCAACGAAAGCTGTCGTTGTGATTACTGCGAAAGCGGGCATAGTGCATTATGATACAGCTATGAGTGTTGTCGTCTGTGGTGCGAGCCATAGATCATTGTGTTGCTGATGATGCTGGTGAACATGATACATTACATGCCTTGTGTTTATATATTATATGAGTGATTTGTTACTACTGGGATTCTTTAGAATCTCACTCTTTCCAATTGACTAACATTTTCAGACAGGGCAAGTGGCTCGAAAGGGAAGCGGCCAACCAGGAGTGGTTAGGGCTTTAGGGACATTTTACATTTTGGATGTTGGTTATCTAGTTGGCTTTTGGGATCACTGTGTATATGTGTTGTAGATATGAATTTTTGGATATGTAATCCCCATTTTGGGAAACTCTAAACCCATTCTATATATACAAAGTAACACGGGGTTGCCGGGATTTTAGTTACGCACTCTGATATTTATTATGTGATATAACTGTACGAGTAATTGTATTCGAAAGTGAAGTGAGACCAGATGAATTCTGTTTTAAACGTTTTGTTTGGACACCCCATCTCTTAGAGATGAGGGATTTTAAATGTGATTTTTTTGTCTTATTGGTCTCTATTTCACTTAAATTTCATAATCCGGATATAATTACCATGAGGGGGTTACAAGCTTCTAGTTTTATAGGCCTTCTTGTCCATTTTGTACTTTTAAGTTTGTTTCTCTAGCATTGTTTAACTTTTTTTCTTATGATTTTGTTGTTATAGCTTCGTAGGAAGTTATAATCATGTTTGCATAGACATCTCACGTAGGTTTGGATTTGAATTGAGAGTTAGAGAGTTAGTGTGCTAAGAGTTTTCCTTTAAAGAGTAATTCTTGTTTGGATTTGGATTCTGAGTCAGTGTGTTAAAATATTTTCTTTCAAGCGTAATTCTTATCTGGGCCTCTTTGAACTAATTAATTTTATTTCTTATCCTCCCTCTTGTCCTCTTTTTTTATACTTATTACAATTACTTACAAACACATAGTGGGATTAAGATTATGTTGTTATTGTATTGTAATTACTTACAATTACATTATGAAATTATACCTATTTAACCAATAAATGTATATAAAAAATTTTCTTCATTTTCTCTTAGTCCTTCAATTTAATGATAATAACCATGAAACAAGAAAATGCCCAAAATAATGTATTACTCTTGTCCTTATTATAAGACTATTGAGGAAGAACTTTTCTTCCTAAATATAAGTCCTTCAATTTAATGATAGTACCCGTGAGACAAGAAAATGCTAAAATAATGTATCACTCTTATCTTTATTATAAGACAATTGTGGAAGAAATTTTTTGTCCTAAATATAAGTCCACCTAGGTTACTAATGACTATTTTTATAATACTCAATGGGAAAAGAGAATGAGAGATGAGAGTTGAGAAGGATTTGTATATGTAGAAAAAGAAAAAAAAAATTAATAAGGGTAAATTTGAAAAATTTTATCAATTTAAAACATATTTAATTACTTAAATGTAATTTTTTTAATATGTGAGAGTTAGTATAAAATAGACTTATAATAAGAACAAGAGTGGTAGTAAAGAGACAAGCCTGTCTAAAGGAGGGGCTAGCTTCTCCCAATGTGACGGATCAATATTTGAATCCTTGTAGGGGTAGAAATATACTAAGCTTTTAACACAGTCCTACGGCCTAGCCCGTTTAATAAAGAGGCCAAACTTCAAACCTATTTAAAGGCTGTTTTAAATAAGTCAAACTTTTTCTTTAAAAGCCTAGTCTACAATTTTGTTATACAATAATCTATAATTAAATCAAGTTTTATATTAATTTAATATAGGCTTTGAAGTCTATAAAAAGCCTGCTTAAATGTTGGTTTTAGTAGGTTTGAAGCCTACTTATGAGCTGCAATATGAGGCCTTTTTAAAAGCCTATATTGCAAGTAGGCCTTTAAAAAGGCTTTAGGCCTTCTAAAGCTCAATTCTAACCTTAAAAATGCCTGCATATAGACTAAGGTTTGGACTCAGACTTTTTGCCTCTATTACAAGCTTATGCCTATTTAGCCCAACTTGATCTGACTTACTTTCACCCCTAAATACCTTGCTTAAAAAAAGATCGAGATGAGCAAATGGCAAGGTGAAAATAGAATGTCAAGATGTGCTAAATGACCAAGTTAACTTACTATTGAGTTAAAAATCTTGATTTAGATGTATATCATCATTTATCTCAGCCTCCTATTTATATAGTCTCTGTCCATACTCTTTTACTCATTTTAGTCTTTTCATTCATATTTGCTCGTGCAGATTTTTTTTTTTGAAGAAAGGACAAAATGATATATTAAAAAGACACAAGAGTCTTTGATAGAGTATTGAGTTGAAAGTTTCCTGCATAAATTAAATTATTCTAATTTTATTTTATTATTAATTATTTTAGATATTTCGGAATAAGTGGAATATCCACAAGTAGGATTTAGTTCCTAGATTTTAGATATTATATTAGATATTTTAGAATAAGTGGAATATCCACAAATAGGATTTAGTTCTTAGATTTTAGATATTATTTGGATTTCATAGTTTGAATTCTGAATTAAATTTTTTCTCTCTATACTTCTATAAATTGGCTTCTTGCCTACTCAATACAACATCAAATATTCAAAGGGTTTATTAAATGTGGAGATTCTCTTAGGCTGTTCTTAAAGAGTTAGTGAGATGTTTGCTTTCTCTTTATAACAGAGTATTCTATTTCATTCTTCTTCATCCTAAATTTATATATCAGATTTGGTAACTTAACAGTCTTACAATTTTAGATAATTTTTTGTTTTTGCAATACAATGTCAGATAATTAACAGAACTGAAATGTAATAATCCTAGTTTTTCTACGAGAGGTAAACTAATACAACAATTTTCTAAGGATTTGAAATCCCTAATCAGATGTTGTATATCTTTTATCACCACATTGAGTATTCCTGATGAGATTGTCTGATGATTGATGAAGGCCTTTCTTACACACTAGATCTTCAATTTCATTTGATTATTGGAAGAAATGCTGCCATGCTTTCTGATCCAAAGAAGGCAATCCCCTAGGTAGTGATAGTAGAAAAAGGAGCCATCAGTTGTTCTCCTACTCCATTGAATTTGATGTATAACAGATCCTACGAAACAAACAAGTGCATGACAGATTTTCCCTTTTGCACCCTTTTCTGATTTTGTAAAAACAAGTATCCATTCTCTAACATTAATTCTCATTTGCTAGTTGATGCATTCCATTCCAGTTCTAGAGAGGATATCCATTTTTGTTAAAGCCTGTTGAAAGTTGGAGGTTAAAAAGTAAACCAAGTGGAGAAACTCTTGGATGACTTTTGAGGGATGTTGTATTGTTCCATGATGAAGTGCCCAATTTCTTTTTGACCAAACAATATTCAGGAGAATTATGATGCCATTGAGAAGAAAGGATTCACCATCTTTATGAAGTCTAGTGAGAGTTTCTTTGATCCACAATTTAAAACTTGAGAAAGGCGTAGGATGTAATTGTATTGAAAAACAGCTATATCAGATTGATCTAACTTATGGGCAAGTGAAAAATAAGTGTTCCATTGTTTCAGTCATACTGCATCCCAACAAACAATCTCCAGTAACATCAATATAATGATTTCTCAGCATTTCAAATGTTGGAATTGCACCATGAAGGATCTTCCATATGAAAGCATATATTTATAAGGAAGAGTAATCGACAAGAGAAACTTTCAAAAAGGATCTGAAGTTCGAGCACTAGAAAGATTCTCAAGTGAAAGAATATCAAATCCATCTTTGACCCTGTTTGTTCCTTGTGAGTTTCATGTTCAGTAAAACCCATCAATACATCCAGAGGCAGATATTGGTATATCAGAGATCAGATGAGCTGTGGTTGGTGAGTAGCATATTTGCAAGAGTTGGTTATTCCATTGAAGTCCATTGAGAGAATTTGGGTTATGCACTAAAAAGTCAGAGACTCTAGATAAGTTTGAAGTCTCTAATTCAGCCTGCATTGACTACCAACATGGATGGTTTAGTGGAATTAGATATTTATCTTAGTCTACTAATAATAATATCTGAAGCGAACTGCTCAGTTTAGTTTCGTTTGTTTCCTGTGGTACATATCTCATTTCAAGATCGCTTTCTGCAACGTCTTTCCAAACCCAAGAAGCATATAAGGCATTTTGATGATGCTACTGGAAGATTCATCGATATGCTTAACTCTTAGTGTTAAAAAAAGCAAAGATTCTTCAGAAGCTGATATGATCCTCCAAATCTGTTTTGCCAGCAAAGCATGGTTCGATTTTCTCAAGGGTTGCAATCCAAGCCCCCTATTAGATAATGATGATTTATATAATTAACCTACTCTATAATATTTCTGTAGATATAGGATCAAGAATGGTCATGTCATTATACACGTGAAACACTATGAGCACAACACTAGTAATATTCTTCAGCATATTCTATTAGGTTAGAATCATCTTGTATTCTCCTCTTACTATATAAAGGAATAAGGGCTAGGCAATCATTACATCGCCTTCCTTTTATCATTTTGTCTATTTTGCTTTCTTGGTATCAGAGTGCCGCAAGACAAAAATGTCATCTTCGACATCTTCCTCTGCTTCTGTTACAGTAGGTTCCTCTTGTATAACAGCACCAGCTGCCAAGGCCTACGAGATCTTTAATTCTTTAAGTCAAACAACCATTATCAAACTTGATAGAGGAAATTTCATTATTTGGGAGTCTGTAATTCTCCCTCTAATTGAAGGAAATTGTCTTGAATCACATATTGATGGCACTGAAGTAGCTCCGCCACAGCTTATTCCTGGAGCAGCAGAAACACTCAACCCAGACTTTATTGAATGGCAATCGGTGGACAAGATGCTCGTTGGTTGGCTCCAAAACACTATGTCTCAAGAAATAGGAGCTCAACTTCTTCATTGTAAAACTGCACGGGACCTTTGGATAGGAGCTAAAGATCTGACCAGTGCAACGAACAGAGCAAGGGTTATGGTTTACAAATCAGACCTTCACAATACTAGAAAGAACAACATGAAAATGGAGGAATATCTTTCCAAAATAAAGACACTGTCTGATCAACTAGCCTTGGTCGGAGCACCTATATCTACCGATGAACTTATCATGCACACTTTAAACAACCTAGATGCAGATTACAATGCAATTGTAGTCAAGCTCATTGATCAAACAAATCTGTCATGGATTGAAACATAAGCCTCATTGTTGTCGTTTGAAAGCAGGCTTGACAACTTACCTATTTTTCATCTCTTAGTATTCAACCATCTGCTAACATGGGTCAACGACGTGGGAATGATTTTTTAGGGTCAGATTCATATCACAGCTCATGGCGTGGCTCAAGAGGAGGGTCGTGGTCTCATCCATTTCGAGGACGATGAGGGAATTACAGTAACAACAATGGAGGCAGCAAACCGTATTGTCGCTAGTGTCAAAAGACTGGTCATGTTGTTGCTAATTGCTATCAGCAATTTGATCAGAGTTTTAAGCCACCACAGTCAGATTTAAATTTTAATCTACAAGCATATTATACAGATGCAAATATTGTTGCTGATCCATCATGGTACATGGATAGTGGTACAAACTACCACATTACTCCCCGCACTGACCAGCTGGATCAAGTGGCTCCAGTTGGTAAGTTCTATCTATCAACCTGCACTAGTGAGAAAGCTAAAATCTCTGGTATTGGTTCTAAATCATTATCCAATTCTGGCATTCAGTTGAATAATATTCTAATTGTGCTATCTGCTACTAAAAATATGCTTAGTGTTAATCAACTTGTCAAGGATAATAGTGTTGATATTCAATTCACTAATGATAAGTGTGTTGTGAAGGACAAAACAACAAGGCAAATACTGATGCGAGGGAAAGCAAGATAAGGGATGTATCAAATTCTTAATGAACAAGGAGATGCTCGATCATTTGCAGCAGTTACTACTACTTCTGTTATGGACAATTTCAATAATTTTCTTTAGTGGCATTACAAGTTAGGACATCTAAGTAATCAAGCTCTGAAATTTATTTTAAATAATTGAAATGAAAAGGTTGAATTTAATGAGAAGCTTGTCTGTGAAGCCTGTCAATTGGGCAAATCCAAGCATCTGTCATTTTCCAATTATGAAACTCATGCTAAATTTCCTTTAGAATTGATTCATACAGATATCTGGGGTCTTTCTCCAGTTCAATCAGTAGGAGGACACAGATATTACATACACTTTATGGAATATTACAATAGGTATACATGGATGTACCCATTGAAGAACAAGAGTGAAGCAATTCATGCCTTCAATGTATTTTGAAAGCATATGGAAAACCAGTTCAACACCAAAATTGAAGTAATTCAGTGTGATAATGGTACTGAATACAAACCATTTATATCTATAACTCAAGAGGCTGGTATTTTAATGAGATACTAGAGGCTGGTATTTTAATGAGATACTCTTGTCCATACACATCACTAAAAAATAGCGGAGCTGAGAGAAAGCATCGTCATATTGTTGAAATGGGTTTGACTTTGCTAGCTCAAGCCAGGATGCCATTAACGTACTGGGTTGAAGCATTTTAAACTGTAATCTTTCTAATTAATAGATTGCTAACTCCAGTTCTTCATAACAAAACACCTTTGTTTCTGCTGCACAAAGAGAACCAAAATACAGAGAAATACAACCATTCGGGTGTGCATGTTACCCATGTCTCAAACCATATAATGATCACAAGTTTGCTTTTCATAGCCAAAAATGCGTCTATCTTGGTCCAGCTTCTCAACACAAAGGATATCGATGCTTAAGCTCAACTGGCCGTATATATGTATCTTGGCACGTTGTCTTTGATGCTACCACTTTTCCATTTGCTTCTGGTTTCTTAGATCGGAGAAACATATCAGAGACTATTGCAAAACTAAATAATTCAATTCCAATGCTCATTGATGCTTCTCTAGTCATCACCACTCAAAAACCGGCTACAAGAGAAGAAGGTGTTCTAATACCTATTGTAGCGCCCGGGATTTAAAAAAACATGGAGCCGCCACCAAAATTTTTGAAAGAAGGATAATTTTGGAAACCTATTTAAAAAACGAAAACTGGTCTACAAAAAACCATTTAGGGTTCGGGAGTCGATTGTATGTGGGGAAGGTGTTTTATTAAAGGAAATAAAAGGAAGAGTCAGAAAGTATTTCCGAATGCATGCTATGTAGATAATTACATGTGCTTTCTAGCCTTGATATGGGTGATGGACGTTAGGAAAAAGAATTTTACCTCCTCAAGAGATCTATTACCTCATAGGGAGAATGAAGTGCCCATTAACCTGCGAATGGCCCAAACCATCACGCGGCTAAGGGTTTTTTAAAATGATGATTATGTCTAAGACCCATATCAAATGAAAAATGCTAATGGATGATGCAAGGCTACCTCATGAGACGTGAAAGAGTGACGACTTATACTTCAAGTTTTGATATGGGTGATGGACATTAAGAAAAAGAACTTCACCTCCTCAAGAGATCTATTACCTCATAGGGAGAATGAAGTGCCCATTAACCTGCGAATGGCCTAAACCATCACGCGACTAAGGGTTTTTTTAAACTGATGATTATGTCCAAGGCCCATATCAAATGAAGTTAAAATGCTTATGGATGATGCAAGGATACCTCATGAGACATGAAAGAGTGATGACTTATACTTCAAGTTTTAATATAGGTAATGGACATTAATAAAAAGAACTTCACCTCCTCAAGAGATCTATTACCTCATAGGGAGAATGAAGTGCCCATTAACCTGCGAATGGCCCAAACCATCACGCGGTTAAGGGTTTTTTTTTTAAAATGATGATTATGTCCAAGGCCCATATCAAATGAAGTTAAAATGCTAATGGATGATATAATGATGCCTTATGAGTCCTAAAGGGTTATCCCTCATCGAGATGTTTTCTAACATGATTGATGTGATGAGATCATGGTCTTTTAGGGTCATAGACCCTTAGACTAAGGTTAGCTATCTAATGCATACACCATCCTTGTGATGTATCTTTATGTGGAATGATGCTAGATACATACTCAAGTGAAGCGACAATTAGTCACTTGATCCTAGGGGTTCCATTGATTATGCATGGATGACAATAAATATTATTAACAATAAATAAATATATGCCCTCCAATGTCCTATTTTAGGAATGACCCTAGGTTAGTAGTATCTATCATAAGAAAGGCAGGTACTAATTAATTGGGCAGGTCTATAATTTCTACTAATAGGTGCAATGGTTTCAAGGTGGTTCTAATTCTCACAGATAAAGGTCTCCTAACTGCCCCCATCGTAAAGATGAAGACCCCATTTGATGAAGTTGACCTTCAGGGGTTCTGAAAACCCCACAGGGATCAACCTCACCAAATGAGTAACAGCTAGGATGAAGTCTTCACAGTAACCTCAGGGGGTTCTTAAAACCCCACAGGGAGACCGCTAGAAACTTCCACTCACCTAAGGAACTCACAGACCCGGGTATAGGGCCCAAAATGTGTGTGAGGAGAATAGTGTATGTGTTCAGTGTGTGCGGAGAGCATACCAACCTATGGGCCTAGGTTCTACCCAACCCTCATCTGCTAAGCAGATCCCAAGATAGATAGGGAAAAAAAAGAATAAACAAATAGATGAATAAAGAATTAAAAAAAAATAAAACAAATATTTACAAAAAAGAAAAAGAAAAAGGGTAATTAAAATAAAATTAAGGCCATATTATTTTTAAACACTTAACTTAAATGGGCTTGACTCTCAAACCCTCCCCAGTGGAGTCGCCAAGCTGTAGCGCCCGGGATTTAAAAAAACATGGAGCCGCCACCAAAATTTTTGAAAGAAGGATAATTTTGGAAACCTATTTAAAAAACGAAAACTGGTCTACAAAAAACCATTTAGGGTTCGGGAGTCGATTGTATGTGGGGAAGGTGTTAGGCGCCCCACAACACCCATTCATAAGAATGGTTACCCTAAGTTAATTATTTAAAAATATTATGGCCTTTAATCTTATTATAATTACCCAAATAAAGACAAAAATAAATGAAAAAATAAAGGAAAAAAAACAAGGAACATTTATTTACAAAAAGAAAATAAGAAAAAATATATTTATTTTTTAAAAAAAGAGAACATTTATTTATAACAAGAAAATAAGAACAAATATATTTATTCACAAAATTGGACTTGACCTAGGATGAAAACCTAGGGCCTACGTACCCTTTAGAGGGATCAAAGCCCACGTAGTTCGAGGGGGTAGAAAAGCATGTCACTTGGTTGGTGATTTTTAGAAAAATGTTCATTTAATTTATTTGAGAAAAATAAGTTTTTTATTTGGTTTGTATTTTTTATTTTTTTTAAAAACGTTTTTTTTTATTTATGAAAGAACTTCTTTTATTTTTCATGAAAGAAAGTTTTGCCATTTTATTTTCATTTATAAAAATGTGATAAAATATTTGTTTTTTGAAAGAGGACCTAAGAAAGGAATAAAGAAGAAAGAAGAAAAAGTAACACAAGTTAAACAAAAAAGGAAGTCAAATGTGAGGAGATTTATGCGTACCTTTTTCCTTTTGAACCCCGCTCTTGCCTTATCTCCTTGCTCTCCCAAAATTCTTCTCAAAATTTCTGTCCCCTTTGCTTCAACCCTTGCACTCCTATTTATAGTCTCAAGGTAGGGTTTTCTTCATAAATGCTCCCTTTTTTATTTTTTTATTTTATTTTTCGTTTTTTTGATTTTTTTTGTATTTTATGTTAAGAACTACCTAACTTAACCCAATCACCATCAATGGAGATTTTTTTATTTTCGTTTTTTTTTTATTTTTTGTATTTTCTATTGATAAAACTTCCTAACTTGACCTAATTACCATTAGTGGAGATTTTTTCGTTTTTAATCTTTTTTTCATTATTCTCCCCACAAGTAACTTCCTAATTTAAACCTATCAACATAAATGAGATTTTTTTATTTTTTATTTTTCGTTTTTTTTTTATTTATTATTTTCCCTTAATGAATGACAATGCCAATCATATCAATTAAGGGATTTATTTTAATTTTCGTTTTTTTAAAAATTTTTCCCTTTCAATGATGATTGCCTATTTAGACACCGATCATCATCAATAGGAGGATTTCCTTTTTTTTCTTATTTTCGTTTTTTTTTAATTTTTTCTTTCAATGATGATTGCCAATTTGGACACCAATCATTATCAATCTTTTTGTATTTTTTTTAGTGGGGCCCAGACAAAATAGGGTGTTTACAGTTGCCCCTCTTTACTTGTTTCGTAGCTGAGAAAAGTGAGATTCTCGTCTATGAAGCAAGTAAAGATAAGAACACGTATTTTGTCCGGCCAGAGAACAAGGTGCCCCCCTTGGAACCAAAGAGAGTTTGGACAAAATACAGTGTCCATGCCCCTCTTTACTTGGTTCATAGGGGAGAAGAACGCAAGTGGAGATAGATGATTACCTGGAATGGAAGTGAAGCTCCTAGTAGCATAGGACTTTGGTGGGGCGTAAAAGAATTGTGCCAGCCGGTACTGGGCTTTGAGAGTGCCTGCTGATCCAGGGCTTTGAAAGAATAGTGCCTACCATTACAGGGCTTTAAAAGAATTGTGCCAGCCGTTACTGGGCTTTGAGGGTGCCTGTTGGTCAGGACTTTGAAAGAATAGTGCCTGCCGTTACAGGGCTTTAAAAGAATTGTGCCAGCCGTTACTGGGCTTTGAGGGTGCCTACTGATACAGGACTTTGAAAGAATAGTGCCTGCCGTTACAGGGCTTTAAAAGAATTGTGCCAGCCGTTACTGGGCTTTGAGGGTGCCTGCCGGTACAGGGCTTTGAAAGGGTGCCAGCCGTTACTGGGCTTTGAGGGTGCCTGCCGTTACAGGGCTTTGAAAGGGTGCCAGCCGTTACTGGGCTTTGAGGGTGCCTGCCAGTACAGGGCTTTGAAAGGGTGCCAGCCGTTACTGGGCTTTGAGGGTGCCTGCCGGTACAGGGCTTGGAAAGGGTGCCAGCCGTTACTAGGCTTTGAGGGTGCCTTCCGGTACAGGGCTTCGAAAGGGTGCCAGCCGTTACTGGGCTTTGAGGGTGCCTGCCGTTACTGGGCTTTGAGGGTGCCTGCAGGTACAGGGCTTTGAAAGGGTGCCAGCCGTTACTGGGCTTTGAGGGTGCCTGCCGGTACAGGGCTTTGAAAGGGTGCCAGCCGTTACTGGGCTTTGTGGGTGCCTGCCGGTACAGGGCTTTGAAAGGGTGCCAGCCGTTACTGGGCTTTGAGGGTGCATGCCGGTACAGGGCTTTGAAAGGGTGCCAGCCGTTACTGGGCTTTGAGGGTGCCTGCCGTTACAGGGCTTTGAAAAGGGTGCTATGAACATGTGATGCCCCTTGGAGTAATGCTTATGAAGATGATGACATTGATAATAATGATGATAGTGATGATGATAATGATGATGATGATGAAGAGGATGATAATGGTCATGATAATGAAGGGAATATCAAAATAGTGATGTCATGATGGAGGTGATGGCACTAATAATGGTGATGACTGTGATGATGGAATCCTAATAAGGATGATGAATACAATGATAATGCTAATGATGATGATGATGATAATAGTAGTGATGATGATGATGATGTTAATGGTGATGTTGATAATGGAGGTGATGACATGTTAATGAGAATGAGTGCAATAATTGTGGTGTTAAAGAATATCTTGGCAGGTGATATTGCTCCTTCTTCGTCCAAGTGCCTAACCAGTATCCCGTTACTTGCGCAGTCTTGTCGGAGGTATGAAGATATGTATAATGAGATTCACATAGATGCCACAGCCTAGAACCCTCAGTTTAGATTGTGTCCCTTTGTCAACTGTTTGACCCCACAACAAAAATTCCAGTTGGGACCTTCGCTAATGATCCTGAAATTACACAAGTTAAATGGGAGTAGAGGACACCATGTATATCAACGTGAGTGTTTATCCAGACAAAAGTTGTGCTTTCATTAAAAAGAGTTACCCTTATACAAATCATGGCACAAAGTTTGACATGCGATAGAAGGGAAAGATATACTAAGGATGAAGATTCATTTAAAAGAAATGATCTTCCAATATTCAAGTGGATGCATTATGATGAGCACATATTGGTGTAGGCGTGATGTTATTAGGAGGTCCTTCGCTTTTAGTTCCGTGTAGTCCCCCTGATGGTGCCGCGCTTAATTGCCAGAGATATGCACTTTTCGATGAATGATTATGGAGTCTTCCAAATAGACAAGTAGAGAGAGTCATGGGGCTAGGACTGATAACCTTGCCCTTCCAGGTTTTTGACTTAACAGCTCACCTTTTTTTTTTTGGCTCTAAATTTTGCCTAAGCCGCCCTTTCGGGTTTTCAACTTAGCGAGCCTTTTTTTTTTCTTGCTCTAACTTTTGCCTAAGCCGCCCTTTCGAGTTTTCAACTTAGCGAGCTCTTCTTCTTTTTTTTTTTGCTCTAACTTTTGCCTAAGCCGCCCTTTCGGGTTTTCAACTTAGCGAGCTTTTTTTTTTTTTTAATTGCTCTAACTTTTGCCTAGGCCGCCCTTTCGGGTTTTCAACTTAACGAGCTTTTTTTCTTGCTCTAACTTTTGCCTAAGCCGCCCTTTTCGGGATTTCAACTTAGCGAGCTTCTTCTTTTTTTTTTTTTTGCTCCAATTTCTGCCTAAGCCGCCCTTTCGGGTTTCCAACTTAGCGAGCCCCTTTTTTGTTTTGCTCAAACTTTTGCCTAAGCTGCCCTTTCGGGTTTTCAACTTAGCGAGCTTTTTTTCTTTACGCATAGTATTTCTTTACAGCATCTGAATTGATTGGCCTTGGTAGATCTTGGCCATTCATGTTTGTCAATATCAATGCCCTACCAGAGAAAGCTTGCTTAACAACATATGGGCCTTCATAGTTCGGAGCCCATTTACCTCTATCATCTTCTTGATTTGGGAGGATCTTCTTGAGGACTAGGTCTCCTACTTTAAACCACCTGGGTCGTAGTTTCTTATTAAAGGCCCTTGCCACTCGAGATTGATATAACTGCCCATGACATATGGCTGTGAGCCTTTTTTCTTCAATCATATTTAATTGTTCAAATTGAGAACGTATCCATTCACTTTTATCTAGGTCTGATTCAGCCAAGATTCTCAGGGATGGTATTTCCACCTCAATTGGAGTAACAGCCTCCTTGCCATAAACTAAAGAGTAAGGGGTTGCCCCAGTTGAAGTACGCATTGTGGTACGGTATCCGTGTAATGCATATGGAAGCATTTTGTGCCAGTCCTTATAGGTCACTGTCATTTTGCTGAGGATCTTCTTAATATTCTTATTGGCTGCCTCAACTGCACCATTTATCTGTGGCCTATATGGTGCAGAATTATAATGTTTGATCTTGAACTGATCACATAATTCTTTAACTGCTGCCCTGTTGAGGTTTGGTGCATTGTCAGTTATGATCCTCTCTGGTAACCCATATCTACATATGACATTGGCCTTTAAGAATTTGATGAAGGCCTTCTAAGTAATACTAGCAAAGGAATTGGCTTCTGCCCACTAAGTGAAATAGTCAATAGCAACGAGGATGAAACGATGACCATTCGAAGCTTTTGGGTTAATCAGCTCAATGACATCTATTCCCTACATGGAGAATAGCCATGGAGATACGAGACTATGCATTATAGTCGGAGGGGCGTTAGCTTTGTTGGCATATATCTGGCACTTAGGACACTTTCTAACATAATTGATACAATCCTTCTCCATAGTTATCCAGTAGTAACCAGATCTTTGAGCTTGTTTAGTTAATGAGTGGCCATTTGCATGTGTACCGCATACGCCTTCATGGATCTCTGCCATAATCTTGTGTGCCTCCCTCATATCTACACAGCGTAGCAATGTCCCATCAAAGCTTCTCTTATATAGGACATTATTACTAATAAAAAAGCCCATGGCCAATCGCCAGATAGTCTTCTTTTCATTATGTGTCACGTCTGGAGGGTAAGTACCATGCTCCATATACATCTTAATACTATGGTACCAAGGTTGCTCGTCGTGCTCTCTTCCAATATTGAAGCAAAATGCTGGCGATCTTCTAGTCTCAATCTGTATTGGTTGAACTTGGACCCCACAATCAAGTTGGATCATAGCTGCTAAAGTAGCTAATGCATCAGCGAAGCAATTCTTTTCTCTAGCCATGTGATGAAAATTGATTACGTCAAAGTTTTTGATCAACTCTATCAAATACTCTTGATAAGGGATCAACTTTGGGTCTTTAGTACGCTATTCACCAGTCACCTGATAAATTATGAGAGCTGAGTCACCATAGACTTTTAGGTTTTTTATCCCAAGATCTATGGCAGCCTGGAGACCATTAATACAAGCTTCATATTCTGTCATATTATTGGTGCAGTCAAATCCTAACTTTATAGCAATCGGAAATTGCTTTCCGTCCGGGGATATGATTACTGCCCCTACACCATTGCCATGCATGTTTGCTGCCCCATCAAAATACATTTCCCACCCTTTCGATTTGCTTTCCTCGATCGGGTCTTCTATAGCATATATGTCTTCATCTGAAAATTTGAAATCTAGTGGCTGGCATTCATCTATGGGGTTTTCTGCTAAGTGATATGCTATCGTACCACCCTTGACAGATTTTTGAACGACGTATCTTATATCATATTCAGACAATATTACTTGCCACTTAGAGACTCTTCCAGCTACATGCGGGCTTTCAAAGATGTACTTGAGTGGGTCTACTCTTGAAATTAACCAAGTGGTGTAGTAAAGCATGTATTGCCTCAACCTCCTTGTAGCCCAGACTAAACCACAACAAGTTCGCTCGATCATCTGGTAACGTGACTCACAATCATTAAACTTCTTGCTCAAGTAATAGATCGCTTGTTCTCTTCGCTTAGATGCGTCTTGTTGCCCCAGCATGGCTCCCATGGAATTTGGTCGTATACAAAATTAAAGGTCGTCCTGGTACAGGAGGAACCAAAATTGGGGGATTTAACAAATAATCCTTGATTCTATCAAATGCCTGTTGGCAATCTTCATCCCACTTCTTGGTGCAGTTCTTCTTTAAAAGCTTGAATATCGGCTCACAAGTTGCAGTCAGGTTGGCAATGAATCGTGCAATGTAATTCAGTCGCCCCAAAAAGCTTCGAACTTCCTTTTCTGTTTGAGGAGGGGGCATTTCCCGTATTGCTTTTACTTTGTCTGGATCTACTGTAATCCCTTTTTGGCTTACAATGAAGCCCAATAATTTTCTAGATAAAGCTCCAAAGACGCATTTGTTAGGATTTAGTCGTAGCTTGTACTTGCGTAGCCTTTCAAATAGCTTTCTTAACACCACAACATGGCTTTCTCCCTCAGAAGATTTAGCTACCATATCATCCACGTATACTTCAAGTTCTTTATGCATCATATCATGGAAGAGTGCCACCATGGCACGCTAATAAGTTGCCCCAGCATTCTTTAGCCCGAATGGCATGACGCGGTAACAATAAGTTCCCCATTGTGTAATAAATGTGGTTTTTTCTTTGTCCTCTCTATCCATAGGGATTTGGTTATACCCTGAGTACCCATCCATGAACGAGTACCTATAGCTACGGGCTGTATTATCAACCAGGACATCAATATGAGGCAATGGAAAATCGTCTTTTGGGCTAGCTTTATTCAGATCTCGATAATCCACACACATTCGAATTCTGTCGTCCTTCTTTAGGACATGAACGATATTTGCTATCCATTGTGGGTATTTAGCTACTTCTAGGAAACCCCCTTCTAATTGCTTCATCACCTCCTCTCGAACCACTATGGACATATCGGAAGTGAGCCTCCTCAATTTCTGCTTTTTAGCCTTGGTGTCTGGGAATAAGGGAATCTTGTGAGAAGAAATCCCTGGATCAAGGCCTGGCGTGTCTTGATAAGACCATGCGAATACATCCATGAATTCTTTGAAGAGTTCAACCATTTGCTCTCTTTTGGGGTTATCTACTATCTTTAGTTCTCTCTTTTCTTCCTCTGTGCCCATATTTATTAGTTCAATTACATCTTCATGTGGGCACATTCTATTGTCATCATATTCGAGGATTTTTTGTATACTTGAATGATCTCATCATCATCATACTCGTAATCATGCATATCAATGGCAACAAGTGAATCATCATTCAGGGACTCAGGAACCTCTGCGTTGGACAAGAGTTCCGAGGAAATCGATTTCCTGGAGGGCTAAAAATGAACAACGAATGAATAGAAGGAAAAAGATAAAAAAGGAATGGATATAAATAAGTGAATTTTATTCGCATATCATTCTTTATTCATGGTTCATATAAGAGCTCGCCTAAAGGCGCATACAAAGCATAAAAAGACAACTTTTAGCTAGGCATGTTAATCTAAAATGATAGAATTAAAGGTGTCCTCAAACTCCCAATTTTCCAAAGCCCTTCCAGAATCATCAGCTAAAATCCACGTGCAGGTCTTTTTGCTTATTATTGAAACCATTGCAACAGTCAGCTTGTTTAGCACTTCAGAGGATGTCGGGAATGTCTTCTTTATGTGGGGGATTTCAAAGTGCTAATCTTCCCTCCCTATCCAATTATTCATATTAGATTCGGCTTCATTTTCACTGCTGGCTGCCATCTGACGACCACATGAGCGCATGTTGTATGAATGCTTAGAGGGTAGCTGGTTAGGACATTTAGATGGAGCAATATTGTATCACCTGCCTATATAGGAACAAAATATCATTAGTTTATTTGAACTCACAATTTCAAGCGGGCATAGCGAGTTATCCATGGTGTATTGGTATAAAGGTATTCTGGCACAAGCATCCTCTAGCTTCCTCAGGGAATCCATTATTCCACAGGGAGAACTAGAGTTGATCATTAGATAGGAGGGACCCTGAGTCCCATCCTAACCAAGATCTTATCATTGACCATAGTGATAAGTATGCAATACACCTTTCCTATAGGAACTTGATTTAAACCTAGTTCTTTTGCCATTTAACCTTTGTGCCAAATTTTTAGTTGTTAGATAACTTGCTTGTCCTTTATTAAAGGAAATAAAAGGAAGAGTCAGAAAGTATTTCCGAATGCATGCTATGTAGATAATTACATGTGCTTTCTAGCCTTGATATGGGTGATGGACGTTAGGAAAAAGAATTTTACCTCCTCAAGAGATCTATTACCTCATAGGGAGAATGAAGTGCCCATTAACCTGCGAATGGCCCAAACCATCACGCGGCTAAGGGTTTTTTAAAATGATGATTATGTCTAAGACCCATATCAAATGAAAAATGCTAATGGATGATGCAAGGCTACCTCATGAGACGTGAAAGAGTGACGACTTATACTTCAAGTTTTGATATGGGTGATGGACATTAAGAAAAAGAACTTCACTTCCTCAAGAGATCTATTACCTCATAGGGAGAATGAAGTGCCCATTAACCTGCGAATGGCCTAAACCATCACGCGACTAAGGGTTTTTTTAAACTGATGATTATGTCCAAGGCCCATATCAAATGAAGTTAAAATGCTTATGGATGATGCAAGGATACCTCATGAGACATGAAAGAGTGATGACTTATACTTCAAGTTTTAATATAGGTAATGGACATTAATAAAAAGAACTTCACCTCCTCAAGAGATCTATTACCTCATAGGGAGAATGAAGTGCCCATTAACCTGCGAATGGCCCAAACCATCACGCGGTTAAGGGTTTTTTTTTAAAATGATGATTATGTCCAAGGCCCATATCAAATGAAGTTAAAATGCTAATGGATGATATAATGATGCCTTATGAGTCCTAAAGGGTTATCCCTCATCGAGATGTTTTCTAACATGATTGATGTGATGAGATCATGGTCTTTTAGGGTCATAGACCCTTAGACTAAGGTTAGCTATCTAATGCATACACCATCCTTGTGATGTATCTTTATGTGGAATGATGCTAGATACATACTCAAGTGAAGCGACAATTAGTCACTTGATCCTAGGGGTTCCATTGATTATGCATGGATGACAATAAAGATTATTAACAATAAATAAATATATGCCCTCCAATGTCCTATTTTAGGAATGACCCTAGGTTAGTAGTATCTATCATAAGAAAGGCAGGTACTAATTAATTGGGCAGGTCTATAATTTCTACTAATAGGTGCAATGGTTTCAAGGTGGTTCTAATTCTCACAGATAAAGGTCTCCTAACTGCCCCCATCGTAAAGATGAAGACCCCATTTGATGAAGTTGACCTTCAGGGGTTCTGAAAACCCCACAGGGATCAACCTCACCAAATGAGTAACAGCTAGGATGAAGTCTTCACAGTAACCTCAGGGGGTTCTTAAAACCCCACAGGGAGACCGCTAGAAACTTCCACTCACCTAAGGAACTCACAGACCCGGGTATAGGGCCCAAAATGTGTGTGAGGAGAATAGTGTATGTGTTCAGTGTGTGCGGAGAACATACCAACCTATGGGCCTAGGTTCTACCCAACCCTCATCTGCTAAGCAGATCCCAAGATAGATAGGGAAAAAAAAGAATAAACAAATAGATGAATAAAGAATTAAAAAAAAATAAAACAAATATTTACAAAAAAGAAAAAGAAAAAGGGTAATTAAAATAAAATTAAGGCCATATTATTTTTAAACACTTAACTTAAATGGGCTTGACTCTCAAACCCTCCCCAGTGGAGTCGCCAAGCTGTAGCGCCCGGGATTTAAAAAAACATGGAGCCGCCACCAAAATTTTTGAAAGAAGGATAATTTTGGAAACCTATTTAAAAAACGAAAACTGGTCTACAAAAAACCATTTAGGGTTCGGGAGTCGATTGTATGTGGGGAAGGTGTTAGGCGCCCCACAACACCCATTCATAAGAATGGTTACCCTAAGTTAATTATTTAAAAATATTATGGCCTTTAATCTTATTATAATTACCCAAATAAAGACAAAAATAAATGAAAAAATAAAGGAAAAAAAACAAGGAACATTTATTTACAAAAAGAAAATAAGAAAAAATATATTTATTTTTTAAAAAAAGAGAACATTTATTTATAACAAGAAAATAAGAACAAATATATTTATTCACAAAATTGGACTTGACCTAGGATGAAAACCTAGGGCCTACGTACCCTTTAGAGGGATCAAAGCCCACGTAGTTCGAGGGGGTAGAAAAGCATGTCACTTGGTTGGTGATTTTTAGAAAAATGTTCATTTAATTTATTTGAGAAAAATAAGTTTTTTATTTGGTTTGTATTTTTTATTTTTTTTAAAAACGTTTTTTTTTTATTTATGAAAGAACTTCTTTTATTTTTCATGAAAGAAAGTTTTGCCATTTTATTTTCATTTATAAAAATGTGTTAAAATATTTGTTTTTTGAAAGAGGACCTAAGAAAGGAATAAAGAAGAAAGAAGAAAAAGTAACACAAGTTAAACAAAAAAGGAAGTCAAAGGTGAGGTGATTTATGCGTACCTTTTTCCTTTTGAACCCCGCTCTTGCCTTATCTCCTTGCTCTCCCAAAATTCTTCTCAAAATTTCTGTCCCTTTGCTTCAACCCTTGCACTCCTATTTATAGTCTCAAGGTAGGGTTTTCTTCATAAATGCTCCCTTTTTTATTTTTTTATTTTATTTTTCGTTTTTTTGATTTTTTTTGTATTTTATGTTAAGAACTACCTAACTTAACCCAATCACCATCAATGGAGATTTTTTTATTTTCATTTTTTTTTTATTTTTTGTATTTTCTATTGATAAAACTTCCTAACTTGACCTAATTACCATTAGTGGAGATTTTTTCGTTTTTAATCTTTTTTTCATTATTCTCCCCACAAGTAACTTCCTAATTTAAACCTATCAACATAAATGAGATTTTTTTATTTTTTATTTTTCGTTTTTTTTATTTATTATTTTCCCTTAATGAATGACAATGCCAATCATATCAATTAAGGGATTTATTTTAATTTTCATTTTTTTTTAAAATTTTTCCCTTTCAATGATGATTGCCTATTTAGACACCGATCATCATCAATAGGAGGATTTCCTTTTTTTTCTTATTTTCGTTTTTTTTTAATTTTTTCTTTCAATGATGATTGCCAATTTGGACACCAATCATTATCAATCTTTTTGTATTTTTTTTTAGTGGGGCCCAGACAAAATAGGGTGTTCACACCTATAGTCACCACCTCACCACACCCGACGAAACGCCTTAATGAAGTCGAATATAGTCATATTCTTCCTGTTCAAGAGTCTTTAAACTCAGAGCCCAATCAAGAAACAAGCAATATTTAACCAGCAGAAGTAGATGGGCCCAGCCCAATAGAGTCCAATCCATTAAATAAACATCAAATGCTGACTCGTTCTAAGCCAGCCATTTTTAAACCCCGATATCCTTTTATGGGTCTCATGAAATCCAAAGACCAGATCACTCTTCTGAAAATTGCAAAACCTAAGAATGTTTAAGAAGCACTTGCATCTTCGTACCGGAGAGGAGCTACGAAAGAAGAATTTGATGCCTTGCAATTAAATTGCACCTGGATCTTAGTTCCAAGGAATCATGCTCACTCCTTGGTGGATTGCAAGTGGATATTTAAGAAAAAATTTCATGTAGATGGATCATTGTTGAAGCCAAAAGCTCGTCTTGTGGCCAAAGTGTTTCAGCAATCTCCAAGTATTGATTATGGAGAAACTTTCAGTCCAGTAGTTAAACCCATAACAATTAGAATTGTTTTATCAATTGCCGTCACTTTTAATTGGGAAGTAAGGAAATTAGATGTGAACAATGAGTTCCTAAATGGGTGTTTACAAGAGAATGTTTTTATGAGGTAGCCCGAAGGTTTTCAAGACCCTAGTCAACCAAATTTTGTAAGCAAACTGGAAAAGGCAATCTATGGCCTAAAGCAAGCCCCACGAGCCTAGTTTGATAGACTTCAATTGACACTGCTCAAATGGGGTTTCCACAATGCAAAAAGTGATATTTCTCTATTTCATCTCAAAACTCACAATCTCAAGGTATTCATTCTAATCTATGTAGATGATATCTTGATGACTGGTAATAATTCCAGCTATGTGCAAAAATTTATTCAGAGATTAAATGCTCTATTTTCATTGAAAGACCTAGGCCCTGTGTATGAGTTTCTTGGCTTAGAAATCTATCGGGACAGTACTAGTTTTTATCTGAACTAAGGAAAATATGCTTTAGATCTGTTGAGGAAATTCCATATGTTAGACTGTGCCCCTATGTCAACACCAATGGTAGCTAACAGACATTTTTCAGCTCAAGAGGGTGAACTCATGAAGGATCCATCGTTATCTAGTACCTCACAACTACAAGACCAGACATTGCTTTTTGTGTTAATAAACTCAGTCAGTTTCTGAGCAACCCACTAATGTTCATTTTCAAGGTGTTAAGAGGATTTTCAGATACATAAAAGGAACCTATAATTATGGTCTATTAGTTAAACCATTTAATTCTCTGAGTTTAACTACCTTTACTGATGCTAATTAGGCAATCGATATTGATAACAGGAGATCAATGGCTGGTTGTTGTGTCTATTTAGGCAATACCTTAGTCTCATGGGCATCAAGAAAACAAAAGGTTGTGTCTCGGTCGAGTTCTGAGTCTGAATATAGATCTTTAGCATATGGTGCATCAAAGATTAAATGGTTGTATTCATTATTGTTTGAACTTGGTCTTATGCTCAAACAACTTTCAATCATTTGGTGTGATAATATAAGTGCCAGAGCTCTTGCATCTAATCCTATTCAACATGGTCGAACCAAGCATAACGAAATTGATATGCATTTCATTCGTGATTTGGTTCTCTCTGGTTTTCTTGTTGTTCGTTACATACCATCCTCTCATCAAGTTGCTTATTGCTTCACCAAAGCTTTATCCTACCCCAAGTTTTCTTACTTTAGAAACAAACTCGGGATGATGATTACACCCTCTCGTTTGAGGGGGGATGTTAGATAATGATGATTTATATAATTAACCTACTCTGTAATATTTCTATAGATATAGGATCAAGAGTGGTCCTGTCATTATACACGTGTAACACTATGAGCACAGCACTAGTAATATTCTTCAGCATATTCTATTAGGTCAAATCATCTTGTATTCTTCTCTTACTATATAAAGGAATAAGGGCTAGGCAATCATTACATCGCTTCCCTTTTATCATTTTGTCTATTTTGCTTTCTCCCCCCTTGATCTGCTGATTGAAAAAGGGCATCTTTTCTAAGAAGATGATTTTTCTTTTTATCCCCAGATGATCCCCAGAAGAAACTTGCTATCAATTAATTGACAAGTGTTTTAAAGGAATTTAGAAGCGTGATAGAGCATGAATATTCACTGAAGCTAGAACTGATATAATCAGTGTGAGTCTAGATGCTTGTGAAAGAAGTCGAGCTTGCCAAGCATGAGTTCTATTTTCAACATTTTGAATCAGTTGCTGATGTATCTAGGATTTATTTCTGCCTGGATCAATCCAAGTTCCTAGGTATTTTCCTAGTCTCTGAGGGATATGAATGTTGAAGATATTTGAGAAATCCATTTTCACTTGGTGAGATATGTTTGGACTAAAAACCATAGTAGATTTGGATCTATTTATTTCATGTCTTGACCACCGGCAATATTGCAACAAAGCTTGGTTTACAGCTTCACAGTTATCTCTATTGCCTTCAAAGAAAAATAAGGAATCATCCGCATATAACAAATGGGAGATTGGTTTAGCTGCGTTGCATATTTTGATTCCATTCCATTTCCTCTCCCTTTCTAGTGATGAAATGATGCAAGACAAGACATTTGCAGAAATAATGTAGAGATACGGAGAAAGAGAATCACCTTGCCTTATTCCTCTATTTGGAATTATAATTAGAGCAAGTTGCCCATTGAACTGAATTTGGTACTGCACAGTTGCTATACATTGTTGAATTATAACTGGAGTGATTTGCTCGTGCAGATGTGTTAATGTCATTCATATTTTCCCCCTTCATTTCCGTCCAATTAATTTTTGACTGAGCACTAAAAAGGTGAAGAGAGGTTTAGTTGAATAAGAAGTTTTTTTATTTATTGTAACATTGCACTCGAACTGAGAAGGATATTAGTATAAAAAAAGTTTAATCATGAAAATGATTTAAAAAATAAATTAATTCTCAAAGTTTTCTTTTTCAATTTTTTGTGACAACTGACAAGGGTGATTTTAAGGGGAAAAGCTTGTTAATACTCCATCTTTTATACAAAGAAGCTAACACGCACAGAGGAAAAAAAATTAATATTTTAGTTCTTTTGACTTATTTATAACTACATCCTTAAGTATGATTCAATGTAACTCAATCCACGTGTACTTATAACTCGCTGACAAGTTTGTCTCTATACATTTAATTTAATCAAAGTTATCACTCAGTCATCTTATATGGCAAAAAGATATCATTAAAATCATTAAAAATATAATCTCATGGCTTCCAACACAATTGCTTTTGGATTTTGTACTTTTTTAAAAAAATAAAAATAAAAGTATACCTTTTGTCCTTTCACTTTGTATAAAGTTTAGTTTGATCTCTTAATCTTGAAAAAGCAAAGGTCTTTTAAGTCCTTTAACCCATCGTCCAAAAAAAAGTCCCTTACCCCCTTCAGACATTGATATTGAAATTTCAATATTAACAAAACATTATCAAATACTGACATAAAAATTTTAATTTTCAAAATAACAATTTAGGGATTAAATTATAAATTTTTCAAAGCTAATGGATTAAAAGATTAATTTTCCCTATTTTAAAACAGAATCCATTTTTTTGCCAGAAATTGTAATTCAATTACGTGGATACGTATAATGCAAACTATCTCGTTGATATATGAAATGAGCTTATTTCCCTGGCTATACACACGGATGTTTTAGCATTTGGAAGACAAAAAGAGATTGATAAAGCAATCGGCCATATAATCCTCATTCTCTTAAGTATTAATGTACATTTTTCTTGTCATTATGAAATATGCACATTTTCAAAGCTAGTTGCATAACCAAAATTAAAAAGGACGATGGCCATAAGCATGTATATATGGATCACCTCGTGTGCCCTCTTCAATTAATACAATCCATTTTTTATTATGATTATGATGCACACTAATCTGGATCACTAATCATATTAATTTGATGGCTACAAATTTTAAAGAATAGGAGAAGACACGGGGGCGTCGTATGTATAATAATAATCTTTTGTAAACTTTATAGCAGACAAATCTTTAAAACATCAAATAAGGGGTAGAGCCACAGTTTTGTTGCTACAAGCTGCAACTTCTATTGTCAACAAAAACTCCTTCAAGAAATTGCTTAGCTAGTCACAATTACATTGCCTAGTCATAACAAAGTCAGAGGAAACAACAATCAAATTCCAATATTATACAAAGCTGTGAATTCAGTACTTCACACGACTTGGAGGATAGAAAATATGGTTTGAACAACAGTGAGAAGGAGGAGTACAATTCCAGCAACAGAGGCAATAATTTGCCATGTTGTACCACAATAATCACGCTTTAGAGTTGCCATCAGCTCATGCCGAGGCTCTTGACAATAGTTATTCAACCTTTTG
Organism: Inga oerstediana; assembly: GCA_963210345.1. Taxonomy (NCBI): domain Eukaryota; kingdom Viridiplantae; phylum Streptophyta; class Magnoliopsida; order Fabales; family Fabaceae; genus Inga; species Inga oerstediana. Next base: position 65,884,157 of record OY723408.1, read on the forward strand.
CAGATATCAAGGTATTGAGAATTGAAATACCATCGAGTGACATTTCCTCCAAGATCGTTAAATAATAAAGCAACATTATTGGAATCACCTAAATAGTTTCTAACTATTTTCTTGCTAACGAGGAGATCCACATCCTTATATGTGTCTATTAGACAATCCAATACAAGAGCATAGTCGGTAATATAAGCATGATAAGGATAATGGCATTGTTCTAATGCTATCATATTACGAAACAAAAGTTTAGTGCCAGCCTCCACCCAAATTTGTGGAATTTCAAGAGTATGTCTTGAAAAATTCATGTCTAATAAGCACATGCTATTACTAGCCCTCAACTTTATGCCTTTTTCTTGCAATGCATTGGCATTGTATAAAAGAATATGCCTTCCAGCCTCAACGGATAGAATCCGGGTAGGCCTTTCTCTTTGCAAGTAAAACAATCTGAGAAGATCCGTAAAATGATTAATCTTAACATTAGGATTAGGCGGTAATTCTTGTCCATTATGACACTGAAAATAATCATATGTGAGCGTAAGAAATGAAGGGATGCTACGGGGAAAAGCTTCATTGAACAACTCTTCAATAATAAAGAATGGGAGTTGATTCTCAAGCAAAAGCAAATCTTCAAGTATAGAATCCACTAACCATGTTTGTGACAATTTAGCATCACCTTTGCTGCCCTCACCCTTCTGAAAGTCCATGAAGAGTAGAATGATGAAGCCAGCATCCATTAATGTCAGTTTCACAAGTTCTTGTTCAGTAAGATTAATGGTCTCTGAATAAGAAGCACGAACTTTTGGCACTGAACGTTTTACAACATGAACCAAATCGTCGAAGCTTGACTTAGCCCTTTGAGTAAATCTTTTGAACAATATTCGTTTATGTCTTTCCATATCTTGCAACCACTCTTTACCATGATGAAAAGGGCCAATCGAAACAACTTTTGGGGTGTAAGCCTCTTCGTTAAGATGACGGAGCATAATTGGCACCCTATAGATACAACGGTCTTCTTGTAACAAAAGACCATCTTCGCAATCTTGAATCATATCTTTTATGTCTATAGTCACCTCATCTTCCACCTATAAAGTTTGATTTAGAATCCAACCAAGAATTAAACAAGCAATATATATACACACGTCCACTATTCCAAAAGAATAAAAAGAGAGACAGAAAAATACAATAAAAATGGGCTTTTCAAACTATTAAAACTTGATTGTTGAATAGAAAAGCGTCGTATAAGTTGAGTCAGAGGTTGATGAAGTACTTAATTGAAAGGTACTAAAGAAAAGGGTCAAAAAAATCAATGGGGTATTAAAGACGAGTAATTAATCTAAGGTGCAGGCAAATCAAAGGGAATGTAACGAAATTAAGAAAAGCCATCACGAATGAAAATCATAGGACGCATACTTGCAATCTGACAAGTGTCATTGGAATTGAAAAAAAAAAAAAGGCTAAAGAAGTCCAATAATTGAGGAATGAAACAGAATGCAACCTTAAATATTGTAAGCGAAAATAAAGTGAGGAAAATAAGAAAAGGCTACAGAATTGACGAAAGAGTAGTAAGGTAAGCATTCGTGTTGTTGTTGTTGGAAGTAATTTGAGGAGAAATGTGTGGGCAGAGATGAGAGAAGTAGTCGCTTCAGCTTCATTCTTTGAGTAGTCTTAGAGGCCAAGTGTCACGCCCCAAATTACTGAGGCGTGACCAGCACGAAATGTAAATGTAAGGTGACCTCATTTCATAAGCCCTTTTGATTTACTATTTTATATCTACAATCAGCAAGATCTACTTCATCAATATAATGTTAAGTGGCATTATAATTTTAGTTCAAGAACTTTCGAATAAATATTAAACATAGATCTCTTTAATTCTGAACTAACCCAGCGTACTTGCAACAATCAACACCTCTTTTGTTTTTAAATTCTTTAAAACGAGACCTTTTTCAGTCAACACATACAAGCAAACTTACAAATAAGGAAATGAACACCATATTTACAAATTTGTTGGGAAGACACTTTTATCTGCGTGAAATAACTAACTCTAATTTTTCATAAAACCAACTGCACCAGAACAATCCATTCGATTACGTAATAAGTATGTGATCCACTCCAGTATCCGGATAAATGTGTAGGTCCATTTCTACTATCTAAAATACAAAGAACATGGCAAGCAAAGGGAGTCTCATTACACAGTTTATTACTAAAATAATTGAAGGCACGTGATGTAGCTTGTGGTTTTAAGCAAACCTATAAAGGAAAGTTAGAAGGACTCCAAGGACTGACAATTAAGGTTGTAGGGTGGCTCTATACTTAAGTGAGTGTTTGGGAAACACCTAAACCGTGGTTTCAGAAGCTATTTTAATTTCCGCAAGTCGAGACAAAAATCCTCTCACATACTTACCTCATAAATCGTAAAAAGCTATTTTCAAAAGCTAATCTAAACACACACTTAGGGCGTGTTCGGATTAGCTTTTGGAGAATAGCTTCTGGAGAATAGATTATGTGGGTGTTTGGGAAGTTTCCAAACCTAGGTTTGCGCAACCCGAGATAAAACTCATCTCACACACTTACCTTGTAAATCGTAAAAGTTATTCTCAAAAGCTAATCCAAACACACACTATGAGAAAAAAGTGATTTTGATAAAATGAGATTGTTTGGGTATTGTGGTCAGAATAGCTTTTTTTCATGATGTGGAGCCTATAGAATGAGAAAGGACCAATGAGAGAGAGAGGGTGGGGCCCACATAAGGAAAAAGGACTAATGAGAGAGAGACGGTGGGGCCCACACAAGGAAAAAAATAGCTTTTCCCAAAACCTAGGTTTGAGATCAAAACCATAGTTTGGAAAAACTTTGAATGTTCGGCAACCAAACCATGATTTTGATTCAAAACCTAGGTTTTGATTTAAAAGCCGAAAACACACTTAGGCTAGTCACAAGGGGTCACATGTATCACTTTTGTAATTGCTTATATTTGGGTTTGCTATCTTTTGGAGGGTACGATCTTTTGGGGTGTCTTAGACATTGGAAGGGGACTCGTTCTCTAACACAAGTAAGGACCTTGCTTTCAACTTGGTATAGTTCAGTTCTTAAATTTTCTGCAGTGTAATAGGGAATAGGATTTTGAGTTAGAATCAGTGAACCCTCTTTTGTAACTGATTCTACTATCAGTCATTAATAACAAAATCTCAGTATTTCCCTTTAGTTCCAGATTTCTGTTATTATTTTCAGCTGCTGTTAGTATAAATCAGCAGGGTCCTACCAGTACGTAAGTAAACAAATATTAAATCATGATTAGTTGCTCAAGATGAAAGGGTCATACCACGACAATTCAAATTAATAAAATGCTAAGAATAATTATGTATGAAAGCGTATTTGTTAATGAAAATTTCACAACATAAAAGATACAAACGTTATAATTGATACACACACATAAACACTTATTTTCAAACTTATGATATTTATGCTTGTATTTTAAAAAAATGGAACCTAGAGGAGATAATCATAAGTTCAGCCTAAATAGTACTACAAAAAAAAAATTCTTTTTCAAAAATAAGAAAGTAATGATGAAAACATTTTCCCTTACAACTAGTTTCATTAGAGGCAACGACACAAAATGCACAAGCGCAGCTAGGAGGCCACAAATAACAGGAGCAGCGCGGAAGCCACGAATATAAGGCGCAGCACGCAGATCACAACTAACAGGCACAACTCGAAGGTTACAAATAACAGGCACTTTGTGTCTGGTTCCTCCACCAAAGGTGTTTGCATTCTAAAAAAATCCTTTAATTCAATTTATGAAAATTGTTCTTGAATATTATGAAAATTTAATCTTGTAAAACAAATTCTACAAAATAATCATAATCCATAGTTTAAATTTTCTCTCATAGGCTTTCTAATCGCATTACTCAAATGCATATATAAAAGAAGATTATTCAATGAACCAGTAAAAAAAACAATAATCAAATCAAGATTTCAGCAAGAACAATTTGTTGTCAGCTTCCAATTATATGAACTTCCCATTCTCTTTAATGTCCCAAAACAAAATATTAATACTCTAATTCCATTCAATGCAAACACCAACAAATTTCATTTAAATTCCATACAGTTCCTTCAAAAGTATTGAATCACATACTTCTAATGCATTCCAAGAATCAGTTTAATAATGTTGAATAGTTTAAATCTTAACCCAATTCCTCTTCTACGCTATTCTACTAATATTTTGCGTGTATCTCCAAGAACAAGTTACAACACTATCACTATTGTATTATATTATTACATAAGAAACTTCAACCACCCTTACTTAATCACAGTCACATAAATTAAATTCTTAACATCAACCGAGTCATAAATAGATTCCATGCTTCTTATCTTGTAACTATTAAAATTTTAGTACAATGCACATTTAAATTAACTTACCTTCCTCACTGCTTAGCAAACAAAACTCTCAAGCCTCATTCTTCTTTCACACAATTCATCAAACACCTTATAGACATTCAAAATAATCCAATGAGCAAGCATCTTAATTCCCAAGCTAGAAATCATAAACTTCCAAACATCCACGTTCAAAAACATTCACCAAGCTTATCAAACTAAAATTTTAAGCTTAATTAAAACTTCCATCATCCCTCTTGCACCACACAAAACCACAATACACCAAAAATTATTAATAAAAATGAGCACAGATACATACACACACACACACCCTATGACAGCCACCAAAAGCCAGAAGCTTGCATACATTCCACCACACCCACCCACATATATAAAGCAGAGGAGCAGAAGTAGATGAAAAGGCTCATTGCAGCACACCCACAAACAGAGCAGAGACAAAATCAAAGAAGCATAGCAAAGGGGAGGTAGCATACACTACACGACAATGCACTCACAGGACAGAAGAGGAAAGGGGAAAGAGGAAATACGGCGGCAACAGTGGCAGATGAAGGCACACATCGGCGGTGAGCAGCTTGATCGGCGGAAGAACTGAAAAACGGAAAGCGACAACGGCCAATTTAAGGTCTGTTTGGTTGGAGGGGAGGGGATGGGAGTGGATGAAAAATGAGCCTCTCCCCTTCTTTGATTTGAAAAGTTGGAGAGAGGGGCTCTAAAGGAAGGGTTCCCAATCCCTCCCATCTCCCATCTCCCATCTCCTATCTCCCATCTCCTTATTTTTGTTCCCCCAAATTGAGGGTTTTGTAGGGGATGGAAAATGAACCCCTCCCATTAAACCAAACAGACCCATTTTCCGAGGAGGCTCCGGATTTCAATTTCTAAGGCACCCCCAATTTCCTCCCCCCGTGTGTGAAGTCAGTCCAGAGAGGTCGAAGGGGATCCCAAAAAAATAATATCATGGCTCCTCTTTTCTTTCTTACTTTTTAAATAGAAAAATATAAAAAAAAAAAAAAAAGATAAATAAATACTATTTGAATTTTAAAATTTTAAATTAATGATTTCTCAAAAACATGTGTTGTCAATTTCCATACTATTTTTATCAATTTCGTTATTCTTATGGTCAACAAAATCAATTTAGAATTTGAAATTCAAGTGATATTAATTTATTTATTTTCCCAAATAATAATGGCATATTAGCATTTTATTGAATTCAAGATACTGAAACAAAATAAAATAAAACTCCTTAAACCCATCACTTCTACGATCACTTGTTACCCATGACACTAATCTATTGGCTTAACCTTGTTGCCAAACTAAAAGAAATAAAATAAAAAACATATCTAAAATATTAATCATCTCTGTATATATATTTTTATATAAATGTGTGTATATATATATATATATATTCTTTATAACTGTTACACATCTATATTAAATAAAATACTAGTAATGAATAAAATAATTATCCTATTTGATTGATTTTTTTTTTTAGGACCGTTACACCAAGTCTGTTCGATTCATGTCATTATTCGGCATCTTCCCGTGAATCTTAGTAAGCATGGCTTCTGCCATCTAAACTTGGTCAAGAAAATAAGAAAAGGGTTTAAAAAAAAAAAAAAAAAAAGGCTACAATGGGATATTAAACAGAAAAATCTAACGAGGTGCGAGCAAATTAGAGGAAATGTAACTAAATTAAGAAAAGCCATCACGAATGAGACAAGGGATACATATAGGGATGGAAATAGGCCAAGCCCCTAATAGGGGCCTACGGCCTAACCTACATAAAGTCTATCCTAGCCTATTTAGTAAATAGGTCAGGCTCAGGCTCAGGCATATTGCTAGGCCTATTCAGATAAACAGGTCAGGCCTATTTTTATAAGACCTAGCCTACAAGCCTACAGGTCTGGCCTATTTAATTTTTTATTTTAAAAAATATATTATTAAATAAGTATATATAATATTATCTAAATAATTTTATAAATTTACCAACTTAATCTTAATTCTAAATTCTAAGTTTCATATTTCATCATCATTATACTCATCCCTTGTTTTCGCATAAATCATTCACCTCTACATCTCTTCTCTTCGATCGCTCGAGATGGCAATACTAACTCACTCTCTCCCCTAATTTGTGCCCTCCGCTAAAGCATAAAAAATGTTATGAGTTTATTTTAGTGTCAAATGAAATATTTTAATCTTAACAAGAGGAGTTTGTCCCAATTTACGTGGAAAGAATAAAATAGGTAAAAATCTAGTTTTACATGTTATTTGTTATGCTTGGTCGATTTTAAAAAATATATCTCATTAGTCAACAGTCGATTAGTTTTTCTTATTTCTATTTGCTCGAACAAGTATTGTCACTAGACATTATTTTTTTTTTTCCTTACTAAGCCTTAATATTACTACAAGAATAGATGTTAGGCTTTTAAGACATAATATAGGATTGTATATAAGAATGAAGGTTTATATATGAAAAGGCTATTTAAAATCTTACATTTTAAGTAGGCTTTTAAACAGGCTTCAGGCCTTCTGAAGGCCCAGGCCCAGGCCTAAAAAAAAGCCTACATACAGACTCAGGCCCAGGCTCAGGCTTTGAATCTTTGTTACAAGTCCAGGCCTATTTAGGCAAAGTCTAGCCTAGCCTAGCCTATTTCCACCCCTAGATACATACTTGCAATCTGACAAGTCTATATCTTCAAAAAAAGAAATAAAATAAGGGTAAAAAGTCTAATAATGGACAAATGAAACAGAAGGCAACCTTAAAAGATGTAAGGAAAAAGAAAATACTTCTTGCGATCTTTAATGTAAGATATATTTATCTGATTTAAATAAATTAAAAAAGTTAGTTAAGTTAGTTAATATAACATGTTTGTTTCTAATTCACCTAATCATCTTTCTTAATTCTCCCAATCTCTCTTTTATTTGATTATTGTTGAGGGAGTATTAATATAAGTAAATTAGAAAAGATTGATAAATATGAAAAATAGGTTTTACATTTAGAATTAAAATCAACTCCTCAATTAAGCTTATAATTATTTGCACTGTTCACACTTTGGCTTTACATCATTCATAGTCAATCTCTTAAATGGATGTAGACAATGCCTTTCACAAAAATCTTATGGACCTAAACAAGCGTCTAGAGAATGGTTTCATCGTCTTGTTATAGCTTTACAGAAATTTGGTTTCATCATTCCTAGTAAATGTGACCCTTCTCTTCTCATTCATCAATCATCTACTCACATCATTTATGTTCTTATTTATGTGGATGACATTCTTTTTACTATTGAGACTTCATCTTCCCCCATTACTAAGCCCAAGCAGTGGCTCAATATTGATTAATTTGCTCTCAAAGATTATGGTGATCTTCGTTATTTTCTAGGAATTGAGGTCAAGAAACACAACGATCGTGTTGTTTCGTTGTCACAGCAAAAGTACATAAAGGATCTACTTGCTAAAGTAGGGATGGTGCAAACTTGCAACACAAAAGAGTTGTAACTCTCATGACAACTACTGGGAGACTCGATCAACGAGATCCGGTGTCATTCTCTATCAAGCAGCCATATCACTCACTTGGTGGGCGTCTACTGTCTGTTACTACAACTAGGCCAGAAATATTGTACAGCGTAAACAAAATCTGTCAGTATACGCAAAATCTGAAGGCTAGCCAGACAAGAGAGCAATAAATAAAAAAACAAAGAGTTTATTACATTTGCAAGCAAGCATACAAATGATTCTAACAAAATCTTATATTCTTGCTTATCTTCTTGTTATAGAAAGCGGATTAGTACACTTGATTGGCTAGATGATTTAGTGTGTCATGGAATTGATCAATCATATACACAATGGACAAGGTAAGGTGAGACGAATGATGCATGTAGTGATCGATCGGGTGCATACCATGATCAGTACTTCGAATGAGTTTGACCCAAACATGTGTCATGAGAACAATGATATCAAAGACTACTTCACATAGAGAGCAACACCTAATAAACTCTTTATTGTGCCATACAATCTGGGGTAATTTATTTGTGACAATATTTTAATACATGTTTTTTTATTGTTTCACTTTTATCATAATATAATTGTTGAAGTAAAATTTTTAAAATATTTTAGGGCACACTGAATATTGATGTTATCCATCCAGAGGCACCTGACGGTCCTCACGTTTTCCATTCGGATCCTCTAGCAGCTGATTATCTAGAGGACCGTCCTAATATAATAATTATGTTCAATAAGTGTACAGGTGCATATGTAAATATTTGTGTGTGTGATTGAACAATCAAAAGTAATCAGTCACTACTTGTTTTGTCAGCGTATTGACTATCTATCAAAGCCAAGCGGGATTGAGCTATTATAAACGTAATGACCCTATCAATAGCTGTGTTTGGAGGAAGATTGTGGTACTTATATATGAATTTACTCAAATGTTGTTATTAAATTTTATTCAAAAATTGACTTAACTATATCATTGTAATGTTGCAATGCTTATTCCAACCAAACAATAATGATTGCATGTATTACATTATAAAATTTATGAAAGATGTAATTACTCATCATCAAAATTTTGTTCCTTCGAACATAAGCCCTTTTACTTGCAATTCATATTATGTTTTAAATTTAATTGAGAAGTGTCTGAACTAATTGATTTTTAGTGATTTTAATTTGTTGTGTGTATAATTGTTTATGTAGTATTATGAATATCGACGTTTTGTCAAACTGACTGACCAACAAGTTGATGAAATTATTGAGGAATGGTGTGAATATATGGTCAAACAATTAGCTAATATTTATATACATATGTTGTTTCTTACCTATTTGTGTTGTTTATTCACTTAGAATTAGTTGTACATTACAATTTTTGTAAATATATTTAGTAGTGATTTTATGAATTAATTATTTGTTTGGAGTTATTTTATTTTGATTTGGTCTGATTCTAGTTTGGTTTTATTCATTTTGTTGTGGATTTGTACTATAAATTGTTCTGAATTTGGATTGTAAATACAGGATTCATTAGGAAAAGAAAAAAATTACATAAATTATTTTTTCAAAAAACAAAACTTCCTGTGGCTCTTCCTTGAAGCTATTAAAAAAATAAAAATAAGATGCAGTGCTTTCACAGCTTCAAGCAGCATCACAATTTTTTTTAGTGGTGTTGGAATCTGTGACGTTTTTCAAATGCCATAGTATTCATAAAAATAAACGTCACTTATGCCGTTTTTTGTCATAATGATATTACAAAAGAGTAATATATTAATTAAAATATTTGATGTGATTATCTAAATTTATGTGTGAAGATATCTCTCATATCAAAGGAAGCAGGATAATTTTTTTGGGAAAGCCTGCAACATCTACGGGATTGCAATTGGAATCATCTACTATACTGCTTACTTTTATTTCTCGAACATGATCTTCACTATTTGCAAGTTGTTGCCGAAGTTCCTTTCGGGATGATCGACTTTCCAATGCTAAGCGAGCATTAGCCTTCGCTCTCACCAAAGTTTGCATGCAACGGAGAGTTAAGGCATCTCGTTTCCTCACAGTATGACCTCTTACAAGGGCCTGAAGCCGTACCAATCCTTTCAAAGCTCGTAGTGCTCTTCGGGCCTGACATGTGTGTAGTATATATAAAACAAAACATTCCAGCTCACAAGTCAAATAACATCCCCATTGCGAATAATAAATCGCTTTAGTCAAGTACTAATCTGATTCTTCAATAGTGAAAGCAATGAGTAATCTAAAGCCAAACCATATACTCCCTCTAACCCTTAATATAAGACCTATTTATCTAATTTGATTAGATTAAGAAAGTTAGTTAATGTAACATATTTTTTTCTAAAACACTTTAATCATCTTCCTTAATTTCCTCATTTCGTTTTTCCTTAATTATTATTGTGGGAGCATTAATTATTATTTTGGGAACATCAATAATGATAAATTATGAAAAGATTGAACAATATATCTTATATTTAGGATCAATATCAACTTTCCAAACATGTCCTATATTAAAAATTGGAGGGTTAAATAAAACTGTCATTGAATAAAATTGGAATTTATTAGTTGTGGACTTATATTTAAAAGCTAGTACTAGTCTATTATTTAGTAGTATCATTTTCGCATAAGGAAATAAGATTACTGAGTGTGGACTGGCATAGAGGAGAACTTTGCAGACAAGAGCATCAAACAATGAAGGAGAACGTACAGAAGATTGGGCTATATATCAAATCAGATAATTAAGAAACAATCACCGAGTTCTGATTTGTACAGAGTTAAAAACAATTGAAATAGAGGAAAGCGGAAAACCTTTTAGAGAAGGAACCAAAAAAAAAAAAAAAAAAGCAGCAGAAAAGATAATTGGGTATCAAATTGGACAAGAGACTGTGTCTGCTTGGAAAGTAATATAGCAGGGGCAATATTGCCTATGGGAACATGCTAGCTCTAAATATTGGTTTCTGGTAAAAACAGTGTTACTTCATAGCTTTCTGCATCAAAAGTTAAAAGAACAAAATGTTATCACATCAATACTGCTCTCTAACCATTTCTTCAGGTAGAAGAAAATAATGCACAAATACTCCCTCCGGGCCTTAATATAGGAACTAGTTCCCGTGGGATGGGGTTTTGGGATTTGATACTAAGTAACACATATTCAGTCCTTATAGTAATTATCTTATAAATTCATTTTATTTCCCAAATTTATAATTTTTTTCAACAAATTACGCATATTGATTGTAAATGTTGAGGAGGTTTCATCAAGTGGTATAGTTCCAAGGCAAATGATGAAAGAGCATATTTAATTTTAGAGAAATCAACACACATGTTTTTGCAAATAACTTGCTTAACTAGATTCATTAATATTTCTAAATTAGTTATCTAGCTCCTATTTTAATACAAATTGATTAAACTAGAAACTGTATAGGGCAATTACCAAATATCCTCGGAATGCTGTTTGAATGCGAGTTGCCGCCCATTTCCCCTCTCCGCTCATAATTTGATGGTCATATGCAGCATCCTGTACTTCTTGTGTGAAGTGGAAGGTGAATGTTACACATCGGTGATATAAGAGATATACTACCACTGATTCTTAAAATAAAATCCACTTAATAGTTCAATTTGAACCACTTTATGCGGGGAAAGATATCATAAGTTAGCCGCTACTCTTGGATTAGGACTTACTACACATGTATATCTGATATCCTTGCTATAGCTCCATATACAGATAGTATGGAAAGAATGAAAAATAGAGGATAGAGCAAACTAGTAAAGAACAATAATGAAGACAATGTTTTAATCTTACTAATAATAAGTAATAACTCAGAATACTTAGATCATAGACTGTACTGGATTTAAAAGCACTTTGTACATATATAGGACTCCAATTCAAAGATCTGAATGAAAAAGTAATAGGCAAAATATATATATAAGGAAAAAAATCAATGTGAACTTTCTATCTTACCATGTCGATACTTCAATAAAATTTCTGTATATACATACAAGCTAAGCCTTGTCTCTAACAAGACCCACTTAGCCGAAAAAACCAAGGATGAAATCAGAAAAAAAGCAATGCACATCTCACAAAAAGGGAAACAAGTCACAGAAGTAGTTTCTCTTCTACTAGGATTGGGATAGGGAATGCTAACTGCTCAAGTTGAATTGTATGCTCAAAACCTCAGCAAAAGCAACATATGTGATAACCATGTTTTCCAAGAGATAACGAAAAAACTAAAAAGAAAACTGAGGGGAAAAAAGATGCTAAAATGGTGAAAAGAGGCTAAAGAGAAACAGAAAGCTATACTCTCACATTTACATCCTTATCTGAAGACTCTGCCCTTTCAGATATCTTTAGACCAACCAAAGCTTTAAACCACATCCCTGAGACACCAATAGTATCGTTCACTATTTCTCAACCACGCACAAACTTAGCAAAAGGGAATTTCCTGGCAAAATTAATGCAGAAGTAGTCATTATTTTAGATATCATTAACCAGCCAAAAGTTGAACTCTGTTGAACTATGATCAATGGAAAGATGAAGCTGGTAAGAAGATCCAGAAAAAGACACGCTCAAATGGTGAAAACTAACCAACTCTCGATTCTGCATCATTATTTTTGGACTCTAGCTTTGGATGTTGTCTGGTATATAAAATGAAATATTCCCCGTTAGTATAGCAGCTAGGCAATTAATTTGTATAGACTAAGAAAATTAGTTAAATTAGGAACTGATAAAAAGTATATATCTTAATTTTACTTTTCTATTGTTTATGGGATATGGTATATCAAGTATGATATGCATTGATATGCTGTTAATTAAATTACTCAACTTACTAAACAAACAACACAAGCAAGTTGATATGCTGTTCTCAATAATAGATGGGATGTCTGGCGCTGGGAGTCTCCTACTATATATATATATATTGACTTCACCCTAACATACCACAATTATTGGAGAGTTTTGATTGTTACAAATGTAAAACACAACTTGAATTATTAAATGTTCTTCTTGAAATGTCAAATTGTTTTAATAAATCCATGAGATATTTGGCAAAAAAAAATTAATTGAGGGAAATATATGGAACAACTGGACTCGTTTTGATAGAAATACAAAATTGAAGTCGAAATGGCATTGAAAAATAAATTGAGTTTAAAAATTTCTTCAGTGAGAATATTAATCAATCAATTTTCTGCGCATTCATTGCTCAGCTCATGAAAATTCAAAGTTATTGAAGGAAAGGACACGACCTGCCACACACTTATTATAATAGTAGTAGTAATTCAAGTCTTGGTCAATGCGAGCCAGCTGCCCACAGAACAAGCCATTTTCAGAACGTTGAAGAGGCGGGGCCACGATTAGATTGGTTTCCCTAATTACTGTGAATAATCATCTGATTTATTTTATAACTTTTATGCGATATATATAGGTTGATTTCAAAAGCTAAAGGGACCCAATATTTATCCACAAATTAATAAATAGGTTGAAATTGATAGATATCCACACATTAAATTATTGGCTAAAGACATGCGGAGAGCTGATGAGATCCTTGCTGATGATAGACATTAAATAAAGTTTTTTTTCCTGATTTTCTCTTGTTAGTTTTCTTTAGTTCGGTGTTTGTTTCAGACCATTATTTGTGTTATTTGGTTTTTGCACTTTGTATTTTGTTATTAGGTGGAAGGCATTTTGCTTTGGGGGAAAAAAACGGATAGATATATACACACATTTAAATATGCTACTTAGTAAATAAGTGGGTAGATCTTAGTAATGGGAGTCTTGATGTTATTGGCTAATGCCTTTTACGTCATCTTATAACCTCATCTCTTTAGTCAGCTTTTTTTACTCATTGTTTCTATTTACAGGATAGAGAGAAGTTTTTCTTTTTCTTATTTATATATATAATTTAACCCTTCATCTTTTATTATGTTGATTTTGTTTTCATTTGATATTATGAATATTAAGTAGGGATAGAATTAAAAAATTATTAAATTTTATGACAGGGTTGTTAAGGTTTAAGAATTTTCTTATCCTATATGAAAAATGTAAAAAATACCCTGTAAATAAGATTATAGGAATATGTCTAAAGCCTTCTGGTCACTGAAAGTGATTACTGAATGAGATTATTAAAGGCGCGGGAAGCCCCTCCGACATGTTATAAAATTGCTCAACAAACTCCTGCTTCTTATTTATGGATATCTAACATATCTACCTATATTTAACATGTGCGCAAACATAGGGGTCTATTTAAAATAAAACATGTTAGAGTAACATCCAGAGAGTTATGATGTTATTTCCTAATACTCTCTATCCGGTCCTAAATAAATTATTTAATTATACATATATTATATATTATTATATTACATATCCACTTATAAGTTAGATAAATTAGTTTTAAAAAAATTATAAATTTAAATATTTTAAAATAATTAATTTAGCTTCATTAATTTCTTTAAAAAAATCAACTGAATATTATATTAAGGACATAAATAAGTTGTATCTACTACCCTGAATAATATTGGGTGTGTTGGTTTTGGCGATTGGATAAGTAACTTATTTTTACTTAAACATATGGAATATTAAGATTGGAAAAAAGTTAGATAGGGTAAAATAATGAGTGTTTGGATTAGCGATTGGATAAATAACTTAAAATAACTTATGTAAAAGTTAGGATGTTTGGTTTGACTTTTGCATAAATGGTTTTTGTATTAATTAAGAGAAAAAAATTGAAAAAATTATGAAAAATGAAAAAATGAAGGGATAATTATGAAAAAAATCCTCATTGGCAACTTAATTGTCAATGGGACCTGGGAAGATATCTACACATGGAGGGATTTTTTCACAATTTTCTCAAAAATTAACTTTGAAAATTTGGTAATGGTACAATTTTAATAAAATTATATCAACTCTAATTTAAATTGGTACACTCCAAAAGTCTTTTCCACTATGCACCTCAAGCTTAAATCTTATAAATTATATCAAACTCTAATTTAAATATTAAATCATAACTCATATTTTCACATAGCTCAAAATCTAACAAAATAAACCGATTAAAATCTCAATAATACCTCTAATAATCCAAATAAATTATTTAAACTAAATTTAATGGGTAAAACCACTATATAGAAACTAGTTTATGACATGTTTATAAACAAAATTGATTATAAAATCATAAAACAACTAAATAATAAATCTAAACTGATTAAAATTATTACTAATTATTCTCTACATTTCTACAGTCATATATTAACAAAAATCAAAACTTGCCTAAACTCTTATCCCAAAGTATTCTCTAATTAGTAGAATATTACTATCTAAAGAAAGAGAAAATTATTTAGAATATTTTTCAGAAAAGAATTTTTATGATTAGAAGTAATTTTGAGTACCTCATTGATCCCCAAAAATATGAAAATACTCCTATCAATATTTTTTTTATACACACACAGGCACATAAGCTCCAATAAGCTTCATTTCGAGGCTTATGACTTTTTCCAACTTAAATCCAATCGCTGAAACAAACATCTATTTTTTATCAAAACACTGTTCAAGTTCAATTGGTCACTGTTCAAGTCCGATTTTCCTGCCAAATCGTCAAAACAAACACAGGCATTGTTTCTTTAGGATTTTATGTACGGCTTTTACTCCTCATCTGTATGACTTGTTTATTGATTTCTCGGTTGCTTTAATATTTTGTTGGGTTAAAGGATAAACATATCTATAAATTTTTATCAAAAGTGCATCCATCACCATAAACTTTTATTTTGTGTAAAAGTAACTATGAACTTTCAAAAAGGAAGCAAAAGAGACATTCCCGTTAAAACTAACTAACGGGCATTAACTCCTGTGCAAAAGTACCAAAATACCCCTATCTAAAAAAAGGTTATGATGGTGAACGCACTTTTGAAAAAAGTTTATAGGTATATTTTGCACTTTTGAAAAGAGTTTATGGGTATTTTTGTCCTTTAACCTTTTTTTAAATAGTGGTATTTTGGTACTTGTGCACTGAAATTAACAATCGTTAGTTAGTTTTAACCGAAATGTCATTTTTTCCCCTTTTGAAAGTTCATGGTTACTTTTACTCTAAAAAAAATTTATGGTGGTAGATACACTTTTAAGAAAAGTTTATTTTGTTTGGCTTTTCTTTCGTTGAACCCCGACCAACTAACCAACCACACTGGAGAGATATTTAATTTAAATCGAAATATTTAAGTGCCTGTTTGCCAAAGCGTTAAGTGACGTAGACGTAAGTTAACAATGGAAAAAAGTACTTTAAGGATTTTTAGCCGTTTGCGTTCACGGCATAAATTATCTTGCTTTTATGAAAAAACCACAGTAACTTATAAGCTCAAATTTGGTACTTTTATAATAACCGTGGGGAGAGAAAGCAGTGATTATGAAAGAAAAGGGACTCTTTGGCAAATAAGAGCTGGACAAGTGGGAGTGTTTTTGATACATGATATCACTTTGATCCTTTTTATAATTCTATTTTGATAAAAAAAAATTTTAGTCCTTATTATAAATATAATTTTAGGATAATAAATGCATTCTTTACTTTTTTACCCATATTGATTGCAATAAATAAAAAAAGTATTTTATTTTTCTTCAAAAACAGCTTTTTGAGGGGAAGCTCAAAAGTATAACTTTTTTAAAAAAAGTCATTTTTGCCATCGCGAATCCAAATACAAATCACATTTTAAATCTAACTTTTATTCTATCTAATTTTTATAAAAGTCAGATAAAAAAAAAATAACTTTTACCACCGTTAACCCAAATAGACTCTAAATGTCTAGACATCACCCCCAATGTCTAAAAACTTAGTAAATAAATAAAATATCTGACATTGGAAAAATAAAAATTTCTAAATTTGGTTTCTAGGAAAAGTTCTCTCTTCTTTGTTTCTTTTTCCTTCCCTGAAATTTTTTGTCTTTATAAAATTATGGTCTTGTTTTCCATACACAAACACCAAACAAGATAAATACAAGCATACTGTTTAAAATTTTGGAAAATACTAAAGACACCTTTCAAACCTCATTTCTATTTATATTCTCATTTGCTTTCCATAAAAACCCTTCTAAGAAACCAAACGAGGTCTTCGTAAAAGAAAGGAACACAATCTTGCCACACACCTTATCACAACAATTTCCTCACCGGTGGCATTCCATTTCCATTGGATGTGGATCAAAGTCTCGGTCAATCCAAGACAGCTGCATCCCACCAGAAAAAATCATTTTCGCAAATTTTGAAGAGATAGCGCCAATGACTAGGTTGGAATCCCTAATTTTTTTTTTTTTTTTGGACTGAGGAATCCCTAATTATTATTACCTCGTATCATAATTATAAAATAAAATTGATTTATTTTAGAGAAATTAAAAAATTTAAATAAATTACTTAATCATATCATATGTTATGTATTCTTAAATTATATATTAATTTATTAATCAAACTAATTAGTTTGAAGGAAAAAAATAAAAATATGAATACTCTAAAGTAATTTAATTAGCTTCCTTAATTTCTTTAAAAAATCAATTTTATCTTATAATTAAAACAAGAGAGAATATAAAAAATGATATAGTGCTCGTTTGGAATAGTTTATTTTTAGACAATAAGTACTTATAAATCGTGATTCACGGTATACGAGGTAAGTATGTGAAATGAGTTTTATCTCAACTTGGTAATAAAGATTTATTTTTTAAGAAAACGTTGAACCAAACAAGCCTTATACTCCCTCTTGTTCCCATCATGAGATACTATTTAGAAGGATTCTTTGGTTTTTGACATCAATGGGTGCATCAAAGAAGCGACAGAAATTGCTTTGGAACCAAGAATGAGATTATTGAATGTGCGGGGACCCACCTCCGACGTTACAAAGTACTCATTTAGAATAGTTTATTTTTGAATAATAATTATTTATAAATTATGATTCATGGTATACAAGGTAAGTATATGAGAGAAGTTTTATCTCAACTTACGTAACAAGTACTTATATTCAAAAAATAAGTGTTCCCAAACATGCACAAAATTGCTCAACAAAATCCTACTACATCTTATTTTTGGTTAGAGCTAGGAAATTGGGCCGACCCGTGCTTATGATTTAGAAACTAAAAAAAGAATCTGGCCTAAAAGGGTCAGCCCTGTAGGGTCACCCTTTTAGGCCCGTTTAATTTTTTTAAAATAAATTAATATATATAATATCATTAGAGAAAATCCTATAAAAAGACAGTTGAATTAATAAAATTTTAATTTGAGTCACTGAACTTAATAAATTATACATTAGGTTGTATGACACAATTTGGGATTAAGAAATTGGGCCAAATTGCATTTATACCCTTTAGTTGATATACTCAGGTGACTCAAACAAATTGAACTAGAAGAAAAAAATTACATAAAAGCTTTCTCACACTCCTTTAAATCATATGAGCAAAAAAAATTGATATATCTAGGCGACTCATTGTTCTCCAATCTTGACCCATTTGTGCCCAAGACCACGTTGCACCCAGATTGAGGCAAACCAGCCTTGCGTTCAGATGAAGGTAAATAAGAGGGATCTAAACTACAAAGTTCCGCACACCTTGATAGCAATCAACTCAACCACAAAATCGCCAACACCCACACACCACTTCAAGCAAATCAACCTCAACTTTTTACACCCAACTGCAGTACACCTAATTCCCATGTATGTAATCAGTTTGCACCTACCCAACCACAACTTCTCCAGGTTCAAAACCTGGGCCACCGCAAATGCCGTTGAGTCTCTTAGCACCATCGCATTCGATAAATCCAACTCCGCTAGATTCTTAAAGTTCATAGCTAAATTAAGCAACCCATTACCAGAGAAGAACTTGGACTGGGAAAGATCAATCCGTTGGAATGTGGCTTGGTAAGCATCGGCCACAAAAGCCAAGGAACTATCGGTGACTCGATGGCAAAGGGAGAGATTGAGATGGGTTACAAAAGGGTAATGTTTTAAAACTGCTAGGAGGTGTTCTGAGCGAAGGGGTTTCAAGGTTCGGCGATGTTTAGCTTCAATTGAATAGAAAGATTTAAATCAAGGAGGTGAGGATGGTCAAGACAAGCTCCTCAAAGAGAACATCATATAGGTTCAACGTCGTAGGGGATTTTCGCTTTTTCATGGCTATAATGGAGGAGAACAATGAAGATATCTGGAAGTGTATGTACTTCTGCTTCCTCTTCAGCGAAGATCTGTGAGATTACAAAACAAAAGATTATATTAAAAGGGATATCGTTTCCAAATGAGTTATGAATCTGGTCGTTCATAGGGGAGAGGGAGAGATTATTTAAGATGGCTTTGTTTTTAGCAAGTGATTAAGGGAAGTGGAAAACTGAAATGGCCTCGTTGCCGTCTTCTGGAGAATCCAGACGTTGAACTCTCTGTTTCGATTAATCTGTGAACTCTGGTGCATCGCCTCGTACTTCACCTACTGTCTCTTTGATGATATGAAACGACCCATTTTACAATTGTTACTCTTCCATTTTTTTAGGTTTTAATTGAATAATGATGGCATACCTCTCTTGGCATAAGAGTCTTGGGGATCACTCTGCAACAACATCAATAATTAAAGAAAGATTATATGGAATAGAACAGAGTGACACAACTAGGGGCATGAATATAATTTGGTTCAATTTCTAAATCATTAATTGTGTCATATAACCTAATTTATAATTTATTCAGTTCAGTGACTTAAATTAAAATTTGATTAATTCAACCGTCTTTTTATAGAATTTTCTCATATCATTATATCAAATTATCAATATGAGAGACGTCTAAGTACTTAATAAGTATTAGTAACAAGTAAACACTTATTAAATGATTTGATTTATTTTATTTTCTACGATGGTTTATTCATTTAAACTTTAAAAAAGAGGCTAATTTGGACATTAGATAATTATTTTAACTAAAAATTTATGAGTTTTAAAAATAATGTATCTCAATTTAAAGTAAAATAATAAATAAATTGTTAAAGTTGAAAAGAATTTTTTTTAATTAAAATAAGTTAAGTTAATGCCCGTTTAAGTCCGAATCCGTAAAGGGCCAACTCTGTAGGGTCTGAGCCCGTAAATGGCCAGCCCTGTAGGGCCTGAGCCAGTGAAAGGTCAACCCTATAGGGCCAGAAGCTTCAAAAATTGGAGGACTTTTAAGAAACGAGCCTAAACAGATCAACCTATTTAAATTCAAGTACGTAAAGGGCCAACCTTACCGGCCTATATTCCCGATACTACTTTTGGGCATCTAACATAACTACCTATATTGTGTGTTTGGAAGAACTTATATTTGGGAAATAAGTCCTTATTACGCAAGCCGAGATAAAACTCCTCTCACATACTTACCTCGTATACCGTGAATCACGAATTATAAGCACTTATTACCCAAAAATAAGCTATTCCAAACGAGCACATATCTAATATGTTTGCAAACAAAGAGGTGCTTTTCTTTTATTTGAACTTTGGAGCATGATATGGCATACAACTGACAGAAGTTCTCGAATTTACAAAGTCAGTAAATAAAATACAAAAGAAATAAGGGAAAACTCATTTACAAGTATCTATACTTCTATTCAACTTTCAATTTTGGTGCCTGAGTGTTTTTCTCTCCTAATTAAATACTTTAATTGTGTTCATTTAATACAATTAACTCATATATAGGGGCCAATAATACTAATAGAACAAAGTTGCAGGAGCTAATGGTGTTAATATGGCAAAATTAATGATTTAATTAAGAGATAAAAATGCACAGCTACCAACTTAAAAATTGAAGAAAAGTATAGGTACCTGCAAATGGGTTTTCCCAAGAAACAATATTATTCAAGGTAGTAGATTTTCATTTCTCTTATCCTTAATATAACAATTAGTTGATCTTTTTGGAAATATTAATAACATTAAATAAATTAATTTAAAATATTTATATTTATCATTTTTCTCTAAACTAATTTATCTGACTTATAAGTGATAATATAATATAAAGATATATAATATATGTTATGACTAAAAATTTATTTAATTTCATTAATATTTTCAAAAAGATCAATTGAGTTTTATATTAAGAACCGGATAGAGTGTTAGGAAATAGTAACATTAGAACCATGAATGCTACTTGAACATATTTTGTTTTAAATAGACCCCAATGTTTAATTTGCACACATGTTAAACATAGGTAGATATGTTAGATATACATAAATAAGATGCAGTAGGAGTTTGTCGAGCAATTTTATAACATGTCGGAGGTGGTTCCCGCGCATCCAATAAGCTCATTCAGTAATCGCTTGCAGTGACCAGGAGGCTAAAGATGTCCCAAAACTGGTATATTTAAAGGGTTAAAGTGCAAAAATATCTATGAACATTTTTTAAAAGTATACCCGACGCCATAAACTTTTTTTAGGTGGCAAAATACCTATGAACTTCTCAAAATAGAGCAAAAATGCCCACATTGTTAATTGGTACAAACGTCTGTTTTATGGAACCCACATTATTATTTTCTGAGGTACAAAAATACCCATGAACTTTTCTAAAAAATGCACCCAACATCATAAACTTTTTTTATATGCAAAACTACCCATGAACTTTTCAAAAATTTATGATGTTTGGTACACTTTTGAGAAGAGTTTATGGGTAGTTTTACACGTAAAAAAAATTTATGATATTGGGTGCATTTTTTAGAAAAATTCATGAATATTTTTGTACCTTCACTCATATTTAAATGTGTGTGCATCTATCCATTTTTTTCCCAGTGTAAAAGTTTTCTTGGAATTATGAGGGCATACACTAAGGGCCTGAATTGCAAAGACAGGATCGAACCGTGACCTTCTACTAATAAGAGAATATCCGTATCAGGCTACAAAGCCTTTGGTAACGCAAATGCATTAATTCCACCTAGTAACTAAATACAAAGTACGCAAAAATGAAACAAATAATTAATGGTCTGAAACAAACACCAAAATAAAGAAAACTAACAAGTGAAATTTGATCTTTTGAAACAACTTTTTACAATTCAAAATTTACTTATTCTAAACTAATTCTTTTTGGGATTTTTCTTTACACAATGAAATTGAATGATGATGAAATTAATGAAATGAGAGAAATAAGAATATAATGGAATGAGTAATCTTTCATAGTGATGGCACAAGCGATCCTTCCTTAAAATAATTATGGGAGATTAATCATGTTAGCTTAAAGAGACTTTAAGGGCCACTTTTTAGACTAGACCTAACTTAGATTAATTAATACCAAGTCACTTTGTATATTAATCTCACTAAATTAAGTTGAATGCGCACTCTAGCAATTAAATAAACTTAAAAATCGTATTTAGCTTATAATCAAATAACCGAGCCACCTCGAATTACCACTTGATTTGCTCATTAATCTTAATTTAATAATAGCTACTCATATGAGAAATCAAGATCAATGATGCTAAAACATAATGCTAAACACAATTAATAAATTCATATTCAATTAACCAATGCAAACACAAGACACCATTGATCCACTAACCAAGCCACCTTGAAATTAATACAAAACATTTACAAAATCATCAATTCAACGATTAACCAACACAATGAAATGATAATTAAGCTAATTAAACACATTGTTAAGTGTTTAACAAAGATTCAAGCTACATCTAATATCTAAATACATCAAAATAAATCAGTCCAATATTATAAAATTCATCCTAAGACCTGAAAATCACAATTACAACGTATAAATAGAGAAATGGAAGAGGAAAAACTCCCCTATTGAAACTCCAAGTTCATGACATTGCTGTTAGAATATTAGGCTAACCCAGTCTGTTAATATTTAGTTACTGAAGTTAGTTAGAGTAACAGGATTGTTATTATGTAACCGTGGTTAGTTAGCTAAACTATTGTAAGTCACAGAGTTAGTCAGTAGCTATATAAGTGTACGGTATCTAGTAATGAAATACGATCATTACATTCTCTACTTCTCATCCTCTCTTCTCTCACTCTCTCTGATATTATTTGATTCTCTATTTTCTATATGGTATCATAGCCTCTTGGTTCCGATTTCATTGCCAACATAACACTTTCATCTGGATCCGTCGATTCAAAGGATTGAGAAAATTTAGCTACTGTAATTCATAGAATTAGCTTCAAGAGGCTTTGCCACAAACTGATTCAACAAGTTAACCATGAGAAACACCACCAGAAAATGGAATTAATAATTAAGAAAGCAGAAATTGGTGAATGGCAGTAGAAGAGAAACAAAGTAAGCCTACGACGAAGAAGAACGGCAGAAGGTCTGATCTGTACAGCATTGCGCCTTCAAACTCTGAACTTCGTCTCAGTTAATTGTGGAAGGACAGATGAGGCAGTGTAGTCCCTCGTCAGTGAGGAAAGAAGGTTGACGGTGGGGGATGAAAATGGAAGGTGGTTGTGGTGAGGTGCTTTCCAACTCTCTTTGGCCTCACTCCTCTCTTCGGCCTCTCCCTTAGCTCTGAAAACTTGATCTGGTTTGAAGTGTCTTGTGAGGTGTGGAAGGTCACCGGTGACGATGGTGGTGGAGGTGAACGTCGCCGGCGACGATGGTGAAAGTAAAGAAGATAAAGGTTGATCTGGTGAGCTGTCCTCTCTCGATCTGGTGAG
The DNA here is from genome assembly GCA_963210345.1 of Inga oerstediana. Lineage (NCBI taxonomy): Eukaryota > Viridiplantae > Streptophyta > Magnoliopsida > Fabales > Fabaceae > Inga > Inga oerstediana. The sequence goes on from OY723408.1 coordinate 65,907,632, forward strand.
CTATCCTCTCCCAGCCTGAGGCATTTTCTGCTCTCTATTTATGTCGAAAGCTCCTTTGAATCAGACCTAAAGACCTGCTGCCAAAACGCTGTGTTGAACTCATAGACCAAATTGGCATTTTAAAAATTTGAGGGACTAAATTGTCATTTCTGAAATTAGAGCCCAAAACTGTCATTTTTAGTTTTAAGCCAATTTTTCAAGTACCTATAATTAAAACAATTCAACTAACATCACATATTCTCAAAAAAATCAATGATTAAGTGTAATGACAATTATTTTGACAATTTTACCTTTTTTAGTCCTAATTTCATATAAACATTTAATTATAATTAATTACAAAAGAGACATTTTAAGCTCAATTACTATGACAAAACCCCAATTAAAATATGAAAATATATAATAAACAAAGGGATTTGTCATAGTGGAAAGTTCTAGAAATTGCTTATGAAGGAACATCCGGAATTAAAGAGAACAGAGTCGGTACTCTCATAACAGAGTATGACTTATTCTGAATAAAGCTAGGAGAGAGCATTTTTGAGTTTAAGGTAAGAATACTCATGTTGTTAATCAACTAGCTACCATCGACAAGACATATGATCGAGGTGCTCAAGTGAGGAAGATACTCAACATTTTCACAAGTGAGTGGGAAGCTAAAGGAGATCAATGAGGTTTGTAGCTGCCCTATTTGGGAGTCTCTCCAAATATGAAGGAAAGCATAATTTCAAAAAGGAGCTGATTGAGATGGATGAGAAAAAGAAGAAAGGTCTAATGCTTAATACTATCAAAACCAGATGAAGAAGAGTTTATGTGTATTTTTGTCACTTAACCCTTTAAAATATAAAAATCATTACCATCTTAATCTCAAATATAAATAGCTTTCAACTGATTCACACATATCAATAAAAACAATTAAAAATATTAAATTTATTATAAAGTTAAAGTGATTCTAATATATTAAACCGATTAATATATCAAAAATGAATTTTCTCAATAATTTGTTAACTAAGGTTGTCAAGTGAATTTAAGACTTTTATTATAGATTTGCCTAAGAAAAGAATAAGAAGGATTTAAATTCTCTTTGTTGGAAAAAATCGCATGTAGGATGGAAGGTCATGATTTTCTAATAAAAGAGATTGAAGTAGAAGATGAAACTGATAAATATAGACGGCAGAATCCAACCTAGGACGGACGAAATGTTTCCTAAAAAACCAATTCTTAGATAATTAAATTTTGGAAAAGGTACACGAGCGCTTAATTAACAACAACTTTACATAAATTAAAAGAGTTAAAATTAGTTATTTAAATCTTGTAAAATATCAAGATTACCCTAAATGAGAATAATTAGTTAAAGGAGTTTGGTCAAATAGATGGAAAAAAGTAATAGTTTTGACAAATGTTGAAATATACTTTCAGTCCCTTTAAGTTTAGATAATATTCTATTTTAGTCCTTTAACTTTAAAAAAATATGTTTTTAGTCATTTTAAATTAATACTGTTAACTTCACTAATAAAAAATATTGAGTTAGCAAATTTAAAATGTCAACTCAACAAATTTAGAATGTTACATGTCTTTCCAAAAGATTGATTTTAAAATTAAAATATAAAAGTAATTATATTAAAGAATTAAATTTTGTACATGTCATCATTTTAAATTTGCTGACTCATAATTTTCTATTAGTGAAATTAATGGTATTAATTTAAAATGACTAAAAATACACTTTTTTAGAATTAAAATAAAATCTTGTCTAAACTTAAAGAACGAAAAGTATATTTTAATCTTTGATAAAAACATATCATATTATCAAACATGCATATGGACGGTGCTTATATAATAATGACAGGAGGGAGTATTACGGGAGAAATAGTTACATACTTTAGGGGTATCATATCACCTAAACTCTGTTCAATAAAAATATAACAAATCATATCATTTTAATCCTAATTGACAGGATACTCATCTGAAAAAATTCACATTTTAATTTATTTTTAAGAAAAATACACATCTTAATTTGAAGAAAAAACTAAAACAAAATGATAAACTCATTTTTTTCTTAAAAACAAATAAAAGTAACTTTTTTTAGATGAGTCACCTACCAACTAAAATTAAAATAATTTGAGTTGTTACATTTTTATTAGATAGAGTTTAGATGATATGATATTCTTAAAATATGTAAGTATTTCCCGTATTACAGTGGATGAAATTCAGCTTAAAAAGTTCGGAGGACGCAACATTCAAACGCACAGACAAGCCTCAAATAAATTATATTACCAAAAAAAGCTTCAAATAAATTAAGTAAATCTACTTCTTTTATACAATTACTTGGAGGATAGAAACTATGGGCTGAAGAATGGTGAGAATAAGGAGTATGATTCCAGCAAAAGAGGCCACAGTTTGGCAAGGTGTCCTATAATAATTGCAACCTCCTTTTGTAATTATATCCGAAATACGTGATTAAAATGAAATAGAGACCAATAATTATCAAATAACATTTTCAAACCCATATATAAGATAGGGTTTTCACAAATACTTTTTGAAATCCAATTCATCTGGTCTCATATTCACATTTCAAATACAATTACTTTACACGGATAAATCAAATTTATATCTATACATCAGAGTGACAACATAATTCCCGGCAAACCCCGGGTTTATACCTTTACTATAGAGTATATATAAGGCACAATAGCCCATTACAATTTCCCAAACATGGGATTACACAATATCCTTTTCAAATACATATCTCGAATATACGTCCAAACACATATACATCCAATATCCAAATACACATCCGAATATACATTCCAACCTATCCAATCATATATACATCCAAATATCCACAGTTATCCCAATCGAATAGATAACCAACTACCAAACTGACAACCCGAAGGAAGTCCTCGCCGCCCCTTGGTTGCTTGTCCATTACTCGAGCCTCTTGCCTTGTCTAAAATGTTGGTAGGGGAGGGTGGGATTCGAGAGAATCTCAGTAGGAAAACAGTACCAATATGCATGCAAGATAAATGTTTAATGCATGACATGCTTGCTTTACACTAACTCATGCTCACACATTGACATATGTATGGGCTCACCGTTTCAAACAACATACTTATGGCCATAGCATAAATAGAAACAGAGCTTCATATATTCATATATGTTACACATAATTAAGTAAAGTCATAACATGCATCAATACACCAACACAAATATCAAATACATGCAGGAGATATAAATTCCCTACCCTTATTCTTTCCACGTGTGCTCTAGCACAGCTTACTCATGAACAGAGTGAACATCAAACTAGGGGTGTTCATGGGATCCCGGTCCCGGTAGTCCCGTCCCGGTCCCGGTAGCAGCGGGATCAAAAATTCCCGGCCAGTCCGGGACCGGGACCGGGACTAACCGGGACCGGGAGTAAAAATCCCGGGACCGGGACGGGATCCGGGCAGGGCTTCGGGAATCCCGGTCCCGGTCCCGGGGGTAATATATATTTTTTTTAATCAATTTTCCCCCTTTCCTAAAGACCTAAACACTAATCTCTATTCTCTAATCCCCGACCCTCGTCCCTCCTTCCCTTAGTTCCCTGTTCCCTGACCCTCAGACCCTCGCCTCAATCCCTCGGCCTCTCCTCTCTCGCGAATCGCGATGTCGTCTCTCGGCTCTCGGCCTCTCGCTATCTGAGATTCTGAGTCTCTGATCTCTCACTCTCTGCCTCGTCTCCGCAGCTCCGCTCCTCTCCGCGACTCCGCCTCTCTCAATCAGTCAATCTCAAGTCTCGTGCCCTACCCTGCGACTCAGCCTCGTCTCGTCTCCTTTCGGCCGACGCTCACTCCCAGCCTCGCCGTCGCCTTTCCAGTTCCAGCCGGCAGCCGCGGCGTCGTTCTCCCGTCGCAGCTCGTCTCATTCAGGTGAGTTCCTTATCAATCCTTCCATGATTAATTACCAGCTCGTTTTTCCTATTTCCTCCTGGTTTATTAACAAAACAGGGATTGTGTGGCTGAACATAAGTTTCTGCATCAATTCCACAATCTTCGATGCTGATGATTCGTTTAGTCCTAGAAAAAGAACTCAAGCATTTTCTCTTTTTCCCACTTGTATTGTTGACTTGTTTATCTTTCTCTTCTTCCACATCTGTATCATCATCCTCCTCCTCCTCTACCACCTCTACTGATTTGTGCCCTGTGAAACATGCTTAAATTAAGTCTCTGACTCTCTGTTACTGATCAGTGATCATGCTTAAATTCATATTGCTATATAGTGTATTGTGATAAATCCCAAGTTGGGTGAATATTTGAATTAAGTTGTGGGTAACTGGATATTTTCAGATATTTCCTATTAATGTGAAGGGGTCAGCAGACAGCAGGTGTATCATATGCGTTTTTTTGAAACCGGGAATTCCCGGTCCCGGTCCCGGGAATTCCCGGTCCCGGTTGTACCGGGATTTTTCCGGGACCGGGACCGGGACCGGGAATGGTATCCCATTCCCGGCAACCCCCGGGACGGGACCCGGGATTGGGTGATCCCGGTCCCGTCCCGGGATTTGAACACCCCTACATCAAACCCTATAAAACAAAGCAAGGACATAGGGTTAATCCCTTTTCCAATTCCTTAACTTTCAAATGCTTAAGTTGGTCATCATTCATGACCTTTAAGTGGCTACTCAAAGCCCAAACATATGCCTAAAGGCTTAGGAAAACACTTGACCAAAGACCATGTTCGGAAGCCCAACATGTCATTTTTGGGGGTTGGTCGCGGCCCAAGAATCCACTGGCCACGGCAAAAAACATGTTAGAAACATTTGGGCCGCGGCCCAAAACCCACTGGCCGTGGCCAAGAAAATCATGTTTCTTGGCTGAACTTCCAAAAATCATAACTAATTCCAGAAAAATTGAAAAATTTTGATGACGAAATATATTTTTTGGGGGGAGAATTGTAATGCCTAAAAAATGGGATTAAGGGCTAATGACTTCAAAAGTGGATGTAATTATTGTTAATTAACACTTTTGAAAAGTATGATGTGAGATTGTGATCCGAATGTGTTTTGATCAGTGCCTAGACCATGCATTTAACCTTAATTGTATGGTAAAGCTTAAAATGAACCCTATGGATAGGGGAGGGTGCATGAATGGTGATATGAATGATACAAATATGCTTAGTGGTGATTCAAGTGGAATTACCATAATTAGGGGCAAAATGGGTAAAAGGAAAGTTACCGACCAATTGGTTAGTTGCCGAAGAGGAAGATCCTTGATAACTCAAAGATCAATGGTTGAGATTTATTGTCAAGAGAGTAAAATCATGTGTGTGTGAACTCATGTGTGCCATGGAAGGTGAAATGAGATGTTGACAAGTGGCAACATGAGAGTCATAGGATTAAGTCAACTTTTCAAACACATTTCCCTCTCTCCTCTCTCCTTCAAGGTCGGCTAGGAAGCATAGAATAAGGGAAAAATCTGTTTCTTCATCATCATCTCATTCTCTCTCTTCATTCTCCATTTTCGTGTGTTTAAGGAAGGAAAGAGAAAGTGAAAGGTGAGGTTTTGACTTGTTTAATATCTCCTTTAGCTTCATTCATCTTCATTAATGTTGATCATGGTGATGAGAGTTTCATTGCTATGGTTGTAGATTTTTGAAAAGTGGTGTTTTAGTGCTTGAAGAAATTTGGAAGTTGTTGAGTCAAGAATCTACCTTTGGAAAGAAGAAAAGGTAAAGAAGAGCTCTCTATTGGCATATTCATTGTGACCATTTATTAAGTTTTGGAATTTGTGAATTTTCCCCTGATTTTGGTATAATTTTGAAATACATGAATTAAATAGTGTATGGTGTTTAATTTGGTGGCATAATGCGTCGTTATGTCATTGGAGTTAGTTGGAACTTTGGAAATGGAAATTGGTGTCATTGGTTAATGTATGGGAATCTAATCACCAAAAGCAAAACTTGTTGTTAGAATGAAAATTTGGTTATTATGGGGTTTCCATTTGGCTCCTTAGGCAAAATTATGTGGAGGAGTAGTGAATAAACATTTGGGACCCTTGGAAACATGTTAGTTAAGTTTGGAAAAATGCTGTCAGTTGCTGTGTTTTGGTTTCTGATAAGCCTCACTCGAGTGCAGCATTATATTTTCTCTTTTCCTTCAGTTCTAGTTGTACTCCCACGCTGTGAAAGCAAAAGTGTATGTTCTCACCTGCGAGTGATTTAGTTCATCACTCGAGTGAACCCTGTTCCACTCGAGTGTGGGAGTATTTTGTATTATGAGGCCGCTTCTCGGGTTGTCACTTGCAGGCTATTTTTCAAGAGTGTGTCTTTACACTCGCAAGTGTTGTGCTATTACTCAAGAGCCAGAGCCAATGCTCGAGTGCACTTCTTGTTCTAGGGTTCCTGTTGTTCTCGAGTAGTCACTTCTTATGCCTTACTTGGGAGGACTCGGGTGAGCATGAGGCTACCACTCGAGTATTGTGGTTAGGACTTGAGTGCTGTGATCACTTTCTGTCTCTTTGGTTGCTCTTGGGCAAGCACTTGCACAAGTGAGCTTCCATGCTCGAGTGCAAATCCCGTTATCACTCGAGTGAGGCTTTCTTTACTTGAGTAAATGAGTCAAAAATTAGTGTTATACTTTTGAAAAAGGGGTGTTTGGTGAAGTTCTTCCCAACTCTTTAGGTAGGTGTCTAGGCTTCTCGTAGCCACCTAGAGTGTTCAAGTGATTACCAACTTTAAGTGTTATGAAGATAATAATTATGAATAGAGAATAACCTGTCGTCCTTGATTTTGGTTTATAGGGTTTGATGTTTGCCCTACTCTTGAGCCATCTGTGTCGGAGCACACTCGGAAAGAACAAGGTAGTGACTCTTTCCTTATACTATATGTGATACATTGTATGTTTGATTTATCATTGTTTGTAAGATCTTTACCTATGGCCCATCGGTGTTGACGGTGGGAGGACTGTGCCTTCGGGGCCGTGGAATACAGGGGATGTGATTATCTAAAAGCCGGAAGGCTATATGTGAAAGCTGGAAGGCTATTTGTGAACCTTCACCTGTGGCCCATCGGTGTTGACAGTAGGAGGACCATGCCTTCGGGGCGGTGGAATACGGGGTATGAGACTATGTGATTAGGTGCATATGTGGCAGCCTGCGTGCTGTGTTTATTCTGAGATGCTGCTTGATGATATCATTGCATGCTCTGTGATTATGTATGGTATGAGTGATTTGTTACTACTGGGATTCTTTGAATCTCATTCTTTCCATTGACTAACCTTCAGATAGGGCAAGTGGCTCTAAGGGGAAGGAGACGACCAAGGGCGGATAGGACTCCTTAAGGAGATTTTGGTTTTGGTTGTTGGTTATCAATTTTGATATTAGGATTACTGTATTTATTTGGGATGTAAATATTAAGATGATTTTATGTAATCCCCTAAATGGGAATTTTTAAACCCTTAGTATCTGTATAAAACCTGGGGGTTGATGAGATTTTGTTCTATACTCTGATACATATAAATATGATATGACTGCGTAGGGTAATTATATTCAAATTGTGAAATTTAAGACAAAGATAGGGCATAAATTTTGAAATAATTTGTGAAAACCCTATCGGAAGAAAGGGATTTGAAATGAATTTTTATTATTCGTCAGTCTCTAAACCATTCTAATGATGTGTTTTTGAATCATAATTACTGTTTATAAGGCAGGGGGTTACACAAAGCATGTGAAAAAATCACAAACAACAACAGCAGCATCAGCATAAATGACAACACTCACGGCTGTATACACAATACGATGGCTCACACTGTAATCATGCAACGATAGCTTACACTGCAAAATGACAGCTTGCACTGTATAATGACAGTTATCACCAGCTGTGAGAGCAGCAGCATCACAAATCATCACATAACATGATCAACATACATATAATGCATTTACTCAGTATAAGAGAAGAGTCACTATCTGTTTCTTTCTGAGCGTGCTCTAGCACGGTTTGTTCACGAGCAGGGCTAATATCGAACCCTATAACCAAAATAAAGAACGGAGGATTAATTCTCTACTCCAGTTTCTTACTTTAACAACACTTAAAGTTGGTTATCATTTGGACTCTTTAGGTAGCTACTAGAAGCCTAGACTCATGCCTAAAGTGTTGGGAAAAGACTGCTCTAAGACCATCTTTGAAAGTTCAAAATGCCAATTTTGAATGGTTGGCTGCGACCAGCCCCCTTTGAGTCGTGACCAACAGATGGTCAAAAAGATTTGGGCCGCGGTCAGCACCTTTAGGCCACTGCCAGAATCAAGTCAGAAGCTTTTAGGTTGTGGCCAGCCTCCTTGGGCCATGGCCAAAAGCAAGTCAGAAAGTTTTGGGTCTTGGCCAACAAATGGCCAGAAGGTTTTGGGTTGCGGCCATCCTTTTAGGCCGCGGCCAACCAATGACCTAACTCCTAGCTAATTTTCAAATAGTTATAACTTTCTGTATATAACTCAATATAACTCAAACTTTATATGTATGGAAAGCTTGCAATGTGAACTTTAAATATAGAAAGTTTCACAACAATTAGACACCATTTGCTATGTCAAAATATAATGCAAAATTGGGTCCCTGCATTACATTTTAAACTTAGCAAAATTCCAAATTTTCCAGATTTTACACATTGACTTCCAGTGGTTCCCAAAATCCAGTTAAACATCATTTCCACACAAAATTTTGCAAGGAATCCATTAGAGCCATAAAAAAAACTAAATTCAACTTCCCTTGACATGTTACACAATAGCCACAACATGTCACACAATCACACAATTCAAAACTCAACATTGCAATCCTTTTCATTCCAAAATTCTAAATCAATTCCAATAACACAGACACAATTTGACATCAACTTCACCTCAACACACTAACCATTCATATATTTTGAAATTCACATAAAAATTCAGGGCAAAAATCACAAATCTCAAAACTTAACCAATGGTCACACTAGTTAGGTCAAAATGTGCCAAATTCTTACCTCTTTCTTTTCCCAAGTGAATCCCTTGATTCTTTAACTTTCAACTTTTCACAAACACCAAAACACCTCATCTTGAGAATCTAAAACCATAGGATGAAGGCTCTCGTCAACATAAACAATATTAATGAAGTGGGTTTGAGCATTCAAGGTCAAGATCTCACCTAAATTGAGTTTTTCCTTTCTCTTTCTTCCTTTAACAATGGCGTAAATGAGAGAGAGAGAGAGAGAATGTGAAATGATGATGATAAAGATGGAAGCAGATTTTTGGGGCTTCAAATAGCCTTTAGGCCGACTTAGAGAGGGAAGAGTGTAATACCCCAAATTTTAAGACTTGAGGCTAGAGAATAAGCCTGAAATAAGTGGATAGCTAAGCCCCAGTTTAGCAAGATCCCAAATTGTGATTAAGGGTTAATAACTCCAAAAGTGGAGGTGATTAGTGATAAATGAACACTTTTGGAGAAGATGATATGAAATGTGATTCGTATGTGTTGTAAGCAGAGCCGAAACCCTGTATTTAAGTTCAATTGTGGATTGAAATCTAAATTGATTTAAAATATAGGGAGGGCTCCTATTATGGTTAAAAGGAAAGATATGATGTGTTTGGTGGTGATTCGGTGAGAATTACCGTAATCAGGGCCAAAACGGTAAAGTTATCGATCAATTAGTCAGTTACCGAAGAGGAAACTCATTAGTAACTTCAAGATTAATGGTTGTGATTTATTTTTAGAGATTAAAAAGGGTGGAATCCCATGTGTGTTCATTGGAGATGGAACAAGATCATGACACATGACACTTTTTGGACCCTTGGATAAAATCAAATGTTCAAAGTTGCTTTTTCCTCTTCCCTCTCTCTATTAGGTCGGTTGCTATGTTTGTGAGGGGACAAAAATCTGATTTAACTTCATAATCTTCATTTCTCTTGATTTCTCCATTTTCGTTGAGCTTGGGGAAGGAAAGAGAAAAGAATAAGGTGAGATTTGGTTCATTTTGTGTCCTCTAATGGTTAAATCTTCTTCACTAATCTTGTTCATAGTGATGAGAGCTTCATTGCTATGGTTTTAGATTTGTGAAAGGAGGTGTTTAGGAGCTTGAGGGAAATTGGAAAGATGAAGAATCAAAGAATTGGCATTGGGAAGAGGGAGAGGTGAGTATTTGAAGCATTTTGACCTAAGTTTTGTGGTCATTGGTTAGGTTTTGTGAATTTTGAATTTTGCCCTGATTTTTATGTGATTTTGAAATGGAGGAATTGTATTGTGTAGTATGTTTCAAATGGCCTTTTGTTGTGTTTTATGACCATTGGTATTTGTTTGAAACCTTGGAATGAAAAGAATGGCAATGTGTGTTTGTATGTGATATTGGGTGACATGTTGCGCCATTGAGAAAACATGTCAATATAATGTGAATTTGGTTGATTTGGTGTTTCCAATGGATTCCTTGTGAAAATTTATGTGGGAATGATGTTTGGTATGAAAATGGGACCATTGGAAGCCAAAGTATGAAAGCTGGAAATGCTGCCATTGAAAGTCTATTCTGGGCAGTCTGTTTGTGTTGGCGTTTAAAATAGGAAAATGATATAAGAAAATTATGAAACTTTTTAGTCTTAAATTTCCCATCTTAAGATTCAAAATGGACATATAAATTGTGTCATTTCATTTTGTGAACTGGGAGTTATAGCTGTTCGAAGTTTAATGTCGAAACTGGGCTTGATTCTGGAGCAGTGTGGATCTTTGTATAATTCTGTATTTCTGTGGTTATGGACAGCCTTGATTAATATTTTTTCTATGAATAGGACTTAAATAGCTTTCATTTGGCTTTGGGATCACCTTGTTTTGATTTTTCTGGAATTAATTATGAATTTCTGAAGTTTCCTTGGCTGCAGCGCAAAAGTTTCTGTGTGCGTTTTGGCCGCAGCTAGAAATTCTTGGCTGCAGCCAAAAACCTTCTGTGCTGTTTTTGGCCACAGCTAGAGGATTCTTGGCTACAGCCAAAACCCTATTTTCAGCACTTTAAGATTTTGAAAGGTGATTTCCAACCTAGTACGTCCCAATCCTTTAGGCTTTCGTTGAGCTTATTTTAACCACCTAAAGGTTGTGAATGGTAACCAACTTTAAGTGATATGAAAGTAAGGATTTGGAATCAAGATTGACCTTATGTCCTTGCTTTGGTTATAGGGTTCAATATTCATTCTGATTGTGAGTAGCCGTGCTGGAGTATACGTGGAAAGAATAAGTGTAGGGAACTTACCTCTTCTGCATGTATTTGATAATTGTGTTGGTGTATTGATACATGTATTGCTTTGATTGATTATGTGAAATATATATAAATGATTGTAGCTCTAATTCTATTTATGTTATGGCCATAAGTATGTTGTTGAAACATTGAGCACGCAGATATGTCATTGTGTGAGCATGAGTTATGTATTGCAAGCATGTCATGCATTAAACACTTATCTTGCATGCATACTGGTATTTGTTTCCTACTGAGATTCTCTCGAATCTCACCCTCCCCTACCAACATTTTAGATAGGGTAGGTGGATCGAGGATAGAGCATGCAACTAAGGGCGACGATGACTCCTTCGGGTTGTAATCTTGTGATAGTTGGTTATCAATGCATGTTTGGGATTAAGTATATTTGGATTTATGATCATATATGTTGGAATGTATATTCGAGTATGTATTTGGTATGAGAATTTGTGTAATCCCCTATTTGAAAAATTGTAAAGGGCGAATGTGCCTTGTAAAGCTTGGATTAATGTAAGGAATCCGGGATTGCCGAAAATTTATATTGTGCACTCTGATAGTTACACGAATGTGATTTATCTTTGCAGAGTAGTTATATTCGATGTGTGAATATGAGATCAGGTCAATTAGCTTTTGAAAATATTGTGAAAACCCTATCTCAAGGATGGGATTGTGAATGATTTTTGTTTATTATTGGTCTCTATTTCACTTTAAACGCGTATTTTGGATATAATTACGGAAAGGAGTTACAAAGAGAGAAGGAAAATGAGTTGAAACTTTGACTTCCATCCCATGGTCCACAAAGTGCCAAGTATCAAGATCTTGTTCTCTTCTACCATAAACACACATGAGCACATGTACACATGATTCCACCCTATGGATCACTTGATTCTAACAATTAATCCTCAAATTACCAATGAGTTTCCTCTTCGGTAACTGACCAATTGGTCGGTAACTTTCCTTTTCTCTATTTTGCTTCTGATTGTGGCAATTCCACTCAAATCACCATTAAACACATTTTTATCTTTATTTCACTCAATCATGCGCCCTCCCTAACATTTTAAGCTTTGTCACACAATTATGTTCAAATGTAGGGTTTAGGCACTAATTGCAACACATTCAAATTGAAATTCACATCATATTCTTCAAAAGTGTTTAATTAACAATAATTACATCACTTTTGAAGTCATTAGCCCTTAATCCCATTTTGGGTCACTACATTGATACTGTCTCTTTAGTATCAAATCCTCACTTTCACCTCCGTGAGGTTTCTTTATATATAAATCTTGACATTTCACCTTCTTAAAATTCAAGAGATTCAGGTTTTTCTTTAGGTTATCTTCTGGATTTCTTTTTGATCACACCTCTTATTCAATTTCAAGTTCTAATGAACCTTAATTTGAATCATTTTCCTCTTGAACCTCTTTAGGATATTCTCCTTCTAGGCTATGTTTCAGGGCTCAAATTTAAATGAGCAAATTCTTCTTTTATCTATCACTTAAAGGCTCACATTTCTCTAAGAAATTTAGGCTTGAATCATTATTTAGATATAGCATCAAATAATTTTCACCTTTTCAAATCCACTACAAAGGTGGTTCACACTCAGGGAAGTGTTTTTCAATATATTAATAATCCAAAAGAATAAAATCTTTTTAGTCTAGTGCATTTTGAACTCCCCAAATTCATATTTATCTCAAATAAAATTATTATGAATTATTACAAATATTTTAGGATTTTTAAACTCATAAAAAATCATTAAAGATAGCACCTTCTAAAACATATCCAAATATACTCAAAAAAATTTCAAATATATATCAACATGAAGATATTAAATTTAGGGACTTTTAGAAACAAACCGCGTCTCAATCAGAACTCAAATGCACCATCACGCGCCCCTAGAAGGAGGAGGAAGGGGAAATTCTGGAAAAATTGGAAAAACCCAGACTATCCCACTCTCGTCATCAGTGCGTGCCGTGCACGCGCAACCACGGAGATACTGAAATGTTACAAGCGCTGGCAATCTAGAGTCCATGCGCCAAAAGCTTTCAGATGGAGTCTACCACGCGGCATTAGGCAATCCTACGGTCCAACATGCGCCACATAGCGCTTTTCTGTTTTTTTAAAAATTGTTTGCGGATCGGGTCAGCCCATAAACCCAACTTGCACAATCCGATTCCCTTTTTTTTGTTTGGGTTGGGCCAACCTTGGCTCATTCCATTTATTTTATTTTATTTTTTTGGTTTTGGATCGGGTTAGGCTCCGACTCGCCTGACCCAATCCAGGTTTTTTTAGAAAGGCATCGAAACGACGCCGTTTAAATCCAGGGAGGAGACAACCTCCCATCGGGTCATGACAGACCCGGTGGAGCTTCAGGTCGGGTCTGTCGAACCTAACTCGTTTCCTCATGATTTCTGGCATTTCCAAGGTCTTTTTCTGATGTTCTTTGACTCTTTGGTCTCATCTTCTTCTCATCTATACAATGGAATCAATTTCGAAACCAAAAAAACAAGTTCTCCTATAACCCAGTTTCAAGTTTTTTTTAAACTTGATGCTTCCTTCCGTGCTAGAAGTTCTAGTGACAATTCTACATTGTTTTGAGTTCTTAGTCTTCGGTTTTTCATGTTCGATGCGCACATAATGATTTCATGACCTAATTCTCAATGGTCAAACGATTTCTATGCTTTCATAACCATCAACCAAAATTTATATATAAGTATGAATTTCAGACACAATCGATCATGAAAAACGCAAATAAACATAATTGATTTGTATGTATAACAGAAAGCAAATTGACTTTGAGACGCATGAAAACAAAAGAAAGTTCCATTCAATCAAATTGGGTTGAAGAGAACTCTGGAAAAATGCTCAAATACCAAAGTAATATTATATGCAACGGACAAAAAATTCAACTTTGGCCTCAATAGCATTCTACGCTCTGTTCTGATACCACTGAAGGATTTCAGGCGAACTTGGAATCTGTTGACTCGTTAAGTACCCACACGGGATTGGAGCACCGATCTGGACTCCGATCACGTTCATACAGCAGATTCACCATTGAAGAGAAGAGAGTCAGAGAGAGAAGTTTTTTGTGGAAGTTTTCTATCATGAAAATTCAACTGACTCCTACAATCTATCACTCCCATATTTCATATATAGGAAGTTGCATATTTGAATTTCAAATCATAAAAATAAAACTCCTTATTTAGACTCATACTTTTCCATAATTACATAATAATCCCAAGTGTTGGGCTTGGGCTCTAATCCACCAAGGGTGGATTGGGCATATTCCAACATGCTGATTAGGGCATTCAATACACAAACATAGCTAGTAATGCACGAGGTAAGCGGACAATGGTTCTGTTCAAAAGCAATCATATTATGGAATAAAACTTGGGTTAAGAGTTCCCCCACTAAAATATGAGGGAGCTCAAGAAAATGGCCTGAAAACTTAATGTCTAATAAGCTCTTGCTTTTGCTACTCTTATACTCTACTCCAAATTCTTGCAACTCCTTTGCACTGTAACAAAGTATGTCAGTAATCAAAAGGCATGGGTCCATTTTAGGTGTTGTTCTGTTTTGTTAAAACAAAAACCTATGCAAATCTGTAAAATGCCTCACTTCCAATTCCTTATTGACCTCTGGCATTTCGAGGTGAAATACCTTACAAAAGAACTCATAAGCAAGGTTATGAAAAGTGGGGTTGTCTTCACCAAAAGCGGCATGGGATAGCTCTTTAAAGAAAAAGAATGGAAGTTGATTCTCAAGTAAAATTAAATCTAGAGGTAGCGGCGTACTTATTGATAGCTGGGACAGTTTAGCATCAACATAATCACAAGTTTCCCGGTAACCATAAAAGAAGAGTTCAATGATAAAAGCAGCATCCACTAATATCAATTTCACGAGTTCCCCGTCACTAAGGTCAATGTTCTCTGAATAACAAGCACGAACTCTCGGCACTAAGCGTTTGACATAACTTATCAAAACATCCAGGCCAGTCTTACTTCTTTGCATAAATCATTTTCAACCAGAATCGTTTGTGCCTTTCCATATCTTGCAGCCTCATAACCGTAATGAAAGGGACCAATGGAAACAAATCTTGCGGTGTAAGCATCTGGTTTTCAATCACGCATCGTACAAACAACCCTAGAGATACAGCAGGCTTGTAACACAAGACCATCTCCACTATCCTGAATCAAAGTTTCGATGTCAACCATCACGTGATCTTCCATCTAATCAAATTTGATTTTAAAAAGCAATCAGCAAAACAAAAGCATGTCTAACAAATTAAGAAAAGGGTTAAAAAATTGAAGAGAGAGTAGTAAAGGGTGATCCATATACGTGTGGTTGTTGTTGTTGTTGGAAGTGATTGTGGGATGGATCTGAAGGCTGAAATGAGAGAAGTGGTTGCAGCTCCACCATTTGTTGTTGAGCACTCTCAGTCTCAGAGGTCAAGTCTGTTTGATTCATCTCATCAGCCATCTTCTTGTGAGTCTCAATATCTATTGCTTCTGCCATCTAAACTTACTCAAGAAGAAAGTCGATCTGCGATGCTCAGCAATCCACACGAAAATCTTTGAAGAATGCTTTAATTGTACACCCATTTTAAAATAAAGTTTTTTTAAAAAAAGATAGCCCCCAAAAAACAAGGGAATCTAAAAGAGTCCCACTTATTATATCTGCCATCCGCTTCTTTGGAAAGTTAAAGAGGAATGAAACATGTCGTCTACCTGCTGAAAAGATTTTCAAAGGAGGTGTACAAGGTTCCCGGTGGGAGCTAGTTAGGAATGCAACCTAACCCCCATAATTATAGAGACTGTTTTATTTTTCCATTTCTTTAGAAAAAAGTTAAACCTATGACTTCTAGATCATGACAGTAATATTATCGTTGTTCCAAAATTCACCTTCTTTTTAAAATGATTTTCAATTGGCAATTTAATAATGATGATGGTAATTAATACTCCATTCGTTCATTTTTATAAGATACAAATAACTGAATTATATAAATAAAAAAATTAGTTAAAATTGGTTGAAGACAATAAATATATGAAAAATACAACTTGCTTTCCAAAATTAACCACCCTTATTTATAGAGAAGGTGGGGGAGGTGAGTGAAGAAAGTAATGAGAGAGAGTGAGATGGGAAAAAGTGGTGGCAGAGACATATAATTAATTGAGAATGGAAATAGAAAAAATATATTAAATGTTTAGATATTTTTAAGACCTATCTTATAATAAGAAACAAAGTAAGTATTCATTTAGTCATATTTATATGGCATAGTGAGAAAACGTTTGGTGAAGTCTGCTTGATTCATCTCATCAGCCATCTCCTTGTGGGTCTCAGTGTCACACGATAGTCTTTGAAGAATGCTTTAATTAGTACAGCCATTTTAAAATAAAGTTTTTCTTTAAAAAGAAAGGCGCCAAAAAAACCAATGGGAATCTAAAAGGGTCCCGCTTGGTATATCTGCCTTCCACTTCTTTGGAAAGTTAAAGAGGAAAGAAACCTGTCGTCTACCTGCTGAAAAGATTTTTAATTAGCAGTTTAAAAACTGCAGGATGGTAATTAATATTGAATATAGTTCCATGAAATGAATTCTTTGTAATTTACGTAAGGGTGTAATTCTAGATTTGTCACGATGATTTTTTTAGGGAAAATAAATAAAAACTAGAATTTTTCATGATTTCAAGATAGTGGAGTTGAGTCTTGTATCCTTTTCATTATTGCAAGTACAGTGCTGACTAGAAAGACAACCATTAACCAGCCAAAACAAACACCATATACTAAGGCCCCAAGCTCAAGTTGATAATTGATGGAGACAATGACATTTAAAGACAGATAATTCATAGTACTAACAGATTAAATTTTTAGAATACAAAATTAGTTTTTAATAATAATTTTAAATATAATTTTTCATTCCTTGAATTTTTTGTTCTGCAGCTACTACTCACCTACGTAGTTTTTTTTTTTTTTTGGTTAAGAAATTGTTCAGCTTGGGCAACTAATTTTTTTTTAAAAAAAATTACACGAAATCAGTTAATTATGGTTGGCAATTGTGCAAAGGGGTTGATTGATCATTAATCTTTTTTTCCTAATTGTTACTATTATATTTGTTCCCACCACCATGGAAACTGTTTGTCGTTTTACAAAGACATGTGGGCATAAAGTAATGGCGTTCACTACTTTATTCACATGGCCTTGATTATTGAACATTTTCAAAGAAGTGAACATGACTTCACGAAAATACAAATCATGGTTCTTAATTTTGTCCTTTTAAACATTTGTTTTTGGTCTTTAGAGTTTATATATGTATTATGATTAATAAGATACTTAAATTAGAAAAATAAAACGTTATTCGGGCTTTCCAACCCAATTTTAAACCTGATCAATTAAGTTCGAGATTAAGAAAATGTCCACATTCAAAGTAAAAGAGCTTATAGGCTTGAAGCCACATGGATGCTAGATTGATGACCTTCTAGATCAACTATCTGATTCATGTGTATTTTCGAAGATTGATCTAAAGTTAGGTTATCATCAGTTGCGTGTAAAAGCAAAAGATGTTCCAAAGACTACTTTCAGAAAGAGATATGGACATTATGAGTTTTTGGTGATGCCATTTGGGCTAACCAACGCACTAACAGTATTCATGGACTATATGAATCGCATCTTCCGACAGTACCTTGACTAGTTTGTGGTTGTGTTTATCGACGACATTTTGATTTACTCCAAGAGTAGGGAGGAACATGAGCAACATATGGAAATCGTGTTGAGAATTCTGCGGGAAAAGCAACTCTATGCCAAGCTGAGCAAGTGTGAGTTTTGGCTTACGGAAGTAAAGTTCCTTGGCCATGTGATCTCACGAGACGGGGTATCGGTGGATCCCAGTAAGGTGGAAGCAGTACTTGATTGGAAAAGGCCAGAAACTGTTTCTAAGATTCGCAGTTTTCTGGGTCTTGCTGGTTACTATCGGAGGTTCATTCAGAACTTCTCGCGTATTGCATTGTCGATGACCAAGCTCACGAGGAAGGATCAACCATTTTTATGGGATGAACATTGTGAGCGAAGTTTTACCGAACTGAAGGAGAGGTTGACTACGGCACCAGTGTTGATTATACCTGATTCCATTGAGGCTTACGTCGTGTACAATGATGCGAGTAAGCAGGGGTTAGGGTGTGTCCTGATGCAGCAGGGAAGAGTGGTGGCCTATGCCTCTCGACAGCTAAAACCGCATGAGATGAACTACCCCACTCATGATCTGGAGCTTGAGGCAATTGTATTTGCATTGAAAATTTGGCGTCATTACTTGTATGGTGTAACAGTGGAACTGTACTGCTACCACAAGACTCTCACGTATCTGTATAATCAGAAAGAGTTGAACATAAGACATCATCGATAAATAGAGTTGCTGAAAGATTATAACCTAGAGATCAAATATCATCCGGGTAAGGCTAATGTTGTCGTGGATGCTTTGAGTTGGAAGGCGGTGTTTGTGGCAATGATGATGATCTAAGAGAAGAAATTGATAGAGGATTTTTGGGATTTGAATCTCTCGAATGATATCCTGTGTACTAGTTATGGTGTGGTTCAAGGGGAGAATGACATGAGGACTGAGATTGAAGAGGCTCAGATGCATGATGAGCGAGCCCAGTAGATCCGAGCTATGATTGAGCAAGGAAAGACTCGAGATTATGATTTGTCACCTAGTGGACTGGTGCATTACTAGAAGAGAATCTATGTTCCACTAAAAGCTTACTTGAGACAGAGAATTCTTGATGAAGCTCATAAGAATCAGTATACTCTTCACCCCGGCATGACCAAGATGTATCTCAACCTGAAATCTATGTACTGGTGGCCAGGGTTGAAGAGTGATGTGGCTAAGTATGTGGCGCGGTGTCTTACCTGTCAAAAGGTGAAGATTGAGCACCAAAGACCACCAGGATTGCCTCAGAGTCCAGAGATTCCAAAATAGAAGTGGAAGAGTGTGACCATGGATCTAGTGGTGGGTCTGTACAGAATCAAGAATTATGATGTGATCTGGGTGATTGTTGATCGACTCACGAAGTCAACTCACTTCATACCTATCAATGCTAGCTATTCTCCCGATAAGCTGGCTGAGATATACATCAAAGAGATTGTGAGACTCCATGGTACATCGAATAACATTATCTCCGACAGAGATCCTCGGTTTACTTCTAGATTATGGAGGGCTCTGCATGAAACTATGGGTACTTTGTTGAGGTTTAGCACGGCCTACCATCCCCAGACAAACTGACAGTCAGAAAGGACTATTCAAATATTGGAAGATATGTTGAGAGCGTGTGTCCTAAACTTCAAGGGAAAATGTGACTACTATCTTCCACTGGCTGAGTTTGCTTACAACAACAGCTATCATGCGAGCATTCAGATGGCTCCGTATGAGACATTGTATGGGAAGAAGTGCCAATCACCATTGTGCTGGACAAAACTGTCTGAGAGGAAGTTGTATGGGCCGGATCTTGTTGAGCAAGCTTCTGAGTAGATCAGAATTATCAGAAAGAGGCTCCTTGCAGCACAGAGTCGACAGAACAGCTATGCTGATAAGAGGAAAAGGCCTCTAGAGTTTGAAGTGGGGGATCATGTTTTCCTGAGAGTATCTCCGGTCATAGGCATCGAGAGAGCAATCAAGCGAAAGAAGCTGAGTCCGAGGTACATTGATCCATTTGAGATTATGGCAAGAATCCGGCCGATGGCATATCGAATAGCACTACCCCCAAATTTGAGTAGATTGCATGATGTGTTCCATGTCTCACAGCTCAAGAAGTACCAATCAGACCCTGAGCATATCATTGAGTATGAAGAGGTTGAGTTACAAGATAATTTCACTTATGCGGTAGAGCCAGAACGAATAATTGATCGAGAAGAGCGGCGGCTCAAGCATCGAAGCCTACCGTTTGTGAAGGTGGTCTGGAAGGGAATGCCTCCAAGGGAAGCAACTTGGGAGGCGGAAGAGAACATGAAGAAGCGATTTCCTGAGTTTCTGCCTGATAATGTGTAACAAATTTCGAGGGCGAAATTTATTGAATGGGGGGAGAATTGTAAAGCCCCAAATTTTGATTAAGGGTTAATGACAATTATTGAGAATGATTTATGGATTAAATCTGAATTATTATGTGTTTTGTGGCAATTTTAATTAATATGCTCAAAATCAGTGGGAAAATTTGAAGAATGGAAATTGTTGGTTAATTAGTTGGTGATTAAGGGTGAAATTAATTACTAACTAAGAGGAAATGAGATGTGTGACAAAATGACTAATGGAGTGGTTAGAGTAACTAATTAGTTACTTATTTGAGGGAGCCAATGAGAAGTGGACATGTGGCAAATTTGGTATGAAGAGGAGTGTAGAAGAAAAGTCAAATATGGGATAAAATATGATTTTCTCTCTCCTCTCTTCCCTCCAATTCGGTTGGTAGCATGGGGAGGACCAATGTAGTGACTTTTCTCTTATTTTGTGTATGATGCTTGATATGCATAACTTATCATTGTTTGTTGTGTAAATCTTTGGCATGAGGCCATTGTGTTATCTCCCGTAGTGCATTACAGCGTGAGCAGTCGTAGGGGGTGATGGTTATCACACCTACCCCTGCCGTTGTTCCTGCCATTGTAATTGTCAGGGGTGCGTTGTGGAATCGTGGATTCCTGTTTGAGTATCCGGCCAGTGTGGCTCTGTGTGAATGTGAAATATTTTATATAGATCCTAGCTGTGGTAATATATGTGATATGATCATGTGATTGTGCAATACAGCGTGAGCAAACGTAAGGGTGACATGAGTCATACCTACCCTTGCCGCTGTAACTACCATTGTAGTTGCAATGTGGTGTGATGATTTGCTTTCATGCTTTGTTATTGTCTATACTATGAGTGATTTGACATTACGGGGATTCCTTAAAATCTCACTCTCCTATAAACCAAATTTTTAGAGAGGGCCGAAAGTTTTAAAGGAAAGCGATCAGAGCGGATAGAGCTCTAGTGTAGGAAATTATTTTGGATATTGGTTATCATGTAAAATTATTTGGATGTTTTTGGGAAAACAATTGTATATATTGGGATTCGTAGTATAGTTTTGTGTAATCCCCAAGTAAAAGGGAAAAAGTTTATAGGCTTTGTGCGTCTGTAGAACCCTTGATTATTGAATGTAACCCAAGTGTGTCGGGAATTTGCATTATACTCTGATATGTATGAATGGAATCAACTCATATAGGCTATTTATGTTTGAAATGTGAGTATGAGACCATTGCGGAAAATGTGTTGTAAAAGTTTTGAAAATCCTGATTTTTGGGAAATAATTATTTTGTCTAAGTCCCAAATCATATATGGTCTCTAATTCAAACTTAATTACGTTTTCACAAACCAATCTCGGCCTTGATCGTAAAGGGGGTTACACCTGTTTCAGTATTTTCACACTTTTGATTGGTTTAACTTCTCCAATCCTAGGGGTACTTGTTTGAGCTTCCAATGGCCGTCTAAATAGCCTAAAATAGAACCAATGTAATGAATTTAAAATAGTACATGAATGGGTATTAACCTAATTCTTGTCCATTTGACATGTTAGGACCAAGTTAGGAGCCCAAGAGGTTGGCATGAATTTCAAGGAACACTTTACGAGTTGAAAAATGTTTAAGGTAGTAACTTTATCCTTCATACACTATGTGAATGTTTATATGCTTCGTATATGCCATCTTTTGTAATATGTATTATACACAATGCACGTGATGAATAATGCCTACAGGCAGTGCCTATTGGTACACTGATCTACCCAGTCATGGACTGAAGTACGAAATATGTAGGGGTTGCAATTATGGTTGGTTCTAAACACATTTTCGATTGAATTGAGTTATGTGTTAGTATGATATTGCATTATCTGGTTTTTGGCATATTTATTTATCGCATTTTCTATGAACGATAGTATGTTACTACTGGGATTTCTTAGAATCTCACCCTTTTTCATTATAACAAAATTATAGCAGGAGCTAGCTGCTCCAAGGGAGAAGCAGCCGATGCGGGCAAGTGAGGGTGTGGAACCCGAGAATTTGGCTAGTGGTTACATGTGGCTATTGTTTTGGACATTTTTGGATCAATTGTAAATATTATCAAACCCTACAGGGATAAATCCTATATAAAAACATATACTTAATATCAGTATATCTGTATTATTTCTGTATACATGTGGAACAATGTCTTTATCACTCTGCGCGTATCGAAATAGAAACGGATGTTGACACAATTACACTAAAATGCTTTAAAAACTAATATTTTTTTGGATTTTTGGAATAAAAGTGGAATGGAATTTAGTTTAGAAAATATGATAAAAACCTCTTAGATCAATGAATTTCTTCTATCTTTGCGTCAAAAAATAATGAGTATGCTAGTTTAACAAAAATGCCTAAAAGACTCTTTAAGCTAACTTAAGTTAGATGAATTAATCCCTTCACACCGAATAAAAATTAATCCCTCTAACTGAAACCCAATTAAATCACTAGCAATTTAAATCAATAAAATGCAATGACACAAATAATTAAGAATCCTTACATTACAATTACAATTATAAATTCATAGCAACTCCAAGCATAAATTTAATCAAGTCAATATATAAGACATTACTAACAAATGAAGTTCAAAGTGTCAAATACATAATATTAAAATCCAAATACACTTCTAATCTCATGTAAATCGCATGGAACCTCAATGCAAATCGCAGTCCAATAATTAATTAAACTCTAAATTTAGAATTCAATTAATATAAAAGATTAAAAATAAAAATTAAATGATAAAACACTCCTTTAAGCTCCAAGCTTAAGAAACAATCCATTGTTTAAAGAGTCGAAGAAATCTAGCCACTGCAGTTTAAGGGATTAGCTTCAAGAATCAAAATCACCATCTGATTCAAAAGAACAGCCATGGGACAACACCAGACAAATGAATCTTGATGATAAAAATGTAAGAGTAGAGATTAATGATGGAAAAGAAACAGAGGAAAGCCAGCGACGGTATGGGTGAAAATATTGCAGGTCTCCGGCGTTAATGCTGGAAGAGACGGCGGTTTCCAGCGACGATGGTGGAGTCTGGAGGCTTCTCGAGGCTGTTCGAACCTGAATCTGCAATGGAGTTTCAAAGATGCTCTATGTTTCGTTCGCGGCACGCCTCTCTCTGCATTAATCGAGCTGCTCCTCTGAATCAGACCTAAATTTTGCCGCAAAAACGCTGTAGTTTCGATAGGACTAAACTGTCATTTTGTAAATTCGTAGGACTAAACTATCATTTTTAAAATTCGAACCCCAAACTTTCTTTTTCAATTTTAATCCAATTTTTCAAATACCTATCATTAAAACAATTAAATCAACATCAAATATTTTCAGAAAAATTAATGATTATGAGTAATTATAATTTTTATGACAATTTTACCCTTTTTAATCTTAATTTAATGTATTTACTTTTGATCACAATTTATCTTAAGAAAGAC
Source organism: Inga oerstediana (assembly GCA_963210345.1). Lineage (NCBI taxonomy): Eukaryota > Viridiplantae > Streptophyta > Magnoliopsida > Fabales > Fabaceae > Inga > Inga oerstediana. The sequence continues at coordinate 65,931,344 of OY723408.1, forward strand.
ATTTTAAATTTAATAATTATGACAAAATTTCTAATTAAAATATAAAAATATATAATAAAATAAAAATTTATCACAAACCATCCACATCCACTCTAACAAAGCTAGGCGGAAGAGGGTGCCACTGTGCTTCTACTCACTCTGGAATGGGGAAGACCTGGTGATGGTACTTGCCATTGTCCACCCCCTCCATGAGATGATGCTTGGATTGATCATATATAATTGTGCTTTTCTTACTTGCAATATATATTTTTTGTGCGATACTATTTTCAGTCTTTAATATAAGATCTAATGGACTAATTTAGGAAAATTGATAAAGCTAAATAAATTATTTAATTATATAGAATATACTACATAATTTCTCAGAAATACTTATAGTGTCATTGTTTAGATACCTTGGAGGCTATAGATAGAATTAACAAAAATTACAGAATGAACATTGTCTAGATGATAGAACACTCAAATTAAATATAGAATAAGCTTTAAATCTACTACTACTTCAATATAACTTGGAGGACTGAAAAAATGGTTTGAACAATTGTGAGAACAAGGAGGATGATTCCAAGCAATGGAGGCCACGGTGCGCCAAGGAGTGTTGCAATAATCACGTCTTAAAGTTGCCATCTTCTTGTGCCATGGATAGAGCCGGGAAAACGGGCCAAGCCCGTCGGGCCGGCCCTTTTAGGCCCTGGCCCTTCAAGGGCCGGGCTTACAAATTGTAGCTTTAAAAGGAAGTCGGGCCTAAAAGGGCCGGCCCTGTAAGGCCTCGAGCTTAAAAGGGCCGACCCTAGAGGGCCTCGGGCCGGCCCTTTAAGCCCGTTTATTTTTATTTTTTTTACTTGGATAGGAACATGTTACATTTTTGAATTGCTTTATTGAATCTATATGTCACTCTATCCTCATATTGTGTAGAGTATAATTTTTGAATATATTGTTTTATCTAATTGAATCATATTATGATTTTTGAGTATATTGTTCTGCCTATTTAGAATAAAATCATATTATATACTATTCTGCCTGATAGAGTATGATTTTTTTATAGAGGTTGTGATTATTTGACTACTTGAACCTACTCCTCAAAGTGAAACACAATCAAATGTCATTGAAATTGATAATAGTGGCGAAGAAGGTGAAAATGATATTCGTCATACTCATGTTGTTTAGATGTTAGAGTATTGGGTTTCTTGCCTTCTTATACTTTGGCCTTGTGTGAGTTATTTATGGACATGATTTTACCTTTGATTATACATTAGTAACTATGTTTGTTTGTTGCAAGAGACGTATTATTTAAACCTTAATGTTGACAACATTTATGTATTAAATTAGAACTTTAATCGTTGTTATTTATTAATTATATCTCTCTGGGAAAATACGCAGGAAAAATAGTTAAATATTGTGAAAAGGATTTCCCGGCCCTGGCCCTAATGCTCTCGAGCCGGGCTTTGAAAAACTGTAATTTTCTTGACCCCGAGCCCTTTAGGGCCGGCCCTGTTAGGCCTTGGCCCGTCAAGGGCCGGCCCTGATTCCCAGCTCTAGCCATGGATCATGACAATAGCCATTCAACCTTCTGCAGATATCTAAGTATTGAGAGTTGAAATTTAATTGAAGGACATTTTTCCAAAGACCATTAAATAATTCAGCAATATTACTGCTATCACCTAAGCCGTGCTGACGATTTTCTTGTGAATGAGGAGATCCACATCTTTATGTGTGTCTATTAGACAATCCAATACAAGAGCATAGTCAGTGATGTGAGAAGCATAAGGATAATGATACTGTTTTAAGGCTATCATATTACAAAACAAAAGCTCAGTATCATCATCCACCGCAATTTGTGGAATTTTAAGAATACGTCCTGAAAATTTCAAGTCTATTAAACACTTGCTCTCACTAGCCTTCAATTGTATGCCTGCTTCTTGCAATGCATTCACGTTGTATAATAGATGTCTTCCATCTCCTGAGAATAAATGCCGTTGGGATATGTTTCCTTGCAAGTAAAACAATCTAAGAAGATATGTAAAATGCTTTATCTTAACATCTAGATTAGGCTCTAATTGTTGTTTGTTAAAATACCCAAAATACTCATACATGAGCTTAAGAAAGTATAATGAAGGGAGGCTACCGCGAAGGTCTTGATGGGGAAAAGCTTTATTGAATAGCTCTTCAATAACAACGAATGGAAGTTGATTCTCAAGTAAAAGTAAATCCTGAATTATAGATCCATCTAACCATTGTTGTGACACTTTAGCATCGGTGCCTAGCTCATATGTCACACAGACATGATGAAGAGTTCAAAATGATGAAGCTAGCATTCATTAATGTCAGTTTCACAAGTTGTTGTTCAGTAAGGTTAAAGATCTCTGAATAAGAAGCACGGAATTTTGGCTCTAAATCTTTGACAAGACAAACCAAATCGTCCAAACTTGACATAGTTCTTTAAGTAAATGTTTTGAACAATACTGGTTTATGCCCTTCCATATCTTGCGACCTCTCATTACCACAATGAAAAGGGCCAATGGAAACAAGTTTTGGAGTGCAAGCCTCTTCTTTAAGATGACGAAGAGTAATGGGCACCTTGTAGATAGAACGATCTGGTAACAAAAGACCATGTCCGCAATTTTGTATTACTTCTCTGATGTCTATAGTCACCTCATCTTCCACCTATCAATTAAGTTTTATTTAGAATGCAACCACTAATTACGCAAGCAATATATATATATATATATATATATATAACTTAAAAGAATCCCCTAACCCAAAAAAAAAAAAGAGAAAATGAAAAGAGAAAACTAATATACAAAAGTTTTTTAATGTTTATAATTTCATGGTTGTTCCATAAAATATATTTGACGGTTGAATAGAATAGCGTGGCATAAGTTGAGGGTGGAGAGGTTGGGGGACTACTTAATTGACGGTTATGGATTGACAATTACAACCGTAAAGGGGAGATAATAAAGATATTTCCTATTCTAAATTGCGGAGATTTTTTTTTAATTTATAAAAAAATATGATCATGTATTGACACAGAGGGAGAGGGAGAGGGAGAGAGGAGTATATATTTGTATGTAGAATTTTGGAAGTTAATGAATGATCTCTCTCTCTATATAACACGAAATAAAATTAAAAAGATTGATAACTAGTAGAGAGGATAAACACGAAATCCACCCATTTTACAAAAACCTTCACACTTACGAAGCAAAAAATTTTAGAATTATGCTAAGTATTTTATTTTTATAACTTAAATCAGTGTCGATTGATCTTGTGTTACATGAAATATAAAAAATGAGTAGTGTTATTTATAAGTCACTGTTTTATTAAAATTTTCATATATTACATATAGATATAAATATATAAATCCATGATTATATTTTTCAAAAAAACCTGTCAAACGTCCGTAATTAAAATAACAACTGTTTACTAATTGCATTGAATAGTTATTAAATAATTTAAGTTAGATTGGGCCCAATTTAGAAATCTCTTTTTTTCTTTTTAACCATCTTCAATTTTCTATTTTAGTAAGATAGAGGTATTCTGATATTTTAACAATATTCAGAAATCAAATAGGCCTCTTAGCTTCATTAAGAATTTATTGAAAATATAAGTCTAATTTTGATTTTGATCATTTCATATAGAATTAATTAGGATTTTTTTGATGGCAAAAAAAAAAAGAATTTTTCCAATTTAATAAAAGAATCTTAAAGCCTCTGGGCTAGGGGTGAGCATTTGGTTTTTCGGTTCGGTTTTCCGTAAAAACCGAAATAACCGAACCAAAAACCGATTAACCGAATTAACCAAACCGAAGTAACCGAAATATTTCGATTCGGTTCGGTTAATGACCAAATCCACCGATTTTTTTATTTGTTATCTATAAAATAAAATAAATATAATTAAATTTTTAAAAAATATTATTTTTTATCCTTAAGATTACATTTAGGAGTAAAATATATAAAATAAATTAACTAGATTTAAAATATCTATAGATTTTATCTAATATTATTGAAAATTTACACCTATTTAATTATAAAAACATGTATTTATCAAATAATATATATTAAATATAAATATATTATATATATTTCGATTTTTGCAGTTTTAATCGAAATAATTTTCTAATAACCAAATCGAAAACCAAAAACCAAATTAACTGAATAATAAAAACCGAAATTTTACCGAAACCGAATTAACTGAACCGAAAAAATCAAATTAAGTTCGGTTCAATTCAGTTTAGTTTTCGGTTTCCGTTCTAATTTACTCACCCCTACTATGGGCTCACTTTGAACCTGCATGTTTGGGGGTTAAGCCTTAAAAATAATGGGATTTTAGGTAAGCGCATGGCCCTTTTAAGTTTGGGCCAGTCAAGGACTAGTCTTCTGCGCCAGCCCCTATTAGGAACTCTACCTGCCACATTATATATAATATAATCACAAATGTTAGTGAAGTTAATTGAAACTACTCTATTGTTTTCATACATATCAGTAGTTAAGTACAACTATAGAATGAGTGATTTAAAATGTTTTTACCCATCTTGTTCCATACTGTGTGTATACCATTCTGGTTTTTTTTATAAGTGCAGTTTACCTAATTCTCACCTATTAAGGAAAAGTTAGTTAATTCATTAAATATATCCTAAATTAATAATTTTTTTTTAATTTTACTCTCATTTATGAATGGGTATAAAAATATTTTTTATATTGTATTTCACCTCTTTTTTCTCTCTCTATATTTAATAGGGGCAAAATTGTAACATTCTCATTAATTACTCCATCGACAGACTTATAATAAGGATCAAAGTTCTTTTTCCTAAATGGACTTATAAAAAGGACCATAGTAGCATGCATAAATTATAAGACCTTCCAATATATGCATGACATAGTACCATTCCTAGCTATTCATTACTCTCATGCACATTGACATTTGGTTTAAACACTTAGTGTTCGTTTGAGATAGCTTATTTTTTGGTAATAAATGTTTATAAATTGTGATTTACGATATACGAGATAAGTATGTAAAAGAAGTTTTATCTCGACTTATATAATAAATGCTTATTCTTGAAAAATAAGCTAATCCAAATATGCTTTTAGTTTGCAATGGACTCTCATGCGTCACTCAAAATATGATAACATATATAAAGATGAAGAAATTAATGGATAACTCAACAAGAGTTTAAAGAACCCAACACCGGACTTTTTTTTTTTTTTTTGATAATACCAACACCGGACTTTTTATTTGATGATTATCTTAATATAAAACAGTAATTAAAGAAAAGGTGCTTCTACGTACGATCTAAATATTGGTTTATAGTTTAAACACTTAGATTATTGCGAATATTAGGAATTTTTTTTTAAAAAAAAAAAGATAAAAAATAAATAGCCATCACGAGTCATATACTTGCAATACTAAAAAAGTCTGATAATTGAGGAATTACATAAAAAAAACCTTTAAAATGCTGAGCAAAAAGAAAATAATAAATAAAAATAAGAAAAGGCTTCTCAAAAGAAGAAAGAGTAGTAAAGGATGATGCCTACGTACGTGTTGTTGTTGGAAGGATAAATCTGAAGGGTGAGATGATGAGAGAAGTGGTTGCAGCTCCACCATTTGTTGTGGAGAAGTCTCGGTTTCAGAGGCCAAGCCTGATTGATTCATGTCATTATCAACCATCTCCCTGTGAACCTCTCTATCTATTGCTTCTGCCATCTCAACTTTTAGTCAAGAAACAACAGATCCACGCGAACACGGCAACACTATTTATTTTCTGGCGCTATGTTACAGATGAGCTATTTATTACGTCTCGGTCCTTAATGAATGTAAGATGTGAAAGTGACACTAATTTCTTGCTCTGATCCCGCTTTCCTTCACTCTTCCCTCTATTTCATTCAAATCTCGCCTCAGCAAATCCTTCAGCAAACGCACTAATCATGGCTCTACAGTCTACAGGTACCATCTTAATTATGCGCTTTTTAGTTTCTTTACTTTGAATCATTTGGAGGGTTTCTGAAATATGTAGGAAGGAAGTTTGAGGATGTTTTCCTCTTCGTTTTACCCTTTTTGGGGTGGGTGATGGCCAGAATTTAAGTGCTTGAAACCGCAAAAGCTACAGTTTTTTCAGATATAAATTGTAACGAAAAGTAATTTGGGAAAGAATGAATTACTTTGATTATCACGGTGTACAGTTTATATACAAGACAATAATAAAACAATAGTTGTAACTAAGCTACATAACAAATATCTTGTTACAATTCTGATGACTACTTATTTTTAGATAATCTTGAGATATATTTTAATATATTTGAGAGTCATCTATAATAAATCAAAGGGATTTTAGTCAGATTTTGATAAGATACCGATTTGAAGAGATTTCAAGATAAATATCAAATTCTTAATAAAATATGATAAAAAATAATAATTTAATAATCTGAAAAAAGAGATTAAAATAAGATAAAGATATTTCAGATTTGATTATTATTATCACCATTATTTTAATATTTTAACTTTTTCTCCCATTATGCCTCAGGATGACGTATGTGGGAATATATGATGATACATGAATATCTCAAAGGCTACACACAGCGAAGGATATATTGGGTATGTTTGGTTGAGCGATTGGATAAGTGACTTATTTTTGCTTAGACTTATGGAATCTGAAAATTGGAAAAAAGTCAGATTGGGTAAAATGATGAGTGTTTGGTTGAGCGATTGGATAAGTAATTTATGTAAAAAAAGCAACAAAAGAAAGCTTATTTGAAAGTTGCTTAAAAGCAACCAAATATCCATTCATGCATTGGTGAACCAAACATGAAAACTTTTTTTTTTAAGTCATAAGGTGACTTATTGAAGTTAAGTTGATCTTAAAAGCTGAAACAAACACACACAATATTATATCTTGAAAAGATTGGGAAACGTGGGGCCCGCAGCAAACACGAAGAAATCACTAAGTTACATCTATAAAAAGGCACGGGGTAGACGAACGGAAGCAAGGGCGTTGCTGGAGGGATCCGAACGGAAACAACACACAGGCAAAGACCAGGAGCGGTGCGAGAAGTAGAGATTAGGGAGCTGGGACTTGAAGATTCAAAGAGATTTGGAACTTTTAAATTTGGTTTTCCATTAATTATATTCTTTCTTTTTCTTAGTTTCTGATATGAACCGAATTATTATTTATGGTTTTAATTTATTGATGAACATGAGTAGCTAATTTTCTCGTTCTAGGATTTTCTTGAACCTATTTATGGATTAAATTATTTATTTCCTCTCTTTTTTGCATTGAATGAAGTTTTTGTATTGATTTTATCTTACTCTTAATACCTCTAAATGCCTGATCACCATTTAGTTGTCTTGTTTATTTAAATTAATCTTGAGAAAGATAATTTAAGTGTAGAACTTGGGTAAAATCATGTTAGACTTGAAGTTTAGGTATATTAAATGGATGGTTTGTTAGTATCATAGAGATATAGTTACTAACCTAGCATTGTCAGATTAAGATTGGTGTTTAAAGTTAGTCCTTATAAATTAATACAAGAGATTGATTAGTTTATTAGGATAAATATTTGGTTTTGACTCGAGAGAGCGTTATCGAATATTTTTGAATCTTAGACAAATACATATCTTCGTTTGATTGCTTATTGAGGATAAATTAATTAGTTCATGAAATAAATAGGGGATAGATAATCCTAGGTTCCTCCTGTCTTGAAGTTCTCGATTTAATTAATTAATTCTTAAGTATAAAATTTCTTTCAAAATATTCTCACTTAACCTGATTGATAACTTAATTAAGATAATTAATTTATTTTTGTCATAGTCCTCGTGGAAACGATTTTTTTATATTACTTGCGACCCGTACGCTTGCGGTAAAGCTAGACGGCTAACAAATTCTAACTAAGATGATACAACACTTAACACCCCCCGCAAGCTGGAGCATGGATGTTCTTCATATCAAGCTTGGAAATTAAATCATGAAACCGAGTGGGATGGAGGGGTTTGGTAAGGACATCCGCAAGCTGATCACAAGAGCGGACTGGCATGAGATGTATAACATTGGCCTGAACTTTCTCACGGACTAGATGACAATTTAACTCAATGTGCTTAGTTCATTCATGGAAAATGGGATTTGCTGCAATTTGTATAGCCGACTGATTATCACAATATAGAAAAGAAGAATCAAGGTGGCTGACATCGAAATCAGTGAGTTAATAAATGATTCATTGCAACTCACAAGTAGTGGAAGCGAGTGTACAGTATTCAGCCTCAGAAGAAAACTTGGAAACCGTGGCTTGCTTCTTAGCCTTCCATGAAATTAAAGAAGAACCTAGGAAAATAGCAAATCCAGTGACAGAACGCCTAGTATCCACACAACTAGCCCAATCAGAATCACTAAAAGCTCATAATTTTAAATTAGATGCAAAGGATAAAAATAAACCAGCATCAGGGGAAGATTTAATGTAACGCAGAACCCTATGTGTAGCCTGAAGGTGAACATCATGAGGTTGAGACATGAACTGACTTAGTTGTTGGGTTGCAAAACTCATATCTGGCCGTGTAGTGGTGAGGTACTGCAAATGTCCAATTAATTGACGATAGGGCTGAGGGTCGGTTAGTGGTGTGCCATTAATTTTGGAGAGCTTAATGTGAGGGTCTATGGGGGTTGAAGCTGGTTTGCAAGCCAAATATCCAGAATCCTCAAGTAACTCAAGAGCAAATTTCCGTTGGGAGAGGAAAATGCTATCTTTAGAATGGGCTAACTCCAAACCAAGAAAATACCGTAAATCTCCAAGATCCTTAATAGTGAAGGCAGCATGTAACTTGTGCTTAATGGAGGTAATTTCAGACAAGTCATTACCAGCTAAAACCACGTCATCAACATAAACTAAGATTGCTGTAAAAGTATTAGAATTGGCTTTGTAAAACAGAGAGTAGTCAGAAGTGGACTGAACATAACCATAAGAAATCAAAGCAGTAGAAAGTTTGGAATGTCATTGGCGGCTAGTTTGTTTAAGGCCATAAAGAGACTTCTTCAACTTACAAACCAGGTTGGGTTGAGATGCAGTGAACCCTTTTGGGAGATCCATGTAGAGCTCCTCATGAAGATCACCATGGAGAAAAGCGTTATTGACATTCAGTTGGTGCAAATGCTAGTGTTTGGCTACTGCAATAGAGAGTAAGAGACGTAAGGTAGTCATCTTAGCCACTAGAGAAAAAGTGCCAAAGTAATCCACACCCTCAGTTTGGGTGTATCCTTTAGCCAAGAGGCGAGCTTTGTGCCATTCAATGTCACCATTGGCCTTAAACTTGGTTTTAAAAATCCATTTGCATCCAATCGGTTGCTTCCCAGGGGGTAATTTAGTAAGCTCCCAAGCCTGATTCTTCTTAAGAGCCTGAATTTCTGCATGCATTGCCTCTTTCTAGAGAGAGTGTTTCATAGCCTGTGCATAAGTCTTTGGATCCTGGACTGAACTAACAGCTAAAGCAAAGTGTTTATAAACTGGAGATAAATCAGAATAGGACAAAACAGAAGAAAGAGGATACCTAGGAAGACCTTGAGATGATGATTGAGCAATAGTGGTCATAAGGGCACAGTGATAGTCCTGCAAATAAGATGGGGGAAGATGAGGGCGAGTAGAGCGCCGTAGGGAAGGCTCAGAGGTGGAAACAGAAACTAGAGAAGAACCTGAAGAAACAAATTCTGGTAGGGAGGAATTAAGATCAATGGACGAGAAGGGAGAAATAGGTTCTGAAGGAAGGATGCTGCGGTTAGGCAAAGGATCTTCCAGAAAGGTAGGGAGAGATTGAATAGTGGAATCAACAGGAATAGTAGGAGAAAGAGAGGTAAGAGAAGATGAGGTAAAAGGGAACATAAGTTCATGGAAAATAACATCTCTAGATAAAAAAAAAAGGTTTGAAGAAATATCCAGTAAAATATATGCTTTAGATCCATTAGGATATCCCATAAATATACACTTCTTAGCTCTTGAGTCAAATTTTGTACGAGTATGAGTCAATGTGGAAGCATAGCAAAGAGAACCAAAAACTTTAAAAGTAGGGTTAGACTTGTAAAGACGAGAAAAAGGGGTTGTGTTCTATAAAAGCGGAGTAGGCAAGCGATTAATGATGTGGACGTATTGCATGTAAAACAGCAAATGACCAGTATGCAAATGGAATGTTAGACTGAAAAAGTAATGCCCTAGTTACATTTAAAATATGCTGATGTTTATGTTCCACTAAACCATTTTTTTTGGGGAGTCGTAACACAATATGTTTAATGTATAATTCCCTTTGAAGCATAAAATTGAGGCATAAGAAATTCTGGATCATTGTTAGAGCGTAAAATTTTAACAGAGGTCTGAAATTGATTGACAACTAAGGCCAAAAAATTAATGATGTGAGTACGTGTTTCTGATTTAGCATGCAGTGGAAAAACCCATGTAAAACGAGAATAATCATCAATAATTGTTAGAAAATAGCGATGACCCTGAGCAGAAGTGACAGAATAAGGACCCCAAATATTACAATGAAGCATATCAAAGATGTTATTGCAAGTACTTGTGCTTACAGGAAAACAAAGCCTTTTTTGTTTGGCAAAATGACATGTATCACATAGAATGGAAAGGGGTGTATAAGCTATATCAGAAACAATTTTATTCAAAATAGAAAGTGTAGAGTTGGACAAATGGCCTAAGCGAAGATGCCATAAGATGGAGGCGGCATTTGATGTAGTTGAACCTGTGAAGGAGAAGCGAAAGTCATCTTATCTACATTCAAGAGATAGAACCCTTCAAAACAATTAGCTACACCAACCATCATCGAAGGTTGGTTTAAGTCGATTTGGCACAGAGTAGAAGTGAAAGTCAGAGAACAAGACAATGTAGTGGTTAAACAAGAAACATAAATGATATTAAAGGAAAAATTGGGAAGATACAAGACATTATGTAGTACCAAATGAGTAGACAAAGTCACCGTGCCAGAAATATTAGAAGAAGTATGAGAACCAGTAGGCAAACTAACCAAAACAAGTGGAATAGAAGAATATGAAGTAAACAAATCCAAAGAGCAATAAACATTATCGGTTGCACCTGAATCTATAATCCAAGCACTGGATTTAAAAGTAATGGAATGATACATACCTGTAACTGGAAGGGAAGAAGAGGTGGAGAGATGATTTACAGTGGATGAGGCGAGCAAAGTTGAATTGAGAAATGTGAGGAGATGATGGTATTAGTCACTGGACAATTGAGGAAATACAGAAGTTGATGTCGAGGACGAAGGCAATACAGAAGAGACAAGTTGAGCCGAACCAGAGTCAGGAGAAGCAATATTGTTGACCTATGAGGAAGAGCTGGAAGAGGATGATCGGAACTTAAAACCAGGAGGAAAACCGTGTTTCCTATAGCACGTTGCTTTGGTGCGGTGTGGTTTGCCACAATAAGTGTAGAGTTTCCCAGTCTTTGAACTAGCAACAAAAGCAGGAGGATGTTGACCTTTAGTCAAGAGAATCAGAGGTTCGGATGGAACCCGAAGTTCCCATTCTTGCTGCAGTACCATAGAGAAAACCCTAGACATCGGTGGAAGAGGATCGAGTAACATAATTTGTGATTTGATAGAGGCATATTGTTCATTTAAGCCTTTCAAAAAGCGAATTATATGATCCTCTTCCTGATAAGTAAGAGAATTGGAAAGGGAACCACATGAGCAGGGCTTCACAGGACGAATGTTAGAGAGTTCATCCCAAAGAATTTTCAGGCAAGTGTAAAATTCACCAACAGAGAGGCTACCTTGTTTCAAACCATAAATTTCCTCCTAACGGTCAGTAATTCGGAATGTATCAGATTGATAATAGCGAGCCTTCAAGTCAAGCCAAATTTCTGATGCAGAATCCAACCAAAAGGTGATGCGGGCAATAGTTAAAGAAGGGACTTGAGAAGCCAGCTTTGAACAAAGGTGTTACATCATTCCCAGATCAGAAAAGAAGGATCAGAGATCGGTGGCGGAGGAAGCGAGCCATCAATAAATTTGATCTTATTCTTCGAGACGAGGGTGGAGCGCATGGCATGAGCCTAACTGTGATAGTTAGAACCGTCGAGAGGCGAAGCAACTAAGACGAGGGTAGGGTTCTCGTTTGGGTGTATGTAAAATGGGTTGTTCTGGTCAGGAAGAGCATAGAGGAAGCCATGGAAGCTTCAATCACAGAAGGAAAGAACTGTGTAGGCGGAGTAACCGAGAAGTGGAAAACTCAAGGGAGAGAGGGATAGAGAGACAAAAGCTGATACCATGTAACAAAAAGTAATTTGGGAAAGAATGAATTACTTTTATTATCACTGTGTATAGTTTATATACAAGATAATAATAAAACAATAGTTGTAACTAACTAAGTTACATAACAAATATCTTGTTACAATTCTAACTAAGATGATACAACACTTAACATAAATCATATTTACGGACTTCAGAACTATAGATTTGGTTTAAAATATTTAAATACTAAATTTTGAATTTGCTAATATAGGATTCGTCTAGCCTCTTCATCGTCAGTTTTGAATTGCGAACAATGATAATGCAGGTAGGAGGGTGGCCCTTGGGATTACTGAATGGGAGGATTGGGTTGATAGAAACTGGTAGTGATTTCTCTGGATCAATACTCACTGCTTCTCCTACTTCTTTCACTCATTCTTCTTCGAATCTTGAATCCCAGGTTGGTATTCTTTGATGATAACATGAGCTTCTACTTAAGTGAAACCAATTGATGAAACGCACACACACAGGCCCAACAGAGATGCATTGAATAATCCATACTCTATTGATTAATTGAATACAAAATTTGTCAACTCACTTTACCTTGCCTTTACGCTTATATTTATAGACAAAGGCGGTGAGTCCCAAGCTAGGACTCAATAACTAACTATCCTATACAATTACAATACAGTCCCTAATACAAATATAAACACCATATAATTTTATTCTACACTCCCCCTTAAGTTAGGAACTTTATATTCACATGTTCCTAACTTGCCAAGGAGATACTCATGTTGTGGACCACCCAAAGCTTTGGTGAGCAAGTCTGCAATCTGTTCATTAGATTTTACATATTCAAATTCAATCATGCTTGCCAACAACTTATCTCTTATAAAATGACAATCTATCTCTATGTGTTTTGTACGTTCATGAAACACAGGATTCATAGCAATATGGATTGCAGACTTGCTATCACATAAAAGCTTAACTGGTTCTACATTTTGAATTTTCAATTCTTTCAGTAACCCTACTATCCATGTCAACTCTGCTGTATCCATTCTTAAAGCTCTGTACTTAGCTTCTGCTGAAGAAATAGAGACAATAGTTTGTTTCTTAGATTTCTAACATATCAAGGAGCCTCCTAACTTCACTAGAAAACCTGTCACCGATCTTCTAGTGTCAGCACAAGCTCCATGATTAAAATCACAATAGCATTCCACCTTCAAAGAGCTTGCTGCTGAAATATATATCCCACATCCTGGAGAATCCTTTAGGTACTTAACTAATCTCAGCATAGCTTTGTGTGACTCCTTAGGTTCTTGCATAAATTGGCTTAAGACCTGCAAGGTAAAAGAGATATCAGGCCTTGTTAAAGTTAAGTACAACAACTTACCCACTAGTCTTCTATACATTCCAGCATCCTCTAAACAGTGATATTTCTTATTTGGAGCTGCTGTCAATTTAAGGTTTTGCTCCATAGGTGTGATCACTATTTTTGACTCATCCAAACCTGTCTGATCAATCAATTCAGTAGTATATTTCTTTTGATTAATGAGAATACCACACTTGGATCTTAAGATTTATAATCCCAAAAAATATTTCAAAGTTCCCAAGTCTTTAATTTTAAACTGAGTATGAAGGAACTGTTTTACAACATTAATAGCTTTCAAGCTACTTCCTGTAATCATCAGATCATCTATATAAGTAAGCACAAATACCAAATCATCTTTAGTTTGTCTTTGAAAAAGAGGATAGTCATATTTGCTTTGTTGGAAACCACCTTTTATCAAAGATTGTGTTAATTTCTCATTCCATTGTCTTGATGCCTATTTCAAACCATATAAAGATTTAGCACGTTTGCAAACCTTATATTTCTCTCCATTTTTGCCAAAACCTTAAGGTATGGTCATATAGACCTCCTCATGTAAATCTCCCTGCAAAAATGCATTATCTACATCCATTTGATGTATAGCCCAATCATTAATGACAACAAGTTTCAAAATAGTCCTAATAGTTACTATTTTAACTACAAGGGAGAAAGTCTCATAAAAATCTATACCTTTCTTTTGATTGTACCTTTTGGCAACTAACCTTGCCTTGAACTTATCTAGAATCACTTCTGCCTTATACTTAGCTTTGAACACCCATTTACAACGTATTGCCTTCTTTCCCTTAGGTAAATTTACTATAGTCCAGGTTTTATTTGCCTCCAAGGCTCTAATCTCATTATTCATGGCCTCTACCCACCTATGGTCTTTGGAAGCTTGCTCATAAGTTTCTGGTTCAATTTCCTTATTAATAGCAGATAGAAAAGACTTGAAAGAATAAGATAAATCATCAAAATCAACAAAATTAAGAAAACCAGCATTACTATGTAAATCATTATCATGACTATTTTGGGGTTCCCTACTAGAAGAAGGCAAATAATCACATTCATAATCCTTAGTACATGCAGGGGCATGTCTACTCCTAAGAGGCCTATCAACTAAAGACTTGTTTGGATCTAAATCGTCACAAATCTAATCATTTACTTCTCTATGTGGGAAAGCAATTGTATCATGTTGATTCCTATGATTATACATGTATGTATTATTATCAAATATGCCAAAGGGATGTGCATTTTGATTAATAATGAATGGACCAGTGGCTTTTATCTTACCTACTCCCCCTTGATTCATAGCATCAATATCATGAAAAGGGAATTTGTTTTCAAAGATAGCAGCATGCCTAGTGACAATTAATGACTTGGTTTTGATGCTATATAACAAGTACCCTTTTTGATTAGTTGGGTAGCCTAGAAAGACACAAGGTTCAGCCCTGGGCTGAAATTTGTCAGCATAATTCAAATTCACAGCAAAGGTCAAGCATCCAAACACTCTTAAGTGATCTAAAGAAGGGGTTTTTCCATGCAATAATTTATAAGGTGTAACATACCCTAAAGTTTTGGAAGGAGTTCTATTAATTAAATAAGCTGAAGTTCTAATAGCTTCCCCCCAAAACTTAATGGGTAAGTGAGATTGAAACATAATACTCCTAACTACATTTAAAAGATGTCTATGCTTACGTTCAACGACCCCATTTTGTTGAAGAGTAAAGGGACAAGATTTTTGATGAACAATCCTATTTTCCTCAAGAAACTATTTTACCTCTTGATTAACAAATTCGGTCCCATTATTTGATCGTATAGTTTTAATTATAACAGAAAATTGATTAGATATAAAGGAAATGAAAGTTTTCAAGAGTTTGGGAACCTCATATTTGTAATGCATCAGAAAAATCCATGTGCTACGAGAATAATCATCCACTAATGTAAGGAAATACCTATGTCCTTGATGTGTGGGTGTTCGGTATTGTCCCCATACATTAGCATGCACAAGTTGAAAGCAATAGTGAGAAATTGAAGTGCTAGGAGGAGGAAAAGACAAACGAGTATGTTTCCCTTGAATGCATGTCTCACATTTATCATTGTCAAAATTACAATCACTAATTCTCAAATCATGTAAATGCTTCAAAACTTGTAGAGGAGCATGTCCCAACTTAGAATGCCATAGGCATTCCTTCCTAATGTTTACAAATTCATGTTCTTTATTAGCAACATTTACATGCCCAAATTTATTCTCTCTTTTCAGAAGGTACAATCCTCTAATAAGCCTACCAGTCCCTCTGATAATTCCATTGTACATGTCTTGCATAACACAAAAATCAGGCCAAAACATAACCATATACATGCTGTCCAGGGTGAGTTTAGCTACAGAAATTAAATTATAACAAAATTCTTTGGAATATAACACATTTGTCAAAGAATGGTATTAGTGAGTTTAACTTCTCCTATAAGTGTGATTCGAATTCTAGCCCCACTAGGCACTCTCACCCACTTAGGTTTACCTTCATGCAACTTGTAAGAATCTAAATATGTTAATTTAATTACTATATAACAACTAGCCCCAGAATCTAAAATCCATTCAGAGTTAGGGTATACAGTCAAACCTGGATTAGCAGCTTGCACACTCACAGTTGCCTCTGTTGGGTCTGAATCCCTTTCTAACATTTCCAGAATCTGCCTATACTGTGTTGGAGTGAAGAGAGAGCCTTGTGAACCCATAGCTCCATGGTCAGTCCTTACTTTTGCAGCTAACTCATTTACAGGCCGATTGTCTTGATTTGCTTGCTCCTCTTTCTCTTTAGTGAATCTAGAAGGCTGAGAACCTTGAGGAATACCAATAAGTTGGTAGCAAGTTTTCTTTTGATGGCCTTTCCTCCCACAATAAGCGTAAGGTTCTTGGAAACGGCCTCGTCCTCCTCTAGACATATTAGAGGCCATAACAGTACCATCAGTTGGGGCAATATGTGACCTAAAGGAGATATTTCGTTGGGTCTCTTCTTGGACAATCATTGAACAAGCCTGATTGGATGTTGGCAGTGGATCTATAAGGAGTATTTGACTGCAAACTTAATGAAGTCCTTCATTTAACCCCATAAGGAACTGGAACAATTGCTGTTCTTGAATAGTTTTAGCATAGTCCTTTGAAGTACTGCATTGACAATTAGGAATAGGAACTAAGGCTGCATGTTCATCCCATAGTTCTTTGAGCTTGGTGTAGTATCCAGATACACTAAGAGTGCCTTGTGTGAGGGAATTAATTGATCGATATAAGGAAAAAGCTTTTGCACCATCCACAACATCAAACCTTTCTTTCAGATCCAGCCAAACAAGATAGGAGTTCTGAGAAAATACCAGACCAGTAGCAATGTCCTTGTCTACCGAATTAATCAACCAAGACAAGACAACACTGTTACACCGGTCCCATTGACTCTGGAGATCAAATTTTTGATCCTCACGCTTGTAGGAACCATCCACAAAATCCCAATTTGTTCTTGGCATGCAGGGCTATTCTTATAGCTCTACTCCATGTAAGGTAATTTTGAGAACCAATTAATGGTTGGGATACTAACGTAATTGTAATGGTGTCATTGGGATGCAAGTATAGAGGATGTTGAAAATCAAGGGTTTGTGTTTTTGCCAAAACAAAAGATGTGGAGAAACAAGATGGATAACAGATAAAGCGTAGCGGAAATCACTAGTTGACTAAACAAAGAAAATTAAGAACTCAAGGCGAGAACAGAGAGGCCACCAGAAGACTCGTTACCTCTTGTTTGTGGTTGTTCTTTGTTAAGCAATGAACCTCACAGTCCGCAATTTTTGATAGTGGATGATAAAACCAGATACCAGAAGCGCCAATCCTTCGGCGAGAAACCAAGAACCAGGAACGCCAACTCTTCGGCGAGAAAGCAGAAACCAGGAACGCCGACTCTTCGGCGAGAAACCAGAAAACAAGAACGCCAACTCTTCAGCGAGAAACCAAGAACCAGGAATGTGGACTCTTATGTGAGAAAGCAGAAACCAGGAACGCTGACTCTTCAGTGAGAAACTAGAAAACAAGAACGCCGACCAGAAAATAGATTCTTCGGCAATAAGACTAGTAACCCAAAAAACCTGATGTGCAGGGATCTCCAGCAAAGGGAAATGCCCTTAAATCGATGAGGTTGAAGTAGCTTGCCATCGTATGAGTGTGCCTTAGCATTTCGACGAAATCAAGAAGTTTGAATGAGTAGAACAATCGTGATGTGCCTGAATCGGGTAACTCAAGAGAAGCAAGTCGGGTCAGGAATTACCATAGGCTCTGATGCCATGATGAAACGCGCACACACAGGCCCAAAAGAGATACATTAAATAATCCATACATTGAATACAAAATCTGTCAACTCACTTTGCCTTGCCTTTACACGTATATTTATAGACAGAAGCAGTGAGTCCCAAGCTGGGACTTAATAACTAACTATCCTATACAATTATAATATAGTCCCTAATACAAATATAAATACCATATAATTTTATTCTACACCAATTCATGATAGTTACTCTATTTTTGCTTCTCTTTATTATTATGGTGTAATCACTATTTTAATGTTCATGGTGTTAGTATTTATCAATTTGATCATAGTAATATCTTGACCATTTTCAACAATGCTTGAGGCTTGCGAGGTTGGATTCTTCATGTTCATGGTAGTTTTCAACAAGTTGTTTTATTTTATCAGCCTTGCTTCATAGATGTGTCTTTTGTGTGTTTTAGTCCCCAGGGTCGTTGTTCCATGAAAAGACTACCACACTTGGAACCCTTATTGGTGATTCATATTCTGGCCTCTTGGAACTCTCACAGAGATCTAGTAAGGGAAGAATAGTGGTGGACCCCACAAAGGACAAACACAAGAAGAGTCACAAGATGAAGCCATGGATGCTCTCATTGTGTTCAAAGCAAACCACTGATGTAGTAAGTGTGAAGAAGGATAGTCCTTCTCTTGGTCACTACCTTGAAGCAGAGAGGAGAGCTGCAACTTCTTGCAGATTTAACCATTCCATCTATGCTGCTTCTCATTTTTCCCCAATTAAACGCTCAAATTCTCTATCATGATTACTATGCATTCTCAGAGTTCAGAATCTGTGAAATTCATCTGAATTTTATTTCTTTTAGTTTTTTCTTTTTTTTTTCTTTATTCATGTTTTGTAAAATATAAAAAACTTTACCCTCCATTCGAAAAGAACAATACTTTAAGAAATTCATGGATCCTCTTGTTATCCCTCTATCACATGTTGCATTGGGTAGAACAATGGTTATGCAGAATTGCAGATAGCTAAGTAATGGCTTCTTCTTACTGGTTTACTTTAATGTGAGATTTAGCTATCCAAAAGTACATTTGCTCTTATGCTTTGTTCAAGTTTGAAATATATCATCTAAGTTTAGTATTCATAATTGGGAAAATATCATTAAGGTCCAACTATGAAATACAATATCAAAAAAATTCCAATACTGCAAAAGTTCCTATCCTTGAAAGAAAAGGGTCGGTCAGCAAAGATAGGAACTAGGAAAAAACAGAGCTTGTGAGAAACCATTGCAGTGACCCCTTAAACACAAATGGAATAGTCCTTGGACGTTCCATTGGTGTCAAAGGAGGAAAGAACCCCATTAACAGAAGACAACCTCATGAGCAAGAGAGTTAAGACGCAAGATAAAGGAACTACTGAAGACATGGAAACAGAGGGCAACGATGAACCGGAAGCTCCGACTATGGATCAGGTTCGGAAGCAACTACTCTTTAAGACTGTAGCAGAGGAAG
Organism: Inga oerstediana; assembly: GCA_963210345.1. Lineage (NCBI taxonomy): Eukaryota > Viridiplantae > Streptophyta > Magnoliopsida > Fabales > Fabaceae > Inga > Inga oerstediana. The sequence continues at coordinate 65,950,733 of OY723408.1, forward strand.
AAAACCAAAAAGCTCAAGCTCCAGAAGAAAGCCCTGTCAATGCCATGGAGGAAATAGAGCAGCAAAGGAAGATAGTCAGAAGCATCCCCACTTTCAAGGAAAAACTTTTAAACGTCGAAGCGTCATCTGCAATGTTAGAACATGAAGCAATAGAGGACCTAGAGATTGATCAAGAAGATTTCTCAGTAGCAATGGAAGGCCAGATTCCTACTATCACTTTCTCCCGAAAAGTAAAAGACTATATGCATCAATGCATGAAGAAGGCAGTTATTGTAAAACTACTGGGACGTTTTATAAGGCAGGACATTCTCCTATCTAAGATCCTCGCAATGTGGAAGCCTACAGGTAGAATCAAACTCACAAAACTTGATGGAGGGTGCTACATGGTTAAATTCACTGAGGAACCAGACTATCAAAATGCCTTACTTAGAGGTCCCTGGGTCAACCAAGGTCACTATCTCACAGTGCACCCATGGAGTCCTAACCTCTCCCCTTCTAACTTAGAGATAAAACAAGTTTTCGAATGGGTTCATCTTCCCAATTTGCCATATCACTATTATCATAAGAGCGTTTTACGAGCAATTGGAGGAGTAATTGGGGAAGTCCTAAAAATAGACTATAATACTGCTGGTGTCGAAAAAGCTAGATTTGCTAGACTAGCAGTGAAGATTGACCTTACCAAACCTTTGGTTTCCAGAATCTGAGTGGACGGAATCACACATCTAGTGGAATATGAAGGATTGCCAACTATATGCTATCATTATGGTAGATATGGCCATTTAGAAGCTGCTTGTCCCCTGAAAACGCATCAATACCAAGCAAGTGGCGGTTTCTCAAATGGACTAAGTGCCACCATGGATACATCCCAGGTACCACAGCCACAGTCGACAACCATAGTAGACCACCCAGCACATGAAACATAAATTCTGACTGAACAGCTGTTTGGAGAGTGGTTGCAAGCTCCTTCTCGGGGATGGCGCGGATGGAATAGTAGGAAAATCGCTGACCCCAATGTCCAAATGAAAGGAAAGGATGGGAATAGATTTTCCCTCTTAGCAATGAAGGAGGGTCAGAATGATCACCAAGAAGGAAATAGGGCTGACATCAAGTATCAAGAAATCATATCTCTGCCATCCTCGAGCCACACCAAGGAAGACACCCCAAGTATTAGACAAAAGTCAAGGTCTGCAAGAGAGACAAAATCTGGAAGAGTTACAAGTCCAATCCGAACTTCCCCACATAAGTCATCAAATGTCACTATTTTTGACTCCCAAGTATTTAAAGAGACTCAGCTACATGCTTCCCTAAATCCTACCAAGCACTCTACGGTGGTATTATGTGACCCAAGGCAAGCCTTAAAGCCTGTTGAAGGTGCACCTAAGAATTCAAGCGGACCCAAGCCCATTACAAGCACAAAAGCCGGGAAAGAAAATCTGCTCCCTAAACCACCAATTGAAAGCCCAATAAAGAGAGACCTTAAAATGCAACCCCAAGCCAAATTTAAGGCAATAAAGACCAAGTATAAGGGAGAGATCGGGTCACATGCGGAAGAACTCACCAAAGCATTAGCAGAAGCCTTGGGGACAACTCTCACCCCAGATGACGAAAAATTTTTTTAGAAGCTTCAAAATCGGGACTTGAAGATGACACAGATTCGAAGAGATCCGAAATGGAACACTAGTTTTATGGATCAGTCAATTTTCATCTGGAACTGCCAAGGGGCAGCATCTAGAAAATTCCATCATGTACTTAAATCCCTTTTACAGGGCTACAGACCAGCTATCGTTGCTTTGGTAGAACCAAGAATTTCAGGTTTTACAGCTGACAAGGTTATTAGAAAACTTGGGTATCCTAATTCTTATCGAGTAGAGGTAAGGGGATTCTCGGGTGGCATATGGCTTAAGTGGATAGACAAAATACGATTAAAGATATTGGCAGACTACCACTAGTACATCCATGTTGAGGTCAGTGATGAAATAGAATCCAAGAAAATATTATTTGCAGCAATTTACGCTAGCCCAACACCATCCATTCGTGAGAAGCTATGGAGAGATCTAAGTAGACTGAATGTTGGGGATGAAGTCCCATGGCTCTTAGTAGGCGATTTCAACGCCACATTATCCATGGAAGATCGCAAAGGAGGGGCATTACGCAGACAATCAGGCTGTCATAAATTTTGAAGCTTTATGGCTAACGAAGGTCTGATAGATCTAGGCTACTCAAGACCACAATACACGTGGCAACGAGGAGAATTGATGGTCTGTTTAGATCGAGCTATCGGAAATAGCAAATGGGTTGAAACCAGCCCAGTACTATTGTTATGCACCTTCCCCGGCTTCGTAGTGATCACAAACCACTGCTTGTTAAACCAAAAAGTGAAAGTAGCCAACCCATAAAGCCTTTTCGATTCTTGGCGTCTTGGCTACTCCAACCAAATTTTGGAAAATTAGTTCGTGAAACCTGGAAAAGTAATCTAACTATATCCGACAACATATCAAGTTTCACCGAAGCGGCCTTTTCATGGAACAAAAATATCTTTAGAGAAATAAGCAAGCAAAAATGCAAGCTCAGAGTGAGGTTGAACGAAGTGCAAAAGGCTCTAGAACGTCACCTATGTTCAATTCACCTATTAGACACAGAACGCAGTATCGTGGCTGAATATGAAAACATGTGTCTCCGAGAGGAGATCTTTTGGATGCAGAAATCCCGAAGTCGTTGGATTTGTGAAGGGGATCGCAACACACACTACTACCACACAAAGGCCCTAATTCGAAGATGAAGGAATAGGGTGTTAATATTGAAGAATAGTGATGGAGAATAGGAATCAGGACCAGATAAGTTACGAAAGCTAGCGTCAGACTATTTTCAAGGGCTATATACACTAGATGGAGAGTATGAAGTAAAATATGCTCATACAGGTTTGTTCCCCAAACTATCTGACACTTGGATTTCCTTTTTAAATAGCCCAATCACTAAAGAAGAAACTAAGAAAGCTCTCTTTAACATGTCGGCTCTCAAATCACCCGGAGTGGATGGATCACATGCTATCTTCTTTCAGTCACAGTGGGAAACAGTGGGTGACACCCTCTTCCATGAAATAAAACAAATATTTGAAGGAGGCGATCTGGATCCCAGGTTAAATCAAACAATGATAGCTCTGATCCCAAAAGTTGAGAGCCCACATAGTATAAAAAGAATTCATACCCATAAGCCTCTGTACCATAATCTACAAGTTGACCACAAAGATTGTGGCCAACCGATTTAAGTATGTAATGCCAATTCTGTGAACACCCCATCAATCCAGTTTTATAAAGGGCAGAAGCATCATTGATAATATAGTTGTAGCACAAGAAGCTATCCACTCAATGAGAAGAAAAACTGGTAAAGTTGGATGGATGGCCATCAAAGTAGACCTTGAGAAGGCTTTTGACAGAATTAGTTGGGGCTTTATCGCAGACACATTGAAAGAAGCATGTATCCCATATATGTTAATATAGTTAATCCTTAAATGTATATCATCATCCTCAATGCAAGTCATTTGGAATGGTGTTCCTTTTGCAAGCTTCATGCCCACCCAAGGAGTCAGGCAGGGAGACCCTCTTTCGCCGTACTTGTTTGTCCTCTGTATGAAAAGATTGTCTCAAACAATTTGTAGCAAAGTGAATAACAAGACTTGGCAGCTGATCCAAATGGGAAGGAAGGGACCCCCGCTATCCCATCTTTTTTTTGCAGACAATCTGATTTTATTCAGCAATACCAAGCTTTCACAGGTGGACCTTATCAAAAACACATTAGCAGAATTTTGCTTAGCTTCGGGACAAAGGATCAATGAGAAAAAAACAAGAATATTCTTCTCCAAGAATGTTTCCACCCAAGAAGCACAAAGCATTTGCCAAGATTTGGGATACAAGCAGACAACTTTACTTGGCAAATACTTGGGTGTGCCCTTAATTCAAGGAAGAGTAACTTGGGCTTCATATCAATACATTGAGGAAAGAGTACAAAATAAACTGGCTGGATGGAAAGCAAGATCCCTCTCACTAACTGGAAGAATCACGCTAGCACAATAAGTATTGACAAGCATCCCCTTATATGCCATACAGTCAACCAAGCTACCAGAGAGCACATGTGCCGGAATACACTCTCTCATTGGGAAATTTGTCTGGGGCACAACCAATCAGCAAAAAAGCGTCCACCTTCTCAAATAGGACAATATGTGTCAACCAAAGAAACATGGAGGATGTGGTCTTAAAGACATCAAAGGATGAATCTGGCCTTCTTAATGAAACTTGCTTATACAATAGCCACTGAACTAACAGCCTTTTGGGTGCAAATAATGCGGTCTAAGTATGGCTGGCAGAATAATAAAAAAGGAAAAGCAAGAACAAAGAATGTCTCTCACCTATAGAGAAATCTTGAAAAAATCTGGGAAGACATGGAGCTGGGCATGTTTTGGAATATCAAGAATGGGGAGACAATTCGATTTTGGAAAGACTCATGGGTTGGTGATCTAGGTCCACTCTATTTATTATCCTTTATCCCTATTAATGAAGGCGAATTATCCAAGCCAATCAAGCTATGCACGATAGAGGCGGGGCAATGGAAGTGGGAGAGTTTGCAACACCTGCTCCCATCAGAGATTTTAAATTAGATAGCAAAGATCAACCTACCAACATCAACTGACCAGCAAGATTTCTGTCAGTGGAACTTGAGTAGCTCAGGAAAATTTACGATCCAATTAGCATATGAATCTATTAAAAATGAGAATTGGAATGAGAAGAATTCTCAATAGGATCTAGCATGGCACTGGACTGGCCCTCAAAGAGTTCGAACCTTTCTATGGCTTGTTTTACATAACAAGCTCCTTACCAACAACGAAAGACTTAGGAGAAACATAACCGACAGCGAGTATTGTCCAATCTATAGGTATAACACAGAGGATCTTAATCATATCTTCAGGGGATGCAGAATAGCCAAGGCCTGCTGGGACTTGATTTTACTGAACCAAGTACAAGCACGATTTTTTGGGATGCCTTATGACCGATGGCTCAAGGAAAATCTCAAACCTGGTCCAAATAGCTCCTCTTGGACCTTTACATTTGGCATCCTGTGTTGGAAATTATGGGAAGCAAGGAACAATCAGATATTTAATGACAAAAGCATAGAGCCACACCGACTTCTAAATGAAGTGCTTTCCCTCTATAGCCATACAAGCAAAGCAAAGGAAGCTCTAGCCTTTTTGAATCTTCATTAAATGAACATCTCACTTTAAATTTAGTTTGTACTTAGTCTTAGATTCTTAGCTAGCCTTTCTATCTTGTTCTAGTTACTGATGTACATATTGCATTATCAATAAATTTCATCTTCCCATTCAAAAAAAATATCAAAAAAATTCCTATTGAAAAATAAAAGAGTTATCATTAATAAGTTATGAGACTTGTCAATACATTATTTCTCTTGATTAGGGCATAAATGATATTCTCCATTCAATCTTTAATATTATAAGTTACTTATGAAAGGTTAGAATAAATATAAATGCTATCTGACACATCATCTTAACACTAAACCTTAATTCCATCATATCACAAGTCTTTCAACTTATATACCTAAGCAAAAGGGCGTCGATATGGTGTTTCTTTATGCAACGCATGTGTGTGTGTGTGTAAGCTATTGTATGCATTTTGAGAATAACAGTTGTGAAATTATGAGTTTCATTAGTGTAAAATGATTTCATTATGGTAAAAAGATTAAATCGTTATGGTAGGTTTAAATTACATGTGTGTCAGGTAAAAAAAAACGTGTGCACGTGTGAGAAATTTGTGAAGGACATAAAGGAAAGGTTATTATATGAGAGGGGGAACAGACGCAAAATAGATTAAAGATGACATGACAATAGTCTTATAATTTAGTGGCATAAAAACTTTTTTACAAGTGAAATTTGGATAAGTATTTTTTGATTTGACTAATAAAACAAAAAATTGTGTTTGGAGAACCAAATAACCCACTTAATAATATTACCTCCATTTTTTAATAAAAGATTTTGTACCAAATCTTATATTAAGAATTGAAGGTGGTACATGACATCTCATATGAAAACATTTTTAATTAAAGATATATATCTACTTGGTTGCGTTTAACACTCTCATACAGTGTTTTCAAGACCGGACCGGATCGGCCGGACCGACCACAAAACAATCAGATCGGTGGTCCGACCGGTCTGGTTTGGCTACTAACCCTGGTTCGACTGGATTTCATGTGGTTTGATCGGTTTTTTTAAATTTTTTTAATATTTTATTCAAATTTTCATATAAATAATTCTAAAATCTTTCCTTCCTCACCGGTCTAGACCCGGTTTAGCTCCGATTTAACCTCGATCTGACCCACTAACCCTTGACCCAGTACCTCGACCGGTTCAATGACCAGTCCGGGTTTCAGAACCTTGCTCTCTTATCTTTATTCTACTTCCTTCCCAAGTCAACAAGGCTTGCCCTCCAAACCTACAAGAGGCTTTCTTTCCAAATTTCGCTTAATAGTGACTTTTCTTCATTGTTCCCGGACCCGGACCGGACCGGAAACCGCCGAACCGGTCACTAGACCGGTCCGGTCCGGGTCCCAAATTAAAAAAAAAAAAAAATTTTAACTTTTTCCTTTAGAATTTCATACTATAAGCCTAAAATTTTCAATTACTCACCGGTTTGGTCCCGGTTTAGCCCCGGTTTGACCCACTAACCCTTAACCCAGTACCCCGACCGGTTCAATACCCGGTCCGGTCTTTAATACCTTGCTTTTCTTGCAAGACTCCTAAAGACCTATAAATAAAGGTCTTGTGCAAGTATTGTGAAATGCACACGAAATTGAATGAGAATTGCTCTACACTTTCTCTCTTGAATTTTCTCTTCTCTTACCTCTTGCTCTCTTATTTCATATATATCTTTATATTTATAGCACATTATCAGCACAATAACTCTAATAAAGGTATACTTCTCTCAGAGTTACTTTATCAATTTTCTCTACTTTTTTTTACCGTATCTTTATTTGATCTTGATATATCGAGGATAATATAAACCACTATATAGAATTAAAGAGACTCTTTTATCGATTGTTTAAAACATCAGATTCTATGACTAAGATTGAAGATTATTATTGTTTTTATACCTTATTTTAATCTCCTTTACAAGTTCTTATATATTATTGATATTGTTATTTTAGTATAGCCAGTCAGTCAGAAACCATACACCTCTGAATTCATATTATGAAATTATATGGCTAGAAGTCATATTACTCTGATTTCATATTCTAAAATTATATGGCTAAAAGCCATATTACTCTAATCTCCTACTCTGAAAATATATGACCTAGAGTTATGTTGATTTGATTTTCTATTATATGGCCAGAAGCCATATTCTTTTTATTTCTATTTTGAGATTATATGACCAAAAATCATATTATTTTGATTTCTTATTTTCATATTATATGGCCAAAAGCTATATTCCTTTGATTTCTATCTTGATATTATATGACAAGAAATCATGAACCTTTTTCTATCTTACAATATGGTAGAAGCCATATTCATTTGATCCCTTATTATATGACTAGAAGTCATATACTTTTTTGTTTTCTATTTTATTGATGGCTAAAAATCATATAACTTTATTTATTCTGAAGATAAAAGGCAAGAAACCATATAATTTTTTTTATCTTGAAGATAAAAGACCGAAAGCCATATAATTCTAATTTCTCATCTTGAGATTAATGGTCTTGAAGCCATAAGAACTAAATGGTCTGAAGCTATAAAGTTATAATTTTGTTGTAATATTTTACTTTATGAATTATTTGTTGTCTTTATGAATTTTCTGTTATTATCGTTTGTGTTATTATATTATGTTTTTATATTTCATATTTTAAGAATTTCCTTTTATTACATTAATATGAACTACGTTAAATCTTATGAAATTTGAATTTATGGCTCTTGTAATTACCGGAAAGAACTAATTTATCTTGCCTGATCCATGCTATGCCACCATTTATATGAAAGTCTCAAAACTGAATATTTAACTATAAAAGACTCACTTGCTTTTTGAAACACTTTAAAGGAAATACCACCAGAAGATGGTTATCCTTCCAAAAGCTCATTATGAATAGATGTATCCAATTTGCTCTGCAGTAGCAATACCGTAAAAGAAGGGTACATTAAAGGTGATAGAATAAAGCATATTTCACCAAAATTCTTCTTTACTCATGGCTTTCAAAAAGATGGTGAAACAGATATCCAGCATATCCATTCAAGTGAAAATCTAGTAAATTTATTTACCAAGTCACTTCTAAGTACAATCTTTGAAAAGCTTATCCATGACATCAGTCTTGGCAGACTGAAAGATCTCAACTGATATTGTCTAGAGGGGGAGTCGATACACATTGTACTATTTTTCCCTTATTTAGGTTTTATCCCACTAGATTTTTCTAGAAAGGTTTTTAATAAGGCAACACTGGATAGTGTATCAATGAATAATATACTATTTTCTTTGGCTAGTTTTTTGTCCTACTGAGTTTTTCCTAGTTAAAGTATTTAATGAGGCACATTCATAATGGACATCTAAAGGGAGTGTTATGAATATGAATTATGTGGATATTCATTAACTCATACTCTAGTTAATATCTACTTGGCTATGTTTAATATTATCTTATCTTTATTCTACTTCCTTCACAAGCCAACAAGGGTTGCTCACCAAGCCAACAAGAGGCTTGCTCTCCAAATTTTGCTTAACAATGACTTCTCCTACAAGACTCCTGAAGGGTTATAAATAAAGGCCTTGTGCAAGCACCGTAAAATACACAAGAAATTAAATAAGAATTGCTATCCACTCCCTCTCTAAAATTTTCTTTTCTCTTACCCCTTACTCTCTTGTATCTTATGTATATCTTTATTTTCACAACATTACTTTAATTTTTCAAAGCTAAAAAATACAACGACTATTATAACTGTTGTAAAAGAAATGGTTAGTTTAAATTTTAAGGGTCTGTTTAGTATGAGGGATTTGAAAGAAAAGAGAGGGGATGTAAAATTTTTATGAGTTCAATTTAAAAAAATATATAAAAATAGAGTTATAAAATTTTAATATAAAAAATATATAAGATAAAAAAAATAAAAAAATTTAATTAAAAACTTCATGACCCATTTTTTTCAATTTTTTTTAATTCAACTCAATTGTTTTTTCCCTTTGTTCCCTCCCCTCGTAGCAAACAAGCAGTCAAGGCTCACGCTGGATAAAGGGGTAAAGTGCCCAACTTCCATTTCCCCACTTGATGGCCGATGCGACTTTCAAACTAAAATCGCAGCAGCTTCTGCCCTCTGGTGGTATCTCACCATCGTCCTCTCCTTTCTTTCATCCGTAAGAACAACAGTCATACCAAAAATGCGCTACCCAACTTCTGATCTCACACGAATCCTCATGCTCTTGCCAACTCTCACATTTAGAAACACATCTCACGACCCTATATACTCTTTTATATCCTAAATTCCCAGTCTTCGACCCCAATCGATGATGAAACGAAATCACATTCCCCCTTATCATTCAGATCGGAAGTGGTTTATGCCCACCATTATTGGTTTTTCTCTTTTTTTCATCCTCCTGCTTACCTTTCGTGGGCTTAACAAATCTTCTCCGGCTTCTGGATCTTCCTACGATCAACCCAATCTCACCCGTTTCGATCCCAACGACGCATTGGGGCTTCCGATTTTGCCCAGATTTGCGTACTTGATAACAGGTACCAAAGGAGATGGACCACAACTCAAGAGGATTCTTCAAGCAGCGTATCACCCCAGGAACTACTATATGCTGCATCTTGATCTCGAAGCTTTGGATGCTGAGAGGCTTGAGCTTGCCAAGTATGTGAAATCTGAAGCTGTTTTTATCGAGTTTAGGAATGTGATGGTGGTAGGTAAGGGAGACTTGGTTACTTACAAGGGTCCGACAATGATTGCTTCTACCCTTCATGGGATTGCAATGCTTCTGAAGATGAGGAAGGATTGGGATTGGTTTGTTAATCTAAGCGCGTCTGATTATCCTCTCATGTCACAGGATGGTGAGTTTTCTGATACAGATTACTCTCTTTTGCTAACTTTGCTCATATTATTGTCATCGTTATGGTGGATGATAAAGCGACTATGTGAGGACTTGTGACACGGACACTTGCTGTTCTTGAGCTTCATATGCTGATGATATCGATTATTGTGCACGGTTCAGCTATGCTTTTGATGATTGAACTATAAAGAATACATTATTGCAACAATTAATGTCATTTTCCCCCTCAAAAGATTCTTTACAATTGATATATTGGCGGTTATCATTCAAGGTGGATAGCGTTCTCGGACTTGAGCCCGCCAAAGGAGATACCTTAACCATAGGAGTCCATAAATCTAAAAGAGGTTACTGAGTTGCGCTTGGTCATAGTATAAAATCATCGGTGCGATGCCTATAACCGGTTCCCATTTGTTAATATGTTTCTAATTGATATGGATAAACGTTCTTCCTTAGGGTTTAAGCTTTCTAATCATGTAAAAGGAATATGTATTTAGTTGTTTTCTCTGTTTCGATACTGCAGACAGGAACAATGCAACGATCTTGTTTGATAATTTTCATTTTGTCCTTAAATATTCTAGTTTAGCTTAACTTTGGCATCTGGAAATATATCAATATGTACTTTCTTGTGCTTTGTGGCTCTTAAATAAATTCAAGTTTGTGATATTTTCCATTTGCTGACCAGTTTATATCATTTCTTGCTTCAGATCTTCTGCATATATTTTCATTCATCCCCAGGGATCTAAACTTCATAGAGCACACAAGTAGTATTGGCTGGAAGGAGTGAGCATAATAGTCATTACCTTGTCGTTGTTTCAGTTTGTTTTAGAACTTATTGGTTTAAATTTTACAGATTGCTTATAATTGTATTCTTGTAATTGTTATTGCAGGAGTCAAAGAGCTATGCCGATCATTATAGATCCAGGCTTGTATCATTCAAAGAAATCTGGTGTTTATTGGGCTAAGGAAAAAAGATCTGTCCCATCTTCTTTCAAGTTATTCACAGGTATTAGTTTAAACTTACTTTTAAGCTTTAGATGAATTCTGTTGTCTCTTGAATAGTTGAATTATCTGAGCACACTCTTCTTTTGGTCAAGTCTATCTAAATATTTATCCAATTCTTTCATAATTGGTTTCTCGTGACCTATGATATAGATATAGAATTATAGATCAGTAACACTACCATGATATGGCTCTGTTTGGATTTGTTGAGCGCAGAAGTCTTTTGTACATGTTATTCATTATAATTTCCAATTACTGTTAAGTTGCTGTGAGATTGATAATCTCATTAGATGTTGGATTGTTTAAGTTGAAGCAAAAACTTGAAGATTTTTTCCGAAACAAATGTTGGCATATTGTTCTGTGTGGTGCTTAAAATATCTCTAAATTGGTTTTGTACTTTTCACGGGCCAACTGCAACGGCGCAATCACTCTTTAACTCATAACTATATCTCTGCATGGTTTCACTACTGCTCATCAAGTGCTTGTTTCAGAACCATTGTTAATTTCATGAAGCCATTGCATAAGAGATGAAACGTGTCAAACCCCAAATTTGGTTTTGAATAAGAACTGGCTAGATAACCACATCAGTAGAACACTAGGAAGAAAATTATGGTTGCGTTTCTGTCTGGTTTTTACTCACACTTGGAAGTTTTATATGTTGTTTTAATGTTATGTGCTCAGGTTCTGAATGGGTTGTCCTGACAAGATCGTTTCTGGAGTTTTGCGTTTGGGGTTGGGATAATCTTCCTCGCACTCTTCTGATGTATTATACAAATTTTGTGTCCTCCCCTGAGGGCTACTTCCATTCTGTCATCTGCAATCATAAGGACTACCAGAACACCTCTGTAAATCATGACCTGCATTACATAAAATGGGACAATCCTCCAAAACAGCATCCTATGTTGTTGAAATTGGAACATTTTGATGAAATGGTCCAAAGTGGTGCACCTTTTGCTCGTAAGTTCGCCAAAGACGATCCTGTTCTCGACAAAATTGACACAGAGATCTTGAAGAGATCATCTGCACATTTCACACCTGGGGGTTGGTGTGTGGGCTACTCTGTGCTGGGAAAGGATCCTTGTGCAGTTTATGGCAATCCAGTTGCAGCTAAACCCACTTCAAGTTCAAAGAAGCTTGAGAAACTATTGGTGAAACTATTGGATCCTGAAAATTTTAGGTCCAAACAGTGTAAATAACTTTGGAAAGAAATTAACTTTTTATACCCATATCCTGGACGAGATCTTTTGAGAGATGAGCTTATGAATGAAATTCTCAAGAAAATGGTCTCCATGGGAGATTCCAAGACTGTAATTTAAGTGCGACTGAGTGTGTATTGAGATTAGTTTTTAGAGAATAGTTTTTTTGATTTATAAGATAAATATGTGAGAGAAATTTTGTCTCGACTTGTAGAAAAAGGACTTCTGAAACTATAGTTTCAGTGTGTGTTTGGAACAACGATTATAAAAATGGTTTTTTTTAATTTGACTTTTTGCAATCTTATTTTTGATAAAAGTCAGATTGTGTAATGTAATTTATGTTTAGATTAGCGGTTGTATAAATGACTCTTATAAAAGTAAAACTTGTTTGGATTGGTTTAAATATAAGTGACTTTTGTGATAATGGTAAGAGAAAGCAGGTGGAAAAATATTTAAAAAAATCATGTAAATATTTAAAAATTATTTTAAAATATTAGGTGCTACTGAAAAAATATTTTAGAGTTGGTGGAAATCAATATATCAGTATTCTAAGTTTTAGGTGCTCTTTACTACTAAAAAAAATACATTAAAGGTAAAATTGTAGTCAGTCTCCTAAGACTGAGTGCAACTGAAAAAATATTTTAAAGGGTTAAAAACATAAAAAAATATTTTAAAGTAATTTTTAGAGGTAAAAAAGTATATTAAGGATAAATTTGCAATCAGTCTGATAACACATTGGGTACAGCTGGGAAAATATTTCAAAGGCTTAAAAGTACCAAAAAATATTTTAAAGTAATTTTTGGAGTTGAAAAAGTATATTAAGAATAAAATTGCAATAAATCTGATAGCACACTGGGTATAACTGAAAAAATATTTTAAAAGATTAAATACATTAAAAAAAATATTTTAGTTAAAGCTACGCACACCCAGACACGCAACAATTCATATCTCAATCCTTTTCCTCCTACATAGATATGCTCGTGTGATGGAAATGATGCCACACTTTAAGCTCCTTAGCAGTGTAGGAAAAGCTACCCGGTCGAGCTTTTTCCAAAAACTCTTTAACAAAGCTTAAGCCCATCAACTCACTTTAAAGTTTAAACTCACCCAAACACTCACCGTAAGTTAATTGCTGTCCAATTGGGTTTATGCATACCCAATCGGGATTAAGGGCTGCCAAAAGCACTCCCCAAACACACACTGATAAGTTACCCAAACATGCACCGAAACAACTGGGGTGAAGTTGAGCTCCAGCTGAACCAAATTCAAAATTGATTCTTTCTTTTGTGAAAATGATGGGCCCATCATGAATGGGCTGCATGTGTATCTAAATCATGGTCTGAAAAGATTATGTATTATGGTTCATTTTTTTAAACAACGTTTGTTTAAGCCACTACATGCTTGTACTTTGTGGATTATTTTCTGGTGTTTCGATGACAATTCTGGATTGGGTTCCATTAAGAAAACTTTGGGGAACAATGATGGTTAAACCAAATTAAGGACCAGAGGATTATATTAGGAGAGTCACTCTCAATCAGACTCACTAATGCTTAGTCGGATAGGAAAAAGTGAAACTTTGGGGAATACACATCAAATTATAAAATCATTTTGGAAGGGGTTCTCAAATGTTAACGCCAATAATGGAGAAGTAATGATTGAAAAGTCAATATGAATTTTTTGACTAAAATTTAATCCTTTCATTGCTCTGCTTGTTGGAATATAGGTCGTCTTCCTTATGTCTTAAGACTTCCCACTATGGGTCCAATAATTTGTGGATTGCCCAGGGCTCCAGGGAACTCATCTATTTACATTTTCCGTATTCAATACATAAATAAGTAAATAATATTTATAATAAATAAACATGATCTATTCATTTATATAGGCACATGTATTTTCTTATAGGAGGCAATTATGTTAGAGATACTGTTGTGTATTACTCATTCGATTCTTAATATAAGACATATTTACCTAATTTGATTAGATTAAGGAAATTAGTTGAGATAGTTAATGTGATATGTGTTTTCTAAAATATTAGTTATCTTCCTTAATTCCCTCGTTCTCTCTCCTCCTTAGTTATTGTTAAGAGAGTATCAATAGGAGGTAAATTAAAAAAATATTGACAAATTTGAAATCTATGTCTTGTATTTAGGACCAAGATCAACTCTCTAAATATGTCTTATATTAACGATCGGAGAGAGTAAATGTGAACACTTTTCTTAGTAGGGATTCGAATATTAATTTAACACATTGTGAGGTACTAGCCCCTTTATTTTATTCTAATGTAATGTTATTTGGCAATGATGTATTGCTGCTTAAGTAAGTGGGTTACTTAATTTAGCACAATATTGACACTTTTTAGAAAACTTTTGACTCATGCCAATATTCTTCGGAGATCCGTATCTTTAAGTGATACGAAAGAAAAAAGAGTTTGTCTTTCGTTTTTTTTGGTTCTTATCCTCCATCAAAATTTACATTTTAGCCTTAATGGAATTAATAATTACATTTAGAAAGTAATTTTTTTGAATGCAAGAGAGATGGCTGAACTTGCAATTCATGACACAAGCACACTCCTGATTGTCGTTATCTGCTCTACTCTTCTCCATAAATGAAGTGCATTTTTCTCTGAAAACAGATTTATCCAGTAAATGTTTGCTTTAATTTCATTCATTTTGTTTTTATTTGAAGTGCTCATTATATATTTATTTAAACAATTTTAAAAATCGTCGGGGCACAAAAAACTTTCACTCTAGCTAACTTCTTGTTTCCTTCATTTTCTCTGATTAACATATGAATGTCATGCAATTTGCTAACAACTAGGGTTAGAGTTTGGATTGTTCCCCAATCTCTAGTGTGTGACGTAATTGAGCTAACATAGTTATAAAATAATTAAAAGGGAGATAGTAAAAATGAAAAGCAGAGAAATTGAAACTCATTCGTAATTTTCAGTATATTTTGGTATATCAGTCATTCTTTTTATGTCGGGGGAGAATAAGGGAATATAAAACATTAAAACAAGAGATGGGGAGATGATAGTGTTGTTAAGGGCCTGTTTGGTGTGAGGGATTTAGAGGGGAAGTGAAATTTTTAGGGGTTGAATTTTAAAAAAAAAAAATTGAACAACTGGAGTTATAAAATTTTAGTAAAAGGAATATGAAATATAAATGCTCAATTGTCTAATTTTTTTAAATGTAAATCAAAATATTTTTCCTTATGATCATTTTCCTTCCCCTCCCCTTGTACCAAACAGCCCGTTAAACATGCATGGGGCCGGGGCAATACTTGTGTTGATTTGATTAAGAAATAATGGTTTGTTTGACCAAAAAAGAAACAATGGTTTGTAATAGCCCCATTCATAAATTCCAAGAGCGCAGAGGCTCATGCATAAACAAAGATAATGGGACTACACAAACTCTTGTCGGCTAACTACGTACGTACCTAGTATTTTCACTAAGTACTTTACTGGTGATGATTATCCCTTGCATGCAAGTTTTTTCTTTAATTGTTTTTCATCAATCTATTTTGATATCAGGGACAAAACAACAGTGGTTGTCCTAATGAAAGTGGTTAAGATTGTTTACAGATGAGATCAAACCCACAGCATTCTACTTATAAGGAAGTTTTCATGTCCTGAAGCTATAATAGCTTTTGCTATACATATCACTATGATTCTATTCATAGGTCCAAATTACCTAATTTTTACATACCAATAAAAATTAGTTAACTTAATAAATATAGATTAAATTGATTTTTTTTTTCAATTTTTTTCTTATTAATGAATGAGTATTTTTCATCCCTTTAGTACTTTGAGAGTGAATTTATAATAAGGACCAAACTTTTTTTTAAACCGAACTAATAAATAAGATTGTGTAGGGGGGAGGGGAAGAGGGCGCGTGAAGGGAAAAACAGAGGGGGGGAGGCATGGAAGGCAAAAGCCAGAAAGAAAGAAAAGGGTGGGGAAGGCAAGAAGAGACCACACCCCACAAAAAGGTTCACTCTCTCACTATTCTATTAAAGCACCAATCCTCTCCTTTGCCTCTTTATTTTATCATATTCTTCACTTCTTTCCTTATTATTATTATTTCATTATGATTTCCCCAGTTTTCATATTATAATATCATCATCATCATAATTAAAGTTTCATTTGCGCTGGCCATTCTACCCTCCTCCTCTGTCCCCTGCGCTTGCCCTTTCATTTCTTCATGCAAAGCACAGAGATGAGAGATACACTTCAATAATTAATTCATAATGCTAATAATTAATCCCATTTTTTTCCCTAAGAGCATCAAAAAGAAGCTTATGGGTTAAGAAACACCCACCTTCTCCAAAACCCTAAAAAGCAATAAAACAAAAAGAGGCCCATGGTTATGCGAGAATGAACAACAAACTGGAATTTATATATATAAATACTTTAAGACCCGCTTCTTTATTTTTGCTTCCCATTCATTCCCTCCCCTCTTGTTGATGTGATTCTCTCCACTCTGTGTTCCATCTTTACAAAAGAAAGGCGCCGAGAGAGAGAGAGAGAGAGCAAACTCTCAAGAGCCATGGTTTTTCCTTCCATGCATCCTTATCTTGATCCAGCCAACTGGCAACAACAGGTAAAATTAAAGTTTGTTTTTCTCTTCAATTTCTCTTCATCTTAATTCTCTCTTTCTCCAAAAGGCAATATTCTTCTAACTTTTGTTTACCTGCTTCCTGAATATACCCACATCTTATTTAACACTATTAATTCTTCTTCTTCCTCTTCTATGTTCTTGCAGCAACCCAATAATCATCAGATTGGAAGTAGCAGTACCGGCCCAGGCTCTCAGTTTCTTCCTCCTCCGCCGCCGCCACTGCCACCTGTTCAGTCTCATGGCGGAGCAAGTGGCTCCGGCTCCATCAGACCGGGTTCCATGGTTGATAGGGCCCGGATGGCCAACATACCGATGCCGGAGCCGGCGCAGAAATGCCCTCGCTGCGATTCAACCAACACTAAGTTTTGCTACTTCAACAACTACAGCCTCTCTCAGCCTCGCCACTTCTGCAAGACGTGTAGAAGGTACTGGACCCGAGGTGGGGCCCTGCGAAGTGTCCCCGTCGGCGGGGGATGCCGGAGGAACAAGAGAAGTAGCAAAGGAAGCAGCTCAAAGTCACCGCCAGTGAGCTCAGATCGCCAGACAGGCAGTGCTAATTCAACCAACTCTTCCAACACTTCATCTTCCGCAGCAGATATAGTAGGCCTGTCGCCTCAGGTTCCATCTCTGAGGTTCACGCCTCCTTTGCATCAACTAACTGAGTTCGGATCTGGAGAGATGGGATTGAGCTATGGTTATTATAGCGCAGCAGGAGGAGTAGGTGACTTAGGTTTCCATATAGGAACCGCTTTGGCCGGAGGACCAAGCGGCAGCGGCAGCTCCGTTGTCTTATCCGCGGCTGGGTTGGAGCAGTGGCGGATGCCACAAACACAACAATTCCCCTTCTTAACTGGTTTGGAAGCTTCGCCTCAACTGTACCAATTTGAAAGTGGATCGGCTGCAGTGCCGGGATATGGCGGCGGCGCAAGTCAGCTCCGGTCAAAGGGGCCAACTGGGGTGACAACTCAACTAGCTTCGGTGAAAATGGAAGACCATAATAATCACCAGGAGCTAAATTTGTCAAGGCACTTCTTGGGGATAAATAATAATAATTCAACAAGTCATGAGCAGTATTGGAATACTACTACAGCCCGTAATTCTAATACTTCTGCTGCTAATTGGTCTGAGCTTTCTGGGTTTATCTCTCCTTCCACTCCCAGCAACAATCCGCCATAGGAAATAATGAAAAAGAAATCTCGGTTCCTTTTATGTACTGAAGCTTCTGGTTTTTTTGTTAGTCTGGCTACAATTTCATTAACAAATTAAACTTCCTAGTACTCCTCGGTTTGTCCCAACATATGGAGAGAAGAGCTTCCGAGCGGGATGGATGGTGAGTACTTTAATTATTCTCTTTAATTATAGGATCTTTTGAAAACCCTAGGTACGTGTATGTGTTAGTTATTCTTCCTTTAACCTTTTTTTCACTTTAAATAGTTTTAGGTTGCGTTGTTACGAGGATGTTAATGTACAATAGAGTGAATTTATGATTTCACCAGCAGAATGAATATTTTCATTTGCAGCATCTTATTAAATATTCTGCTGATGTTCAATATCAATTAATGATCGATCACCCCAAATCTCTAATGAGCACAGGTTCTTTCTTTCTACATGTGTTGGAAATGTTGTTTTTTGTGGGATGGTTTTATAATTTTTCGGGAGGTACTTTGCTGCACTAGTAATTAATCATACCATCTGATCAATTAATTGAGCAAATTATATATTCTAAATATATAATTTATTAATTTTAGTGCAGTACTATATGGTACTTGTTTGTATAAATTTTTGACGGGTGTATATCATAATCATCAACTATCATATTAATCGTCTGGTTATAGGAAGACTTGTGTTAACACAGTCAAATTGAGCCCCTTGACTAATCTTTTATGATTTTTGAAATCACTATAGAATAATCTAGTCTCTCTTTTTTCTTTGGCAATAAATAACCTTGTCTTTCTTGTTGTATATGTATACACACCCTTCATATGTTATCAGTGTTTCGTTGGAAAGGTATGATTCTATTTCCATAAAAATTAGGTTTGCTGTTTCATTTCTTTCCCTACTGAAAGTTAATCTAATGACTATATATAGGACCTTTTCCTTGATGGTGATATGATTAATTAGGATACGTTTAATATTCTGCTGTAAAAGATTTACACACAGTAATGTAAGTGTTATTTTATTAAAAGCACGACCTTTATCGAATACATCACTCTAACGATACGCTTTATCTGGCAGCAATATGTCTTTAGATGAAAGTTGTCTCCAGATGACAATGTGTTTTCATCTTTTGAAGTTTTCAAATATATATTACTTATAACATTGAATTTCCATCCAAATTAGACACTAAAATCTTGAAGTTACTTTAGAGCAGCCAGATAAGAAAAATAGTTTTTTTGAGTAATAGCAAACATAATTAAATGCATGCACATTAATTACTAGATATATTTGAAGTGGTGACAAACTCTAATGACCACATGATCAAATGACAATTTTACCCATATTTCCTCCATTATTAATTACAAGAAATTTTTATTTTTTTGAAGAGTATTTCTATATATGAAACAATAATTTACATATTTTTAGGAGTAATTAGTAATATTTTTCTCAAATACCACAAATCAATTAATATAAAAAGACTTAGCTTGGCCATCTTAGAGTAAAGTTAAAAATAAAAAATGATGAGTGTTAATTGAAGGCAAAGGTGGGAATAAATTAAAGATAAAAAAATTAAGACACAAAGCACATGTGTCTAAATTAGGTATTTTATCTGAATCATTAAAAAGAACATGATAAGTATATAATATAATAGTAGTATATATAGAAAATGTAAAATTCAAAACCATTTGTTCATTATTTGTGTTGAACAATGATCATAGAATATATAAATAAGTGATCTTCTGTAAGTATTCCCTCCCGTCTACAATATATGACACTTTTAAAAGGAAGATACTGTAGAATATAAATAAGTTTCAGTTTAATTAATGCTATTTTTCTTGTTTTGCCTTCGTGATTAACGCTTACTTTTTAACTTTGACCACTCATTATATCCCTCTTTCTCTAAAATAGCATTCTCAATACAATTAATAAACAAATTTCTCAGGGAGGGTAAAAGTGAAAAGAATTTATATTTTAAAACATATTAAATAATTTAACTGTTATTTTTTATTTTTCATGATATAGTTCAAGTATCTTATATTATGGACTTGAGGAGTATACAAGGGGATTCGATTCCTCAATAATAATATTTATGAAAAATATCTTGTTAAAAGATGCATTAATTTCTACGTTTTGAAATAAATCAGTCAGATTAGCTAGTGTAGAGTAAATACTGTGCAGAAGTTAATTTAATGTCTCCAAGACTGTTGTTGTTGTTGTTGTCAGAAAATGATGATTGTGATGTTTCATTTCATGCGCAGTCAAAGCAGCACTACTGGTAGAGAAGTAGGGAGAAATTTGTAGCACTTCAAGAAATCCGAGAGCTAGTTGTGAGTCATATATGGTTTATATCAATCATATATAATGGATAATTCCAATGGATGATGGAGATAATAATACAAATACGAGGTTGCTATTTTTATAAAGAAATTAAACAGACATGCATATCCACCTTGAGTTCTGTGAGTTCCAACTCTGCATTGAAAATATATTAATTATTCGACGTTAAAATTATTGAAGAATTAAAATGTTTTTGATGGAGAGAGGCAAGTTTGTCCCTTTTATGTGTGGATTTGACTGAGAGAGAGAGGCAATGATTTTGTAATATCCCTCCGTCCATTAGTTGTTTTTAAAAGAATGTCTTGCTCAATAATATAAATCACTTAAAAAATAATTAATGATTTTTTTATCAATTTTACTTTTATAATTAATATTTAAATATAAATTATTATATTTTTTTATCCCCTTCAATACTTCATTTAATATGGATAAAGTTGAAATTTTTTTAATTTAAAATGAATTTAATAAGTTAACTACCATTTCTTGATTCTAATGAATTAATTAAAACAACTTATATTGTGGATTGGAGTGGGTAATATATATATATATATATATATGGGAAAATATAGTGACCGTTAATATTATTAATACTCGCCCCGGGCCATACTATAGATCATTTTAACTAATTCACGCAAATAAAAATTTGACAATTAACTCTTTTAATATGTAAAAAATTAAAATATTTTTTTTCACTTTTACCTTTACTGAAGAATATGAATGCTATGTGTTATTTGGAAGAGAGGTAGAGAGGATTTAAAGAATGGCTAAAATTGAAAAATGAGCATTATTAATGTACAGAGACAAAACTGAAAAATCAACATCAATAATCTTGTAAATTATTTATATTTTAAACTACGTTATTTTTTTAGAAGTGTCCAATATTATAATCAGAAGGACGTATGTATGTGAGATGAGGGAGTGGAGGAACTGCACACACACACATACAAGAAATGAAAGGTGTTGCCTAATATGGAGGTATTGATGGAAGGGGTAGAGAGGGAGAGGAGGGAGGGGGAAAGAAGAGAGCATGAAAAGACGATAAATGCAAAGGAAACAAAAACATCATAGTAACTTCGAGATCAGCATCTTCCTCGATATATATAATCCTCATCATCAACTTTGAGTGTATATGAAAATGTTCCTTCCTACTGCCTCCTAAAACCGATAAAGCTAAGAGATCGAGATCACTCCCTTAAGAGAATTTGTGAGATCCATATATGTTGACGCTCCAGCAGGGCGCGTCATGTTTGTACTGAACTCCAAACTCACTCTCTTTGCTTTTGTCGGTATCGCTGGACCATTTTTGATATTTGCATAATACTATACGTTCGTCACTGTAATTGATTGGATTGGACGCTCCATTGATCCCTTCTCCTTTTTTTTAAGCATTTCAATCAACAAGCTAAGTACCTCCTTCCTCCTTCAACACGCTTTTACTTTCTCCCCACTACTGTAAAATAACACAAGTTGCGGCTTTAATTTAAAAATTACTATGACAATTGAAAAACACCATAACTTTCAACTCTGTTAAAGTAAGCTACGGTGCTTCTTAAATATATGGAAGCGCCGTAGTTTGATTGTTATTTTTTTAAAAAAATGTTACTTTTTATGGCGTTTCTCCAGAGAAGTGCTGTAGGAAGTTAAAAAACTTCCTACGGCACTTCCCTGAAGAAACGCCGTAGGAAGTCTTTTAGTTTTTTTTTTTTAAAAAAACGTATGACTTCCTACGGCTTTTCCTTGGAGAAGCACCGTACGTAGGAAGTCTTTATTTCCTTGGAGAAGCACCGTACGTAGGAAGTATTTTATTTAAGTAAGCTACGGTGCTTCTTAAATATATGGAAGCGCCGTAGTTTGATTGTTATTTTTTTAAAAAAATGTTACTTTTTATGGCGTTTCTCCAGAGAAGTGCCGTAGGAAGTTAAAAAACTTCCTACGGCACTTCCCTGAAGAAGCGCCGTAGGAAGTCTTCTAGTTTTTTTTAAAAAAAAAGTATGACTTCCTACGGCTTTTCCTTGGAGAAGCACCGTACGTAGGAAGTCTTTTATTTAAAAAATAATAATAATTTTTCATAATTATTTTATTTTCTTGATGAAAACCTCTATTTACAATCCAAAATTCACTCAATTTACAATACAATCCATAACAAAGTGAAATAATATAGTACGTATTTTTTGCAATATTACATCTTCATGTATCACTATAAAAAAACAGCAAATTACCCACGGAAATTACCCACGGAATTCCGTCTCTGAAATCAAATTACCCACGGATTAGGGACGAAAACGGAATTACTGACGGATCACCGACGGAATTTTTTCCGTCTCTAAAAAATCCGTGACAAATTGATTTACTGACGGAATTTTTATTCCGACGGAAATTACCCACGGAAAAAATTCCGTCGGTAATTACCGACGGAAATTACCCACGGAAAATTTTCCGTCTGTAATTACCCACAGAATTTACCCACGGAAAAAATTCCGTCGGCAATTACCCACGGAAAAAATTCCGTTGGTGATTACCCACGGAATTTACCCACGGAAAAATTCTGTGGGTAATTACCGACGGAATTTTTTCCGTGGGTAATCCGTCGGTAATTTAATATTTTTTTTAAAAAAAAAAATTCCACGTGATGATCTTAAAAAAGGCCACGTGAACATCACCGAAAGCCCCCCACCGCCCGCCCCCACATCTGGCCCCGTCAGCCCCTGAACAAGGGCCACGTGTCCCTCTAACATTGCGCCACGTGTCTCTGTGAGATAATTGTTGCATTTTGTGACGAAGGTGGGATTTGAACCTTGGACCTTTTGGTATGTGTTCTGATGCTTTTGCCAGTTGAGCTGCTTTAACCTTGCGTTATTTATTCACGTAATAATATATATAATGTAATAATTTAAAAACAAATATAATATTAAGATAAATATATATAATTAAATATATATATTTATATATAATTATATTTTTCATTTTTTATAATATAAAATTTTTTAATTTCTAATTTCGTTTAAATATTTAATATTAATATAAATATATACAAAATTACATATATACTTATAAATAATTATATATTTCGTTTTTTATAATATAAATTTAAATTTTATTAATTTCTTATTTCATTTAAATATTTAATATTAATATAAATATATATAATATTAAATATATATTTATATATAATTATATATTTTGTTTTTATGATATAAAGTTTAAAATATTTAATTTTTTTATTTCATTTAAAATTTTTATTATTAATATTATATATATTTAATATATTATATTAAATATTAATTTTATAATATTTAAATTTTTATTTGTTATAGATTATTTTTATTATTTTATATAAATTATTAAAATATGATAAAAAAATTATTAGTTTTACCGACGGATTACCCACGGAATTCCGTGGGTAAGGCGTGAGTAATTACCGACGGAAAAAATTCCGTGGGTAAAAGTCAGATTTACCGACGGAATTTTGATTCCGTCGGAAATTACCGACGGATTACCCACGGAAAAAATTCCGTGGGTAATTACCGACGGAAATTACCCACGGAAAATTTTCCGTCGGTAATTACCCACGGAAATTTTTTCCGTGTGTAATTACCCACGCTTTACCCACGGAATTCCGTGGGTAATTTCTCATTCAAATTACCCACGGAATTCCGTGGGTAAAGCGTGGGTAATTACCGACGGAAAAAATTCCGTGGGTAATCCGTCGGTAATTACCCACGGAATTTTTTTCCGTCGGTAATTTTTTCGACGGAAAATCCGTCTGTAAATCGTAGGAATTACCGACGGAAATAATTCCGTGGGTAATTCCGTCGGTAATAACATGTTTTTTTGTAGTGTATCAAGCATAAAAGAACTTCAGCATTTAAATTGCTTAAACTTGAGCCATACACGTTACTTTTATGGAAGATTAAATTAAGTATTATTATATTTGTAATCTAAAAAATTAAAAAACTAACAATGTATAAGAAATTCAAGAAGATAGAGTTGATACTTCAAATAAATACCTGAAAAAAAAATTATGAGCACACATAAGATTTATGAAAGATTTTGACTAAAAGAAAACGTGAATCAAATGTTGAAAAAAGAAAAACACTTACAGGGTAGAGGGCTTCAGAAGGAGGCTGAGAATAGGAAAACAAACACATGGGAGATGAAGCTTTGTATTGCAACAGAGTTTTGGAAAATGGGGGAGCTAGAGGGAAAGCGGGAAGATGAAAATGAAAATGGTTTGGGAAATGGGGAAGCTAGATGGAAAGCGAGAAGATGAAGATGAAAATGAAAAAGGTGGGGGGTTAAAATTAAATAGCACCGTATATAGACGTTACGACACTTTTTGTCAAAACGCCGTAACTCCCTAATTTAAAAAAAAACACCAAATACAAAAGTAACCTTAAATATATTCAAGGTATCACATGTAGCCTTGTATATTTCAAGACACCACGTGGTGCCTTGGAGGCCTTATATAATATATGGAATTAGTCAAAAAAAAAAAAGCGCATGCTTTTTTAAATTTAAAAAAAAGAAGAAGAAGAAGAAAGAGGTTTTAGCCTATGCTTCATGATGAAGTGCAGCTAAGGCCATATAGTATTAGTTAAAAAAAAAGCGCATGTTTCATTAAAAAAAGAAAAGAAGAAGAAGAAGAAAAGGCGTTAGCCGGCGCTTCATGATGAAGTGCGGGCTAAGGCCTTGGCGTTAGCCGGCGCTTCATCATGAAGCACCTGCTAAGGCCAAACCAAAGGCCTTAGCTAGCATTTTCATGAAGAAGTGCTAGCTAAGGCCTTAGCACTTCTTCAAGAAGTGCTGGCTAAGGCCTTTGATTTGGCCTTGGCCGGCACTTCATGATGAATTGCTGGCTAAGGTCAAGCCTTTTCTTCTTCTTCTTCTTTATAAAGCATGTGCTTTTTATTTTATTAATGTCATATGGCCTTAGCCAGCACTTCATAGGCTAAGACCTATTTCTTTCTTTTTTATTTAAAGTAGGTGATTTCTCTTTTGGCTTACTATAAGATTCTGAACAATAGTATTAAGTAACTATGACGCTTTTCTACTTAAGCGCGGTAGCTGTCACATGTTTTTTTTAAAAAAGAAATAAAAAGTCTCCTCCGACACTTATTTAAAGAAGTGTTATAAGATTGACGCCGTTAAATCCATATTTTATAGTAATACCTATTTCATAACATTACATAAAATTTTCACTTCTATGTGAGACTTTTCATGTCACTACACTAGTCACAAAACACTACATGTCGCTACCAATTAATTCATATATATATATATGCTCACCCATAAATTAAACTATATCCCATTCATCCTTTGCCTTCCTTCCCTATTCATTATTTTTCTACAATACATTAATTTGTGTGTGTGTGTGTGTGTGTGCATATTTTCCCCATCATTCAATTCTTAAACTTTGACTTAGTATTATTTTCTCTGAATATATAGAGCAGGTTGAGTAAAGAGATAAAAGATACTTGTACTGAAAAAAAAAAAAATTAGAGATTTAGGGGCTGTTTGATTTTGTTTTTAAAAACTGTTTTTTTATTTTTAAAAACAATAAAACTTTTTTGGTGAATTGTTTTCAAAAAATTGTTTTTAAATTTTAAAAACTAAAAACCAAAAACAGTTTTTAGTTGTTTTCTTGTTTTTTTTTTTCCTTTTTTTTTTTTGAGGCAGCCACTTACCTACCATTGACACTACACTACCAGTTATGACCACCTCCACGTCACTGCAAAAACAGATTTTTTTAAAGTAACTATCCAAACATTTTTTTCCATTTTTATTTTTAAAACTTGTTTTCAAAAACTGCTTTACAAAACTATTTCTAAAAATAAAAAACAGAAAATAGAATCAAACAAGCCCTTGGGGTGTGTTTGGTTTGAGGGGAGGGGAGGAGAGTGGTGGTAAATTATAATTTTGGATAAGAGAAACCTAAAATTAACCCTCTTATTCTTTTAAATTTTGGATTTCCGCTCAAAATTTACCCTTTCATTCCTTTTAAGTTTTGAATTTCTGTCCAAAATTTAAATACCTTCAACCCAAAAAGATAATTTAACCCCCCTCTCCACCCCTCCCCTCAAACCAAACACACCCTTAGTCTCCAAGATGGGAGGCGTCGAACTATATGCAAGAGAATATGTAAAGGATGGGATCATATGAATAAAATAATTGGGAACATAGTTGAATAATAAAAGCAAGAGACAATGAGGATGAGTATATACATATAAAGAGAAGCATTGTGGCTGCTGCAGGTGCATGTGGAAAACTCTATTGGAAACTTCCCGGATCCAACCTAATACCAAAAATACAAAGACAAAAGAGAGAATGTATGTATGTATATATGTAAGTAATGTGTAGATTTAAAAAGGGGATTGGTGCGTGTTGTTGCATATTAAGAAAGGAATCTTCCTACTTGAAAGAATAAAGCATATATAGTCATTCAAAACCCCACCAACACATGTAGTTCTCGCTTTCCTAGCTTCTCCAAATATTAATGTCCAATGGCTGTTCTGTCTAAGTTATTTTATCATCTTGTTTTAGATACTCTTCGTTACTCTATCTATACATTACCTTATTGTAACATGTAGAATTACTCTCATTTTTCACCCAAAAAAAAACTTATACATATACAAATACTCCATCCCTAGCTTCTTCTCCTTACGTTGATGCTTCGAGACTGAATTATGGCTATATTCGGACAAGAAACTCGATCCAAACAAGAGTCATTATCTTTTAACATATATCATGTAATTAAATTTTTTTTTTTTAAAAATTGCGATTATACTTTAACTAGATCCGTTGCACCAGGATATCTTGCCATTTAATTAACAAGTGTTAGCAAAACATGAATAATTGTTTAATGATGAACAAGTCGTACATAAGTGTCAAGTTGATGGAATTAGGATAGTGTGTACCACATGCAGGAGTGAGGGTATATATGATCTAAAGTATATATACGACGATTGATGCTTCTTTCTCTTTCTGCATATATAAACATACACACACAGCAGCTTTCACTTTCTCTCTCTTAAGTTTTGGTGAAAAAGGGAGAGATGAGATGGAAAATAAAAGAAAGAGTGAGATTCCAACGCGTCCTGAATCTTCACGTTGTTCCACATGTTCTCAATCATTCTCGATCATCACTTCCCCCCTCCTTCTATATATATATATTAGAGTTGAGAAATCGAGTCCAGCCCGTTAAGGGCCGAGTTTGTAATTTAGGATTAAAAAAAAAAGACGGGTTTTAAAGGATCGGTTCTTTTAGGCCCGTTTGACTCTTTTTTTTTTTTAAACTTGACACAAGGCAACAAGTAATGATCAGGGGCAGAGTTAATCTAACCTAAGCCTCATATCAGAAACACTCTTACACTTACTCATACCTCATTTGAAGCTTCTCTTCTTTGATTTTCTTTTTTTTTTTTGTATGTGTACGCCAAAATCCAAATCAATTGTTCTATTATTACTGACATTTAAAACTTGTAGATTTGTTTGATTGTGGCTGTGGACTTGTTTGATTAGTTTTAGACATTAATTATAATTTGGACTTAAGTCTTAGTGTTTGTATTTTATTAAACTTGGATAATATTTATGTTTTAAATTAGTTTTGATGATATTTATGTTTTAAATTAGGTATTTTAGTCTTTATGAGAATAAAAAAAAATGTCATGGCAAAAAAAAGGAAAAGGTTAAACGGGTTAAAGTTTGCGGGCATTATATAAACGGGCCGGGCCGCAAATTTGATGCACTTTTTAGACTCGGGGGCCTAAACAAGCCAGCTCGTTTAGGCCTAAGCCCGTCAAGGACAGACCATGTAGGGCCAGGTCAACCCGTTTTTCCAACTATATTCGCATCCCTATTCTTTCTTGGCTTCATTTTCATTATTTGCATCTCTTTTATTTAACTATACCATATGAAATTTTACACTGCAAATAAGTTCAATACATTCAAAATTCTTATTTTCTTTAAAATTCTAAAAATATATTTGCCGACGAACGTAACTTTTTGCTTTTTTACTCTTGACTGAATTTCATCCATTTCATTCACTAAAAAGAAAAGTGATGCGACCACGTCCGGGCCCACTTGCACCGCAGGCCTAGGGGCCCTCATCTATCAGATTGCAATTTCCATACATACTAGGGCTGGGGTTAAGATGCTAACATATCATTTAATTTTTATTAAAAGTATAAAAGTAATCTTAAACTATGTTTTAGAGTAAAAATAACTATTTTTTTTGTCTTAATTATAAGATAAATTTAAATTTTTTAGAAAAATTAAGGAATATATTCTTTAGAGTATTTATATTTATATTTTTTTCTTTAAACTAATTAGTTTGACTAATAAATTAATATATAATTTAAGGATACATAATATATGATATGATTAAATAAATTATATTTAGATTCCTTAATTTCTCCCAAAAAAGTAAACTTTGTCTTATAATTAAGATCGGAGGTAGTATAAACTTTTAAAATTGGAGCAAAATCGTTAAACCGAACTAACTTCCATATATTACAATGGGAAAAACTAATATTTTTGCCTTTAAAGTTCTGACTCACTTATAATTGAGTCACTGAACTTTTGACTCTTTTACAACTCAATCTCTTATGTTTTCGAGTCATCATATAAGGCGAAAATATGTTAAAATACTATACAAAATTACTTAGGTGGATTTTATATAAATTAAAAAATAAAAAACAGCATCCTCGCCCCCACCAACTCGCTTCCCCCTCCGCCTCTGTTTTTCAGAAATCTCGTTGGGTAACAAATTCCTATGTTGTTATATATTTTCAAACTTTATTTGAGAATTTTTTCATAATTATTGAGCTTAAAATATCTTTATTTGAAAAACACCAGAGTTATTCAAATTAAGAATTGTTGGGTGTTTAGTTGTGAGTTTGGCATGTGGAGTGTCGGGTGGTGATTGTGGCTTTAAAACTTGTGATGGTGATTGTGGCTTTAAAACTTGTGAGTTTCTTGCAATTTATAATTTTGGGGACTTAACTTTAGGTGACAAATCACTATTTTGTTATATATTTTTAAATTTTCTTTGAGGATTTTGCCTAATGAGGTTTCTGGAAAATAGAGGTAGGGGGATGTGAGTTGGAGGGAATGGAGACGGTGTTTTTTTTAATTTTTTTTAATTTATATAAAATACATTTAAACAATTTTTAACGATATTTTAACATTTTTTTACCACATAGGATGACTCATCAGTATTAGGAATTAAGTTGCAAGTGAATCAAAAGCTTTCACTTTTAAGTTATATATGTGAGCAAAAACTTTAAGGGTCAAAACATTATATTAATTCTCCCCCATTGTAATAGCTAGATGGAAGTTAGTTAGGTTTAACAGTTTTGCCCCAACTTTAAAAATTTATGGTTGCTTTTACTCCAAAAAAATAGTTTATAGTTACTTTTATATAAAATTTTAATGTTATTTTAGTACATTAACCCTATGTGTTAATTAGTAGCTAGTGCAAGTGTGTTTCTTAATTTATCAAATACATACATAGATTACTTTAATTTAGTTTATAATTAGATATATAATCAGCTACTTTCATAGATAAAATAGACAGGAATTGTGACCCACAACAGATTGGAACTTCCTTCCTTGTAACTTTTATCCTCAATTACGAAAGCAGTTGTGATACAGAAGATCGGAAAACTATAAAAAGCAATGACATTAACATATAAATAGTAGTGCGAAAAATGATATTAGAGAGGAAGCAATTTAAAACACATGTAATAAATATTGATTATATATGTAATATAACAACTTATACGAGTAGACTACAAATGGAGAAAAAGAAACAGATATTATGGGTGTGTGGAAAAAGAGGAGGGAGAAATTATTGACCAGAGAGATTGATTCTCTTTATAGAGAGATCAATATGGCATCCTATGGAAGGTGGAATGACCAATGTACTAAGTGGAAGAACTAGGTTTTCATGGGTCCCGCCAGAGCCGGGCTGGGTCAAACTAAATGTAGACGGAGATTTTTCTCAGTACAACCATGTCGTAGCAGCGGGTGGTCTCATCCGTGATGAGTATGGCAACTTCATTCGAGGATTCATATTTAGTTGTGCTGAGGGTGATGCACTCTCTGCCGAGTTATGGGGATGCATTCATGGGTTGAGAATTGCATGGGACATGGGTTTTCGCAAAATCATCCTTGAATCTGACTCGACTGAAGCCATTTCGCTCATTCTAAATGAAAGAGAGGTGGAGATACATGCAGATTCTCTGCTGATTCAAGAAGCCATTGGACTGCTTCAGCGATAATGGGAAGTAAGTGTTAATTATGTTAGCCGATGGATTAATGTTGCTGCGGATCTTCTTGCTAAAGAGGGGCTATCGTCAATGCCTGGAATTCATTTTGTTATTGAGGCGCCTGAAGCGCTTGCACGGATTATTGTGAAGGAGAAGGGTTAGATAATGTTGGGTTTTCTTTTATTATTATCAAAAAAAAAAAATATGGCATCCTATGGAAGATATGAAGCCATGCACATTTAAAGATTGTGTGTCTATCCAAATTGCTAAATTATCCTACTCTTCCGTTCTTTAATATAAGATAATTTTTTTTAAAAAAAATTGGAGAGAGATTAATAACGCTAAATAAATTAGGAAAAATTTCCCATGAAGACTTTATTGAAAATTTATTTACCAAATGGGACCTGAAATCATTTAAGGGAAGATCTTTTACATATGGTGAAGATTGTTTGAACACAATGGAAGATATTTTGCATATAAAAAAGATTATTTGAATACAAAGGAAGATCATATAGGAAAGATATATTGAACATAGGGAAAATTGTTTGAATATAAGGGAAGATCTTTTGCACACGGAGAAAATTGTTTGAACACAAGGTCCCATGTGACAAATAAATTTCTAATAAGATATTTATGGACAATTCTCCCAATAAATTATTGAATTATAAAATATGTTATATGATCTCTTTAAAATATTTTTGTACAATATTAGATTCTATATCCATTTATAAGTTTGGGAAATTAATTTGAAAAAAAATTGATAAATGATATTATATATAAAATAGAAAAAGATCTTATATTTAATTTATTACCAGAATTCATTCTCAAATTAGATCTTATATTTAACCGGAGTATTTCCTAAACGTCATCATCTTACTGCCTTATATTAACGTGTGGCCATTCTTGTTTCTGCATTTTATTTTTTATGTTCATGGACCCCGCTTACATCTCTATTAGTTTCCATCTTTCTTCAATCTCATCCTGAGTTATTTTCAATTGTATTTTAATTTAAATCATATTAAAAATAATCAAATTACAACCGAAACCAATTCATAGTGTAAATAATAAGCATCAAATTAAAGGAGATTCAGTAAGCAATTGCTCAATCTGTCTGACTAAAGGGCTCCCGTAATATAACAGATTCGAATCTTACTAGACTTCATTCATTGGGACCAAATATCTTAGTATAATTTTCAGGTGACAGCTAGATATAGCTTTGTGGCAAATTATGATAATTTAAAAAAAAAAAAAAAAGTTCAAGTTATATATACACTGGCTTACAAACATTCTCTAATTAAGTAAAGAATGAAAGATTCAGGGCCAAAACAAGAGCTAGTTATTTGTTATTAGGTTTATAACTTATATATATATATATATATATATATATCCTGTTATTTTATTAAGCTACATATAACAAATAAAAACAGAAGCACGTGCATAAATGCAGAAAAAGTAACAGTGCAGCTCACAGATATGAATATTAATTTGGAATAAAGTTGTTTATTCCCAGCATAAGCATGCATGTGGTTGAATGAATCCAACTTGAGAATTAAATTAAAAGAAGTTAATTAAGTGGAATTAATCTGATTTAGGTTTCGCTACCAGCCATTGCTGCAGTGCTCGTTTATATGAATATGATCAGTGTCAGTCGGATCTGAGATCACAACTTTGGTTTTGTCGATCTTAATTAATTTGTTTCTTATTGATGTCCTCCGTGTCAGATGTGAATAAATAAATTAGTAACAAGAGATAAATCTAGATTTTGGCCGTCCTGTATTTTAAGCATAATTTCTATTTAATAGGATAAAAATCATTCCCTTTAATTTTTTTAAAAGCAAAATGAGTACATATATATATATATATATATATATATCATGCTCTGGTTGATACTGGAGCAAATCTATCAGTAGCAAAATATAATGTATTACCACCCGAATTATGGAAAAGGAAAAATATATATATATATATATATATATGCCTTCAATTCAATCATACAGTGTTAGTGTTAAGGAGAAATACTTACATACTCCAGAAACGCTACGTCATCTATGCTCTGATCAATTAAAATATAACAAATCATTTCATTTTAATCCCACATGGCTAATGAGTCATTTAGATAAATTCAAATTTTATGATTTTAAAAAACATAAACATCATAATTTAGAAAAACAAGAATCTCAATTCCCTCCCTTGATTTATTATTTTTCAGAATCATAAAATTTGAATTCTCTAGATGACTCATCAGCTATATGAAATTAAAATAAGATGAGTTATTATATTTTAATTAGTTAAAGTATAAATGAGATGTCGCTTTTGGAGCATGTAAGTATTCCTCCAGTGTTAAGTTGAATTATATATTTCGAAAACCTACAAAATTAATATTATAGATACGTAGAGATACATATATCTTTGACTGGGATAATTTGCAGCCCACAATCATTTATTCACAGCTAATGAGCTAATCAATATAACACTGTGAGAAATCAAACTCAATAAGCCGAAATATTTAATGTCGACAATTATGGATGTTATTAATTACCTTTATAAATATAAACACTTAAAATTTCTGTAACATTAATTACTATTAATATATACTCTTGTGTGCGTGTGTGTGAAGAATATTTTGGCGTCAAACATAGAAAGTAGTTATTAACGTTAGCTTAAACAGAGAATATATAATATGAATAACATATATACATGGACCTATAAGAGTTTACTTTTGTCAATAAATATGTATTAATAATGTATAATTAAATAAATAAAATATAAAAAATGGCAACAATTTGATTTATATATATGTTTAAATCCAAATAATTAAAATTAAATCTATCAATATTCATAATATATCATACTTAATAAAGAATATTTTATAAAAATCATAAATAAAGCCACAGAGTATGATCAAATAAAAAAAAGTTAATGCGAATTTAAGAACAAATTAATATGATTTTGTAAGCTATAAGCGTAAAAGCTGTAAACTCGATGTGTAAACTTGCGAGTTTGATTAGATTTACAATTATCATGAGTTTAATAGTAACTTGACATGATTTTATAAGATAAAAACATAAAAGTTTAACGCAATGTATTTGGAGTTTAAAATGTAACTTAAAGCATATATATGTTTTGACAAGATAAAACATGAAAATGTAGCCTTCTCGTGAAGTCATATCAAATTTGGCAAAGGTGAGCCAGAGAGACAGCGACTACATGAGTGTTCCGTAATGGCCTCAAATGTGTTGACTGCCTTTAGGATTAAAGTAAAAATTGGATTTTTTTTTTCTTTTTGTTAATCCAGATTATCCCTGAATCACTTTGAACTTAAGCCTAATTTCTATCAAATTGAGGATATTAAGGTTAAAGCCCTCTTAATAAGCGGCCTTTCAAGATTTGAACTTGTATTAGTTTTCTTATGGGATGAGACTGCTCACCATCTCAACCAACAGTTTGTTAGTAAGTGAGTGTTTGGGAAAGGTTAAAACAGTGGTTTCAGAAGCCATTTTCCGCAAGCCGAAACAAAATTCCTTTTACATACTTATCTCATAGATTATAAAAATTATTCTCCAAAAGCTAATATAAACATACACTAAATAGGAAAAATTCTATCTATGTTGTAATCACTTTTATAATTACAACTAATATCGAACTTTATAAAATATTTGTTTGAATATTATAAAAATACTGAAATTGTAGTAGTGATTATTTTTGGGATAAAATGATATGTCTCATAAAAGCTTTGAAGGTTATTTTAATTATTGGAAATAGTTAATCTTATTTAGGAATTGGGTCATTAGATGATATTTTTGCAGAGATTGTTCTTTTTCTTTGAAACATATCTAAATTAGAAAGACGGGAATTTGCATGGATATATGTAGATGCGTAAGGGCACATAGTGGAAAGTGCGCTGTCGTGTTGTTCATGCAAAACAAAAACAATATGGATGCCTCTATTATATGTTGGTCCTGATCGTCAATATATTATTAAAAAAATTTAAAAAATAGAATATGGTATTATCTTGTGGTGTTGTCATGATGATACTGTCAAAAATTCAGTGTTTGTTTAATTAATAAATCAAAAAGACCTTGATGTTAAGACAGGTGGATACGATGAATGGATGTAGCTGTCCGTAACTGAAATGCAAATATAAATAATATGTGGCGTTTAATTTTTGTTGTTGTTAATTTGTGAAAATATTTTAATTTTGCATGGGAAAGAAAATGGATGCTGGCGTCATCAACCACTGAGCTTGGATGTCGTTTTCAGGTCGCTTTCCTCATCCCACCATTCATTCATTCATTCATGCGTTCAGAATTGACTAGCCTATGACCAATATGTATTCCCCCCAATTTATTATTATTATTAATTACTATAGATTCTATGAATATCAAACGTGAATTCAAATATACTTCATTAAAAAGTATAACTTTTTTAAGGGAAAAATATCAGTTGAACATGATTGAAAGAAATTGAAATGGGCTCTGAAAGTGAGCCCAGTGTGAAAAGGGCCTCCGTCTGCCGTTTAATTGAGGATGGAAGCAATAAACTTAAAGTGGGTCGATCTGATCTCCACAACGGGCCTTATTGGAGTCATGAATGAAGCCCATGTCTTGTTTTCAATTCAACCTAGAAATCTCCCCCAGGCGTTACACGGAGTGATAAATCGGTTACGATCAACTTCTCTTAGTAGGTTAATCAGATCTCCCATGCAGGGTGATCAATACAACAACAACAAAGCCTTTTATAAGCCGCGCCTTTGAAGGACTCGGGCCTAAAAGGGTCGGTCCTGTAGGGCCGAGGGCTTAAAAAGGCTAGCCCTGTAGGGCCTCAGGCCAGCCCGTTAAACCTGTTTATTTTTTTTTTTTTGCTTAGAAAGGAAAATCTTGTTACCTTTTTTGAATTGCCTTATTGAATTTATGTCATTCTGTCTTCATATTATATAGAGTATAATTTTTGAGTATACTGTTTTGCCTAATTGAATCATATTGTGATTTTTTAGTATGATTTTTGAGTATATTATTCTGCCTATTTAGAATAAAATCATATTATATACTATGCTGCCTAATGGAGTATGATTTTTTATGGAGGTTGTGATTATTTGACTACTTGAACCTACTACTCAAAGTGAAGCACAATCAAATATCCTTGAAATTAATGATAGTACTAAAGAAGATGAAAATGATAGTCATCATACTTATGTTGTTTAGAGGTTAGAGTGCTTAACTTCTTACTTTCTTATGCTTTGGCCTTTGTGTGAGTTATTTATGGACATGATTTTACCTTTGATTATACATTAGTAACTGTGTTTGTTTGTTGCATCAGACGTGTTATTTAAACATTAATGTTGATAATATTTATGTATTAAATTATAAATTTAGGGCCCGTTTGGTTCGATCCCATTGCACCTTGCGGTGCAGTGCAATGCGATGCAATGGTGATACAATGCAATATTAATTACAAGAGTAGTGTTTGGTTTGATTTTTAAGCAACGTGCAATGAGTTAATATTTTAACAATTATTTAAAATTAATATATTACACAAAGTTTATTTTACCCCTTAATATAATCTTTGTAGAAAAAATAGTTAAAAGCCGACGACGGCGGGGATGGAGGAGGAGGTAGTGGCGACAGCAATGATAGGGGTGGTAGGGGAGGAGGACATGGTGGTGGTGAGCGGTGGGTGGTGGGCAATGGGCCAGTGGCGGTGGCGGCGGTATCGGTGGGCGATGGGCGGTGGTGGTGGTGGCGGTAGGCGGCGGGGGTAGAGGAGGAGGTGGTGGTAGTGGGAAGTGGGGTGGCGGTGGAGGAGGAGGAGGTGGTGGGCCGCAGGGTGGTGGTAGTGGAGGTAGGCGGTGGGGTTGGAGGAGGAGGTAGCGGCAGGGGCGGCGGGGATGGCAACGGTGGTGGTAGTGGGTGGCGGCTGTGGAGAAGGAGGTGGTGGTAGTGGCTGTGGGCCGGTGGTGATGGCAGAGGAAGAGGTGGCGGTGGGCGGCAACTAGGGTGGAGGAGGAGGCGGCGGCGGTGGCGGATGGAGGTGACGGTGGTGTAGGAGGAGGAGATTGTGGCGGTGGCAGTTGTGACGTGATACGGCAAGTGAAATGAAATAAATGAAACAAAGACAAGGGAAACTAAAGGGTAAATTGAACTTTTTAAACCATGCAATGGGATGGTAATGAGGATTCATAGGGGGGAGGTATAAATGAGGATTACCAATTTTTTGGTAATCATCATTACCATGGTAAACCCTATTACCATGCTAAAGAGCAACCAAACATTCTTCTCTTGGTAATGCAATCATGATTACCATTGCAGGCATATAATGGGGTTGAACCAAACGGGCTCTTATTTAATCGTTGTTATTTACTAATTATATCTCTTTAGAAAAAAATGCAGGAAAACTAATTAAATATTGTGAAAATAACTTCCTGGATCTGGCTCGCATGCTCTTAGGCCGGGCCTTGAAAAACTGCAATTTTTCTGCACAAAAGAGCCGGCCCTTTTAGGCCCTAGCCCATTAAGGGCCACCTTGTAGGACCGGCCCGGCCCTAATTCTCAGCTCTATTGTGAAGCTCCTTTCCTATTTATTTAATTTAATGCAATATAATAGGAAGCCACGTATGTAGTGTTTCTCACTTTCTCCTTTAATTTATGTTCTCTCTGTCATTAACCTCTTATTACCGGGTGTTAGCTTATACGTAAAGGAATTTCAGAAAAGTGCTGGGTGCGGAGGCGTTATTCGAGAGGCTAACGGGAATTTTATTATGGCTTTTATGCACAGATTGGAGTTGGGTGATCATGTTACAACTGAAATATGGGGTATTCTTCTAGGATTGAAGACAGCTTGGGATCAGGGAAAGCGTAGAGTGGTATTAGAATCTGATGCGAAAGAAGTTATTGATCTGATCAATTGTGAGAATTGCCAGAATCATCCGGACGCTAATACAATAACAGAAGTTCGTTCCATGTTGCAACGAGAATGGAGGATTGAATTGAGGTTCGTTCCAAGAAACGCAAATAGGGTTGCCGACTTCCTTGCGAAAAAGGAAATTTCATGTGTAACGGGGTTTCACCCGATTTTGTATTCCACGCCTGAGTTATCAGCTGTTTTAGAGCTGGATCATTGTATTCCTACTGATGTAGGCTGAGTTTCTTAGAGTTTCCAACTTTATGTATCAAAAAAAAAAAAAAGGAATTTCAGAAAAAAATTTAATTTCTTGTCCTCAAGCCAAATTATCATCTTGAATCTTAGATGAACGCCAAATTGTGGCGCCGATGGATGGAGAATATTCTCTCTGTGCTGTTGCGGCAACCTTCCAGAAACTGTTCAACTTTATATGAGTATGTTCAGTGAAATACATACCCCCTTAGCAATGAATGCCTCTCATGACTTCATTCATTCGATTTTGCCACTTTCTTTTTCACCAATAAAAATTCATTATTTTTTGTGGCTCACATCTCCATCGATTGTTTCAAATAAAGAGTAAAACCGTAATGGAGACTATTAAGAAAGTGTGAATTCGTGAGTAATGGAGACATTCAATGATGAATATTCTTTTGATCCATTATATATATTAGACAGTGACACTACTAATTATTTATTTCGATATTATTTATAAGTAACTTTCTCTCTCTTTTAGAGTTGATCCTTAATAAAAATAACTTTTATGTATCAAAATCTAAATTATTTTTTTCTTTCTTACTCTATTATAAATGCATATCTTTATATTAATGAACCACTAATTCATTTTCATGTAATAATTTATTACTCATTTTCTCTTATATTTTAACCCCTTCACTCTTCTATGCTCTTTTCATAAATATGAGGTACATATATTTAAAAAAATATTACATTTTTTACATATTTATTATTTTTAACTAATCCCAGTTTGTTATACTTTAATTCATAAAAATTGAGAAAGGTAGTTAAAAAGTAGTTTACATTACTAAACTGATATAAATATAACACTGGTTTTTAAGATTACCTTCCAATTACAACCAACATATCTTAATTGTTCTTTGCCAAAATCAAAACATATCTTAATCATTGTTCTCTAGTTTCTTTCTTATATAATCTCTTTCTAAAAACTGATTAACATGCGTTTTTTTTTAATAAGAGGGGAAGACATTAATAGTATGAGATTACAAGGGGGCTGGATCAAACCAGTAACTTCACACTTCCAAAGGAGTATTCATAATACTAGGATACAAGGCTATTGGCAACAACGGTATTTGTGAAAAAATAATTTAATGCTGTTGATTTCTTTTTTTTTTTTGGATACATAATGCTGTTGATTTCTTGCAAAATGATCTATATTGAAAACCATGAAATCTTATAAAAAGTAAATGACTGAACATGAATGTAATTAATGCGATATATGCGTATGAGCGTTGCTAACAACTTTTGCACTTTGAGAAATGCGATTCTATTGGGTGATAATGGGGGAGAAACGCAGGCGTGTTGACCATCTGCCTCCTTCTTCTGAATTTGAAACCCTAAAATAATGAATGAATGAATGAGCACTGAGAAGTAGCAGTAGAGGAGAATCAAGGTTGCATGTGAAGTTAGAAATGTGAAGGGTGATTTACTTGGTCCAATCCCTTTCTTTCTCATCAACCTGAGGTGCACCGTTTGTGTACTCCATTTACGTCTCAACGTGTGTCCCTCTCGCACTGATTCCCCAGTCTTTCTCTCAAACTAGGGGCTCCTCCCTCTTCTCAAAAACTGCCTTCTTCTCTCTCTAAAACCTCCCCCTCTTACTTCATGCTTTTTATTTTATCCAGCGAAACCTTCAAAACCCATTTGAACTTATCTATTACTCCCTCCGGTCCTAATTATAAGATAAAGTTGACTTTTTTGAAGAAATTAAGAAAGTTAATTAAATTATTTTAGAGTTTTTATATTTTTAGTATCCTTAGATTATATATCAGTTTATTATTCAAATGAATTAGTTTAGAGAAAAAAATAAAAATAAAAATACTTTAAAGTAATTTAATTGGCTTCCTTAATTTCTCTAAAAAAGTTAACTTTGTCTTATAATTAGGACAGGAGGGAGTAAAATATACCATTTCCACTGTTCACAACTCCCCCAGAACTCACACATGACACTCCAATTTTTAAGTATGTGGCTGTGAACGCCTTCATTCGTTTACTGCTTTTTGGGAACTCTCATCCTTCCCTTGGCTGCCTCCAAGTTTTTTCCT
This sequence comes from Inga oerstediana, assembly GCA_963210345.1. Classification (NCBI taxonomy): domain Eukaryota; kingdom Viridiplantae; phylum Streptophyta; class Magnoliopsida; order Fabales; family Fabaceae; genus Inga; species Inga oerstediana. The sequence continues at coordinate 65,990,583 of OY723408.1, forward strand.
TTTCTTTTCCCCTGGGGTAATATTTCCATTTCTGCCAATTTTGATGTGATATCTGTCCCTATCTTATGATCTTGATATAATTAGCGTTTGATGTTTACAGAACTTGAAATAAAAAAGGAATAACTTTTCAAAGGATTGGAGTTTGAGGGGAGAGAAAGTAACTTCGTTTGAAGCTAAGGGAGGTTGGTTTATTATTGTTTATGTTATCCGAGTTTTTTTGATTCTGTCTTTGTGGATAGAATTAATCAGAGGCTTTATGTTGCTTCTCTTGTTAGGATCTGCTGTTATTTCAAAAGCGGGCTCTTATCTTCTTTGCCTCCTCAATTGGTTACAGCTGTAATGAGGGATCCCCTCACTAACCTCTCTAAACCATAAACCAAGTAAACCTTTGGTCCCTATTCTGATCTCTCTCTCTCTCTCTCTCTCTCTCTCTCTACCCATAACTCTTCTATATAGTTTCTCTCGATCTCCTATTCTCAAAACCACATCTGAAGCCAACAAAAGTCTTTCAAGGGGAAAATCTCTGCATGCAAAGGGTGGTAAGACTGGAACAAAATATAATAACATCCAGTTTTGGTTTTCCTTTCTTCTCTATTGTTTTCTTTCCAAAAATCCCATCTCAACAGTGCATTACTGTCTAACAGATTTCAATCTTTTTCGAGTGGGAGATCTGCATGCAAGGTATGAACAATTCCCAGCCTTTCCGTTTCCTACTTGTCCGTAATTTCTTTCTCTGAAACCCCATTCTTTCTTATTTTGATCTATGTCTGCATGCAAATTATATATAGGTGGTAATATAGCGATGGAGGAAGAAAATGGTTTGGATGTTAACGAAAGTGAGATGTGGCTTCAAGATGAACAAGAGGATATTCTCGGTGTGCATGATGCCTCTATGTTCTATGCAGATTTCCCTCCTCTTCCATATTTCCCTTGCATGTCCTCCTCTTCCTCATCTTCCTCAACTCCACCACTTCAAGTCAACACCACCACATCTTCATCCTCCACCGCCACATCATCCACCTCCTCCGCCGAGAATAATCATCGGGTGGAGGAGCCGCCACTAGCAAACTTGGCCTCCACCGCTTCCGCAGAGCTCCCTTTCCCGCCGGACGATTGTGCTAATACCGAGATGGCGGAGGAGCCATTTCCATACTTGGACATGTTAGAGATCAACGATTTCTTCGACCCCACATTAGTTTTCCAAGATGAGGATTGCCCATTAGAGGAATATCCCCAGAATGAGATTGAGCGGCAGCAACTAGAGGATCAGGATCATCAACATGTGCTCTCTAATAATGAGCAAGAGATTCAAGGAAAAGGAGTAAACAACCCAGATGGCGAAATGAGCCATGTGTTCTTGGAGTGGCTCAAAACGAACAAGGATAGCGTGTCAGCGAATGACTTGAGGAGCGTCAAGCTCAAAAAATCAACCATAGAGTGTGCTGCTAAGCGCTTAGGAGGAGGAAAAGAAGCCATGAAACAATTATTGAAGCTTATTCTTCAGTGGGTTCAAACTAGTCATCTTCAAAACAAAAGGCGCTCTAATAATATTATTAACGATGATGGTGCGCCTCCAAATTTCGTCACAAACCCTAGCTCTAATTCCAACCCACATTTATTTGGAATACCTCAGTCATGTCCATGGGTTCCTCCTCCCCAGCCTCATGGGACAGATCCCGCGACTCTGGTACCTTCTTATCCTTTGATCGGGTATCCGGGTGACCCGTATTCAAATGGAGCTCCGAATAACATCACTTCATATAACATGTTGGAAGCAGCTCATTCGTGGCCTCCATCTCTGTTCACCGTTGCTGCCCACTGCAACCAGTCATATGGGGACAATAATAATGTTCACCAAGGTGGATTTGGCGGCTACGTGAATCAGTATTCTTCATATCATTATTTTCATAGCGTGGCGGCGGGTGATGACAAGTTAATGAGGTTAGGTCCCTCGGCGACCAAAGAAGCGAGGAAAAAGAGGATGGCGAGGCAGAGAAGGCATTTGACTCATCATAGGAGCCAGAAACACCATAGCCAACAACTGCAGAATCATGATGATGATAATAATGACCCACTTGCAAGATTGGCAAGTGATTATAATTGCACCGGCGGTTCTGCGAATCCGGCCAATTGGGTGTACTGGGGGTCACTGGCCGGAGGGGCAGCTTCCGTGGTTCCAGTCGTTCCAGCTGAACCAACCCGGCCGGCTTTGGATCGGACCGCCATGCAAACTCAGAATTATCAAACTAGAGTCCCGTCAACGGATCAAAGGCGTCAGGTGAGTCATCCTGCATATGTAATTTGATCCTTACGACCATATAATAAGTTTATGATTATTAGTGATTCAATTCAGATACGCGATTTCATTGTTGAGAGTAAATTAATGGTGCAGTTATGCGTGCTGATTTTTTCTTCCGTTTTCCTCCTGATTGTCTGGTTACATGATTAAGGATAAAGGTGTGTAAATTTATACTGAAAGTTTTTATTGAAGAGTAATATTATCCTGAATATTTTTTATCATTTCAGAAGTGTTAAAATGAAGTAATGTTATATCTTACTATTAAAAAAAGGTCAACGTCAATTTTTTAAAAGTGCAGAACAATATTACCATATTTTTAAATTTTTGAGTAATAAACGGGATAATATTGCTCCTCAGCAAAAGTTTTGAGGCCAAATTTGCACCATAACCCTATAATTAATGGGGTAATAACAACTAACAAATATAATGCGTGAATTTTAATTTATTGGGATTGAAGACAGAGAAGAACTTGAAGTTTCTTCTTCAAAAGGTGTTGAAGCAAAGCGACGTTGGTAGCTTGGGGAGAATTGTGTTGCCAAAGGTATATTACTCGACCATCTCGTTAAATTGAAAAATTTACAAAATCATATATAAGGTCGTCAAATTTGAATGTTATTTATTCTGGCCGTTGATATGTTCAGAAAGAGGCAGAAACCCACTTGCCTGAATTAGAGGCGAGAGATGGCATTTCTATAGCAATGGAAGACATTGGAACCTCTCGAGTTTGGAACATGCGCTATAGGTATTTTATACATATGAGCCGAACCAAATTGTTGTTTTCTGGGAAGTATAACTAAATTGTGTTTTGGACTTTTCTTATTTGGGGAGTCTCATCAGATACTGGCCAAACAACAAAAGCAGGATGTATCTGCTGGAGAATACTGGTGTGTTAGGTTCATCAACTTTGGCACTGTTTTTCCTGTTGTTTTGTACTGTTTAATCATGTGAAGTAGTGGATTATATTTAACTAGAACAGGTATGGATATTTGCAGGGGAATTCGTGAAGGCCAATGGACTGCAAGAGGGGGACTTCATAGTGTTGTACTCAGATGTCAAGTGTGGCAAATTTGTAAGAGCTTTCTTTTTAATTTTTAACTCTAGAATAATGACACCCACATGCTAGTTTAATTTAGAGAATTAATTATAATTATAATTGTGTAGCTGATAAGAGGAGTGAAAGTAAGGCAAGCAGCGGGTGGGGCTAAAACAGATCAGATGAAGAAAGCCGGAAAAACGCGCAATCGCTAAGAATGAGTGGAGCTCTGCAGCGTTACCATTGAAGAAATTCAGAAGAGAAATAAACTGATATGATGATGGCAGACTTTAGACTTTAATGGAGGGTGGAGATGGTGTTTGTTGTTTGACTTTAATGGATACAGAATCTCAAATTAATTAAGATAATCTCTTTACTACTCCCTCCCTCCGATTCTAATTATAGAACATATTTACTTAAATTTGGAGAAATTAAGAATAGTAGTTAAATTAGTTAATCTTATTTATTTTCCAAAAATACCCTAACTTTGGAGTATTAATTGGAGCACTTCTTGTATCTGAGGAAATTGTAGTTAAAGACCTCAGAACTCATTGTTTGATTAACAAAGTCATATTTGATTCATTCATTATAAAGATTGAGAATTAATTTCTCTAGCTAGTGCGCATGAGAGTCAAGAAAAAACCATAAACAACGTGTATTACTCTCTATTTTAATTCAAAGCCTTCAAGTATAATACACTATATAAATTAAAAAACTATCAAAAGGCGTTAACTTAAAGTTTCTCAGGGTTTCAAAATTATTTTATTAAAAAAAATAAAAGAAATAGTAGAATTGAAGTAGAATTGAAGTCACCATTAATGAGTTGCAAGTATTACTCAATTTATAGAATACATAGGTGTATTATAAAATTGTTATTGTGTTTTATTATTATTGAGAAAATATCAATAGAGGTATTTTAGGAATAAATTGATAAAAATTAAAACTTTGTCCTATAATTAGGACCAAGATCAGCTCCTAAATGTTGTCTTATAATTAGGACTGGAGGAGTAATATTTTTTAAAAAATGATTTTTTTGTTAAAAAATAATCAATTTTAAAAAGATCAAATCTAAACTGTCTAGATAGGACGAGCGTCAAAGGATAGACACCGAAACGGGTGCCTCTTAACTAACCTCTCTTCTATTGAAAAATCTTTGTCAATTTTTCCCTTTACCATTTCTTCTCCCCTACACACAAAAACATATTGAAAAATATCACCCAGGCACTATTGAATATGCTAAGCACAAATTTTGAAAAAAAATAGAGCGCTGAAAATTCATTAATACTTAAAAATAAACATAGCTTGAATATTTTACAACTTAAAATCCATTACATGAGTATTAGAAAAACATGCATAACAAAAATACTGAAAAAAATATATAAAATAGAACATCAATATTGAAAATATATGATATTAGGTACTTAAAAACATTCATCATATGAGTACTAAAAAATCAAACTTAACTGAATATATATATATATATATATATTGCATAACTATTGAATTTACTTTAACAAACTAGTCAAAATAATAAATAGATCATAGCTTTTGAATTTGACTATTCAAGTGAAAAAAATGCAGTAGTAAAATATATATATATATATATATATATATATATATAAAAGGCACCTAGATGTTGAAACTAAACAAGTGAAGTGAATATTGCCAAATCCAAAATGGAAAAAGGTAAGAAAGAACTCCAAAGAATGCCACATGCAATAGGATCAACTCCATGCAATATAGCTTTAATTGCCTTATCCTTCAACTAAGCCACTAAAGTGGATTTCAAATACTCAAGCTGAACAATCCCAACGGTTGCGAGCTTCAATGGATTAGAGGGCCATTTTAGTAAACTTGTTACTATTTTATGAACAATCAAGGACCATAGTCGTTTCATGACATATCAACCATTTCATATCCTTAAATGTAATAACTGATCCTAGAAGGTCTGTAATGTCATTCTCCCCTTTTATTATTTACCTTCAATTTTGTTTTTTTTTTAATGATAACTGGAATTCATTAAGTTACAACTAAGAACTTAATACAAAGCAAAAGAGTAAATCCCCCCAAATTAATCATCAACGACCACCTCCTCCAACGAAGGTGGTGGTTGATCAAAGAAGACAAAAACCTCCGCATTAGTATGCGCTAATCTAGCAAGATGATCAGCATTTCTATTCTGTTTTCTAGGAATGTAATTCAACAAAACATGTCATTTCCTAGACAACCATAATCTAGCTTCTACAATAATAACACCGAAAGGATGGTTTTGCTCTCCACCTCTCGTTAACAAATTGATAGCCTCAATACAATCAGTGTGGATCATAATGTTTCTGTATCCTCTGCTCCAGCAAATCTAAAATCCTTGGATAATTGCTAAAATCTCTGTGATTATAGGAGGAACTGTCAATAGCTTACTCGTGAAACCACCAAGCCAAGCTCCTTCCATATCAGTAAAACTCCCGCACAGCTACATTGACCTGAGTCCATAGCCGATCCATCTACCTCCAAGTGCCTTCAATTTTGTTTTAAAATTAAATTATACTTCAATTTTGTTTTAAGTATAATTTAATTTTATGTGAGCCTAACTTTATTCTGCTTCTAATTCTTGCATGGGCTTTACTCCTGGTTTTTTGTTACAATAAAATAGTGGTTAAGTGGCATACCACTCTGGTATTCTGTCGGGCCCATACAGGGAGGTTTCCCAAGAAAGTTTGCTTCATTCCCATCCCCCTAGCCTCAAACACCGGAGGTGATGGTTAAGAAACAAGTTTGTAATTGATTGGATTGGATCCGGTTCATTCTTGAATATTAAGGAAGACCGGGGAAGATGCAGTGCGGCGGCCTTTAATGTCAAGGTTATTTTTGTACTTTTACTTATTTTTACGTATTCCGATATTTTAAATAAATTTCTTTTCCATATTCTTAATATCATACCAACCAAATACACTACAGTCATTGATATAATACGGTGCAATACTTTTAATTAATTCTTCGTATTTTGTTGTGACGCAGTATTTGTCTATATTGTGCTGTGTCAACGTTTCTGCTTCTTTTATTTTGAAATCACATTTAAAGACTGCAAAGGAAGAAAATTAGAAGGAACAAAGCGTATTTGTGGATCAGATTATTAAGACATGTACACAAAGAAACCAGAGTTCTAAAACATTAAACCTTCCATGCTGAAAAAGCCTAACTACATGATCGTTCCTGACTATTTGAAAGTGACTTTGGTATTGGAGGATGAAGGAGACACAAGAAGAGAGGCAGAGAAACTAGTGTTGTGCTGTTTATTGGGTACGAATGCTTCATCATATTCCCTCTCGGCTCTTCACTTGAATGACTTCATTTGCAGAAGATCCGTGAAGAAGCACATCAACCTTCATATATTCCTCCCTTTCTTGCCTGATCTCTTTAAGCATTGCAGACACATCCTTCATGGTTGGCCTATCTTCTGGGCTAGGGTTCACACACAGCAAAGCCACCCCCAGAGTCTGCAATATTTCTTCTATTTCAGGTTCAGGCCTTGCACATAGGCTTGGGTCCAGCACTTCACTTCCACCTCCTCTTTTCTGCCTTACCCAGTCAACAATGTGGAGCCCATCTGGTATTGTTGGGTCAATTGGCTGCTTCCCTGTTAGCACTTCGAACACAACAATCCCATAGCTATACACATCACTTTTCTCTGTTATCTTCATCATGTATCCATATTCTGCAAGTCACAAGAAGCCCAGAAGTTAGTTATGTTAGCATAAAAGAGATGAACTTTAGGACCATGGTACTACTAACCAGGAGCAATGTAGCCATAGGAACCGGCCAGTGTGCTAGAGGATCTTGCAAAATCTCCATCATCAACAAGTTTGGCAAGCCCAAAATCAGCAATGTATGGCTCAAAATCAGGGCCTATGAGAATATTGTTGGCCTTGATGTCCCTGTGGACAATGGGAGGAACACAATCATGGTGAAGATAGGCCAAGCCTTGAGCTGCTCCCAGCAATATCCGATACCTGATGTCCCACTCCAAGCAGTTTCCACCACTTCGTTCATGCAGCAAGCTTCCTAGGCTGCCATTTGGCATGTAGTCATACATAAGCAGCCTAGTATTTCGATTCCAACAGCATCCAAGGAACCTCACAATATTCTTGTGTCGAATGGAACCCAGGGTTTTAACCTCAGCTGAGAATGAATCTCGAACTCCTCCTCCCTGAACTGCTAGCTTGTCATTTTGGCAATCATATCTAGCAGCCATTGCTGTTGGCCACAGTTTTTTCACGGCAATGACATCGCCATTTTCTAGTTCTGCACGATAAACAACCCCGGAACATCCCTTTCCTATCACATTAGAGTCTACCAAGCATTTTAGGACTTGATTGATGGAGAAGTTTACTTTTTGAAATGGTGTGAACTGCCAAGGCCATGAATCCCCTCCCATCTCAGAATCATTGTCATCCTGAGCCATTTTCTTTGCTCGGAGCACGGTAACAATCCCAAAGATTGCCATTGCAACGGTGAAGGCGCTTAGCAATCCTATGCCCAATTTGATTCTCTCAGCCCTCTTAGAATCACTATTATTCTGCATTTTTGTCATTGCAGAATTGCTAATGAAGCATGTATCTCTGCCATTTGGACACAAACCCTGATTTCCTTCCAAATCTGTTGGTGACAGTTGGTGGAATAACTTGATGTCTGGGAGATAGCCGGTGAACATATTGAAGGAGATGTTTAGAGAAACAAGATTTTCAAGTCCTGAAAGTGCCACCAGATCTCCTTCAAGCTTGTTGTGGGAAAGGTCTAGAGCAGAAAGCTTATTCAGGGAAGAAACCTGTGGTGGGATTACTCCAGATAATGCATTGTGACTCAAATTCAGAGCAATGTCAAGTGCTTCTATATCAAATAGTTCTGGTGGGATGATCCCTGAGAGATTGTTGCTACTAAGATCTAGTAGTTGAAGACTTGAACAAAGGCCTAGTGATGAGGGTATTGATCCAGAGAATGAGTTTCTGCTAAGGATAAGCCTGCTAAGTGAAGTGAGTTGGCCAATACTTGAAGGAACTTCACCCGAAAAGTGATTCAGAGAAACATCTAAAACCTCAAGCCTTGTGAGGGAAGATAAAGAACTAGATAAAACACCAGAAAGGGAGTTATTGCTAAGGTTCAGCATTTGCAGTTCTTTGCAATTTCCTAGCTCAACTGGCACTAAACCAGTAAGACTATTCTCTGACAGATCAAGAAAGCTCAAGTTGTTGAGAAAACCAAGTTCGCTTGGAATCTCTCCACCAATTTGGTTGTTCAAAAGTCGTAGCCGAATGAGAGAACTACAATTACCGATTTCACGGGGTACAGGCCCAGAAAGATTGTTAGAGATTAGCAGAAGCTTTGTCAAATTTTGAAGCTGAAATAAGCTTGGAGGTAAGCTATCAGTGAGTGAATTATATGACAAATCAAGAGCTTCTAGGCTAGCACAACCACCCAATTCCGAAGGAATGCTTCCTTCAAGTTTATTTTGCCAAGCAAAAAAGACAGTAAGCTTCTTCAACTTTCCAAGTTCAGCAGGAATTGAACCTGATATTTGATTAGTATCTACCTGAAGCTGTATGAGTTCCGACAGATTGGAAAGAACAGGCGGGATTGAACCAGATAAGTTATTGTTACTTAACATGAGCTCTTCAAGATTCGTGAGGTTTCCAAAAGTAGTAGGTATGGTTCCAGACAAAGAGTTTAAAGAAACATCAAGAATCTTCAAGTTTCCACAGTTACCAATTTCTTGAGGGATGCTTCCAGCAAACTTATTCTGCCACAACAACATTTTCTCAAGCTTATGAAGCTTACCCAGCTCTTTTGGCAAAGAACCAAAGAGCTCATTCTCATACAAAAACAAGTTCACAAGCTCAGAGCAATTTCCTATCTCGGGAGGAATCTCACCAGACAACATAGTATTATAAATAGAAATTGTTTGCAGAAACCTTAAGTTACCTAAAGAAGCAGGTAATGAACCAGAGATTTTAGTGTCAGCCAGTCCTAATATAGTCAAATTCCTGCAATCACCAAGAGCATCAGGAATCTTGCCCACAATGACATTGTTCCCTCCGGCTCTTATAACCTCCAGATTTGAAAGCTTTCCCAACTCAGCAGGAAGAGCTCCACTAAGATTGTTATCGTAAATATCAAGATTTCTCAAACTAACACAATCACCAAGCTCTTTGGGGATTTCCCCAGAAAGCTGGTTAGAGTTCAAGCTCAAATTTTGGAGGTTTTTTAGCTTGCCGATGCGAGAAGGAATTGTACCAACAAGATTATTTGAGCTAAGATCAATGGTTATAAGCTGAGGGCAGTTTCCAATATCAGGTGAGATCAGCCCAGAAAGATTAGCCCCTGAAATGACAAGTTTCTGAAGGAAGGGAAAAGCTGAAATGTTGGAAGGAAAAGGAAGCGCTAATTCAGTTGCTTGAATGTTTATCTCTGTGACAAAGTTTCGTGAAGAGCATTTGATGCAAGACCAGTTACAAGGGTTGGGGTTTGAAGGGTTCCAGTCAGGGAAAGACGAAGGAGGAACAGAGGAGGAGGAAGTGTGGAGCCATGAAAGTAGAACTTGAGCTTCATTATTGTTTGATGAAGAAGAAGACAGAAGAGGAAGGAGCAGGAAAAGAAGGTTGAAGAAGGGAAGATGAAGAAGCGAGAAAGATTGCTGCCTCGGCATTTGGTGGTGACGATTGTTGTGGTTGCTCAAGAATCGCCTCGGCCTTGGCATTGCCTCAAAAACTCAAAGCCCCAAGCACTACGCTTGGCCTTGCATTGCCTCTCTCTCACACACACACACACACACAACAACAGAGTCCCAAAGAGCTAGTGTTTATTACTATTATACTTGCTTTGAGGAAAAGGAACCAGGTGAGAGCAAGAGGACAAGAGATTTGTAATATGATAACCCCTCGAAGATATCAGGAGTAAGAGACAAGAGATTGTTTAATGTCTTAATGATAAATTATGCAGTGAGACTGAGACAGTGAGACCACTACTACCACCTCCTCCTCAGCCTCGGGGTTCTGTTTTCTGAGATATATATATAAATATATATGTAACTGAGAATTGAAGGGATATGTAGAGTGTGAAAGGCTTGATTTTATAGGAATGGGCAGATGTCACATGTGGTCTTGCATAGTTTTCCTCAACCTAGTCACCACAGCAACATGGGGTGTGTTCTATTTTATATGCATTTTTGTGTCGTGGATAAACGAGCTTCCTCTTTATTTTGCAGCGGGGTGGTTGTTTTTGCAGCGCTTTTCTGCTATTTTCAAAGTTGCATTCAAAGCAGATTCCCTCCCTTTTTCAACATCATTACTAGGACATTGCTTATTTGCTTGGCAATCAGAGTCTGCAACTTCTCTAATTTACGTATTTGCTTGCTATACTTCTCTAATTTGCTTCAACTCTACCAATTCGCAGTTATAGTGTGCATTATAAGTAATAGATCTGTGTACTCAGGAGTTAGACAAAAACATGCACATGCATATGTGGCTCTTTCTTCATTGGTATTTGTAATGGAATCCACTCTTTGAAGCTAATGCATATGAATGATTAATTCTAAAACAAGGAGCAATGGCCAAAATTATTAAGAAAGCTGGAAGGGGGCAATGCCTAGTACACTAATTAGGTGATGAGACCGACACAGTCTACAAGAAGAGAATCATATGCTCCTACGAAGTGAATTTCTCTGAAACCAAGGCCCATTCATTATTCTCAATCATCTCATCCATCCATCAATCCCTTGTGATTTTCTCTCCATTTCTCACTCCCTCCTTACTACTTGAGCCACGTAATGGTTGTTCTACTTTTAAAGAGTTTCCTTAAAAATAAACTTGTTTATAAGTTAATTTGTAGTTCATAACCAACTTCTATTTGTTTCATTTTGGTAATTCTTCATAATTCTATACTGTCTTTTAAATATGTATAATTTTTAAAGTTAAAGACAAAGTATCCTTTTAACAAAATTTTGTTTCATAAATTTTCAAGTTGAGTTTAAAAATATATAATAATAAAGAATTTACATGTGCTTGCTTTAAAAATTATTAAGGAAATTTGACATCCAACTTTTGGAAAGATTTAGTGCTCGTTTGGAATAGCTTATTTTTGGGCAATAAGTGCTTATAAATCGTGATTCACAGTATACGAAGTAAGTATGTGAGAGGAGTTTTATCTCGACTTGCGTAATAATCACTTATATTCAAAAAATAAGTGTTCCCAAACATACACTTAAACTAAGTAATTAAAATAAGCTGACTTCCTAAAAAGTGTGACTCCCTTCCCTTATTCTGCCTCGGCCAAGGATCCTAGGACTAGTGTGTTGAATGGATCCTCAAAGGCATTGAAATTTGAATCCCATTTTCTCGAATGAGGAACCAATTAATTTGTCGCCATTATAAAAGCCCCATAAAAAACATGCACGCAAAATCCAAACGAGCCATCAAGGATGTCAAACTAACATTTAGCCATCAACCATGATTTTAGGCTTCAGGGCTCATATAAGCCCAATATTTTCAGAAAAACGAAGATGGACTTGTACAGAATATTCTCCAAAATGAGGCCCTATAATGCAAAAGCCCAAAAAAGACCTTCCCATAAGCCCATGCAGCTAACTTTCATGTGTTTTAATAAAATTTTATTTAAAAATCCCATACAGCCTGAAAAACTAACTAATGTTAGAAGTTAGAACCAATGATTTTAAAGCCGGACCGGATCGGACGGTCGGACCGGCCCATCCGGCGACCGGAAAACTCACCGGCTCGTTTTTTATGTTTAAGCCGTTGGAGGAGTTCGGCCGTTTTGAGCCGGGAATCGGAGGTAAGCCAAAGCCACAAACCGAAGTGGCTTTTAGGGAACCGTCCGGGTAGTATCTACTCATATTTCAGTCGACGGTGAAAAGAAAGGAAGGAGAAGGAAAAAAAAGAGGTGAAAAGGAAAGAATCTCAGAGGCAAAAAAAACCATATTCTTCGATTCCTTACTACCTAAATCAGTCGTATGAGGTGGATGAAGGATGAGAGCGAGAAAAGAAGCAAGCCTGAAGTGTTTGAGTTTCATGGTTTAATCGTCCTTCCTTTCTCACCGTCCACACCAGTGAAGAATGCAGTCCATCCTCAGCACCGCCACATTGCGTTTAACTCAGCTACATGAAAGAAAGAAAGCATGGAGTAATTTGAAATAATAATAAAAGAAATATTGGTCTACCCAAAGCAAAAAAGTTAGACTAGTGAAATGTTGAAAAGATGTATGCCTGTGTCATCACGTTTCTCGATATAGTACTTGCTGAGCCTACAAATTGGAAAAAAGAAACACCTTGCTAAGCCTGTCTTAAAAGTAATTCTTCTAATTTGATTACAACTAATATACCTCAAGTCCTCACTTGGCCCAAAAAAAAAAAAATCAAATCCTCTTATTTTTTTAATTTTTTTGTTCGTATTTATAACAGTTAATATAAAACTTAACCTATAGATGTTTAATATATATTATTACTTTCAATTATTATATTTTCAAGTTAAATAAAATAATATTTTTGCTAATGCAGCTCAAAAAAGTTGATAATACTTAAAATTAAAAATTGTATTAAAAATATTTATATATTGAATGTGTTTATGTTGTCCAAAAATTTTAACTAAAAAAATAAAAAAGGATATTAAAAAATTCAAAATAACCCTAGTTTAAGGATTAAAATAAATGAAGTCCAACACATTTTAGTCATGTTTAAGCTCATAATCAAAGTTGAACTCATTAATTTTTGATTAAATTTGATGAATTATGTTTATATCATTATATATAATATTATTTTAATTTTTTAATATATCACCGGTCCGACTAAACGATCCAACCGGTCCGACCGTTTGAACTATGACCCGTTAACTTCTCCGGCTAGATATTCGGTCTGGCTTTTAAAACATTGGTTAGAACATCTATAGATTAAAGGGCTGGAAGAGAGAATGTTTGAATATGGCAGGAAGAATCAACCTCATTAAATCAGTTTTAGCTGCTCTTCCGACCTACCATATGCAGACCATGTTGTTACTAAGAGGAATTTTGAGAGACATAGAAAAGAAGAGCAGAAGCTTCTTATGGGATGAGAGGGATGATCAGCGGAAGTTACATCTTATCTCTTGGGATCAGGTTAAGAAAGATAAGAAAGAAGGAGGGCTTGGCATCCAGGATATGTGTAAGCAGAACGAAGCCTTCTTATGAAATTGTGCTGGCATATTCTTACCAACAAGGATGCCTTATGGATGAGAGTGCTCAGGAGCAAGTATAAATGGGATCAATTGAACGGTCCGTTACCTCGTCAAGTTGCTTCGTATACATGGAGGGGCATTTGTGGGATATGGGAGAAACTTCAAAAAGGAGTGAAGATTAAAATAGGAAATGGTGCGATGGCCTCCTTCTGGTATGATAATTTGTTTGCCTTAAATAGACCATTGATAGATTTGTTCCTTGGTTCAGAGATCTTTATGGACATCAATGATAAAGTTCAAAATTATGTTAATCCGTAGGGCTAGTGGGATATAGGTAAGTTAAGTCAGTGGTTCTAGTGGCCGATCGTTAAGCGGATTACGAGTGTTAATCCTCCCTGTGAGGAGAGGGGAGAGGATAAGCATTTCTGGCTTCCAGCTATTGATGGCAAGTTTTCTGTTAGTTCTGCATATCGTTTCTGTTTTGCAGGTTCCCAAAACCAGAACCAAGCATTTTGGAAGATGCTGTGGAAGTGGAAGGTACCAGAGAAAATCAAATCTTTTATGTGGTTTGCTGCTCATGGGAATGTTCACACGGCAAAGCTTAGACAACATAATGGCTTGTTGGAAAATGCAAGTTGTCCTTTTGGATGCAATGAGGAAGAGGACTTGATGCACTTGCTGAGAGATTGTACTAATGCAAAGGAGAGGTGGATTTCCCTGATTAAACCAGCTTTGTGGAGTAAGTTCTCTAATCTACAAGGTTTGGAATGGATACAATGGAACCTCAGGAATGAAGTTGGGAGAAACTTCACTACTAAAGTTAGCTGGCCAATTCTATTCGGGTATATCTGCTGGGATATCTAGGTTGCTCGATGCTCTAAGGTGTTTGGGAATAAGGAAGAGATGGGACACCAAAATGGACACTCAAGTTTGTTCAGAGCCAGTTGGGATCTTGACTTATCCAACAACTGTGGTTTCTACGATCTTAACATTGCTGTGGAAGGAGCGACTATGAGGGGAGGAAGACCGGGATTTGTTACTTTGGAAACAGATGGATCGGTACTAGATTCAGGCATGTCAAGCTGCACCGGAGCGATCAAGGACGAAGACGGAAGATAGTTGTGTGGATACATTAGTCGGATTATACACGTACCTCCTATGGTGGTTGAGATTATTGCAATTATACAAGGTCTCCAAATTTGTTGGAACCAGAATTTAAAGAATTTTCTTGTTTTCACAGACTGTCTAGAGGCCATAAACCTTCTCATGAGAGGATCTGATAAGGATCACCCGTTCAGGGATGTGATAGATGATGCGAGACTTTGGCTATCTAAGGACTGTCAAGTTCTTCTGCATTTTATATCTAGACAGGATAATACTCTTGCTGATTCGTTGGCAATATTAGCTCATAGCATTACCGTGAATTTCGTTATCCTTGATCAATCACCACCTTCCTTTCAAGAGGCGGTCGTTGATCATGGTTGATTCTTGTTTTGCATTCTCGCTTGGGAATGGATTTCCTATGTAACCTAGTTATAGGTTGTTGTATTCCAGTTGTCATTAAAAAAAAACATCTATATTATCACAAAAAAAAAAAAGAACAGCCATTGAGAGAGCTACCCCCTGTTTAATGCTCCCAGTGCCTCAAATAAGATTGTTTTCTTTTTTCTTTTTGCCAATCAAATAAGATTATTTTCAATAAGAATATAATTGGACCCAGCAAAAAAATTATTTAAAAATATCTCAGAACTAGATTTTTTTTATTGGAGTAATGCGCTGAAAAGATAATAACTGTAGAATATCTCAAATATTGTATGTGTATTTGGAACATTTCAACCTATTGAGATGTATTACTCTTTTGATCCTTAATGTAAGACATATTTATCTAATTTAATTAGATTAATGAAGTTAATTAAATTATTTAATATGACATGTTTTCTTCAAAACACCCTAATAATCTTCTTAATTTCCTCCATCTCTCTTACTTGATTATTATTTAGGGAACATCCATAGAGATAAATTAGAAAAATGTTGGCAAATATAAGAAATGAGTTTTATATTTATGATCAAGTTCTCCTCCTCAATTCAGTCATATGTTAAGTGTTAGTCAACAGAAGTGTTTGTCGACATACATATTCACACACACATATTCACACATGAATTGATTAATTTGTACAGTATGTTAGATAGGTTTCATATTAGGATTGATTGTATATAAATATGTAATCTTGCATTTCATAAATATCAAGAGGAGTTTCAGTTTATAACATGGTACCAGAGCCTTTGTAAATTCAGGAATTGTTTCTATTTTTCCGGCGAAGAACTCCATTTTTTCCGGCCAACTAGTTTCTGTTCAACGTTCAGATCCGTCATCTTCAACGCCTCCGCTGCAGACACGCGCCAGATCCTCAGGTCCCCCGTGTCCAGATCGGCCGACCACTAAAATTTCAGGCCATTCCGACGGCGCGTGTGTCCTCACGCGCCGCTTGAAGCTCCGCTGCCACAGACACGCGCCGGCGCGTGACGCTCTTTCTGGTGGCCGTTTGCGACACCGTTTACGGCGTTCTGATCGTCTCTCCAGCCTCTACCTCCCTCTGAAGTTTCGTGGTCATCCGAAACGTTTGAAATTTTGAGCTATTGTTCTTCGCCTTCGTTTCCACATCCGTAAGTTCCATTTATCACTACATTCAGCATTTTGTGAGTGAGGTTCTTAAGTTTCTGCGGGTCCCTTATCTACTTTGGAGTAGTTTGTCTCTTTACATGCGCATATAATTGAATCTCTGTGGGTCCCGTTGGTTGCAACTTGATTAAGTTGTATTTGTGGATCTATCTTCTTGATTGTTCGTGACTCTTGCTATTTTTTGAGAAGGTGTTCGTATACTACTACGTTGATTGTTCAAAATGGCTGATTCTAAAACTTCTGATATGTTACCTATGTCTGCGAGGATTACTGCTTCACAGTTAAATTGGACCAATTATAGTGATTGGAACAAAACTGTTAACGTTTATATTTTGGGGATTGCAATGGAAACCCATTTAACTGCGGATCCTCCTTCTGGTGATGAAACAAAACTTTTGACTTGGAAAAGAGCAGATGCTCAACTTTTATTTCAAATTCGAAATTCTATTGAACCACGAATTTTGGCTTCTGTTAGTCATTGTAATTCTGTTAAAGAAATCATGAATTATCTTGAATTTATGTTTTCTGGAAAAGGAAATATTACTCGGGTTTATGAAATCTGTAAAGGTTTTTATCGTTCTCAACAGCAAGATCGTCCCTTGAAAGATTTCTTGCTGGACTTCAAACGAATGTATGAGGAAATGAAAGTACTTATGTCTCCGCAAGCAGATCTTTCAACTCGAATTAAGAACTTGGAACTTCAGGCTATCATGAGTTTTCTTGAGGCTCTCAACCCATCCTATGAGACTATTCGTTTTCAGATTCTGTCTAGTCAAGAGCTTCCTTCTCTTGAAGATGTTTTCTCACGCGTTCTTCATGCTGATAGTTTGATTCACTCGTCTGTTGATCCAACTGCAAGTGCTCTAGCTGGACGTGGTCCCTTTGAGAACAAGAATTATGGGTATAGACAAAATAACAATTCTGGCAGTATTATCTGCAATTATTGCAAGGAACCTGGACACATTAAGAAATATTGTCGAAAATTACAAAATAAACAGCAGCGTGATCAACAGCGCGGACTTGCTCATATTGCCCAGACCTCTGGACCTCTTGATGGAGGATCTGGATCTACCTCTGCAGGAGCTCTAGCAACAGGTACTTTGTCCTCTGGTCTTACTACTGCTTCCACAAAATGGATCATTGATTCTGGTGTCACCGATCACATGACAGGTAATCATCACTTATTCTCTTCATATGCCCCCTATACCAACCCCTCATCCATATTTATTGCCAATGGTTCTCCCGTACATGTTACTGGTTCAGGAACTGTTCAACCAACTGCCTCCCTCTCATTATCCTCTGTTCTTAACATTCCAGATCTCACCTTCAACCTTTTATCTCCCAGTAAACTCACTCGTAAGTTAAACTGTTTTATCTCATTCTTCCCTGATCATTGTTTAATTCAGGATCTATCGACGAAGCAGATTATTGGTAGAGGCTATGAATCTGGTGGACATTACATCCTTGATGATCAGGTTCCACGTTCTGTTGCTTGTTCTGGTGGGTCGTCTCTGTTTGAAGTTCATTGTCGTTTAGGTCATATGTCGCTTTCGTCTCTCTGAAAAATGTATCCTCAATACTCTTCTGTGTCTACCTTAGAATGTGAGTCCTGTCAGTTTGCAAAACATCATCGTATTCATTTAGCACCTCGCGTCAATAAACGGGCTGCGTCCCCCTTTGAGTTAGTACATTCCGATGTTTGGGGTCCTTGTTCAGTTATGTCTCAGACTGGTTATCATTATTTTGTCACTTTTGTTGATGATTTTTCCCGCACCACCTGGCGTTACTTAATGAAACAGCGTTCTGAATTGTTTACTCATTTTCATAACTTTTGTGCTGAAATTCAAACCCAATTTAATACACCTGTGAAAATCTTACGAAGTGATAATGCAAAAGAATATTTTTCGGCCAATTCACGGATTACATGCAAAATCATGGTATTCTTCACCAATCCTCTTGTGCTTATAACCCTGCTCAAAATGGTGTTGCTGAAAGAAAGAACCGACATCTCTTAGAGACTGCTCGAGCTCTAATGTTTCATTCCTCAATCCCTAAACGTTTTTGAGCTGATGCTGTCTCTACTGCTTGTTTTCTCATCAATCGTATGCCTTCAACTGTTCTTGGTGGGGATATTCCATATTCTGTTCTGTTTCCCGCATCTAAGTTGTTTCCTGTTGATCCTAAAATCTTTGGCTGTGTTTGTTTTGTTCGGGATGTCCGTCCTAGTGTTAGCAAACTTGATCCCAAGTCCCTAAGATGTGTTTTTCTTAGTTATTCTAGAATTCAGAAAGGTTATCGGTGTTACTCTCCGGATCTCCGTCGTTACCTTGTATCTACCGATGTTATGTTTCATGAGTCCTCTTCTTTCTTCAAGACTGTGTCCGTCTAGTTTATCCTGTTCTTCTCTCACCAGTATCGGCTGCTGTTCCGGAACTTGACATCGTCAATGATGCTGATGTTACTAATGATTCACCTCCGCCACCTCCTGCTTCGCCACTTGATCCTGTTGATGTCTCCCTCGTTCCTGCCTCTGTTTTCGCCAATCCTCCTCTTGCTGTTACTGAACCACTTGTTCCTGATTCTATTGATACTACTTCTGATGACCAACCAATTGCACTTCGTAAAGGTACACGTTCACATTGTCTTCCCAAACGATATGCTGACTGTGTCTATCCTATATCATCTTTTGTCTCTTATCAGTTTTTATCACCTGTTTCATCTTCTCTTGTGGCTACTCTTGATTCCATTTCCATACCTACTAACCTTCAACAAGCTCTAGCTCACCCTGGTTGGCGTGCCGCAATGGAAGAAGAACTCTTGGCATTAGAAACAGCTGGTACATGGACTCTTGTCGATCTCCCTCCTGGAAAGAAAGCTATTGGATGTAAATGGGTCTTTGTTGTTAAGACTAAGGCAGATGGTTCCTTGGAATGACTCAAAGCTCACCTTGTTGCCAAAGGATATGCGCAAACTTACGGTCTTGATTACTCCGAGACTTTCTCTCCTGTAGCCAAACTCACTTCAGTTCGTCTTCTTGTTTCTTTGGCGGCTACATATCATTGGAAACTGCATCAATTGGATGTTAAAAATGCTTTTTTAAATGGTGATCTTATGGAAGAAGTTTATATTGAGAAACCACCTGGGTTCGTTGCTCAGGGGGAGAATAGGAAAGTGTGCTACCTCCGGAAGTCACTGTATGGTCTAAAGCAAAGTCCTCGAGCCTGGTTTGATAAATTCTGTACTGTGGTCAAGAAATTTGGGTTACATCAAAGCAAGTGTGATCACTCTGTGTTCTACCAACAGTCTGATACAGGCATGATTCTTCTTGTAGTATATGTTGATGATATTGTGATTACAGGAAATAATTGTTCTGGAATCTCAGAACTTAAAATCTTTCTGAACTCTCACTTCCAGACAAAAGATTTGGGATCATTAAAGTACTTCCTTGGTATTGAGGTTTTGAGCAGTAAGAAAGGTATTCTTTTAAATCAAAGACAGTATGTTCTCGATCTCTTAAAGAAGACTGGAAAACTTGGAGCAGCACCAAGCAGCATCCCCATGATTCCAAATCCTTTTCTAGATCTTGATGCTAGTATGTTTGATAAGCTTCCTGATGATTTGAAGAAGAAGATTGATCCAGAGAAATTAAAGCCATTTCCATTTCCTGAGAGATATAGAAGACTTATTGGGAAACTGAATTATCTAACAGTAACTTGTCCTGATATAACCTTTTCAGTTAGTAGGCTCAGCCAATTCATGGCATCACCAACAGTGGCACAATGGGAAGCTTTAGAACATATCTTGCATTATTTGAAAGGCTCTCCAGGTCTTGGTATTCTCTATACCGATTATGGGCACACTAAAGTTGAGTGTTTTTGTGATGCGGATCATGCAGGATCAAAGGCCACAAGACGATCTACTACAGGTTACTGTGTGTTTGTTGGTGGAAATTTGATATCTTGGAGAAGTAAGAAGCAAGGAGTTGTATCGAAGTCAAGTGCCGAAGCGGAATACAGAGCCATGTCACAATCAGTACAAGAAATTGTGTGGGTACTTCAGCTTTTGAAAGAAATTAGCATCGTCACAACATTACCTGCAAAAGTATGGTGCGACAATAAAGCAGCACTTCATATAGCATCAAACTCTGTGTTTCATGAAAGAACAAAACATATTGAGATTGATTGTCATTTTATTCGTGATAAGATTAAAGAAAATATTGTGTCTACAGGGCACATACGTTCTGACGATCAACTGGCAGATCTTCTAACAAAAGCATTAAATGGAACACGGGTTAAATATCTTTGTAACAAGTTGGGCATGATTAATATATATGCTCCAACTTGAGGGGGAATGTTAGTCAACAGAAGTGTCTGTCGACATACATATTCACACACACATATTCACACATGAATTGATTAATTTGTACAGTATATTAGATAGGTTTCATATTAGGATTGATTGTATATAAATATGTAATCTTGCATTTCATAAATATTAAGAGGAGTTTCAGTTTATAACATTAAGGATAGGATGGGGTGGTTTTCTTGTTTTTTGTAGTTTGTTGCTCTTTTGATAAGAAAACGTGAAAATATTCAACAAATAAAAATAAAGTTAAATGAAATTTAATGAACTTAATGGAGTGTAGACAATTGGTGAAAGTAGAAAAGGAAAAAAAAATCGTGGAGGCCAAGAAAATGTGCAATGATATCTGATAATGTAGCTCTCCATAAATGTTGTTGTTTATGAGGAGTATATTGAATATTCAAAATATTGATTCTCTTTTTCTACTTAGCGAATAGTATAATTTCCAAAAGTACAAGATCCATCCTTTGCTTTCCAAGCAACTAAATCTTCGTCGGGTTATATGATAAACTAAATATCTTGTAATATGGTGTAATTAATTTTCTTACAACTCAGGGCCGGCAAATCCTAATCATACTGAGCGATTAAAAGAATGATTAGACCAAGGGAAAAATGTCGGATTATATTAAGATTATGCTTGTATTTGGTATAATTTATTTTTAGATAATAAATTTTTATTACGTAAGTTGAGATAAAATTTCTCTCATATATTGTGAATAACTATTTATAAGCACTTATTGTCTAAAAATAAGTTATTCCAAATGAACACTATTTAACACAAAATACTAATTATATCCCACTAACAAGTTCATGTGTTTTGTTTTCTTGTCTTAACAAGAATATACTCATCTTCGGAGCTGCAGCGTCGTCGTTTGACAACTCTTGTTTTTTTTGGTGCCAACGTCTGATAATTGATGGCACAGTGCGCATGCCGATAGAAAAGAATGACAAGTGAATCTTTTATTTATTTAGTTTTTTTTTTGGCCAATGAATGACAAGGGAATCTGATATAATAAAAGCCTCATAAACATAATACAATGCATGTAAGGTTCTTTTGACGTGAAAGAATATATTGTAAATTAATACAAGTAGACATGTCTAGTGACACAGCAGCAGATTCATATTGAAACTTGAAAGGCGTCAACGTAACTGAATTAGCCAACTCTTATAGCCCCTTCAAGGGCTAATTAACCACTCTCGCATGCTTCCATATCCTCACAATTCACAGCATCAAAAAGCTAAGCGTGCATTCCAGATTTGTTTTCACTTTTCAACATCGATCCACATGTGTTCGTTCATTTTTTGTTATATATATATTTCATTCAAATTCATCTCCTTGTAATTTAATATTATTTTAAATTAAAGTAAAAAAATATTAATTTAAAAAAGAAAAACAGTCCGAACATAGCTAAAAGCCTAAAAGAGAATCTTGTCATAATGACAAGTAATCATTAGCATTGAGTGAGTGGAGCGAGTTGAGGGGACAGACTCATGTACTCTGTGAATGAGCTTTCCTCTTAGTCAAAGCTTGTGTCACCTCTCCCCAATCAACACACTCTGACACAGCCTCTTTCTTTGATTAACTCACTCAAACTCTAACGTATAATTCATCTCTCTTCCCTCTCCCACCTTCGCTCGCTCGCTCACTCATGGCCTTCGTGAAGCTTCTCTCTCTCTCTGCTCTCATCTTCTTCTGCTACACTATCTCTATCTCTTCCTCTGCCTCCTCTGACGTTGAACTTCTCTTGGGGCAAATCAAAGCATCCTTACAGGGTAACCCTCAAGATATCATTTTGTCTTCTTGGAACTCCTCTCTTCCTCTCTGCCAATGGATGGGTCTCAAGTGGGTCTTCTCCAATGCCTCTTCTCTCTCTTGCACCCACTCTTCTCCTCATTGGTCCAACCTTTCGCTCTTCAAACACCCTCGTCTTCATTTGCTCTCTCTTCAGCTTCCTTCTGCTAATCTCTCTGGTTCCGTCCCCCGACAGCTTTCTGAGTTCCCTATGCTTCAGAGTCTCTATCTTAACTTCAATTCATTGAATGGACCAATTCCTCTTGAACTTGGCTATAGTTTCTCCCTCTCCGACATCGATTTGCGTGAAAATCTTCTGAGTGGAGCTTTGCCTCCATCCATCTGGAATATGTGCGACAGGCTTGTTTCTCTCAGACTCCATGGAAATTTGCTTTCTGGGTCTATTCCAGAACCAGCATTGCCAAACTGTTCTTGCGAGAATTTGCGATTCCTTGATTTTGGCGAGAATAATTTCTCTGGGAATTTCCCAGGCTTCGTTACTCGTTTTGATGGGTTGAAACAGCTTGACTTGGGTGATAATATGTTTGTGGGTCCGATTCCTCAGAGCTTAGAGGGTCTAAGGCTTGAAAAATTGAACCTCTCCCACAACAATTTTAGTGGTGTTTTGCCTACTTTTCCGGACCCCAAGTTTGGTCTGGAGGTTTTTGAAGGGAATAACCCAGACTTATGTGGGCCACCCTTGAGAAGTTGTAGTGGAAATTCTAAGTCTAGACTAAGTGCTGGTGCTATCGCCGGTATAGTTATCAGTTTGATGGCAGGAAGTGTTATTTTAGCTTCATTGCTTATTGGCTATGTGCAGAACAAGATGAGGAAGGGCAGGGGAGGAAGTGATGATGAATTGGAGGAAGAAGATGACCAGGAAAATGGTGAAAATAGTAATGGTGGTGGTGAGGGCAAGCTTATGTTATTTCAAGGTGGCGAGAATTTGACGTTAGATGATGTGCTGAATGCAAATGGGCAAGTTATGGAGAAGACATGTTATGGGACAGTGTATAAGGCAAAGCTTTCTGATGGAGGGACCATTGCATTGAGGTTGTTGAGAGAAGGTTTCTGCAGGGACAGGGCTTCAAGCTTGCCGGTTATAAAGCAGCTGGGGAAAATTCGCCATGAGAATTTGATTCCTTTGAGAGCTTTCTATCAAGGAAAAAGAGGCGAGAAGCTCCTTATTTTTGATTATCTACCTCTTAGAACCCTGCATGATCTTCTATATGGTAAATTTACAATCCTTCCCTCTTTGTGTGTGTGTGTGTTTTTTTTTAAATATAACACTCATCAAAGCCTGTTGTTTATGTGTTTCACGCTTATTACAATTTTAATTCTTCATTCTCAACATATATGAGGGTATATTCTTTTCATGTATCCCAAAAGTAGACTTGATTACTTGCTCAACTTAGGCACTAGGATGATAGCTTTGATTGTAAATTGTTTGCGAACAAGGTCATGCTTACGTTGATCGCATGTTTTTAACCTATCATAGATATATTTGAACTTATCTGCAGAGCAGCAGAGAATCTCTTCTAGAGACATGAGATTCGGACAATACACTAATGAATATTATTATTGAGCAACTAGATGAATGGTTATGCCCGTTACATGGGCAAATGCCTCTGCATTTCATTGTTCTAGGGAAGAAGAATGGTTAAAAAACAATCACATTTGACACACCAAGGACTTGCAAAATACCACTGGAACAGGGGAAAAAACATTTGACCTAATGCAGCTGAAAGTTTTGAATCATGGTCTTAAAACATTGACAAGTGTTTCATAACCTTGAAAATTTTATCACTTGATGAAAAATAAATGCTGCCTCATTGTCCTTTGCTATCATGGGAGTGTATGAAGCCAATTGGCAGCCTCTGTTATGACTCAAG
Organism: Inga oerstediana; assembly: GCA_963210345.1. Classification (NCBI taxonomy): domain Eukaryota; kingdom Viridiplantae; phylum Streptophyta; class Magnoliopsida; order Fabales; family Fabaceae; genus Inga; species Inga oerstediana. The sequence continues at coordinate 66,014,853 of OY723408.1, forward strand.
TGGAGGGTAGCAGCAAGAACTAATCTCTAAAAGAATACCTTTTCATTTTATATTTTATTTGTTTATACTTTTGATACCAAGGGAATCTGATTTGAAGGCTTTATGTTGCTTACAATTGATCCCTCTGGTTTGTTTTTGGTTTTGGACAGAGACCAAAGCAGGAAAACCAGTGCTGAACTGGGCTAGGCGACACAAGATTGCATTGGGGGTAGCTAGAGGGCTTGCATATCTTCACAAAGGACTTGATTCTCCAATTACTCATGGATGTGTGAGATCAAAGAACATTGTTGTGGACAATTTTTTTGTTGCCAGGCTCACTGAGTTTGGGCTTGATAAGCTATTGGTTCCAGCAGTAGCAGATGAAATGGTGGCAATTGCTAAGTCTGAGGGCCACAAGGCTCCAGAGCTTCAAAGGATGAATAAATGTAATTCAAGAACCGATGTTTATGCCTTTGGAATATTATTGTTGGAGATTTTGATAGGGAAGAGACCTGGAAAAAGTGGGAGAGGAAGTGAGTATGTGGATTTGCCTTCTATGGTGAAAGTGGCAGTTTTGGAGGAGACAACAATGGACGTGTTTGATGTGGAGATTTTGAGAGGGATAAGAAGTCCTATGGAAGAAGGGCTGATTCAGGCTTTGAAGCTTGCAATGGGTTGTTGTGCCCCTGTGGCTTCAGTTAGACCCAGCATGGATGAAGTTGTGAGGCAATTGGAGGAGAACAGACCAAGAAACAGGTCTGCTTTATACAGCCCCTCAGAAGCTAGAAGTGGAAGTGGCACTCCATTTTGAGCTTTTGCATATCAGTGTGTTCAACAAATTCTTATTCATAATTTGTTGTCTTTCACTCTTTCTGGATGGTTTTCTGGTGGATGGTTGTCATAATTTTCTTCTAGAAAATGCATTTTAGAAAGGGGAAATCTGTTGTTCTGTAGTTCATGGGTGCAAAGAAACACTTCTGTGTATTACACATACAATGCTATATGGATCAATCATACTGAATTTGTGTCCACGTCTTATAAACAGTATAAGCTCTGTAAAGGTTGAAATTAATATGAAACATGGGGAGGAATTAGTTGAAATTTGATGAAATGATCCTGTGGCAGACTAAAGTGTCATGGATTCATTAACTTTGATCTGATCATTTTCTTGATTTAGTACTCTTATGGAGACTGCACTGAGACTTTTGGTTGATAAGTATGTTTGAAGCATTTGAATGTCAAGTACTTGGCGTTTATTGTCAGATCAAGACCACATCAATGAAATCCAAACATGTTATGTTACAGATGGATATTGATAATTGCTTAGCTTAAAGATGATATTAATTACTGTATAAACACCATAAGCCATGCTAGTGTGTGCAAGTTTTGAAATACAAATGGGTTCTCCGACGAGATGAAGACAAGTCACTGGAAAAGGGCACACGATAAATGCAAGTCATAAGAAGAAGAGAAGATAATTCTGATTCAAACAGATACACAAGAAGCCACTTCATTAATAATAATAACACCAACAGTACATTCTTTTTCTTCATTTTCGCCATTCATTTGGGACAAACCAAGTGTTCTCTAGAATGAAGGGCTTACAACATTGTTCAGGGAGCAAGTAGACAAAGATCAAGCTATATATAATTGAGGAGACGAAGATAGACCAAGGGGGCAGAGATGAGAGTAGATTTTTGGTTTCCTTGTAAAATTAAGGGAGCAACAACCCCTTCACTTCAGTAAGTGAAGCAATTTGGAGAATGGCCTCTTCTACGCAATCATTGCTATAGAATTGATGACACTTGACACACTAAAAAATAAATGTACACCCTTTTCTTCCCCATTTACAATATCTAAATGGGGACAGATGTGACCAAAATGGTTGCAGACTCACTCAAGTACATCTAGAAAATTCAATAAACGAGGGAAAAGATCGAGGACTTTACTTTCTTCATTCCTTTCCTTTGTCCTTTTTTCTTTCATTAATTATTGTATCTCTGTTTTTGGTATTAACACATAGAACCCCTCTGGCAGCTAAGAACACCGGCACCAGAGGTGAGGGTACCAACCAAGGAAGATGATTTGGCCGATAAACTTGAAGCTCTGGCATAGCTAGCTCCAGAACCAGCACCTGATGAAGTGAAGAAGGCACCATTCAGCAAAAGGTCTCCCTCTGACCTCCAGTTCCAACCTTTCCACAGTCCTTCATCTGTGTCAACTCTCTTTGTCACCTGTCAACATATCATTTTTCCCACTTTTAAGGTTTCAGGAAAGAACAAACATTGTTACTTTAACAGTTCAACATTAACCCACTACTTGTTGAGCGTGATTTACCTCCTTAGCAAAAGCGTTCTGAGGGGCAAGGTATCGATTTCCCTGGCTGTTAATGGTGGGATCCGCACTACCACCAATCGCATACATTTCCCAGTGAGTATAGTCGTTGTTTACCACATGGAAATACCCGTGTCTGCACCTGCATTTTCATAATTCCAATTCCTCCATTGTTAATATTCAAGTTCACGCAGTTCTCTGATTATAATTTGACACTATTCCACAACAAAGGTCTAGATGATTTGATTTACCTTGGCATTCTCTGAATAAGGCCCTCCCCAAAATGGTTGTAGGCAATGGTCACTTGCATCTCCTTATCTCTGACGTAAGAGTCACTGTGACCCAAAAGCATGACCTCATTGTGGTGAGTGAAGTAATTGTTGGAGATGGTAATGGCAGTTGAACCCATGATGGCATCAATAAGACCATCTGAGCATTTAGAGAGTGAGTTGTGATCGAGCCAGATGTGGCTCGCACCGAAGATGGAAATGCCGTCTCCGTCGGCCAGCGTCCTCCATCCGTAATGCGACGGCGAGCTACGGACCATGGCGTTGCCGGTTTGCTTGCAGTCATGGATGTTGAGGCCGTGGATGATGACGTTGGTGACGAATTGGATGGTGATGCAGGCCCCATAAGCAATGTGGACGTCGACGCCGCGGCCGTCGATGGTCTTGAAGCTGTTCATGATGAGCTCTTGCTTGAGAGTGATGACCATGTCCCTTTTGAACACGATCCACAAGGGCTCGTCTTGGATGACGGCGTGGCGGAGGGTGCCTGGTTTTGGGTTGACGGCGTCGTCGTCGCTGGGGTCAGTCACAACGTAATACTTTCCGTCTCGGCCTCCGATGGCATTGCGTCCAAACCCTATGGCGCAATTGGCCAGCTGTTTGCGGTGGCTCTGCCAGTTGCGGTCACACCGCCAGCAGTCGTCGATGGGATTCCCCGTCGTACAAGAGAAGAAACCCAAATTCCGTCTTTCCGTATGATTGCGTATACTCCTGTATGCCACATTTCACAACCATTAGGCACATTACAAACTAATATACGGCTGGAGAGCAGAGCAGTGGACATACTACTAGTATCATATTAAGTACGGTTCTTCGATCGTATCTGATATAAATTTAAGTGAATTGGAGAAAGAAGGCGTTGGTTATTAACAGTCTCATACTCATACGATATATAGTTGCAGACGAAGCATATATGTGGAACTATCTATTCCTGATTTTATTGTAATGTCTTCAACGGAGGGTGATCGATCGCAGGATCTGAATCTGATGAATGATGATTCTGCCTCGTTCTTGGGGCGTCGATCGGTGGCAATCCTATAATTGCTCATATTAACTTTAGTAATATTAATTAAAAGAATGGGAATTTAATTGAACCTTTTGCCGCCACAGTGTGAGGAATGGATATTATTATTTGGGGGAAAAGTATGAAAAAGAAATAAATTCAATGCTCAGCTACTCATTTTGTTCAAGACCTGTTACGTTGGGGTATCTCTGAATTATTATCTGCCAGAAAACAAAAATGGTATCTGCAGGCCGGACATAAGTGACTCATGAGAAAGGAAAAGCGCACTTTCATGCATGTGACCCCACATATACTTGAAATATGGGGCGATCTGCATAAATAAAATTCCTATACAAGGAAGGAGGCAAAAGTTATTACATGTCCATATAATTATAATTAATATGTATATAGATATAGCAAGTATAAAATGAATAGGTAAGTACTTTGTATATAGTTGGAATAAGGCAAGAGATTAATTAAAAGCGGGAGGGGCGGATCAGGCTAGGTGACAGAAGCATGTGGGTTAAGCTGGCAAAGGCTACAACTTTTCACAGATCTGATCATCTGCCAAGAACATGGTGGCTGATTCCTTTGAGTCTTGAAAGGGAACTTGGGAACGTGAGCTATTAATTAAAGCAATATATAATTCTATGATAAATTGGATATGATTCTTTTCCTTTGTGAGTATATCATGTCTTGAAAAGCAACAGTACTACTCCTCCACACCAATTTTGTTAGTTTTAAGTATCATTGGTGTGAGGTTAACGCCTTGTGGTTTGTGCATGCTAATGCGGGTAATGAAAATTTAATTGAAATAGTAGCTTGTCAGCAAAGCAATGGGAGATGAAAGAAATGGCCGCTTTCATTTATAATTAACTTGCACTGACCACCTTGACTTGGTTTTAATGGCCACGTACAAAAAAGAAAAGAAAATGACATCTAGTATGGTATAGGATAATTAAGTTTTAAATTTTTAGTCCACCTGATCAGTTAAGTTGCTGAATGTTTAAATCCAAGTGGGTTTTGATTGGTGATAAAAAGGCCATGTGACTTGCCTACTCTAAGCCCAAGACAAAACTAAAGTAATGCAGCCCTCACATGGCACGTGAGATTTAATATTGGCACAGCGAAGAAAAAGAAGAGAGAGAGAGAGAGAGAGATCACGCACATATGAAGCATAGAGGCTATCTCCTCAGGATTTGTTACTGCATGCTCATTGGAAGAATCATTGAACCTGAAAAAAGGCAGCGCAATAATGAATAAATACGAATTCCCCAGAATATGTCATGAAAATGATGGCTCTCTGGGAGCTTAAAGAGTTTGGTAATAAATTGGTAAGTTGCAGCTTTTAAGAAAACTGGGGGGAGATCTCATTGTGCAGAGTGACACTTTTTTACTGTGGCGAGGTCAAGTATACAGTAAGAAGAGAGAATATTAAGGAGTGAGATTTTGCAGTGGTAATGAAGGAAAGAATAGTGAGAGTACCTGTGAGCGATGGCGGGAGGGAAAAGCAGGGGCAGAAGCAGAGAGGCGAGGGCCAGGAATTGGACAGAAACACAGATCTCCATTGTCTTTGTTGCTCAAACTCAAACTGAGGACAAGGAACAATGCCAAGGGAGCTGCCTTTTATAGCCACAGCCAACTCAGCTTATGGGACTCCCCTCCTTCCTTTATGCCACGTGGATTTTATTATATGACCCTCAACCACTATTGTTCTCTCTTCTTCCTTTTCCCCTCACTCCCTTCCCTTGCAAAACCATATTCAACTATTAATTAATTACCCCACTATTTTTCTATTACTCAAAATTTTAATTACATCCTAACAATTCAGCATCCAACTCAAAATGCAACTAATTCCATTCTAAACCCTAACTAGACCCAAAGTAAACAATAGAGTACTAGTATTTCCTATCATTCAATTATACTATTTGTAGTTTTTATTACACCCATATATTATCTCCGGTCCTAAATATAGGATAAAGTTTGTAATGCAAGACTGGAGGGAGTATCATTTATTAATTAACATGACTTCTTTATATGATCATCACTATGATGGAGCTAACTCATAAAAACGGATACATATGAAAAATTAGTTATGTAGGATTGTGGTGACTTCTTTTTAATTAACAACAATCCATATCAAGGCCAGGTTTGAACTTGGAACCTCAACATAGCAAAGCGAGAGATGCTGCCACTTGGGCAGCTAGTCATAGCCTGTATATATATATATATATCATCATCATCATCATCATGGCTTTTGGCTCAACTAATTTATTTGACTGTTTCAACACTTACAAAGACATCATTAACAATATTCATGTTAAAATTATAAGACTAGACTTACGACGTACATATATAAAAGCTTTCTGCAATCGTGATTCTATTATTATTATTATTTTTTGACAAAAACATAATTTCAGGGATTGATTGATGAATAATAGGAGATCGACTCAAAGAAATCCTTTTTCAATGATCAAAACCTTTATTGTGACAGAAGCTGCTAAAAAGGAGATAGAATGCTCACCATTCACACTAAAGCAGAAGTGACAGCTGCGAGCTAAGTACTTATGGCATGATTTTAATTCCCATGCGATTCTTCATTGATAAAAGTACGTGAACTCAACTGATTTAATTAAGAAACTAAACTTTTCAGTTTCATTCTTCTCAGTTATGAATAATGCAGCTTGGTTTATTAAACCCAAATTAATGTGACATAGAAAAATGAGTTTAGATTATTAGCTGGGTATAGTACGTACGTACTTGTTATATCGATTTTGTATATATGAATTCACCAACTGATCTAAAATCTCATGTAGTAGTAAATTAAATAGGATGGGGATTTCTGGGAGTACTGGCTGCCCTTTTTGCCTTCAAAAACAAAAGAATGTTTCAAGTTTTAAAGAGATCGAGGCTTTAGATATGTACACGAAAAGCATCAGCATCAAAAGAGTGATGAGCACATTTTATCAACGCCATTAGCAAAACCAAAAGCTAGTTAATTACGAGTGTGATTTTTTAAAACTTTTTTTTATCGATCATATCTTCATATGTCATATTGAAGATATTGATCATAATAATATAATAATATATGAGATAAAAAGTGTCAAATGTTAAAAACAAGGCCAGCTTAGCGGCCCCCAATGCTAATGAATCCATTCATTTATCTGATAACGAATAAAATATGTTATTATTCACAAACTGTATGTGCTTATGTTTTTGGGTTTGAATAATGAAGATACGAATTAAATTAATATGAACAGATCAGGTTGTGGGCACTTTTGGTTGCTTTTAAATTTTGGGCATCAATGATGAGATGAAGAAAGCGAAGGGTGTAGGGCTTGTATAAAATTTTGGCCACATAAAAGCAAGGCTTGATCACTTTAGTGTTGGTCACAATAAAATTAAGAATCTTCGACTTATTAAGCAATATATCTTAAATTAATTACACGAGCAACATGCATGTTTGGAATGAACGTTTTACACCAACTTGCTTCATTTACGCTTCTTTTCCTCTTTAAGTTGTTCATTTTTACCTTTTATTTGCTTCACCATCTGCTACTCATCGACCCATCAATAAAGCTCACCATGATTTCTCTTTTATCCTCTGCCTTCTGTTTTATGCCTCGATAGATCGGTACATTCCAAAAATAATATATTCTTTATTTTCCTTAATTATCAAATTTGTTAGAGGTCATACATATATAAGAGGAACATCTGTTTTACAAATTCATCATCATATAATTAAGCGATGTTAACTAATGCAATTTTTAAAAAAAAAAAAAAAAAGACAGAGAGAAGGGCCGATCACTCTTTAATTTGCTAACAACTTGAGTTTGAGGCAAAATAGGACAAACAGAATGATAGTAGTACTTTAGAATAATTTAATAAATTATTAATAATTAATAAGCACTTAATTAGTATTTATGTGTCGGTTTACTGGAATATATGGAGTGGGAGGAAGCAATGTTGCAGGCTCTCACGTCTAAAGAACTGATAATGTGAAGAATATGGAAGAGGCAGAACCAATGAATGGAGAGTTGGGATTAGGTTTGACCCAAACTAGTTTGGTTATTCAATTATTAATTTCAACAACCACATCACAATTCACAAGTACTTGCATGTGTTATTATTGCCTTGTGCCTACCCACATGCACTATTCTTGACTCGCATCTGGGTCTCCTGAATTAATTAGCCGTTTCCCATTTCTATTACTCCCTCCCGTCCTAAATATAGGACAAAGTTTATAGTACTGTACTATAAACTTTGTCCTATATTTAGGACCGGAGATAGTACTATAATATATATATTATATATGAGTATATGACTAATTTCTTTTTCCTTTTTTTTTTTACCAAAATATATGACTAATTTCATATGCATATATATATATATATATATATATATAGAGACCGTTTTATGTTTAAGTAATTCACTTCATATTATTTGTTAGGCTCGATCCTAGCTACTTGGAATTTTGTTTCCTTCACTTATTATACACATCTTATTAATAAGTTTCCATATATATATATATGTGTGTGTGTGTAATTATAATCAACCACATACCACACATACTACTACTACATTTGATATTATTGCCCCTCCCGTGCTATTGCAATGATTATATAAAAGAAAGAATAAGAAGTAATTGGAGTCTATAATAATGAAGAATCACAATAATCACGCATATGAAATTGTGACCCAAAGTTTTGCACACAATTATGGATGAAGATCATTAATTGCTTGTGACCATAAGATCTCATCTTTAATTGCCCACCCTCAACTTTCTTGGTCTTCCATATATATCATTCACAATTAAATCAAGCCACCTATTTATATATATATATATATATATATGAAATCAAATTACATGTATATATGCCACGTATATATATCACTCACTAATTATACTGACACCGACGGTGCTCTCTCATTATTAATAAACTTTTTAGGCCTTCAAAAGTTTTTGTTAAATTCCATTTTTGATCAGCATTCAATTCCAACCACTTAATAGTCCTCTGAAAATAATTCCATTATTCTTTATAACTTAATTAAGTAATAATATAAACCCAAGGGCCACTTTTACTTAACGGGGCCTTCAGCCCATGATTTATGCTAGCTTTGTGGCACTATAACAGGGAGTTTTTTTTCCCCCTATTTAATACAAAACTAGCTAGTTACATTAATAAATTAAGTGGTATAAACGTAGGACATGCTCTAAATTAAATTAATAGCCACATACAAACATATAGAAATCTCACAACGTTTGAGTAATTAATAGCGCGCGAAAGATTTGTATATATATATATATGCATGTCCAATTGGGCATATACTCGTTAAGAACCCAAAATTTGAACTAGCTTGGTTTTTTTACAAGAACCTGATAAAAATTATCTCAATATTTAATGAATTTTCTTTTTCATATTTACCCTTCATAAATCATTTATATGGCATTAATTAAAAGGTGGATCTTTTTCATTCTTTCTCGTCGTTTTCTTTTATACTCTTACTACTATATTCTACATTCTTTTTCTTACTTTCCTTACTCATTTTCTCTCTCTTATTTGTCTCCTCATAAATAAAGGCATATTTAAAAAAATAATGTTTATTTCAGACATACTTATTATTTTAATTAATTTTAACCGTTTTCTTAAACTGCATAATACGGTTATTGAACTCTTATAAAAAAGATCAAAGGGAGTATATAATTAGAGTTGTATGAGTTTAAGGAGGAATTCGGGTTCGAAATGAATTATTATTTAAAAACAAATTGAAGAGACCATTCTTGGACAAATTTAAATAATGAGTGTTAACCACGCAGCATAATACTTCTCTAAGCGTTAATTAAGGTGGCGTCTTCCCTAAGTCATGTTTGATCACTTCGTGTTATATTTGTCCTTTCTGTTATAAAAGTATATGTTCTAAGAAAGAAGATTGATAGGATTCAAAGAGAATCGATAGAATTTCTAGAGAGAAGTTAGAGAGATGTTCTCATTCAGTTCAATTGAAACAATCGATTACAGCCCTTTATATAGAGGCAGAAATTTAACCCTGGTTGTATTACCATGGTTATATTTAAATGACCGTGGTTACTTTATATCGTCTTTATGTCCTTGTCTTCTTTTCTTTACGTCATTGTCTTCTTTTGCTTTTGCTTTGTGTCATGTCTTCTTTTCTTCTTTATGTCAAGTTGACTGGAGGATTAATATGAGTCAATGGACATCCACATATTTAATATTCATAACACTCCCCCTTGGATGTCCATTATGAATGTGCCTCATTAAAAACTTTAACTAGGAAAAACCCAGTGGGATAAAAACCTAGCCAAAGAAAAGAGTACATCATTCATTGATACACCGTCGAGTGCTGCCTCATTAAAAACCTTTCTAGGAAAACCCAGTGGGACAAAACCTAGATAAGGGAAAAAGAGTACAGCGTGTATCGACTCCCCCTCTTGATAATATCAGTTGAAATCTTTGAATCTCCGAAGACCAATATCATGAACAAGTTTTTCGAAAATTGTACCAGGAAGTGACTTGGTGAATAAATCTGCTAGATTTTCACTTGACCTGATTTGCTGGATATCTATTTCACCATCCTTTTGAAGATCGCGAGTAAAGAAGAATTTTGGTGAAATATGCTTCGTTCTATCGCCCTTGATATAGCCTTCTTTAAGTTGAGCGATACATGCAGCATTATCCTCATAGAGGATTGTTGGGATCATTTTGCCGGAAGATAAATGACAAGTTGTACGTATATGATGTATTACTGACCTCAACCACATACATTCTCGACTTGCTTCATGTATTGCTAGAATTTCTGCATGATTAGATGATGTGGCTGATATAGTCTGTTTCATAGATCGCCATGAAATAGCTGCACCTCCACATGTAAATAGATAGCCCGTTTGTGATTTACCATTATGTGGATCAGATAAAAATCCAGCATCTGCATAACCAACCAGTTCATGCTTGGATACATTTGAGTAGTATAACCCCATGTCTGTTGTACCTCTGAGATAACGAAAAATACGCTTTATTCCATTCCAATGCCTTCGTGTTGGTGAAGAACTATATCTTGCTAGTAAATTAACAGCAAATGATATATCAGGACGTGTATGATTAGCAAGATACATTAGTGCTCCAATAGCACTAAGATATGGTACTTCTGGACCAAGTAGTTCTTCATCACCTTCTTCTCTAATTTCTCGAGGTCTGAATGGATCTTTATCCACCATCAAAGATCTTACAATCATTGGGGTACATAATGGATGAGATTTATCCATGTAAAATCGCTCTAGGACCTTCTTTGTATAAGTTTCTTGATATACAAAGATCCCTTTCTTGAAGTACTCGACCTGTAATCCAAGACAGAATTTTGTTCTTCCCAAGTCCTTCATCTCAAATTCTTTCTTCAAACAATTGATTGCCTTTTGGAGCTCTTCAGGAGTTCCAATGATGTTGATATCATCAACATAAACAGCAATTATAGCAAACTCACTATTAGATTTTTTCATAAAGATGCATGGGCATATCGGATCATTTTTGTATCCTTCTTTCAACAAATATTCATTAAGGCGATTATACCACATGCGCCCTGATTGCTTCAGGCCATACATGGACTTATTTAACTTAACTGAGTATTGTTCTTGAGAACTTGAATTAGATGATTCTGGCATCTTAAGTCCTTCAGGGACTTTCATATAAATATCACTATCAAGTGATCCATATAAATAGGCAGTCACAACATCCATTAGATGTAAATCAAGTCCTGCATCTACTGCTAGACTGATTAAATAACGAAAAGTAGTCGCATCCACTACTGGTGAATACGTTTCTTCAAAATCAATGCCAGGTCTTTGTGTAAAACCTTGGGCTACTAGACGTGCCTTATATCTAGTTATTTTGCCCTTTTCATTTCTTTTTCGTACAAAGACCCATTTACATCCAACTGGTTTTACATCTTCAGGTGTAAGGACTACAGGTCCAAATACTTTTCGTTTTGCCAATGATTTTAATTCTGCATTAATGGCATCTTTCCATAGGGGCCAGTCTTTTCTTTGTTGGCTCTCACTAATGGATTTTGGCTCATGATCCTCATTATCATTCATTACATCATTTGCTATATGATAAGCAAAGATGTCATCAACGTTGACTTCATTTCTATCCCATCGGATTCCATTCATAACATAATTTATTGAGATCTCATTATTTTCACATATATCAGGTACCTGGGTCTCTTCTGGGACTACAATGTTCTCTTCTGGAGATAATATCTCTTCAGGAGAAGGCTCTTCTGGAGCTACTAATTTTTCTTCATTATCCTCGACTTGACCATCTATATTCTTTGCTCCTTTTCTTTTTCGAGGATTTTTATCTTTGGAACCGATAGGCCTGCCACGCTTCAGGCGTGTTTTAGATTCATTCATAGCAGGTTGTCCTTCAGGGACATCAATTTTAATAGGAGCATTAGCAGCTGGGATATGTGACTTTGTCACTTTCTTTGGGTCAGTAAATGCTTCTGGCATTTGATTAGCTAAATTCTGTAAATGAATTATCTTTTGAACTTCAAGTTCACATTGTTTTGTACGAGGATCAAAATGAGCCAATGATAATTCATTCCAACTAATTTCTTTACCCAGCTGCTTGTTTTCTCCCCCTAATGTTGGGAAAAATGATTCATCAAAATGACAATCGGCAAATCGTGCCGTAAATAAATCTCCTGTGGATGGTTCCAACCATTTTATAATTGATGGAGATTCATACCCAACATATATTCCCATCTTTCTTTGTGGGCCCATCTTGGTGCGTTGTGGCAGTGCTACAGGCACATATACCGCACACTAAAAAATTCTTATATGGGAAATATTAGGTTCCTGACCAAAAACCATTTGTAAGGGGGAAACCTTTAAATAACTTGTTGGCCTGATGCGAATTAACATTGCTGCATGCAAAATGGCATGGCCCCAAGCAGAAATTGGTAGATTAGATTTCATAAGTAAAGGTCTTGCAATAAGTTGCAACCTTTTAACCAATGATTCTGCAAGTCCATTTTGCGTGTGAACATAAGCTACAGGATGTTCAACATCAATTCCAAGGGACATACAATATTCATTAAAAGCTTGTGATGTAAATTCACCAGCATTATCAAGACGTATTTTCTTGATAGGATAATCAGGGTAATGTGCTCTTAATCTAATCAATTGAGCAAGTAATCTCGCAAACGCCAGGTTGCGAGAAGATAATAAGCAAACATGCGACCATTTAGTTGATGCATCAATTAAAACCATATAGTACCTAAATGGTCCGCATGGTGGGTGTATTGGCCCACAAATATCTCCCTGTATCCGTTCTAGAAATGTGAGAGACTCACTTTCTACTTTGCTTGGTGAGGGGCGAATAATTAACTTTCCCTTGGAACATGCAACACATGAAAAATCATGGGATTGTGGTATTTGTTTACACTTCAGGGTATGTCCACATGAATTCCCAATTATTTGTCGCATCATTATTGAACCGGGATGGCCTAACCGGTCATGCCAAACATTAAATTCATTAGTAAACTTCTGGTTTACATTATCAAACTGCTGGTTTGTATTGGCAAACTTCTGGTCTGCATTATTGAACTTCTGGTTCACAATAGTATGTGTTTCAATTGTGTTTATACATGTGTAATACAAACCAGAAGAAAAAATAGGAAAACTTTCTAATATGCATTTTCTACCAGCAATTATATTTGTAATGACAAGATATTCCTTATTATCTTTGGTTGTTGTTTCTAAATGATATCCATTTCTGCGGATATCTTTGAAACTCAGTAAGTTTCTTTTAGATTTGGTAGAATAAAATGCATTATCAATGCATAATTTTGTTCCTTCAGGTAACAAAATATTAGCTCTTCCGGAGCCTTCAATTAAATTTATACTACCAGATATAGTCTGAACATTGGCTTCTCGTATTACCAGGGAAGAAAAATATTTATCATGTCTGAGTATGGTGTGGGTTGTTGCACTATCAACGAGACATAAATCTTCAGGATTGATGCCAATAGAATTCATTCTTCATAAAAACATAAATAAAATTAATACATATGATAGAAACAACTGTAAATAAAATATAACAATTTAAATTATATTAAGAAATCTGCAACATCCAAATAGTTATTATCTATATCAGCATACTCAGAATTCTCGCCTTGATCAACATGATTAACTTCAACATTTGATCTTTTACCAGTATTTTTTATTGATTCTTGGTAAAGATCAACTAGGTGCCTTGGTGTACGACAGGTACGATACCAATGGCCATTTCCACCACATCGATAGCATGGATTATCAGCATATTTGTTTTGCCTACTGCTTTCTCCTTTTTGGTTCTTATCATTCTTTTCCCACTTCTGGTAGGGATTTGAACCTCCATGATATCGACCACGACCACGCCCACGGCTGTAGCCACGCCCACGTCCACGTCCATGTCCACGTCCACGGCCACGGCCACAATAAGATTCATTAGATACTACATTCACTTCAGGGAATGGAGTTGAGCCTGTTGGACGGGATTCATGATTTTTCAATAAAAGCTCATTATTTTGTTCAGCCACAAGGAGACAAGAAATTAACTCAGAATATTTCTTGAAACCTTTTTCACGATATTGCTGCTGCAGGAGCAAATTGGATGCATGAAATGTGGAGAATGTCTTTTCTAACATATCATCATCAGTAACATTTTCTCCACATAATTTCAATTTTGAAGTAATTCTGAACATAGCTGAGTTATATTCACTTATAGATTTAAAATCTTGCAAGCGTAAATGCATCCAATCAAAATGAGCTTTGGGAAGAATGACCATCTTCTGGTGATCATATCTTTCTTTCAAATTGTTCCAAAGGACAAGTGGGTCCATCACTGTCAAATATTCAGTTTTTAAATCTTCATGTAAGTGGTGGCGAAGAAAAATCATGGATCTGGCTTTATCTTTATTGGATGCCTCATTCCCTTCTTTAATCGTGTCTTCCAGACTTTTGGCATTTAGGTGAATTTCCGCATCCAATTTCCAAGATAAATAATTCTTTCCGGTAATATCAAGAGCCACAATTTCAAGTTTTGCCAGGTTTGCCATTGTTCAAACTAATTAAAGAAATAAATGAAAATAATTAAAATATGAAATGTAAATATGCAATATAATAACTGTAAATAGAATAACTATAAATTCATAAAGATAATTATTCATAAGGCAAGATAATAAAATTAAAACATGTATGGCTTCGGGCCATTTAATTTCATGACTTCAGGCCATGTATGGCTTCGGGCCATTTAATCTCAAGATGAGGAATTAACTATTATCTTCAGGATAAAAGTTGTACATGACTTCTGGTCATACAATAAGATAAAATATATATAGCTTCTGGCTATATAATAAGATGAAAAATGTATATAGCTTCTGGCTATATAATAAGAATGGATATGGCTTCTGGCCATATTATAAGAAATTAAAACATTATGACTTCTGGTCATAATTTCAAGAATCATATGTGTATATGGCTTCTGGCCATAATAACAATAATAATAATAATAATAATAATATAAAAGAACTTGTATATAAAACAATAACGATCTCCAATCTTAACCATGGAACCCGATGTTATATAACAATCGGTAAAAATATCTCTCTAATTCCATATAGTGGCTCAGATTATCCCAGATCTATAAATAAAACAGGATATATATAATCATTAAAGAAACCATAAGAAGATCATACCTTCTATTAGAGCTTCGTGCTGATAACGTGTTATAAAAGTATATGTTCTAAGAAAGAAGATTGATAGGATTCAAAGAGAATCGATAGAATTTCTAGAGAGAAGTTAGAGAGATGTTCTCATTCAGTTCAATTGAAACAATCGATTACAGCCCTTTATATAGAGGCAGAAATTTAACCCTGGTTGTATTACCATGGTTATATTTAAATGACCGTGGTTACTTTATATCGTCTTTATGTCCTTGTCTTCTTTTCTTTACGTCATTGTCTTCTTTTGCTTTTGCTTTGTGTCATGTCTTCTTTTCTTCTTTATGTCAAGTTGACTGGAGGATTAATATGAGTCAATGGACATCCACATATTTAATATTCATAACACTTTCAACATTAAGAAATTATTTAACTTGCAACAGCACAGATTGGGCCAAAAGCAACAAGCGTTTTTTTTTTTTTTTTACAACTATCTAATATCTAATGCTATTAAATAATCCTATTTAAATATATTTTTAATGAATAATTTCATTATATATAATACAAATGGTATTTAACGAATTTGTAACAGCTTTAATTACGCATAGTACTGTAAATTTGTAAAATTGTAAAAAATCATAACGGATTTCTTTTTATTAGTAGATGACAATTCCGCTTGGAAACTTTTTTTTCCAGATAAGTTACGAAATATTTTTAGCGAACCAAGCTTTCAATTTTTAATAGCCAATATATAACATTAGAGCAACAGTATAATCTTCAGATTAATTTCATAATTGCTGGAAAAATAGTTTTTGGGAAAATCCTATATAAAGTTAGCTGAAATAGAGAAATTCTAAGTAAAATTAGTAAATTCAATAAATCCTTAATTATGTTATTGACCCAATTTAAAATTTCAAAATATAGAAAAAATGATTTTAATGTCCTCTCATATGTTCTTGAGATGATTGCAAAGTACTTCAAAAATTAATATTACTATTACGGTAGAAGAAATTGAATTAATTATGAGACATGAAATTTTTGATCTCCCATAAGCTCCTTCGCAATTGAAAAGTTCTATTGAAGGCATTGCCTCCAATTTCTCCCACCAATGGCTTCTCAAACACTTCCTTGCAATTTGTAATATCGTAAAAATTCTATATGTTCCAGCAACAACAAAATTCACTTCATCCTCTTTGGTCCAATTTTTTATTTCAACCTTCTTAATTCCCTGATATGGTTTCACCAATAGAATGCTTAAAGACTCAACTGCACAGCAACAACAATTTCATACAAAAATATGAGCGTATACCGTGTGTCGTCCCTTCTCTGTTTAGGGATAGAAACAAATAGAACGATTAAGTCTAAGATCTGTGTGTTAACAATGAAATCAATGATAAGACGGCCATTGGAGCATCTTCCATTGGGAAGACGGATGTCGATTTGCCGTAGGGATGGGGGAAGCATATGTGAGGCGGTGGTTGGGAACTGAAATACAAATTTTTTGTATCAACAATGGGTGGATATATAATTTTTTTTTAAAAAAATTGATGAATATATAAAAATAGTCCTTAAACACACACATATATTGTATCCTACAGCTCAATCTTAATTAGGTTTCGAAATTAATAAATTTAAATTTTTTTTAATGATACATGGGAGAGCAAATAAAAACTTCACACTCTAATCGGGTTTTTTTAAGAATTTGGAGGTATGGAAGTAATTTGACCTAATTTCTAAGCACTTTGATTTATGTGACTTAGTTAATAATTTGTTAAATTTAACAACCCAAATTAAAATTTAGATATTTCATATGGCTTTAAAATGGATTTTCCCATAGTTTTTTATGCTCAAACTGAAAAATTGGTTTAGCTAACTATAGTTTTGATCTAATTTCTTGACTTTTGAAAACCAGAAGCCAAAATGGAAAGATTTCGCAAATTACTTTAAAAGCATTTAATGCACCTTGTACTTACATGTGGGATGTGACATATTCCTGATACTCCAATTCCTATGTTTTAACAGCTTTGAAACCATATTAGAAATACTATAGGGTTAAGGAGGCTCTTTTGCCCCGCACAAAGGGGCAATTATGACTTAAAAAAAATTTTTGGGGCAATTTTATCTTAGAATTTTCTAAATCATAGTATTTTCGTCCTGACTGTTATCTCAATTAAATTTAACTGTTAATTGACTAAATTTGTTGAATTGATAGTTTATATGTCATTCATGTCATTTTTATTTTTAATTTGGTGCAAATTTGTATTGGAAATTTTCACTCAAGAACATTATTGCTTTAGAAGTTTCCAAATTGTAGTAATTTCGCCCCACCTGTTATCCAAGTCTACCTGCGGTTAATTGACCAAATGTATCTATTTGGTAAATCAATATGTCATCCACTTCATTTTTTCAAAGTTATATTTAAAAATAAGTAAAACAAAATTAAAAAAAAAGTGCATCTCATAGGAAGGATTAGAGACAATAAAAAAGGTAAAAAATCTTGTGTGATAAAGAGAAAATCAAAGATGTACTCTATTTTGGAGTTGTTAGCTAGGTACGGTGGTAGAGAGTTTTCGATAACTTTGTTCTCAGCAATCTTCCTTAGTGTGCTATTTATATAGTGATCTAATCTGTTTTTTTTTTGTTATTCTTTGGTGAACGTGAGCTCCTGCTCCACATGTAACTTTTTCTTCTTCTTCTATGTTGTTCATATTGTCAGCTCACCATATTCAGTCAACTAACAATTAAACTTAACCTAAATAACTATCAAGGCAATATAACTATGATTTGGAAACTTCTAGGGTGGCATTGCTCATAAGTGAAGACTTCCGGAGCAAATTTGCACTTCAACAAAAATAACGTTTATAACATGTGAACTGCTAATTTAGTATATTTGATCAAGTAACGGTTAAAACTAACTTAGATAGGGGTCTTAGCGAAATTGCTACGATTTGAAAATTTCTGGGACAAAATTACCCCCTAAAAAACTTTTAGAACAAAATTGTCCCTTGACAATTTCCAAGACAAAATAGCCATTTAACCCAATATTATACTCCGTTGCTTCAAAAAACAAAGAAATTATATTAGAAAAATAATTGAGTTGAGTCTGGTTATTGCTCCAGCAGTGATCATGGTGGCTAGGGCTGTTCATGAGGTCCAAATGCCCGCCCGATCCCGACAAAAAAATGCCTAGCCCGGCCCTAAAAAATACGCCCATAAATCATTTAGGCATCTTAGGGTCAGGCCAAACACCAGGTAAGGCTGGGCACCGGGCAAGGTGTGTTGCCCTGCCCAATATGTGTGTATAATTTTATTTAAAAAAAGAATATATTGTATATAATTGAACAAGTATTTACTTACCATTCAATTAGAATTTAATGAATAAATATATTTTGTATTTACTAGGCATATTTTTTAATACACATATTTAATTAAGAAGTGGGAAAATTGAGTTTTTGAAAAGTAATTTATTTTCAAATAGTAAGAAAATAATATCTATTGAATTAATTTGTTTTATTGGCCTATGAATCAAATCTAAGTAATAAAATCTTAAAAAGGATTATGACATAAAATATATTTTTAAAATACCAAACTATATATTTTTTCTATATTATTATTATTATTATTTAATACTTCATTATTTTTCAATTTTTGAGAGATTTTTGGGCACACAAGCTCGCCCCGCCCAACCTAACTCGAAATTACGGATTGTCATTTGGCAGGGCAGGGCAACAGGCCGTAAAATGCCGCCCGTTCTTTTTTAAGGCTGGGCATCTAGCATGGTCCATGCCCTGCCTAACCCTGTCCATGCACATCCCTAATGGTGACCCAACAGTGGTTCTGGTGCAAGGACCTTGATCCTCTCGGGGGATTTCGAAATCTCGTGCGTACGTGGTCCTTAAATTTAATTAATAGCCTTGTAAAGTTTTAGAAAACATCATTTTCTGGCACCACCGTTATTTTTCTTTTTATAAGTCACTTATATCTTATTTTTACAAAAAAAGAAGAAGAATTAAATAGATAAATTTTTTCTATATTTACCCTTATTTATGAATAATGCATATCTTCTTTCACACTTTTCTTTATCTCTCTTCATTTACTTCTCTCTCTTCATTCTATTATTAATGAAGGGTAAAATTGTCGAGAGCTCATTTATTACCTTATAAATGACTTTAAAACAAACTTTTTGGATACAAGTGACTTGTAAAAGGGAATAGAGTGGTAATGAATAAAAAGTCATGCTATACCTTAAGTTATAAATATGCTAATTTTTTATATTTATGAAAAACTGTGTAATTTAAATAGTTTTAAGTGAAATGAATTTAATTTTTATATTAATTCCCAAAAATATCACAAATCAGTGCCTGCAGTCAATAGCCAGCTGAGGTAATTTGTGGTTTTATTCAGGATTAGTATTTTTATTGGCTAATCAATATAGCCTTTAATTATCGTCGGCGTAGCTATGCTTGCGTTTGCAACAAAATGAGGAAACCTTGAAATTAATCAACTTAAAAATCTTTTTTTCCCCCCCTTGAAGCTTGATTATGAGATGTCATATCTTTAGGACTTATGTAGGAGTGAATAATACATGAGAATTGTCCTATGCCACAGACATGTGGTAAGGTACCCCACATGGGAGCTGCTAGTTAATCATTCTTTTACTTGCAATCAAAGAAATAAACAATGGCTTGATTCTCATATATACTTAATTACTTAACGAGTGTTTGGGTAAGCCCCAAACCATGGTTCGAAAGCCATTCTCTTTAAATCGAGACAAAACTCTTCTCACATATTTACCTCATAAATCATAAAAACGATTCTCCAAAAGCTAATCTAAACACACACTTAGTTATAACCCTCAATTGGCTTCCCATGATTCAAGCTTCTGCCTTTGAAAACTTGTGCTATAATTCCTAATTAATCAATTAATAAGTAATCATGGCCCATCATGACACAAATTTAAACGAATTTTTATGCAGGGAATTCAAATTAACGATATAACAATGGGCGTTTCTGGTCCATCGTTTTCTCTCCTTTAGGTATGTTCTTTAATTACATTGTAGTTTAATTTGATCGTTAATATTTTACAAACCACACATCTCTACGAAATTTCCACTGGATTATTTTTAGAAAAATAGTTTAAAACATAAAATGTGGATGATATGTATTCGAATTAAACAATGGTCGTAATGACTTAATTAGTAATTAACTATTAATTAAGTACCTGATAGGTAATGCTGAATGGCTTCATCCTTAATTAATACTACAATTCATCATTTGTTTGTTTAATAACTTAAGAGTTGAAGCATATATATGTTGTAGACTTTGTAGTGACACCGTTGCATGTTGTAGAAACCCATAATCAATTTGATTAAATTTTTAGTTAACAAAGATGCAAAATTAGGGGTTATAAAAGTATATGCTTGCAAGACAATATAAAATGGAAAACAACAGCTCTATATATAGTTTAACATGTTTTCACATGCTAATAAAGACAATATTAATTAGCTAATAAACTCAAGAATCTAGAGCCTAAACAATTTTGACCTAGCTAATTACGAATAAATATAAAATAAATAATAAAAACAATTACGGGTGTTTAACTTTTTTCTAATTAAAGCTCCATTTTTAGTTAGAGCTGCACTTATTTATCTACAATTATAATTAGCTCTTTCTCAAAAGAAATATGCTTATGTATGTTTAATACCACATGCACTACTAGAAAAAAGGGTTTTAACGTCCCTTTTTTTGGCCTTTCAACGTCTGAAAACAGAGGGACGTCTATGTGAGGGTCGTAGAAAAAAACGTCATTAACGTCTGTAAAACTGGGGACGTAGTAGGCAGACTTTAGACGTCCCCAGTGAACTGGGGACGTCTAAAGTGGGACCTTAGACGTCCTCAGAAGAGCTGGGGACGTCTAAGGTCCACCTTAGACGTCCCCAGTTGAACCTGGGGACGTCTAAGGTGGACCTTAGACGTCCCCAGCTCTTCTGGGGACGTCTAAAGTGTCGCCAGCAGTACTATCCACGTCCCTTTTTTATTAAGGACGTTGAAAGTTTTTTTTTTTTTAAATGGACCTTTTATACATATTGCACTGTCTGGAAAATATGTAAACTGCAGAAATAGAATTCCAACAACAGCAGTTCAGCAGAATGAAAACAACAACAAACACAGTGATCAACCCAAGGCTACTACATGCCACAAAAACTTTCAAACCACAAACTACACAACAATCTATATCCAAGTCTACTACATGCCACACAAACTTTCGAACCAGACAAACTACACAGCAATCTATATCCAAGTCCCCAGTTTGTACAATAACCAAGACTAAAATCCAATCCATATCCAACAACAATAACGCTAATTATATGTACTACCACAAAAGTATGTCCTACACAAACTACTAAAGACTTTACTCTTCTGGTACACGTTGAAGAAGATGTCCAGCCATAAAGTCTCTGATCATATTTAAGTCTTCATATGAGTAGGCATCTTCATTGTCAAAAATCTGTAAATTAGAAAATAAGCTTAGATGAAATAATGAATGAAGTGAATGAATTCCCATTGAATCACAACACCAAGAATATTATCCTCAGAGAATGAAGAAGCGATTACTTGTTCAAAATCTTTCGTAATGCCACTCTGAATGATGTTAAACATATAAAGCAAGACATAATATCCACATTCCCAGCCGCCAGGTTGTTGAGGGCACTATAAATCAAAAGCAAATGGTTAAAATCAATAAAGGCATATCTAAAACGACCGTCAATCAAAATAACTTGATTTGAAACTACGTACCTTTGGAAACAACCATCTTGGATCTTTGCCACCTCTACGTTCGCGTGGCCCGCCAAGCGCTCGATACGTCGTGCATGCGCTATCATGAAAATGAAAATCAACATAAATTAGAATAATTCATTAAGTCAAGAATCAAGAAGTAATGAAATACAAAAAAATAACTTACTGGTTGAAGACGCTTTTAGTTTCTTTGTCTGGTCTTCTATTTAAGGAATCAAACCAGTAAACAACGTGCGACTTAGGACAGACAACACACAAACTCCAGTGATAACTATCACAACATATACAGATTAAAATGAAGTTAGATGGCAAGGCAATTATTTACTAAAAATCTCAAATACACAAAATTAAAATGAGTACCCTTGAACAATCGGTGCTAGATAACAAGTATACTCGTCCTCTGACAATGTAAAGCCCACATAGTTCGTCCTTCGTTTCAATGTATTCTCAACCCTTGTCGTATGTGCAGGAGACAAGAATCCATATAAATCAACTTTCTGAGAGTCAACGCATATACGACGGAAGGAGCTATAATAGAATTAAAATGATGAATGTATTAGCTAGTTAAAATCAACTTAACTAAATGAATCAAAAAATGGGAAATAAAAAACTTACAGGATTGCAAATTTGCCCCATCCAATATCTAGCTCCTCGAACTTCATGAACTGTTTAAGATCATGTTTATCAATTGTGAAGTGATACTCTGTATTCTGGCCCACAATCCCTGGAGGCATATACAAATCAATCTGGCGAATGCCTTTATAGATATGCTGCAATCGTGCTAAGAAGGGCTATTTCTCTGCTTCCTGCTCGTTCTTTTAGAACATAAAAACACATACTGTTAGTAGGATGTCAACACATGTCAAGTAAAAGTGAGGTAGTTCCATACCATTGGAGGTGTTGGTGGTAACATGCCAATAAGATGTACAGGCCAAAGGATGAAAGATCCTCTCGCCTGAGCTATCGTGGCAACCTCGGCATCAGGAATAGGGATGGCTGTACCTTCTTCCCCCGCTCGAACACACGTCACAGTTACCCTACGCAAATGCTGTGGAATTTGCTGATGATGGTGGGTAGTAGCTTCTGTGTGAACGAGAGCATCTGCAACTACACGCAGCACTGGGGCATCCAAAGAGAGGATGGCAGGTTCTCCCGGCGCTGGAGTATGAGAAGGTTCGCTAAGTGGTTCTTCCGCCGGGTTGTAACTTCCTTTGGTGCTGTGGAAGGCCGGGGATGAATGGGTTCTACGCTCGGTAGTTGCCATCTGCGATTCAAACATCTTCTGCATTTCAGCTCGTAGCTCTGGCAACAGCTCTTGTCGGAGCTTGTCGCGAAGGTTGGCCTCGAGCTCTTGTGAGACTTCCTGACGAATCTTGGCCACAAGCTCCCTACTGGGTTCAGCTTGTGACGAATAAGGATGTGAGGCTGGGCCAAAATACTTCGTGACACGAACTCCAACTGCCTCCCCTCGA
Organism: Inga oerstediana; assembly: GCA_963210345.1. Lineage (NCBI taxonomy): Eukaryota > Viridiplantae > Streptophyta > Magnoliopsida > Fabales > Fabaceae > Inga > Inga oerstediana. The sequence continues at coordinate 66,038,444 of OY723408.1, forward strand.
ACATGACCAGGGTGATCTGGCTTCCCAATCGCCGTTGACAAGATGTCCATCCGTCCACTTGGAGTGAACGAACCTTGGCTACTATGATCTTCCAGTTCATCCTGCAGCATAAAAGTTATCGTAAGCACTCCCAATATGAAAAAATAAGTTTGTAATTATGCTCTAACTACTTACAATTCTTGCGGCAACCTCAGCAACAGTCGGATTTACGTACTTCCCACTCTTAAGCCTCCCTGCTTTCCATTTTTGTGACGTGGTGGAGGTGGCGGGGGCTGGACCACAACGGTAGGATCTAATGTAGCTGCTTCCTTCAATTTCTCCAACTCTTCTGCCATCATCTGTCGCTGAAGCTTCCGATAACCACCACGAGACATGCAATGTTGATAGTTATTAGCTGCTTGCCTCTCTGCATTTGCTGCACTTAATGCCTTTTAAAGGAAAACAACGAACACCGAATCAATAATGTCAACTATATTCAAATAAAACACTACGATTACAGAAATCTTACCAAAAAGTTTGGATCTTCTCGTGATGCCATAAACAACCTCCAGTCCTCTGGAGACAAAAATGGATACTCATGACATGGATCCTGACCCCTCAAGTCCCCTCGAATGTAATCTCGTGTGAGCCTGTTCTTGAAATCTTTCCATCGTAGACGAACCTCCGTCATCCACTCCTTGTACATCTCCGCGGTGTCAGGGATATCATAGGTTTGCTGCAAGGTAAAAACATAAAACCTACGTAGCTAATGAAATGGTCTTCCTCCGGACCAATTGGTTTCATATCTTGATCAAAGTCAATATGCAACCTCTCCTGTTGATGGTTATGACGTGCTACCAATGCAGGCATTTTTGTACTGCCTCTAACCCTTCGTCTCGCAACCGGTTCACGTGTCGCATCACGTTCATCCCTATTCATTTCATTGTCCCTATCACTTGGAGAGTCACCAGAGTTGTCCATATTCCTGTAAGCACAAAAATCATTGTCAGATAGGTGAATAAATTGTAAGTAAATGAATAAACTGAGACGTAATAAAACAAACAGCACACATTACTATTTTCTAAGTTAAGCTCTTACTCTAGATTGTTTCCCATATTCCTTCACCATGATCATTTCTCACAGCATATTCTTCATCATCTACCAATTCTCTTTCTTCAATTGTTGTAGGTGGATTAATTGTGAAAGGTGGTGTGTCGTCAAGGTTGAAGGTCGGATCACCATGCTTCTGTTTTTTACTCTGAAGTACAATGGACATTTTTTTATTTGCGGGATCTGTGACATAGAACACTTGTTTCGCCTGGCTTGCTAGAATGAAGGGCTCATCCCTATAACCTACTCTTTCAAGATCAACTGAGACAAATCCAAATTGTTGATCTATTACCACAGCATTATTGCTAACCCACTTACATTTGAATAAAGCAACTTTGAACTTGTTGTAAGTGATTTCCCATATTTCTTCTATCACTCCATAATAGGCCATGGATGCTAATATGGGGTTTTTGTCTTTCGAACTAGAAAAGTGCATGGATTCAGCTTCTACAATCACCCCACTATTTTGCATGGTACTCCTGTCATCTTGGTCTTTTGTGTAGAAAGAATACCCGTTTATATCATAACCGCTCCAAGTAATGATTTGAAACGAAGGCCCCCAGGCTAGCCACTCTATTGTCCCAGACACACCGGACTCATACAAAACCTTTTCTCCAAACCATTGAATGAATGTCTTGTTTTGCTCAATAGTAATCTGCATGTCATTCTTCCTCGGATTCTCTTTCTTCAATCTATTTCTGTGTTCCTCTATGTACGGTTGCACTTCTGCCATGTTATTCAGGATATAAAGGTGTGCTTGCAACACCTCTTCACGAGGCATAGTCTTCACTTTCAGTCCTCGTGTTCCCTTGCTCCTCCCCTCTTCATGCCGAGATTGTTCCTTCTTCCCTGATAGATAATCGCTGCAGAAGTCCATAGCCTCTTCAACAACATACCTTTCAACTATTGAGGCTTCTGGTCGATAGGGATTTTTAGAGTACCCTTTTAAGATCTTCATGTATCGCTCGAAAGGGTACATCCACCTCAGGTAAACTGGACCGCAGAGCCTTACCTCCCTTACCAAATGAACTATCAAATGGACCATTATATCAAAAAAAGAAGGAGGAAAGTGCATCTCTAATTGGGACAATATGATATAATCCTCAGCTTCCAGTTCATCCAGCTTTTCAGTGTCAATGACTTTGTTACAGATAGCATTAAAGAAAACACACAATCTTGTCACAGTGTTTCGAACTTCATCTTTCATAATCCCTCTAATAGCTACTGGTAACAGTTGTTACATCAACACATGATAATCATGGGACTTCATTCCCACTAACTTCAAATCGTCCATTGACACACACCTTCTCACATTCGAAGAATATCCTTGTGGTACCTTAATTTCATGCAAACACCCACACAAACTTCTTTTCTCCGCTTTTGATAGTGTATGCGTTGCTGGCTCCATGTATGCCCTCCTACCATCATCTCGTAGCTGTGGATGTAACCGTTCTCTTATTCCCATATCAACAAGGTCTAGTCTCGCATTAATCCCATCCTTGGTCTTCCCTGGAATGTGCAAAAGTGTACTGACAAGGCTATCACAAACATTTTTCTCCACGTGCATTACATCAATACTGTGCCTCACGTCAAGATTACGCCAATATGGAAGATCAAAGAAAATTGATCTCTTCTTCCATATGTTCTTCTCACCCGAAGTCTTATAATTCTTACCGAGTAAGACATTAATACGTTCAACCCGACTGTAAACTTCCTCTCCGGTTAATGCCTTTGGAGCCATTCCATGCTCCGGCAAGCCGTTAAAACGCTTTCTTAACCTACGATACGGGTGGAATCTAGGAAGGAACCTCCTGTGACCTAGGTAGACCATTTTCTTCCATGTTTCAGTTGGTGGAAGTGAGTGTCTGCTTCACAGATCGGACATGCTTTATGCCCCTTCACACTGTACCCTGAGAGGTTTCCGTAGGCAGGGAAGTCATTTATGGTGGTGAACAGCATTGCACGTAGCTTGAATGACTCATTCTTATACGCATCAAACACATCTACGCCTTCCTCCCACAACTTCTTCAAGTCCTCAATCAAAGGCGCCAGGTAGACATCGATATCGTTTCCTGGCTGTTTTGGTCCAGAAATCATCATAGAAAGCATCACATACTTGCGTTTCATACAAAGCCAGAGAGGCAAGTTGTATATTATAAGGAGTACTGGCCACGCACTGTGTGTGCTATTAAGAGTTCCATACGGATTGATGCCATCTGTACAGAGCCCAAGCCGAAGGTTTCTCGGCTCGCTGCCAAATTCAGGGAACATTTCATCTATTTTCTTCCACTGTGGAGAGTCAGCCGGGTGCCGAAGATATTTTCCGTCGGATATTCTGTCATCCGAATGCCATCTCAACGTCTTCGCCTTTTTTGCAGTGCCAAATAAACGCTTAAAGCGCGGTATTATTGGAAGATACCACAAAACTTTTACAGGTTGCCTTTTAGTCTTCCCATCGCCACAACCACCATCTTTCTTCACTTTGTATCGTGCGGTTTGACACTTAGGGCACTCACTCAGGCCTTCATACTCCTTTCTGTACAGTACACAGTCATTAGGGCAAGCGTGCATCTTTTTATACTCCATACCCATTGTCGATAGGATTTTCTTGGCCTCATACATACGATTTGGAAGTACATTATCGTCTGGAAACATATCACACAACAGTTCAAGCAGCAATGTGAAACTACTATCGGTCCACCCACAAGTTGCTTTTAAGTTAACCAAATGTAATGTTCCTGTGAGCCGTGTGTACTTACTCCCAGGGTACAACGGTGTCTCTGCATCACTCCGCAGGCTGTCATATTCATGCGATTGCGCAAAGGATTCTACCTCAACATCGTGAATCATTCTCTCCATTCTATCTTCATCTATGACATCCACAGCTTCCTTCTTGTGTGACGGACAATCAGTTACTTCCTCACCATGCCATATCCACCTTGTGTATCGAAGATTTATTCCATCACAAAGTAGGTGATCCCTTATAACTTCAACATCCCGTGTTCTCTCATTTAAACAATTGACACAGGGACAAAAATACTTCCCATTTTTGGCTGGAACGTTCCTTCTAGCAAATTCAATAAACTCTTCAACCCCATTCTCATATTCTTCACTTGTTCTCAAAGCATTCATCCAACTATGATCCATTCTATTACCACCTATGCCATTCACACTCAAGTTTAGAGTCATTGTCAACACTGGGAATTGCCTTTTACTATTTTGTTTTCCAAAATTTTGGCAGCATTTCCCCTTAAAAGTGACACATCCCAAAATCAAAATAACAAACCATCTCAACTTAATTTAAACTAAACTAAACTAATTAAGAAGAGTAAAATAAAAATTCAGAACAGTAAAACAAGAGTAAAAAGCAGGAAGCTAATATTAATTCTTCTAACCAAAACAAAAGGACGAATACTTTAATTAGTGCCAATAAATATACCCTTTCTTAAAAGAAATAAAAATTTAGCCTCAATTCCTCACTAGTCTTTGGCTTCCTACAATTAATTATCAAAGCCAAATTCTATGTCTACCTACTAACACTCTAACAAGATAGAACCAAATCCTAATCAAACTCAATTCTTTCAATATCAAATCAAACAACTTTTAGAATATTCATAAATCAAAATCCAAACTTCCTAAATGCAATTTTTTTGTTCAAAAGTTTGCAAAAAAATTTCTCTATATGTATAAAAGCAAAAAAGACAAGTTATGCAAACTTAATATATAGTATTAGTTATAAATTTTTAAAACTTAAAAAAAAACACAATTTAACAATTTTGTAAGGGTTTTGTAAGGGTTCACTTACGTTAGATCACAAGTGATTCTTAAAAGTCTAAACAAATATGATAAATCACCCCAACATACATAACCTTTGACATATTAATCTAACATTAATTCAATTCTAACATTGTTAATTATAACAACATCTGTTCCCCAAAATAATTATTTACATTAACAATATTCTACAAACGCAGAATAATTATTTACATTAATAATATTAACAATAATTATTAACATCTGTTCACCAAATTAATTAATTATTTACATTAACAATAATTATTTACATTGTTAACCCACGCACCTGATTTTCTCAAAATCCAAGTGCAGAATCCAAGTGCATGCAGCAACAATATAACCCAGAACGCACAATCAAGTGCACACACCAACAATCCAGAAACGCAGAATCCAATTGCAGCAACAATATTCTACAAACGCAGAATGTAAATTCTTAATTGCTTCACATAATAATCCAACTCACGCCTCATATGCACATGATCAAAAGAAACCCAGAAACGCACCTGAATAATTCTGAGAATGCTGCAGCAGCAGCAAATGGGAAGACCCACACGGGCAGGGGAATGGGAGAAGAGGGAAGACAAATGCAGGGGAGGGGAGGTGCGCCTTTGCTCAGTGAATGAGTTCTGAAGCTCAGCTCATGGGTTTGGGAGAAGAGAGGAAACGAATGCAGCAAGGGAAATGCAAATCTGAGACGCTCACGGGTATGGCTTTGGAATTTGTTCAGTGCAGCAGAAATGAAATGCAGCTCACAAGTTTGGGAGAAGAGAGAAAACAAATGCAACAGGGGACATTAACGGGTATGGCTTTGGCACAGAAGGTAAAGCTGTCATGTACAGTGAATGAGGTGATGTTTCTGGGGTGTTTAGACGTCCCCAATCTCTCTGGGGACGTCTAAAGTTGAGTTTACACTTCCCCAGAGAAACTGGGGACGTCTAAAGTGCAGTTTAGACGTCCCCAGTTTCCCTGGGGACGTCTAAACCCCACTTTAGACGTCCCCAGTTTCCCTGGGGACGTCTAAAGTCCACTTTAGACGTCCCCAGAGACACTGGGGACGTCTAAAGTGTTGAAATTTTACACTTACGGTCAAATTCATCCAACGCCTTATCCACCCGCCAAATATTTAACTTTGGACGTCCCTAACTTAAAAAGGGGACGTCCTTTAGGGACGTAGAAGGTCTTGTTTGTAGTAGTGATGGCATAAGATATAACCAGGTATAAAAATACTATATATATATATATATATATAATTGAATAAATACACGTAATCCGTGGTGACGATTTATTGACGAACACACTTGCGTGCTTCCCTCCGGAAATTTTGGTCCATACCAATAATTTAATAAATGGTATTCCTTCCGTTCTTAAGATAAGATATATTTATCTAATTTAATTAGATTAAAAAAATTAATTGAGTTAGTTAATATAACATATATTTTTTAAAACAATATAACCATCTTTTTTAATTAATTCTCTCATTTCCTCTCCTTCTTAATTATTATTGAGATAAATTAAGAAAAGATTAACAAATATGAAAATTATGTCTTATATTTAAAACCAAGATCAACTCTCTAAATATTAAGTTAATTCAATGTTTTTGCTCTGGAATCATGTTATTGTCATACACCTAGCTAGTAATCTGGTAACACACACACACACTTTGTGTTTGTTTTGTGTATTTTAATTACTAGTAATACGTACACAGAATGCACGGCTACGCGTCAATTCCAAATTCGCCGCCCCAGAGTACTGTTAAGGATATGCATATGGTTACGTATATAAAATACGATATCCTACACCATTTAATATATATTAATATCCATAGAGAGAACCTTTTTGCGTGTTCTATAAGAAGATGGTACTCACAAAATTATTTTTTAAGAAAATAGAAAGGAGGGAATGGATGTGATAAGAGAAGGGAAGCACATGCATGTACTCAAGGTATTAAAACCCGGACCGAGTATTGAACCGGTCGGGATACTGGGTTAAGGGTCAGTGGGTCAGATCGGGGCCAAACCGGTGAAAAATTGAAAATTTTAGACTTATAGTATGAAATTCTAAAGGAAAAATTTAAAAAAATTTTTTTTTTTTAAAAATAGGTAACCCGGACCGGTTTCCGGGCCGGACCGGCCGGTCCGGTCCGGGTTTCATTACCCTGCATGTACTTGTTTTTCAAAGAATTTTGAGGGGTGAGTCATGAGTACATGAACGCGAGGGCCTGGCTTGTGTGTATTATTATTATTATTTTTGATGGTTTATGCAATGGACCAATTGTGGCCTTCGGTGCACTCACCGTCCAGGTATCCGGTGTTAACCTGAAGGCCAACGCCGGATTTACCGGCATGGACCCCCGACAACCGACTAATCCTGGCGCCCCCAATCTGATAGGCCCGAAAGGTAGTCACCTCTTTGAGGCGCCCCAGGGGAGAGAGCTCCCAACGGAAATTCTTTACACCTTCCGTTTCCTGGGATCGAACCCAGGAACGGATTGGTGTGGCGCAGATGCCTACCCATCTGCGCCAACTTCCATTGGTGGCTTGTGTGTATTATTGGGGCACATTTGGTTGAAGAATGAATGAAAAAGTTTCTACGTGGGAGTGTGAAAAGAATATATAGTACAATAAGTCAATTGTATGTGTTAATTAAAACAAGACATGCAAGGCACTACTTACATATGAATATATATCAAAGTGAAACCAATCAAATGTGGGCGCAAATGGAGGAGAGCTAATTAATCTGGTTTTTTTTATATATTTTGAATTATACAAATAAAGGAGGAATGAAATTAATTAAGGAGGAGAATTAAAACAGCACGCGTGGTCATTGCCTAGGTATTAGGCTCATAGTAATTTGTGTGTCCTTTTTTTTTTTTTTTGTGGACTACTAAATCATCATTAATTTACGTACGTGCATGGTATGAGAGAATATGTATAAATGCAGGCATTAAAAATGCTAGTGTGTGTGTGTGTATAAAGATTGAAAGGAAAGAAAAAGGGAGAGTTAGATGAATGGAGGGGTGGGGATATATTATATATGAAGGGGTTGTGATTAGGAAGGAATTAAAGAAGATAGATAATTAATAACATATATATATATATAGAGAGAGAGAGAGAGAGAGAGAGAGATTAGAGAATGAATGATTGGGAGAAAAACATGCATGTGAGGATGAGTGGGGAATATAATTTGGTGTAAGGGTGAGACAAATGCCAGCTTTTGCCACTTCAATTCCTTCATTCATATGATTAATTGTCTTATCTACCCTATTCATTTCTCATTAGTTCCCATGTGACCCCTTCTTTTCTATCTAAACCCACTTTTTATTTTCTTAATTAATTCAATTAATTGGGCTTAACTTGTGTTGTTCCATCATATATCTGCATCCATGCTTCTTCATTTCGGAGATTTCATGCACACATTCACTTTCTCAACTACCATAATGCCCTCCCATTTCACTTTTCAATCAATGAATGATTAATCTTGTACTCCCTCCTCCTTCGATTATTTTTATAAGTAACTTTTATCCCTTTTTTTTTTGCCTAAGTAACTTTTATCCTTATTGTTTAAAATGAATTGGCGGTTAATATTAGTTAAAAACAATAAATATATAAAAAAAACGTCATGTTTCTCCCAAATATGCCATTATTTATGAAAAAAGAATAGGAGAGATAATAAGTAACAAATACCACTCTGATCCTATTTATAAGTCCTTTTTAACCAAACACTTTGGTCCTATTTATAAGTTCATTTTCAGAGTATTAAATGCATTTTGTACTTTTTTACCCCTACTAATTGCAATAAAAAAATGAATTTATTCATGTTGACTTTTGGAACCAATCATAGATAATGGCGAAATTGGAAATTTAGCCTATAGTTACTGAGTTAATTAACTCTCCTTGATATGTGAGAATTAATTAAAAGAGACTTATAAATGGGACCAGAGTGGTATGAGAGAATGTAAGTATAAAATATAAGAGAGAATGTGTAATAAATGTGTAAATGAAAGAGAATTAGTGGTGAGTGAGAGATAATCAATATAAAGATGTGTATTTAATAAGAAAAGAAAAGGAAAAAATAGTTTAAATTTTAAGATACAAGGAAAAAGTTGCTATAAAAAGAACTAACCCCAAAAAAAATATTTATAAAAAAGAGTGAAGGGAGTAATTAATAATCAAGGCAAGTTAACTAAAAGACCGGGAACGCCACGTTGAATTCAATGTTATGAGACTGCAAGATTACCTATTATTTGGGCTTTACCTGTGTTGATTGGAGAACGGGCCACTGTGATTATGTCCTTTCTTTCTTTTTAAAAATCACATGTATCTTCCTATCATTTTAGGCACCGTCGAATATTAAATATGGGCATATGTGCCAATAAGAATTCAAATATTGATTCGTTATGTTATGAGGATATAATCTCTTCCATTAGATGCTACCTCCATTGAGATGACTTCTTTATTTTTTTTTGGGCTCAAAAAATGACTTCTTTATCATTGCTACTACTCTCACCTGCAGCTGAGAAATGGGCGTAGGCCCAACAGTACTATCATTTTGGTCCTTTTTAAAAATCTGATCCTAACTAAGGCTTATGACTAGGCCCGCAAAATATTTTTTAAAAATTGCAGTTTCACATTATTACAATACATATCCAAATTCAAACCCAAACTCTAAATGACTAAATTCAAATCCTGACTTCCTTATTTGAGGAAAGAAATAAACACAAGGGGTTATATTTAAACATCAATTACCTGACTAAAATTAACAAATAAATATTAATTACTATTCAAGTGACTTATATTATTAACTAAAGGCCCGTTTGGTTCGATCCCATTACATCCTGCAGTGATGCAATGGTAATGCAATGCAATATTAATTATAGGGGTAATGTTTGGTTTGATTTTTAAGCAAGGTGCAATGAGTTAATATTTTAACAATTATTTAAAATTAATATATTGCACAAAGTCTATTTAACCCATAATATAGTTTTCGAGAAAAAATAGTTAAGAGCTGGCGGTGTCGGGGATGGAGGAGGAGAAGGAGGTAATGACAGCGGCAATGATGGGAGTGGTGAGGGTGGCGGCTGAGGAGGAGGTAGTGATGGTGGCGGTGGGCAGGTGGCGGAGGAGGTAGTGGCTGTAGCGGTGGGCGGGTGACTGTGGCGGTGGAGGAGGAGGAGGTAGTGGCGGCTGGTGGCTGTGGAGGAGGTAGTGAGTGGTGGCGGTCGATAGTGGCTGAGGTAGTGGTGGCGGCGATGGGGGGTGGCAGCTGCGACGGAGGAGGAGGTAGTGGTGGAGGGCAGTGGCTGCAAGGGTGGAGTAGGAGGTAATGGCGGCGATGACAACAATGGGGGTGGCGATTGCAGCATGGAGGAGGAGGAGGAAGTGGTGGCGGAAGCAACGGGTGGAGGTGATGGGGGTGGAGGAGGTGGTGGTGGCGACAACTAGTGAAGGTGACGGCGGTGGAGGAGGTGGAGGAGGAGGTAGTGGCGGTGGCAATTGTTGTGATATGTGGCAAGTGAAATGATATAAGTAAAATAAAGACACAAGAAACTAAAGGGTAAATTAAACTTTTTTAACCATGTAATGGGATGGTAATGAGGATTGATAGGGGGAGGTATGAATGAGGATTACCAATTTTTTGGTAATCATCATTACCATGGTAAACCCTATTACTATACTAAAGAGTAACCAAACACTCATCTCTTAATGATGTAATCATGATTATCATTGTATGCATATAATAAAGTTAAACCAAAAATACTCCAAATCTTTTATGTTAGAAGCAACTTAGAGTGAAGCGAGGAAAAAGTTGAATAAAAGGAGAGAAGGTTGAAATTGGTTGAAGATTCAAAGATGTGAATTAAAGAACGAAAAACTGGCTCCTACAACAAAAGCATTAGGAGTGAGGTTGAGGGGCATGGAGTCCTCCATTTATGATTTCTACTGTGTTTCAACTGTTCAACTCAACATTCTCTGCAACTGCGCCCATTAACTCTAAGGTCAACGGTCCCACCATTCAAGCATTTTTGTGCTCATTCATTTCACTCCCCTGTTACTATCTCCTCTACCAACTATATTCAGCATTTACTCATTTCTGGGTCCCAAGAGCCTTTCCCACTCCTCCTTCCAAGTTCTGTGTCAAACTTGAGCAGAGTACAATGCAGTATTCTTTTTATGGATGCATCTCATGAATACAAAAAATAAGAAAAGAGAAGCCTTTAAGTTCCTACAGCTTTTTTCTTATCAACGTCGATGCACTAAATGTCCGGTTTCAACTGATCGGAGTGCTTTTTACCATTCATGTTTTGTTATTCTCAATCAACGCAACATCAGTCATTCACAAAAATGGCTTTTGTCTTCGACGACGCAGAGGACATAGTAACCCAGCCCAGAAACAACACTCATTCATGCTCCCTAGTCCCTACACGAATCTGAACTCTTTAACATCCATTACTTCATCCCAAACCCTGCCCCACAACAAAACAAAAATATCTATAGATGAAGAGTCAAATCAAGATTTTGATCTTTATCTTTACAATGATTCACTATGCCAATGCCCTGATCGTCGTCCCTTCTTGTCAATGACATGTTGCTGCCCCAATTCCCCAACCCTCTCTCCTCAACTTGTTCACAAAACAGAGCATTCCTAGGCCCAACGTTGGCTCCAAAATGGTCAAACATCTGGTGCCTTTGGACGTAAACAAGATTTGAGGCGAGGAACATGGAAGGATTCAGAAGAGCCATTTGATGGGTGGCAGCTCCAAAAGGCATTATTGGAGACACAAGAGAAGAAGCAGCAGATGAGTACTCAAATGCTGCCCTTTTAGCCTTTCTAGCAGCCGTTCTCTCCTTTTTGTGGCCATTTTGGTGTCCCCCCAAAGCTTGAGAACTGTAAAACTTTCTTGGACAGAACTGACATTGGAAAACTCGGCATTCTCCTCCTCCTCCAACCTTGCGGACTACTTCTTCCTCATCTTCCATGTCAATCAACAGCAAGGTGAAGGGAAAAGAGAAGAAAGGGCACTTCAGAATAGGCAAGGCTGCTGCAATGGAATTGTGTGATGTGAGCAATAAATAGAGAGAGGTGTATGGGCTCGGGAAGTGGGAAGAGAAGAAGAGATAAGAGAGATTTGATTCATTCCAACCAATTACTGCTTTGTTGTCATATGCAACACCACAGTTCCCAACTTGTATCTGACAACTTGACGCTGTCATGACCTTTTCTTTGGCTTCTTCTATTCATAATTATTGCCCCTCCAAGTTCCTCTTCTTCCCCACCATGGATCACTTGCCTTATTCACGTCTTGATTGTAATTGTGAATTTTATTTTTTTCTCAGAAAAAATACTCCCTGTGGTTCTCAATATAAGTCATTTGCAACCATTTCACTGAAATTAAAGAAGTACAGTCAACTCATTAAATGTATTCAAGTTATGTTTTTTTCAACTTTACCATAATACTAGAAGGTTTTGAAAAAGAGAGAAATATATGAGAAGTCACGTTTAAACATTAGTTAGGGGGAAAAATTAACAAACAAGTAGTAGTATTAATTAAATGAGGAAAAGATAGGATTGGGAAGGAGGGGGAATAAAGAGTATAGGTTACCCTATAGTTTGAAACAGGCAAGCACAGTTTCTTGAAAATTGAACATATTTAGGAGATGAGGGAGGGAATAGTTGACGGAAGCAGAAGAGAAGAGAAAAGAAGAGAGCATTGATTGAAGAGCATAACGGCGCAAGAGAGCAATGAAAAAGGATGGCATGAAATGTTTGTCCCACTTGCCATCTCATTCTTAGGCTTTTTCGTTCCATCCATCACTTTGAATTGGGATGTTATGGGCCTCATCTACTCCTTCCTAACTGCTCCCTCCTCATTCTCTGCCATTGCTGCATTCGCCCACTCCTCCCTTCCATGTCCTTTTCCTACAACATACCTTCTTCCCTCCAATTATATATTCCACTTTCCTTTTCTTATTTTTTAAAAACTACTCTAATTTTATTTATAAGTCCAAATTATCTAATTCCCACATAATAAGCAAAGTTAGTTAACTCATTAAATATGAACTAAATCGATAAATTTTTCCAATTTTGCCTTTATTTATGAATAAGTATTTTTCACCTATTTCTTCTGACTTTCTACCTTTAATGGTGATAAAATTATAACACTCTCATTTATTATTTTGAAAGTAGACTTGGCCAAAACTTTTTTCCAAAGTGGAAGGACCAAAGTGGTAAGCTATTGGTAAATAAAGAACTACGATAGTAAGTTGACAAACAAAACCTTGTCTGATTTACAAATCAAGTAAAATTCAACACAAGCTCGTATTATAAGTACCAATCATCCTGAATAAGAATAATTACATGCATTAACGCTAAAAATTGAATTTTCTTAAGAAAAGCATACACAGTAATTAGTAACCTTATGGGAAGGGTAAAGGGTTGAGCACATCTTATGATTGTAGTATCAATATCGTAATTTGAAAAAAGAGATGAAATGAGGTGGGCACTCAACAATTTGCATCAAATCAAGTACAACCAAAACATCTCCTTATAGAGAAAATATTTGAGGGCTCTGGCTCTGGCTCTGACTTTTTCCGATGAAGCTGCTTAAAAAATGCTTTCACAGCACCTGCTACACCATCTTCATTTTCCATGGCTTTGGCAAGTTCTAATGCACGTTTCTTTACCTGGCATTATATTTACGTAGGGATACATCGCAGTTAGCTTTGTCCAGAATGCACCGAATCAAATTTGACAAAATTCATCAAAATTGGATTGCTTAGCCAAACACCTCATCCCTCAGCACTAGCGCAGCTTATCTCAGCCCAGAAGTTCTTAACAGCAAGTATACAGACATGATACAACTCACTAGTCCAATCAACAAATGCATGCTACTAGTATTAAGAAAAATGGTGTCCACTACAGAGATGCCCTTGGAAACAGAATAATTTATTTTTACAGACAGATAAAGTAAGAATAGCCAATGCATAAATGAAGTTGGTCACCATTCCTATATTGGGTACCTGGAAGAGATCCCTCAAAAATTCTAGTACACAATTTGTTGAAACCGTGATAGGACAATATAGACAATGTTGTATACCTTATGAGGCCATAGGGTCTAACCAGCTAACATTTGATTTTCTTATATTATATCCAAACTTTTGACCACAATGCCCCCAATTTCTATGTGAAACATTTGATTTTCCTATATACAATGCGATAGTTTTACTATGTGAAACTAGAAAAAGAGACTCTTCAATTTCAATCAGCAAAATTCTCTTGTGGCTAATTGCTGCCTCAATATTTAGCCCAACCCCCCTTTTTTCTTGCGATATAAATTTCAAAAGCATATTTTAAAGCGGCAAGTTATTCTAGTTCATTCAATTATCCTAGTGCAACACAATGCAGCAACTTATTATCAAATTTAACTATGATTCCATAGTCATGTGAGACTTCTCATAAGCTTAGATTTTTTCCCCCATCACAAACCACATATTCACTAATCAACATGACGAATGCATAATTTGAATACCAGTAAGACAAAGCCATAAGATATTATGCCCACAATCTTCTTCAAGAAGAACCGGGCTCCACTCTCTGGGATTTTAGTAGCATCAAGCTAAATAAATTGACTAGTTGAGAGAACTTATTTCTCACCCGGGAATCTAGCATATAATTTATTGCATCAACTAACTTGGGCAGTGAAAACTCATCAACTGGAATAGGTGCAGGACCAACTCCTCTGGCATGTACTCTCTCACCCCAGAATGGTTGATCACCAAAGAAAGGAACTATAGTTGTTGGGCACTATCACAAAGTAAAACAATAAGAAAGCATAACCGAGTAATATTGTACTACTCCAGTCCTTAACACAAGACATGATTGATTTTTTGGAAAAATTAAGAAAATTAAATAAATTACTTTAAAGTATTGATATTTATCTTTCTTATATTAACTTAATTTGTCTGACTTATGAACTGATATATAATTAAATGATACGCAGCATATCCTATGATTTACTTGCTTATTTAATTTCCTTAATTTCTCCAGAAAAAGTCAATTATGTCTTATATTAAGGATCGGAGAAGTATAAAGAATCCAAGCTACAAATTCCTTACAGCAGATTTTAACCCAGCCGCGGTTGTTCCGGCACCTCCATGATGCACCTGAATGTCACCTTTACTTACTATTTTATCCAATAAAAATTATAAAATCAACATAAATCATGGAAATTCACAACTGCTACATACTTAGATAATTACATGATGTAGGACAGGGTGAAAAGAAGAGGAAACAAGAGAAGATCAAAGGGTGAAATAGAGAGAATGGGAGAGTGACAACAACATATTCTACATATTATTCGACAGATCAAACAGGACTAACATCAAAATAACCTTAGGGCTGTTCATAGAGCTCAAAGTACATTATTAAAATTAATAATTATTATTTAAACTAATTTAAATGTAGATAAGATAAATAATAATTCCAAATAAATTAAAGAAACCCTAACTTTAAGTAAAGATTACTAAATACAAAATGGACTTGATTGACTTCTAACTTTTCTTTTTTCTTTTTGGCCACAGAAATTCAAGTTTCCTATGCCTAGCATAAGTCTTGTAGTTCTCCGTTATTATAACTATGAGAAAATTCGTGATTCAGCAATATCAAGGTACTTTCACAATGTGTTGAACCAGAGCAAACAAACAGGAAAATCTTACCACTGCCTTGCAGCGTAAGAATAGCCAATCATGAGGAACATTATCCAATAAGTATATATAATCCTTCGGTTCTGCCACTGGGAAGAAGCATATGTAGTCAAAAATAAATAAACCGTTATCATGGGAGAAGAAAGACTAAGCAATATCCTTACAATTTCCAAGACCCCCCCATCCTTTATTGATGATGCCCCTCTGTCCCGTTTTTTCCAGTGCTTTTACAATTATTTGCGTCATTTTTTCTGGCTCTTCAACAGGCTGTAATAGGAACGTGACAGTGACAAGCAATGAGGTAAAACAAGCCTGATTTCTCTTTATTATAAAGCAGGACATTAAACCTGTGGATCTAATCTATTAGTTGCAACAGTACATTTGCACAACCAAAATCGTTATTACAAATGCCAAAACAATACAACAGATGGCAAAAAGTCAAAGTACTTAATTGCCTTAAAAATAATACAAACATAATAATAAAACATTTGATACTCACGATTTACAATTTTCCAGGAATTCCATGACACTATAGGATGGGAAAAATATATGAAATCCAGCATTCCAAAAATAACCAGAAGGTAACTAACTAGCAGTGGCGTTTAAAATAAATTATGATGCCTAGTATTAGGGGAAAAAACCAAAATATAAATCCTCAAACCTCATTACAATTGCCTCAAGATTTGCACTCAAATTCAACAATAAAAAATAGATCAGAAAAAAATAACCAGATCGTGTAACTTATATCATAATAGTAGTTCTAAGATCCTTGATTTTTACAGAATAGAAAAAACAATTTAATTTGTTACTCCATGTATTACAGTAGATGGAAGCAAGATAACAACTGATAGATGCTTTGAGGTGGTAACTTGGCAACAGAATCCATTTTGGTATCCACATTAAAAACGGTGAGTTGCCAAACCATAATTCTTAAAGCTATATTCAGCATAGAGAATTCATATATGAATAAAAGGCATAAAAAGAAAATATATGAAGACTCACCAGGCTACCGAATCCAATGTAAATGGGCTTGTCACCAGCTTCAAGCCATTTTACGAGGGACTCAGGAGGTTCATAGTTTGATGCAAGATCAAGGAAGCAAAACCCTACCACATCAATTTTTGGTCCCCAATCTACCAGCCAAGAAAATAAAGGATTTAATCTTTCTGCCAAAAGATTACGCTGAAGAATATGGTAGTTTCAATTTCCAAACACCAGTCATACTGTTACTCTATAGCAGTAAAACATCCAAATTGGATATCAAAAAACATAAGTCAGCCTAGCACAAAAGTTCTGAGAAATATCCTCCTTTGATACAACTATTGCCAGTCAAGAGAACTATGCCATAAACTTTCCTATTCATTGAAATAATATATTCATTTAAGTATTCATTACATTTAACCACCGTTGAGATTGAAGGATCAAGTTGAAGCACATGAAAATACTAATATTATTGATCCATGAGGATAAAAGAGTACAAGGAGGCATTTATATAGGCAAACTAATAGGCTAACCCTAATCCTAGAATCTATCCTAGTCTAATTAAATCAAATCATAATAATAAAACATTTATATCTAATCCTAATAAATACTAAACTATATCCCTAATGATGATGATGATTAGATTTAATTTAATAATAAACTTTCTATAGGCAAACTAATAGGCTAACCCTAATCCTAGAATCTATCCTAATCTAATCAAATCAAATCATAATAATAAAATATTCAAATCTAATCCTAATAAATACTCAACTATATCCCTAATAATAATGACAATGATGACGAATACTTAATTTAATAATAAACTTTCTATTCTTCAACACTCCCCCTCTAGCTTGAAGCAGCTTGAATGTACAACTGATCACCAATAATCCACTTCTTCATGAGATCATGTCCTTTGGTTAGGGGCACCTGAATCTATGGTCCACTTTGAGGAAGAAGCAACATAACAAGATTCATTCTTTGCAGCATAAGTACTTGTAGATGGTGTGACTGACTTCAGTGACTCCTGATACAAACCGGGCATACTCAGCAGCGGAAACTTTAATGCTATCATCATTCGGCAATTTTACACGTGCATCGGTATTTCTCTGCAGTTTGTCTTGCAACTTGCGACAAGCATGTTTGGTGTGGCCTTGTTCCTTACAATAGTAGCACACAATCCCTCCAAAGTCCTGGGTAACTCCCACTTGCCGTGGAACACCCCGATTATAGGAATTCAGCTTATCACTAGAGCCACGACTAGCTAAAGCATTGGCAGTGATGCTAGAAGGCGGTTGAGAGACACTCTCAATACGCAATACATGAGAAAACACATCCTACAGTGTAGTAATCTCAGAACTAGACAAAATCTGAGAACAAACCGTCTCATATTTTGATGGAAGGCCAATAAGAAAGCTCAGAATTGCTTGTTTCTCCAGATTATCCACCTGTGCTTGAAGATCAGTGGTAGGTGGCATTAGTAGCTTCATTTCTTCATACATGCGCTTGAAATCCATAAAGTAAGTCTTCAGAGGACGATCTTGTTTTTCAGCACGATAAAAGCTTTTACAAACCTCATAAATACAAGTGATATTTCCTTTACCAGAGTACAAAAACTCTAAATAGTCCATAATCTCCTTTACCGTATTGTAGTGATTGATGGAAGGAAGAACTTCACTCTTAATAGAATTCTTAATCAGCAAGAATAACCGGCCATCTGCCCTTTCCCAAGCCTTGCGAGAATTACCCGTAGGAGGAGCCTCAGTCAAACGATCCTCCTTTTCAGTACTCAACAAGTACATACGAACAGTTTTATTCCAATCCATATAGTTTGTTCAATTTAACTTATGATCAGTAATTTTGTTAGCAATAGCGACGATCTTAGTAGTAATACTAGTCTTAGAATCAGCCATTACTACCGTCAAAAAAATAGAGATTATAACACAGAGAAGTAACCTGAGGACTCATTGGAGACTCACAATAATAATCTAACAGCTTCACCAGGAGCTGAACAACAGTCTCACAAGGGACCAAAGTAACAACGAATGGTCTCATCAGGGACGAATACCAAAGGTCTCGCCGGGGACCAAACAACACTCCAAACGAGGACCAAAAAAACAATAACCAGATTTGAACAAGCACAAAATAAAAACAGATATGACAATAGAGAAGAAAACCTGAAACAGAGGAACCAAGAGAGCAAACAAGCAAACCTAGATCTGAAACCACAAACAGTCTGAAAACACTAGGGGCAAGCTAGAAACTATGCATCGATGCTGGAGGAAGAAGTTGCCGGCCAAAAACACTATCCACACTCCTCCACATGCGGCGGTGCGTGAAGTTCCTTCTGAACTTCGGGTGGTGCGTGTGCGTAGGATGGCGAATGAGACAATGGGGCTTTGCCGATCGAAGGCCGCTGATTCTTCCAATGTGGCATGTGTTCCGAGATTCCCCAAACGACAGAACCCTAACTCTCTCTCACTGTTTCGCACTCAGACTAGTAAACGTTCAGCAGAAAAAATAACCTAATCAGCAACCTGAACGCTCTAATACCATGTTGAGATTGAAGGATCACGTTGAAGCATAATGAAAATACTAATATTATTGATCTTTGAGAATAAAAGAGAGTATAAGGAGGCCTTTATATAGGCAAACTAATAGGCTAACCCTAATCTTAGAATCTATTCTAATCAAATCAAATCAAATCATAATAATAAAATATTCAAATCTAATCCTAATAAATACTAAACTATATCCCTAATAATAATAATAATAATGATGATAATAATAATAATAAATACTTAATTTAATAATAAACTTTCTATTCTTCAACAACCACAAAGAGAGATCAATGAAAACAATGAATATATATTTAAGTTAATTATTTTTATCATGAAGAATATGAGCATAACACAAAGCACTAGAGTTTTGAAATGAAGGGTTCAAGAAATCCCCACTAGGATGTGAAATAGTATCTATCAAACTCTAAATAAAATGACTTGACATAAAAAGCATTAAAAATGATATCTAAAGCAACCACCTTTTGGTTTAGGAACAAGGTGAGGGCTCCAAATATATGCATGTGGTACATCAGTGTCAGAGCCTTGTGAACCACTTAAATATGTGACTGGTCGCAACTTCAACTTTTTCTTCCTAAGATCATTAATCATGTCACGAATTCCCAGCCAAACCAATGATTCAACAATTTGATATGAAAGCTGAAAGAGTTACAAATGATTAGTTTTGAGTGAAACAAGAAGGCAAGAACAAGAACAACAACAAGAAGAAGAAGGCAAGAACAACAACAACAACATCAGGAATAAGAATAATAATAAAAGGGAAGAAAGGAAGATGATGATGATAAAAGGGATGGAAGGAAGATGATAACATGTATGAACTAAATAACTCACTCTATAACCAGCTTGTTGCTTAACACGAGACAAAGGATGTGGAAATTCACTGGTTGGCCTGGAAGGAAAAGGAAAAATATATAATGTAGATTTAAATCCCCCACGCAAAACTAAAATTAACACAATCAATACCTAAGAACATGAATAAAAGACAGCAGACTGGAAAATAACTGGATGAAATTGTGAAACAAGATTACATTACCAAGATGAGACTTACGTCCATGGCATGGTGAAAAATATATGTATTGGTATTTTCAGTGCCTCTGCCACGTGGGTATGCCCTAAAGATGGATATTGCGATTTCATACAGGTCAAAAAATATAATTAACTAGCAGGGAGAAACGGCATAGTAAAATAAATAAAAGAACAGTATAAAACTAGCAACCAAAATTACAAAGTAGAAGCAGAATTAGTTCATGATAACATATCCAGTGGAGACGATAAAAGAAAACTGCAAGCCACTGAGATATAAGACAGCATGGCATATAATCTAATGAACAAAGTTGGAATAGAATGTGTAAACATAGTCTATTGATGAAGCCTTGGGTATCTTTATGAGGCAGATTTTCCAGACCATTTCCCATTCACAGTGATAAAAGAAATATTTCCATGGATCTAAAATCAGCAATCACATAATGGAATGATGGAAATATATAGATTGGTTTTTTCATACGTGGTAAAAGTTCAAGGGAATAATACAGAAGCTTTCTTCCATAACCAATATTCTTCTATCAGTTATCAGATTGAGAGGTCAAGGCAAATTACGAATTTAACTAATGAAGAGTTCTATCAGTCAAGGCACCTATAAGTGAAAGCACTGGGACAAGCCATAAATTCTTTGCAGAAGCCTATGGTGAGAGAAGGCAATTAAAGTTTAAACATCACTTCAAATTCAAAGGGTAACTGAAGCTGGTGGCCTTTTGTTTTTGTTTTTTGAGCGCATTGAAGGAACTTGTTGGTTTTTGTGTGTGTGTGGGGGGGTGGGGGATCGAGACGGGAAAGGGGTGAGATAGAAAGAAAAGAGAAACCTGAGGTGGTGGTTTTTTTTTTTTTGGGCGGGGGCGCTTGAGGGAGAGAGTGATAAAAAATTCACAACTTTATTCAATTCGTCAAAAAAAGTCAAATAATTGAAGAAACTCTAGGGCTACTTTTAGAGCCCTAGGTAAGATTATTTAAATAATATAAAATAATCCTAAATAAGATAAGACATTCCTAGATAAAATAGGATAACAGGGTAAATCTTATAAATCCTAATCTGAACTAATTTAATTAAAAGAAAAGATAAATCCTATGAATTCAAAATGAAGATAACAGAGATTTGAAGCACAGCCTTTCTATGACCATGCTTGAAGGATCCCTTTGCTGAGTTTCAAAAGTCGCCACCCTGAGCTTGAAGCATAGTTGGCATTCTCTTGTTCGCATATTGCTTCATTTTGACCCACAAAAGCTGCTAATGACCATTCCCCATTTGGCTTTAAGATTTTGTCAAAATTTATAGATTAAAAATTACAATCATGCCGCCCTGATAGATTCTAAATTCATCAAAAGAACATGAAATGCAATTGTAAATACATAAATTCAACCCATCACATTTTCATATGTAATGGTCAAGAAAACATACCATATGCTGGTGGATTGGCAATGATTGCATCCGCTTTGAAGGGGACGCCAGAATCAATATCAGGTTCCTTACAGGCTGGAAGCAAAGAGTTAATTATCTCCTTCATTTGATTTCGCTGAATAGGTATCTCAGAAGGTCCTGACGGCAGGAAGCCCTTATTTTTCACCATATCTGCTCCAGAAAGGAAAATGTAAAGCAAAAATAGGAAAAAAATTATACAGAAGACTATAATCGCATGATCTGAACCCCAAGAGTACTTCATTCATGACAGATATTAAATCAACAGATATCTGTTTTAGACCATTTCAGGAAAACAAGCTTTTGAGGAAAAGAGTTTGCCACTTAGAAAATGATTAGGGTGAAGACAATATATTATACAGCCATATTTTTGGTAAGAATACACGTCCATTATTTTAGCTATGCGATCCATAACTTAGAAAAGTAACAGTTACAAAATCATAAGGGGGGTCAACAGAGCAGGATTTACAATGATTTAAAGATGCACATATGTTAAATTTAAAACCCCAAAACTCATTATTTATTTATTAAGGAATTATTGGCAACATGATTTTTTTTTTAAACAAAATTATTGCCTTTATTTGGAAGAGGACAAATACTAGGGGTCACCTTAATTTCTAGTGGTTCTAGCTTTTATCCTTTGTATCATAACCCACCTCCTTGTTTCCTTATAATTCGTTTAATACCCGTATATATATATATAAATATATCACACTTCTATTTGACACTTCCCTCTCCCCTCACATTTTTTTTTCTTTAATATTCATGAGAACAATAGCTACTTACATAGATTGCTTTCACGTGGTCCCCACTTTGAACACAACTCTTGCTTTATCTAATCTATATTCTCTCTCTGCCAAGTTCTTATGATTATACACATATATGTATACGCATGTCTTCCTTTCTTCCCTCCTTTTATGCTCTTATCTGTGTATTCGGTGGCAGTGCAGTTCATGTTTATTCGGTGGGAGTGCAATTTATAATAAGACAACTAACTAAATAAATCATAAAGAAGATAAAACTAAAGATTAAACCAGATTTTTCTCATAAGTCCATACAAAAGGTGGGGAACACACACCCCTTGATACATCATATGATACGTAATAAAACTAAAGTAACATCCCTATATACATCACATGGTTCCTAATAAACTAAAGCACTTTATTTTATATTATTCCTACATAGTGCTTTTTCATACTCTACTAGTTGATTGATTCTTCAGTTGTGAAAAGGTTTGCTGGGAGGTCTGGGAAATCCTGGGGATAGTTTCCATACACGGAATGCATAAACTCTTCAGGAGAAATGACAACCACATCATCATTAGGCTCGTAGAAATTCTCAAAAGATGGTGGTGGACTCGGATTGAAAGGTGGAGGATCGATAGGGTTGGTGGTATGAACACTGATGATACGTATGACTTGGAGATCCCCGACCTGGACCCATTCAATCCTCCGCCTTTCAATCCAAGTCCACCACCATCTTTTGAGAATTTCTATGAGCCTAATGATGATGTGGTTGTCATTTCTCTTGAAGAGTTTATGCATTCCGTGTATGGAAACTATCCCCAGGATTTCCCAAACAGCAGACCTTTTCACAACTAAAGAACCAACCAGCTAAGAGAGTATAAAAAAGCACTATGTAGGAATAATATAGAATAAAGTGCTTTAGTTTATTAGGAACCATGTGATGTATATAGGGATGTTACTTTAGTTTTATTACGTATCATATGATGTATCAAGGGTGTGTGTTCCCCACCTTTTGTATGGACTTATGAGAAAAATCTGGTTTAATCTTTAGTTTTATCTTCTTTATGATTTATTTAGTTAGTTGTCTTATTATAAATTGCACTCACACCGAATAAACATGAACTGCACTACCACCGAATACACAAATAAGAGCATAAAAGGAGGGAAGCAAGGAAGACATGTGTATACATATATGTGTATAATCATAAGAACTTGGCAGAGAGAGAATATAGATTAGATAAAGCAAGAGTTGTGTTCAAAGTGGGGACCACGTGAAAGCAATCTATGTAAGTAGCTATTGTTCTCATGAATATTAAAGAAAAAAAACGTGAGGGGAGAGGGAAGTGTCAAATAGAAGTGTGATATTTATATATATATATATATATACGGGTATTAAACGAATTATAAGGAAACAAGGAGGTGGGTTATGATACAAGGGATAAAAGCTAGAACCACTAGAAATTAAGGTGACACCTAGTATTTGTCCTCTTCCAAATAAAGGCAATAATTTTTTTTTAAAAAAAATTTATGTTGCCAATAACTCCTTAATAAATAAATAATGAGTTTTGGGGTTTTACAATTTGGTATCAGAGTAACATGATCCTAAAGTAGTTATTTTGTTAAGAATTATGAGGTTTTCTCTATTATAGAAGGAAAATAATAGGGACAATTACAATGAAGTCCCACACAAGAGAAAAAATGAAAAAATGGTCCCTGAAGTTGTTAATGACAAGTCGAGGAGCGTCTATTAACAAGTCGAGGAGCTTACACTGACAACTTCAGGGACCATTTCTTCATTTTTTCTCTTGTATGGGATTTCATTGTAATTGCCCCAAAATAATATTATAGGATTGATGAATTTTATACTAATCCATAAAATGGCACCGGATCAATCCAGTAATAGTTAGGACCACATAGAAAGTAATTTGTTAAGTGCTATGGAGCAGATGAACCATACTATGCGTGAGCAAACGGAAGCAACAACTAATGCTATAAGAGAACAAACTGCCACTGCTGCACGTATAGTACAATTACTTGAAGGACCTGAATATGAGCACTAAAACTATGATGAGAATCAGGAGGTAGAATTAGAGGATCAAATACCAGAAGAAAGAAATCAAAACATTCCAAACCCAACTTTGGGTGTGAAATCCTATAGTGAATTCAATCCACCATCTTTCAAAGGAGAATATGACCCAACTATAGCTGATGAATGGTTAAAACAAATAGAAAAGATATTTGAGGTATTAGGATGTACGAACGATCAAAAGGTATCTCTAGCCACTTATATGTTAGTAGGGGATGCTTACAATTGGTGGAAAGAAGTTAGGCGCACAAATGAAACTCACCAAATAAAAATAACTTGGAATGGGTTTATGACAACTTTTCTAGATAAGTATTTCCCAGAAAATGTTAAGCATGAGAAAGAAATTGAGTTTTTGCGTCTTCGTCAAGGAAGGATGAGACCAATATGTTTCTAAATTTGAATCACTATCGAAATACTCATATTGTCTACTCAATAACCCAAATAAGACTTGGAAGGCTAGGAAGTTTAAAGCAGGATTGCGATTTGATATAAGGAAAGTAGTAATTGCTCTAGAAATTCGAGATTTCTCAGCCTTGGTAAATAAATGTCGTGCAGTTGAAAAATATCTGATGGAAGTGGAGTAGGAGAAACAAAAGAAGAAAAACTTTTGGGAATCAAATAAGAATGGAGGGTGACATGAGGCAGAAGCATCCTAAATTATTTTAATAAGGTATTTATAAATTTCGAGGACGAAATTTTATTTCAAGGAGGGAGAATTGTAACATCCTGGAAAAATGGTGTACATATATAATGAATACATATATATAATTATTAAAAGGGTTATTGTAAGTAGTACAAAATAAAAAAAAAAATTGTGTATGAAGATAAATATATCTATAGGATATCTACATGTTATTATTAGGTATAGTCAGGGAAGACGTCATTGTGCAATCAGCAAGAGGAAATAAATGATGTCAAGGAATTGGCTTGGAAAACTAGTAGAAAAGAGGTTAGCTTCGGATGACTTGGGAAAAAAGGAAAAAAAATGGGATAAGAACCTAATAAATGCAGCATGGATAAGGATGAACAAGTGAATCATATTGCAGTGCCTATATATATATATATGCTCTTATGTTTTGATTTTCGAACAAAAAGAAAAGGAAGAAAACAAAAGTCATTGGGAAGAATAGAAGGAAATTGCTGGAAATTATGTAAGAGTTTTCTTACTAAGTGATACACTCTGCTCTTATTTATGCTTCTCAAAATTATTTCAAATGTCTTACTATCTAATACTCTCTATGTGATTTATTTGATTGATCTAAATACTTTTTATATTTGAAAGTTATTTGGAATTGTATGGGAATACACAAGGAGGATTATATTGTTGTGTCCATAAATATTATGATCTCCCCAAGAAGGATTGCTATGTGAACTATCCTATGGGGTAAGATTTTCTATGTGAATTATTGTGGATGCACCTAGGGGACGCCCTAATATATTTAAGTGATGAAATTATGGTATTGTGGATGCTTATGAATATATTTATATGCATATTCACATATAATTATACTACAATTATTTAAATTGTCTGCTGCTAAATGAGCACTATTGGTTAAAACTTATTTATTTAGTATCACTCATATTGTGCCATAATGTCCCAGAAATTGGAAATCATGCCAATATGAAGATGAGCTAGAGCAGCAGACAAGAAGCCTCTAGTTTCCTTTAGGCATATGTTTTTTAGATTTCTTATAGGAAATGATGATGTATTCGAGAACACTATGTATTGGTAAAATATATTTTTTTACAGCATGTTTTCTGCCAGTATCTTTATTTTTATTTTTTTGAATTAGAAACCGAATATATCTTTAAATTTATTAAGGGAATAATAATGATATTAAGTAATCATTTACTTATAAATTAAATAAAATTGAGGGTTTACATTAAAAGTCAAAGACAAAATCCCTTCAATCACTCATTAATTGACTTTAATATGTAATTGTTGACTCCCTCATCTTCATCTATCTCTCCGTCAATCTCTCCATCTATTTCCTCTACTTATCTTTGCGTCTCTCCCTCTCTATTTTATCTATATATATTCTGTAATCTTTCCATTTCTACATATCAATGAAACCTGAGCTCATTGAACCAATATGGTATCAGAGCCAGCCCAAACACGACACCATCACCGCTGCAACAAGTGATACAGAGAAAGTTCTGAGAGAGAGACAGGATGGTGTAAGCTCAAAATCACCTAAGAACGGCAAGTGAGCTTACATCGCCGGCACAGGGATGACTAGAAAGCACCGATCGGCCAAACCCAGAAGTCTAGCAGCAATTTGAGCAGTGCATGAACCCACGCGCCACCGTCAGTACACTGTGCGTGTATCACACGTGCCGCTGCCTACGGTGTTTTCCGGCCACTATTTTTCCAAAAATATGGATTCTTCAGAATTCCCCCCTCTTTTTGGCGCTCTCCCTTGGAATTCAACCACAACCGGGGCCTTTCCAATGGCACTCATGTCCGGTACAAATCCTGAAACTCAAGACGCATCTTCCTCATCTCATTCCTCCACTGCTAGCAGAATGGTGACAGCCCCAGAACTCTCCGATAGTCATATTATGGCTATTAATCACATGTTCAACGGACAAAACTATCTTCAATGGTCTCAAACCGTGCTAAGGTATATTCGAGGCAAGCGAAAGGAGAAATATATAAATGGAGCAGCACCTCAGCCTACCCCGGATGATCCCAATTTCGATACATAGTTTGCTGAAAACAATCAAGTTATGACTTGGTTGTGCAATTCCATGACTGACAACATCAGTGAAGCCTATCTCCTAGCGGCTACTACAAAAGAAATCTGGGATGAAGCAAAACAAACCTACTCTTCCCTTGATAACATCGCTGCCCTAATCTACCTCAAACAACAACTTCGAGATATAAGCAAGATAACTTGACAATTACTAATTATTATAATGCCTTACATAAATTGTGGCAACAACAAGCTCTCTTCGAATCACATCTATGGGATACTGTCAAAGATGCTCAGTTACATAAGAAGATAGTAGAAGAAGAATGAATATATGACTTTCTCCTGGGACTCAACGATTCATTTAAGGAGATAAGAGGCCGAATTATGGGACTAAAACCCATGCCACGTCTGTTTGAAGTAGTTAACCATGTGCAATTCAAAGAAAGCAAGAAACTCTTGAATCAAAGCAATCCCAATCCGATTGAAAGTTCGGCTCTTGCAATAAAAGGACCAAAAGAAGACCGAAGAAACAATAAATGGTGCAACTATTGCAAGAAAAAGGGCCATATTAAAGAGGAATATTGGAAGCTACATGGCAAACCATCAACCAGCAAACAACACCCAAATCCCAATATCAACCTCACCACAGCTGAGCAAAGAGCAGAAGACACCGATTCTCTAAGCCAGGTAGAAGTACAAATGCTTCTCCAGCAGCTTGACAAGTAGAATAAGTCCAACTTTGCTCATAGTGCGAATCTAGTACAATAAGGTAATTCCATCATAGCTCTCAACTCAGTGCTGACTAGTAAAGATACTTGGATTGTTGACTCCAGAGCTACAAATCACATGACCAATAACAAAACTTTGATTCACAACCTAAAATTCTGTCATGAAAACCTTAAAGTAAAAGTAGCTAATGGAGTATTCACAAGGGTTGAAGGAATTGGCATGGTCACATTATCTGAGCACCTGGAAATAAAAAATGTTCTATTTGTACTTGCACTCACTTGTAATATAATATCTGTGAGCAAGTTAACTAGAGGACGAACATGCCAAGTAATTTTCAATAATGATCTTTGTATTTTTCAGGATTTAAAATCGAGGAGGACGATTGGGACTTCTAGAGAATGGGATGGACTGTACTACCTTGAAGGATCTAGCTTTCAAACTAAAAAGGCAAGAAGAGCACTGGTTAGCTCCAACTCTAAAAATCATGATGCACACTTGTGGCACTGTCGCTCAGGTTACCCTAGTTTTGATTACATGAAGCATGCATTTCCAACTTCATTCAATAAAAGTTCCGTTCTTTTTCATTGTGAAACTTGCCAACTTGCAAAGCAAACTAGATCTTCATATCCCAAACAGTCCTATACACCCTCCTCACCATTCACACTAATCTATAGTGACATTTGGGGTCCTACACGAATAAAAACCCTCACCAAAGCTAGGTGGTTTGTTACTTTCATAGATAATCACACTAGAACATAGGTTTATTTAATGAAAGACAAATCCGAAGTAGCCAAAGTATTTCAGAACTTCTATACCTTTGTGAGAATCCAATTCAACACTTGCATTAAGTTACTACGAAGTGATAATGCCAAAGAATACATGAGCAATGCCTTTAAAGAATTTCTTAATCAACGAGGAATTCATCACCAAACTTCCTGCCCTTACACCCCTCAACAAAATAGAGTGGCCGAGCGAAAGAATCGTCACCTGTTGGAAGTAACCCGAAGCTTATTGATGGAACGACATGTTCCTACCATCTTTTGGGGTGATGCTGTACTCACTGCAGCTTATCTTATTAACCGAATGCCATCCAAAATTCTCAATTACAAGACAGTATCCTCAGGGACAAGCAGATGATACATTGTTCATCAAACGTATTAATGACAAAGTCACCATCTTGATCGTCTATATTGATGACATGGTTATTACAGGAAACAATGAAGAATCCATTGCTAAACTAAAACAGGACTTGTCAACTAAGTTTCAAGTCAAAGATCTTGGACAAATGAGGTATTTCTTGGGCATGGAAGTAGCAAGAACCAAGAAGGGTATCGATGTGTCTTAGCGGAAGTATACCCTAGATTTATTGCATGAAACAGGAATGTTAGGGGCACAACCGGAAGGAACACCAATAGAAGAAGGTTGTCACTTGGAAATCAAGCCAAATGATGTCCCAGTCAACCCAGGACGGTATAGAAGACTTGTCGAGAAACTCATATACTTAACCCACACACGTCCAAACATTAGCTATGCAGTCGGAATAGTAAGTCAATTCATGCACCAGCCACAAGAAGAACATATGGTGGCTGTGTACAGAATCTTAAGCTATTTGAAGTTTAATTATGAAAGAGGGATATTCTTTAAGAAAGGCACTATCAGAAATATTGAGATCTACACTGATTCAGACCATGCAAAAGACAGGGAGACTAGAAGGTCAATCTCAAGGTACTGCACATATGTGCGGGGAAATCTGATTACATGGAGAAGCAAGAAACAGACTGTAGTGTCAACAAGTAGTGCGGAAGCCGAACTGAGAGCTGTTAACAATAGAGTACGTGAAAGAATTTGGATCATTAAATTACTGAAGGAGTTGGGGATTCCACGTGAGGGACCAATACAAGTTTGGTGTGACAACAAGGCCAGCATTGAAATGGTCAAGAACCTAGTTTATCATGATAGGACAAAACATATTGAGATAGACAGACACTTCATTAAAGAAAAGATTGAAGCAGGTATCATGAATCAATCCTACATCAGATCTGAAGACCAAATTGCAGATGTTATGACCAAATCACTACGCAAAACTAAATTTGAAGGATTTCGGTGCAAGCTGGGAATGATTGGCACATACTCTCTAGCTTGAGGGGGAGTGTTAAAAGTCAGAGACAAAATCCCTTCAATCTCTCTTGTTAATTGATTTTAATATGTAATTGTTGACTCCCTCATCTTCATCTATCTCTCCATCAATCTCTCTATCTATTTCCTCCTTGTATCTCAGTGTCTCTCCCTCTCTGTTTTATCTATATATATTCTGTAATCTTCCCATTTCTACTTATCAATGAAGTCTGAGCTCATTGAACCAATAACATACATAAAAGGGCAGCCCAGTACATAAGGCTCCCACTAGGTAGGGTCTGGGGAGAGATCGATGTACCCAACCTTACCTCTATAAGGAGAGAGGCTATTTCTAGGATTTGAACCCATGACCTTCATATCACATTACAGCAATCTTATCATTGCTCTAAGGCTCGCCTTTTTAAGATGCACATACATAAAGTTCAAATAATCTAATAAGATCAGGTCTCACCAAGCACCTCACTTGCCATTTTCTTAAGCTTTTCTTGCAAATCATAAAGGTCTTTTACCCTTGCCATTTTCTCTAATGATAACAGAAAACAAGACATAGAAGATGGGGATGGGAAATTTTAGGACAATAGCAAAAGCATACAACCTCCGTCTCAAAACATCTATTGTTGAAGGCTATGTGCACAATTTATGAAAGCCATTAAATAGTCTAGATTTATGGTAAAATTTGATGTTGTTTTTAAGTAATGAATGAGACGGTTGACTTATGATTATTGTAATTAATGAAGGGTAAAATGGTACAAAAATAATTAATACTCAATGAAATTTCAAAGTGATAATAATTTTGAAAATTAAAAACCAAAACTTCAAAACAGATATTTTGAAACAGCTTTTATAGGCCAGGAAAGTAATTTTCACAAAAATTAGGAGTGCTCAAAAATTGATTGTCCTACACTACAAGTTAGTAAAGTAGTCCCAACGGCTTGTATGTAATCGAAAGAATTAAAAGATAAGCACACACATGCACAGCTTGTACAAGAATCCTAAACGCAATTTAATCCATGAAAATGGGAAAAAAAATCTCACCAAGCTATGAGAACCCAATGTGAAAGATCTAAAAAATTAGAATATTTTGTAAAACTAATTCATAAAAAACAAAAAAATAGTGGATAGACATGCACATGCACACACGTACACACTATTAGGGGGAAAAGCCCCAATAAGGATGCAATGAAATCAAGAAAAACTTAAGCCAGATTGATTTAGTGTAAGTAGGGGCCCAAATGCACCATATATAGAGTAGCACTTTGAAAAAGGCTGAGTCAGAGGTTCTTCAGAGAATACCCTTAAACAAGTTTCAACCACAAATAAGACACCAAAACACAATGAGCAGGAGAACTGATAAACAATAACCAATAAGATAATTTAGAAGAAATGTACAAAGGTTTATGGTACATACAACCAGCAAGGATTTTTGGATCACCGCCTAACGGATAAAACTCCAAGCCAGCTGTCAGGACAAACTCCTTAAAATTTGAATGCGTTGCCAACCTAACACGATGACCATAGTCCTGGACAGAAATGCATATAAAAGCCTCAAATTTAACTCAATGGAACTCAATTTGTAACTTCAAGTTTCAATCGAACTGGACAGCAGAGAACCCAGGGTGCAGCAATTAGTAAAAAAGGAGTAATAGTATTTGATTTAAGTTGTAAAAGCAGACCAATAGTCAAGACAGCATGCTATATCAGGCACTAGATTTCAAACAAAGACTTTTAAATGCCATCAAGACATCAAACACCCAGTTTCATTTTGAATGTTGAATCCCAATCTAAATTTTTTCGAAGTTTGACCTCCTAAAATGCAGCCAATGCATGTGTCAGGATACTACAACGTGGGCAGACTAAGACCTATAAGAGAATTGAAACAGAATAAAGGTAAGAGGAAAGGTTTGCTGGGAGGATCATAAAAATGAGAAAAAGATAATTACGTCTGCCTGCAATATATTGTTTTCTTCTAATGCAGTCTTTCCCTCTGTAAACCAAGAGAATCACAACAATTTCCTTTATCTACCAACTAGGATGACTACTTAGCCTTGACAAACTACAAGTGACAAACACCAGATTTTATCTTGTCACGCTTTATGAAGCAGCATGATAGATAAGATATATATAGAATACAGCAAGCATTAAGGTAAAGTTCATTTGCCAATACAACCACATGATTATTTATTAAGTGCATGAATATCAAAGGTGTTATCTAACTCAATTATCACCTGTAAAGGTTGATGTGCCAGTTCAAATGTTATATAGCATGAAAGTTATGAAAGAATGATTGGATATTCATAATTTCATACGGCATCTTTTCAGAGTGAATGACACCAGGAAGCCTCTATCAATCTTCCCTAGGTGTTTTCCTTAAGTCATTTCCTCATAACAGGATGATTTCAATGAAATCAGATCAAGACAAATCTCGATAACTAAGGAGATTCTCGCTGTAATTCAAATACAGATAAGATAACAGATTTGAAAATATACATAGATAATACAGAAAACAAATTATAAAGGAAATCAAAAATAAAATATCTAACAACGCATAACCACATTCAAATGAAGCTCAGAAAAAGCACCAAGGAATTCCAAAATCACAGGAGAAAACATGTGGCAATGGCCTTCAAACACACCAAATTTTCACAACAATGTCAAGAATAATTACGAAGCAGCTTGTAATACTTGGAAGTATTCAATATTTTAGAAAACATTTTTCCAAAAAGATTCAAAAAATTAATGCTAATTGTCCTTTAGAACTTGAGAGGAGTCTGGTGGCACTATGTTAATTTGAGGCGCTTTTGTTATGCTCTGGACTTTGTACCAGCATTCCATCTGAAAACAACCTGATAGAACCTGGATAGGTAATCTGAATTGTTTAACCACTAGAGTCAGAATCTGAACTCTAGGAAGAAGGAATCAAATCTCTGTGAATATAATCTCTGATATATATCCAATAAGTCTTTTACATACTTATAGAGTCTAATAGACATAACTAAAACACATAACTGCTAAGTTATCAAACTCGTAACTGCTAACACCTTGGATAAGATAAGATACAATAACTGTTCCTAAATTGCTAAAGTTCCTTACTGACTCTAAACTGCTTCTCTGCCACGAGTCTTTTTCCTAGAATAAACTAGAAGAGGTTGTGGGATTCTATCATTACTCCAACCCTGGAAAGACGCCTTGTCCTCAAGGCGAAAATGAGGAAACTGATGAGAAATGGTGTCAGAGTTCCCAGCTGCTCTCTTCAGATGGACGACCGTGCCATTTGATACATAACTCAAGGTGCTTATTACCAGCAAAATCAGTTGCTTGGGCAGCAAAGCATAAAGACAAAACCTGTTCTGGTTCCAAAAGTGCTTCCCAGTCATTAGTAATAGGTAGAGGAGGTAGAGTAAAAGGAACAAAACCATGAGCCTTTTTGAGTAAAGAAACATCGAACACTAGATGAATCCGAGCCTCCTCTGGAAGTTGTAGTTCATAGGCCACTATACCGATCTTCCTCAATACTAGATATGGACCACAAAAACGGGGAGCAAGTTTCTCAAATCTTCTTTTGGCCAAAGAACGCTGCTTATAAGGTTGAATCTTCAAGAAAACTCAGTCCCCAGGCTGAAACTCCAAATCTGAAACTCCAAATCCCTACGATGAGAATCAGCATAGAACTTCATCCTAACTTGAGCCAAGCACAGATTATCGCAGATAGTAGACAGTACAGCATCACGTTCAGCAAAATAATCTTCTAGTTCAACTAGATTAGTGGAACCTTGTGGAATGGGAAAGAGAGAGGGTGGTGGTCGGCCATATACCACCTGAAAAGGTGTAGAACAAGAAGAAGTGTGAAAACTGGTATTATAAGAGTACTCTGCCCAATGTAGAAAAGAACTCCAAGATTTTGGGTGATCCTGGAAAATGACACCTATTCACAATTTCAGTCTGCCCATCAGTTTGGGGATGCTAGGCAATACTCATCCGCAATTTAGTACCACTAAGCTTGAACAACTCTTGTCAAAAAGCACTAAGGAAAATAGTGTCTCGGTCGGAAATCATAGACTTGGGGAAACCATGTAGCCGGATCACCTCTTTACAAAAAGAGGCAGCAACTATCTTGGAAGTAAAATGGCAAGGTAAGCCAATGAAGTGAGCATATTTACTGAATCGATCAACGACAACCAAAATTACCTCCCAACCATTTGATTTTGGCAAGCTTGTAATGAAGTCAAGGGAAATATCTTCCCAAATTTGTTGAGGAATATCTAAAGGGTGCAAAAGTCCCGCCTGTGATTGTGGAAGGTATTTGTTTTGCTGGCAAATGAGACATTCAGTAACAAAGGTTTTCACTTCATCTTTCATGTTCCTCCAATAGAATTGCTGCTGTAACCTCTTAAGTGTTTTTAATACCCCACCGTGGCCTCCCAAAGGAGAAGAATGAGCTTCAGCCATGAGTAATTTGGAGAGAGTAGAAGAAGCAGGAATGACCAATCTGCTCTTGAAATATAAGCGCCCTGAAACAAATAAGAAGGGAGGCACGGGTGTTGGGTCATTCTGAAGAGAAGTGATGATGGAAGAAGTGTATGAATCTTGCAACAATAATTGGGGAAGATTATCAAGAGAAGAAGCATATGGTACTGCTAAAATGAATAACTCAGTGGAATGGGGAAGCCAAGAAAGTGCATCAGCTCCTTGATTAGATGAACCAGCCCCATACTTAATTGTGAAGTCAAATGGAAGCAGTTTCATCATTAATCTTTATTGCTCAGGGGTAGTAACACGCTGGTCCAGCAAATATTTTAGGCTATTATGATCTGTATAAACCTCAAACTGATGCCCCAAAAGGTAGTGCTTCCATTTTTGCAAAGCAGAAACCAAGGCAAGCAATTCTCAGTCATAAACTGATTTATGCCTCTTGGTGTGTGAGAGCCCTTCACTATAGAAGGCGATAGGATGCCCATGTTGTTGTAAAATAGCTCCAAGACCAGAACATGAAGCATCACATTCGACAATAAAGGGTTTGGAAAAATCCGGTAATTGCAAGACATGGACTTGTATGAGAGCTTCCTTCAAGGAAAGAAAAGCCTGTTTTGATAAATCAGTCCGACAGAAGGAATCTTTTCTTGTCATGTCAGTGAGTGGCTTTGCTATTTTTCCATAATCTCGAACAAACCTGCGGTAATACCTAGTAAGACCAAGGAAAGCATGTAGTTCTGTAATATTCTGAGGAAGAGGCCAATTAGTTACTGCGACAACCTTGTCAGCATTCACAGCCACACCTTTTGCAAAAATGATATAACCCAAAAAAGAAACTACCAATCGCAATAAATCACACTTTTTGGGATTAGCAAAAAACTGATGCTAACACATAATAGAAAGAACAGTGTGGAGATGAATCATATGATCTTCAAAAGTTTTGCTGTAAACCAGTATATCATCAAAGAAAACCAAAATAAATCTGTGAAGAAAGGGGCGAAACAGATCATTCATAGTAGCTTGAAAGGTTGCAGGTGCGTTCGTAAGCCCGAAAAGCATTACAACAAATTCGTAATGTTTGGAATGAGTTCTGAAAGCGGTTTTGTGCACATCCTCCGGTTCAACACGGATTTGGTGGTATCCAAATTGTAAGTCAATTTTTGAAAAATACTTTGCCCCATGTAATTCATCAATCAACTCATCAATGTTAGGAATAGGGTACTTATCTAGAATGGTAATGCGGTTCAGCTCTCTATAGTCGACACAGAATAGCCAAGAAGAGTCCTTCTTTGGCACAAGAAGAACGGCACTAGCAAAAGGGCTGACACTAGTACGAATGAATTCCTTAGTCAAAAGTTCTTCAACCTGTCGTTCTATCTCATCTTTTTGAGAGTAAGGATAACGATAAGGGCGAATGTTTGGTGGGACAGAGTCAGGGTATAGCGGGATGGCATGAGAGTAATTTCTGAAAGGAGGTAAAGTCTGAGGTTCTTTAAACACAATCTGGAATTCATTAAATAAAGCTTCCAACAAGTCGAATTGGCGAATAAGGTTGTCACTCCGAGCAGAAATTGTAGAGTCTGGCGTGGGCTCATGATTGTAAACACTGGCACTGGCACTTCGTAGAGTAGGAGTAATATCTGGTTGAGGAGTGCCTTGAAGTTTGTATCGACACCCATCTACCCAAAATATCATGAACATCTGCTGCCAATTCGATTCAACCGTATTTAAGGATGCCAACCACTTAATCCCGAGAACCATATAAACACCGCCAGGTGTGAAAGGAAAGAAGTCATCTCGGATTGATAAATTCTGCACTTTAACCTCAAGTTGCCTACAAATGGCGTGACAAGTAGTTGTGGAACCATCCCCAACCTGAACTCTAAATGAAGGAAGCGATTCAGTGTTAATATTCAATTCTGTAACCACTTTGGTTGACACAAAATTGTGAGTCAAACCATTGTCAATTAGGATTAGAACTTACTTGTTTTGCAGTGTACCCATAATCTTCATAGTAGTGGTGAAGGATTTTCCGAGTATAGCATGTAACGAATTTTCAGCAAGATTCTCAGGTGGGGATTCATCAGAATTGATATTATTTTCTTCAGATTCTTCGGAGATTTCCATCATCTTTAGCGAAGAGGAACTGCAGCGGTGACCAAGGGCGAATTTGTCTCCACACCGATAGCAAAGACCCTTACTCCTCCTAAATTGGCGTTCGGATTCAGTTACTCGCGTAGATTGCGTCGTTGAGGTATTATTGGAGGATCCCGAAATCAATAATGGCCTCTAAAAATTGGAATTGGCCAAATATGAGGAATAATTATATCCTGAATTCCCTGAATTTTGATGCGGCAACCAGTTTCGAAAATCACGCCATTTAGAATAATTTTTGGACCCCCATTGTGGCACTAATTTGAAATTCGTACGTTGTAACTGTTGAGAAGAATTCTTGGCCTCAAACTCCAGAGCTAGACTCGCGGCCTTGTATACGGTACGCGGCTTTTGAATATTAACATCTGATTTTAAATCGTCTTTTAATCCATTACAAAGAGCGCTAATAAACAGTGCTCCGGCCATCCCTTGGCACGTGAAGATCTACGAATAAATTCTTTCCGATACTCCTCCACTATGCCTTTTTGCTTGATATCACATAGATAGATGTTAGGATTCTGAAATTCAGTGGGTCCAAACTGTTCTTGAAAGATCTGTATTAAATCTTCCCAATATCGAATGGATGTTTTTGAAGAAACCCACGTGAAAACATCAAGAGCTTCTCCTTCTAAACTCATGGTAGCGACTTCAACCTTTAAATCCTCAGGGGTTTGATAATAGCGAAAATACTTTTCTGCCTTCATTATCCATCCTCGAGGATCACCCCCCTTCAAACTTAGGGAAATCAACCTTAGTGTGAGGTCTTTTGCTTGGATTTCGGTTCCACCAAGGTACTTCAGAATCATAATCTTCATTCTCCTCATAATCCTTCGATGTTTCCTTCTCTTTATGATCATTAATGACTGTCGGTTGTTTTTTCTTTTTCATCTCCTTCACATCGGCATCAATACTTTGGAGTTGATTTATAATGAAAGGCAATTGTAATGCATTTCATTTGGATTGGAATGTGTATCATGATCTTCAAGTTTTGAAGATTCGGCTTCCTGGTTAGGAATGCCAGATTCAGTGGATTGCGTTTTCTTTCGGTTATTACCCATTACACCACAATGATCCAGAGATATTGGCTCTGATACCAAAATGATAGAACCTGAATAGGTAATCTGAATTGTTTAACCACTAGAGTCAGAATCTGAACTCTAGGAAGAAGAAGTCAAATCTCTGTGAATATAATATCTGATATATATATCCAATAAGTCTTTTACATACTTATAGTTTTTGATAGACATAACTAAAACATATAACTGCTAAGTTATCAAACTCGTAACTGCTAACACCTTGGATAAGATAAGATACAATAACTGTTCCTAAATTGCTAAAGTTCCTTACTGACTCTAAACTGCTTCTCTGCCACAAGTCTTTTTCCTAGAATAAACTAGAAGAGGTTGTGGGATTCTATCAAAACCCCAAGGCCAAGCCTTCTAAGAATCACCATTGGACCAATGTACCAGTTGATGCAAGGTGCTTTCTATATTCAATAAAATGCCTTACTATGAACATGTTTTTTTTTTTTTTTGGTTGGCCATTGGAGTTGAAGTTTCACAACCTCTAAAAGCAGAAAAGACAGTCATATAAAAGTATACAACAACAACAACAACAAAACCTTTATCCTACTAGATGGGGTCGGTTACATGGATCGCACGACGCCATTGTGCTCTGTCGAAAACCATATAAAAGTATATGGACAAGAAAAATTTGAGGCATAATAACTAGAGTATATACCTGCAATCGTTTGCCTATTGCAATAAATGGTTGCACATCACCACGTGTACCAACAATAAGAATTACTATCTGTAGTGGCGGTATGTATTGAAGGTCTGTTGCATCAAGTGAATCATCATCTACTACATTATCTTCACATTTGGATCGAGCCCTGAGGGCTTCAGGTTCAACATCTCCTGGAACTTCAAATTCTACAGTTCCATCACCTTTTACAGTAGCTATTCTGTTTAACAATTTAAGCTGCACAATTATAAAATTTAACTGAGGGTTCATGCCTATAAGCTTAAAATATAAGATCAAGATGATGTGAAAAAAGAACATGGTGAGTGTCGAAAACTAACATTGACCACTTTTTTACACAAAATATTCATAAGGTTCCAATCAATGAAATTTTTATTGGCTAAAGAATTCCTCATTTCTCACAAGAGAACCGAGTATGCTTAAAAGAAGACTGTCAGAACTCCACTATTTAGAATATCCAATAGCTCCACAATAATTGCAGCAGATGCATGAAATCAAAGTCAGCCTGTTTTCACTTTAGTTGGTTGGGTTAGTAGGTAGCTATTCCTAGGTAATAAAACTGCTACCATTAGTCATTAGAAAAGAAAGATGGAAGAATGCTTGGGAACCAGCAAAGGGGTGGGGGAAGGCGAAAGTTTATCACAGTAAATTACCTTCTCCTGGACAGGAATTCTGTCATCAAAAATTTGTGCTGCATCCTCAGGCCGTAGATGTCTCTGCCTCTCTGTTTTGGACTTTCCCAACTTAGACTGGCTTGAATTTGACTCTGACTTATCAGTATGTGATATTTCTACAGGTAATGTGCTCATTTTACCCAACCCTCTCCCAGAAATGCCTGAACAAGAGTAGAAAACATTAGTACCCTAGATATAACCCAGAAATGAGCAACAAAGTCAAGGTATCAAACATAATGTTAAGAAAAACAGTTGTGATATAATATAGTGCGATTGACAAAGAACCTCACAATGGATTAGATGTAGGAACTAATTTACCAATAATAAAAAGTAGCAGTTTCTGATGAACTTTCAAATAAATCTAAGATACAGAGAGGTCATGACACCCATATCAGGCAACCAATGCTTGTTCTATGTGTGTTGTGTCATTCGACTTATGATAGTAACTAGCTTCTGTTGGGCTCTTTGCAGCACAGGCCCCACATCTAGTTAATCATAATTAATGTTGCCAAGAACAAAGGTTATGACTGATCCACAACTAGACAGCTTAGAAACCACAAAATCCTTTCAGGATCAAATTCCATGAAAAGCCTGTGGAAGACATGATGAAGTTAAGGGAAAAAGAAAATGCAAAATCCAATGATCTCTCTCTCTGTCACACACACACCTAGAGCAAGGTAACGTAAATGAGCATAGCTGCACTAATGATCAGCTCTTTAGCATTTACAATATGCTAATGATAAGATAAAGAGATATCATATAATATGAGTTGTTTGGGTTGTATCTGTTAGGAAATATATTATATTGTAATTAATATGTAATCAATTAGTATCAATCAGGGATTATGATTAGGAATCATTATCATTATGAGCCATCAACACCAAGGCTCTTCCTTCAGGTATATACACACCTCCTCTGTACATGATATGCAAGTTATTCAGTGTATATTTTCTCCCTAACTTCACATGGTTCAGTCTTCACCACTCCTGCTCCTGCTGCTGAGCCTATCCCTAAGCCAGAAATAGTGCCTTTGCCTACTCTTGATTCTGACAGTGTCCCTGAGCCTGATCCTTCCATTGATTTGCTCATTACTCTTCGTAAAGGTAAACGCACTTGTAACTATCCCATCTCTTCCTATGTTTCCTATAACCACCTGTCCTCTACCTCCTGTTCTTTCATAGCATCCTTAGACTCTATCACTATTCTCACCACTCTCCACCAAGCCTTAGCTCACCCTGGTTGGCGTGTTGTGATGGAAGAGAGATGATGGCCCTTCATCAAGTAAGTACCATTTACCTACAATAAAAAGGCTATTGGGTGTGAGTAATTGTTCATGGTTAAAACAAAAGCCGATGGCACCCTGGAACATCTGAAAGCTTGACTAGTTGCCAAGGGAAATGCCCAGACCTATGGTATTTATTACTCTGAGACTTTCTCACCTGTGGCGAAATTGTCCTCTGTTCGTCTCTTCATCTCTATGGTGGCTACTTACGATTGGGACCTTCATCAATTAGCTGTCAAAAATGCTTTTCTAAATGGTGATCTTCTTGAAGAAACTTACATAGAGCAACCACCTAGTTTTGTTGTTCAAGGGGAGCATGGGAAGGTACGTCGCCTTAAGAAGTCGTTGTATGGTTTAAAGCAAAGTCCACATTGGCAGGTTTAGCTCCGTTGTTAAGAAATTTGGTCTGAGTCAAAATCACTCTGTATTTTATCAAAGCAAGGAAGCAGGCATGATTCTCTTGGTTGTGCATGTTGACGACATTCTGATCACAAGTAGCAATATGTCAGGAATCTCGTCACTCAAGACTTTTCTTAATTCTCAATTTCAGAACGAAGAATTTAGGCCCACTAAAGTACTTTCTGGGACAAGAGGTTATAAGGAGCAAGAAAGGCATCCTCTTAACACGGAGGAAATATGTTCTTGATATGTTAGAAGAAACAAGGAAACTTGGAGCAACACCAAGTAATTTTTCTATGATCCCAATCCATTTCTAGACGTTGATAGCACTGTGCCATTTGACAAGCTATTGAGAATGTAAAGAGTAAGGTGGACCCTAGGAAGATTAAACCGTTTGAACATCCTGAGAGATACCATAGACTAATTGGAAAATTGAACTATCTCATTGTGACTGACCCTGATGTGACTTTTCCAGTTAGTGTGTTTAGCCAATTCATGACAACGTCAACTATTAGCCAGTGGGAAGCATTGAAGCATGTCTTACACTACTTGACGAGTTCACCTAGTCGTGGTATACTATACAAAAACCATGGCCACACTAAGATTTATGATGCAGATCATGGTGGGTCAAAAGCCACAAGGAGGTCCACTACAGGATATTGTGTGTTTGTGGGTGGGAATTTGGTTTCTTAGAAAAGCAAAAAGCAGGATGTAGTATCTCGGTCCATGGTTATTAAATCAAGATACGAATCGTGAATCGGAAAACCTATTTTTAGAATCGTGAATCGTAAGATTCATGATCATTTATTTAGGATGACATAAATGTAATGTTTAGGCAAGAAAACATTTAGAAGTTTGTGGATATTAGCAATTTAGCATTTTAAAGTCAAATAACACTTCAAATTTCATAAAGCTAACATTTAAAGAGTAAACATCAAAATGCAAATAGTCCCAAAAGATCAATTGAAATCAGCTAAATCACTGTCACACTTCAAAACCTTACCTTACAAAAAAAAAAAAAAAAACTAAACATATCATACATCACTTATCATTATTTATTCAAAATCCCTTAAAATTCGGTTGAAATGTAATCTTCTTTGATTGGGTTTCTTCAATTTATATGTTTTATTCTCAAACCTGAAAACGTTATAAAAAATTTAATTGAATAAAAAACACGAAAAATTTTAATTAGATAGCTGGGAATATAACATCCGGAAAGAAAGATAATAGAGAATATAAAAAAAAGGAAAAAAACCGGAAAAAAAAAAGGGAAAGGGGTTCTTAAAAACGTAGGATATTGGCTATTAGTGATATGATATTATGATATCACAAGAGCCAGAGAAACCTTTAGCGTCTTATCCCTGAAATACGCCTGGGATTTCTCTTCCGTCATCTTGCCTCGCACTCAGATCTGCGAGACCCTGCCGACAGGAGGATCCGATCCCGCGGACAGATTTGCAGGATCGACAAGCTCCCGATCTACTTTTTCCGGCCAGCTAATTCCACCTCTCGCCGTCATTTGGTCAGTACACTGTCATTTACCTGTTGCAGCGCGAGTTTAGATATAGGGTGTGGGAGTCCATCGTCCTTTGTTGTGTTGGTCTGGTTCTCTAAGCTAAAGCAAGGGGAATCGTGCGATTCTTCGAGGAATCGTGATTCTGGTGAGAATTGTGCGATACAGGGACGGTTCAGATCAAAAACGAAACAACCATACGAGTCGCATCGCCCACAGCCAAATTGTTTCTGAATCACGATACGAATCGAATGATTCATGCGATACTAATAACATTCTCTCAGTCTACTGCCGAAGCTGAGTACAGAGCCATGGCGCAGTTGGTGTGTGAAATTGTGTAGATTCACCAGTGAATGAAGGAAGTTGGTTTTACCACATCATTGCCAACAAAGTTATGGTGTGATAATAAGGCTGCTCTACACATAGTCTCCAACTCTGTGTTTCATGAACGTACAAAACACATTAAGATCGACTGTCACTTTGTACGAGATAAGATCAAGGAGAACTTCCTTTCTATAGATATGTGCAGCCTGGTAACCAATTGGGTGATCTTTTGACTACTGACTAAGGCCTTAAATAGAACTCGTATTGACTATCTTTGTAACAAGTTGGGCATGATCAACATCTACGCACCAACTTGTTAAGATCGACTGTCACTTTGTACGAGATAAGATCAAGGAGAACTTCCTTTCTATAGATATGTGCAGCCTGGTAACCAATTGGGTGATCTTTTGACTACTGACTAAGGCCTTAAATGGAACTCGTATTGACTATTAATATGTAATCAATTAGTATCGCCATCTATTAGGGATTATGATTAGGAACCATTATCATAGCCATCAATACTTAGGCTCTCCCTTCATGTATATATACACCTCCTCTGTACATGATTATGCAAGTTATTCAGCATATATTTTCTCTCTAACTTCACAGTATCTATTTCCACAGCTTGCTTTTCAATAAAGCCTGATGGCCAAGCCTCCAACAATTTCGTGGCCTCACCACAAATATATAGGCCCCTTTCATTTCTTAAAAGAAATGAAGGCCTACAGTTCAATATTTTACAAGTGACAAAATCTTGTTGAATACCTGAGATTTTCATAAAATATAATGATAAAACATTCCAGGGCTCATGGCTTTTGACATTATGCAGCTAAACTACTAGTCAGTAAATCCAAACTTGGCTAAATTAAATTACAATGGAGCAGAGTAAGACAGCAAACACAGCATCTCTAACATTTCTAAGTAAGATTAGAATCCACAAAACAGCTCTTAGTTGATGAATGAAATCAAATGCTTTTCCTCTTGGAATAATACTTTTCGTTCAACCAAAAAAGGAGTGAAAAAAAGATGCGTTTCGTACCACTGAAAGAATATAAAACCTTTCCTAAGGATATCAGAATCCTCAAAGACAATACTAAACCTCAGATTGTCTCTGTCACTTCTACAACACACGAACACATGCAAAAATATAAATACATTAACATCTATACATATATAACAGCATCAGTCCTTTGCTTGGTTCCTATGAAGTGAGATATCCTTAATTTAACAGCATTACATCCTCACAGACATTTGTCAACCCTGTTGACTTCATTAATCCCCCAGTTGACTACGTATGTGACAAGGAATTGATCCTTTGCTAGGTAGTTGGTTCCTAGGAAGTCGGATATCCTAGCATATAATACCGCTTATTATGTCTATGAGTAGCTAATCTAAGGATAACCCGCAATGTTAACAGCAAAATAATTGCAACTACCGGGGTGGATTACAATGGTAAATAATCCATTCAGCGGAATCCCAAAAGTACTTAATGAACTTTCCCGGCACGGCAAACAATTCAAGAATTAAATAAGCCCATCCCATATCCCACGTATTGACTTTCTTTTTGGGTGGGGGGTTGGGGGATAGTCCGTAATATTCCAAAGCCGCCAACTTGAAATTATTCAAACGATTATTTAGATCCGATTTTGTCTGTCTTCAGTTTTCTAGCAATCAAGGAAGAGTTAACTATAATCAATAACTTATAACTTTTTCAGAAAAAATATTGAGGAATTTGTTATCATGTAACCAATGTCCATTGACTAATGGTTGCTTAGAGACAAACTCAAATGCAATTTTCTTTCTTTTGTTCTTTCTTTACAAAGCATAAACTCGTCAGATGGGGGAGGAAGAGAAGATGAGTCCAACAAAGATAATTTTACAAACCTGAAGAGCTACTGCCACCATTATCCAGAGAGGCTCCATTAGCAGCATCTCTACCACCATCCATTCCAATTCCTTTGCTGCTTCCACTTGCAACATCATCGGGCACTTCATGCTCGACTCTGACCGAGAGATGGCTGGAACAGGAAGAAGAGCTCCGTCGTATTTCCTGCAATTCGGCCATTACGAGGCCGTCGATTCCGATGGAATCGAAGCAGATCGGAGGAGAGACAGTAGAGGAAGCGAGAATTCAGAGAAGGAATCAGTGGAAGGAGAAAGAGAAAGTGGGTGCCTGGGTGGGGAAGTGCAAAACAGAGGAGGGGACACGTCCGTAATGCGCGTGGAGA
Organism: Inga oerstediana; assembly: GCA_963210345.1. Lineage (NCBI taxonomy): Eukaryota > Viridiplantae > Streptophyta > Magnoliopsida > Fabales > Fabaceae > Inga > Inga oerstediana. The sequence goes on from OY723408.1 coordinate 66,083,256, forward strand.
TGATATTTCGAAAGCGCAAACTCGACATTCACAATCGTTGCTTTCGAATTCGATTCGATTTTTATTTGGATTTTGGACCCCCATGAAAAAGGAGGCAAACAAAATCGTCGTGTCCGTCCTCCGTGCGGGAAAAACATCTGGTCGTTGTTTGGACTCTGTACAAATTGCGAGTATTTCCGATTCAATTCTTTTCCCCAAGAAAAAAGAACACGAACAAAAATTGACTTAACTATAGATAAGAAGCATTTACATTATTAAGTTTCCCTCTTTTTAAAGAAAACTGAGGAATTTCATAATGCAATTACGATAGAAAACTTGACAAAAAAACAAAACTCATGCACCACTAATAGCGTGTCTGGGTTGACGGTGGAAAAATTAGTTTTTTTATAACCTGACTTTTATAAAAGTCAGGTTATAAATGTGATTTGTGTTTAAATTGATGGTGGAAGAAGTAATTTTATTTTTTTAAAAGTTAGACTTTTGAGCTTCCTTTTAAAAAGATATTTTTGGAAAAAATAGAATAAATTTTTTTATTTATTGCAATTAATAGAAGTAAAAAAAGTAAAAAAAACGTATTTATTACCCTGAAATTAGACTTATAATAAGGACTAAAATTTTTTACCAAAATAAACTTATAAATAGGACCAAAGTGGTACTATATATCAAGAGCACTCTCACTCTTCCAGCTCTCATTTACAAAAGAGCCTTTTATTTTTTTCCATAATCACTGCTTTCTCTCTCTACGGTTACCATAAAAGCATCAAATTTTGGCTTATAAGTTACCGTGACTTTTACATAAAAGCACAATTATGCCAATCGTGAACCGAAACGCCCAAAATTCATTGATATGCTTTTTTCCAATCTTAAAGCGCGGCTATGGCTCTATCAAACATGTACTAAGTATATACTCCCTCGTCCTAAATATAAGTTATAACTTTTTTTTTTGAAATACTAAAAATATTAAATAAATTTATTTTAAAATATTTATATTAATATTTTTTTTTCAAATTATTTTGCCTAACTAATAAACTGTATTGATATATAATCTAATGGTACATAAAATATAATATAATTCATTAAGTAACTTATTTAGTTTTCTTAATATTTTAAAAAAAATTAATTTGGTTTTATATTTAGAGCCAAAACTAATATAAGAAAAGTAAATATCAACTAGATGAAGGCATTAAGGGATATTTTAAAAAATGAAAGCAAAAAATATTAAAAAATGTTTATAATTTGTCTAGTCTAATCAGAAAGCCTCTAATAGAGCGAACAAACTTGTTCCATGCCCATTGTTCATCAAAATTGACAAACTTGCAAATTAGGAGTGAAAGCGCCGATCTAGGTATGTCTGCAGAGGTAATCAACTTAAGGGGAGAGAACTTATTAGTCTTGGCACCATCTCCTGGAACCTATTTTAGGCCCAATTCAAGGACCCGGATCTTGCTTAAGTTCATTTAAAGGTTAGAGCTTGATATACGTTTCAAGCTTCTGTTACTATGCATTTACATTTGTGTTTCTGCTTTAACACCTTGACCCATAACAACGCTAGCTTTGTACCATATTGAAAGTCACCTCGGTCAAGAAAGCTTGATTATGAGCTTCTAGTTTATAAAAACTAGCTAGCCCCGCCAGAAGCTTTTGGAAAACATAAATGATCCAATTTAATGAGACTAACGCCTCCTTGATCATTCTATTTGCTAAAATGAAATTCTTGATTATCTTCTTCGTCTACTTACAACAGGAGGAAGGGAGTTTTGAGTTATACATTGTGTAGCAGGGGATCACCTGAAGAACCAATTTGGCAAGAGTCCTTCGATCAACCAGCTAAGGTCAAGGATTTGGCTTTCCAACTGCAAGTTTCTATTGCACTTTATATATCAATGAGGTGGTTATATGGGCCTTTAGAAACTCAATAATAAAAGAGAGGCACTTCAGGATATTTGTCTAGGTTGTAGGAGTGCTAATAGTTCAATTTGTAACAAATACCATAGGTAGCTGAATTGCTTACATTATGAGAGAAGACATAAGTTTTAGACGCATTAGCTAGATGACAAAGAAATCACAAAATTCATCCAGAAGCCCAAGGACAATTACATCAATATGTGTTTCTAAAGTGTAGTTGAAGAGGATTCGATCGTCTAAGAAGAAAATATGGGATGGTGGGACTCCTTTCCTTCCTATCTCGATGAGACCTCTTGGCATATTGCTCCAAGACATTCGCTGCATGCAAAGAAAAAAAATGTAGGAGGAGAAGAATTCCCTTGTCTAATGCCATGGAGGATGGATTGAAGGTCTTTGTAGGCAGGCAGTCCTTGCCAAAAAAAAACTTGCATGGAAGCACTACTTATACAATTCATAATTATCTGAGTGAGAACATGTGGTAACTTGGCATCAATTAATGTGTCCGTGATGAATTCCCATCTAAACCTATGACCCTTCTTTTAAAAATCAACTTTTATAGCCATCCAACCTTATTTGCCTTATTTAATTTTTATAGAATGGATTACCTCTTGAACAATAATAACAATGTTAGTTTTTTTCAATAAATGAAGTTAGATTTAAATGAAAGGATAAGTTGGTGCATAATTTCTTTTAAGACGATCTACAACAATTTTGGTGACAACTATGTAAACAAGATTGCAAAAAGTTAATTTGTCGGAACTCATTCAAGTGTTGTGGACGAGGCATTTTGGAAATGAGCACAATACCCCAGTTGTTATGCCTCCTGACCCTGAAGCTTTTTTTTTGGGGGGGGGGGGGGAGCGCCAGTTTTTATTCCTTCCACCCCTGAAAATATATACACTAAAGAAGGGATTTACATCCAACCTTGGTTGCCTTGCTTAAATGATAGGGAGTCATGTAAAGCTTGTTTATTGTTCCAAACAAAATGTAATCGATCTAATTTAGTGACATGCCAGTGTTAGGAGTCCACGGCCCCATTGGCTTATATTAGAAGGAACCGTGTAGGTTAAAAGTAGTTTTAGGCTTATGTTTGTTAAAAGCAGTTTTAGGCTTATGTTTGATTCTGTTTAAGTATTGGACCCTTTTGCGCTTGGTTATCGGCTTATCGCAATAATAAATTCAAGTACATGTGTCCTCTTATTTGAGGCAATCTCATTCGGGATACTGTTGGGTACTAAATGTAGGCACCTCTTCCAATAGAGATTAAACCCTTAGTTCACTATGTTATGAGGGACTAGTCTCTTCCATTAGATCCATCATCATTGGTTGCATTAATAACTTTGAAAATGCTAAAATGACGGCATGGCATTGTGCAATGATTGTTGGGTGATGAGTTGGATTGAATTCATGGGCTTGGTTGTGGGCTTGGCTTTTGGACTAAAGGATTGAGATAATTTAAGAGATTTTGTTGTATGAGCATGCATGCATGTTACAAGATATTTGGTTTCAGGGAATTTTGGAGGGAAGGAGAGGAAAACATTTTTTGAGTTGGATTAAAAATATTCGGAGAAGTGTGATTATACAATTTTAATAAGAAGAATGTGTAAAATATAGAAGATTAAGAAAAATGAATAAAAAACCTTTTAACCTCACTTCTCTATTTTTTTTTTAAATTCAACTTGCTTTTTTTTCTTCTCCTCCCCTCACCTTTAAATCCTTCATACTAAATCCTTCACACCAAACGGCTCTTAAGGGGTTTGTTATTGTGTAAACTTGAAGGCCAGAGTTTGATATGAATGCTTATGCATGGTTTCTGAGCACTTGAATTAATATAATTAAATGGTATTAAACTGTTATTATTGTTTGGAAAATACTTAAATCAAGTTCCTTATATCCATTTCACCAAGTTCTTCAATCACATGTGACCATGTGTCCTATTTTTGAATTATTATCATTTAACTATAAATCCATATGAAAAAAATAGGACACATGGTTTTATTTGATTGGTGAACTTGATGTAATGGATATAATAAACTTAATGTAAGTATAGTCCTTATTGTTATTACTTTCTTTTGAAAGAAGGCATGAATGCTCAGTTTTACAGAGGTGGCCAACTGGTAGAGGTGGTAATATGGTTTGAACCATCGGGTTTGGGCTAACCCGCCACGGGTTGCAACTATATGGGTTCAGGCCTAAAACGACCACGTCAATATGGGTCAGCATTTAGCCAATCCAACCCATAACCGCTGGATTGGCGGGTTAGCCTACCCAACCCATATTATTATTATTTTTCATTTTTTTATTCTACATTTTTCAAATTTTTTTTAAACAATATACTAAAATTGTTTTTTCTATAAACCTAAACCATAAAAACATTAAAAATACATTACAAATTTAGCATTCATCACAAGTCCACACATGACAAAATAAAAATAAAAATAGAAGCCATCAATAGAACTTAAAAATAATCAATAATTAGGTCTGAGAGTTTCAGTCTTTAAGAGACTGAGATTGAGGAGTGACAAGCGAGACTTTGAGCTGAGATTGATTTGGGCCTTTAGGTTTGGGACTTTGGGGTTGGGACTTAGGTTACATTAAGAAAAAATATGGGCCAACTCGCTAACCCGGTGGTCCAACTCGCCATGGGTTGGGCCCATATAGGTTCAGGCCTAAAAGAACCGCTCCAAACGGTCCCACTTTTATGAAATGCAAACCACCCATTTGTCAGGTTAGGCTAGTTCGACCCACAATCTAAAACCATATTACCAACTCTACCAGCTGGCCAGATATGCTCACACACACGCACTTGCAAGGTAGTGTGAATGATACCAACGACATTTTAAATCTTTTTTTTTTTGTGTGCAGATGCCCAATGAGCATGCTATTTAAATTTCTACTTAGGGCCTGTTTGGATCACAGAAAATGGCGATGGAATAGGAAAATAGGGATTTTCGAACTGGTAGTAGGCGTTTAGATCAAATATTTCATCTAAAAACATTTTCCAGCCTTCACCAATTTCAAGCAGAGGAATGAATACCCATTTTCCAATGCCTGAAGAAAATCGCCAAAGACCCAAATGCCCTTGATGTGATGGATTTGATATAAAATGGTGAAGGTGCTGAGGGCAATTCACACATCAGACTGGGTGAAAACAGAGGGAGCTGAAGAATAGAGAGGGTGAGCGACTTTTTCTGGCAATGATGCAACATCTAATCAATCTCGAAGAACATATGGGTTCCTTCTTCTTCGCCAATGTGATTGTTGTGTTTTTGTTTGCGTTGAATGTAATACACCCATGGTCCCTGGTTATTCGTGTTAAGCTAAGCAAAAAGGCCCTTGCCCTCCAAAGCTGATTCGGAGCAAGTAGAGGTGGTATGCACTCTATTGTTGGGAGAAATATTGATTAACTACAACCTGACCATGAAATACTCATGTGTTGAACGTGGTTAAATCTGTGATATTCCATACAAGGGAGGTGGTCTTGATTAGATGAGGTTGGTGGGTGTGTAACGGTTGAGAGTGAAGTTAGATAAGCATGAGCTACCCATCATATACATGTGATTAAAGTTGTTCAGTCATTCATGTATAACCACAAGTAACTGGTGGGTGTCTCATGGTTATTGCTCTATTACTTTATCAGAAAACAGGGACAAATAGAGTATTGATTTCTTATTAACTCCACTTATTAAAACACAAAACAAAGGGTTATTTAATCAAAAGTTCCAAATTGGCTGCTTTATCAAATGTCCTCGACCTACTTCTTTTCCCAGCTCATACTTTACCCTAATATTCTTTGCATATCTAAAGCTCTTGTCCAAAGAATGAGACAATGGAAGCTCACTGCTCAACCCTCTCTCATTTATTTTCATCTCCCTACCAAAGCATTGCCCAATTCTTATTAACTTTTGAATCTCTCCCTATGCATGTGGCGGTGTTTATATTAGTATATATTTAAATTAAATTTAAAATATACATGCATACATATATTTCTTCATAAAAAATAAGTTCAAACATAAACATATTTTTCTCGATCCCAATGCCTTGAATCAAACAAAAACATATTTCATTAGGTGGGTGTGTGGACAGTGATGGAACCACTGAAATGGACCGAAACATGGTTGTATTTTTTGATAAAAGGATCCAATTCGAGTTGGAAAATTTGTTATGAGCATCGGCGGAGATTCTGGGAAAAGGAACATTGGGAACAATGTATAAGCAGTGCTCGACAATGGATGTATCGTCGCAGTTAAGAGACTCAAAAATGCAAATCCCTGTGCCCATAATGACTTAAAACGATACATAGATGTGATTAGAAAGCTTAAACACCCCAATATTGTGAGACTCAATTTTTCCTTGTGACGAGTTTGCATCCCGAAGAATACGTGAGTTGCTTATTCTCCATCTTTTTTGTTGTTCTCTTGTTGTTTGCTTTGAATGTGATGCGCTGAGTGTCCCTGGTTTTTTGTGTTGAGTTAAGTGAGGATGCCACTAGCCACCAAAGCTGAGTCAGAGCAACTAGTAGTAGTAGGAACTCTATAGCTGGGAGACTACTTGGTCGAGTTAACACTGACTATGAAGTATCTATGTGATGAATATGGGTTAAATATGTGATATTGCATATAAGGGAAGCAGGCTTACACATATGTGTTTGGTGGGTGCGCAATGGTTAACAGCAAAGTTAGAAAACTATCCCATAACCATGACGTTCATATTAGTTAAATTAGACCACACAAAGTGGGTGTGACCACATGCGGGTGATAGGTATGTACTGGTTAAGAGTAAAGTTGTTTTGGTCAAGCATAACCATGAGCCACCTATCACATACATGTGGTTAAAGTTGTTTTCATTCATTCATGTATGACCACAAGTGGCTGGTGGGTATCTCATGGTTATTACTCTATTACGTTATAAGAAAATAGGGGCAAATAGAGTTTACTTATACTTTGTGGACTCTTCCACTTATATGCTTCTTCTTTATATATTGATTTATATATTTCTTCTTCAGCCAAACTCTATTTTATGTTAGCCATATAAGGCCAAGTTCACTTATACATTACATGTTAACAAGCATTTATAAGATTCATTTCTCTATTTTTATCACAGTCACATTCGGACAATGGAAGTGAGATAAATTCGGTTTAGAATAATGTACAATAAAAAATTGAAGCTCTCTTATCACATATAGTCATACAATCATTAGAATATAAATAATAACTAAGGATCACAATGAGAAGCTTGAACTATCAGGGGATGCAAATTTCCCAGATTGTCCAATAACATTCATTCCTAAGCAAATTTTGGACCCCAAAAAGAGGAGCAAACAAATTGTTCAAAAGCTTGATAAGTGGCAATAAGAGAGAGAAATTGGAAAGAGATAAAAGAAATTAAGAAGAAAAAACCGGCATTTCCCCGTTAGTGTTCACTTTTCGATGGCAGTCGACCGTCTTCCCTCCCACCAGTGGTACCTGTTTTGAGCATTATATAGTAGGTGAGCAATAGTGTAGGGGTGTGTGGGTCTTTTAACCTTTAAAATAATGTTTTCAATATAGGGACAAAATGGTCTTTTGGTCATTTTCCTATTTCATTTTCTTTCAACAAAACAAAAATTTTCTTATCAACCCATTTTCTTTTCCAGTGCGAACCAAATGCATTGGTGGCAACATTTTTTGGGAAATTGACACCTAGGTCCCAAGCTACAGAAAAAATACCATAATAGTCCCTTTGAAAAGTCAAAGGTCAGAAAAGTCCCTAGGGACTTTTCTGACATAAATTCCCAATGTCCATTTACACAAATACCCCCACTGAAATAACTATAGAAAAGGCACAGGATGAGAGGAGGGAAGACACATTTTTGGGATTAAGGAGAAAGAGAGAAATGGACAGACGATGCACGCGCTTTGGAGGTGCAACATTGAAGGGATACAACATGGTGTTAATGTCGTTGGGAATGTCTTCTTCTGCATCATCCATCTACGGGTAGTGAGGTACAGCAGCGAATTGATTTTTTTTTTCTGTGTGAAAGTTGGTTGGATTGAGAATGAGGAGTTGGTCAAAGGTTGGAACTTAGGTTCAAAAATGGAGTAAGTGATAGGTGATAGACAAGAAATGCTAAGAATTTGCTACACATATGATCTTGACCATTGAAGTTTGAATTTCACCTTGGGTGGGTTATGTTTATGTTAAAGTGCTCTATTTTTGAAGCAAGATTACAGATGAACTGTTGTGTTTTAAGTGAAAATGGTGAATATAATTCTGATTCTTTGATGTGAAAATGAAGAAATCAAACAAAAAAAGTGTTGTAAATTTGTGCAAATGTAGTTGTTAATATGGTAGTTGTAGTTATTAATACGAACAAAACTTGTGCTCTATTTTTGGGGAAGCAAACAGATGTGTGAGTGTGGTTTGTGTTATTAGAAAATACTGATATAATGATAAAAAAAAGTGTTGTTAACGTATTGTAAATTTGTGCAGATGTAGTTGTAAATATTACTGTGGAAGTTGTTAATACGTACAGAACCTGTGCTCTGTTTTTGGGGAAGCAAACAGAGGTGTGAGTGTGGTTTGTGTTATTAGAAAATGCTGATATGATGATAAAAAATGTGTTGTTAACGTGTTGTAAATTTGTGCAGATGTAGTTGTAAATATTGCTGTGGAAGTTGTTAATACGTATAGAACCTGTGCTCTATTTTTGGGAAAGCAAACAGAGGTGTGAGTTTGGTTTATATTATTAGAAAATATTGATATGATGATAAAAAAAGTGTTGTTAACGTGTTGAAAATTTGTGTAGAAGTAGTTGTAAATATTGCTGTGGAAGTTGTTAATACAAAGTTTGTATTGCAGATTCTCATGAAAGTAATGAAATCCAAATGAAGTTCAAAGTTACCCTTGATACATCAACATTTGTGGATCTTGTAGATGATGAAGGGGTGCTAGAGGAAGTTGTTAAAATAACTAATAATGTTATGAAAGAAGCATTAAACGTTGTAAATAATGACAGAAGTGACAGTAATATAGTGTGCAACTTACTGATATGGCCCAAGTTATTGCCCCAGTGCAATGGTAGAAATTAGTTGTAAATATAACTTAATAAGTTGTAAACATAACTAACATGTTGTAAATATAACTGAAGATGTTGTAAACACTACACAGAGTAGTTAACTCTTCCTATCTTCAGTGTTCAACGGATTTACATGTGGCCATGTGCTTAGACGTTGTTAAAATGGCTCATCCTGTTGTAAACTAAGTGTTAGCAGTTGTAAACAACACCATCCATTGAGTTAAACTTGCTATGGACCAAGATCTTTTCCTAGTGCAATGGCAGAAATAAATTGTAAAATTAACTTCAGAAGTTGAAAAAATAACTTAAGATGTTGTTAAAACTACACAAAGTAGTAGACAATCCCATTTTTTGTGTTAATCGTAGTTTCATATGGACACATGCTTATTCGTTGTTAAAATGACTGATCATGTTGTAAAATAAGTGTTTGCTGTTGTGAACAACGCAACTTGCTGTGGTCATCATCATAAGAATACAATTGTTAAAATGACTTTCAGTGTTGTGAAAACATGTATATCGAGTTGTAAACAAAAAAAAGAAAGAAAAGTGGTGTGGTCACCTTGGTGTATAAAGACATTGTTTCCTTGACCTGTTAAACAACTTCTAAAAATGACTAAACATGTTATAAACATACGCATAACGTGTTGTCAAAGTTCGCACTTGGCAAACTTGAAAGTAAATCATTCCATAATTACATGTTGTGAAAGTAACTGATTATGTTGCCAAAATAACTCATGATATTGTTAAACGTCTCATTACATAAGTACTATATGAGTGCATTTTCTGCAACAAGGCATTCTTATAAAATATCAACAAATGTACACAACAACTAGCCTATACTACAAAATAATATCTCAAATGCTACATGTCTTTCTTCCTCTTCATTTGTTGGTTGCTAGCGAGAATAGACAGCACACCTCTGTTTGCTTTCCCAAAAATAGAGCATTCCCTCTATTTGCTTCCCAAATATAGAGCACAGGTTCTGTATGTATTAACAACTTCCACAGCAATATTTACAACTACATCTGCACAAATTTACAACACGTTAACAACACTTGTTTTTATCATCATATCAGCATTTTCTAATAACACAAACCACACTCACACCTCTGTTTGCTTCCCCAAAAAGCCGAGCACATATTCTGTACGTATTAACACCTTCCACAGCAATATTTACAACTATATCTGCACAAATTTACAACACGTTAACAACATTTTTTTTATCATCATATCAACATTTTCTAATAACACAAACCACACTCAAACCTCTGTTTGCTTCCCCAAAAACAGAGCACATATTCTGTACATATTAACAACTACAACTGTCATATTAACAACTACATATGCACAAATTTACAACACTTTTTTTGTTTGATTTCTACGTTTTCACAGCAAAGAACCACAATTATATTCACCATTCCCACTTAAAACACACCAGTTCCTCTGTAACCTTGCCCCTAAAACAGACCACTCTAACATAAACACCACCCACCCAAGGTGAAACCCATACTTCAATGGTCAAGATCATATGTGTAGCAAATTCTTAGCATTTTTTGTCTACCACCTACCACTTACTCCATTTTTGAGCCCAAGCTCCAACCTTTGACCAACATCTCAATCTCAATCTAACCAACTTTCACACAGAAAAAAGAAAAAAATCAGTTCGCTGCTGTACCTCGCTATCCGTAGATGGACGATGCAGAAGAAGATATTCCCAACGACATTAACACCACGTTGTATCCCTTCAATGTTACACCTCCAACGCGCACGCATCGTCTATCCATTTCTCTCTTTCTCCTTAATCCCAAAAACGCGTCTTCCCTCCTCTCCTCCTGTGCTTTTTTTGTAGTTATTTCAGTGGGGGTATTTGTGTAAATGGACATTGGAAATTTATGTCATTGACTTTTCAAAGGAACTTTTGTGATATTTTTTCTGTAGCTTGGGACTTAGGTGTCATTTTCCCAAATTTTTTCCTTTCCTTTCCATTCTTTTCCTTTCCATTCTTACCTCTTCTTTGATTTAAACGGCCCTTAATGGGTTGGGTAGGTGTGGTGAGATCCTTTTGTTGGGAGCCCAGATTTTGAAATAATGGGTTTTTTTTTTTCTGTAATTTGGGGCCTAACTGCATGAGTTGATCACTATGCCACAAGGATAACTTGCTGCTCCACTACAAGACGATTTTTTTCCCCACACAAAGTACATAAGTTTCTCTTCATATATATAAATATTACTATGAAGAAAGAAAAAAGTGATAATTTTAAATATTAGGTTTTTATTTTTTAATATATTATGAGAGTTTTAATTCTTGATCTACCCTCACCTCACCCTTACCACTTGAGCTAGTCTCAAGTAATTGCGTTTTTTTAAAAAAAATTTTAATATGTAGATAATTTGTAGACATTAAATATTGATTAGTAGAAAATTTAGAGTACACCATTTTATTACATAAAAACGGCTACCTTAGCTAAACGTGTTAGTAACATGTTTTGGTCCTGGCATCATCAATATGGGAAATCTAAAGAACTAGATGTAAAGACTGTGCCTAGCCAAAAAAGAAAAACAAACTTTAGGGCCTTGTTTGATACGAGGGCAGGGGAAGGAAAGTGTGTGGAAAGAAAAAATTTTTGAGTTGAATTTTAAAAAAATTAGAAAAGTAGAATTAAAAATGTTTAATTAATAAAAATATTAAATTAATTTTTCTTACTCTTTTATCTTATATATTCTCTTTATTAAAATTTTATTATCTCGTTTTTTTAATCTTTTAAAATTCAACTCACTCTCCCTTCCACTCTAAATCCCTCACACCAAACAGACCCCTAGGATTCATAAAAAGAAAATGAAAGTAGAGGAGCTAAATACAAAACTAACTAAAATTGTCATTTGCCCAAATGAATATGAAATGCAATTTGAGGGAAGCACGAAGCCATTTCATGGCAGGAAGAGAGGACACGTGGTGCGGCTATGGTTTGATGGTTACACTTTAGTAGTTTCCAGGATGCCAAATAAAACGCGGTATTTTAATGTTTGTTATACGAGCTTCGTATAAACCAGAATAAAATAATTTAATTTAACTAGTGAGAGCCGAAAAAAAAATTCAGAATAATTTTGAGGAGAAAGGTTCGAGGGAAGCATGAATGAGATGAAAGTATATTTGGGGATTTTCCATTCCTGTCGCTTTTTGAGTTAATATTTTATTATTTCCCTATCCTTGTTTTCTCAGAAAGATTTCCTAATTGCCAGAATCAGAGTCCATGTGCGGGGAACAAGTTGAACAGAGACTGAGAGATCCAATTATATATTTCATCTCTTGTAATAGTTATGGTGTCCGTGTCTTTTTACAGCTTAATTCGGGGCAATGTTGATCTTCGACGGCCAAGATTAGATTTGCAGGAATAATCTACATTACCCTTTATCCTGATAGCCTCCACTTTGTCTGAATTTCTTAATCCAACTCTCACTTCCTGTCTACTCTGATTTCTCCATATTTGCAACGATTGCACCACTTGTAGCAATTCAAGCTTTGGGTGGAGGAAAGAGCTGGAACGAAGAAAACAGTGACTGCTGATCATCAGGTTATTTTCGCCGTTGTTTTTCTTTCTTTTTTTTTTTTCTATTCCATTTTTGGTTCCCACTTCTTCAATTCAGGTTGGTTTTGAATTATGGTAGATACCCACATTTCTATCTTTATTTTTTATTTTTAAATTTTTTCTTGCATTTAGAGCTTGAATGTTTCTGCTCACTTTTTGCTTGTATTCTGAATCGCTTACACGACTTTTTAAAATTCTGAAGGACGAGTTGGATGGAATTTGGTTCTTATGTCCTCTTATCCCATGTGAATAATACGAATTGATTTTTGTGTGCGTATGCAGCGAGATGAACTTGAAACTAGTAGGAAGTCACCTTTACTTCTTGTTTAGATAGTTTTAATCGGACTTCCTTTTTTTTTTTTTTTTGGGTTGTGAAACTTTGCACTGATATTTCTTGCTGTATTCAGTGTGCCTTATCGTATTCCCGAATCTTTGTTGCAGTTGACTTGGTAATTAAACTCAACATGTTAAACAAGAACTTGGATGCCAATGGTGAGGACAATCGGACATAAATTTGTGGGTGGATCATCTGTTGGCAGTGCTGCTCCTAGTCCTCCATTTACGTACTTTGAAAACATTTGATAGCTTGTGCAACTGGGAAACTGTTCTAATGGAACTAAATAAGCCGGAAATTTCATTTGCAGCCAACCTTAGAAGGGCACCAGGTATGTTTACTCAATACATGCATGCAGAATCAGCCATTGGTGTTTTTAAAACAGGACAGGATGTACATAATAACATCTCAATACGGCCCGGGAAAGAATTTTCTGCAGAGTTTGTCCATGAAGGAATTGCTGGTAGAAGAGAACCTTCTGCACCTGATTCACTTCGAAAGCATGAAACTAGGTTTGGATTTCAGGGGCAGAATGGCCAAGTGAGATATGAAGATCTTACTAATATTCTGGGATTGAAGAGAATGAACTCTGAGAACCCTTTTGACATTGCAGATCTTAACTTCACAAGAGAGCCAACTCAAGAGACAGAAAATGGGGCTTTTGTTGATAAAAATAGGAAAAATCGAAAGGAAGAATGTAATGTTACACTAGGAGTGATGAAGACTCTAGGTGAATCAGTTGGTGATCAAGCTGATACAGGTACACCTGGGTCTCCCTTTCTCAAAAAGGAATCCTCCTATTCAAATGAAGTTTCTGGTTTAGGTGTTTCAGATGATTCTCACTCTGGAAAAATTAAGTTACTTTGCAGCTTTGGTGGAAAAGTATTACCAAGGCCCAGAGATGGTAAACTCAGATATGTGGGGGGAGAGACTCGCATTATATCTATCCGCGAGGATATTTCGTGGCAAGGGCTTGTCAAGAAGACCTCGGGTATTTGCAATCAACCTCACACAATTAAGTACCAGCTTCCAGGTGAGGATCTTGATTCTTTAATATCTGTCTCTTCTGATGAGGATCTTCAAAATATGATAGAAGAATGCCATGGGCCTGAAAGGCATAAGGGATCTCAAAGACTTCGAATTTTCTTAATTCCCTTGAGTGAATCTGAAAAGGAATTGTCATTTGAAGCAAGAACTGATCAGCAGAGTAATCCTGATTACCAATATGTTGTTGCAGTGAATGGCATAGGGGACTGTAGTCCAAGAATAAATAGTTCAGGGCAGAGCTTGACAAATGAAGTTGGTCCATTAGGGACAAATTTGAATTTTGCTCCAGACTTTCAGAAAAAATTTCCCAATGTACCTTCTTCAGAGATCAAGGGTGATGGCATTGCTATACATCCAAACGGATTTTTTAATGATTCTCAGAATCTGCAGAGGACCTCCAATCAACAGATTTCTTCTACTCCATTTCATGGAGGAAATTTGAGCAAAGTTTATGCAGAGTCTCAAGGTAATAATAGCTCATGCCAGGAAAGTGCTGCGAGTAGCTTATCCTTTATTACTGCCCAACTATCACCTAAGGCATCCTATGTTAGTGCTGCTAATTGTAGATACTCCCAACAAATGGATGCGACTTTCCTAAGTGACAATCACCCCTACCATCAAGTGGATGTTGGTCTGCCAGAACAGAACCATTGGGAGCTATTCAGAAATAATCCTGGCAAGGAATTTATAACTGCTTCGTATGCTGATCAAAATGATGGTTGTAATGATGAAATTTTGGGTGAAAGGTCCATGCATCAATCAGTAAATCCTCTTTCCTGCCTGGGCGAGTCAATTTGTCCACAGTCTGGATCTAATTGTATTCCTGATTCTATAAAATGGATACCTCATGCATTTTCTGATTCAAAGTTGCATGAGAGTGGATTAAAGTCTGGTTACTGCTCTCAAGAAGGGATTGGTCAATTTTCCTCGTTGAACCTTTCAATGGCTCGGTTGTCTTCTGTGGTACCCTCTAATGTTCCACAAAGGGACCCTATGGAAATCCAGCACGATCCCTTTCTCATTTATCCCCAAAGACAAATTAAGATACCAAATGTGGAGCCAGGTGAGTTGCACAGAAGGCAGGGTTTTCCATTTTCTTCCCCATCTGCAGTATGTTTAGGATTGAACGATCCTATTCAGAAGGATAGCATTTTATACAGTAAGAGGAATCCTTCAGCTCAAACTGATTTAACTGCATCTAGCTTTATAGAGCGGCAGTGGGGGGACAATACTGTGAATATAGAAATCATGAAGAGAATTGAAAACAAAAATTCTCTTCAGAGTAAGGATAGCAATCTTTATGAGAGGGAATCACCTGCAATTGCTGTAGAGAATGTGAATGAATTGCATCTTCTGGACTCTTCTCCAGCATCCAATTTAAACATCAAGATTAATAAACGTAGTCAGTTGGATCAATCTTCTGAGGGTATGATTTCTGCTTCGTCTTGCATGAAAGGAATTTCCCAAAATAATCTGATTGAGAAGACCCCATTAGATTTTTTTCACATGAGCCTCGGGACTGGTGATGGGAGAGAATGTGGTTTAACTGAAGGTTTGAATGGTGACCTAGGATTTGATTTTTCTTGGACCAGAAAATCTGGGCTTAATGCATCATCTCTAAAATGTGAAGGAAACTCTTGTGGTAAAACTTCTCTAAGCGATCAATTGTTTGAGCTGTCCATGGAGCCAGTTTCTCATAAACAAGCACAAGTTCAACCTTTTCAGAAGGATACAGATCTCTATGGAAATCCAACGGTAAGCTCAGCTGTTTTGTATTCTTCAGTACTTCATGATGACCCTGGTCCAAGTTCAAATTTTCCTGTGAATGAACTACGGAACTCAAGCAAGAATGTTGTGTTTAAAAGAGTAACTTCTCCCATTGATGATGACCTTGTAGCTACTTCTAGTCGAATGGTTGATCAGTATAGTTGTGGAACTGTTGCCTGTGAAACAAAAGTTGAAGATACTATGTTGGAGCAATCAAAAAATTTTGAGAAGTGTGGCAATTCAAATAAAGTTGAGCCACTTGTTACTATAGAAGATGTGAATGATGTTGTTCCTCCAAGCGTTGATACTTCATTGGTGCCCAACCCGCATATAGTGGTTGAAATTGGAAGTGATGTTTTATCCCCGTATGCAACAGAGTTGGAGAGTACTATTCCTGATTCTGAACCTGAGGTAGAAAATGTTGCACTCAGACAAGAGCATTTGCTGGTTTCTTTAGAATCTCTAACAAAAAATATTTTCTTTTATAGGATTTTAAAGATGATGAAGACAAGAATGAATCCCTTACTGACGCAATGATAGCGAAAATGGAAGCCAGCATCTACGGCTTGCAGGTTGTCCATCATTTAAATGTTCTATTTCCTGCTTTTATACTTCATATTATTTAGCTGGCTTGAACAACAATGTCAAATCCACTATCCACATGGTTTTTTCTTTGTTTGCACAGAAGATTCATCTCTTGCTCTGAAACTTAAAAGAATACCGTATGTTCTATTCTCTGGTTTAAACTCTGTAATAAAACTTTTAGTAACAATTCCATGGTAGGGGGAAAAATGAATGAAGCAATTTAAAATGGTTTTATCACCTCATGCCACTTAATTCCTAGTTGACAAAACTGTAAAACAAATAAAAAATAAATCAGATTATTCTGTCTCCCGTTTCCCTTAAATGATTAATGTTAATGTTATGCAACACTTGGTTAAATACAGTGTGGATGCCAATTATTTAGATGCTGGGATGACTTAATTGTGATTCCCAGCATCAAAATGAAAGATTCCATGTGTTCTTTGATGACATGGTTAAAAAAATAACAAGTTTAGGCCAATCAAAACATCCAGGTGTAAATGACATTTTGGCCGAATAACATTTTCTCCTTTCAGAAGTATGCTGTGCAGTGGACTGGGATCTATTAGCTGGTCCTTTCCTGCATTGTCAACTCTATAATTTGTCCATAACTGATTTTTAAGGTCATGATATTTAGATAATTCAAAATGCTGATCTCGAAGAACTTCGGGAGTTAGGATCTGGTACTTATGGAACTGTTTATCACGGAAAATGGAGGGGAACGGATGTTGCTATAAAGAGAATTAAAAAGAGCTGCTTTTCAGGAAAATCTTATGCGGAAGAACGACTGGTTAGTCTTCAATTCTATTTTCTTTTCAACATCATATTTAATATATAACGTGAATAATTTTTATCTATACCCATAGGTCTAATGACGTCGCCTCTTTTAAGTAAAGGGAATGGAAATGAAATAAAATTTAACCCAGTGCGTGCATGGAGTTTCACTACTGTTTTTTTATTTGAATTTTGAATTTGATGATGCCTCAAATTGGAACATCTTTAAGATCTGGCTTCTTACAGTGCGTAGAGCTTCTCTAGAATGCATTGTTCATTTGAGAGACTGCTTACAGATGTGCAAAATTCTGTTCCTTTGGTCTTTCCATTAGCGGTGTTTCACTTGCACTTCAATCTCTTAAGTGCAAGGTGCACTTTTAAGGATCCAAATCCCTTGAGCGCATAAAATCTTAAAACCCTACGAAGAGATTTCTTGCATGCTATTTTCCTAATATTTCTTCAATTATTGATAATACCATTTCAGTGCTGCTTTTCAAACTGCCAAAAGCTCATTTCTATCAAAATAAAAAAGTAGAATAAAATCCACATGAATCTAATGCTGTTTATTGCCTTGGCTAGACAAAAGACTTCTGGAGAGAGGCACAAATCCTCTCAAATCTTCACCATCCCAATGTGGTTGCGTTTTATGGGGTTGTACCTGATGGAGCTGGAGGAACCTTGGCCACTGTAACTGAGTATATGGTCAATGGTTCCCTTAGGCATGTCCTTGTCAAGAAGGATCGGTATGCTAACCGCACTCTTGTTCTCTATATAATGTTGAATTGTTATTGATGCATGTATTGAATCTCCCACTCTTCATGCAGATTACTTGATGGACGTAAAAAGCTAATAATTGCCATGGATGCAGCTTTTGGAATGGAATACTTGCATTCAAAGAATATTGTTCATTTTGATTTGAAATGTGACAATTTACTTGTGAATTTGAGGGATCCACAACGACCCATATGTAAGGTGAGATGTCTAGATTCTAAAAATCAAGTTTCATCTTGTTTGAAGCAAGAGACAGTGCCTCCTTTTACTGCTGAATGTGAGCACAATAGTATTTGGTTTAAAGTGATGAATTGGAGACATAAAATTTAAGTCAAATCGAGTATAATAATACAGTTGGATGGATATTGTTCTAGATTAATAATAGTTGAAACATTTGGGATGAAGTGATTGTTGACATGGCTGAAAACCTCCTCGAACAATTAATCCAAGAGTTTCATTTGTTGCCCCCGTTTCCTAATAAAATACTTCTTACACAAGGTACAGTGGGCATGTACTTTGTCCACACTCAAGAAATTTTGAGTGAGGAGACATGTTGAAGATTATTATAAAACTATCCATTGGGCTTTATTTAATAGCTGAAGCTTTTAGGATGAAATGGTAATTGACATATGAATTTTTGAGCTGCAAAGATTTCATCATTCGATTATAGTTATAACCTTAATTTAGTTTGGACCCCCTAAAATATTTCTTACCCAATATTACTAATGTCTATTCTTTTGCAACTTTTTTCCTTGGTTAAATTTTAGGTTGGAGATTTTGGATTATCAAGAATTAAACGCAATACCCTGGTATCTGGGGGTGTGCGAGGAACCCTTCCTTGGATGGCACCAGAGCTGTTGAATGGCAGTAGCAACCGCGTTTCTGAGAAGGTCTGCGAAACTATTCAAAATGCATTTTTTTTTTTTTTTCAATACAAAGGAATTAAATGAAGTTTTAGCTTGTGGAATCACTCTGACAGGTTGACGTATTCTCATTTGGCATCTCTATGTGGGAGATATTGACTGGGGAGGAACCCTATGCAGATATGCATTGTGGTGCTATTATCGGTAATATATATTCAATCATTATCATTTTAATACCCCTGAAGTTTAATCCAAGCTAATCGACTGTGCCACAAAATCAGACGTTTTTCGTCAAAAATAAGTTCTTTAAAATATATTTTATGTTTTGAATTTTATATGTTGGAAAAATATAACGACTGCAGTCAATTGAGCAACACTGACACTTTTCTGGCTTGCATCATTGATTTGCTTCCTTCTTGGCAACACATGATTTTAGGGGGCATTGTAAAGAATACTCTTCGACCACCAATTCCGCCACGTTGTGACCCTGAATGGAGGAAGCTCATGGAAGAATGTTGGTCACCTGACCCTGATAGCCGGCCATCTTTTACTAAGATAACTAATCGTCTCCGATCAATGTCTATGGATTTTCAAGCTAAGCCTCACAATCAGGTGCAGCAGACAACACACAGTGTTCATTGCTGATACCAAGGCATGCTTTACTTGTGATTAGTCATCCTTCCTCATTAGTTGTTCGTTATCGCCAAGAACCGAGTATTGAGGTTTGCTTGAATTCTTGGAGCGTGAGCATATTTACTAGCTTCTTGTTTCTTTTTTCTGTTGGCAATATCTTCATTTGTTTATTCTTTTAGTGGAAGTTGAAATTTAGATCATGGTATAAGTTGATTGTATCTATCAATTTTCTGCTTGTTTCATGATCGAACATTCTACCAGATTAGATTTTTTTTGGGGGGGGGGGGGGGGGGGGGGTTGGGGATGTAGGGCGTCTTCACTGTGTATGCATCCGAAATTGCTTGTAAATTATACAATTTTTTGTTTATTTTCATGGAAACACGTCCAGTTTCCCCCCTTTCCTTGCTCTTTTCTGTTTCTCCTCGTTATGAAACTAAAGGCAAGAATGATCAACTTCTGTTAGAGCATGCTTTTGGTTTGCTAGGTATTTTTTGAAATTTATATGACGATTATTGTGTATGGCTCATACAAGTAAACTATGAATATGACAAATATTTTTGTCTGGATAAAACTTATTTATTACTAAATATAGCTTTTGTAATTAGAGCGGGCTTTTAAACAGCGTATCGTAAAGTCTTTCTAGTTTCAACACTCATTTATGTGAAAATATAATAAAGAAATTAAAAAGGGAAAAAGACATTTAAATATCATTTCAACTTCTAAACCCAGAAAAGCCCATTAACTAAACTTGGAAAGGATAAAGAAGGGATGGAGTGGGAATATGGATTTTCCATGTTTTGGTTTAAAGACCAAAATGCTTTAAGACTCACTTAAAGACCCATTGAGTAATGAGATTGACTAAACTAATAATGTTTTTGACAAAAATTGTAATGGTTTTGACAAAATCAATAAGCACTGACAAAATATGTGAAATGATTGGCCAAAAGTTGTAGGCTGTGACCAATTGAGTAATGAGATTGACTAAAACAGTAATAATTTTGACAAAATCAATAAGTACTGATAAAATGTATGAAATGATTGGCCAAGAGTTTAGGGCTATGATCAATTAAGTAATGGGATTGACTAAAACATTAATGATTTTGGCAAAATTTGTAATGGTTTTGACAAAATTAGTAAGTACTGATAAAATGTGTGAAATGATTGGCTAAGAGTTTTGGGCTATAACCAATTGAATAATGGGATTGACTAAAACATTAATGATTTTGGCACAATCATAATGGTTTTGATAAAATCTTAGGTACTTACAAAATGTGTCTGTGTTGACTAATTTTGTTAATGGTATTGACAAGTTTAGTAATGGTAATGACAAGTACAGTGATGGCATTGACAAAAAACCAGAAATGTTCATGATAACAACTATCATGCAAATGATCAAATGGCTTGTGAACATTACAAGTCATCCACCTCGGAAAACATGTCCTTCCCATATATACTACTTACAATAAATTGTCACCATTAACAAAAGTAGTAATGGTAATAATAAGTACAGTATTGGCATTTGCATAATCAGATTCTGTAATGGTAATGACAAGTACAGTATTGGCAACTACAATACACATAAAGTGAACATTTGAAACTTTTAAAAACATGAAGATGTAGTTATTTGGAACTGTGAGAAGACCAACCTTGATGCTAGAAAGAATAGATTGTACATTAGGATTTTTTTTTTTTTACATTTCATCTATTCTTTGTGACTGAGGCTTCTTTTGTTCAATTTTTGATTGTTTTATTCAAGAATGGATTTTGCATTCAATTAACTCTCACAACAATATGCAAAGAGAAGAAAGAGGGTTCTCTTTACAGGATCGATATGCAGAAGCTAATTTACGATAGAGAAAAAGAAAATGGCAGATTTATACTCTATTTTATTTTCTTCTGCTAGATTCACACAACCGGACTTAGAACAAAGCTAAGCCAAGAGATTCACACAACCGAGTGATTTGGGACTTAGCTTGCTGCGATTGGGAGATGAAATCGTCGACTAGTTCAGCTGAAAACGTGACAAGAGGAAAGAGAGAGAAAAAGTCAGAGGAGGAATTAGTCATTTATCTCAAACATTTAAAATCCAAATTTCTACTTGATCACCTCTATGTCCTTTCCCTTATTCATATGACATTTTGGGGGTTTTAAAGTTCAAAAGGTATTTTACTATCATTTTCCCAATTAAAAATCTCGTTGTGTTAACGTTCTTACTTTTTAACCGAAGTTTGAGGATATTTTGTACAATATTAAAATATCTTTCAAATGGTAAATGGATATGAGCAATATCTGATTGACTGCAATAAAAATAGTTTAGAGTATTAGATGCAATTTAACTTCACAAACATTTTGGAAGTTAAGAGAGGAAAATATATAAAAGATAATTAAATAGGTATAAAATATTAATAAATCCAGTAAATATATCTAAAATATATACCTATTTGATTATAAAATATATACTTATCACTTGTTTGGGGGCAATAACAAGAGGCTCTATCAATCTGAGGGTCGTGGTAATTAGAGACCTCCAACGGGAGCAGTATGCCCTCAATGTAAGAAATATCATCCTGGCAGAACCTGTGCAGGGCAAGTGATTTGCTTCAACTGCAAACAGACGGGTCACATTTATACTCAGTGCCCACGACTGCAGGCAGAGCAAAGGCCCAAGAATCAGGATCGATTGTTCACGATGACATATGAGGAGGCCCGAAAGTCCCCTAAACTGATTCAAGATAAAATCCTTCTCAGTGGTAATAAGTTACAAACTTTATTTGATTCGGGTGCAAGTCATTCTTTTATTGCTTATGACTGTGTAAAATGCTTGGGATTGCAAGTGCATAAATTGCCGTTTGATTTGGTGGTGTCGACGCTAATGGGTGTTAAGGCTGTGACGGTCGAGGCTTGGTTAAACTGTGTAATAGTTGTTAAGGGACTTGAGTCCACGGTCAATTTGATTTGCTTGCCGCTTCAACAACTAAAAGTTATTTTGGGTTTTTACTGGATGACAGCGAATAATGTACTGTTTGATTGTAGTAATAAGAAGATAACTTACCATACTGCACATAGGAAGAATGATGTGAATGCCAGTTTGAATTTCCTTTTAACGGCTAAAGCTAAGAAATATCTTGAGAAGGGATGCCAGGGATATATGGTATTCTTTTCCTTGCAAGGAGAGACAGAAGAAATCTTAGAAAGTATACCTGTGGTAAGAGAGTTCCCTGAGGCATTTCCAGATGATCTTAGTAGATTGCCTCCAGAAAGGGAAGTGCAGTTCCCAATTGAAATTGTGCCTGGAGCTGGTTCTATATAAAAACCCCCATATCATATGGCTCCAAATAAAATGATGGAGTTGAAGAATCAAATCGAAGAGTTGCTTGAAAAAGGGTTTATTCGACCCAGTGTTTCACCGTGGGGAGCTTCAGTATTGTTTGTAAAGAAGAAAGATGGAAGCTTGAGGCTTTGTATTGATTACAGAGAACTTAACAAAGTCACTGTCAAGAACAAGTATCCACTTCCGAGAATCGACGACCTTTTAGATCAACTGTCTGGTTCTTGTGTATTCTCTAAAATCGATCTAAGGTCGGGTTATCATCAGCTGCGTGTGAGAGCAGAAGACATACCAAAGACTACTTTCAGAATGAGATATGAGCATTACGAGTTTTTAGTGATGCCCTTCAGGTTGACTAATGCACTTGCGGTATTCATGGATTACATGAACCGTGTCTTTCGATAATACCTTGATCAATTTGTTGTAGTGTTTATCGATGACATCCTGATATACTCTAAGAGTAGAGAAGAGCATAAGCATCATTTGAGAATTGTGCTTGAGACATTGCATGAAAAGCAGCTCTATGCTAAGTTGAGTAAGTGTGAGTTCTGGCTTACGGAAGTGAAATTTCTTGGCCATGTTATCTCACGAGAAGTGGTCTTGGTGGATCCCAGTAAAGTGGAAGCAGTACTTGATTGGAAGAGGCCAGAAACTATTTCTGAGATTCACAGTTTTTTGGGTCTTGCTGGTTACTATCGGAGGTTCATTTAGAACTTCTCTTAGATTGCATTGCCAATGACCAAGCTCACGAAGAAGGATAAGCTATTTGTATGGGATGAGCGTTATAAAAACTGTTTTGTTTAGCTGAAGGAGAGATTGACTACGGTACCAGTGTTGATTATACCTGATCCCAGTGAGGCTTACGTCGTGTACAGTGAAGCAAGTAAGCAGGGGTTAGGGTGTGTCCTGATGCAGCAAGGACGTGTGGTGGCCTATGCCTCTCGACAACTTAAGCCACAAGAAATGAACTATCCCACTCATGATTTGGAGCTTGTGGCAATTGTGTTTGCATTGAAAATTTGGCGTCATTACCTATATAGTGTGACAGTGGAATTGTACTGCGACCACAAGAGTCTTAAATATCTGTATGATCAGAAAGAGTTGAACATGAGACAGCATCGCTGGATGGAGCTGCTTAAAGATTACAACCTGAAGATCAAATATCATCTAGGTAAAGCCAATGTCGTTACGAATGCTCTTAGTCGAAAGACGGTGCTTGTTGCAGCAATGATAATTCAAGAGGTGAAATTGATTGGGATTTTCGGGATTTCAATCACTCGAGTGATATTCTGTGTGCCAGTTATGGTGTGGTACAAGGGGAGAATGACCTGAGGACTGAAATTGAAGAGGCTCAAATGCATGCTAAACGAGCTCAGTCTATCCGAGATATGATTGAGCAAGGAGGGACTCCAGATTATGATTTGTCACCTAGTAGACTGGTTCATTACCAGAAGAGAATCAATGTTCTACTGAAGGCTGACTTGAGACAGAGGATTCTGGATGAGGCTCATAAGAGTCAGTATACTCTTCACCCAAGCATGACCAAGATGTATCACAACTTGAAATTCATGTACTAGTGGCTAGGCTTGAAGAGTGATATGACTAAGTATGTAGCGTTGTGTCTTACCTATCAAAAGGTGAAGATTGAACACTAGAGATCACCAGGATTGCTTCAGAGTCTGAAAATTCCAAAGTGGAAGTGGGAGAGTGTGACCATGGATCTAGTGGTGGGTCTGCCCAGGATCAGGAACTGTGATATGATATGGGTGATTGTTGATCGACTCACGAAGTCAGCACACCTCATACCGATTAATGCTAGCTATTCTTCGAATAGGCTGGCTGAAATCTACATCAAAGAGATAGTGAGACGCCATGGTACACCAAAGAAATCTCCGACAGAGATCCTCAGTTTACTTCGAGTTTCTGGAGGGCTCTACATGAAGCTATGGGTACTCAATTTAGGTTTAGCATGCCTACCATCCTCAGACAGACGAGCAATCAAAAAGGACTATTCAGACACTGGAAGATATGTTGAGAGCGTGTGTCCTAGACCTCAAGGGAAAATGGGACTACTATCTTCCACTGGTTGAGTTTGCCTATAACAACAGCTACCATGCGAGCATTCAGATGGCTCCGTATGAAGCACTGTATGGGAGGAAGTGACAATCATCGTTGTGCTGGACAGAGTTGTCTGAGAGGAAGTTGTATGGATTGGATCTTGTTGATCAGACCTCAGAGCAGATCAAAATCATCATAAAGAAGCTCCTTACAGTACATAGTCGACAGAAGAGCTATGCTGACAAAAGGAAAAGACCTCTAGAGTTTGAAGTGGGGGATCATGTTTTCTTGAGAGTAGCTCCGATCATAGGCATCGGGAGAGCAATCAAGCCAAAGAAGCTGAGTCTGAGGTATATTGGTCCATTCGAGATTCTGGCAAGAATCAGACCGGTAGCATATTGAATAGCACTACCCCTGTATTTTAGTAGATTGCATGATATGTTCCATGTCTCGCAGCTCAAGAAGTACCAACCAGACCTTGAGCATATCATTGAGTATGAAGAGGATAAGTTACAATATAACTTCACTTATGTGGTAGAGCCAGAATGAATCATCGATTGAGAAGAGCGGTGGCTCAGGCATCGAAGCTTACCATTTGTGAAGATGGTCTGAAAAGGAATGTCTCACAGAGAAGCAACTTAGGAAGCAGAGGCAGACATGAAAAAGCGATTTCCTGATTTTATACCCCATGATATGTAGCAAATTTCGGGGACGAAATTTATTGAATAGGGAGAGAATTGTAATGCCCCAAATTTTGATTAAGGGCTAATGATGATTATTGAGAATAATTTGTGAATTAAAGTTGAGTTATTATGTGTGATGCAGAAGTTTTAATTAAAATGCCATAATCACTGAAAAATTTAAAAGAGTGTAAAATTGTCGGTTAATTAGTCGGTGATTAATGAAGAAATTAATTGCTAACTAAGAAGAAAATGAGAAGTGTAACTAAATGGCTAATGGAATGGTTAGAGTAACTAATTGGTTACTTACTTTATGA
Source organism: Inga oerstediana (assembly GCA_963210345.1). NCBI lineage: Eukaryota > Viridiplantae > Streptophyta > Magnoliopsida > Fabales > Fabaceae > Inga > Inga oerstediana. The sequence goes on from OY723408.1 coordinate 66,108,959, forward strand.
AAACCAATGAGAATTGGACATGTGGCAAGTTGAGAAGTGGAGAGAGGTAGAGAAAGTCAAACTCAATAGTTTATTATTTTCTCTCCCCTTTCCCTTCCTCCTTTTTGCTGAACAAGCATGGGCAAGAGGGAGTATCATCATTCCACCTTCTTCTTTACACTCTTCCCTCTCATTTCTCTTGTTCGACAGTCATGGGAGTTTAGGAGAGAGAAAGGAAAAGCTTGATTTTAAGAAAAGCTAATGACCTCAAATGCAAAAACTCACTTTATTAATCTTGTTCCTTGGATTGAGGGCTCCATTTCTATGGTTCTAGATTATCCATTGGTGGTGGTTTAAGCTCTCAAGGAAATCTAGTGGTTGGTGAATCAAGGAACATCTTTGAGAAAGTTGTTGAGGTAAGTGAAATGAACCCTTTTATCTATGTTTTGTGTAAAATGATTAAGCTTTGAATTTCTAGGAATTTTGCCCTTATTTTCAGAAATTAATATCATAGAGTTTGGCATGCTATGGTCATGGAATGGTTTTTTGGTATGTGTTTGGAATAAGCAGAAATGGATTTAAGGTTGAAATGTTAAGTTTGGTAATTTTGAGAAGTTTGTGTTAGAAGTTGCCTAAAACAAAACATGATAATGGAATAGGAATTTGGTAGTTTTGATGTTTCCATTGGATTCCTTGTGTAAATTTATGAGGGAGTAGCCTTGGTTGAGAATTTGGGATCATTGAAACACTTAGGTAAAGTTTGAAAAGTGCTGTCAACTCTGTTACGGTTTTTTGCTTCTGAAAAGCCTCACTCGAGTGATCTTGGGTCTCACTCGAGTGCAGCATAATATGTTCTCTTTTTCCTTCAGTTTTCTGTTGTACTTCCGTGCAAAAAGCGAGAGTGTTTGCCTCACTTGCGAGTATTGTAGGTTCTCACTCGGGTGAATTTTGTCTCACTCGAGTGTCAGTGTATTCGACACTATGAACTCGCATCTCGAGTTGTCACTCGCTGTCAAATTTCAAGAGTGTGTCTTAATATTCGCAAGTGTTAAGCCATCACTCGAGCATCACTCGAGTGCTAAGGTCCCTGCTCGAGTGATGTTCTCTTTTAAAAGTTCTTTGTGCTCTCGAGTGACCACTTCCTAGACCTCACTTTGTAAGACTCAAGTGAGCATTTGGCTATCACTCGAGTGTTGACCTTTATACTCGAGTACTACGGGCATTTCTTGTTTCTGTCTGTGCTTGCTGTCAAGCACTCTCACGAGTGAGCTTTCATGCTCAAGTGCAAGTCCATCATTACTCGAGTGAGGTCTTCTTCACTCGAGTGCAATAGTAAAAAATCTGTACTTGTACTTCTAAAAGGGGATCTTTGGGATAGTTCTTCCAACCCTTTAGAGCTTTTGTTAAAGCTATTTGTAGCTTCCTAAAGGGCATTAATGATAACCAACCTAAGTGTTGTGAAGTCATTTGAATATTGGAATAAGAGGATAACACTTCGTCCCTAATTATGAATTATACGATTCGATATTTGCCCTACTCGGGAGAGACCAGTGCTAGAGCACGCACGGAAGGACCAAGGTAGTGACTTTTCTCTCATGTTGTGTATGATGCTTGGTATGCATGACTTATCATTGTGATCTTGTGAATGTGTTATCGGCTGTAGGGCATTACAGTGTGAGCAGTCGTAGGGGGTGATGGTTATCACATCTACCCCTGCTGTTGTAATTGCCGAGGCTGCGTTGTGGAATCGTGGATTCCTATTTAAGAATATGCCAATATGGCTTTGATGTGTTGTGAAATATTTTATATGAAACCCAGCTATGGTGAAATATATAATTTGGTGCAAAACAGCATGAGCAAACATAAGGGTGATGCACGTCATACCTGCCCTTGCCGCTGTAACTGTCGTTGTAGTTCCTATGTGTTGTGTTATGATTTGCTTTCATGCTTTGTAGTTATGCATACTCTGAGTGATTTGTTACTACAGGGATTCCTTAGAATCTCACTCTCCCTAACAAATTTCAGACAGGGCTGGTGGTTCCAAAGAAAAGCAGGTGACGAAGGGCGGATAGAGCTCCAAGCTAGGAGTTTTATTTTGGATAGTTGGTTATCATGTACAAATAATTTAGATATTTTGTTGGGAATTGCATGTATATTTTGGATCATAGAATAGTAATTGTGTAATCCCCTAGATTGGGAAACTGATTATGGGCGTTTGTGCCCTGTAAACCTTAATTGATTATTAGAACCCAAGTGTATCAGGAATTTACATTGTACTCTGATATTGATGAATGGAAACAATTTGTATAGGCCATTTGTGTAATTAAAATGTGAATATGATATCGTTGCTGATCAATTAGTAGAAAAGTTTTTGAAAACCTTGTTTTGGGAAAAAGATTGTTAATGAATCCCAAATCATATTACAGTTTCTAATTCCACATAATCACGAACTTACGAAATAAATCTCGGCCTTGATCGTGAAGGGGGTTACAATTATCGCCAGCTCAATAGAATCACTATTCCAGATAAGTTTCCCATTCCTAATATTGATGAACTATTGGATGAATTACATGGTGTAGTTTATGTTTCAAAGATTGACTTACACTTGGGATACCATCAAATTCGGGTGTTAACTTCTGATGGGCATAAACCTGCCTTTTGCACACATTCAGGTCATTATGAATGTATGGTCATGCCTTTTGGCCTTACCAATGCTCCAACAACATTTCAGTCGGTTATGAATGACTTATTCCATACCTGTCTGAGAAAATTTGTGCTAGTTGTTTTTGATGATATATTGATATATGGCACTAATGCTCACTAACATCTCAAGCATTTGAGAGGGGTTTTTGTGATTTTGCAGCAGCATTCCTTTTACGCCAATTCCAAAAACTGTGTACTTGGACAGACCCATATTGACTATTTGGGGCATATTGTATCCGTACAAGGAGTAGAAGTAACCCCAGAAAAAATCACGGTTGTTATCAATTGGCCACCAACAACTATGGTGAAAGAGTTGCGTGGATTCTTAGGGCTCACTGGTTATTACAGGCGTTTCGTAAAGAATTATAGGGTATTAGCTCGCCCATTAACAGATCTCACCAAACGAGGCCCTTTTCATTGGTCGATTGCAACTTAAAGGGCTTTTGAATAACTCAAAACAATATTAACGACCACCCCAGTCCTACAACAACCAGATTTCCAACAACCCTTTGTGGTTGAATGTGACGCTTCCATGGAAGGGGTAGGGGCAGCCCTAATGCAGAACAAACACCCTATTGCTTGTTTCAATGAAGGTTTTTCACTCACCAACTGATTCAAATCAGCTTATGATCGTGAATTATTGGCATTGGTGTTAGCCCTTCAAAAATGGCGCCATTAATTACTAGGACATCACTTTTATGTCCAAACCAATCACTGCAGCTTGCGTTACCTCTTATATCAACGAATAGTGACCAATTCTCAACAATACCTCATGTTAAAGTTACTACCATTCGACTTCAGCATAAGCTATAAGGTAGGAAAAGATAATACAATAGCAAACTCCATTTCTAGAAGGCCACAGTCGGCAAAATTTTTCCAATTAGTCATGCCTCTAGCCGTAGATATTGAACACTTGCCCAAATTATTATGGGAGGACCCTGAAACTCAATAGAAGTTGGAAAGCTTACAGCATCCGAACTCGGTACCTAACCATAGCTTGATCAATGGACGATTGTATTTCAAGGGACGCCTAGTGATTCCAAATGATGCTGAGTTATGCATTAAGTTATTACAAAAGGCTCACTCAACACCTATTGCAGGACATAGGGGGTATTTAAAGACCCTAAAACGAGTATCAACCTAATGCATTGGAGGGGAATGAAAAGAGATGTTAAACAATTTGTACAACAATGTTTGACGTGCCAGCAGAATAAATATCAAACCCTTTCATCGGCAGGACTGTTACAGCCACTCCCAATTCCAACACAAATTTAGGAAGAAATTTCCCTTGATTTTGTGACCAAACTCCCTAAATCTAAAGGGTATGATGTGATACTAGTAGTGGTCGATCCGCTAAGCAAGTATAGTCATTTTATTGCTTTAGCTCATCCTTATTCGGTTAAATCAGTGGCACAACTGTTTTGTCAAGAAGTGGTAAAGTTACATGGTATGCCTCGCTCCATAATAACTGACCGAGATTCAGCTTTTCTTAGTGTATTTTGGCAGGAACTCTTCATATTAAGTCAAACCAGGCTAAGTATGAGTACGGCCTACCACCCACAAACAGACGATTAAACCGAGGTGGTAAATTGCTATTTGGAAATATATCTCAAATGTTTTGCCCAAGAACAACCAAGGTTGTGGAGTAAGTTTTTATGTTGGGTTGGATTCTCATTTAATACTAGCTTCCATGTGTTGACCCATAAGACTCCTTTCAAGTTGGTCTATGGCAAAGAGCCACCCCCTCTCTTTCCCTATGTCAAATGAGAAACTAAAGTAGCTGAACTGGAAGAACAACTGGAGGAACAAGATGACATGTTGAAGCTCCTTCGGGAAAACTTACTCAAAGCTCAGATAGGATGAAAACCTAGGTGGACCGCCAGCACGTGATCTTGAGTTTTCACCCTATGATCTTGTTTGGCTACGTCTCCAACCTTACAGACAAAAATCCATGGCTAAAAGAAGGTACAAAAAATTATCACCAAGGTTTTTTGGTCCCTACAGGGTTGTAAGAAGGATTGGAAAAGTCACACATGAGTTAGAATTACCTCCAAATGCTCAAATTCACCCTGTCTTCCATGTTTTGAGACTACGCCCAACACACAGGCACCACATAACCCAGCCACCCACAACGTTACTACTCTCACTGGACATAGAGCTGCTGCTAACACCCTCCATGGTTTTGAATCACAAATGGATAGCAAGAGATGAATTAGAGCTCTTAATTCAGTGGGAAAACCGTTCAATGGAAGATTCCACTTGGGAGGATTATGACTTGCTAGCTACCCAGTTCCCGGAGTTTCGCCCTGAGGACAAGGCAAGTTTTCAGGGGAGAGAATTGATAGACGCCCACATTCACCACTTCGGACTTACTCAAGAAGAGCCAAACCTGCAAGAGTAACAGATGAAGCACTACACCTTAATATGTCCTTTATTTAATTTTTCCTTTTAATTATTTCCCTAGGAAATTATAATTATTCCCATAAGTGTCGGTCAGTTGCAAAATAAGTGGATCACCACTGCCTCAACGTCTTAGTAGTGTTTGTTTGCTTGTTTTATTCGTTGAGAAAAACCTAAAAATTAAGCTCTGTAAATTCTGTATAAATAGGCCTCCGGCCCTGATCAATAGAGACAAGAATTAGAGTGAAATATCTTTCCGAGGAGATTCTCCTGGCTATTCGAAAACTCAAGCGACATACTTTAGAGGTTTTCCAATAGAATCCTAGTTGCTTATTTTATTTCTAAAATTTCTGACCTGGGTACCAAGAATGTACTGAGGAGTTGGTTGTCCAAAGTAGTTTCTTCCCCTTTTCCAATCGTTTTTTGGGGTAAACCAATCGGTTTTGACGTTTTGTTTATAAGGCACGGGCTAAAATGTGAATTTTCAATTCTTTCATGTAAACATCAAGTACTAACATATGGCGTAAACAGAAACTTGAGCAATGATAAAGCTTTCCCGTGTCCAGAAGGTATGCATGCAAAACAGAGCTTGCGTCACCAATTTTTTTTAAAAAAGGAACCTTTATAATGTGAACTTCTACCCTTCATTGCTGGATGATACAATGACTGTAATCAAACCTGAAGCAGTAATAAACCGTTACTCTGCAAGAACACAAGAGATCACCCAAGGGCCACGCCTACTGGGAGGTATATATATTTATTGGTCCTTCCTGCAGAAATTTGTACTGCCTCCGTAAAAAGTTTGGAAAAAATCGTTTGTAAATTCCCATTGGATTCGACAGATTCTGTGAGCATCTTCGCCATCTCAGCAGCCATCAGCATCAGTGATTGCAGCAGTAGAGCCTCTATTTCAATTCCACCAGAAACATGTATAATACTTCCACACAAGGCAAATGATTATATGTAGGCAGCCGGCAGAGATGTGTGCTCATGGCCTGAAACTCAATACAACTATCAACAGTGTCATTATGACGCAAACGCCACCAAAATAACAAAAAATGCATTCACATTGGGTAGTAGTTATGTTAAAAAATTAGAGTCTCAACCTCTCAAAACTAATGCTTCAAGCTATAGAATATAATAAATAAGCATGTTATAGCACATGACCGATCAAATGTACTGAAGTAAGGCAAGAAATCAAGAATTTACCAATGCAATAGTTGGCCCTGCTCAATCAGATCTCTCAAGATCTCTAAATCTTTTGTCCCAATCACGAACCTCAAACTCTTGCTCCGCTAAGTCTTTGTCAGTTCGGTACAAAATTTGATCCTGTCCAATGACTGTCTTTTGGGCCATGTCCCGGGCATTGAGAAGCTGAAAACCATAAAGAAAACTGTGTCTAAGGAGGATTGTGCTGAGTAATCCACACACAAATAACCTTTTGCACAAAAGCCAACATCTACTTCTATTAAATTAGCTCAATTCCTTGCCTCGGTGAATAGCTAGTATTATTTGTCACATTTAAGCTCTAGGGATAAACAGTCCAAATTAAAATTACAAGATGTAATTTTCCATATGGTAAAAAACTTAAATTATTTTAATACATCCTTATAATTTAAATTGCTATTAAGGAAAGGGGGAGCAAAATGGTACACAATGGCATAACTCAGCATGTGATAGAGATACACCTGTCAGATGTGATCAAATCACGAGCAGCACCCAACAAAACAAATCCACAATAAGGAAATCAGATGGAATGCATTAAGAAACGAATTTCTTTCAGATTATCATTTCCAAAATATCAAGTTCTGAGATGATATCATTAAAGATTAGTATTGAACGAAATCACTTCTAAAATAGATTAATCATAATAAGTGCTAGGGGCACTTGTCAGGTAGCACCCCTAACAAACTACCTTACATGTCTAGTCCTCCATGCTGCCCATAAATTTTTCATTCTCAAAGAAAATAACTAAAAATCTACTTTTTCCTTTACTTCGGGATGTCTGCAGTGTTTTATCCTTGCATACCTTCGCCACAAGTTTTCTTTTGTATATACAACACATCTTATCATTTATCCAAGACATGATACTATGGGATTACAGTTTGACGCACAGGATCAAAGTTACAGGGATCTGCAAATGTAAGGCTGAACAGTGAAAATTACAGTATTTCTTTGGCGCAGCCAACAACAGATCAATACAGAAAAGCAGCACAGGCGATGGGAAGAATTAAGGAAAACAAAAACTATGAAGAACTATCAAACCGAAGTTACCAAACAATGAAACTATGCCACTAAAATTAGAGACAGCAGTCCATACAAATGGAATCATAGATAAACAAAATTATGGCTACCTTCTTCCTCAGTGAAATGTCAGGCAATTCAAGTACTTGTGCACACTGCTGCCTAGCTTGGTTTCTCTTTTCAATGTCAGCATTCCACTTGCGAATAAAGAACCATCTAACCAGAGGAATTGCAAAGAAAGAACCAGCATAAATCTGAAAACATTAATCATTCAATTCTCATTTTACAGAAAAGTTAAATTAATGTTAGATAACTATAAAAACAAGGATTCACACTATAAGCAGAACAATTAGCCAGACTACCACAATTTTTTTAAGGTTACTCTGCTATGTCATGGCCTTAGTATAGAAAGAAGAATTAATCAATCAAATTACACATAATTTCTATCAAATATCATGCCTCTTTTCCAATGTTGTTAAAATGACGTTTCTTGGTTTTTTTTTTTTTTTTATACTACAAAGGCAAGCATGTTATAATCACATCTCAAATCCTAGACCCGGACAGTTTTATGGTTGTAGACGTCTATTACTAGCTAACTCATAACATGACAACAAAAATCATTAAACTTAAATTAACTGGCATAAAACTGTAAATTTGCAGTAAAATTGCAAGTTTATAACTGTTTGAAAATGGTTATATCATTATTATCAGAGTCGATTCCATGACTTCTCTTTTTTTTTCAATCAAATTCTTAAGTTTTCTATTCAGGCTTCCCTCTTTCATCTATTTTGTCCTTGCCTTTGAACATCTCAAATTATCACACGACTACCATTCACAAAAACACGGCATTATGATATTCTGTTTCCCTATTTTTTGTTTTATTTGTTATCTTTATTTTATTGTTTATGATTTTTTTTAATTAAAAATAAATATGAAGGAATTTGCTAAATGTAATTAATAATTAACAATTATTATTCTGTGAAGTATTGGTACACTTTTCATTTTTCAATCAAATTATTTTGTTCAAACAGTTTAACTTGCACATTTTTAATAAAATCAAGTAAATGATAAATTGATTTTAATAAATTTTCATTTCTTATTTATCAGTTAGCTATCCATCATAGAATGTTTAATTTATACTTTCATGGATAAGAATCTGATATATGTATGATATATATTAATCATGTTGAGAATATCAAAGTTTAGAAATATTAATTAATTATTATTATTATTAGGGATATCAATTAGTATTTATTAGGATTAGATATGAATATTACACTTTAGAAATATATCTTTAAGATATTATAATTTAATTTTATTTGATTAGATTAGATTATGATAGATCGTAGTGTTAGAGTTAGTTTATTCTTGCAGTTGCCTATATAAAGGCCTCCTTATACACTCTTTTGTCTTAAGGATCAATAATACTAGTATTTTCTCTGTGCTTCAATGTGATCCTTCAATTTCAACATAGTATCAAAGCCAAAGCCTTAGAGTTCCTTGTAAGAGCCTTAGGGTTTCTTGTAAGTTTCGCCTTCTTTTGGTTGCATTCTTTTGTTTGGTCTCTGGTGAGACCTTTGGTGTTCGTCCCTCGTGAGACGTTTGGAGTGTTGTTTAGTCCTCGGTGAGACCTTTGGTATTCTTCCTTAGTAAGATTGTTTGGTGTTTGTCCCTGTGAGACGTTCGTTGTTGCTTTGGCCCCTTATGAAACTGTTCGTTATTGCTTTGGTCTCTTGTGAGACCGTTTGTTGCTGCTTCTACTCTGGTTTGGTACTCTTTGTCGTTCGAGCTCTTGGTGAAGCTGGTGGATTATTACCCCAGCCTTTGTTGTTTGAGTTCTAGGCTATGGAATATTATTTTCTTGAAGAGATCAGTTGCTGTACGTGCAAGCTGCTTTCAGCTTGAGGGGGAGTGTTGAGAATATCAAGGTTAGAAATATTAACTAATTATTATTATTAGGGATATCATTTAGTATTTATTAGGATTAGATACGAATATTATACTTTAGGAATATATCTTTAAAATATTATGATTTGATTTTATTTAATTAAATTAGATTATGATAGATTGTAGGGCTAGAGTTAGTCTATTCTTGGAGTTGCCTATATAAAGGCCTCCTTGTACTCTCAATTATCTTAAAGATCAATAATACTAGTATTTTCTCTGCGTTTCAATGTAATCCTTCAATCTCAACAAATCACTTCATTTATTCTTATTTTATTAAACTATAGATCTTATGCTACAAGTCTTGCATACAAGTTCATGTTCACTCCATAAGTTTATCTAAACTTGTGAATTCAACAACCTTGCTCATTTCATCCTTTAGGCACATTTATTTTTCAAACCAGTTTGTTGATCACGCCCATTTGTCTGGTTAACAAACTTTGGCTGATAAGAACCCTTTTTATGTTTACTTCAGGAGGTCTCAAACCATTGACCTCTCTAGTCACACTCCACCCCCAAATTTGTTACTTGAGCTAGTCCTAGTGGCTTTGGCTGGTAGAAACTTTAATGTGCAGCTTTATGTGCATACAAATAACTAAACTGAACTGTTTATCAAAAATAAAACAAGAAAAGGGCTATACTGAACTGAGAACAGAAATGTAGTTAACATGATACTAAGTGTTAATTGCTACAAGTTTTGCACATACAGGTTATGGACGGGATTCACCTCATCTAAAAGCCAAGGTTCACATCACTATTTAATATGATTTGTTATAATAAGCATAATCCTTTTTATTTTATTTTTAAAAAAATCTCACCCATTTTCGTTATTATCACTTTACTTATTATCTACTCAATCCTCATCCAGTTTTCTTCCCATTGCTCTTTCTTTTTCGTAATGGTTTCTCCCCCTCGATCATTGAAAATAAAGCTGTCAAAGAGGGATGGGCACATGTAAACTAGAAGTGTTAATTGGGAAGCTACAGACTTAAAAATGATGCTTCCATCCTATCTCCACCCTGAGCTAGTTAAATGACTACATCAGGATCTGGAATTTAATAAAAATCTACATTCATAGTTTTTCTTTGGATATAAAAAGCCAAGAATTTTCAGTTTTGAAGGTGAACCAAGAAGTAACTTGATTGTTTAAAAATCAAAGTATCAATCATACCTGAAGAAGAGGAAATATGTCGGCTACAAATTTAATGAAGCCACTAGGTGCAACTGCCATTTCACTTTGGATAAAAAAAAAAAAACCCAAGTGAGGACACTGAAAGTCTGATACGAGAGGAAAATAACTTACTAATAAATCATGTCAAGGGCGTACTTCAACATGGTTCCAAGAATAATAACCCCAAACAGATTAAGACCACCCAGGCCTATGACCATTGCCCCTTCTGACGCACTGGTTTTACTGCAAAGGAAGAATTATCCATGTCAAAATTTAATATGGGAACACACCAATCAGTCACAACAAATGCAATGTGGAACCTGAATTGCCATTTCTTCTCCTTGAAAAACTTTTCAACGCCTCCAACCCAATCTGCCCATCTTTTTCCCACATATTCTTTCCGCCTACTGCGTTGTGAAGAAGCTGTCCGTTGCAGAGATGGAAACCTATATAGAATATTTCCCTACATAACAAATAATCTGCGGGTAAATAAGGGGGAAAAAAATGAAATTCATTCCTCAAAGTACTATATTATAGTGGGTTGTGGAAGGCATTGTGCTTAAGAGAAAGACGGTTCTCTAAGAATCATAATGTTTAATCATATCCTTATTCACACAGACTTGCAATATATACCAAATGGAGGGTGGCCACATGGAGCATTCTTAATTAGGAAAGCATGGGGGAAGAAAAATGAAGTTTAGGTATCAATTTAAACCATTGCATTGTACCAACATACCTCTTCATCAATTTCAGGCTGACCTTCAAATCGCAAAAGAACAGGTAAGATATAGGACTCATCTTCCTGCACTTATCCAAGCATTGAAAGGTCAAACAGCAGGGCAATAAGAAACTACACCAAATTTAAATTAAAAAGAAAAAAGACTTCATCGTCCTTGAATCAATATCAACAAAATGTGTAGGACAAACAACAGAAAAAAAATAATAAAACGGAGTAAACATGTAAACCAATAAAAAACATAATCAAAGAGATAAATAGATACACAAATCCAATCAAACAAGCCAAGAATTATGAAACCAATAGATGCAAAATAAAAAATAAAAAAAGAAAGAAATGATAGGGAACATCAAAGAAAAAGGAAAAAGCCAAAAACCAGCAGCTTGAATTGTTAAGAGCTTCAATGTGTGTTGTGTGATATGAATTTGTAAAGATTTTAATTGTGAATCCCTAATCCCTAAATTGTGTTCCCTAGCTAATTAGATAGGATTAGGATCAGTTAAGTGCAGATCTGCCCCTGAATTAGTTAAGTGCAGATCTGCCCCTGAATCCCTCGGCTCTATATATATATGAGCTATTATCACTATTATTGTTGTTGTTGACTCAGATAATAAAGCATATGTTCAGCAACCACGTGTCCCTCTCTTTCCCTCTCAGAATCTCTGTTCTTCTCTTCTCTGTTCTCTCTCTTCTGTTCGATTATTCTGTTTCTCTTCATCTCATTCTTCTTTCCTTCTCCTTCTACCTATTTCATTTCAATTCTGGGCAATCAATACCAGAATTATAACAGTGTGTGTGTGTAGAGAGAGAGATAGGACAATGTGGGAGAGCTGTGAAGGAACCGAACTGCCAAGTGCTTCAAGTGTTGACACAATCAAGCCGCAAAGATGGTGACTGTCATAGAGGCTGCTGCTGCTTATGAAAGAAGAGGGGAGTGAGGTAAGGGAGAGTAGGATGATGATGACTCATAGCCCCATTCATACCTTGAACAGTCACCACCTCACCCGTTATCCTGTTTAAGCTCATCCAACATAGCCACTTTGTTTGTTGCGGGATAGAAGATGGTTTAGAGAAGTCTAACTCACCTGATAGGTTTTTGATTTATTGAGCCGAAATTGTCATATTGAAAAATGATAGAGTAAAACGGTCTTCAAAAATATCATTCACAGGAACTGAGCATTTTCCATAGCACCCCCTAAGGACTGAACAGTCCATCGGTTTGATGGAAAATGAAATTCCTAGGAAGCCTGAAGGTTGCGTACCAAAGAGGGAAAATACCCGTTCCATCATCATTTTTTTCTTGGTGAACAAATTCTCATTCCTTCTCCATCTGCCTTTCCATATCTCAAAATCCATCAAACCAAACATGGCCTCAGTGAAGCCAGAGCCAGATAAATGCACATTCTCTAAATCTATAAGTAGGTCAACAAACTAAATGATGCAAAAGCAAAAACTATATTATATAAGGTAAGATATGAAGATAAAAAATAAATTCTATAAAAGCCACACTATTCATAAACCATGAACTATACAACTCTTGGCTCAGACTCTCTAAATTGCCTGGGAAAACGTGTCTACCACTCTTAAAAAAGCTAAGTCACCTTAAGCTCCTTTGCAGACTCTACATCAAGGTATGGTGCCAGTTCTTCAGCTGCAACCACACCCCCATTAGATGCTATGTATTGCCCAATCTGCAAATGAAATGAGCACAGCAGAACAATTATCATACGTAAGGGAAAGTAAGATGCTAAGGTGGACATAATCCAAGAAAATAAATGACGATGTATATTTACGAGTAGATTAGTTTCAAAATAAGATGGTGAGCAAGGAAAAAATCAAAAGCAAAACTAAGCATTTTAAAGATGACAAAGCAGCCAACAAGGTTCTTAACAAGAAAAAAATAAAAGGATAACTTTGACAAGGGGCAGAGATAACAAAATAATCTTGAAAAAAAATTGCAAAAAGCCAAAAAAGAATTAGAGTAGCAAATATTTATTAAAGGCAACGGACCACTAAATTCAGTCCTCAAATATTACCAACTTCCATCTCTCTTCTTCAATTCCTTGATTTGGATCACCATCTCCAAACACAAATGAGAAGACCTATAGGGAAACAATTAAAAAAAGCATTTTACTTTATGAAGAACAAGAAACAAACGTGAAAGACAAATAAGATTCATTTGCATTACACACCGATTCAATGAAGTTCATCTTTTCATCATCAGTTTGTATCCTCCGTCTCCTATAGTAATACGGATCCCAGTACCTTCCAAGTCATATTATAGATATGTCACCAAAATTAATCTAAAAAATATTCTTTCTTGGGTTAAATGCAACTAGACAAGTAATTTATAGGTATAGGTGACTATGATATGGATTGAGAGGATGAACAATATGTTTGCTGTAATAAAAACAGCTGCAATTCATCTTTACCTTCTCTTCAGGATGATATATAACTGTAATAACAATTCATAAGGTAGTTAGAAGGGAAGTTACAATATAGCTGTTAGTGAATTAGTTAGTTAGGCGATAATTGTACCCTGACCCCTGCCTCTATAAATAAGGCATAACCCCATTGTATTTGACAGTTTTAGACATGTTAATGGATTCCTAGAGAATTATTCAGAAACTCTTCTCTCTATCTCTCTGTGTTCTTCTCTCTTATTCCCTCTCTTCTTCCCTTCAACCCTCTAATCTTCTTTCTATCCCTAATCTCCTAAGTTCATATTACAAAGATCTATCACAGGACCAACATACTAAGACATAAAAATGTAAGAATTTTACAATGGAGCAGAAAATCTCTCATGAAATTAATGCCCCTATAATCAAGAGTCAAGAACTTTATCCCTATCTTAGAATGCACTTTCAAGAGCCGTTTGGGAAAAAGTGATTTTGTGGATGAGAAATGTCCTTGAAGCCCTTGAACGAAAAAATTAATATTTTACCAGAAGAGGTCTACTGGATTGAAGTAGAAAGTGACTCCTGAATCATATGTTCTACCTCCCCGCCTTCCACGATTGTCCTCATCACTGTAATGAAGTAACATGGTTAATGCATTGAAATAACAAAAGATATCAAAACGCGCATGCTTAGGAATTGGGACCAATAAAACTCAATTTAAAGCATTCAACATATGATAAAGTCGCTAAGTACCTTCTGCTAGTAACCAGAGCAATTATCGTAGTATAAACAAGAACAATGGACGCTATAAGTGCTGTCCCAAAAGAAACCCTTATCAAGTATTCTCCAGTGGCCTGTCAAAGGAAATGTTATATAACATTAAGAACCAAAGCACGAAGTAAGACATAAGCATCAGTCAATAGAGAAGGTGACAACGTAGACACCTTTGCCTTTTCAAGAAAAGGTTCAGCTTTAATCCGAAATGATTTGGCTGCAAGCTTTGACCGATAATCTTTTGGAAACACATACAGAATATCACCCTCCTCAGAAACCTGCAACATACCATCTTGCAACAATTGTACTCACGAATCAAAAACTTAAAATAGGCCTAATGAAGCAAGAGCTCATAGCCCGTTTCGCATGTGCAACCTCACAAACTTCCAGATAACTACCTCTAAGAATCCATTGGTGTCGGCTGCAAGAGCCTGAAGAGCCTTCTGGGCCTCATTCAACTTGAGTCCAGCCTTGCTTGCCACATCCCCAATAGTCACCCTCCCTCCAAATGAATCGACAGCGTCCATCGTCCGCTTTCTCACATCAGAAGGCAATTTATCGCTTTCAACAACGCCTCCCGGTCTAATCCCTTGAGCCACATCAACACTCGCTCTCGCAACCGGCACTAAAACCCTGTAATTCCAAACCCTTTTGGGGAATCCCAGGAAGATTGGCTTTTGCACGACTGGGAATAGGTTAGGGGGCTTAGTGAAAAATGAAGCTTTACATAAATTCTGAGGGTGACTGTAGAATCGAGAGCTTGGTATCACAGTGAAGCATGTGGAAATGCTAGCCATTTGGGTTCGGAAATTCGTTCCAAGTTTCAAGTTATCGACATGGAAGTTTCTAAGCCACAAACTACGGGCCTTCGCGGAAAGAAGAGAAGGAGAAAGCAATGAACCCTGACTTCCGATTCCGAGTAATTGAGTGCGAATTCGAAAATCTTGAATCTTAATGGAAGATTAGATTCCGAGGTGTTCAGCCATTGTCAGAGGTGTGGGCGAAAAGAAGGCGGGAGGATGAGGCTTGTAAGTTGACGAATCTGCCACTGGAAATACATGCATACCTTTTTCTTTCCATTTTTTTTAATAATAATCAAATATATTAGATAAAACGATATCAAGTACAAAAGTACTGCTCTTCTAAATTTAAAATTTAGAGCAGCAGCAATGATTTTACAATATTAGGGGGGATTAGGGATAGGAGATGCACAAATGAAGTTTACATATACAAAATGTGAAAGCGTAAGAGAAATATCTTCGCGCACCACATCTGATTGAGAAATATCGTGATTAATAAAAGAAGCTGAAATTTTTTTTAGGAAAAAGGATGTTAGCCTGTGAGAGTATTGGAAAAGAGGATTTTTCAATATCCAAAACAAACAAACTCTAAAACATCTCTTAATGAAGCAATTCTTTCCGCCTAATTAGGCGAACCAAACCATTCAAATTTTTGAATAGGTTGCTGCTGAAAGCAAATCCAAGAGGTGATCTTGAACTCCTTCTTCTTACTGAACCTTGAGAATAAAATAACCCAGTCTTCATGATTAATTGATGGGGTCACTAACTTTGAAGATGACTCTGAAGATGAATGTTGTTTAGATATGCTTTGATCAATAATATATTGATCAAAATCTGCATGAAAAGGCACATGGGCAAAAGAAATTGCATTATTAATTCCTTGAATTACTTGTAAAGCGTTTGCCTTGACACCTCTATGAAGAAAATTGTTCCTTGTTCTCCATATAACATTCAACAGGATGATGATTCCATGAACTAAGTTAGTGTGACCATCATCATGAAGCTGCTTCAGGGTGATTTTTAACCAAAAACAAAATGATTCAAAAGATGAGTGTTCAGCCATAATCGATAAGCTTCCAAACCAAAGTGCTATAGAGAAAGGACATTCCCAAAAAAGATGAGCAACAGTTTCATCACATGAACAACCAAAAAGGCATAAACCTTTCACATTAAGATGATGGTTCTGGAGGATATCATAAGAGGGAATTGCACTGTTAAGTAATTTCCAAATAAATAATAGATATTTATAAGGAAGTGAAATAGACCATAAAAATTTCCAAAAAAACATTTGTTTGCCGAGAATCAAAAGAATTCAAAAGCAAAAAACCCTTCTTTGTTGAATAAACACCTGAAGAGTTTCCTTTCTAGATTAATCTATCTTGAACTCCTGAAAAAGAGAGAAGAGTATTAAGGTTAAATGTAGAAACTTGATTAGAAAACAAAGATTTCACCACTAGAACATTCCACTGAAGAGGTTTCCAACTACATGAAGTATGCATAACAAGATCCGCAACTTTGTGATATAAACCAACTGTTACAAGACTTGATTGCATGGGCCACCAATATTGATGGTTTAATAAGATGGAAGATCCATTTCCAACTTTCTACTCAAGATCATTCAAGATAAGATCAACATTGTCAAGAACCCCTTTCTAGATCCATGATGAGTTATATGGTCTCTTAATGATGTGGTTTTGAGGGCGATCTATGTATTTTCTCTTCAAAATTGATCCTAGCAAAGATGATGATGGAGAAGAAATGATTCTCCATAATTGTTTAGCTAACATGGAGATATTTACTTTTTCAATTGATCTCATTCCCAAACCTCCTTTATGATGAGGAAGGAATAAAACATCTCTCTTTAAAAGATGGATGCTCTTTTTCTCACCAGATGATCCCAAAAAAAATCAAGACATCTAGAATCAATCTCGTTTCAAATATAAGAAGGAAGGCAAACACAAGAAAGCAAGTATAAATTGGCAGTGGACAAAACAGACTTTATCAAAGTCAATCTCGAAGCTTGAGAAAGTAATTTTCCTTTCCATGCTGTAGTACGTCTGTCAACTGCTTCCAATACTTGACTATAAATGTCTTGCTTACTTCTACCCGGATCAATCAAATTATCATCATTGGCCATATTAGGATTAGGTAGGGGACTGAGATCATTCCACTGAGGTTCAGTATTATGAGAATGATGAGGTGAGTTTTCAGAAAATTGTTGGAGGCTCATTTCTAGAGATAAAGATGGGGAATCAGGAGGAATATCCACAATCATTTCGTCCATAGCAGAATCATCAGAGTTTAATGAATCCTCATCAGAAGAAAAGTGGAAAATTCCTGCATTAAAATTCCCATGGGGAAGCACATCTTGAGGCAAGGATTCAAAAACATGATACGCATTGTAAACTCCTTTGAAAAACTGAATTATAGTGGATCCTCTAGAGCGATGAGCACGAATCCAGTCCAACCAAATTCTTTCAACTAATTGAGCATCAAAAGTACAAACAAACCTATCCCCAAAACGATGCCTGCCCCTCTCAAGAACCATATTAAAGCTATTATAGACCTTAATAACAGGACAATTACATTACTGCACAGAATGACCAATAACATGACAGAAGGAGCAACGCCTAAAAATACGCTCAAATTTGCATTCCACCCAGATATTAGCTCCATTGTCCAGACGCACCTAGATATTCTGAACCAAAGGAAATCTAGGATCAATGAGCACACGAACCCTAAGAAAATTGAGATGAGAAGAATATCTAATTCCATTCTCCTCTAACATAGTAGTGCCCATAAGGTCCTCTAATGATTTAGCAACAAAAGCCGAGTGATAGTCATAAGGAAGGCCCCAGAATTGGACCTAAATAGGCATAGTGATCAGCTGTAGCTCTTGAAGATGTTAGAACCGGCTATCACCCAAGAGGGGGGGTGAATTGGGTGTATAATAAAAACTTAAGAACTTTATAAATCTTTTCGTATCTTAACGAAGGTGGTAAGTATGAAGGTTTATAAATCAACAGTTATGTTAAATAATATATGCTGGAAATATAAGAGTTTAGGGAAGAGAATATGCAAACTGTGATTTATCCTGGTTCGGTCCAATCTGTGATGGCCTACGTCCAGTCCCCAGGCTCCTCCTGAGATTTTCAAATCCACTATCTTCTTGTTTAATCCGAGCACAAGAAAAGCCTTTACAATCCCACAAGTTTAGCCGGGTACTTGTGAAACCTTTTACAAATCTCTTACTGAAATACTCCCCCTTACGGCAAGTCTTACGAGCAAAGCAATCCCAAAGATCTTCCTCTCCTGCTTACTCATGCAAGTCTTACGAGCAGCAATGTTCTCTCCTGCTTACACCCCTGTAAGTCTTATGAGCAGCAACGTTCTCTACTGCTTGCACCTTGTAAGTCTTACGAGCAGAATGTCTTACGGCAATTCTCTCTACTGCTTCCCCGTAAGAAAATCAACCCTTTCAAGGTCCCTCTACCTTGAGATCAACTCAGAAATATAGTTGAAGGTGTTTACAGACTCTCTCACAGAGTGGATATAATCTCACTGAAGTACAATACAAATAATCACTCTCTCAATGATAAGTAATACAGAAACTGGAAAACAGAGAGTGTTTGGGTAGAAGCAGAGAATTCATGTTATTCGCATGTTGGTGTCGTTGCTCTGTTTTCTCTGTCCTTTTTTTTTTGTCACCCATCGATGTTGAATGCTTTCTCATTTATAGTTGATGAAGATGATGACCGTTGTGAGCATTCGTCCGTTGGAGTCCCGTTGCTTCATTTGAACGTTTGAGCATATTTGAAAAACAAGCTATTGTCCGTTGTGGAACAAAGTGGAGTGTCTGGTTGAACAGCAAGAAGATTCATTTTGAGCTGTACATCACGTTGTGGAGCGTTTTGTGTTTCAGACAATCTCTCATGGTAGGTCAGTTACTTGTCGTGGTTGGTAGCCGCCATTCGGTGTGTAATGATGAAGTTCACCGTAGTTGACTTTTATTTGAATCTGCAATCCGAACGTTTAATATCCTGTTTCACACTTGAAATATATGTTACTTATCATTTAGAACCAATAACAAGTGAGAACACAATGATTCAATAACATGTAACCATATTCGGATTGTTCGTTGAGTGATGATATTTGCCGTACGTGACCTCCGTTCTTGAAGATGCAATCCAAATATTTAATCTCCTGTTTTACACTTGAAATATATGTTAGTTAATGTTTAGGAACAATAACAAGTGAAAACATAATGATTGTATAACATTTAACCACGTTTGGATTGATGGCTATGAGGCTCTGTTTCGTTTCTGCATTCTGTCAGGACCTCACTTCGAGTGCAATATGGCTCACTCGAGTGCAGTTGATAATTTCACGTTTTGACTTCCTCTCGGGCAAGCACTCGCTGCACTTCACTCGCATCTGCTCGAGTGAATTCTCGAATCACTCGAGCACAACCAGTCATGCTCGAGTGCGTTTCATGCTTTCACGTACAAGCTTCTTCTCGGGTTATCACTTCCATGTCAAAACTTGCATGTGCTCGAGTGAGAAATCATCCAATGCTCGAGCATGCATCCTAGTGCTCGAGTGATGCAATTTTCTTCACGTTTCAGCTGCTTCTGGACATCACTCGCACAACATTTTCAGAGAGAAAGTTTTTGCACTCGCGGGTGATGTGGGGCCACTCTAGAAAAATTTTATTCATTTGATTCAAATGATGTATCATAAGAATGCTCTTGCCATATGCATTCCAATGCAACAAGAATCAGCTCCAAACTCGTTGTATTCTGCAAGTTATGATCGAAAGAGTGTATATTTCGCTAGACTGCACAAGCGTCAAATTCCAGAAGTCATAGCTCCTAGAATATACGTTCAAATTAGGCAAATTACCTATCCATTAAAAGCTCTTTAAGTCTACTTTCATTTGGTACTGGTCTCGTCTCAATCTGATGTGTAGTTTGGAAGTTACGTGCAAAATACCGAACCTGTGTCGAAAAGGGACGGTGATTTCAGTTTCATTTTCGACGAATCATATCTCCTTCATTTGATCTTCTTTCAATGTGATCCTGGTGCCAATTTTACGTGTTGGGAGTCTTCTTTCATATGCCACCGGTTTCGGGTCAATCCGATGTGTGGTTTGAGAGATATGATCAAAATACCAGACCTCGCTCAGGCTGAACGTAAAACAGAGTAGAACAGAGTATTCACCCCGTGCTCGAGTGAATTCATCTGTGCTCGAGTGAGTTCTTCCTGTGCTCGAGTGAAACACCTCGTACTCGAGCATAACACCTCTGAAAGTGCCAAAACTCATATATAAGTCATCTTAGCTTCGTATTAACCTATTCCAACCATCATTTGATCATAGAAACCTTCGGTATCATTATAGAAACCTCCAATATCACATCTAACAACTTGAATCTTGATATTCATGATAGATCTTCCAAGTTCTTCATTCTTCAATATCTTTCTTCTTGGTTTTCCTCTTGATAATAATTCTTCATAATCCGAGTAGGCATCTCCTTGACTATCTTCAATTTCTCTTCTTCTTCTTCCTCTTGTTCATTTTCATTAATTCAATCTTCTTCATTTTTTGCTTGACTAATCTACAAAATATGTAACATTAAATATAATAGTTAGTCAAAGAAATACATTATATAAACTTTTTGCTCTTATCATTTCACATCTATATTTGACATCATCAAAACTAATCATATCTAACAGAAGAACCATATTAGGTTTCTAGAAATCAATAGCCAGAAGCGAGTTATCAACCGCCCAAGGACCATTGTTTATCACTAAGTCCCTATCGTCAGGAGAATCAAAATGAATGAGATAGAAGTTACCTATTTGTCCATCCACTGAGAAAGGAGCATTAAGTGACCATATAGAGCGAACCCTCCTATGCAAACAATAAACAGAGAAGTTGTGAACATCAATGAGAACAGCAATGCCAAAGGAATCCAGGAATTGTCTCCTACGGGATAGGTCAACAGGATTAAAACTCAATGACTGATGCATTGAATTTCTAGGGATATTTCTTCATTAGAAGGACATGATCGGAAGGTGAAAAGAGGAAAGAAACCAAAAAACAGGACTAAATAACTCAAGAACCGGAAGATATGAGAAACAAGAAAGCACATATAGCATTCAAAGAAGATGAGAATGAAGTAAAACAAAAGAATTATTTATAAAGAGGAAAGATTAACCAAACCAAAAAAAAAAAAATCTATAAGAAGAGACACACACAATCCAAACCTAGCACCACTAAAAACTAGAAAATTGGAGCTAAAACTAGCATATCAGAGAATCTATTTAGAGAGATATTAAGAATATGAAGATGATTGGGATAATCAAACTTACCAGGACTGCTAAGGAGCACATGCAAAGCATAGCCTCAGATAATCAAGATAATAAAAGTTAAAAAAGAAAAAAGAAGATTGGGGAAAGGGAAGCGACAAGGAAATATTGCTAAGGATTAGCGATGATTAAGCTACTCTTAGAAGAAGAATAGGTGTGCAACAACAAGAATGAGCATCGAAAATCAAACAAAAAGCATAAAGAAAGAAGACAAGCATTGAATGAATCTACACAAAACAAAATTAGAGTCTAGAGAATCATAGGAATAAGGAAGGATAGAACCTGGAGACGAAAAACATTACAAAAAACAAGAAATCTACAACTACAAATCTCTTCACCATCGCTGGAGAAGGAAGAAAACTCTCTCTCTAGAACTTTTGCCATTGAAATACATGCATACCTACATACATAAATATATACTACTATATATATTATTGCAATCAAACTTCTCAATTCTCATTATCAATAATTTTTCTAGAGTGAAATTTAATTTTTGGGTTAATATCATCTTTGTCCCTTAAATTTATCCTCATTTCAATTTTAATTCTTTAACTTTCAAATTATTGGTTTTGGTTCTTCTAAAGATAAAATGGTTTAAATCTTTATTGAATTATACATACCAATATTTTATACGAAATAAAACTTAAATAACTAAAACCTATGATTTAAAATTTGAGATTACTAAAATCATGACAAATTTAAAAGATTAAAAATTATATTAATCCTTAATTTTTTTGTTTAAAAAATGAAATTAAGTGAACTATAATTTCTTAGCCTTTTTTTATGCAAATAAATTTTATTTAAGGAAATATTTGTGACAAAATTGTTATTCCAATTAAAAAAAAAAATAAAAATCGCGCCCAACCCACTTGACGCGTCCTTCCACGCAAAGGATCCATCTTAGCCACCCTCACATCGATCCTTCAGGGGTCAGGGCCTCAGCCATGAGGCGGTTGTAGCCGCTGAGTCCTCTGTCTTGGGTCCCACACACCCGCCCCCCCAGAGCTTTATTAATATTTAATACCCTCCTTTGCATTTCTATCTTCTTTTCTATGCTTTGCAGTTTCAAATAGTTTTGCTTTCTTTGTGTCTGTGGCAGTTCCTCCACGCAATCTTTGCGGAGACCAACCCCAGAGTAAAAAAACTCGACCCCTCTTCGTAAATACCCTTCTTTAATTCTACGAAGTATTTTATTTTTGTTTTTCGTTTGCAATATATGTTTTCCGATCCAGATTGAGCTTGATCGCGCTCTCAATTGGTGTTTCTAATTTTTTTCCCCCTTGTCGTACTGTGTTTTCTTTTCGATTTTCACGTGATTTGAATTTTTAAGGGTTTGGGTAGGGTTCCTTTCGTTGTTTTGGTGATCGGATGTTGATCTGGTCTTGGGGACCTTATGCTACAATTCCTAGGATATTGATGTATTTTTGAACTCCGCTTATCATCTGCGGCTGGCGACCTCGTTTGGGCTTCATAATCGTCTATGAATTGCTTTAGACCTTGATTTTTGTTTTTCGATCGGATGATGAACAGTTGTTATCTTCCTTACGTCCTGCTTTGGTTGTTGAAAGGTGTCATGTTCTTGGTGCTAATTCTTATTTAACCCCTGCGATTAACCACATCCATATGAATATATCAGTTGACGTTGTATCGACATAAATTTGATATTGCCTTGACGTCTTGTCGTTTTCTTTCTCTCGCCAAATTTGTTGTGTTCCTTATGACCAACTTAGTATTGGAGAGAGTGTTTGCTTTATATTATATATTTGGCCATTCAGGGAAAAAAATGAAAACTTTATATCTTCTTGTTCAACATTTTGATTTATAAAATTCTGACAGCCATTATTCAGAGGATTTCAAAGTCTTTTTAAGACTTGCCATTATTCAGAGGATTTCAATGTCTTTTTAAGACTTGTTTTTAATTTGCAAAACAAAATCTTGCTAGATGTTAAAATTCTGTAACGGGACACTTGATTAGACAGGATTACAGGAAGAAGTCCTGCAACCTTTACTAACCGTATCTTCTGTGGCCATTGCCAATTGATGCAATCTTCTAGTTCTTGGCTACTTGAAACTATTCGTAATTATTTTCCTGCCAGTTTAGTAGCCAAACAGTATAATAACTTAGGCGCCATGCAAAATAAGCTGATGAGATTACTTGGTTGCCCGATATTATCTATTTATGCTGTAATTTTTTGGGGATGGAGGTTAATCATATTTGATCTTTTTAAATACCGAGGTATTGTACAGTTGGAACGGTCAAAGGGAAATGTTGAGTTAAGGAAACAGCTTAGTTGTGCCCTCATTTTTGGATGATTCTTTTTTCTTATTATTGCTTCCTTGTGATTTGTTAGATCGATATCTTGTGTTGCTAAAACTTTTCTTTTTCTTGCTTTTTGATGTCAAACCTGCAGATTTTGGGGCTACTTGGTGATTCTGCTGTGCAGAAGTGTTCGTTAATTATATATTTGCCAAAGATTTTAGTATACATTACTTAATTATTATTTAACGTGCATTGGAGCATTGCATGAGTGTTGGTTCATTTGTGAAGTCAAGTAAGATTCTGTAAATACAATTTGAGACTGGGAAGCGTTCAGTAGGGAAATAACTAAAGCCTGTTCTCTTGGTAAGTTATGTATATATTAGAATTTTACAAATTGTCTTTTGTGTTGGAAGCACTGAATTTATGAATTAAATATTATCTTGCATTTGTTTATGCACTCCATTTATTCTTTAGTACTAAGAAAACTATCTGTGTTGATGTTCTAGGTTCTATTATTCCATTGGAAATGGGGTTTGATATGATTTTGAGTCTTAAGTAGGCCTATTCTTGTCTGTTACAATTTACAAGGAATTAATTCATTTCCTTCTCCTTTGTCAAGTTTTAGTTTTGAACCCTGTATTTGCACATTGCAAATAATAGCTTTTATTTGTTTGCCATTTTCTAAGGTTTGGTTGATGGACCCTTTTTTTTAATCTGAGCTCAGTTTTTGTTGGCCAGTATAGTTTTCTTTTATTTATTTGTTGTTAAATGAAGATTAATGGTGGATTTTGTGTTAAGATGCCCGGGGAGTAGTAAAGGTAAGTTAATATGCTTATGCATTTTGATTGATAATTGAACCAATAGAGTTCAAAATATTGGCACTGCAAGATTGACATGTAAGAACCTTGGATTATTTCTTGCCCCAAGTATGATGATATTGGCTCTACAAGGTATGAGATTCGTAGATGAGTTGTAATGATTGGTGAAGGCGATCCCTGATATTTGGGTTTGATGCATTCATGCCCGTTGATGAAAATTGAGCCAGTTATTTCCAGTTTTGTGTTTTGTTACGCCAAACCATACTTTTTCTGCCTGTTTGTGGAAACTAAATGTGTTTATAAATGCTTATCTCCTGTTTTATATTGATTTTATTAATTTATTAATTACTATCAATTTGTATGTCAGAATGTGTCATATTTAACTGGCATGTTATCACGTCATGAAAAATGGAAGTGATATTTGGTTGGTTGCATGCATCATCCGTTGTTCTGATTAGTTCAATATTGTTAGTAGTTATTACTGTGCGTGGAAGATGACTGCTGTTAAGCGAAGATTGTATAGTGATTCAGATATCCATGCTCTTCACAAAGAATTGGATGAAGTTTCATGTCCTATTTGCATGGATCATCCACATAATGCTGTTCTCCTTCACTGCAGCTCTTACGAAAAGGGCTGCAGATCTTACATCTGTGATACAAGTTATAGGCATTCAAATTGCTTGGATCGGTTTAAAAAAATGCAGGCCAATTCTAAGGACAGTTCAAATTTATCCAGTTCTTTAGTAAACACAAACAACCCTGGTAATAGTTCTGATATTAATCTCAATATGCAACCTGACTTGAATGACGGTAATGAAAATCACCAAAATGAAACCAATACTGTATTGTCTGTTGGATTGCTTCAAGGATCAAGACAGGGTGATGTTCAAGATCCAAGTAGACATTTCAACTCGCCTAATGAAGGCATTTTAGAAACTGTTGATTCTGAGACCTTGCAGGACAGGGCTGAGCTTGAGGAGTTAGATGTAGATAATTCATCTGAGTCAAAGTTGAGCTTGAAATGTCCCCTGTGTCGAGGAACAGTGCTAGGTTGGGAGGTTGTAGAAGAGGCTAGAAATTATCTCAATTTGAAGAAGAGAAGTTGCTCTAGGGAGTCTTGCTCGTTTGTTGGTAATTATCTTGAATTGCGTCGGCATGCTAGGAGAGTCCACCCGACGACCCGTCCCTCTGATGTTGATCCTTCAAGGGTAAGAGCCTGGCGACATCTTGAACGGCAGAGAGAATATGGTGATATCGTCAGTGCTGTTCGGTCTGCCATGCCCGGTGCTGTGGTTGTGGGTGATTATATCATTGAAAATGGAGATGGTAGGTTCTCTGGTGATCAGGAAGGCAGCATGGGTGATTCGAATGGGGGGCCATGGTGGACTACCCTCTTCTTGTTTCAGATGATTGGTTCAATTGAAAATGCACGGGAGCCAAGACCTCGTTCAAGAGCATGGACAAGGTATCGTCCACCAGCAGGAGGTTCATCTGACCGACGCTATCTGTGGGGTGAGAATTTGTTGGGTCTTCGCAACCATGATGCTGAAGAAGATTTGCGCATATTTAGCGATGCCAGTGAAGATGCATCTACTACTGTACCAAGAAGACGGCGACGCTTGAGCATATTTAGCGATGCCAGTGAAGATGTATCTACTACTGTGCCAAGAAGACGGCGACGCTTGAACCGGACCAGGTCCAATGGAGATCACCCGTGAGGTTTGCTGATGGCCCTCATTGTTTCTGGTAAAATTAATGCTTCAATTGCCAAGAGAGGCATTTATTAGCAGAATGTTTCCAGTCCTTCATTGGCTTACCCAGTTGGCTTTTTGTCTATGAATTGTTTAAACAGCATGCAGAACATGATTCAAATGTTAGCTTTGATCTGGTGGAGCGTGTAGACGATGCTTATTTGGAATGAAACGAGGGAGATGGATGAGCCAGTTTCTTTTAATCCTGGGATCTAGGATTTTCCATAAAGGTCCCTTATGCCAACCGGGCACATGGCATAAGGGATATCGCAGTTATTGGTAATTTGTGGGTTTGTGAATTAGTCATATTTGGATTGTCCCCGGGGGGGAAAAACTGGTTGTTATATCATATTGGCACAATCTATCCATGTAGATGTATATTTGTCAATCTTTCTATTGATTAAACCATTGTTTCTCAGGTCAAAAAAAAAAAAAAAAAAACCATTGTTTCCAAGCATGTGAATAATATTTGATCCGTTAGTTCTAAGTTATTGGAGATGTTTGTTATGGTTTTCTAATTGAACTCGTATTATCCACTCCATTGTTAGCCCCTTCAACTTTTTCAATCTCTTCCTCATGTACTCCCTCTTGTCCTAAATAAAAAGTATAGTTTATTTTTTTTAGATAGATTAAAGAAGTTGAATAAGTTATTTAATTATATCATTTGTTGGCTATTATTAGATTATATATTAATTTATAAGTTAGGTATAATAGTTTGGAGAAAAAATCTTAAATATAGATATTTTAAAATAATTTAATTAATTTTCTTAATATCTTTAAAAAATCAACTGTTTTATATTTAGGATAGGAGAAAGTATTTTATTGTTTTACTCTCGATCTCTGTTGCACCCTTGAATCAAAATTCCAACCCCATTGAGTAACTCCCTACTGCTACTTTATCATTAATAAAAACTTCTTATCGAAAGATGAAATTGGTACATTAATAATTAATGTTATCTTAAGTGTCTCTCAATCATCTGAACACAAAGTCAAGTATCTATCATAACAGTTATTTTAGGACGGGAAATACTAATATAATAAAAAGTTGGATATTTTTCCATTTGGAAAACAATCCCAAATGCTATTAGTTTTGAATTTTAATATTTAATTTCATTAAAAAATAAAAAAAAAGTGTTAAAAAAATAGAGTTACCTGAAGTAAAATAAAGGGAAGATTTCAGAAAAATACAATTAAAAATGGGAAAAGACAAATTGGTATTGTGAATTTATAAAATCTCAAGTCAGAATTAAAGTAGGAATATATGATTTTCAATTCTGACCAAATGACTAAATTGTCCTAAGTTCAGTTGTGAAACATGAAAGTAAAGTCGTTAATATAAAATATAATGTTGTTAATATAGATACAGATGTTGTTATTGACCCTTGAAACTTGTGCTCTCAAAATTATCACTGGTTTTTGGGATATTAAGTTGTAAAATATGAAAATAAAATCGTTAATATAAAATCCGATGTTATTAATATAGTTACAAATGTTGTTGTTGACCCCTGAAAATTTGTGCTCTCAAGCCAGAGCATTTTAGTCATTTTGTCAAAATTGAAAATCTCATATTCCTACTTCAGTTTTGATTTAGGATTTGATAAATTCGCAGCACCAATTTGTCTTTTCCTATTTTTAATTGTATTTTTCTGAAATTTTTCCTAAAATAAAATATTCAGAGAAATATCTAAAAATAAAATTAAATTACAGAGAGCTCGATAAAAATCATATTATCATTCGTGACTTAATGGGACTTTCTTTATTGCGGCAAAAGAATAAACATGGACCCTTGTATAGTTTTATAATTTACATTCATTCAACCCAAGTAGTTGCTTTTAAGAAATTTTTTTTTTATAATAATGCTTTTAAGAATTTTAATTCATAACTTTTTTACCTATTTCATTTGTAACTCCAAAACTTGAACGTTGCTATGGATGGTTTTAATGCCTTTGATCGATGATCGACCCACTTTTCTGCAAATAATGCAACATCCCTTATAATATTTAGTGATGGCGTGGGACAATTATTTTCATTTCTTCACTCGAGGCATCCATAAGAATAAGAAAATGTTACAATTTAGAGAATATCATTCACTAATCACGGACCTGAAAAAAATAGTAGTAGTTAGGGATGAAAATAGGTCAACTCTCTAACAGGGTTTTACGACCTAGCCTATATAAAGTCCGGCATAACCTAGCCTATTTAGTAAATAAGTTAGACTTAGGCTCAGGCCTATTGCCAAGTGTATTTCAATAAACAGGTCATACCTATTTTCATGAGGCCTAACCTACAAACCTACATGCCTGACATATTTAACTTTTTAAATTTATATCATAATATAAGAATATATAATATCATCTAAATAATTATATAAATTATTTATAAATTTACCAACTTAACCTTAATTCTAAGTTTCACATTTCATCATTAGCACTCTCAACCGTTACTTTTGTATCGATCATTAACCCTCGCCTCTCTTCTCTCCGATCGCTCGAAATGACAATGCTAACTCACTTCCTCTCCCTTGATTTGCACTGTACACTAAAGTATAATAATTTACGTGAGTTTATTTTAATGCCAAATGAAATATTATAATCTTAGTAAGAGGGGTTTGTCCCAATTTATGTGGGAACAATAAAAGAGATAAAATCTAGTTTTACACAGTATTCCGAAACCCAGACTGGACTGGCCGGTCTAGCCCGAAAACTGGCACATAGGTCGGTAAACCAGTCTGGTCCGGCATCCGGTTCGGTTCACTATTTTTTTTTAAAAAAAAATCTTTAGGATTTTATATTAATAAGCCTGAAATATTCAATTTTTCATCGGTTAGGCCCCGGGTTAGCTCCAGTTTAGCACCGATTTGATCCACTGACCCTTAACCCAGTGCCCCGGCCGGTTCAGTGTCCGGTCCAGTTTCATGAACCTTGGTTTTATATGTTACTTGTTATGCTTAGTCAATTTTAGAAAATATATATCATTAGTCAGTAGACATTAGTCTTCTACTCTTCTTATTTTTATTTGCTCGAATAATTGTTGTCATTAGATATTCTTTTCTTTTCTTACTAATCCTTTTTATTACAATGAGAATGGATGCTAAGTTTTTAAGACATAATGTAATATTTTAAATAAGCATGAAGACGATTATATATGATTTTAGATGCATAGGTTTTAAAGGCCTATATTTTAAGTAGGCTTTTAAATAAGCTTCAGGCCTTTTGAAGGCCCAAGCTCAAGCCTAAAAAAAACCTACATACAAGCTTAGATTTTAAATTTCTATTACAGATCCAATCCTATTTAAATAAAACCTAGTCTCATCTAACCTATTTCCACCCTTGCTAGTCGTCCGTGACATTCCAAGCCTCATACTTGTACAAAAACCTACATTTCGCCTTAAGCTTGCCTAACGCCTCTCTTTTTTGGGTTGTGTGGAGAAAAAGCAAAAAGCATACCGAACGCCTTTTTTGAAGCATCTAGTGCTAATACATTTTTTGTCTTTCCATGCATCCGAATACAACCTAATATATGAAAGTGCAAATTAATTAGGTAGAAACTTGAAGAAAAAGACACGGCAACCTGAGAAATAAGTGTCTCCTCTCTGTGGAGAAGCCACATCAGGACCTGAACAAAGCAGTGATGTACAAAGTGACACATCAGAGGCTTTCTCTTCATCAGATTCAAACCAAGAAGAAGCTAAAAGAGAATGTGTGTGTGTGTTCTCAATAATCACCATTTATAAATGGTTGTGCGTCGCTGAGCCCCATGTGAGAGCGATGCCTCCCTAATTTGTATCCACAATGCCTCATTTGCTTCCTGAAATGTCTTCTGGGACCCCCACATGCTCAACTGCTTCATTCAATTAATTCACATCTGCACGCACTCAAATAAGAAGCTTGCACACTCCAAAAGCATCTTTCAGACAAATTTAATTCCCCTTCTCTTTGTTTTTTCATCAACAAGACTGGACTTCATGGTCCATGCATGTGCAATTCCACTTCCTGTTCATCAAAGTTATCCGAAGGATTTTGTGCCATCATTATGCAAGTATTAGTATACGTATGAATGCCAAACCAATACTGTACATTTAATGATGAGTACAGTCTCTGAATTCAAATGAGTTTCAGCTTGAATTTGAAGTCTTAGTCTCTAATTCAAAGTTTGACCCAACCTGACTCACAAATATGTATAAATCTGGATCATCACACCAGATATTATTAAGACATTTTTCTCTCAACTAAGTGACACTAATTGATTATCATGTACTAGACTATTTAACATTGCTTAGTCATAAAATGTCTGTTTGTTTCATCAATTTGTTGGGATGAAACTTAATTAAAATATCTAACAAATGAGCGAGTCTTACCCAAAACGTAATCCTGGGTGATGCTGATCCCTATTTGATGGGCTGGGGTCCAAACACACCACAGGCATACAAGTTTATGGCAAAGAACAAGGCCACGAAGGCTAAACACATGTTTCTTAATTAAATCAAAGTCTTCCCACCATTGGGCTCTCCTATATAATATATTCCTCCCATGTTACTTCCGAATCATAAGCCAACCAGTTCCCCACTCATTGCCTGGTTGTCTCCCTTTCTTCCTTAGATTCATCACACTCTTGTTTTGTCTTCTTCTCACCAAAGTCCTCATAGGCCAGACAGGAATCCTAGGCTCCCAGACGGTGCATAGATAGATCTGTAGTGCTGTTCATTTGGCTGAGAAAGTCATCACACTTAAAATACTATATAAGTAAACATGCAGGTATTGCTCTTGTCATGTGAAGATAAGATAGTAGGATCTGTAGAAACTAGAAAGCATCATTGACATCAAACCTGATAGAGATGGTTCTTTTTTGGTGCTGAATGGCAGATCCTGCAACGGCTCTTGAAAGGGGCACATGAGAAAGAAAGAGAGATCATCTTTAGTCCTGCAGCCTCCAAAAGGGAAACCATCAGAGGTAAACATATATTTTTACTTTAGTTACAATTCTTAGAAAGTGCTTGGCATTGCTTACACTTTTATTTGACATTCCACTATCATTTATGGAAGTTAACCAGGTTAAAGAGGCGTAATAGCGCACTAAACACTGACATTTTGGATGTGACATGACGTCCAAAACTATGGTTTACCATATACCGAATCTGTTTTTTATTCCGCATTTCAATCTGAACTTAACATATATACGGTGCTCATTCAGATCTGAATGCTCAACGTAAAAATATAATTCCACAAAAGCATCGAAGGGCATGCAGACGAACAAGTAGAGGAAGAAAGAATGGCGGGAACAAGAATGTGAAGATATTTGCATTTATATGCGCGAAGGACATTGCTAACTCTTGCCTCCACAGCACTATTAAGTTAAACAGAGAAGGAGGCTATAACAGAAAACAGCATATTTTGCACTCTAAGAACATGAAGAGAGAAGAAATAGCAAGAAGAATAGAAAACAGTAACAGTGTAGATTCAGTTTCTTACGTGGGAAACAAGGTTTTGCCTATAACTGAAGAAAGAAATGAAACATGTGGCACCTCAGAACATCGGGATCAGAACAAAGGCGACAGGAAGAAGGCCATTTCAAGAATGAAAGAGCTACTCAGATGGGCTGCAAGTGTGAAAACAGAGAAAGGAGGAAAACTTAGTGGAAGAAAGGTGAGTGTTTTAACTTGTGCAATAATAATCCATTACTATATATGCATTCAACAGTGAACTTGGGAGTTACTCTACACATTCTCAATGACACAGAATGAAGAAATTTCATGCATTTGCACTTCATTGTTAGAACCTTTTCATTTATGTTGTCCTTGATGCACACGGCCGGGATAGATAATGATGTTTCAGCTACCACATTAATGAAATAAACTAAAGGAAGATATGATGGTGCATGAGATTGTTGAAATGTAATAAAGGACTAACGGGGGCACAAAATGTGGCCATTGAATTCTTATCAGGTACTAAGGTTCAGAAGAGGGGGAGCCCTTAAAGCAGTTCAGGATGATGAAGAAGAAGCCAGCAATGAGTCACCCAAGATCAGTTTCAGGTGGGAAGTGGAAAGCTGCTCCACAACTTCTTCTGCCTTCTCAGCTGTCTCAGTAGCTTCCTCCTCAAAAAATGGCCAATCCATGCCTTCATCCATTTCTGTCCCCCATGAAGAGGCTGACCCTATCGTTTATAGAAGGAAAGGGAACTGGATCACCACTGATTCTGAATGTAAGACCAGCTTATTCCTCTCTATATGTTTCCATCAATTTTCAGTATTTACTCGAATCATTTTTCAATCTTGAAAACCAAAAAACATACCCATCAAGCCAAAGCTATGTTTGTAAACACGTTGCTGATCCTATTCTACTACGCGTTTCAACAAACACCTTGCTGACGCTATTCACTCTTGGTTTTTTGAGCAGTTGTGGTGCTTGAACTATGAGGAAAAGGCATGGAAGGAAGGTGTTCCGTGCACAAGAGTAGCGGTGGAAGTGCCAAGAGAGGTCACTAAGTTCATCTAATTAAGTAATTATGGTCTGTGGGGATCACCAGAAAAGATGGCAAGGGAGACTTTCTGTAACCGCTTCAAAATAGAGAGAAAATGACAACTGTAATATCATTACCTTTATGATCCGAATACAGTAGATGGGATCAAATGTACCTTCCCATGTGCATGAAATGAGAAAGCTTATTAGGGGTTTGATCAATCAAATTAATAAATTGTCGACTGATCTAGAAAAAGTCATGTGCTTCTACTACACTTTATGGTGAAAGAGTAGTAGTAGAGTATAATGCTTTTGTTGTAGTTCTGAGTAAAGAATAATATAATTTGATTTAATCATTAAGAAAAAAAAAGAATAACAGCATGAAGTGCTCAAAATACATTGTAATAGTTTTGGCGTTTGGTTGTGATTTAAAAATTATAGGATACAAGACACGCCAAGGGAAGCAATGGCATGCCCTTATTGGTTGGCATGGCTACTTATTAATATTGCTACTTGTAGATTGTAGATATATAATTATTGCTGAAATAATTGTTGAGGACTCACCAGATCTGGGATATAAGAAGCTCTCACACAATAAATGGATCAATAGAGTTGGATTTTCTTATGATTTTCTGTTATTTTTAATAGATAGGACTTTTAATTTATAGTTATGTTTGGGATAGCGTTTTTTGGGATATAAGTGTTTATTACGTAAATCGAGATAAAACGCCTCTCACATATTTACCTCGTATACCGTAAATCACGATTTATAAACACTTATAAATCAAAGATAAACTATCTCAATCAAACGACTACTATATGGGTTGCTGTTATTTTTAATAGTCAGTACCTTCAATTATCGTCGACTCTAAATAAAGGTAATGCTCTAAAAATATTTTTTTATATTTACAAAGTTTAAGTAATTCCTTCCACCCAACCAAGTCAATATATGTTAATTTGTGGTTAATTTTAACTAAATTAGAGATCAATTAGGAAAAAAATACATCTATTGTTCTCTCTCTTCATAATATGAAATGAATGGGAATGTACATAAAAAGATAATTACGAAAAATAATATTAATGTTTGGTATACAAGTAAAATGAAAAAAAAAATTTGTTGAGCCATGTTTGGCATAAAACAAGGAGGAGCTCCTATTCTCTGTTACCAATATTTTTTTTTTTCTTTTTGGTAGTCATGATAACCTGGCAATGACGATTATCAATTTGGATTCCCATCACAATGAGATCCAAAATTCAACCTAATGAGCCTTATGAATATGAATAGAAAAAGTCCTATAAACGTGATAAATTTCAAAAAAAAAAAAATCCTTATAACCTAACTTTAGAAACATTTTCCATTATTATTTTTAAATATTTTTTCACTACTGGTTCATGGTCCATGGGATTATGGGAACCAATTTTCCTTCAAAAGTTAAGGAAACGAGCTCCATTATATTAGTCACCCATTCGACCAAAAAAAAAAAATATTAGTCACCCATTAGAAATTCTTTTCTTCGACCCACAATTTTTATACCTATCTTATCCTTGCACGAGCATTGTAAATCCAATATTGCCCATACTAACCTAACGAAAATTCACCATCGAACAGATCCGTGCGATCCGTGCTTCTGCGAGAGTGTTGGCGCGAGCTGTGCGAGAGAGAGCAAAGGCAGTGACCGACCAACATCCACTGACGGCCACATCCTTCCGACGTCAAAGCGGCGAACGTTCACGGTTAGGTGATTTCCTTGCGTCCCCTTTTTTTCACCTAGAACTACTCCACCTTCTCGGCCCCTTTCACTGTTTATCCGGTTTGAGCTTTTCTTTCTTCAAACCTTGCTTGGGCTGAGAGGCTGCAAAAATGAGGAAAGCTAATTTTTCACTTGTAAAGGCTCAGTCCCCCGAATCACAAATTACATTCACCCCTTTCAAGTTTTCCGAACCTTCTTGATCATCCCCTTAGATTTTATTCCAAAATCTCTACTTTATGATTCTGCCGCTTGTTCATCTTCTCACATTCACCCCTTTCATGTCGTTCTCATTCGAAAATTTTACTTGTGTAAACTTCCTTGTTTTCAATTTCGTCAACTTTTTCATGACTCACCTTCTGAAATTTAAATTACATTTCATTTTTATTTTGCTCATGGAATTATAATCATGGAATACATGATTAAGTTTACTGATTATAACAAGTCAGAATATTCAGTAATTCAACAGGCCTTCTTTAAAATTAGTATGAAGATAAATTGATCGTTTATATTTCTTCTTTCTCCCGTGTTCTTTCGCCACCACCAGTGTCCAGGCCAATCCCAGCTATTGGACAATCATTGGTGGCAGCGGATCCAACAGCCAAATTGCCATCTTCAATGCTAAAACTTTCGTTGGAGCTCCATAAGATGCTTTAACTTTTCCTTTGATTGTATTATCTATGAAATATTTTTTGGGGACTAAATGAAGGAGTTGTAATTTACAACTCTTCCCGCGGTTTTTGATTATCATTAAGTATTTTTTTCTTTTTCTTTTTCTTTTTTAAAAACACACACTATAAGAGTTGTAAATTCTGGGAAGAGAAGTTGTGAATCATCACATATAACAACAACAAGCATTCTCCTACTATTTGAGGTAGCTGCATAAATTGCACAACGCCATTGTGATAATTGCTAACCAATAGATTCCATTCAATAACTTCATTAAGTATTTTCTTTGTTCTTCCTCTACCCCTCTTCACAAGTCTCAAAATTGTCTTCTACCCTCCTCACAGCATTTTCTTTGTTCTTCCTCTACCCCTCTTCACAAGACTCAAAATTGTCTTCTACCCTCCTCACAGGCGCCTCTCTACTCTTTGATAATCATGGAAGGAGGATTGTGAGTTGAAAAAAATGGAGGGCCAATTTCATCGTTGCAGTAATTTCACAAATGACAGTTTAGGACTAAAATCTTTCAAATATTTTATTATTTTTCTAATTGTTGGGACTTTTAAATCAATAATTTTGTTAGAAGGGAGCCGTATGCCATTTACTCATTTTTCCTTTTTAAAGTTTGAGCGGTTTGCCATTCTTTATTTTAATATTCACTCGGTGTTTAGTTCACCATGATTCGGATTGGGTTTTTGGCAACACCCCTCTTAATATCTAGTGATTCAGGTTTGATTGAGTTGATTCTCTTACATATCGCGTCCTAATACTTTGAAATTTTTTTATCATGATGAAATCAAAGTGTGCGCTACTTCATTTTGCACCGCACTACAATTTTTTTTATGTGAAATTGTTAATCTGGCTGTGTTGATACATTTATTTCCCCTCAGTGGCTTCGATTATACACTCTGTGCTGCGCTTTTGTTTTTGTCTCCTTTGGTTCATAATTCATCTTCTCTTGACTGCTATTTATTTGATTTATTTACATGCTGATTGCTTTAATGTTTTGGGGTAAATCTCTCAGTATGTCCATTGCTTTGAAAGACTAAAATAAAAATACTTGTCAATCTTCCAATTGTTGAGTATTGACACAAGGACTTGAAGAGATGTGTTACTGGCAGTAGTCCTAGTGCGTGTCTGGGTAAGCCTGAAAACGCGGTTTCAGAAGCTCTTTTTCGTAAGCCGAGACAAAACTCTTCTCACATATTCACTTCGTAAATCGTAAAAACTATTCTCCAAAAACTAATCCAAACACACACGCATTGGCTCTTACAGACAAAGAAAATTAATGGTTTTGAAATAATGCTTTCGAATTAAAGTGACATCAAAATATTTGGGAAGCACATTATATTGGGACTTTTGGATTAAATATTCACATATCTGGGACTAGTAATTATGTGATTCTGCCCCCTAAAGTTCATTGCTTTATGGAGTAGTGCTTTTTCCATGCACTAGAGAAGAAATGTAATTTATTGGTGATGCTCTATTGCCAGGTGTACACCATGTTTTTATGATTTGGTTATGCTTTTACAAGTTTCCCAATCTAACATTTCAGCCTATCTCACACCTGACAGAGAAGTGCACCTGAAAGTGATAAGAAAATGGCTTTTATGAAGGGGGAGCCATTGGTTAGAAAACTTGCAGTGCTGTCCAAGTATGTGGTGCTGCCAGGAGCTATGATAGCTGCACTGATATACTCTCCTCCTGATTATGCATCTTCCTCCGAGAAACATACATCTGCCACCACCAAATAGTAAACTCATTTTACCCATAGTTCAGTTTGATTTCAATTTTTTGCGTGTTGGCATTATTTAACTATTTTTTTGCATGTTTTCTGCATAATTAACTTTATTACAATTTATATGTTGATTTATTTTTTCCATTTTAATTGTAATTGATAATAAATTTTGGGACGTGGATTCAGAGAGACAAAAATAAATGTCATGGAGTCGGATGTTGTTTTATGTGAACTATTTGCTGCCATATGCCTTCATTACCTTATTGCATTCTTGTTCTGGAAATTGTTGCCCAACATAACTGGTTTAATTTCATAAACTCGTTTTCTGCATATGGATGTACTTCCGGCACTTGTATGAACCAGTCTGAAATAGTCGCCAATAGTTGTAAATTTGGTGCGAAAGTCCAACTGTATATTTACATCTCTATCAAGAGTAGGTCTGTAGGCAATGTGGTCATAACCGTACACAACGGTTAGTGGTTGGGTCACGTCAGTCAATCTGATCTCATTGTAGTTGGTTTCTGTTTTTGAAAGTGTTTACCATCAAGTGAGCTTTCTTCCTTAGACCTTAATTTGTCTGATTGTTATTTTACTTTATCACTTCATAGTTGCCCTTCTTCAGTTTGCTCCTCACTATGTCGTGAGAGGTTTGTTTTACCACCAGTACTTACTCCTCCATTGTGGGCTTGTGGCTATGATGTTCTATGTTTGGGGGTTCCTCGGAACATCCATTAACCCTTAAAACCAGCGTATGGGCGCCTTTCACAAGAGTCTTTTATAACAAAGAAGCATCTGTAGTAGCATACCCAAAAGTTTAAGTTTCTTGCAACTTATAATTTATCTCAAAACACAAGTACAAAATTTGCTTGGGGCTTGATTGCGCTTGGAGAATAGAAGTCCCACTTCTAAAAGGTCGTGTTTGATTCCAAGAATCTTGAGGGAATGGAATGGAATTCTCCATGATTCTATCATTCCAAGCATTTGGTTGCAAGTATAGGGTCTCTGTGGTAATCCACAAATTCATCAATCATCGTTCCTTCCAAAAATATAAAGAATGATGATCCACGAGCTTGCTTACCAGAAATACCCATAAGCTCCTCCCTTCTTCCACTCCCCCATCTTCCTCCAGTTGTTGCTCCCTCTTCTCCATCTCCAGCTCATCTCCCAACACCAGCAACTAAATTTTGTCTTTCTTTATCCTTCAGTAGCAGTTATTGCCATATATTGCAGTCAACTTGGTTTTTCTCCGCCAAAGGACTCAACTTCGTGTTTTGATAGTGTCTATGTGACGCAGCTTTTCAACATCCTGTATACATGTTGTGATTACTCATTAATGATGACCGATGTTGCTTTCAACTTTCAATTTCAGCAAGTATACATTTCATGTATCTCTATGTTTGTAACACAAGAGGTTTTCCGCTTTTTGTTTACTTACACTAGCATTTGGGATAACTTTGTGTATTCTGACAATTTAATGTTTTATTATAATGGCACAGGGCTCTGATGGTGGACTGGTTATGCATGTTTGCTGGATCTTTTCCATTGAATGAAGAAATATGTTCTGTAATAATGGCGGTGGCTAAATATTTACATGTCTTTCCCTTGTAATAGTATTGTGGAGAGAATTTGTTTCATCCGAGTTTGACCAGTCAAATGTTTTATATCTTGGGTTTTATGGAAAGTACAAGAAACGCAAGGGCCATATTGAATTATTACTGATGACGCTGAATGCGTTTTATTACCATTTGAAACATCGTCAGAACCGATTTATTTGAATTGGTTTGCTTACTTTAATCTTCATGAATTTTGGATACAGGAAGCAGGTGGAACCGTAGAATGATTTACGTAACTAAAACAATTACTCCCACTCGTTTTTAATATAAGACATATTTATCTTATTTGATTAGATTAAAAAAGTTGGTTAATATAATATGTATTTTCTAAAACATCTTAATCATCTTTATTAATTTCCTTATTCTCTTTTCTTCTTGATTATTTTTGAAGGAGTATTAATAGGGATAAATTAAGAAAAGATGGATGAATATGAGAATTATTTCATATATTTAAGATCAAGATTAATTTTTTAAATATGTTTTATATTAAGGTGAAAGAGAGTAATAATTAAGTAAACAAAACTATATTAGTGATTATCTAAATCTCTATTGCCAATAATACTATTGGAGAATTAAAGTTAGCTGCGTATGCGCAAAAGTGAAGAGATGCCAAGAGGCCTGACTTTGCTCTTTCCTATGGATTTATGGTGGATCCACTTTTGCATTCAACTCTCAAAAAGTCAAAGTAAATTTTCATGACTGAATGCTAGATTTCAACGAAATTGTATCAAAGGTCAAATGTCATAAGGACTGGTTTATCTCTAATGAGCTGTAGGATCGTTACTGGCAGTAATAGTCTGGGGATCGATGGTTTACCCACCACCCTCAAACGTCAAAAGGAATATATGAAGAGATAAATTAGTCCTTAAATTATCGTTGAATGAATCTGTTGAGACGATCGCAAAAAATAAAAATAAAAAGAATCTGTTGAGAATTCTGGGTAATTTAAATTTAAGGGACTAATTTATGATTAACTTTCTTATCTAAAACCTATTAATAATTAGCCCAATATATAAATATGCTATAAATAAGGTTCTTCATCATTTGCCACAACCATGGTCATTACCCATTTATATACTAATAAACTTAAATAATTGGTTGA
The DNA here is from genome assembly GCA_963210345.1 of Inga oerstediana. Lineage (NCBI taxonomy): Eukaryota > Viridiplantae > Streptophyta > Magnoliopsida > Fabales > Fabaceae > Inga > Inga oerstediana. The sequence continues at coordinate 66,148,631 of OY723408.1, forward strand.
GTCTATCCGTTGGGCCCGTTTGCAGACAAAAATTTGTCCTTTATTTTCGCGAGAGCCTGTAAGCCTATGCAATTGACTATTTCGTCCTTTTTTCTTTTTTTGACCTGGGACTATTTCGTCCTTGAATTATTGCTTATTGTCCATATGTCTATACACGTTTGTCATCCTCCTTCGTAAATAATAATAAAGTATAATGAGTAGGCAAATAATAATAATAATAATAAAGTATAATGGCAAAAAAAAAAAAAAAAGAATGATACTCCCAAAGTGACTTGGTTCCCTCGTAAACGGTTGTTTCTAAATTTCTAAGGGCTGATGGAGTTAGTGCTACACAAGTAAGTTTAAACAAGTTAAGATAAAATTTTTTTTATATACTTATTTTATATATTATAAATTATATTGAAAAAATAACTTCTACTGTCAATTTAAACAGACACTAAATTTTATTTAGAAGTCTTAAAGATATATTTGACTCTATGAATAAAGCAGGAATTTTTGTGTCTTCCACAAAGTCAATAAATCTTAAAATTTTTATTAATTTTCATGAAAAATGATGGAACTACCAGAGAAAGTAGACTAGCACGCAATGAAATAAATAAGGGTTAAATGATATTTTTGCCCTGAAATTTTCTTGAATCAGCGTTGTTTACAGATATTCTAAAGTTTTTTTAGAACAATGTTACCCGTATAATAATACTCTCTCCGGGCACTTTTTATAAGTAATTTTTATTTATTGCATAAAATGAACTAGCAATTAAGATTAATTAAAAGAATAAATGTATCAAAAATATCATATTTTTTTTTCAAATATGCCCCTATTTATAAAACGGGCATAAGAGAGAAAATGAATAGTAAATATGAGAGAGTATAAGTATAAAATATGAGAGAAAATATATAATAGTGATTAAATGAAAGAGAATTAATAGTGAGTAGGGATAATTAATATAAAGATATGTATTTAATAGGAATAAAAAAAATTTTAAATTTTGATATATGAAGAAAAAATTATTTATTAAAATGACTAACCCTAAAAAGGGAGAAAATTATTTATAAAAAAAAGCAGGAGAAGTAAACATAATATTATCAAACCTTAACAAACCCAACCGGTAAAGTTGACCGACGCTCCTTCTAAAAAATTTTCGGAATAAAAATCTTTTTTTTTGGCAAGCAGGGATAAAAATGACTTTTACCCCAATAAATAAACAATATTTTGTGTGTTTGGGATAGCGGTAGAAAAAATGACTGATTATGATTATGATTTATTAAAAATGATTTAATAGAAAAATTAATTTTTGTAATGTGATTTATGTTTGGATGAACGATTTATTTTTGGACAATAAATGTTTATAAATCGTGATTTACGGTATACCAAGTAAGTATATGAGAGGAGTTTTATCTCGACTTACGTAATAAGTGATTTAATATAAAAGCTGCAGTGATGAGCTTATTTAATAAGTAGCTTATTTTACCCGTGATATAATTAAAAAACATGATACCAAATACTACAATATCGTGAGTGTTTGTAATAACTTATTTCTTAAAAATAAACACTTATTATATAAATTTAGATAAAACTTCTTTCACATATTTATTTTATGTATCGTAAATCATAAATTATAAATATTTATTATCAAAAATAAGATGTATACCACACTCTCCTGATGTACATCTGCCATCTGGATTCTGTGCGGGCAAGAAACAGATCTGGAATCTGGATCTTGCTACTTACCAGCTCCAATTCTCACCGCAAGGACAACGACGACGCCTAAATAAATGAAGCAAGTGCGACCGCCTCTTTTTCTGTTTCTACCTGCTTTGTATCATCAATCGACCCAATCCTCCATTCATACCTAACTCCATCATCTCCTCCAAAAAAAAATCGCTCTCTCTCTCACACCCCCCCCCCCCCCCCCCCTTTTCATCACTCGGATGACAGAGATCACTAACTTGAGCTCAGACCTCATCGAGCTCATCCTCTCCTTTCTTCCTATCCCAACACTCGTTTGCGCCTCCACTGTCTGCAAGCTCTGGTACTCTATTATCTCCTCCCCCGCCTTCTCTTCCATTACCAACTCTCGCTCCCACCATAACCAACCCTGGTTCTTCCTCTACGGCTTCCACAACATCTCCCCCAAGAACAATCAGTCCTTTGCTTTCGACCCCGTCTCCAATCGTTGGCTTCGCCTTCCCTCCTTCTCCGCCCTCCAACCCCAACAACAATCTATCACTTCCTTCATCGGAACTAATGGCTTTTTCTTCACTACTGCTCCCAAATTCTGTTACGCTCGAACCCTTAACCCTCTCTGGCGTGCCACTCCTCCGCTCCATTTTCCCCGAACTAACCCTCTTTTGGGTGTTTTCACTGATAGCAATGATTCCTCCCCTAAGTTCATTGTCGTCGGTGGTGTGAAGTTTATCGGAAATTTGGTTGATATTGAGGAGCGATTGGATCTGGAAATTTACGATCCTCGTTCGGACTCTTGGGAGCTTGGTCCTCCTTTGCCGGCGGATTTTAGATCTGGCAATTCGTCATCGTCTTTGTCCTCGGCGCTGTTTGGAGGGAGATTTTTCGTGCTTGGGATATCTTCGTGCTTTATTTCCTCATTTGATTTGCGTGAACGTGTTTGGAGTGAGGTTCAGACACTTAGGCCGCCTGGGATTGTTTTCTCCTTCTTAATTGCGTGCAGGGAAGTGGTTGTTTTGGCTGGTATTTGTAGCGCACCTCATGGACCGTCCTTTAATTTGTGGAAGATTGATCCGAAGACGATGGAGTTAAGTGAGATTTCAGTGATGCCCCATAGTTTACTTTACAGCTTGTTTGATAGTGATGAGGACGACAACTTTGCAAGTCTGAAATGCGTGGGATTGAGGGATTTTATATATGTTTTTAATGAAGATTATCACAGGGTATATCCAGCTTGTCTTTGTGAGATTGATAGCGAGTCTGGTAGGTGCAGTTGGAGAAGGGTGCCTCATTTGCCATTACCTGTGAACAAGTTTCACAAGGTCACTAGTTTTTGTTCAACTGTTTCACTGCACTGTGTTCTGGGTGACCGAGGACATCCTGACCTTTTACAGTCTGCCTGACCGTTCGTTCCCCTACCAGGGATCTACCGTATGTTAACAATCCTTCCTATACTATCATTATGTTTTGGGCTGATTTTTTCATCCCTCCTATTTATCTGAATCAGTTGTTTAATTTGAATTTATTTTTGTTTCAATTAGTTTTAGTTTAAGCTTTGAGTCTATTGTGATCACGAACAACTTTACACTTCTGATTGTATTATCTTAGGTGATGGGTACCTCATGGGTGTTGTGCGTATCATATTTTATATCAATATACCTACTGCAACTTAGAGATAAAGCTAAGTGTTTCAGCTAATCAAATAGTTGTAAGCAACTTATATGGCTTCCTCTTTAAATAGAGGTTGATGCGTCATAGGTGGAGGAATATATTCTTGTCACGAGTCGGAGAAGATATTTCACTTAGTGGGATAAGTGTTGTAAGTCGTGGAAGATATTGTTGAGTTTATGTTTTCTTATGGAACTAGTAGTGTTCTAGACGGATGTTATTGGTTGGGCCCGACACAACCAGAAGTAGGGTTTTTGAAGTTATTGCTTTCCTGGCTAAACTTCATCAAGAGACAACACATTGCTTGATGGACTTGTTTCATTTTGGAATGAGATTCAGGGTCCTTTTCAAATTGAATTTGTTGTAAGACATCATATTTTGTCAGTCCTATATTAGTAATCAAAGCATCTATGTACATTCATGACTTCTTTTGAAGGAAAAATTTATGTTGTGAGGTCTATGTTGACATATGTAACAATTGATAGCATTGTCTTGACATGAGATTTAAGCATTTATTTTTGGCCCACTTAATCAATTTTGGTCTGTGTATATTTTCTTCGTTTTAAACGTAAAATATATATATGCATCGATCCCCTTCGGAAAATGAGACACTATCGGGGCGAAAAAGTTTTAATCTTAAGAAACATGTTATCTGTTTCATCTTTCGTCATGTTTTGCTGGTTGTGGATCAACAATATTTAAAGAAGTGCATGTTTATCTTTGGCATCTGTGAACTTATGATTGCTATGTATTTACAGAGTAGTCAAAAGTTTAAAATTAACCACAATGTTTTATGGTTTTGTCTGAATTTAAGTTTTTTGTCGTCCCTGTAATTAAAATTAAAATATTTAACTTAACAATCATCTTAAAAATCTTGGTATCTCCTTAATACTGAAAGTCATACGAATTGCTTGCGTTGATAGAGAGTCTGAGGAATCAGAGATCTGATTCATATCTTCAATTTAGTTCCATTGTGGTAGCTATTGAATCTTTGTTCTTCTACTAGCAGGGAAGAGGCATGAAGTGCCTTTACCTATCTTCTGTTTTCTACCTTCCTGTATATTGTATAATTTATGGAAGAGACCTACTTTTCTGTTATCGATACACAAGTAACTTTTGATTTCCGTGCATTCAGCAGAGAAAATAATGAAACAATTCCTTGGGTAAATCAAGAATGTATGGATGCGTGCTACACCAACCTTGTTCAATGTTGATTATTCTCATCTCACAAGGCCAGAAGCTTTCGTTCAACAGTATGTATAGTGGATGAAACAAGAGGTGCGGGCTACGCCAACCTTGTCTGTTTGGCAAATAAATGGGTATTAATGGCGTGATTCACTGGTGTGTAAATGTAATTTGACAAGTGAATTATATTAATTGTATGTTACTATGTTGTACTATTTTGCTTACCGATTACCAGTGTTTCTATTTATAAGATGATCTTATATTCACTTACTTCATTGATATATCACAATGCTTAGGGATTACAATATATATAGGAAAAGTAATACAAAGAGAGGAAAAACAGAGAGACAGAAATCGATGGTAGGCGCGTGATAGACGGAGGTGTAGACGGAGGTGTGTGAGAGTGTCAACAATGGCATGCTATTCGGTGCTGATATTTCTGACTTTTTACACTCCCCCTCAAACTGGAGAGTATATGTCAATCATACCCAACTTGCACAGAAACTTTTCAAACGTAGTTCTACTTAGTGGTTTTGTCAGCACATCTGCAATTTAGTCTTCAGATCTGATGTAAGACAAATTCATGATGCTTGCTTCAATTTTCTCTTTAACAAAGTGTCTGTCTATCTCAACATGTTTTGTTCTATCTTGATAGACTGGGTTCTTGACCATTTCAATGCTAGCTTTGTTGTCATACCAAATTTACATTGGCCCCTCATATGGAATTCCCAACTCCTTCAGTAATCTGATGATCTAAAGTCCTTCACGTACTCCATGATTAACAGTTCTCAGTTCGGCTTCTGCATTACTTGGTGATACCACAGTTTGTTTCTTGCTTCTCCATGTAACAAGATTTTCCCACACATATGTGCAATATCCTGAGACTGATCTTCTAGTTTCTCTAGCCCTTGCATGATCTGCATCAGTGTATATTACGATATTTCTGGTAGTGCATTTCTTAAAGAAGATTCCTTTTCCAGGATTAAGCTTTAAATAGCTTAGGATTCTGTATACAGCTGCCATGTGTTCTTCTTGTGGTTGGTGCATGAATTGACTTGCTATTCCAACTGCATAGCTAATGTCTGGATGTGTATGGGTCAAGTATATGAGTTTGCCAACAAGTCTTCTGTACTGTTCTGTGTTGACTGGGACACCTTTTGGTTTAATTTCTAGGTGACAACCTTCTTCCATTGGTGTTCCTTCGGGTTGTGCCCCTAGCATTCCAGTTTCATGCAATAGATCTAGGGTATACTTCCGCTGGGATACATTGATACCCTTTTTAGTTCTTGCCACTTCCATGCCTAAGAAATACCTCATTTGTCCAAGGTCTTTCACCTGGAACTCAGTTGACAAATCTTGTTTTAAATTAGCAATAGATTCTTCATCGTTTCCCGTAATGACCATGTCATCAACATAGACGATCAAGATGGTGACTCTGCTGTTGACACGTTTGACGAACAATGTGTCATCTGCTTGTCCCTGAGTATACCCCAATCTTTTCATTGTTTTGGTAAATCTACCAAACCATGCCCGAGGATATTGCTTAAGTCCGTACAATGACTTGTTGAGTTTACATACAGAGTTGTTAGGAGCTAAAATTCTATCTGGAATCTCCATGTAAACTTCTTCTTCCAAGTTTCCATTCAGAAAGGCATTCTTTACATCTAGTTGATGCAACGACCAATCCAAGTTGGATGCGATTGATAGGAGTATTTGAACAGTATTAAGCTTAGCTACTAGAGCAAATGTCTCCTGATAATCAATTCCATATATCTGAGTGTATCCTTTTGCCACCAGTCTTGCCTTGTATTTGTTGATACTACCATCAGTATTGAATTTTGGGTTGAAGATCCACCTGCATCCTACTGGTTTCTTTCCCTTGGGAAGAGTTGTAATCTCCCATGTTTTATTTTCCTTAAGTGCCCTTAACTCTTCTTCTGTAGCTCGTTTCCAATTTGGATCAGTTATAGCTTGTTGAAATATTTTTGGGATTTTAATCTGCGCACTGTTTACAACAAAGCTTTGCATTTTCATAGACAGGTTACCATATGAGACAAAACGTTGAATTGGATGCTGAGTACAAGATCTTACCCCTTTTCTCAATGCAATAGGCCAACCAAATTCTTCAGGATTTAATCCCGAATTAGTCATGGTCATTCCTTTGAATGGGAGAGATAGTTCTACCATTGTTTGGTTTATCTTGATTTTGTAGTCTGGACTCTTCATTTTGCTGCGGTTCAGTATCCATCCCTGAATTGATTTCAACATTTGTTTCCAGTTCATTAGGCATGAGTTCAGGTTGAGGTGGAAGATGTTCTGATTCATGATCAAGTTGGGTAGGAGTTAGTTGGCTTGTGGAAGGTACAGATTCAATGATGGGCACAAGATTAGGTTCTGGTGGTGATGATTCAGGTTTATTCAGGATTAGCCATTCAATTTCAGTGTACTCCCTCTGAATGGGTAATTTAGGGTAATATGCTGCGTCTTTCGAGAAGACTGTATCTTTGGAGATAATAAGTTTCTTGGAAGCTGGACAGTAGCATTTATACCCTTTTTGAGTAGGAGAGTAACCAAGAAAGAGACATTTGTCAGCACGAGTACCAAGTTTGTTTCCATCATTTTGATGGACATAGACAACACAACCAAATACCTTAGGAGGCAATGAAGTGATGATTGAGCAACTGGGAAAATTTTCTAACAGTTTTTGGATAGGTGTGTCATATTTGAGGACTTTGGAAGGCAAACGATTAATGAGATAAGCCGCAGTGAGTACGGTATCACCTCAAAAAATGTTGGGAACATTTCGTTCCATTAGTAAGGTTCGGGTTACTTCCAACAAGTGACGGTTCTTTCGCTCAGCTACTCTATTTTGTTGAAGAGTGTAAGGGCAGGAGGTTTGATGATGAATTCCTTATTGATCAAGAAATTCGCTAAAAATGTTGCTCATATATTCCTTGGCATTATCACTTCGTAGTACCTTAATAGACACATTAAATTGGGTGCGCACAAAGGTATAGAAGTTTTGAAAGATTTTGGCTACTTCAGATTTGTCTTTCATTAAATAAACCCATGTGGTTCTAGTGTGATAATCTATGAAAGTAACAAACCATCTAGCATTAGTGAGAGTTTTTATTCGTGAAGGACCCCAAATGTCACTATGGATTAGTGTGAATGGCGAGGAAGGTTTGTAGGGTTGTTTGGGATAAGAGGATCTGGTTTGTTTTGCAATTTGGCAAGTTTCACAATGAAAAGGAATAGAATTTTTATTGAATAAATTTGGAAACAAATGCTTCATATAATCAATACTAGGGTGACCCGAACGACAGTGCCATAAGTTTACATCATGATTTTATGAATTAGAGCTAACCAGTGCTCTTCTTGCCTTCCTTGCATCTTCGGATCTCAAGTTTGACTCTTCAAGTAGAACAGTCCATCCCATTCTCTAGAAATTCCAATCCTCCTCCTCGATTTTAAATCCTGAAAAATACAAACATCGTTATCAAACATGACTTGGCACAGTCGACCCTTAGTTAATTTACTCACAGATATAAGATTGACAGTGAGTGTGGGCACAAACAAGACATTATGAAGTTTCAGGGAATTAGAGAGAATAACTGTGCCAATTCCTTCAACTGTAGTGTATAGCTCATTAGCAACTTTGACTCTAAGATTCTCATGAATCAGTTTAAGAGTTGAAAACAATGTGCGATTACCAGTCATGTGATCAGTTGCTCCTGAATCAATAATCCAAGCATTCTCACTAGCTCGTACAGTATTTAGTGTGTGTTTGGATTAGCTTTTTTTAATAGCTTTTACGACTTATGAGGTAAGTGTGAGAGGAGTTTTGTCTCGGGTTGCGCAAACCATGGTTTGAAACCATGGTTTGAAAGCTTACCAAACACACATTTAGAGCTATAATGGAGTTACCTAATTGTACAAGGTTGATGCCGGGCGTAGAATTAGACTTATTTTGTCTGTCTAGCATCCTGCGGAATATCTGCAGTTCCTCTTTAGTCAGAGAATGATTATCCTCAGCTTCTAACTCAGTAGCAGAGATATGACTTTGTTTGTTACTTCCTGGTTTTCCATGAAGCTTCCAGCACTCTTCTTTGGTGTGGTCCTTCTTCTTGCAATAACTACACCATTTGTTTCTTCGTTCATCTTGTGGTCGTTTTGCCTCCAAGGTTGACCTTTCAATTGAGCTCGAACTACCTTGGTTTGCTACTAGGGCTGACCTTTCAATTGGGCTTAAGCTACCTTGATTCAAGAGCTTTCTGCTTTCTTCGAACTGCACATGGTTGACAACATCAAAGAGATGCGGTAAAGGCTTTAGGCCCATTATTCTGCCCCGTATCTCCTTAAATGAGTCATTTAGTCCAAGGAGAAAATCATAGACTCGTCCTTCTTTGACTATTTTATTGTATAACTGAGTATCTTCCACATTTTTTCATGGATGTACTTCAAACAGGTCCTGTTGTTTCCAGAGTTTGATCAACGCGTTATAGTAATCAGTGACGGTCAGAGTACCTTGTCTCAAATCGCGAAGTTGGCGCTTCAAACGGATCAAGGCTGCAGTATTATCAAGAGAGGAATAGGTTCTTCTGGCTGCATCCCAAATTTCTTTTGCAGTAGTTGCGAGGAGATATCCTTCGCTGATGTCATCAGTCATAGAGTTGAACAACCAACTCATAACTTGATTGTTCTCAGCAAACCATGTATCAAAATGAGTGTCATCAGGGGCAGGCTGGGATGCTCCTCCATTGATATACTTCTCTTTTCGCTTGCCACGAAGATACCTTAGCACGGTTTGGGACCATTAGAGGTAGTTTCGCCCATTGAACCTGTGGTTAATAGCCATAATCTGACTATCGGAGAGTTCTGGAGCCATCACTGTTTTGCTAGTAGTGGAATAGTGAGAAGAAGATGAGTCTTGGGTCTCAGAATTTGTGCCTGACATGAGTGCAATTGGTGTTGTTCCCATTATGGATGAATTTTCATGAAAAGAACCAAAACGAGGAGAAAATTTAGGAGAATCCATAAGGAAATGGTGGGTGTAGAAACTGTAGTTTGGTTTCTGGAAAAACGGAGATCGGAAAACACTCTGAACGGTGGCGCGTACTGTTCACGCGCCGGTGAACAGTGGTGGCGCGTGGCTTCACGCGCAGTGACAGTGGCGGCACATAGGAAGCATGCGCTGCTCAGATTGACGCCGCACTCTGGGGTTACGTCGATCGGCGCTGTCCGAACCTCTCTGAGGTGGCGGTGTGTTCAAACACGCCAGTATGTGTGAGATCGGAGCACATTGTCTACTCCCCTGTTTTTCTGATCTGCAGCGTCTCTCTCTCGCGTCTCACTCTCTCTGGTCGCCGGACATGCTATGCCCAGCTCTGATACCATATAAGATGATCTTATATTCACTTACTTCATTGATATATCACAATGCTTAGGGATTACAATATATATAGGAAAAGTAATACAAAGAGAGGAAAAACAGAGAGACAGAAATCGATGGTAGGTGCGTGATAGACGGAGGTGTAGACGGAGGTGTGTGAGAGTGTCAACAATGGCATGCTATTCGGTGCTGATATTTCTGACTTTTTACACTATTTGTTTATTTCCAAGCAACTTGTCAAGTTTTGCCAGGTGAAGGTTCTGCTTTGGCAGACGTGTGTAATGTTTTGAATCTCTTCATTGTAACGTAGAAACATTGTGTCTCCTATGTGTTTTTCGTAGCAAGCCAAATGATGTATGACTGGTCAGCTGGGCTCTTGTATATGTAAAGTTGGTCGTTCTATTTGTGGATTCTTGGGTTCATAAATCGACGATGCCAATGAATTGAAGGTTTCAGGTAGATGAATGGAGCATCTTGTCGTAGCGACCTCGTTTGGGACCAAAATAAATTAGGCATCGAGTGACGAAAAAAAAAACATGGTTGCCAATCGCCAAAGAAAAGGTCGTTGCGTTGTGCAGGATTGGGGTATGTCAACATGTTTGTGCGACATCTCTAGCTGCAACGATGAAGTCGCGCTTAGCAAAACATTGCAAGGGACAATTCCCTATGCATCATGAACCATGTTATACTCGGGCCTATTTGAAGAGACGGTGGAAAAGTAAGTTCACATAAGTTGAGATAAAACTCTTTTCATAAATTTATCCTATATACTGTAAATCATATTAGAAAAACAAATTCTACTATTAATCCAAATAGACACCTAGTGATCAAAGAAGGGGGTGGTCTTTAGTGCCAGCGCGGCATCTCTGTTCTCAGCCTCAAGAGATGAAGAACTGCATGCTTCATGAACAATCCGCACCGATTATTGCATTCATTAACAAAATATTTACGGCTTCAAAAGAAACAAATGAAAATAGCTTCAAAAGCATCATGTCATGGTCAATCTCAGACCTTTCCATCATCCCACACGGACACAGACGTGGCATCAGGTTTTGGCTGTGTGGGTTTGTATTCATCACGTGCTTGTACGGTCTCTTACTTCAGCCTGTTCCTCCGTCGTCTGTGAGGGTTTTACATTCATTCATGCTCATGTAGGACCTTACTTCATCTAAGACTGCCCTTCTATGAGTAAGGAAAATGGTACATATTGTGATCCCATACTTCAATTTGTCTTCTAGTTCTTGCTTTGAAGTGTCCCTGCCCAAAAATAAGACTATTTTTTTATTCACAAAAAACAGTTTACAATACCAATAGTTTGCTTTTTTTTTTTGGGAATAGGCTCTTATGGTTTGCCACAAAACTATTTATAAGAATAAAGTTCATTTTCAACAAAAACTAACTAATTGATACTACCTCCCTCTCTCTATATATAAGGTGATTTTAAACTAATTATATTATTTAAAAAACAGTAAAAATAAGTTTAAAATAATAAGTATGTGGGAAACATACTTTTTTTTCCTAATATGCGCTTCTTTATAAATGAATAAGAAGGAGGATGATAATAAGAAAAATTATGAAAGAGAATATATGGGGAAAAGATTATATGAGAAAATGAAGGGAATGAGTCAACATTTTAATTAAATTACAATGCTGAAATTAATTAAGAATAAAATACAATGCATTTATTAGCGAGACAAACTTAAAAAAACACCTTAGAAAAGGGCATGCCTATTCAAAAAATGGGGCTGGCAAGCTTTGTGTGTGTGTGTATTGAGTTTTATATATTGCTAGATCCTGAGTCTAATTTCTAATTTCTGCAAAATAAAATTCCATCTATCTCAACATTGTGTTGTTGATGTCCCATATGGTGTCCGAAGTTTGAATAAGTAAGTTACAGTGTTTATAATTTATAAATAGTTTAATTTATTATAATTTTTATATGATAGATATAGAAAAATTTGTTGTTTACTGTTGGGTTACCACTTTACTTACATATATTGTCTAACACATTGCAAACATTTTCTGGCCCAAAAAAAAAAGCCATATTGCAAAAAATATTAAATGATCGCTTTAAAATATGTTTACTCAATATATATGGTCTCTTTACTTATAAAAGTCCATTTATTATTTATACATTTTCATATGTTTTTAAAATGGAAATTTATTTTTACAAATTTCTTACCTATTATATTTCCTCCACGCTGATTTGGTTCAAAAGAAGAAAAAAAGAGTGGAATTCTGAATAGGTGGTAAAGGGAAAGAAGGCGTTCAACATAATAAACGATAAAGGAGAGGAATTCGATAGGTGCAGCTAATAATAAACAATGGGTAGAATAATATAAAAATTTAAGACTTAAGCCATAAAAAAATCAGGTAAAAAACCCAAAATGTTATGAAAATAAAGAAATCTAGAATAAGAGAGCAAGAGATAAGAGAAGAGAAAGTTTGAAAGAAAAAAAGATGGGAGCAATTCTCATTTAGCTTGTTGTTATTATAATGCTTGTACCAAGTCTCTAATTATAAACCTCCAAAAGTCACTACAAAGCTCACAATCACTATACAATAAATGATACAATTAATACTATATGACCCTCGTATTATTAAATATTCTTTTAGTTTTCTAACAATGTATTTATAAATACTGACTAGTATCTGAGTCAGTGAACATTCACATAATTAATATTCATAATACTCCCTCTTAGATGTCTATGATGAATACGCCTCATGAAAAACTTTAACTATGAAAAACCCAATAGGACAAAAACCTAGTTGAAGAAGAAAAGTACATGATTCATTTGATACACTATGAAAAACTTTACCTATGAAAACCTCGTGGGATAAAACTTATATAAGGAAAAAAGAGTACAGTGTATCAACTCTCCTCGATGACAATATAAGTTTTACTCCCCTTATAACAACATCACATCCAATGTCTTTTCGAGCATATCTTCCTTTTAACCATCAAATTATAAATGATGCATTGTCACCAAATATTCTGCTAAAATGTATGCATATAATATATCTTTTGGATATGTTATAATATCAATATATTCAAAATTTATCTTATTCACTGTCTAAACAATAAAAGAAAATTATTCTGAAAATTATTAAATCTTACTTTCATTATCTATTGTGTACTTACAATAACAAGATTTTACCAATAAAATCATAATGAATACCACATTAACATGATATCTAAATATTCTCATAAATATAAAGTACTTCTAGAATATGAAATTCAATATATATCTGTAAGCAAAATCATCTTTGGATATGTTTCTGGCATTTTTAATCCTCTAAGGCCTTGTTTGGTTCAATGGGGGGAGGTTAAATGAGGGGAGGTGGGAGGAGGTTATGAGCTTTGTTTGGTTGGATGGGATTAGAGGAGAAGAGAAGTTTCTTATTTAGTTCAGGAGATGAAGGTATGTGAGTTAATTAAATATTAACAAATATGCCTTTAGTACTTTATTTAGATATCAAAAATATTATTTCCTAAGTTATATAGCAAAAAACCTATTATCTCACATATATATAATTAAAAACACTTATATATATATATATATATATATATATTTAAATGATGATTTTATTAATTTTAATATGTTTTAACTCATCAAATTTAATATGTTTTTTTAAATTTGAATTTGAATCTAAATCCTAGATCAAATTATAATTCTAAGATAACGAAAATAGTTAGGGTATAATCCATCCTATGATATTGAAATACTTGTGATTATGTTAAAAACATACAAACTTATCTAAAATTATCTTAGGTATATATTTATGATCATATTATAACAGATAAAACATATTCAATTAGAAAATAAATCATCAAACTTATCTAAAAGTGATGTATCATACAAAAGAAAAATGTTGATAAAAAAATCCAACAATGAAAAAGAATGTTATTCAACCTTGAAAAAATCAATAAATAATAGTCAAATCAATGTCACTTAAAATAAAAGGTCACCAAATGATTAGCAAAATGAATGAACAAACAACAGGCAACATGAACACAGTCATTAAACTAAATATTTGCTAAGTCCCCCATAATATCTGTGAGCAAATCCTTGCGACCAACGACAAGACATTCAACAAATGTCCTTAGTTGGTCAACATCACTCATGAGAACTCTATAAATCTTGGTAACATAGGTTGTTGGGAAGCCACAATCTTTAATAATATTTAGTACAATATTATTTGATTAGATATTATTTAGATAGATTTTATTATTTATTTGGCTGATCCTAATAATAATCGATCATATAGGGTTTATAATTATAAGGGTACACTTGATATAATAAAAAATTAATATGGCATTTTAGTCAGGATAAGATGTACTATTTCTCACCTCTCCAAAAAACTCCAAATTTGGAGGGGCGCAGAAGGAGGGGAGGGGAGCATTAATGCTCTACTTGGATGGGAAGAAAAATTAGGACGGAAGAAAATGAGGGGAGGGAAAATGGAAAGAAGAGAAAATTGGAGAGAAAATGTCATTACCTCTTTTACTTGGATGGACCAGCGAAAATAGGGAGGAAGGAAAACGAGCAAATATCTAAAAAACTAAAACATCCTTATCCTTATATCAAAATTTATCATGTTTAAAATCAAATTAAATATCACAATAATTTAAAATCAAAATATTTGGTAAGGAGAATTTACTCAAAAGTCAAAATGATAGTATTAAATTTCAAGGATTTAATATCAAGCCATGATTTTAAGAAAAAAATAATGTGATTAAGTAAGAATAAATAAATATGTTGAAATTAATTTCTAAAAAATATTTATTTATATATTATAGGAGATTGTTTAAATACTTTTTAGTATAATATATGATTTTATGAGCCAAATAGAATTTAATAAAATAAGTTTAAAAAAAAGAGGAAAAGAGCTATGAGAAAAACTTAAATTAAAATTTATAAAAAAAATGGGAGCAACAAATGGACGAGATGTTGCACAACCACATTAATCATTTTGGACAATTAAAAGCCTACACTCAGACGTCCTCTATTTTATTATTCACTTCGGTCCTCCAAGGGTGATGGCGTGAGCGTGACGCTGTGAGATCGAGGGGTAGAAATGGAAATGGAGTTTTCTCCTCCAAATCTCACCAAATTTGGGGAGAAAAGGGGTTGGGCCCCATATCCCATTTTTCTCCTAACTTTTCTTCTCCCTCACTTTTCTTCCCTTATCTAAGCAAGAGAAAACCCATTTCTTTTCCCATTTTCCTCTTCAGTTTTCCTCCCTCCCTCATTTTTCTTCTATCCAAGCAAAGGGTAAAGACAAAATTTCTCCCTTCCCCTCCCTCCTCCCAACCAAACACACTCACCCCCATGAAACCCCTCCCCTCCTCACATCTCCCATCCAAAACCCTTGAACCAAACAATGCCTAAGGATTCTTATGTAAAATTCACTATCTAGTGAACAGTGTGCATAGGTTATATGTAACAAAATCTAACATATACATAATTTTTCTTTCACAAACTGTCAGAACAATAATATATACAAAATTATTGTATCCACCATAAAATCATATATCTTATCATTATCATTATGCTGATAATGTATTATGAAAATAAAGAAATTTGGGATAAGAGAGAAGAGAAAATAGGGAAACAATTCTCATACAGTCTATTGTTATTACAATGCTTGTAAAAGGCCTTTATTTATAGGCCTCCAAAAAGTCACTATCAAAAGTTATAATTAATATACAATAAAGAGTTCAATTAATATTATATAACCTTTTGTATTACTGAAAAACTTTTTAGTTTCCCAACAATGTATTTATGAATGTTGATTAGGATATGAGTCAATGGACATCCACATAATTAATATTCATAACATTAAAAAAAAATGGGAAAATTGCCCATAAATACCTAATTGAATTTTTTTTTGCCAAATGGAACTTGAAAATATTTAAGGGAAGATCTTTTGAATACAGGAAATATTGTTTGAACACAAAGGAAGATTTTTTGCACATACAAAAAATTGTTTGAACACAAGAAAATATCACATAGGGAAGATATATTGAACAAAGGAAAGAATGTTTAAACACAAGGGAAGATCTTTTACATACAGGGAAGATTGCTTGAATACAAGGTCCCATTCAACAATTAATTTATTAAATAGGTATTTATGGGCAATTTTCCCCAAAATATATGAGAATTTAACATATATTATTTTTTAAAAAGTAATTAAAAATATTAAAATAAAGACATGTAGGCTGCCGTATAAAATTAATTTTATACAACTAATACAGAGTTAGTCTAATAATATAATGCCCCATTAAATTTTTTTGAGTTACAAGTTTAAGTCCCAACGAAAAATTAAATGTATCTAAAATTCTAAATTAATATTCTTATTTTTAATTAGTATCTATTTACGTAGAGAGAAGATTGAATCACGCAGCCAAGCAGTCAGATCTGGTCCCTTGGTAGATTTCACGCGCGGCAACGAGGAATTCCGGTTCACACATTCAGAGATGCCATTTTAAAAATTTTTCCCATTGAGGCTCTTGACAAACTATAGAAAGTACGCTCAGGGTTTAGAGCCCTTACTTCGCCATCAACTAGGGTTTTAAGGTTAGGGTTTTCACCTCTCTCCCAGAAGCCATGGATAGGTACCAGAAGGTCGAAAAGCCAAAACCCGAATCGCCGATAAACGAGAACGAGATCCGAATCACCACCCAAGGCGCTATCAGAAACTACATCAGCTATGCCACCTCCCTTCTCCAGGTATCCTTTAACTTTTTCCGGGTTTCATTTCCTTCCTTTTTGGATAATATGTTGATTCAATCTATCTACATTCCCGTGGATTTCTTGATCATTGTATTGATATACGCTGCTAATCCTACTTTAGTTGTGATTACTTTCTGTGGTTCCTTTCATTTTTGGGTAGCACCTTTAATCACTTGTGTTTAAGATTTTGTTTTTTGGGTTACATCGCTAGGATACTTGTCTATTGGTTTTGACCAATGGACTGATAGAGTGCTTATGTGAGTGAATTCCTTCCCCTGCTTGTTCTATTTGATATATTCGTTTCGATTTATAGATTGTTAAATGTCAATCTGCATTCCCTTATGTTCATTGAATAATGAATAGTTGTTCGTTACTTATGTTATTTTAGCCGTTAAGTTTAGTTGTAACGCCTTTCGTTTTTCAACCCTATTTTAATTTGTCCTGTAGATTGATACAGTCCTCTACTTTCCCATCTGTTCACTGATCCTGTGTTTCTTGGTAGCATCTGTCTCTACATGTTTGCTTCCTTTTTACGTTGCCTGCAGAACGCTGTTTTTAAGTTTAATCAATGGACCGATCGAATCTGTACAAGAGTGGCTTCCTTGCGTTTTTCACAAATAAAAAAAGCATTCGAAACCCTCAAACCTGGTATCTGAGATTTGTTGATAGGTTGATGCATCTTTTATTCCCATTTGACTACCTGCTTGTATATATCTCTACCATTTGTCTCATTTTTTCAAATTTAGGTGACCTTTTGCAGCAAAACGCCTGATTCACTGGGGTCATCCTACTTACCTTCATGTTCTCACTTTAAGAGTTGAACCAATCCCTTCCCTGTCTGTGATGAGATATTCATTGGCTGTCATTCTTTCATGAAAAGGTCTAAGTTCCAATAGTTATATGAAATCCTTGCGGCATAGTTGAGTGTCTAAGGTGCAAGTTGCAGTGCCTTGTTCCTGAACTGTATCTGGCAATACCGAGGTGAAGCAACTTTAGTGTAGTAGGGGTACAAGGAGCTAGATTTGCTAATTTGCATTCTCTTTTTAGAACTGCTATAATTGTTTTTAACTGCTGTGATATTGTCACTAAGTGAACTGTCAACATAAATGAAGCAGCTTTATTTAAGAGGGACAAATTTTTTGTTTTTGGGTTCAAGTTCATGTGTGCATGTACCTCTGAAAATTTAATTTCTTTTTCTAGGTTGCAATTTTACATGATAACATTCATAATATACTGAGGACATTTCTTTGTTGGGAAGTATCTTGGTATTAATTGTTTTCTATCGATGGAAGTTTTCATTGATTTGATTTATGATTGTGGATTATGCATGAGGTTGAAATAACGTTGTTACATGTGATAATAACTTTTTTCTGTGTTGGTTTTTTTAGTGATATGATATGGATTTTGTGGTCTATCTTGCTGTTAGTGATTTCCTACTTTGTTATTGAATTTTGCACTCCAGGAAAAACATGTAAGGGAGATTGTCTTGAAGGCAATGGGACAGGCAATCAGCAAGACAGTTGCCATTGCTGAGATTTTGAAGGTTTGAACTCTTTTGAAGATCCCCCTCAATGTTATATTGATGCAAGAGAGAAAAGCATGTGTGGCCAAGGAAAAGATTAGAGCATGTAAAAAGCATGCCAATATTACGTGGAATGCCAAAAATTATTTTGGGAGTGCTATCCTAATTGAGTCCAAAATTCTTAAATTTGACTTGGTAGAACCAGATGTCAGAGGTTGTATTTAAAATATATGTATATATAAGTACTTGGAATGGTCTTGGTGTCTATATCCTGTGGCAAGAGGACTAGGAAACATATGGAAGTTGCCAGGCCACTCACCCAAATTGTTGTCAGAAAGTAAAATATTTCAAAATCCTCAAAATACTGGAATTTTGGGATTCATGTTGTTCTTACTCTGGTCACATTTCTCTCTTAAAACAGAAGAGGATTCCCCGGCTGCATCAAGATACTGCCATCAGCTCAGTAAGCATAACAGATGTGTGGGAACCCATTGAAGAGGGTCTTGTACCGTAAGATATAATTATTGGTTTTGAGTTTAAAGCTTCAAACTTCAGAGTCTATGTACTTTTTTTTTTCCTCTCTCTTAAATTTATATTAGAGGTTGTTAAACATTAGTGTTTGATGCAGAGTGGAGATGACTCGCCACGTCTCTATGATCTCAATCACCTTATCAACTAGAGAGTTAAACAAAAGCTCTCCTGGGTGGGTAGTTCAAGGACTTGTAGTATCATAAACCCAATTATGCTCCTTTTCCCTCAATTTTCTGATATAATATCACAAAAAAGAAATAGTGTAGCTATAATGGCCTGCTGGGTCTTTTTTTTTTTTTTTGCCGGACTTCTGGGTCTAATTTTCAAGCTTACCTTATAAGCTTCTGGATATATGGATTTGACATTGTTAGGATGTTGTCTCTATGGCTTTCTCCACAGGTATCAAGCTCCGTATAATGTGGAACAATCAAAGCCACAATTCAATTATCAGCAGCAACAACCAAAACCACCACGTGGTTCATATAATGTTGTAAATGAAGGTGGTCCTATTCGACTTGCAAAAAGTAGTTGAGCGTTAAATTTTTGTGTGCCCATAATGTCTGAATCACATCATCATCTTGTATCCTTTTCTTTAGACTCATATGGTCGCGGCCGGGGTCGGGGGAGAGGGAGAGGAAGAGGATGGGGAAGGGGTGGATATGGCTATCAAGGTGGAAATTATCAAGGTAGTTATGGAAATTACCAAGGCGGGTATGGGTATTACCAGGGTGGATATGGAAATTATCAAGGTATGGATTTTGACATGTTATTTTGTTCCTTATTTGCTCTTATTTGTTTCATTGCATGTGTTGTATATCTTGGTTTTCACATGCCATTTCTTGGCAGATAATGGTGGGTATCCAAATCGGGGCCGTGGTGGTGGGAGAGGAAGAGGTTGGGGTTATCGTGGTAAGCTTGTTTTGACCGCATGTCCTATATTTCTGAATTCAAAGTATTGACATCCATTGGGGGAAAACCTGCTTTCTCTTGATCTGGTTACTTTCCCCCCTTATGTATGGGTTTTTTAGATAGAATTGTTTGACTAGAATATGCTTTCTTAATTCCCTGCATTACTTTTTGATCACTAAGTCACCCTTCCATCAGACCAAAGGAAAAGTTACCCCTCTAATTATGGAAAACTGCATTTGAGGGATCTATATGTATACATGTTAGTTCAGTCTCATAGTAGTGAATTCCACAGGTACTGGTTATGAACGAGGCAGAGGTGGAGGCAGGGGATATAGCCGTGGCCGGGGAAGAATGGGAGGACGTTCTTTAAGGGGTGGTGGCAACCAGGCATGATGTTAGTTGATTTTCTTTCCGTTCCTTCTAAATGCTTGCCCGGGGCATGACTTGTTATCAGAATATCTTGTTGATAGTGTGATTTGGCTCATGATCCTGCAGTATCAAGCAGTAGTCTATGTTTTCTAGTGATTAAGTTGATATGGGCAAGGTTTTGTGCATCTTTTTTCTTTCTAGCTGGAAAGCGTCTAGTTTATGTCTGCTGCAATTCATTTCAACTTTATGGTTTCCTACACCACATATTTGTATTTATCTTTAGTTTTTATATATGATCTTTTCTATCAGAATGTCTAATCTTTTATGATGGATATCTGAGCCGCAGGTGCCAACCCCTGTCGGTGCAATTGATGGGAGTTGGATATTGCAAAAAAATTGAACCTAGTACGAAACCTGCAGTGAATGAAACGCCACAAATTATTTCAAGTCAAAGTGACTAATGATCCAAGAGAAATGGACGTCCGATCAATATAAATATTATCATCCAAATAATCAAATGCATATGCTAACATTTCAATTTTATGATCATTTTGTCCAACTTTGTTTATGGTGGGTTCAACTTTTTATGTAATTCGTTTTTATGATGCCAGAAATAGAATAAACATATAAAATTAACTTGTTAAAAAGAATTCATGTTTATAAGCATGAAAACTTAATGCAAGGGGAAAAAAAGGTTAAAACTGACATGGGGTTTAATGGGAGGATGTGTGTGTAAATAAATTAGTGTCTGGAAACCATCAAGATTGTAGTTTCAGAAATTCTTTTTTATAAGTTTTAGATAATATTTTTCTTATATATTTATTTCATAAATTATAAAAATTATTTTCTAAGAATTAATTCAAACGCGGACGAAGTTGCAGCAACATAATTTGCTTGTAAATTGTGATAATTGGCCTCTTGACATTTATTCGTCACGTGACGTCACGTAATCAATCTTCTTTGAGTTTGTGGGTTTTGGCCCAAATCCTCAATATTCAGATCTTAGAATTTCGCATATTCTCCAAACGTAACATTTTCTGAATCTCAGTGACAGGGACAAGGACGCATTATATTAAGGATTGAGGGAGTAATAGATTCGAGTCATTCGACTGTGAAAGTAAGTTACACACATAATTGTAGTATTTTGGCATTATTTTTTTTAATTTTATAAAAGGGAAAATTTAAGAGGAAAGATTGAGATTCTGCCACCTCGTTGGTGCCGTTAAGGCATCCTACTGAATCTAACCTGGATCCCAACCAGGTTTGGTTCTGAATATTCCCAAAACATTGTCACGTCACTTTCATTCACTTTGCCTTTCTTTGTTCTCATTATCTCATACACGGATCCCTTATAAGGGTCACTATTCAATATATTCAATTATTCATTTAATTATAATTATAATTAAAATATTGAAAATTTTGATAAAATGCTAAAAGTTTATGAAGTGAAGTATTAAAAGTCCTCAATCTAGTTAAAGGGTTAAAATACTTGAGGAAGTTTTTATGAATGGGCACTGGGTACTAAGAAGTTTTTGAGGAGTAACTTTATTTCAGAAGTTTTAAAAACAGAGTAATATTATCCTGATCTAATGGATTTAAACGGTTAACTGTTAATTGACAGGTTATATTGGGGTGGCATGCCCACGTGGCTTTCGTGTCACCTTGGTCAAAGGATCATTTTATCCTGAAAGTTTCTATAGATACCAGGAAGTTTTTTGATGGGGCAATAACAACCTGGAGTCATAGATTTTTTGTTGTTGATTTATTTCATTTCAGGAATGTCACCACAAACACCAAATGATCAAATAAAATGAAAAATCAACAAAAATCAGGAACTCATAAATCAAAATCAGAGATATATGGGCAGAGAAGCTCATAAACCATAAGTTTAAAATCAAAAGCAAAACCAAAAATCCTCAAGTTAAAAAACAAACAAACAAACAGAAATTTTGGGTTTAGGAACTAGAAAATTTAACAAAAGAAAAACAGAAAAGACAGAAGATGGGAAGGTCACTCACTGAAAAACTCTATAAATTTGTTCTATGAAGCACACCTATATTTATCATCAGCAGGACAGAAGATATGAGTGTGCTTCATGAAACATATTGTTAAGAGTTTCCCAATGAGTGGCTTTCTCCTCTTCTATATGCTCCGTCTTTTTCTGTTATAACTCATGGTTTTCTAAATGTAAAATTTTGGTTTGCTTTTTCAAGATTTGAGGATTTTTTGTTTTACTTTTGATTTTGAGTTTTGTAGTTTATTGTTTCTAGCTAGGTTCAGGAACCCGGACTGGACCGGCTGGTCCGGCCCGGAAACCGGTGCACCGGCCGGTGGACCGGTCTGGTCCGGGTTCCAATTTAATTTTTTTTATATTTTTCCTTTAGAATTTCATACTATAAGCCTACAATCTTTAATTTCTCACCGGTTTGGTCCCGGTTTGGCCCTAATTTGACCCACTGACCGTTAACCCAGTACCTCGGCCGGTTCAATACCCGGTCCGAGTTTTAATACCTTGGTTTCTAGATATTGTTGCTTATATATATGTGTTTTTTTTATTTATAGGTTCTTTATTTTTGTTATTTTTAAATTTATTTGATTGTTTGATAATTGATGGTGGCATCCCAGATATAAAAAAAGGGGAAATGTCAGAAAAATATTGTCAAAATATATAAAAGATAAATAAAGGTGGTGAATTTCAATAATTCTAAATTGATTTATTTAAAATTTTTGGAATGTTGAGAAATGTGTGAAATTACATAAGTGCCTTTGCTTTTTTATTTTTTTTAAAAATCCCTAAAACCCTTTGTCGATGCCCAACAACTGCCAGTGGCAGCCCGTCATCGGAGCTTCGGTGTCCTTGCCGTTCGGTGACCAGAGCTCTGACGACCTAATATTTTATTTTTGAATTTTTTAACCAAAAGTTGTCAATATAGATACATAAATTGTTAATAATGATACTAAGGTTGTAAATGGTGGCCTAATACATTTTGTTTGCATTTCTTAGGAAAAAAGTGGTCAATATATCATATCTGAGTTGTTAATGCTATAAATAGGATACTTGTTGAATATTTCCTAATAACTTTTACAGAAGCTCCGGTGGTTTAATATTTTTTTTAAAAAAATTTCTTAGGCAAGAGTGGTGAATATAGATACCTGAATTGTTAATAACAATACAAAAGTCTCCGACGATCGGCAAGGGGTTTTAGGGATCTTGGAAAAAAATAAAAAGTAAGGGCATTTATGTAATTTCACACATTTGTCAAAATTTCAAAATTCCAACTCAGTTAATTTGAAATTATAGAAATTCACTACCCTTATTTGTTTTTCTACATATTTTGACAGTATTTTTTTTGTCATTTTCTCAAAAATATGAAAAAAAATCTGTAATTTTCAAGGCAGTATTTTCCTCCTCAAAAAACTTCTGAGTGCCAACAGCTCTTTCTGTGGAAACTTCCAAGACAATAATACCCTTTAACCCAAAAAAAAAGCTAACATGGATTCCATGTGGGTATGTCAACTCAGCATAATCAATGAACTAATGATTTTAAACTATAATTAAATTGGTATGTTGAACTCAAAGTGTCATTAATTCCCCATCTAGCCTTTTGAATATTAAGTCTATTGGAAATTATTCCATAGAGGCTAATCATTATACTTTAAATATTGTTATTCAATGAATTTCTCCATTTTGTTATCATATTATTTGCATGTTCATTATAATAACTATTTTTGGATCATAATGATTGTCCTCATTGTCCGTGGTCGGTCATTTATGGGGGAGCAAGGATGATCAAGACCAATATAACTTTGAAGAGACATGGAGATACGAATCAAAATCCTAGGTACTTGTAAAAATACAAGGTGTTGGATCGACCCGCTATGAGAAAGTTGTATGGATCAAGTTATAAACTTGTCTTATGTATAACCACATCGTTATACCCTTTTGACATGAGATAATCATGAATTCCTCTATGAGAGTCGCTCAGCTTTGACCTAGTTAAAAGTCACATTTGACTGAGTGATGATAAAGACTATGTTTGGGTTTGGTGGTTTTCATGCAGAGGAATGTGAATGCTCAAGATGGAATTTGTCCATCATATTAATAGAGAGATATTAATGAGCCCCTCGTGAGTGAGCTTGAGAAAAGTGTGGTCATACTACGATGAAAATGAGTTTCCATTTCTATAATCAGACTACTCAGGGATTGAGAAAATAATGGTCAGGAATAGGAGGATGACATTCTCCATGCCTCATCCTTGACCGAAATATCATGTGACAAAATAGACGTGATATGGTTGTATGACAAGTTTCATCGGTTTATCGATCCTCATATGAATTAGGTAGTCGTAATGTCTTGCTAGAGGCCACTTATGACTTGTAGGTTAATATAGTCATTAGCCCACTACCAACTTCATATGGGCCTACAGGGCCGCGCACAAAAATAGCCCAACACGAGCTATAATATCCAGATTCATTTAATCTAAGATATGTCTAGATTTAATGAATATAATGGTTAATCTAAGGTGGACGAATATATATGTATATATATACATATATATTCGAAAAAGAAAATTAATAATATTATATATACATATATGTATTTTCGAAATACATATATATATATATATATATATATTATATGATAATATTATTATATTGCGTTAGTTTTAAATTTAGTTTTATCTGATAAATTAAATTTAATAACTAATATGATAAGGATATAATATCTCGGATTTAATTTATAAAGATAAATTAAATCTATTTCCATTGACTCTTTATTCAAATTAAATAAATAGATTAAATTAAAACTATTGGACAGATTTAATTAAACCACATTTATTTAATTTGCTAATCAAAAGATAATTAAGTGTTAATTGATATGATATGGATTTCGAAATTAATTAAGATTAATTTTAAAAATCCAATATTCGTAATAAAATAGAAAGCCTTGACTAGTTATTTAAAGAGTGAGTTATGTTTTTCTATAAGTGATGAAAAACAGATAAGAGACGTAAGAAAAGAAAACTCTAAAAGGGATGTTGGTGGCACCAGTACGATATTTGTGTTGGATTCCTATCCATGTGGATACCAATAGAGGGAGCTTATATGAGTTGTTAATTCCTTGAGATTGAAAAGAAAAACTGAACATATGAGAAAGATATATTTTTTTACTACTCAATTTAAACATCGTTAACAAATCTACAGCAAAGATTAAAAACTTTTGAATTTTAAAATTTTGTTATGCCTACCAATCCCACCAGAATCTTTTGGTTGGATTTCATTCGACCATGCAGAAAAGGTGACCGGTCTTTCTTTTAAGTAATATTATCCGGTCTTTCATTCAGCAATACATACTTTTTAAATTTTTGCGGTTACCGTGAATCAGAAAATTATTAAACATCCTTGGCCGATTAATGTACCTTCACTTTCATGTACAAATATATTACTTTGGTTTTATTTAGAAGTCTTTTTGATAAAAACAATTGATCCTATTTATAAATCCAGTTTCAGTGTAATAAATGAGATTGTGATAATTTTGCCCATATTTATTGTACCAATGAAGAAATAATTTAAATATAGATAGAGAAGAAAGAGTTGAAAAGTACTCATTCATAAATGAGAGCATAATTGAAAATTTATCTCATAATTGTTAAATTAATTACCTCTCATTGATATATGAGATTTAGTTAAAAGGGTTTTATAAATAGGACCACAGTGATAGGCAGCGCAACAAAGATGGGTAAATTATTACTCGTGTCTCGAATATATGACCCCAATTTTCTTTTTAGAATTTTCTTTTTAGATATTAAGGAAATTAAATAAGTTACTTAATTATATCGTATGTTATATGTCGTTAGATTATATATCAATTTATAAATAAAAAAAAACTAGTTTAGAGAAAAGCAATGAGTGTAAATATTTTAAAGTAATTTATTTACCTTCCTTAATCTCTTCAAAAAAGTCAATATGGTCTTATATTTAGGATCAAAGGTAGCAATATACTACAGTGGTTCAAAATAAGAGTCAAACTTATGAGGGGATGTAGTTTTTTTTATAAGATCCACTTTGTTTTTGTTTCTGCATTTAATACTTTTTTTCTTCTAAATTTGCCACATTTTCTCTCATCATTCTTCTCCCTTACATTCTCTTTCTTCCTTTTTCCCATTGGTTATTTCTCTTACTTATTCCCTTAATAAATAAGGGTATATTGAGAGAAAAAATAAATATATTACATATTTATTGTTTTTAGTTACTTTTAACTAACTCCTTAATAAATATAGTGGATATTTGGCTTTTATACTTTCAAACAGGGTGGGATGAAGGGAGCTTAAGATCACGTCATGCGGCCAATAGAGCGGCAATTAATGATGCATGCAGTGCTAAGGCAACAAAATTGGTCCAATAAACAAAAAAGCGACTCATATTTCATAAACACAATGGGGTTAATTAATTAATTGGAATCTTATTCTCAATGTAAGAAAGCCACGATCCTTGATTAACCTAATGAGGTTTAAACTTTTTGGTTTTTTCATAGAAGAACAAGAACAAGGTAAAATTGGAAATATGTTGGGCGTGGTTAACTAGAAGTTTAGAGTAGATGAACGGATGACATAAGCCTTAAATATAGAGAGAGAGACTGGGTAATACTCCATCAATTCGGTTCTTTTTATAAGAACTCAAAATTTAAATTGGCTTAATCTTTTTTATAAGAACTCAATAAAAATTGTTTAAATATTTAATGAGTTTTTATTTTTATTTTTATCCCTTATTAATTATATATATATATATATTATATTAATTTAAAGGTTGATGATACTTTTATTTATTCTATTTCTCTCTTTATTGTTCCTAACAAGCATTTATAACTTGACCATCTTATATTAAATTAATCTTCGCATGCAAATTCCTTTACTACCCCACACAACTTCTCTATACAATTCCTATAAAAATAATTAAAAAAATATCGTTTATCGTTTGTACATGAGATGCCATCGTTAAAATGTACTGAATAATATTATTAATAAGAACAATTCATATTAGCATTTACTCACCCAGATGAATTAATTTTATCGTATGTTATCAAATTATTCATTCTCAATATTCATTCAATTACTATCACAATAGTAACTAAATATATGAAATGATCCGGCTAAAAAAATTCGAGAGATTGGATTAAATAGGTGAGAGAGAACTAAATATATGAAAGGATACAGCTAACTTCCCATTAATAATATTCCTTCACTTCCTGCTGTCATGAGTTGTATGGGATGCATTCACCTAGAGCATTGAATAATATTATGTTGGAAATTGTGCCCTAAGGGCCAATCATTGTACTTTGAACATTATTATTTTAATGAAATTTCTCCATTCTGTTATCATATTATTTTCATGTTAACTGTGATAATTGTATCATTGGATAATTCATAAAGATCGTCCTAAAATGTCCCTGGTCGGTCATCTATGCGGGAGCAGAGATGAAGCAAGACCAATATGACTTTGATAAGATATGGAGATACGAATCAAAGTCTTAGGCACTTGTAAGAGTACAAGGTGCTGGACCGACCCACTATGAGAAAGCTACATGGATCAAGTCATAAGTTTTTCTCATGTATAACCACGTCACAATGCCCTTAGACCTGAGGTCATCATGGATTCCTACATGAGAGTTGCTAAGCTTTGAACTAGTCAAAAGTCACTTTTGACCGGGTGATGATAAAGGCTACGATCGGGCTTAGTGGTTTTTCATGCAGAGGAATATGAATGATCAAGATGGAATTTGCCCCTCACATTAGTAGAGAGATATTACTGGGCCCCTCGATGAGTGAGTCTGAGAAATGTATGGCCATACTATGATGAAAGGAGTTTCTGTCTCTGTTATCAGGCTACTCAGGAATCGAGAAAGTAATGGTCAGGAACAAGAGGATGACATTATCCATGCCTTATCCTTGATCGATATATCGTGTGACAAAAGGGACGTGACATGGTTGTATGACAGGTTGCATCGTGATAACGATCCTCATATGAATTGGGTAGTCGTAATGTCTTGTTAGAGGCCGCTTGCGACTTTTGGGTTAGTATAGTTATTGGCCCACTGCCAACTTCATATGGGCCTACAGGGTCGCACACAATAATGACCCAACACGAGATAATGTTTAATTTATGGTGGATGAATTTTATATTTATATATATATATATATATAATATAAAATTCAATAATAATATTATATAGATATATATATTTTCGAAATATATATCTTATACATACATATATATATATATATATTATATTATATTATATTATTATATTTAATAATATTATATAGATGTATATTTTTTTGAAATATATATCTTATATATATATATATGTATGTATCTATATTATATGATATTATTATATTGTGTTAGCTCTAAATTTAATTTATTAAGATATATTAAATTTAATGACTGACATGATAGAGATATAGTATCTCAGATTTAATTTATGAAGATAAATTAAATCTAATGGCTCTTTATTTGGATTAAATAAATAGGCTAAATTAAAACTGTTGGACAGATTTAATTTAAAATGAATTTATTTAATTAGCTCATCAAGATAATTAATTGTTAATTAATTTAGAAATTAATGATGATTAATTTTAAAATTTGAAAATAGCCCTCATAGGTTATAAACTTGATAGAGCAGATATATTCATACGCACATGAGAATTAAGAGCCGCAAGTGAAACCCTAGGAGACATTAGAGGCGCTAGTACGCAGTCTCGGTTGGAGAGCATTCGTGTGGATACCGGTAGAGGGAGCGGACCTGACGTGTTGGCTCCTAGAGATCATGAAAACTCTGAATCATAAAAAAGGTATGAATCACTACTATAAAAAAGTAAAGATGTGGCGCTTATAATTGCATTAACTGTGGCGCTAGAGAAGTGCCACATATCTAGACGCCACTAAAAAAAGTTGTGGCGCTTGGAAGCGGCACAACATTTTAAATTTTTTTTTAAAAAAATACCCTTCTGTGGCGCTTGTTTGAGGAAGTGCCACAGGAGGGGGTCCTACTGTAGCGCTTACGTCAGGTGCCATA
Source organism: Inga oerstediana (assembly GCA_963210345.1). NCBI lineage: Eukaryota > Viridiplantae > Streptophyta > Magnoliopsida > Fabales > Fabaceae > Inga > Inga oerstediana. The sequence goes on from OY723408.1 coordinate 66,177,704, forward strand.
GCTGCTTGTGTGGCACCAAGTGTGGCGCCTGTATAGGCAGGCGCCACACTAGGCCTCCCCAATTGTGGCCCCTAATCTATTAGGCGCCACAGCTGGTATCCAAAATAAAAAAATTATACAGGTAAAAAATAAAAAAAGGGAAGCTGTGACACTTGTTTAAAGAAGAGCCACAAAATGTGCGCCACCTTTTACCCTTTTTGTAGTAGTGAATTCTTCCAACTTGGTTTAAACGCCGTTGATAGATCCTCAATTAGGATCGGTGAAAATTTTTAAAATTCTTCCGCTGTACCTACCGATCCTAACATATTATTCCTTGAAACAACTCATTAGCATTTACTCCCCTGATGAATTAACTTTATTGTATGTTATGAAATTATTCCTTTTCAACATTCATGCAATTGCTATCACAATAAGTACTTGAATATATGAAAGGATCCGGCTATAGAAACTTAAGAGATTTATGAGTGCGAGAGAACTAAATATATGAAAGGATCCAAGTTACTGCCCCCATGAGTTATATTTCAGATATACTTAATATTTTTAACTAAGTTTAATCATTTCTTTAAACCACATACTTCAATTATCGGATTTTTATAAATAAGACCTAAAAGATTGGTATAAAATAATAAATAATGCAGGGAACACAAAAACGAAGGTGGAAATAAACAATTGATAAGATAGAGACACGTGTGGCGTGACAGGAGGCAGACGGCAGGATGAGTATGATTGGCCTATGGAGGAATGTAGACGGAGTTTAGAACCACATTCATGCAGAGGGTGGCTTTTGCGTTGTCAGAAGGAATGTAGACAGAGGCGGCATCCAGATTCATGGGGATTTTGGGGAATAAAAGGTTTTGGCCTCACAATCACTGTTAGAGTCTGTCAAATCTCAATGGAGGAAGCCAGTGAATGCAGGAAGCAGAAGAGCCCCAAAGGGAAAAAAGATGACCTCTTTCATGTTATTCACAAGGTTCCTTATGGAGATACTCCCTATGTCAGAGCCAAGCATGCCCAGGTAGGTGTGCGTGTTTCCGAACAAAATAGAGTAGATCCAGTAGTCACCCTCTGCCTTGACTGTTGGTTAACGTTTCTCCATCCCTTTTCACTTTCACTTAGGTCAGAGAAACAAAGGGTGTATGTAAATAAATATATGGATGAAGTAATTAATAATTCATAATTAGTTGATCGGAATGAAATTAAGTAAGGGAGGATGGTAGATATGAAAGTAATTAAAGTGAAGAAGCACAATTAACGTGTATGTACAGTAGTAGTATATGATGGGTGTGAGTGAATGAATGAATGAAGCAGCTGGTGGAGAAAGACGCGGAAGGGGCGATAGAACTGTTTAAGGAGGCAATAAAAGCGGGGGACAAAGTGGGGAGTGCCCTCAAGGACATGGCGGTGGTGATGAAGCAGTTGGACAGAGCCGAAGAAGCCATCGAGGCCATCAAATCCTTCAGATCCCTCTGTTCCCAGCAATCCCAGCACTCACTCGACAATATCCTCATTGACCTCTACAAGGTTAGCTACCTATCTCATCTCATCATCTCTCTATGTATACACACACATACGTAACAGCACATGAATGACCGACAGACATGCGCAAGAACGGAGGAGCAGATAGAGTTGCTCAAGAGGAAACTAAGACAAATATACCAAGGCGAAGCCTTCCATGGCAAGGCCACCAAAACCGCTCGCTCTCACGGCAAGAAATTCCAAGTTTCCATCAAGCAAGAAACTGCCAGATTACTGGTACACTGCTCATTCTTAATTACTTCCTACTTGCCATGGACATAGTTACCATCGCTTGCTTCATTGATGAATGAATGAACGAACTGGGAGCAGGGAAACTTGGGGTGGGCTTACATGCAGAAGGGCAACTACATGCAGGCAGAGGTGGTGTTTAAGAAAGCCCAGATGATAGAGCCCGACGCCAACAAGGCCTGCAATTTGGGCCACTGCTTGATCATGCAGGCCCGACATGAGGAGGCCCGATGGGTTCTTCATCAAGTCATCTTCGCCTCCCACGACGACAAGTCCAGGAAAAGAGCCCAGGAATTGATGACGCGCTTGAAATCCACCATGTCGCCCCCTGAATCTGATGATGCCTTCCTCCAACGGATGGACCATTTACTCCCTCTTTCTCTTTGGGGCTCCAATACATCTAGAAGGCTTCCCATCTTTGAACAGATCACTCCCCTCACCTCCTCCTAATCCTCTCCCTCTCTCTCTCTCTCTATATATATATATATATCTTCAATTCATGACGTGCATGAACATATATACATCTGAATGTAAATAACAATCAAATATTAGTGTTTTGTGGTTATAACTTGCATGTACCTAGCCACTGCCTGCTCATACGTACATATACTACATGTTTGCCCAAACTCACAACATCAAACAAAATCTTTAGAGTTTATTTATTTATGTTTTATTAAATGATCAATGTATGTTAGATATATACAACTTGACGCTGCTTAACAAAATACTCGTATATCATAAGGTATTAGAACTAGTTGAAACGCAGAAAATTACCCGATGATTTTACTAGCGAAATATGAAGGGCCTCATCACTGTGAGGTGTATGCTTGCCTATTTTTGAAAAGGCAAGAATTGCGATTCAACGTACGCAAGAGAGAGAGCATATAGATGAATGGAGAGCCTTTACGATATGTACGTAGTTCACTATTTAACATCTTCAGTCACCATCCTCTCCAAGCTCCATTATATGACTTCCTCACCCAATCCTTCGCATTGACTCGTCTTCGATCTACCTCCACCCGCCACCTAGCCAGCGAATAAACAAGAGCGACTGGAAAAGAGCAACGAGAACCACTGAACGCGTTTTGATAGGTTTCACAAACTTAAAAAAGTGTGTTTCATAACTAATTGAATTGGTAGATATTAAGAAAATTAGGTAAGTTGTTATTTGTTATAAATATGTGTTGTTGGATTAATGATTTCCCTAAAATATCATTTATAATGGTATTCATGGAAATTAGTCCTTGATGAAAACTTTCATGTTATGTACAATCAATAGAGTCATAGAGATATATGCATTAAGAGGAGAAAAAAAAACTTTCTAATAGTTGCAATTTGGACAAGATCTTATATTAAACATTGAACTGAACTCGGTATGAATTTTAAATTTTAAAGGCAAAGTGAATTAAGACCTTATATTTAAGATTAAATTATAAGGAAGAGAGAGATAATGTTTTTTTTATTCTACTTATTAATCATGTCATTTGAATTTTCATATGAGTGTACAATTTTATCATTTTTTTATTATTATTGTGTAGACTGTTTTTCATACATTATCATTATTTAGACTTTGTTCTCTTAGGATATATATAATGTATATTAATAGGGATATAATTGAAAATTTATTAAATTTTAATAATGGGAATATTTTTGTTGATTCCTATGAAAGATGTTGAAAGAGTATTTTGATGAGGTAAAGGAAAAGAAAACATCCCTGCCCTCCAAATTTCCTAACCTAGAGCGAGGGTCGAAAGAAATTTTATATATTCCTGTGGGTAAATCAGGCGACACTAGAAAACACCCTTCTTTCTAAATATTATTGTGTTGCACCATTCTGGCCTTCGTAACATAGGCCTTATGCATCTTGGATCTTCATATTCTCTGAATATTCATTATATGAATAAATGTTTCTTCAAACCTCCTTTAGATTTTTCATCAAACCTTACTATTTTTTGACAGGAAATCTAAGCCTTGTTTTTTGACTTTTATATTGTTAGTATTAGGGTTGTTCTGAAGTCTACATTTTATGATTTTCTTTTTGAATAAAATACTGAAATTCATTAATATATCCGAAGATTAATATAAAGGACAACTCAAAAGAGAGATATCTAAGGATCTTTCATCAACCACCGCCTGCTAAAAGAACAGGTGGTGGTTGATCATAGATGACAAAATATTCAGTACTACAATGAGCTAACTTAGCTAACGAATCTGCTTGGGCGTTCTGCTCTCTAGAGAAATGGTTAATAAGGACACACCAGTCTTTAGCTAACCATAATTTAGCCTCATCAATAACCTCCTTAAAAGGGCGCCTTTCATCACAACCCCTTATGATTTTCTAAGGTGTGGGTTTTGCATTTTATCTATTCATAATTTGTAAACCTTGTTTTAAGTCCATTTTTTCTTTTTATAAAAAAGAAGAAGAAGAAACTATTTTAGATAGCCAAACAGGAGGTTCCTGTCCTTGTACCAAAAGTGCCCTAGTGGCCTTGCTGCCATCGGTCGGATGTATCGGAGGGTCCGAAATTGGTGCAGTTTAGGCGGACGGTTGACCCAGGCAATTGGCGAGGGTAGTTGAGTAATTAGGCTGAAAAGGCCTCGATGGGTGCAATGAAAGGTGGACACGTGTCAGGATCAGGCTCATGGAATGTGGAAACTAGGGAGGGGCGCCGCTGATTGGGCAGTTGAGGAGGAAGAACGAAGGTGGACACAAAGGCGGGCAGGTTCAGAGTGGAGGGGATCCCCAAAGTCATGACGATCATCATTTCTTGGGTTTCTTCAATTTGGCATCGATCTCTTGTTGGATCTGCTTGTTCATCAGTTTCAGAGAGAGACACTGAATGGAAGAAAGTGTGGTCTCTAATAAAGGCAAGAAGGATCATCTCTACCACGTTCTTCACAAGGTTCCTTCTGGAGATAGCCCTTATGTCAGAGCCAAGCATGCTCAGGTAATTCTTTCCCTTTCTTAATTACTTCTTCTTCACCATTATATTATATTCTCCTACCAGCATACCTCTCTTTCTTCCTTTCATCTCCTCCAGCCCCTCATCATCTGATATATGCTCTTGTCACTTGCACTCTACATCTCATGTACGTATATATCCATGCTCTCAGATTTGCTTCACTATCTATCTATATGATTTTGCCATAATTAATTCTGCTGCCATGAATCAACTTCTTTGTCTATCATGAATTATGTTTAGTTTTAATGTTATTGACTTCTTGCGCACGAGTGAAAATTTCCCTCAAACTGATTCCCCTTTCTTCTTCTACTTCTGCTTTTTCTATTTTACTAACAAACAACAAGTCATCAACTGGCCTGGTGGTTAAACCGACATCATTCCCCCGCTCTATTCACTTCAATTTTGTTACGTTACTCTTACTTTCTGCTTTGCCCTTTCACAACTAGTCACTCATCATCAATTTAATAAATGCACCATTTACTACTCCTTAGATCTAAGTGCTGCCGTGACAAGTTTTCGCTAGATTTTGTTTTCATCAAGTCATTTAATTATTTGAGGAATAGTTAGAATTAACAAAAACATGACGACGCATCAGTTGGTAGATAAGGACCCGGAAGGAGCGATAATATTGTTTTGGAAGGCAATAAATGCGGGAGACAGAGTGGACAGTGCATTGAAAGACATGGCTGTGGTGATGAAACAGCTGCATAGAGCCGAAGAAGCCATCCAGGCCATCAAGTCTTTCCGAACCCTTTGTTCCAAACAATCCCAAGAGTCACTTGATAATGTTCTCATCGATCTCTACAAGGTACTCTATATACTGCTACGGCGTCCAAACAAATTAGGTCATTCAATTCAAAATTTCTGAAAGCTAGGGAAGCCAAAGTCCATCAAGTACATATTTAATCCTCAAGTTGTTGTTTAATGGTAGAAATGTGGAAAAGTTGACCAGCAAATAGAGTTGCTAAAGAGGAAGCTGAAAATGATATACCAAGGCGAGGCCTTCAATGGTAAACCCACAAAGACAGCACGATCTCATGGCAAGAAGTTCCAAGTATCCATCAAGCAAGAAACTTCTAGATTACTGGTATTCATTCTTCAATTCGTCCTTTTTTTCGTTTTACCTAATTTTTAGTTCCCTCGAGCGCTTTGACATTTTTTTAAATGGCACAATATCTTTTAGGTCCCAAGTACAGGAAATAATATATTGATTAGTTTTATAACTTTGTCAACGAACGATAACTCTTCCCTTATCAATGCGAAATTTATTGATATGATTTTCTATGCTTGGGACCTATCTAAAATTCTCCCTTTTTAAATTGTTATCAGTGCTACATATTCAATCAGATTATCAATGTTACATAAACAGTAAATGGTGTGTGGTTTATTTGTGCAATTGTTGGTTCATAATTTAGTTAGTTAATTATTAGAAACATATTAATTCATCATAATTGCCACAATGATATGATATTAAACAGGGAAATTTAGGCTGGGCCTACATGCAAAAAGAGAACTACATGATGGCCGAGGTTGTATACAGAAAAGCCCAAATGATTGATCCAGATTGCAACAAGGCTTGTAACGTGGGCCTGTGTCTCATGAGACAAGCTCGATTCGAAGAGGCTCAAGTGATTCTGGAAGAAGTAGTTCTCGGCAAGGTTCCAGGGTCAGACGAGTGTAAGTCGAGGAAACGGGCCGAAGATCTGCTACAAGAATTGAGGTCCAAGCTACCGGTCCCACAGTTGTCAGATCTGGTGGGCCTGGATGAAGATTTTATCAAAGGACTGGAGAGGCTGATGAGTCAATGGGGCTCAATTAGATCCAAGAGACTCCCAATTTTTGAGGAGATTTCTTCGTTTAGAGATCAGCTTGCATGCTGACACGTTGTGTATAATATATATAGCAAGCATCCTGCTGGGCGTTTCCTGATGGTTTTACTTTCAGATTTGTTTGGCACTATTTTCTTTCCTTTTCTGTTTTTTCCCCATCTTAATGGGTTTAAAGAGATAAGCAATAAACAAATTATTGTAATAAATTATATGGTTGGCAGAAAAAAGAACTGATAAATTATATGAAACCGGCCATAAATAATGTAATCTATCTAACTTTTTCATTACGATGCTTTATCGTTTCAATTAAGTTAAATTCTACGAAAGAACTTCAACAAAGGGAATTCTTAGATTCCATTGTTTAAGCAAAAACGGAGTTTTCTTATTTATAGAGTAGTATATTTTAATAATTAATACTTAAAAACCTAAATCGTTTAATTTGAAAAAAAAAATGCAATACAATTTGAAGGAAGGTGTTTGCTGTTTAGCTCCAATAAATTAAAAAAGGGGACACATGGACTTTTTAAACACGTCGTCCCTCAGTCATTCACCAGTATTGATTTTGCTCTCAGGTCTAAGAACCAAAAGCACATTCCACTCCCTCTACAAGTAATCCGGTATCAACAACAGGGCATTTGTCGATCTATTTTAAGGGGTGGGAGTTATCACAGCCCCAATTAACCGAATTGATGATTTCGACACAATCCGTTTGGATAGCCACATGGCGAAGACCACTGTGCCAACATAAATTAATATCATTCATCACACCTAGCAACTCAGTTGTGGCAAGGGAACAAAAGAAAATTTCAGCTAAAGCTACAAATCCAACGATCACCACTATCCCTCAAGACACCTCCACATCCACTACTACCGTTATTGAGAACTGAGCCATCCACCTCAAACGTAGCATAGCCATCCAGAACGCAATTTGAACTCAAAACACTCACATGGTTATTGGTGTAGAACTTGCAAGGAGATCTCCATCTAGACAGGCTTTGAAGAAACTATCATGAGCATTTAAATGAGCTCTTGGGATAGCAGAACCAAATAGCTTTTTGAGTTAATATAATATTTAGTCCTTATAGTTTTGTCCTCATTTTGTTTTTGGAACATGTTGTTTCAAACTATAGGTTTTGATCTCTCAAGTTTCTTTTCATTAAAACTGTTGGTCATTGCAATTTAATAAGGACTTGAACTAGAGTTAATGGTGCTAATTATGCTGATGTGGCTTGATGACTAGCAAGCTGATGTGGCAAAATGAATTGTAAACTTATAATTTAAAAATAGTTAAATAATTTAAAAAAAAACAACTTCCTTTCCCCCTCTCCCTCGGGACCTGCTTTCATCCAGCTCGAGAAGAAAATCCAACTCGTCAGTGGCCTTGCTGCTCCTCGTCTGGTCCAGTTTCCCTTTTTTTATTACAAAATCACCAGCACAGAGTAGCTTGCAAAGACCCTTTCTCACAAACAACAATTATCCAAAATGGTTTTACGAAACCTGATTAACAAATGATAATTGAAAATAATTTCTTTCAAGAAGACACATCGACGTTTAGGGTACAAAACCTGTCCACAAACCTACTACAAAAAATCCATTACTCTTGGCACAAATAACAAACAAGAGAAATCATAACCCACGAGTTTTACAACACTGAACCCCACATTAAAGGGTTAACACAAAACAATTTCCAACACAAGATATGATTGTGGATCCATCAAAATATAAGAGTACGCAAAATAAGGCCTCAGGCCCAACAATGTTTAAATAGTTGTTCAAAGCAATAAATATAGTATTTCAAACATGAGAACCCTAGAATGACAATACAAAAATTAATACAACACCAATACCAAAAGAGGCCTACAAAGTTCACAAAGTCCATGCCTCTGGCTGCTTCCCTTGGCCTTTGGTAGAATTAAAGGCCTCGCCTGAAAATATATTAACAATGACGGGGTGAGACATAAAGTTTCAGTCACTAAAATCAATTTACAAAGCATGCAAGAAAGGATTACAAGTCAGAAAAGCATGTTTAACTAACATAATAATAATATTCTCAATAATTAAATATTAGATAATACTTTCAACGATTAGAACCATCTCCACTCATGCATCCTGCTCCTTCTTATATCTTATGGATGTGGTACAGCCTATCAGTGCTAGTATACCCGGCCAAAGGTTAGCTTGTCACTTCAAGAATACTACCCCCTCGCTCATGCCACCACCAATATACCATAACAAGGAGGTGTCAACTCCAAAACACTTAACTCAAAATCCAGGACAGGAATGAGAGAGCCGATGGGCACAATTTCACCATATCTCTTCCACACAACCCAATATATCCCATAACAGAAAAACAATATATCAATATAATTTTTGAAAGCATTTTACAAGATTATCATTCCATATACAACATTCCATCACAATCATCATAATTATCATAACAGTAACAATCTCAATTATAAGTTTAAATCATACATAGAAGTTAGAAAATACACTGCTTCACTGAACTAAGTTCATATTCAAACATGCACATGATTTTCCAAAACACTTACAAGTAGTGTAGATGAAAGTATGATTTAGAAAACACTTTACAGCCTAAAACATGCATATAGAATAAATTAACCTCGGTTACCCAACTCCAAGCTTACCCTTAACTGGAGGAGCAAAGCGTGAGTAATCACCGGTCACAAGAAAGCTTTACATTATGAATGTAGATACCAATCAACCAAAACCAACAATAAAATAAATAAGTTTACAATTCAAGTCTCAAAAACCTAATTTCCTTTACAACCATTATCCTCAACATCCTAATTTCCTTAACAATATTTAACCTCGACAATCCAAGGTCATAAATCACTTCTTATGAGCCCAAATTACTCATTAAATCTTTAGATAACATATACACCATCCTCTTACGTCAATTACTCAAATTCATAAGTTAAAGTTTCACCTCCAACACACCCCTAGTTATAAAATCATCAATATCAACATTCTAGACCAATTAAATCTCTTTTCTAACTTATATGAGTATAACCCAATTATTAAACAACTCTTCAAACCTTCACATAATCAAAATCATATCAAATCCTAACTTATAATTTTATATAGCTCAAAATCTTACAAAACTAAACTGATTAAAATTTCAATAATACCTCCAATAACCCAAATAAATTGTTTAACCCACATTTAATAGGAAAAAAGGTTCTAAAAAATAATTTATGATCTATTTATAAAAGAAATTCATTATTGAATCATAAGACAACCAAATAATAAATCCAAACCTATTAAAATTAGCTATTAGCCTTCCCCCACCTATATATAGTCATCTATTGTCAAAACTCAAAACTCTCCAAAAACCCTTGCCTAATTTATCTCTAATTAGTACAATATTACTATCAATAGAAAGAGAAAAATACATAAAACAACTTTTATGAAGGAAGTTTGTTGAAAATAAGTGATTTTGATTACCTAAATTATCCCAAAAGCTTGTGTCTTAGACAGGAAACATGAACAGCGCCACTGGAACTCCAGCCCAATGTTATTATACTTAGACCGGTCACTGAATCACCTAGGGCACTAGGTTAAGAGTCAATGGGTTAGACCGAAATCAAAATAGAGCTAATCTGGGGCTAAATCAGTGAGAAAGTGAAAATTTTCAAAGTTATTAATATGAAATTTTAAAGAAAATTTTAAAAAATCAATTTTTTTGTCTAAAAAAAGGTGAACTAGGTCAATACCCGGACCGGTTTACTAACCGGTTCGCCTGTTTTCAGACTGTAGGTTTTCGGGCGTACCTAAAGTGTTGTTTTGTACTCTTAAGGTATCCACGCGAACCGGATCACGCCGGACTCCGGCTATAACACATAGCAAATAACATTAGGAGAGAAGAGGGAGTTTTATGAAAGGAAGTTTTTCTGCAGTAGTGTTTTATTTGTGCATTTTTTTCCTTTTACGTATATGGAACAACAAAAATGTTCCCTCCCAAAACATACAGGAAAACTGTTCCCACTTGTTTTTAATTTTAAACCCTTGGGAAATATCACCAACAAATACCCCATATATATTTAGGTATTTTATTTGGCCCCAAAACTAATGGGTTTAGGCCTAATCCACCAAGGGTGGACCAAACCCAATTCCCAACACAGACCAAACAGGTCAGTTCAGTTCGGGTTTAATTACTATGCTCCAACCTCACTTCTTTCTCACTGTGAGCTACTGTTCTTGAATTTGAAATGGTTGGGGACTATGTTATTATATATTCCCCCACCACACGTGATATATTGAGGGGCCAAGGGCCCTTAATACTTGGCCCCTCAATATACTATTATATTATTTTTTTTCATTCATTCAATATTTTTTAGATGTTGTTTTTTTTTCGTTTTCATTTTATTTTTTATTTCTGTTTTATTATTATATTATTTTTATACTTTTTATAGTAATAATAATACAAAATATTATTATTTCTACATTTTCATTCCATTTATTATTATTAATTCATAGTTTCCTTTACCATCACAAATCATATTTTGGATAAATTATTTTTTAATTGAAATTAAATCATAGAATAAAAATTAGGATGCTACCTAGCTCATGACCATCATCAAAACCATTTAATTAAACATGATCCAATAAGGTTCATTCAACACAGTGATATGCTCATAAATTTCCTACCTCCCAGCTGCTACTGCATCAATCCTCACGGTCTTGGCATCATGCACCAAATCACATACAAGCGGCCCCCAATCACACTCAATCCACCATAATGATAATCTTTCAAAAGGGGGATCTTTGAAAAATAAGAACATAGACAGGATCCAAAGATGAATACTTACAAGTAAGCTCCTTTGAATAATCATTACCCTCTTCTTAGGTCTCTGAGGTCGTTTATAGCCTTTCATGGCCATAAAGTCCTCTTTTTCTTTGTTGGACAACACGATGTAAAGTTTTGGCCATACTACCCCTCTCTCTTCTCCATTATTCCCATTTCCTGAAACGTTGCTGGAAACTAAAACCAGACGAGGAGTAACAACATGGACGGAAATTGGACTAGAGGGAAGAATGACATCATTAATAAGCTGAGGAAAAGGACGATGCGATCTGAAAGGGAGAAGGAAGAGGTTGATGCCATGGCTGGTTCAACGAGAAGCTGGGAATGAGACTCGAGACTAGACCAAAGGATTCTCAACGCGGTGAAAACATGAGCTGAATCTTCTTGCCGACGCACCTAAATGGGGGTTGGATGAACGCAGGTTAAGGGAGAGAAAGGAAGTTGTTTTCTATCATTTAACTATTTTTAAATTATAAGTTTACAATTCATTTTGCCACATCAGTTTCCTAGTCATTAAGCCACATTAGCATAATTAACGATGTTAGTGACACATCAGCGTATTTGACACTGTTAATTCCAATCCAAATCCTTATTTAATTACTGAGACTTGAAGGACCAAACCTATAATTTGAAACTATAGGAATCAAAACCAATTTGAGTGTAAACTACGGGGACCAAACATTATATTAATGTTAGCTTTTCACATCTATTCACCCAAATGTCTTAATTAATGTACCCAAAAGAATGTCCTAAGGGATCTTTTTAGATTCCATCATACCCACTCTGCATTACTTAATGTGAAGAAGAAAGGCCATACTTCAGGATCAACCATCGATTTCCATAGATGTATGGCATTAGAGGTGTTTCTAATCAAGTACATCACATCCTCATCTGAGCGCAACCAAATGGACAAAGGTTGTATCTTGAAATATGATATGTGCCTCACTCTCAATCATGTTGTGTGAGTGCGTCTATGTGTGATTAGGCAGATGAAAGATTTGATTTTTTATGGCGCCTTCTGTAACACCCCAATTTTCGATTAAGGGCTAATGGTAATTATTGAGGATAATTATCGAATTAAAGTGGAATAATTATGTGTTGTATGTCAATTTTAATTAATATGCCATAATTGTTGGAAAAATTGAAAGAATGGCTCTAAATTAGTGATTAATGGAAGAGATTAATTACTAATTAAGAGGGCATGAGATGTGAAATTAAAATGGCTAATGAAGTGGTTAGAGTAACTAATTAGTTACTTGCTTTATGAGAGCCAATGAGGTGGAGACATGTGGCAAAATGTGAGGATGAAGAGAGAGGAGTAGAAAAGTCAAATGCTACATTTTAAAATGATTTTCTCTTCTCTCTTTCCTCTCTATGCGGCTGTCACAAGTATGGGAGGGATGAGAGCAGTTCATTTCATCATCATTTCATCTCTTTCCACTCTCTTCATCTCTCTCATTCCTCTCTCTATTCGGCTGCCATGGCTGCAGAAGAAGAAGAAGAAGCTCTTGAGATAGGTAAGCATTTGACCCTCCAAATGACCTCAAATGCTCAAACTCTCTTCTATAAAGTTGTTTTTTGTGTTGAGAGCTTCAATTTCATGATTTTAGATTTTTCATTTGGTGGTGTTTGAGCTCTCACGAAATTGTGGACTTGGGTGAATCAAGGAACTTCTTTGGGAAAGTTGTTGAGGTGAGTGAAAGCTTCATTTTCATATAAGTTTTGTGGCCATTGGTTGGGCCTTGAATTTCTAGAATTTTTGCCCTAATTTTCGTGATTTAGGGTCATGGGGGAGTATGGTATGTTATTGTTATGGAAATGGTGCCTTGTTTAGTATTTTGAAGTGATAGAATTGCATTGAAGCTTAAAGGTGAAGTTTGGGAATTTTGTGTTGGTTTTGTGCTTTGGTCAAAATAGCGCACGTTGATAGGTTATGATTTTGGTCATTTTGAGGTTATCATTGTGTTCCTTGTGAAAATTTATGTGGGAATAGGCTTGATTGTTAATTTTGGAGCCATGGGACACTTTGGTAGGAAATTGGAAAATCTGTCCCTTGGAACTCTGTTCTAGGCAGTTTATTTGTGTGGACGTTTTGAATGACCAAATGATTTCAGAAAATTGTGAAACTTTCTAGTCTTAAAGTTCACATCCCAAGATTCAAAATGGACATATATTTTGTGTCATTTTGTTTAGTATTCTGTGAGATATGGTTGTCCAAATTTTGGGATCAAAACTGAACTCTGTTTTGGGGCAGTGTTGATTTTTGTTTAATTCTAGAATTTTTTAGTGATTTTGAGTAATGGTCCATATTTTTCCCATAAAGTGGACTTATATACCTTTCATTTGAATTTGGAATCATCTCATTTCAAGTTTTCTAGAATTAGTTATGATTTTTGGAAGTTCAGCCAGGAAACAGAATTTTCTTGGCCGCGGCCAGAGGTTATGAATCGCGGCCCAAGACCTTCTATGCATCCATTGGCCACGGCCCATGGGTAGGCTGGCTGCGGCCAACCCCCAAAAATAAGCATTTTGGACTTTTAAAAGGTGACCTTTGGTCAAGTGTTTCCTAAGCCTTTAGGCATGTGTTTAGGCTTTGATTAGCCACCTAAAGGTCATGAATGGTAACCAACTTTAAGTGTTATGCAAATGAGAATTTGGAAAAGAGAATAATCCAATGTCATTGATTTGGTTATAGGGTTGGATATTCACCCTGATCATGGTTCGATATCCGCTCGGATCGTGAGTAGCCGATGCTGGAGCATACGTGGAAAGAATAAGAGTAGGGAACTTACCTCTCCTACATGTATTGATATTTGTGTTTGTGTATTGATGCATGTTATTGCTTTGCTTGATTATGTGAAGCATATATGAATGATTGAAGCTCTGTTTCTATTTATGCTATGGCCATGAGTATGTTGTTGAAACATTGAGCATGCAGATATATCATTATGTGAACACAGTTATTGTGATGCAAGCATGTCATGCATTAAACACTTATCTTGCATGTATATTGGTATATGTTTCCTACTGGGATTCACTAGAATCTCACCCTCCCCTACCAACATTTTAGACAGGACAAGTGGCTCGAGGAAGGAGCAAGCGACTAGGGGCGGCGATAATCCCTTATGGGCATTTGGATTTGGTAGTTGGTTATCATTGCTATTTGGGATAATGGTAGTTGATTTGGATGTATTTAGAGTTGTATATGTTAGGATGGATATATGGTTGTATATATTGTGGAGGTGTATTTGGATATGTATTTGGAATGAAATTTGTGTAATCCCCATTTGAGAAATTGTAAAGGGCGTATGTGCCCATGAACCTTTAGTAAAGATATGAACCCGAGATTGCCGGGATTATTATTGTGCACTCTGATATATTATGAATGTCAATTATCTTCGCAATGTAATTGTATTCGAAATGTGAATGTGAGACCAGGTTAAAGTGTTTGTTAAAGAAATTTGTGAAAACCCTATCTTAAGGATGGGAATGTAAATGAATTTTTGATTATTATTGGTCTCTATTTCACTCTAATGTTGTATTTCGGATATGATTACGGAGGGGGTTACACCTTCCACCTCCATAGAAGCTTCGAAACACTATCTACATACAAAACAAATGTGATAAGCAGAGTTAACTGAAAAATATACCATCAGTGGATGGTTTCCATATGAACTAATCCCCTCCTCTCTTTTCATGTGTGAGTGTGCACAAACAATTCGATGAATCAAATTTTGAGGCAATCATATACCAAGTTTTGCTCTGATTACTTGCGATCACCCCCAAACTTCTAGTTGAAGTGATCCAAGCTTGCATCGCTGAACTTTGTAGTCTGTAGTTAGATAGCGGCCAAGTATCTTTGGATTTAGCAACTCTAGGCATGTAGCTTCTCAGTTGTGGGAATTAGTCAGTGATATGTCATGAGCTTTGTGAAAGGTAGATTTCATAAGCAGTGCTCTTATTTTTAGAGTTTAGGGTTTAGGTGTACCTTTTTAGGTATTTGGTGTACATTTACCTATAAATTTTGTCCTTATTTCTTTATGATGCTTGTGATGAGAAAGCATTTTTAGCTATGAAAAAAAAAATCAATTTGATCATAAAAAATTATTTAGCTATGAAAACATTCTAAAAAAATCGCTTCTTTTTATTCAGTTTTGTTATAAATATCACAATATAAGTGTGGATGTCTATAACCTTCTAAGAGATGTGTTTTGGAATTCTACACTTAAAGCCATATAATATATGACATGAATGACTTAGTGGGAGTTTTCTATGATTAATGTACATAACCTATAAAGACTTTATATTCTACAATTATGTAGATTTACTCTTTTGATGTAACTCTTGTAATGAAAGTTAAGGACTTGTGACCTATACATAGTAAACATGTATCAAAGGTTGTAAGCTTAAAATGAAATAAGAATCACTCCCTCTTTACTCTCCAATTCTCTCTTGTATTTCTTCATCTCAAACTTTCTTGTATTTTCCTTATTTTTACAACATATTATTAATACGAGTTCGCTCTAGGAATTTGAGGTATAAAATCCTTATAGATTAATTTGTTCTTATGTTATATGTATGATGGTCTATAATACACAAATATTGTTAGTTTTCCATTATCTAATATTGTCACATGCAATTTTAATTCTCTATACATTTGTCACGAGAAAAAGTTAGATTATTTCAAACACTCCCATTCATTTTTTATTTCGTTTATTTACATATACCTCTCAGCCCAATTTTCATATTCCCATTCATGTTTTATTAAAGCATGGGATTATTCCCATTCATGTTGCTTATATTGTTGTGTAATTAATATTCATAGACCAAATGTCTCCATTTTAAGTTTTTCTTGTCTAATTAGCATTTGCCACATTTTGTTGTTTTTTCCCTTCATAATATGATGGCTGACTCACATAACAATAGTTATTTTATTTTATTTACTTAATGTTTTTGTGACAGTCATATTATCTACATATTATGTATCTAGAAATTATTGTGTATATATTTATATTTAATATTTTTTATTTATACTGTTATAGTAACCATTATTTATATTTACATTATAATATGTATTTTATATATTGTGTTACTATGTGAGTGTGGGCATCTCTCTTTTTCTCTCTATATATATCTTTTATTTATGATTCCCTCTTATATCGCTGTCTCTCTCTTATAGTTATTTATAGATTTATGTTGTTGTATTTTATTAGGGTTGAAAATAGGCTAGGCTTTAGCTAAGTAGGCTTGGGCTTGTGATGGAAATCCAAAGCTCGAGTCTGGGCTTGAGCCTGTATGTAGGCTTTGTTTTAAGCTTGAGCCTGTATGTATGCTTTATTTTAAGCTTGAGCCTGAGCCTTCCAAAGGCCTGAAGCTTATTTAAAGGCCTACTTAAAACGTAGGCCTTTAACAAGCTTAAAACCTATACATCTAAATTCATATATAATTTATCAAGCATATTTAAATGCCTACGTTATGTCTTAAAATTTTAGGGATTCATTCTCATATGAAATAAAAGAGTTAGCAAGAGAAAGAAAAGAACATCTAGTGGCAAAAATTGTCTATGCAAGTAAGAATAAGAAAAATCAATCATCTATTGACTAAGGAGATATATTTTTTAAAATCAACTGAGCACAAGTGGCATGTAAAATTATATTTTACCTTTTGGTTCTCTTACAAAAAATTAGACAAACTCCTCCTATTGAGATCATTTTCATTTGGGCATCACTAAAATAAACTTACTGCAATTATTATATTATATCAAATGACATAGATCAAGGGAGAGGTAGTGAACTAGCATTACCATCTCAAGCGATAAATAAGACAAGAAGTAGGTGTGATCAACTTTTGAATAAAAAGGTTAAGCTCATTGATAAATGATGAAATATGAACCTTAGGATTAAGACTAAGTTATTAATTTTACAAATAATTTATAAAACTAATTTAGATTATCTGTGTGTTTGGGTAAGCTTGAAATTGCGGTTTCAGAAGCCCCTTTCCGCAAGTCGAGACAAAACTCCTCTCACATACTTACCTCATAAATCATAAAAGCTATTTTCCAAAAGCTAATCCAAACACATAGTAAATTATATATAATTATGCACAATAATACATTTTTTTAAAAAGAAAAAACTAAATAGGCTAGGCCTATAGGCATGTAGTTTATGCCTTATGAAAATAGGCCTGACCTGTTTATTTAAATAGACCTGACAGTAGGTCTAAACCCGAGCCTGATCTATTTACTAAATAGGCTAGGCTAGGTTGTATGTCCTTAATAGGGGCTTAGCCTATTTCTACCCCTATTTTATTGATTCATTTGCAATTTCTAATAGAGAAAGTGCCTGTTCTATCCATTGGTGATTTGAGATTCATACTCATTATATTAAATTTATCTTTCTCTTTATTTTATGACATCTTTGTATAAGATCCTCATGACATCTTGTTGATGCTAGTGGAATTTTGTTCATGGCTTGAAAATAATTCAATCCAAATAATGTGGAAAGATTTTTCTAGATTTTCATTTCATTTATAATATTTCTGGGGAGCATTATATGGGATCATCATTTCCATTTTGCATTAAATTCTTTGCTCCTCAATATCATCATGTCAGCTACTCCAATATAATCATGGATGTTAGGCAATTAATCTCTTAAGATATATCTTACTATCTAGCTTCTTTCAATTATTTTTGTTAAATATTCTTCTTTCCTATTTATTGAGTTATGTGATTAATATTCATCATATTGAGTTTTAAGGTGTATCTTTTATCCTTACTTTATCTTACATTTATATTTCTAAGTTTTAAAAGTTCAAGTTTTGTTCTTATTGATAATTAATTGATGATATCTATTAATGTTATAATATTATTAAATGGCCAGTAGCCATGATATTCTCAAATTTTTGATTAGATGGCAAGAAGCCTCGTCAATTTTGACAATGATTCTTGAGGTAAAGACCATCTTATGGTTCTAACAAATGACAAGGTAAAAAAAAGGGGTATGACAATTTGATGATATAATTGTTAAATATCAAGCCTTGAAGGCTAATGATTCAAGTGATAAGGAATCATATTTCTTTCAATTATGGTTACTTTGTAAAAAGTCATTTAGTAATTTTAAGAAATGATATTTACTTGCAAAAAAGCTTTTGACAATTTGATGGTTATGAATGGGATTTTTACCATGCCTTCAAGATTTTTTATAGTCCTAAAGACTCTATATGTGATGAAACTCATGCCATTGAAAGACTGAGCAAATTCTTAGCTTTTGAAGAACACAATACCTTGCCATGTTGTTTTTTTGTTGCCAAAAATACCAAACATTGCATACATCACCATAAAAACAAGCACAAAAAGTCTGGAAAGTACCATCATACCAATAAAACATAAATAGGCAAAGCTAATTCTAATGTAAAGAAAAGAAAGATAAAAGGCATCATGCAGTATCAAAAGCTTGATTCACGTTGTTAAGAAGAACCTGCAACTCCAATGGAAGCATCTAAACCCAATTATGTGGGCAAGATCTATGCAACGAAGCTCGAGCAACCCAATCTGCCACTCTATTTGCTTCTCTTGGAATCCATATGTAAACATGGACTCTACATAAATTCTTGTAATGCAAGATATTCTCTAGCACTATCATAGACTCCTAATTAGGAGCATCAGATTGTCCGTTGATGCATTTTATCAACTTCTGACTATCAAATTCAAAAGTAACCTCATTCAACTCATTGGAAAAAACATATTGGTAAGCAAGCAACATCGCCTCACATTCAGTGACAAACACCAAATGTGTGTGTATTATCTTTGTTCCCCTATCAAGAAGAAAGCCATTACAGTCCCCAACTACAAAAGCAAGAGCTGTCGTTCCATTTAGAAAGGAACAGTTCTTAGTTACCTTTAAAAGTAAAACAATGGTTATGAAGCCATAAATGACTATAAGAAAATGCCGAGAGCTTATAATATCAAAAAGCCTAAAACGTAGTCATATTATATTGATGCATTTTATTGTGCTATTTTGTGGGCAAATTAAAAGGGATGATATCATTCATATTTTCCATTCGTATCTTATTACTTTATTAAATATTAGTATGATCTTATCAGAGTAATCAAACTTAGATTGAACCAACTGGTTCGGCCTGGAAACCTGCGAACCGGTCAAGGAACCAGTCTGGTCGAGGCATTGACCTGGTCATTTTTTTTAAAAACGATTCTTTTTATTTTTCTTTAGAATTTCATATTAATAACCTTGAAATCTTCACTTTCTCACCAGTTTGGTCCCAGATTAGCTCTGGTTTAACTTTAGTCTGACCCACTGACCCTTGGCCTAGTACCCCAGCCGGTTCAGTAACCAGTCCGGGTTTAATTACCTTGGATTTTATTGAGATTTATTGATGATAAATTTTATTATAAGTATTTGGATTTGTTTTTCGTTTAACTAACTATGAAATTATCTTGTTTAACCAACTATGAAATTAGCTTTATTTTTTAAATGCAATGTCCAGCTGCAAAAACAAAATCTGGCCATTAGATGCCATTGGTGGGGTTTTCTTTCTATTTTCTTAATAATGTCTCCTATTTTGTTCTTCAAGATGATGAATTATTGGTCACGCATGCATGCATACATACATACATACATGGGAATTAGATTACTTTTATGCGACATTTGTGGGAAAAATGTCATATATTTAATTGAGTAAAAAAGTTCATTATAAATAGTTGATTTTGATTTGTTGGGAAAATCATTTTTCTTATGTATGTTAACTAATATATATTGCAAGTCAAATTTATGGATGCTTAAATATTTGAACAATTTTTTAAAGAAGGCTATAAATATTATAATTATTCATGATTTTGTATTATAATGCATTTGTGTTTATATTTCCCTCAAATTAATTTTAGCCCTTCAACATCACAAATCATTACAATGTGATCTTTATGTATTTTGATCATGGATCTTTTCATATTTTTGTGGTGGAAAGTTCTAAACATTTCAAACTTTGAGTATCAATCAAAGGAAACAAATTGAAGTATATTCTTATTAATAAGTAACAACATTATGCATGATGTAACTTATATGTAACAAAATTAACATAGTTCTTGAAGAACTAATACATAATTTTTCCTATGGATGGACAAATAATAGATAATGAAAATTATGATATATTGATCTACATAAGAATTTCATTCCGTAAGAGTATCTGAAGGTTAGCCTAATGGGATTGAAATCCATAATTGTATGAGGTACGAAGTTCTTGAGTTTCTAAATGAAATATATGTTATTGGCCTACTATATACTAGTCTATCTTTGAAATACAAAAATAAATGAAGTGCGCGCACATATATATGTCTCATACTTGAGGGAGAGATTATTAGAATACAAGTATGAGTTAATATCGAAAAGCTCTATTGAGCTAATATTGAAAAGTTGTAAGCTTAATTAATCTCTCAAAGTGAATGTCAGATTAAGATTTTAAATCAATATGTTGTGAAAATTGAAAAGCTTACTCTTAGTTAAGAAACATGATACAGTAAACGAGAAGTTTACTGATCCACATCCAAATAAATTTATTATTGGGATGACTTGTTTGATCATTCGAGTCATATACATGATGCAACTAATTATAAAATATTATGTATTGACATCCATTGAAAAATTAGAAGATTCTTTCTAAATAACCAACATATTATATAATTCAATAGTAATTGATATGTGCTTCTTGTTCTTAAATAAAATTGATAATGAGAATATCATTGGTCATGATTAGTAATGGATCTCTGCATTTCTGGAAATATATCAAATAAAATTATATGGGCCCATTGAAATAGCTTGCAAACCATATAAGTATTCAATAAATTTGATAAATGTATCTATAATATGGTTATATGTGAGATTACTAATAGTTTGCAACATGAAATTTGCAAGAATGTTTGAATAAATTATTAGATTAAATGCACAATTCCATATTATACGATTCAAAGATCATTCATTGAAGCCTTCATATATAACTAGATCTTTACATATGAGAATAAAATTTCTATTTTAGTGTTGGTATATTTGATCTTACATATTGTAGCACTTATGCTAGCCAACTAAATTCTTCCGGTAAAATTGGCTTTTGGTCAGCAGCCATATATTTTCCATCTTAAATGTTTGAATGTGTAATGTTTATTCCTATTGATCCTCCATAATGCATATAGATGGATATTTAAAGAAAGTTGGGATAAAATTGTTGGGTAAGAACCTCCTTTTTCTTGTTTGTCTCTAAATGAAATAAAAGGATGTCTCTAAAGAAAACATATGGATTTAAGAGACTTATACTGTATGATTAGTCTATTGTTATGTGAGAAAGTTTTCTTAATATGAGGGGGAGAAATTGAATAGTTGAAAAAGAGAACAAAAGGAATGCATTATTACTATCAAGTATAGATCCTCGAATAAAATGGTATGAACAAAAAGTTCATTAGGTTTTGCATTCATGAATTATAACATACTATATGCCAGATGCAATTACTAACCTAAATGAGAATTACTAAATCTCATATTCCAGCTGAAAATGCTCTAATCAACATAAATGAAAGTGACACATACCCAAAGCATGAGCGAATACTCGGTTTCAAAAGGAAAAAAAAGGAGCAAATAGTCAAGATGATCATATTTAGGAGACAGACACTCCAAACGATGCCAAGATATAACTAATTGCCCTCAAAAGAGGTTCAGGTACTTGAAAAGAGATCTCAATGAATTATGTCATATAAATAATGGAACTGAAAAGATTAAGTTGTCGACAACAGTCTTAATAATAATTTTACGTGATCAAGTGAGAATCTTATGCATAAATGTATCTTGAGAGGTAGAAAGAATGGTGATTGGCCAAAAAGAAAAGTAAAAGGGAAACACAATGAAAATATGATTACATTATTTTGATATGTGAATATTATGGACCTGTAGTCCTAACAGAAATATGAAATATATAAATATTTAAGTGAAAATAAAGATCTTCACAAAAGCTAATAAAGACTATAATGAAGCATATTATTTTGTGGTGGATACGATAATTTTGCATATATTATTATTTTGGCAACATATGAAAATAAAAATCATGCGTATGTTAGATGTTGTATATGTAGCGTATACATATACAACAACATCTAACATACATATGGCTTAGTAAATAGTGAAATTTACATGACAATCCTTGAAAAATCTAAAATTCTAGAAGCATATACAAGAAAATCATTCTATATATAAAATGTCATGCAAGTTTGAAAATAATTCAAGCCTATATAATTTATTGAAAAATATATTAAAAAATGAGTAATTTTACATTTAACTTGACTTGTAAATTAAGTTATTGAATGTCTTATAATTTCAAAATCACATATTCTAGCTATGATTATTTTGTTTGCAAAATATATTGAATTTAATAGATTAGAAGAACCATATATTTTATGAATACTCACGTCATGCTAATATTGCAGTTATTATGTTTTACTCGTAAAACTAAGTTTCTACATGTACGCTATGGATACTTTGAAACTGATATTTGGTGTAGTAGTTCTATGAAACTGTTGCATGAGATCATTTTGTTCAAAACAAGTTGAACATGGTGATTTTCAAAATAAGTTTTCTTTGTTATTTCCACAGCGCACAAGGCAATGAAAAATATATTAATATTTTAATATATCTAAAAGATATGTTAGATGAATATATTTCATTAGAATTTTTGGTGATAATGCATTATTTATAGTTCGATTGCTAAAAGATATATATACTCAAAAATACATTGGAAGTGATGTTATCATCAAGGGAGTAAAATTGATGTTTAGGGGGAGTAAATATGATATTGTTATTAGGGGGTAAAAACCATGTTGTACTCTTTTTTTTAACTAAGATTTTGTTCCATGGGGTCTTCGTGGCGAGGTGTTTAACGAAATAGCTTTAATATGTATTGTGTACTTTTTTTTCTTTACTAGGTTTTTGTCCCATTGTGTTTTTTTTAGTAAGGTTTTAATGAGGTACAATATTTGTTTATGGACATCCAAATGAGAGTATTATAAATATTACAATATAAGTGTCGATGTCCATCTGTCCATAACCTTCCAAGAGATGCTTTTTGAAATTCTACACTTAAAGTCACATAACTTATGACATAAATGACTTAATGAGAGTTTTTTATGATTAATATACACAACCTACAAAAACTTTATATTATCTAATTATATAGATTTACTATTTTATTATAATTTTTAGGGTTAAGGTGTAAAAATGCACATGAACTTTTGTCAAAAGTGCATCCAATACCAAATGCTTTTTTTGTGTGCAAAAGTAACCATGTGGTTATAAAAAAGGTGCAAAAGCCACAGTTGGGAAACGCTGACCGTTAAAAGAAACTTTGTTGACTAACTTTGCTGACTGGGTTGCTGACTGGGCTCAATTAATATCCTTCTGGACAGATTACTACGACTCTGTTCTGAGAAAAGCTTGGATCCACAACTATGGCACGCTTGTGCCAGCGGTATGGTTCAGATGCCGTCTTTGAACTCGAAAGTTTTCTACTTTCCTCAGGGACACGCCGAGCACGCTCAGGCCGGCGTCGATTTCGCGGCGGCCTCCTTGAGGATTCCACCACTCGTTCTCTGCCGCGTGGCAGCCGTGAAATTCCTTGCCGACCCAGAAACCGACGAGGTCTTCGCCAAGATCAAGTTGATTCCTTTGAGAAACTCTGAGCTAGATGACGCCGACGGCGACGAAAACACTCACGGCTCTGAGAATTCCGAGAAGCCCGCGTCTTTCGCCAAGACCTTAACCCAGTCCGATGCTAACAATGGTGGAGGCTTCTCTGTTCCGAGATACTGTGCAGAGACCATATTCCCACGGCTCGATTACTCGGCTGAGCCGCTGGTTCAAACCGTGATTGCTAAGGACGTCCACGGCGAAATTTGGAAGTTCAGGCATATCTACAGAGGGACACCTCGCCGTCACTTGCTGACAACAGGGTGGAGTACTTTCGTTAACCAGAAGAAACTCGTAGCAGGGGACTCTATTGTGTTCCTGAGGGCCGAAAATGGCGATCTCTGTGTGGGGATTCGCCGTGCAAAGCGTGGATCGGCGTCGGATCCGACGGCATCTCCGGTTGGAGCTCCGGCGCCGGAGGTAACTGTGTGGGGCCTTATGGGGCTCTCAGTGTGTTGCTCAGAGAAGAAAACAAGCTTCTCCGAAACA
The DNA here is from genome assembly GCA_963210345.1 of Inga oerstediana. Classification (NCBI taxonomy): domain Eukaryota; kingdom Viridiplantae; phylum Streptophyta; class Magnoliopsida; order Fabales; family Fabaceae; genus Inga; species Inga oerstediana. The sequence continues at coordinate 66,202,308 of OY723408.1, forward strand.
ATTCAAATGTTGGGAATTCAAATCCTGGGAGGGGCAGAGTGAGACCAGAATCTGTGATGGAAGCTGTAACACTTGCTGCTAATGGTCAAGCATTTGAGGTTGTTTATTACCCAAGAGCAAGTACTCCTGAGTTTTGTGTGAAAGGTGAGGCTGTTAAAGCAGCCATGACCCATGTTATGCTTCGTGGCTTCATCCGACTCTGTTTCTGATTTCTTTCACATAACCCATGTTATGCGTTTTCCCCAAATCATTTCCACTGCGTTTTTTGACATTTTCACTGAATTTTTTCATTAATTCCAGTCAGCATCCCAGTCAGCAGCCACGTCAGCAAAGTTGGTCAGATAAGTTACTTTTAACGGTCAGAGTTTCCCATCTAACACCTACTGTGACTTTTGCACCTTATTTATAACCTCATAGTTACTTTTACACATAAAAAAAGCATTTGGTGTTGGATGCACTTTTGATAAAATCTCATGTGCATTTTTGCACCTTAACCCTAATTTTTATAATGAAAGTTAAGAATTTATGACTTATAAATAGTCATGAAAAGTTATACACCTGACAATAAGACACTCCATCTTCATTCCTCAAGTCTCTCTTATATTTCATCATCCCAAACTCTCTTGTATTTTCCTCATTTTTGCAACAAGTTTCAAATATTTTTGCTTTCTTTGTCTCTGTGGCTCCACGCAATATTTGCGGAGAGCAACCCCAGAGGAAAAAACACTCACTCCGTCTTCGTAAATACCCTCCTTTAATTCTCCTAAATTTTTTTTTTTTTTTCGTTTGCAATATATGTTTTCCAATCCTGATTGATCTTGATCGCTCTCAATTGGTGTTTCTAATTTTTTCCCTTGAGTACAGTGTTTTCTTTGCGATTTTCATGTGATTTGAATTTTTAAGGGTTTGGGTAGGGTTCCTTTCGTTGTTTTGGCGATTGGATATTAATCTGGTTTTGGGGACCTTATGCGATGATTCCTAGGAAATTGATGTATTTTTGAACTCCGCTTATCATCTGCGTCTGGCGACCTCGTTTATGCTTCATCATCGTCTCCGAATAGCTTCACACCTTGATTTTTGTTTTTCGATGGGATGATGAACACTTGCCATTGTCCTGACGTCCTGCCTTGGTTGTTGAAAGGTGCCATGTTCTTGGTGTTAAGTCTTATTTAACTCCTGCGATTTACTACATCCATATGAATATATCAGTTGATTTGTAAAAAAAACAAGGCATATATCGGCTGATGATGTATCCATATAAATTTGATATTGCCTTGACGTCCTAACGTTTTCTTTCTCTCGCTAAATTTGTTGTTTTCCTTATGAGCCACTTAGTATTGGAGAGAGTGTTCTGCTTTATATTATATATTTGGCCAATCAGGGAGAAAAAAATGAAAACTTTATATCTTGTTGTTCAACATTTTGATTTATATAACTCTAACAGCCATTATTCAGAGAATTTCAAAGTTTTTCTAAGATTTCTTTTCTTTTCTTTTTTAAATTTGCAAAAACAAAATCTTGCTAGATGTTAAAGTTCTGTAACTGGACACTTGATCAGACAGGACTAAAGGAAGAAGTCCTGCAACCTTTACTAACCTTATCTTCTGTGGCCATCGCCAATTGATGCCATCTTCTAGTTCGGGGCTACTTGAAACTATTCGTAATTATTTTCCCGCCAATTTAGTTTCCCAACAATATAATAACTTAGGCGCCATGCCAAATAAGCTGATGAGATTACTTGCTTGCCCTATATTACCTATTTATGCTGTGGTTTTTTGGGGATGGAGGTTAATCTTATTTGATTTTTTTTAAATGGCGAGGTATTGTGCAGTTGGAACGGTCAGAGAGAAATGTTGAGTTAAGGAAACATCTTAATTGTGCCCTCATTATTTGATAATTCCTTTTTCTTACTATTGATTCCTTTTGATTTGTTAGATCGATATCTTGTGTTGCTAAAACTTTTCTTTTTCTTCCCTTTTGCTGTCAAACCTGCAGATTTTGCCTACTTGGTGATTCTGTTGTACAGAAGTGTTCGTTAATTATATACTATTTGCCAAAGATATTAGTATACATTACTTAATTATTATTTAACGAGAATTGGAGCACTGCATGAGTGTTGATTCTTTTGTGAAGTCAAGATTCTGTAAATACAATTTGAGACTGGGAAGCGTTCAGTAGGGGAATAAAAGGCTTGTTTGGGATTACATTTGGGCCCTTAAAGTGTTTATTTACGTAAATCGAGACAAAATTCTTCTTACATACTTATCTCATATATTGAAAATCACGATTGGAAAGCTACTTTTGAAGGCTTAAATCGCTATTCTAAAAGAGCATTAAAGCCTGTTCTCTTCGTAAGTTATGTATATATTAGAATTTTACAAATTGTCTTTTGTGTTGGAAGCACTGAATTTATGGATTAAATAGTATCTTGCATTTGTTTATGCACTACATTTATTCTTTAGTACTAAGAAAACTCTCTATGTTGATGTTCTAGGTTCCATTATTCCATTGAAAATGGGGTTTGATATGATTTTGAATCTAATTTGGCCAATTATGCTGTTGCAATTTACAAGGAATTAATACATTTCCTTCTCCCTTATTGAATTGAGTGGATTTTTTTTTTTTTTTTTTTGCCAGAACTGAGCGGATATAAATACGAGAAATTTTTGAAAAGAATAAAATCCTGATGGTCATTCCCTAGCGGTCAGGCCTCACCCGTCCGAATATAAAATTTGCAAACTATAACGTCTTTGTTCAGAAAGGAAAGAAACGTTCGTAAACTCACCTTCAACCCTGCATCATTTCCAATGGCAGCAAAACAGCCATTGATAATATCTGACAAGAATCAGATGAGGAAATGGTCTAGGACGATGAGGTCCCAAGGCAAAACAATTGGTTTTGTGCCCACCATGGGCTTCCTTCACGAAGGACACATCTCTCTCGTAACGGAGGCACACCGTCATGCGGACGTAATCGTTGTCTCAATCTACGTAAACCCAGGTCAGTTTTCCCCAACTGAAGACCTATCTGTTTATCCATCTGATTTTGATGGCGATCTCCAAAAGCTGATGGCTGTTCCTGGTGGTGTTGATGTTGTATTCCACCCCCACAATCTCTATGACTATGAGGGAACTAACTCCAATAAGAAACCTACTAGTGAGTTTAATAATGTAGCAGTGTTGTCTTGCATTGAGCAAAAGGGTATGGGGCATGAGACTTGGGTCAGGGTTGACACTTTGGAAAAGGGTCTTTGTGGAAAGAGCAGGCCTATTTTCTTTAGAGGAGTTGCTACAGTGGTGACCAAGTTGTTTAATATAGTGGAGCCTGATGTTGCTGTGTTTGGAAAAAAAGATTATCAGCAGTGGCGAATAATTCAGAGAATGGTAAGGATGTTGAGAATCATCTGTGCCCTGTTTACTTCATTGGAAAGTGGAAGAAAAGAAAGGATAACTTTTAACTGTTATTATGTCCTTACCCTGTAGCCTTATTTATGCCGTTTACGTACAATGTTTTGAATCTAGAATCTCAAGGTTGATGACAGTTTATTAGAATTTTTTTGGAGGAAGACCTAGAAATGAACTATTTAAGCATAATTCTTGCATTCAAAATTTCTTCCTGGCACTGTAAGGTCTGTGCTTGCAGATTCTAGGGTCGCATTCCTACATGTGGGCCTATATGGTCTCATGCTAGCATTCTATCTCTGCACTTTCGCTCACAAAACAAATAGTGCACTCAAGAATCGCTCATGGCTTTCTAACTCAATTAGCCTATGGAAGTGACAACTGACAAATACTTGTCAGATTTTCATTCAAGGGGCACTTGATAGTACTCTTTGATTCATTCACTTCCATAGCTCCCATGCCACTCAAACGAGTGGCAAAACAAATTCTAGTTTACTTATGCATGTGAAATTTTAACTGGTTTGAGTTAGTTCATTGTGTATTCGGAAATATGGAGATATAGACTTAGTAAGGAAGCAAGAGTGAAATTATTACATTCTTGGCTATGATATTGATTATTAAAACTTTTTATGCTTTTTTTCTTGCTAATAATGGATAGAGTGGATTGTTTCTTGTAGGTTTGGGATCTTGATTTTTCCATAAAAGTGATAGGCTCTGCAATAGTGCGTGATAGTGATGGCCTGGCAATGAGTTCACGCAACGTGCGTCTGTCTTCTGAAGAGAGGGAGCAGGTATGTTTCATTATATCTTATTTTGTAATTTCTCGAACTAACCTGATATTGCATATTAAGCTTCTGCCACAAGGAAAAATGATTGAAAACTTGTGACTCATTCATTACTAATCACTCCATATCTTGGAGTCAGCTGCAGTGTTTTCTTTGTCCATCTATCTTCCATCCGCACTTAAAATTATTATCCCGTTCTTCAATCATCTCCACTCTCCAGGCACTATCTATAAACAAATCATTGGTGGGAGCTAAATTTGCTGCAGCAAATGGCCAAATAGATTGTAATACGCTGAGAAACTTGGTCATCCAAGCCATAACTGAAGCTGGTGGAAGGATTGACTATGCCGAGGTAAGATGTTAGAATCTATTTAATCCTTCTCTATTTATTTGGAAGGTAGAAATTATAAATACAGTGACTAATTTTTGCATTTATATATTCCTTTGGATCATATAATTCTGTGGCAGGCTGGTAATTAATCTAGATTGTTCCGTTACTTCTTTCTCTTGAAATCTGTTAGTTCTTCTTACAATAGATGATTAAATATTATCAACTATGAAAATGGATACCTTAATGGTAACTTCTATATTGATCTGGCTTCACGAGGTTATTTTGGCTATGTACACTGCCCTCTGGGTGATTGTGTCATTAAACTTGCATAATCCAATTCGCTGCTGGTGCTGCTAGATATTTTGTAAAATTATAAATTGCTCAACCCTAAATTGTGATTATTTTTAGAAACAAGAGGTCTGTGCAAACAATACCAGATATGATATGATTACTAAAGAGTAAAGGCCTTTTACTTGTATAATTGGTGAGGAAACATTACTCTTTTTAGATTTAAATTCTGATTATCAAAATAATCACCTAGATGTTTTTTATGAAAAAACTGAGGTTGGAAGTTAGTATACCATGGACCATTTTCTGCCACTAACCAGTGGTCTCACCCTAATGTAACAAGAATTGCAAGGATTTAGACTAATCAAAATGCCAGCGGTTTGTCACATTTTAACTATTCTGGTTGGACCGCGAAATACAATCTTCTGCTTGAGGTGCATTGACACACTAGGAGTGCCAAGTTGACATTGCCGGCGATGGAAGTGTTCCACTGACATTGGTATATATACATATCAGAACACCAAATGGACTCAGCAATTTATAATTTGATTTGGGATCATTGGAAGCTTTTCATCTCAATGCCAATCATATGTGTCTGAATGCAGATTGTGGATCAAGAGAGTTTGGAGGCTGTGGAATCGATTGAGGCTCCTGTTGTCTTCTGTGTTGCTGCATGGTTTGGGCAAGTCAGGCTTATAGACAATATGGAAATCAACTTGTAATTTGCTTGTTTAAATCACAGCCTTTTCCGCTTGTAATCGTTCCTTGGATTTTAGGATTATGTCTTGCAGATGTACATTTTAAGGAATCAATAATGTTATGAACTCATGTTGAGTTGTAAAAAATATTCACATGCATGAACCCGAGGAATTCTTGTTTTTTTTTAGACCTCAACCAGAGGATGTGCAAGAAATCATCACAGCTCGACCCCCAAGGAATTCTACTTGGCCTTTCTTCTAGTTTATACAGTTCAAATCAACCCCTTTAAATGTTAGTGGAGATCACAGTCTGTGTCCCTACAGATGCATCAAGAGCTGACGTAGATTGACCTTGACGAAAGATGCAATTATTTATTTCCCTCAAAGGAAGAACAAAAATTTCATCTGTTGAGAAAAATGTCGATCATTCTTTATTAGAGTTGAATAGAATGATGACAACGATGATCCAATTATCAAAAGGTGGGACACAGAATGTACCATCTTAGCAAGGGAGTTTAAGTGTTTAAAGCCTTGTTAATACATTGATTCGTATATATAAGCTACAAATTGAAAAGCGAATTTATTAAACTTTAGCGTGTATTTGAAACTGAAATTGGTTAATGTTGTGTGATGGTAACCAAAGATATAAAAAAGTTCTTGTTCATATTAAAAGGTTTTAAATGCTAAAAGATGCAGTTTAAAAGGTTGATTTGCGGTTTTGGATGTTGAAAGTGTGATGCATTTCTTCTTGAATTAATAATTAATAATCTAGCTTTAATTCGTGCTTCTTACTTTGCCTATTAGTTAGGGAAAAAAATTCAAGCCGCGTGCATTTGGTATGTGGAACATAAACTGCACTTATTTGTACTGGCCAGTGGATGCATAGCAGTAGCATTAGGGGAAGCTCTAACCAAGCAATGGTACCTAGGCTACAGAAAGGCAAACTCAGTAATAATAGGGAAGAAAAATCCCTGTGTGTGCGTGCGTGTGTGTTTGTAATTGCACGCTATACAAGCAACGCTTACAATAGAGATCATTATAAGGTAAGTATTTAAAAAAATCAAAATCAAAATAAGGGGGAAAACATTGATTATGTAGGAAAAACCAATCTGCGAGTGACGACCTTTAGGGGGGAAAAAAATAAAGGACTCATTTACCACACTTGAAGCCACCGCACACAGTAAAAATGACAACGAGAATCAGGAGAACTATGATGGCAAGAACTATTAGTTTTATCTTCATATTCTGGAACCACATCTTCCTCCTAATCTTGGTTCCCTGCTGCCTAAAATCTTGAGCCTGCAAAACCATAGATATTCACAAGCCAATCACAAAATAGATAAATATTAAGAGAGATAAGGAGTAAACAAATAATTAACATTAAATCAAGCAACCGCATGATTGAAATGAATCCCATATTTCTATTTCAAAGAAAAACAAAAAATGCAACTAGACGAAGGCAACCACGTCATAAAGTATATTTCAAGACGAATATCACCGACTAGAAGCTGACTTTTGACAACTCTTAAATCCAGCGTTAGAAACCACCTTACCAAACTCAACACGACTAAGAAAAATATTCAAATCGATCTGCTGATTTGCCATCACAGTCCGGGCCTCGTACATCTTACACAGTTCGTGTTGCGGGCTCTTTCTTTGTTTTATCGTAAGCATTGTAAACCCTCCAAGAAGTTGGTGGGGGTTGTGCAACTCCACCTTGGCATGCAAAATTGTATCTATTACGATGGCTGTAAATTTCAGGACTGCAGATCTAGGGGAAGATTAAGAGGAAGATGGTCCTCAAGAATAAAGAGTTGGAGAAAATTAAAGTTGCCCTTTGTGTTTCTAGTTATTTGATGTTGTTGTGGCATTATAGACTCGTTAAACGCATCCAAGTGTTACTCATCAGTGACAAAGCAGCCTTACGCTACCACGGATGTTACTTTCTTCGAAACTCAACCCTACTTCCCCAAATTGCCCATTCACGGGTAGAGGACAAGAATGGGAATTCGGCGCTGAAAATAATGACATCTCAACCACTATCCCAGTCATATACAACCACCTTGTGCTGAACCTGTCATTACAGCTCCAAAAGAAAACGCCAGACCTGAAACTAATAATCAAAGTAAACCTGAAACTGAGGATAATGTCCCTTGCTGCCAACCTATAATTCATTATCAAAAAACTTTTTGCCCATCACCAAGTTCAATACTATCAAGGTCTTGCTCCCCCTTGATTGGCTACTCCATCAGTTTGCTTTGAAGAATGCGTTTCTAAGTGGGAACTTAAAAGAGGAGGGTAACCATGCAGTCTAGAACCAATAAAGGATGCAAGCTGAAGAAATCACTTTATGGTCTCAAGTTATTTCCTAGAGCATGATTTGACAGAATGTTGAAGGTCATTAGAGAGGGTATGGATATTGTCATGACAAATGCATATAAGCACAAATGCACAACGCAAAATCTTGCACTCATTTTCATTGTTCTAAAGTTCAACATATTTTGGTTTTATTCAATCTCATCATTAATATTTATAATAATTATATTTTTTACAACTAAAAACTAACCTCATCAATAGAAGTTCAATAATAAATGGAAATAAGAAATCTATTTCTTTTTAGATTATCCTTGAGTTCGGAGTTTGAGAAAATTGTTGAGTTACTCATTAGGTAATAATATCATACCTGAGAACGAAGGTTTTCAGTTTTGTCTACCAAAAGTTCAATCTTTTCCCCCCGGTCAAGAACCTGAACACACAAAATTATAAATGTTACAGCCAACCATAAATTTAGTTGAAGGGATTTTGTCTACCAAAAGTTCAATCTTCTCCACAAAAAGACACGTAAGTTTTGAGCAAGTTGACCTTAAAGTTGTAATTAGGTGCTTTTACCTTCTCAATATTTTCCATCATGACTCCCTTGACTTCAGAAACCTGAGCTTTCACTTTGGCAAGCTTGTCAATCTCCTCTGGATGGTCAATGCAGTACTGCATCTGCTCCTTCAACTTGGATCTAAATGCATAAACAACAAATATTAATAACTACGGATTTCATGGAAGAAATGCACATTTCTATACATTATATGTGAATACCCAAACTCTTTGTTGAGGCTACGAGCAGCTGCTGTTGCAGCTCTTCCTCCAGCATATTTCTTGGAGAATTCATCCTTGATACGTTCAAGGAAAGCAATTGGAATCTGTCTACCAACAGATTCAACCGCAACCACACAGTAAGCTACATCATGCAGTGCCAAAGATTAGATTAGTTCCTACAAATGATGAGTGTAATTTCAGTGGAAAAAGTAAAGCAATACCTAAACATCCAAAAGCAAATCAATTTTTAGTAGACATCAAATGATTAACAAGCAAAGAAGAATTGCTTGATTCAGACTTTCACTGAGATAATTGGATTGATTGTAAGTTGCAAAAGCAAAAGCCAATAAAGGAAGTTAAATTAGCCCTCAATCATTCTTTTGATGATTACTGAAGAGAATTGACACAAGTGCACAAAAATGTATAGCAGAGTCCTCATATATGAAAAGAGAAATAAATAATGCTCATCTAAAAGTCTCAATGCTGCACACCTTATACAAATAAGACTGACTTACCAGACATTTTTAGTTTTGTTCGAGAAACAGCAATCAAAGCCCTCTTAGAAGGTAAGCATTACAACTCAAAATATCTAGGTGATAACTTATCAAATTTCCTCTGAGATAGTGATTTCTGTCTTTAAGGCTGAATTTTCAAGAATATTATGTCACCAACAGTAAATTCAACAGCCCGATGATGAGAATCTGCTTGAGTCTTCATCTGAGTTTGTGCAGATTCCAAATTGTCTTTGATAGTGGTCAAAACTGCATTTCTTTCCTCCAAAAATTCTTCTAATTCAATGATTCGAGTGTCCCCTTTAACAAAAGGCAGCAAAGTAGGTGGATCTTTACCATAAACCACTCGAAAAGGAGTATAACCGGAGGAAGAATGAAATCCGGTATTGTAAGAAAACTCTGTCCAATGGAGAAACTGACTCCAACGTTTAGTAAAATCTTGGCAAAAGCATCTTTAAGTAAGTCTCTAAGCATCTATTAACCACCTCAGTTTGACCATCTATTTGTAGGTGGTAGGAAGTGCTCATGTTCAAAGTAGTACCATTTAAACGAAGTAGTTTTTGCTAAAAGGCACTTAAGAAAATAGGATCATGATCAGAGACAATAGATTTAGGAAAACCATGTAGACGAACCACCTCCTTGAAAAGAGAAAAGCAACAGATTTAGCCGTGAATGATTGTTGCAGACCTTTGCTAAATCAATCAACTACTACAAATATACATTCCAACCCATTAGACTTGGGCAAACCAGTGATGAAGTCCATAGAAATATCTTCCCATATGTGATCAGGAATAGCTAAAGGCTGCAAAAGGCCACCCAGAGCTTGGGGTAGATATTTTCCATGCTGACAGGTGGCACAATTCTGAACAAAGGTAGTAACCTCATTTTTCATATGCTGCCAAAAGTAATACTGTTGCAGGCGTTTCAGTGTTTTAAGAACACCCCTATGACCCCCAATAGGTGTAGAATGAGCCTCGGTGATAAGTGAAGTAGTGAGAGAACTAGCAGCAGGCAAAACTAGTCGGTCCTTATAATATGAGAGTCCAGAATTAAGAGAAAAATGAGGTACTGACCGAGAATCCGCTAGCAAAGATGTTTTGATAGAGGCTGTATATGGATCTTGGTCCAATAAAGAAGGAAGATCATCAAACAAAGAAGTATAGGGGATGACCAAAGAAAAGAATTCACCTGAATGGGGTAGGTGGGATAATGCATCAGCAGCCTGATTGGAGGTTCCAGCCTTATATATGATAGTAAAATCAAAGGGAAGTAGCTTCAAAATCAGTCTTTGTTGTTCAGGGGTCGTTATGCGCTATTCCAACAGATATTTGAGGCTAAAATGATCTATATGAACCTCAAATTTACGACCCAAAAGGTAGTGACGCCACTTCTACAAAGATGATACTAAAGCCAGTAACTCCCGATTATAAACCGAGGTATTCTTCTTGACGTGAGACAACCCTTTGCTGTAGAAAGCTATAGGATGGTCTTCTTGTTGCAAAACAGCGCTAATGCCAGCGAAAGAGACATCACATTCAACAATGAATTTCTTAGAAAAATCTGGTAAGTGTAAAACCGGGGAACTAACCAATGCCTTTTGAAGATCCTGAAAGACAATCAAAGAAGAAACATCCCATTTGAAGCCATCTCTTTTTGTCATATTAGTTAAAGGCTTAGCAATCTGTCCATAATGCTTGACAAACCTGCGGTAATAACCCGAAAGGCTCAAAAACCCTCAAAGTTCCGAAACATTCTTTGGAAGGGGCCATTTATCTATGGCAGCAATTTTGTCGGGATCTGCCGACAATCCCTTGGCAGAAATAATATGCCCCAAAAAGGAAATATCAAGCTGAAAGAATTCACACTTGTCAGGATTGGCATAAAACTCCTTCTGCCTCACGAGTTGAAAAATAATGTTTAAATGAGTCACATGTTCCTAAAAAGACTTACTGTAAATTAAAATGTCATCAAAGAACACCAGAATAAATTTTCTGAGGTAGGGACGGAACAAGTCATTCATGATTGCCTGAAAAGTTGATGGAGCATTACTAAGGTCAAATGGCATGACAGTAAACTCATAATGTCCGGAATGAGTACGGAAAGCTGTCTTAGGAATATCTTCAGGGTGAACAAGGATTTGATGATACCCATAGTGTAGATCAATCTCAGAGAAATAAGTAGTCCCATGAAGTTCATCTACAGTGGGAATAGGGTACTTATCTAGGACAGTAATCTTATTCAGTTCTCTGTGGTCAATGCATAGTCGCCAAGAAGAGTTTTTCTTTGGTACTAGCAGAATAGGACTAGCAAAATGACTCACACTAGGTTGTATAAATCCTTTATGAAGCAATGCAGTAACTTGCCTTTCAATTTCGTCTTTTTGGGTGTGAGGATAACGGTATGGCCGAATATTCGGAGGAATTGCACTAGAAAACAGATGAATGGTATGATTTTTGTCGCGTACAGGAGGGAGAGTTTGAGGTTCTGCAAACAGGTCAGCAAACTGCAGCAATAAGTCTTCCAGGAGTTCAAAGCGACGAATAATTTCCATACCATCATAGCTGCGTAAAGAGACCTTAGAAGGTGAATGTGGTATGCTCTGAAGCTATATTGCTTCCCATCAACTTGAAAGATCATAAAATCTTCTACCAATTAGCTTCTACTGTGTTTAAGGAGGCAAGCCACTTAATCCCCAAAAACCATATCAACACTACCTAACTTAAAGGGAAAGAAATCATCTTTAATGGTCAAACTTTGAACCGTGACTTTCAAATTTCTGCAAATAGAGTTGCAAGAAATCATAAAGCCGTCACCAATTTGGACGCCAAAGGGAGGAATTAGTTCAAGCGCAATACTGAGTTCTGTGATCAACTTAGTGGCCACAAAATTGTGGGTTGCGCCACTATCAATTAGAATTAAGACATATTTAGAACCCAGAATTCCCTTCACTTTCATAGTTGAGGCAGCAGTACGACCAAGAATTGCATGAAGAGATATGTCAGCCATATGTGAATCGCCGAAAGCTTCCTCCTCTGATGTCGGACTGACGTCTTCATCACCATTATCTGCGAGTTCCATAAGCCTCAGTGTGGTCGATTTACTTCGGTGCCCTGGAGAGAATTTTTCTCCACAGCGATAACATAGGCCTCTCTCTCTTCTAATGTGATGATCAGCTTCAATTAGAGATGCCGACGCCGTGAAAGTCGGGATATTGGAAGATCCCGTCGATATTGGCAGTTTAGCGTGATCTGCAACAACATGATTTGCTATGGAATTCGAATTCCAGTGCTGACGTGGCGCTGTGACTCTGTTATCTTTTAAATTATTTCCCCAATCATTGCCAAGTGGAAAAGAGAAACGCTGTGGAGGCCTTTGTGGCGGCTGGTACTGAATTTTGGCTTCAAACTCAAGGGCTAAACTTGGGCCTTATACACCGTTCCAGGTTTTTGAATTTTGATGTCGGCTTTTAACTCCTCCTTCAACCCATGAATAAAAATGGCCAACAAACAATGTTCGAGCCATCCATGAACCCTTGAAGATTGCCTAATGAACTCCTTTCAATATTCTTCCATAGTTCCAGTCTGTTTAATGTCACAAAGGAAGATATTGGGATTCTGAAACTCCGTAGGACTGCAATTATCTTGAAAGACTTGTATTAACTCGTCCCAAAAGCGAATAGTCCAATTGGAAGTTACCCAAGTGAAGACGTCAAGGGCATCACCCTCCAAATTCATCGCTGCAACTTCAACCTTGATGTCTTCGAGGTTTGATAGTAATGAAAATACTTCTCATCTTTCATGATCCACCCTCTCGGATCTCCTCCCTCAAACTTGGGAAATTCTACCTTAATATAAGGCCTCCTACTCGGCGTCTTACTCCACCAAGGCCTGTCAGTTTCAAACTCCTCATAATCTTCTTGATTCTTGCTTACTTCTTTTTCTATTTGTTCAACAACTATGGCCGGTCTCTTTTGCTGCTTCATCTCCTTCATTTCAGCATCAAGGCTCTGAATTTTACTGACGACAAATGATAATTGCTGCATCCAATCTTCTGATGATGGAGGAGTCTCATGTTCCTTGGATGACTCTGCTTTATGGTTAAGATTAGCATAATCGGTTGATTTTTGCTTTTTACGATTGTTACCCATTACTCATCAGTGGCCAAGAGAAAGAATTGCTCTGATACCAAAGTGATGGATCCTAGAAATTAGAACCTAGATAATGAGTAGAAGAAATTCTAGAACCAGAATCTAAAGTTCCAGACCAAAGGTAAGACAATACTCTTTCTTAATATTGATAACTCTATTCTGTCTTACAGGATAGTGTATATGGAAAAACCACATAACTGACAAACACAAGTTACACAGACACAAAAACAAACTGACGATAACTTCCTAAAGGATAAGACACATAAAACATAACTTCCTAATTACAACGAGTCTGCCTAACTCAAACGCCTCTTCCTTCTATATAAAAGAAGAGGACGAGATAACCTATCATATGGTTACCATTTCTGCGATTGGTTTCACATCTTGTATGTCTCTTGATTTAGAGTAATGCCAGATGATCAGGTAAAATGGTTATGTATGGGAGAAATTGATGATTTAATCAAATTATACTATGATAAAGCAAATTATCAAATGGATCTCGTTATCTCTATCGTTGGATAATGAATTGTAGCATCCTCTAAATTGTTTGAACTCTTAGAAAAGGCATCTATATTCAGATATTCATGTAGATTAACTCACACATCTCAAGGGTAAAAACATTTTAAACATGATGTCAAGAACAAATGTATCAGCTGCTCATCACCAGTGTATATAAACCTACAATTTAAATAATGTAATTCATGGTTTTAATTTTATATTGATGAGAAAACAGAACAAAGAAATACAATACATCTATCCCTCCCCAGACCCTACCTGGTGCCTTGCGCCCTAAGCCCTTTTTTAGAATCGGTTATAACTTACAATATTATTTTTAAAAAAAAAAAACAAGAAGAAGAAGAAGAAGACTATAGATGTAATGATTTAATACCAAACATAAATTATAACGATCAGAAGTATAAAAGTTGGCAAACTCAGATTCAGATACAAATCATATCTAAGGAGCATCAGCTTTTTACTTGGACTCCACTTTGTAACACTGCATCACATAAAATTATACTTCTTCAATACAAGAGAAAATTGAAATAAACATGGAACCTGAAGTAATTAACATGGTGATATGATTATTCCAAGCTGATAAAAACCTTAATGAATCCACTTTATACCTTTACACTCTCAGGCCACTAAGATTTTCAACATCAGAAATTTGTGATTGATGGGTATGTGCAATATATAGGTTGAAGTACCTCCTTATATCTGAAGATGGAATTTCATTTCTAGTTCCTAAGCTAATTAGTTGACCAACTACAACAGATTCAATGGCAGAAACTTAAGGATGCATTCATAAAGATAAATTAAAATAATTGCAATTCCGTCCACCAAATTAACGACTCAATGCTCAGTTAAATTTATTGCTCCTTCGCCTTTTTCACATTCTGGAAGTAAAAGCAACAGAGTGCATACAACTCGAGAGAATATCAATAATGGGAGACCAATGATCATTAGCGAACTCAATGGCATCAACTGGATCATTGAAATCTCTAAACCCAGTTAAAATCAGAATCAATATAACGCGTGAAACTAATTACATTGCCATCAAGAAATGAACGGAAGACCAGAGAACAACGAATTTAATAAACACCCCAAGAGAAAAATACGGGAAATAAAGAAAAGGAAAAAAAAAAAGTTGCAGATCAGCAAAAGACAGAGAAAAGAAGACAGAGTGAGAATTACTGAATCCATTATCGACAAGGAAGTTGAATGTGTGCCCGTCGCAGTTGTAGGTGAATTTGTTGCTGGAAGGGGGGAGTTTCTGTAGGCACTGAGATGCAATGGCGGTGAAGTTGCCGGAGAACTCAGTGTACTCGGCGAGGATCACGGTGCCGCGCGCCACGAAGCTGTAGATCAACGATTGCTGTCCCATTGGAACCACAATCGTAACCCAAACACTATGATATTTGTTGAAGAAAGAAGGCAATGAATTAAAAGAGGAATGCTTTCTTGTTTTAGAGAGAGAAAGTGGAGAGGGAAGACAACAGAACAAAGAAGGTTGTTTTTTTGCTCAGACAAAGAAGATTGTTTTCGCCTTCGCGTGCAAAGATTGTTACAAAAAAAATAAATAGAAAAGCGAGAATTTTAAGATTTTGAAAACAATTTTAAACGAATATCGGAAATACGCGAGTTCGGAGAAAAAACACATTTCAGAAGAGTAACGGATGCCCAGATTGTTTTTTTGGCTACCGGCGGGAACGTTTTTCGGAATTGTTGTTATTTTTTGGTAAAAGGCATTGTTGATCGTTTTCTGCTTTTATTTTAAAAACATTAATTAGGCCAACATTTAAAAAAGGGAAAATCACTAAAAAAGAACTAAAGATAAAAAGGTGTTAGAAGATTTAGAAATACCACAGAGGTGATAGCACTTATCAGGATTTATAATTTCAGGGTAAAATTATCATTTTATTCTTACTTATGTTTTTATTAAAATAATAAAAATCCCTCCGTCGGCCGGCCACCTCACCTCGGGTGCCGTTGGAATATTCCCCAAAGCTTTGGGGGGTGGGGATTTGAAACCCCCCACCTATGGAGGTCATGCACCATGACCATTGGGCTAAGGGAGCTCATTAGTAATTATAATGCAAAATAAATGATTTTTAATTAAATTAGTTAACAAGTTCAGATAAGGAATTGACAGATTGATAAAAAAAATTAACAACTTTATATAAGAATTTCCCAACTTTCGTTTTTTAAGCAAAAAATCCACCCACTCTATCAGACCATTCACTAGTTTAGAAAAGGAATTCTCAAGTTCATATGACGAATTTAGCAAATTGAGATAAGGATTTCGCAACTTTTGTTTCCCGAGTTCTAAAATAAATTAAGATGTTCAACAATATTTTAATATAATATAATATAATATAATCTAAAATTAAACAGAAAAATGTAAAATAAAAATTTTCTAATAGAGTAGGTGGATTTTTTGCTTAAAAAACGAAAGTTGAGAAATTCTTATATGAAGTTGTTAATTTCTTTTATCAATCTGCCAATTCCTTATTTGAACTTGTTGGTTGATTTAGTTAAAAATCAAAGTTTACTATATATTTTTATTTTGCAATATAATTACTAATGGGCTTCCTTAACCCAGTGGTCACAGGTGGGGGGTTCCCCCCACCCCCAAAGCTTTGGGATTTTTTCCCCAAATCTTGGGGAATATTCCGACGGGGATGAAATATTCCCTGGCCGGCGCCGGATGGAATATTCCTTGGCTGGCGCCCTCGCCGGCCGGTCGGCGGAGGGATTTTTATTATTTTAATAAAAATATAAGTAAGGGTAAAATGATAATTTTACCCTGAAATTATAAATCCCTGATAAGTGCTATCACTTCTGTGATATTTTCAAATCTTCTAACATCTTTTTATCTTTTAGTATATTTAAAATTTTTTTTGGGTCATTTTCCCTTTAAAAAATACAGCATAATATTCACCATCTTTATTGTTTATGTTTTAGCATGTCACCTAATAAGTTATTGTTACCTCTTTTTCAACTCTGCCTTTCAATTATACTCAAAAGGAATGTTTAGCTCTAGGTTGATAATTAATTTTAGCACGTATAAGAAAGCGTGGGTATCTTTTTGAGAAAATAATAATTCTCTTATAATTTTATTTTTGCCAAGCACAAGATTCCTCCCACTAGAAGCTATCTTATTTGAGGCTGTTGGGCATTAAATATGAACACCTCTCCCACAAATATTCACATTGTGAGATACTAGCCCTTTCCATTAGACAAAACTCCGTTGGTAATTTTAACTCTTATAATTAATCATAGGGTTAAGGTCCAATGTTTTCTCGGAGGTTTTCACGAAAAAGCAATGTTACTCCGAAAGTTTTTTTTTTAAAATTTAATCCAACCTCGGAAGTTTTCAAATCCTGAAAATTTCACATCACCTTTATTTGAGTTAAGTTTGACCATTAGTTGATGAGATATGCTGAGCTGGCAAGTCCACATGTTATCCATATCATTTTTGTTGAGGTGATAATTTGTCTTAGAAGTTTAAATCGTAGCAATGTCATCCTGATTGCTATTTAGGTTAAAATTAACCAATTAGTTGACCAAATATACTAAGTTGACAAAGTCAACACAGTGAACAAGGAGCTACAGATGAAGGAGGAGCTTTTACATTTGCCAAAGTGTAACGAAAAAGAAGATTCAATTACTAGACACTGAACACAGTGAGGGAAATTGTCGAGAACAAGGTCGCTAAAAATCCTCCACTACTGTATCATAGCAACTCTGAGATAGGCGAGTACCTCTTCAATTCTTTCTTCACCGCACAAAATGCTTCCTCCTCCTTGCTTTTCTCCAATCCTTTAAATAAAATGCATTTTTTTAAATCCCTTATTTATAAATCAAATGGAAAAAAATTGAAATGGATAACATGTGAACCTTATAGTTTGCCTTGATTTTGAATTAGTTCCTTGAATTTCCCTTTTCATTGGGTCCTTTAACTTTCCATCGTTAGATGTTCCTGTTGTTAAATAAGCACTAACACCGTTAAGAGCTTATGTTAGCAAGCGCTGATCCCCCGTTCAAACCTCTCCTTCGCCCTCTACTTTCACCCCTTTTCTGAGCCTCCGGTGTTAGAAGCTTCTTGGTTGGATTTGTGAGGTTTTCTCACCTAGTGGTTTGACTCTGGAGGTGTCGACGCTGTTGCTGTGACTTTGACACCCCCCACCTTTCATCTTTTACTTTCTGCTCCTTTCGCACATCACCCAAATAGATAACTGCGGTATTTATCCTCTATCTTCAGCATTCACTTCATTGTTGACCCATCATTTCTTTTTCCTATGTTCCAAAACTTTGATGTTCCAAATCTTAAACCGAAAGTCTCTAGCCTTGCTTTATTGAAATACAATATGTAAAAATCTCACACCACAACATACCCCCCCCGGTCCTTTGCTTACTCCCAACGAGAATGGCGAAGCTTCCTCCTCCTCCGCCTCCTCTCATGCTTCCTCAACAGCGTTGTGGTTTTCCAGCTCTTCTGCCAATGTCAGCTCTTATCCTCAGCTTCTTCTCTTCTCTGCACATTTGAATCCCTCCGATCCATTTCACTTCTTACTATACTCAGATGCATTTTGTCTTCCCGATTTTTCTCTTTTTTGAAGTTCAATCCACTCGAGTCTTGATTTTACTCTCAGACCCTTTCATTACTCTTATATATATAAGAGTAATGAAAGGGTCTGAGAGTATCTCTATTCCTATTTCGCTATGTGAGCATCACCTGGGCAAGGGACGACTCAAGCATTGGAGGCTCCAAACAGGGATGAAGCTAGACGGTAAAAGGGGTTTCAGAGGTGGATAGGTGGTTGCTATTACTTGCTAACAGAAACTTTGAAAGGTGTCAACGGATACGGTAGAAAGTTAAAGGATATTAAAAAAAAAAAAATCTCAGCCACCAAATTCAAAATCAAAAGAAACTATAAAAACCTTCATATCAATTTTCTTAAGGGTTAAATGCTTTCGCAATATGGGTACTGGGCACCTGAAATTTTTGAGTGGGCAAATATACTGGGAAGGGTCAAAACCAGGGCTATTTTACCTTCCGTTAAAGACCCAAATTATCAATGATTTGTTGACCTGGTGAGGTGCCAACTCACCTTTTTCAGATCCTATTTTTAAGTAGGACAAAATTTAAAACAAAAAAATTGCTTCTCCTTCTCTTCAAAATATAGCCGGAAAATTGATCGGTCTTCTTTTACCATATCCCCACAAAACTAATTTCTTAGGGTCTGTTCGGCAAAACGGTGCCTATAGGTTATCACACGTTTGACTTAAAAAAAGCCCATCAGACACAATGGATCCATTTGGCAAAGCTTCAACAATCATTGCACGTCTCAGTACTGTAGCTTTTTTTTAAGCCCCATCATGTAGCTTTTGATTTTTCCCCCACAGCACTTCTAATCTCTCTCTTCCATCAATGCTGTGATCAAACCGTTGGAAGTATTGATTTTTTGGCTCACCAAACTGTTTTTGAGCCAACAGATTTCGTATTATTAAAAAAAAAAAAAGTCGGCCTCCCTCTAGTTCCTTTTCCCTGTCTGCCACTCTCGTTCTAGATCGAAGAAGAGGATGAAGATGAATGAACCATGGAAGTTCGCACCAGTTCAGTGATGAAAAATCCTCAATCGCATGGTAGTTGCTCTCTCCTAGTCCGTTCTGGTCCTAGCTCAAGGAAAAAGATGGAGATAGTTCTGATTGATGAACAGTGCTCTTGTGGCCTTTCCCTTCCCCTTATTCTCTGATGGATGAAAAAGAGATCCTTTTAACGCCAAATACATTAACCTTGGAATAATCCTGAATAAGTGGGATAGTCTTAACAATAAGAAAAATTAATTTTTTAATAATTATTCATTTATAAGTGTCTAACAAATCACAAATAAGTAAAATAGTCTTATCAATAAGTGAAATATATTAGTTCTAAGAATAAAAGAAATTAATTTCTTAACAATTTACTCATTTACAAGTGTCTTACACTTCACGAACAAGTAAAATAATCTTATAAACAAGTGGGATAATCCTAAAAATAGGAGAAATTAATTTCTTAACAATTACTCATTTGTAATTGTCTTACACATCATGAACAACTACATATATTGCATGTCATTGTCTTACGCATGCAATATATGTAGTATTTAATAATATCGATGTCCTTTTCAGTTATTTTGCATTTAAACGGACTTTTCAAACTCTAATTCAAACAGGTTCAATGTTAGAAAAAAAGTCACTTTTGCCACCGCTAATCCAAACACATATCACATTTACAATTTTACTTTTAATCCTACCTTACTTTTCCAAAAGTCATATGGTAAAAAAAATCACTTCTCCACCGCTAATCCAAACGGGCACTTAGTGTGATTTGTCCTGACTTTGAAAGTCATGGTTTAATTATGGTGTGTTTGGTTTGAGGTGAGGAGAGAGAGGGAGGGAAGAGAAGGAGGAAGAGGTTAAATTATCTTTTTGAATAGAAGGTATTTAAATTTTGGACGGGAATTAGAAATCTAAAAAGAATGAGAGGGTAAATTTTGAACGGTAATCTAAAATTTAAAAGAATAAGAAGATAAGGTTTAGATTTATTTTATCTAAAATTATAATTTGTTATCCATCCCCTCCCCTCAAACCAAACACACTCTAAGCATTCTTCATAGATACTATTTGAAGAGAAAAACCCGGCTAAAACCAAACATCATCGTGCATGTTTGGATTGATGTCACGATAGCTTATAAGATATTTTTTACGTAAATCGAAACAAAACTTCTCTTAAGTACTTACCCCGTATATCGTAAATCACGACTGAAAAGCTACTTTTAAACATTCCTATCACTATTCCAAACACATACGTCATCCTTCATCCCCATAGCACAAAACTTTCAAATTAGGGATTCTAAAACCAAAAAACGAATCATCAATTAACTGAAACCAATTTACTCCAACGACCAGAAGAACTTCATACTTACACAAGGGGCAAAAGGGTAGCACTGAAGAAGAAGGAGGAGAGTGAACCAAAATCAAAATCAAATAAGAACAATGAACTCCAGATCTGGGTCTAAATCGTAATCAAATATTTGATTAGGACTGTAGTTTACCAGAGATGAGAGGAGCAAAGAAGTCATCGCTATCTTCCAGCTCCTTTGCGGATTTACCCTTCCACTGCTGCAAGTGATTCACTATTTCGGGCTCGAAATAGACGCCGATGGAGTAGAACTTGACTTGGAGGAAGTGAATCTCCATTTTAGTAATACCAGATCAAAACAAAGGAATATATTGTTGGGATTGGGAGCGTTGACTTGTGAGAGCAGCATTGCAAATGCGAAGAAAAGAGAGGGGGGTGTTTTGTAAGCGAAACTGACCATGACTGAGCAGAGAAAGGGGCTCAGCGGGGGTGAACCACCGAGTATTTGGTAAACACCCAAATTGTGGTTCAAGAAGTTATTTTTTATAGGTTGAGATAAAATTTCTTTCACATACTTATTTTATAAATCGTAAAAGTTATTCTCAAAAGCTAATCCAAACATACAACTAATGATCTTGAAGATAAGGGTACTTTTGGAATTTTATATTTTTTTAGATGTGCCATGATGCGGAAATAATACATGGCATAATATACCAAAGAATGGAACGTTAGCAACTTAGCATAAATTGGGTCAACTTTAGATTACTACTGGGTCTTTTAACGAAAGGACCAAATTGTCTTGATTTTTATATTTCTAGGGCATATTTATCTCTATAAAAATTTCTAAATGCTTAGTACCCATATACAGAAACTTCTAGGACATTTAAGTCCTTTAACCCCATAATTAAATTTACATATTTGTGATTTTTTTCCTTTATAAGAAATACTAACTTAAAACTTTTTAAAAATGATGTTATTTGGATACTAAATTGCAAGTGAAATTGACTAGAGAAATACTTACATACTCCTAAAGTACAAGATCATTTGAATTTTGTTCAATTAAAATGCAACAGCTCACCCAATTTTTATCCTAGCTGTCAGCTTATGTGTTATTTAATTTATTTTATATTATTTTACTTTTTTAAAAATACCCTAATGCTTCTAAAGTATAATCCAACTTGCATAAATATTTTTATTATTAATTTATTCATCAAATCTCTCCTGCATCTTTTACAAAACACTTGTTTTTATTTTGTTTGAAGTTCCACCGCTAACTAAAGTCGGGAAATTGGGCCAAGCCTATCGGGTTAGCCCATTTAGGCTCAAGCCCGTCAAAGACTAGGCTTATGATTTTAAGCCTCCAGAAAGAGTCAGACCTAAAAGGGTTAGCCCTGTAGGGCCGCAGGCCTAAAATGGCTAGTTCTTTTAGGCCCGTTTAATTTTTTTATATAAAAAATAAGGCTAACTTTACTGGCGTGGGTCTAGCTCTGGTCTCTAAAAGACATACTTATCATATGACTCACTTAACCTAACCCTTCCCTCAGGGTCTATTTGGTTCAATGGAGGGGCAAGGATGAGAAGGATTTTAATAGAGGGGAGGGGAGGCGATGATAGGGATTTTAATATTATCTCGTTTGAATTAATCGGAAGGGAGGGGAGAGGAGAGGATGTGAGGGATTTTAATGGAGGGGTGAGGAGGGGATGATAGGGATTTTAATATTACTTCATTTGAATTAATTAGAAGAGAGGGGAGGGGAGGAATTTTAATATTATCTTGTTTGGTTGAAGAGGGGAGGGGATGAAAAATATTTTTATTTGGACAACTTTACCCTCATTTAATCTTGCTTTTCATACATAGTAGAATGTTTAATAAAATATAATTATTAACATTAAATAAATATAATCATAATTAAAATTTTAAAATATAGATAATAATAATTTTAATAAAAATAGGGTAATTATAAATATTATAATAATGAGGGAGGGACAGTTTAAAAATAATAGAAATAAGTAGGGGTATAATACTTTTCACAAACAAAATATCACCCTTTCCCTCTAAATCCCTCCAATTTGGGGGGGAAAGGTTTGAAATTTCCCCTCCCCTCCTTAAATTTTGTTATTGCCAAACAAAGGGAGGGGAGCAAAATATCTTTCTCCATTCCCCTCCTCTCCCCTCCGCTCAAACCAAACAAACTTTCAGGGCGTGTTTGGTTTGGTGAGAGGGGGTGGGAGAGAAGCCAAAATTTTAGCTTTAATTCCCTTCCCTCTCTTTAAACAGAATAAGGGATCATCCCTTCCTTCGCTTTAACAAACCAAACAAGGTAACATATTTTCCCCTCCCCTCAAACCAAACACACCCTTAGTGATCGATCGATCAATCCCTCTTGGCCTCTCCCAGTCTCCCTCACGAGTCAGTGTCATGGATCGCCTTCGCGGCTTTGGATTTCGGATCTCTACCTAGTCGCCGTGGCCTCTCGTCGATCTGGGCATTTGGATCTCTCGCCGTCGCCTCTCATCGATCTGGCTCTTGCTCAGACAATCAGACACTGGGATTTTGCCCACCGTCGACTTCGATCGCTGGTTTTCTAACTCATCTTCTTCCTCAGGTGCTTCTTCCTTACTTGATTCCTATCATGGCTTCTTTGTGTGAGTCGGTGTGCTTGTGTAGGTATCGATCAGGATTTATATTTTATACCCTATCTGTTCGCTTATTTACTGCTTTGAGTGGTTTTTATTAAGTCTATTATGATGGTAAAAATTGTTAAAACAAATTTCACAGGGTTCTGTAATTTGTCATTTTGGATGGACTTCTGTATTTCTTGTGTGATTATGCCTAAAATTGGTGAATATGCTCTTTTCTTGAGTTTCCATATTTCATCTCAAAAATTGGATAAAAGCATCCATTATCACTCAAATGAATATTTTGTTTTGAGTTTTTGAGTTTTTACGATTAGGGATATCATTTTAGGCTTTATTTCCTATTTATAATTAATATATAGGTTGTGTTTATACCTGTATCTTTTGAGTGTGTTCATTTTACTCTTCAAAAAAGGATCTTTATATGCTACTTGCCTATTATGTAACTTTGCCTTTCTAACTTTCTATATGGTAAAAACAAATGAACATAGCAACTATGCCTTTTCTAGTGGCATAGTTTAAATTTTAAAATGCTATTATCACACCCAGTTGCAATGAAGGGAACTGATTTGGTCAACTAGATGTTGAAACCTTATTTCAAGGTCGTTCTAACCATTGTGTTATTTGGTTGTCCTAATTAGCAATCTCTTGAATGAATTACTAATCATGTGAAGGGATGGAGAGTGATCTTATAGTTTTTGGTTTAATTTGTTTATTTTATCATTTATGATTTTGGTTTTTTTGTTGAATATGATCTTTGATTTGATGATAGGTAGTATATATAATGTCTTCCTCGCAAAAAGAAAAAAACTCAAGGGACTAATAAATCATTAAGTATAAAAGCTAAAGGACATGCATCATCCATACAAGATAGTGAAGAATCAAAGCCTACGAAGCCTAGAACTTTGACTTCTGACTTTTGGAAGTATTTTAGTAGAGTAGACATTGATGGTACTATAAAGGCAAAGTGTAATGGTTGTCAATATCTATTTGCAGGTAGTAGGGCTAAAGGCACCTCACATCTAAGTCACCATACGAAGACTTGTAATGATCTTGAAAAATTTTGTTTTGCTAGGGTGATGATGTTAAATAGAGAAGGCAAACTTAGCACAGGCAAACTGATCACAAGCATGTTAGGGAGATCATAACTATGGCCATAATTGAATATGACATTCCTTATTCATTTGTTGAATATAGATTAGGGGTGAGCAAAATGAAACCATAACCGAAGACCAAACTGAACCGAACTCAATTCGGTTATTTCGGTTCGACTTTTGGTTATTTTTTGGTTTTCTTTCTTCTAATATTTTGGTGTTCGATCTTTGGTTCGGTTACGATAAAAAAATTTTGGAATAACCAAAAAAACATAAGTAATTATATGGGTAGCGTATTTTATGATATGCCTCTATAAATGCCCAAGTCCAACCCTTATTATTTTTCATTAAAAACATGTTTAGCACATCAGCCAAACCCATATCCAAGTAATTCTTTTTTATTTGATTCTTTTTCTACACTCTAGCCAAACACCCTTTCGACCCAAAAAAAAAAAGCACTCCACCTTATGTTTCAATTATGTAAACCCTATTTTCATTCCCTTAAACTCACTTAACATCACAGATTCATAGCCGCATAGAAGACACCCTCTTTTCCTTCCTCTCCTTTCACTGCATCAGTCCCGATCAGCCTCACGAAGCCACTCTTGAATCTTGATCTCTCACCCTCAACTTCAAGTCTCATACTCCGTCTTCACTCTTCTCTCTTGAACATTCTGTCACTTTGGATCTGTTGGCTCTGAAATTTTGAGAGTCAAAGTTGTCCTCTTGTATTCGGTATCATGTTCAATCTTCACTATCGAACTCTCAGGCTTGTCATTTTTACTCTCCCGTTGGCTGTCTCTACTTCTTGTTGGAGTCTTTTGCTCTCATTTATCTTTGCTTTCCATACTTTTATTTCAGTTATTTCAAGAACAAGAATTACCATTAGCATATAAAATACAACATTAATGTGTGTGTTCTATGACTTCTGTCCATAGCCTCTATTTCTATGTAAAATACAGCATTAAATTTCTCTCTATTTCTGGATCTGCTTGTTGGGGCTTCACCATTTTAGGTGAGAAATTTGTTTCAAGAAAAGCTAGGCAGTGTGTACCCATATTTCGGTTAATGGAACAACCGAACCAAAATTTTTGGTTAGTTCAGTTTCGGTCAATTTTGTTGATCAGTTTCAGTTCAGTGTTGAAACTGGGCTCTATTCGGTTTTTAGTTAATTCGGTTTTCAACAAAAACCGAACCGAATACCCAATTGAATATAGATGGGTTAGAGAACTTCTTTAGACATTGTATCCTGATGTGAGGCTCATAACTAGAAAAACAAAAGTGGTCGATGTTATGAGATTCTACCGCCAACAAAAGGAGAATTTGAAAAAAAGTTGAAGAAAAGTATAGGTAGAATATGTTTGACATCTTATTATTGGACTGCTGTGACTTCTGAAGGATATATATGTTTGATAGCTCATTTTATAGATGAAAAGTGGACACTAAATAGTAAGATACTTGCTTTTTGTAAGATGGTGCCACCACATTCTGTATTTGAGTTGTCTAGGAAGGTGTATGATTGCTTAAAAGATTAGGGAATTCATGATAAAGTGTTCTCAATTACTCTAGACAATGCATCTGCAAATGATAACATGCAAGACTTATTGAAAGAGAGGCTACTTATGCAAGACAAATTCAGCTTGGTCTCTAATGGAAAATTCTTTCATGTGAGGTGTTGTGCCTACATCCTCAATCATAAAAGTAGCAACTCCTGCTTTGCATAAGATTAGAGAGAGTATTAAATACGTGAAGACATATGAGGCAGGAATGATGCTTTTCAAACAATGTATTAAGGAAATTGGTGGCATTGACACTTCAATGGGCTTGCAATTAGATATGCCCATTAGACAGAACTCTACTTACGTAATGCTTGAGAGTGGACTTTAATATTGTCATGTTTTGCAAAGTTGTCTTTAGATGATAAAAATTACAAGTTTGGTTTAGCACATGATGAGTAGACTAGAGCAAAGGCAATGTGAAATTTCTTGAGGTCATTTGAAAGGATTACAAGGTTGATTTCTGGGTCGTCTTATCTAACTTCAAATTCTTATTTTATGCAAATTTCAAAAATGGAGATGTTGCTAGAAGAAAATATGACAAGCCGTGACCCTATGATTAGAGAGATGTGTGTACCAATGAAAGAGAAGTTTGACAAATATTAACATAATTATAATTTCCTTCTTGCACTTGCAATTGTGTTTGATCCACGATTGAAGCTCAATATAATAAAATATTGCTATAAAAGGATTTATCCTATCACTTCCTATGAGAAGGTTGCCATTGTAAGGAGTAGGCTGGGTCTCATTTTTTATGAATATTCCAAGAGATCTCTTCTAAATTCCACAGTTGCAAGTGCATCAATTGCAAGATCATCAACAACTACAAGTCATTCTTGTTACACCTCTAATGTTGCCACAATTTCCTTTGATGATGCATTTTATGTAAGTTTTAAATTTGTTTGTCAACAATTACAACTCATTCTTGTTACTTTATTATTTACTTGGATGTTTTATAATGGTGCATGATTATCAAGATATTTATGCAAATATGAATCATTCTTCTTTGAATAAGTCTGAACTGGAAACGTATTTGGAAGAATCAATACTAAAGCTCGACAATTGGAAAGATTTGGATGTCTTGAATTAGTGAAAGAATAATCAACAACAATTCTCAATTCTTCCAAGGATTGCGATTGATATACTTAGCATTCCAATCACTACAGTAACTAGTGAATTGGCTTTCAGTATTGGTTCGCGTGTTTTAACAAAGTATAGGAGTTTCATTTTTCCAACTAATATTCAGGCTCTTATTTGTACTCGCAACTGGTTGCATGGATTCAAATATGATGGTGATTTAGTAATTTATATGTATTTTACTATAGTTATTTCAATTACACTTTAAATTACATATGATGGTGATTTATTATTTGTTGCAGATAATGGAGATGATAGTGCATATGATAGTGGAGAAGAAATGAAATGACTAGATATTTTTGCCCCTAAAGTTGACGAGGAGCCTACTTATAGTTAAGCACAATCAAATGTCATTGATGACGTTGATAGTTATGACAATGTTATTCATATTGTTTAATGTTTAATTTATAATTATGACTTTATCTGCTTATTTGATTGTGGTTTATGTACTTGTGGTTGACTGGTGGTTATTTCTAGACATTAGTTTTGATTTGGACTTAAGTCTTAATATTTTTGTTTTATTAAACATCAATAATATGTGATATTTTAACTTATTTTTGATAATATTTATGTTTTAAATTAGGTATTTTAGTTTTCAAATATATATGAATATAAAATGTGCTAAATGAGCCCAAGCCAGCTAGTCGGCCCATGAGTTTCAACTAAACAAAGTTGAGTCCAACAAAATTGTACTTTTTTGAAACTCGGCCCGTTTAGGCCCGAACCCATGAAAGACCGGCCCTTTATCCCAGTACTACCGCTGATTCGGTTCTGTGTGGCCATCCTTTTTCATCCTTTGCTCTTCGTCGTTGGAGCTCCACTGCTAAATGCAATCAATGTTGATTAGTTTACGAACTAGCCGTTGTCCTCGCCTTCAATCTCAATCATACCTTTTGAGAAAATCTATCTTAGACTTCATGGCTTCTGCATCGTCTCATCAGCTTCAAATTTCTCTCTCTTTGAACCTCATCGTCAATTTCATTGTAGATAACTCTTACGTCTGAGATTCCTCCCTGATATGAAAGTCGATAGTTGCTTTTATCACTGGAGATAGTACAGCAAAACTGATGGCTGCTGCTATTGTGATTCTTGCCGTCCCATTTCAAGAAAAGGAGAGAGAAGCTGTGGATTTCAAGACAAGGAGAGAAAAGCTGTGGAAAGGCTAGGACTTCACTGGTGCAGCGGCCACACAGAACCCCATGTTAGCGGTGGAGCTTTATATGGAAGAAGAACCAGGGTTCTCACGAAGAGAGAGATTAGAAGAATAAATTAATTAAAATAATTATGCAAATTAGTTTTTAATTTAGAAGCATTATTTTTTAACAAAGTAAAATAATATAGTAAAGTAAATAACACAAACAGCTAGAATAAAAATTAGGTGAGCTATTGCATTTTGATTGGATAGAGTACAAATGATCTCGTACCCTATGAATGTATAAGTATTTCTTAAATGACCATGACCAAGCAGAGAAAGGGGCTTAGAGGCTTGTGGTAGTGATCTTGAAGATAAGAGTATTTTTGGTTTTTTTTTTTTTTGATGTGGCATGATGCGAAAATAATACATGGCATAATATACCAAATAGTAGAGTCATGTTAGCATGAATTGGGTCAACTTTAGAGGACTCTTTAATTGCCTTTATTTAATTGCCTTGCTTTTTATACTTCAGAGTATGTTTATTCTTTCAAAAACTTTTAGGGGCCCATGCCTATAGGCAAAAACTTTCGGGACATTTAATCCTTTTAACCCCAAAATCAAATTTACATATTTGTGATTTTCCTCCATAAGAAATAATAACTTAAAACTTTTTAAAAATGATGTTATTTAGACACTAAACTGTACAGAATCTTACACTAATATTTTTGAATGGTGATAATAATTAGGCCGAAGGAAAATAAAACTAAATGACCAATATACCCTCAATAAATGTAATGTATTTTTTCTCTAGTAATTGGGTTTCTCCTTCTGGGTGATTATGATTATGACGTCTCTACGTGAGGTACAACACGTGACTTAAACAAGTTCAGATATTATCTTTGCCATGTATCAAAATGACACATCTAAAGATCTGATTATAGTGCGGGATTTACTATTTAATAATCTATTTAAAAATTTGATTTTTAATAAAATAAAATGGCAACATGCAATCTATATAACCAACTACCTAATTAAATAAAACTTTATTATTCTTGTTATGGTATCAAGATGACACACATGGAAATTGATAATAGGATTTAAATGTTATAGCAAGTTAAGAAGTTTTGTTCTTTTTAATAAAATGTTTTAAAAAATTTATTGTGGGTATAATAGTCAATCAGTTTCTTTTGCCTTTCAATATAATTTTAATTTTATGATCCGTCACACATTATTGGTTCTTACATATTTTTTAGAATAATTTACACAACTGTTTTCATGGACTCGCAACCGTTTTCCAGGAGCTACGGAAGAACAGGTTCTCAGATTACATTCACAAGAATATATTATTCCATCAGCCTTAGGTCAACAGATAGGTGTTAAAATTCCAACGAGACATCGGATGTCAAAGGGACTTTAAGTTGAGATGTTTTAAAGAGAGAAAAACCATGACAGTATAAATTCTGGAACAAATTGACCATTCAATATGTATAGAATTCTACAAATGAAACAATCAGTCTTCAAAAATGCATAATGGCCAGGGTGCAAAGCCATGCACGTAACTTCTACACATTCATTTCCCATCTAGGCAATTTCTCTACACAAGGCTTTAGAAAATTAAATTAACAAATCTATAATGTTCATATTAAGTAGATATATAGAATTACAAAACCCCACAGCGATGATCCTGAGTGCGAGAATACTCATTTACCACAATTAAAACCATGGCACACCGAAAGAACAATTATGAGAATCAAGGCAATTATAATACCCAAAACTATGAGCTTTATCTTCATGTTCTGCAACCACATCTTTCTCCTCATCTGGGTTCCCTGCGTCCTGAAATCTTGTGCCTGCAGAGTACAGTTGAAATGTAAAATAGCCAATTACAATTCACACACATTTTCAAACCAAACACGTTTTCACACATGATAGAAGGCGGTGCAAGTCTAATTTTCTATGCCTTCACAGAACAGAAATACTAGTATATGCACAATCCGATTGAGTACTCCTATGAAAAAGAAAAATTATTCAAGCTGGAAACTAATCTGTTTTACATCAAGCTTCCAAAATAACTCTTTCATGCCTGAGGAAATATGGACTTGTTTAAGAACGACTTGCTTAGTAAGCAAAAAATAGAAAATGAAAAACTTGATCTAGTACGGAAAAAAATATCTCTGGTATCATTGAATTAAAAATAATAAAAAATAATAGTTATTATTGAGTAATAGTAGTTCTTGTATCCTAAATTAACGTCTCTTGTATATTGTATATCTTGGTTTTTAAATAAGGGGCTCCATTTGTTGTGGGCTAGCCAAAAACCTGGCATCCACTCAACTTTTATTTAATAGTTTGTTTTTTGTAATTATTCACCTTTTAAAATCTATTTTGCACAGGCAGGTGAAAACAAGCCTGTACATGAAGGAGCGCGAAGATACTCTGGAGATGACTACTTCCATGTTTCTCACAGAACATAGCGTAAAATCAACCAGAAAAATACTACTACCTCCGGTCCTAAATATAGGCCATAGTTTGTAGTGCAAATTACACTACAAACTATGGCCTATATTTAGGACCGGAGGGAGTATAAAATGGATAACATTCTTGACTTCAATATTTTCTTAGCTCGATCCAACATTATTTTTTTTTTCTAAGTTTATGTATGAACCATAATAGGATCTTACCTGAGAGCGAAGATTCTCAGTTTTATCCACCAAAACCTCAATCTTCTCTCCACGATCAAGAACCTGCATATAAGACAATACAATACATGTATAAAGCCACATATTATATCATTAGATAATTCATAATCTTATGAACGCTCCAACGGAGGGGGAGTACTCAATCAAACAATTTTCAAGAGATAAAGAGGAGATAGTCCATCCACCCTAAAAGAATAAATATTGGCAGCACATAAGCAACATACCTTCTCAATATTTTCCATCATAACTTCTTTAACTTCAGAAACCTGAGCTTTCACTTTTGCAAGCTTGCTAACCTCCTCTGGATGATCGACACAGTACTGCATATGCTCCCTCAACTTGGGTCTACACCATGAACAACATATAGTCTTCATATTAATTCCATTGACAACAGAAAGGAAGGTCCGTTTTATATATACTGAAGTAAACATAAGTACCCAAATTCTCTGTTAAGGCTTTTAGCAGCAGCTGTTGCAGCTTTTCCTCCACCATATCTCTTGGAAAAATCCTCCTTAATGCGCTCAAGGAAGGCCAATGGAATCTGACGACCAGCAGACTCCACTGCCACTACACAATAAGCTACAAAGTAATGGATCAAGTTAGCCTGACTAATAATAGGCTATGGTTTTTTTGGGGGGGGGGGGGGCATAACATACGTGCAATAAGAACAATAGAACACAAATCAGCATCTTTAGAAACCACAGAGCATAACATATAATTCTTCTCGAATCAGAAAATTTATTCTTGATACTTTATATTACTGCTGAATATCTTGAAAGCGCATATGTATAGTACTTTTCATATCCTATCAACTTTGAGCTGACCACTACTGGTGAATGAAATTAAGGTGACAGGGGGGGGGGTAAAAGCAGGAAACCATGTAAGGTTACCATCAAAATTCTTCCCCGAAACTTAATAACCATGAGCATTTCTGCTGACAGCCCATAAAAGGTCAGGCTAGGCGCATCAGTCTTCTGAATCTTAATCTCATTTTGCTCAAAATTATGAGATCAAGATTCCATAATCAAAATCTCCAATGGCCCGATCAAGGTGTTAGAAAGCAATTAAGATCAATCCTCCGTTAGATTCTCCCAAGTACAGCAGAAGATAACGGGATTTAATGGAAATACCACCATATTATAGTATTGTGGGAGGCTTTAGCATGAAACTAAACCGGCACGCACTTAACCGCATTTTAAATATGCATGACTATTTATCCACGAACTTCAATCCATTGGATCCATCTGACTAAAGCTCAACAATTTCAACCGCAAGGTTTGTTCCTAGTATTTTCACCTTTTGAACAATACGACCGCACTGAATGTATACAACATATCCATCACACTGACGCACTTTTCTATTTCTTTCTCAAAACCTTTAGCTCCGAAACTAAACCCCGGAAGACCAATTCCATTATAATAGAACAATTTATTTAAACATAAAAGAAATTCATCATTGAAATCCAACTAGGGGGAAAACAACTAAAAAATGGCCCAACTGACAAAATCAAGCAACGGGTAGCAATCAGAAAACACAGCAAAACGTAGATCAGAGAGAGGAAGCAAGCAAAAAGATCAAGATCAGAGGGAGGACGAAATAGAAATTACTGAATCCATTATCCGCAAGGTAGTTGAAGGTGTGACCGTCGCAGTTGTAGGTAAATTTGTTGTTGGAGGCAGGAAGCTTCTGGAGGCACTGCAAGGCTATGTTGGTGAAGTTGCCGGAGAAGTCGGTGTACTCGGCAAGGATCACCGTGCCTCGCGCCACAAAGCTGTAGATCAACGATTGCTGACCCATAAGAACACAAATCCTATCACAGATTCAGAAAGAAATAGAAGGGTTTCGTAACTTTCGTTGCAGGGAGAAGATTTCAAAACGAAGACAGGGAGAGATCGAGGGAGAGGAGGAGGAGAAGGTTGACAACTATGGGATTAAATGTGAACTGAGACTAGAAGAAGCGTGTATTTTGATTCCGAGTTGATTATAATGCCCTCCAAGGTGGGGTATTATGACGAAAATGCCACGTTGTGGTGTGATTTTTTCAAATTTGAAAATTTTGGATCGGACGAGGTCAAATAGCAGTATCCTTTCTAGAACGGCGAAACTGCAGTCCGCTTACGAGAGATACCAAGGACTCGGACCAAAAGCGGTACACCTCCTGCCCTATTTATATTCCACATTCTCTTTTATACAATATTGTTTATAATTATATATATACAAATTTAATACTTTTTTTTTTATTTTTAACTAAATCCAATGAAAATGCTAAAATTTAAATTTAGACTCACACTTTTAATAAATTATTGTTTAGGCCAAGAGGTTTAATTTGAAATTTCTGAATGTCATTAAAAGACCATAATGCCCTTTTGTATTTTCTAATATTTATAATATTTTCCTGCACCAATTTCTTAAAAAAAAAAACTTCCGATACCTCTCCTTCCTCTTTTACCTCCTCATCTCTAGTTGCCTTCTGTTATCTCTGACGCAGATATACCCTTTTGAATGGAACCCATTTTTGTCAGTAATCGGGGAAGGCTTATTCAAGTAACCAAACGACAATCAACGGTGGTTTGTGAGAATAGAGATCATCAATTAAACCCACGATGTTACAAGAAATCATGAAAAGCTTTCGGGGAAAATGGAAAATATACATTTTGAACAGAACCCCCCAAGGAACTCCGTCCACAAAAGAAAAATAAATAATGCACGATTTGACATAAATGGTTTAACTACAAATTGCGAAACCTTGAGTAAGCACCCACTCTTATATACCACTCAATGTATCATATCCGGCACCTTTGCCACAGGCCATGGCAATTTGCAACATTTGAACCATTTCTTCTTCAATGTGTTGATACCTCGTTAGCTCCATCGAAAAGCTAAGCCTAGAATTGATTTCCTCATATCATCAGGCATCAGAAGTTTATTTTAATAATTAAGTGCTTGTTTGAGATAGTTTATTTTTTATTTATAAATACTTATAAATCGTGATTTATAGTATACGAGGTAAGTATGTGAAAATAGTTTTATCTCGACTTACATAATAAACACTCATTGCCCAAAAATAAGTTATTCCAAACTCCCCTTAAGTTAGCACAGTAAAATGTGAAAAATAGAAGAGAAATACATAGGGATATTCTGGTCTTTTAACAACATTAAAAAATCCTTGATTTGGTTTTTTGACTTGATCAAAAATTTATTGAAAATGTAGGATTGGATTTAAATTTCCACATTTAAGATGGATTTAACTGGGATTTTCCCTTATATGTATTTCTCACATCTTTTTCAACTCATTGTCTTTCATCTCTCCTCCCACCCATTCTCTCTCAAACTCATCTTTTTCATAAAAAAGGATATACTTGAAAAATTAATTGCATCTCTCGGAGAGAAGAAGTAGACTGATTGGAGGATCTGGATTGTGCTTTCGGGCTGAGGATAGTGAAGTGGAAAGCCTCATGCATGTGTTAAGAGGTTGTGGAAGGAGCTGGGAATTCTATCAGTTGGCTAATAGGGAATGGATGAGATGGAATTTAGCAAGAAGAAAAGAGGAATGGAAATTAATTTTTGGAGTGGCCTGCTGGAAGTTATGGCAGTGGCGTAACATGTGCCTGTTTGAGGAGGGATTGCCAGAGGTGCTAAATATGCCGGTAAGGAAATAGGTAAGTGAAATCTTACTGGTAAATCAGAAATTTGGGGCGGTTGGGCGTAGGAGAGCCTGGAAGAATATAAACTGGGGAAACTCAACGTAGATGGGGCATATAGAAGTCAGAGTGAACGAGCTTAGAGGGATTAATCGACGTTGGATAAGAGGTTTTGCAAGGAAGTTGGGCAACTGTACTGCCATAGTAGCAAAAGTTTGGGGTGCAGTTGATGGCTTGAAGATGGCCCGTGAGAAGATTATACAGCAGCTACTTGTGGGGAGTGATTCCACTGTGCTAGTAAGTCTGTTGGAAAGATTAAGAGATGGAGAAGAGGTACATAGTAATCTGTTAAAGATAGCTGCAAGCTGAGGTAAATATGTTTTCTTTGATAAAGTTTCAACATGTGTATAGGGAAGGCAATGCATGTGCTGACTATTTAGCAAACATATCAAAAAGAGGTTATGCTGTATGATGAACCACCCTCGAGACTCAGACAGTTCTTGCATAATGATTTGGTGGGAGTAGCTTTTCCACCTTCAGTTTTGTCATTTGCCCTAAAAAGAAAAATTGCATTTCTCACATATTTATAGTTTTTAATTAATTTTAACCAATTGTTACTTGAAAATAACTAGAAGGAGTTTTTTTTTTTTTTGTTAAGATGCACCAACACTCTAAACCATTTCTAGAGGTGCATCATAAACCATTTACCCCGTAAGATTGATCCATTTATAATATAGGGTAAAAGTGTAAAAGTATTCATTATCTTTTATAAAAAGTATGGTCGGCAACATAATCAAATATTAGGTATAACAATACACATGAGCATTTCATATTGAAGCTAAAATTTTATTTCTATTAGCTCCTCCAAATGACTATTACTTTTTTAATACATGTCCTTATAAATGTGCAAAAATACTCATAATATTTTCTTAATAGTACCATTGGCACCATAATCGAACCTTATATGCAAAAATAAAAGTAAAGGGTCATCTTTGATTTGCTCAAAACCAACCATTTTTTTTTTCAAAATACAACATTCCTACTTTCAAGGAAATACCCACCCTATCTACAACAAATCCCAAATCCTCAAACAAAACCTCAATGTAATGAATCTTTGTCTCACTATTGAGACTACCGATCAACTAACAGCTTATTCTTCAATTTTTTTTTTCACATGTGAATGAAAAACATTTGCAAGTCTCTTGATAGTCAAAGAGAATTTTCTATATATACCAAAGTAATTTTTTTTTGTAGTTGGTAAACCACAATTCAAAAATACTTTCTCCTCACTTCAACAAAACATTTAGTTCACAAACAAATTTTTTTTTTGTCACATCATAATTGGTTAAATGTTCCCATTTGGCTCAATATGCAAATTGACTCGTAACAAAACGTTTAATTTTTTAAAAATTTCATGATAAATTCAAAACATATGAACGCAAGATTCACGAGAATTTTATAATGATATTTTAAAATAACAATATTTTAAGAACTTATGTCACACTTCAAAGCTTTATGGAAACTCAATACTTTTTAACTTTTTTTTTTTCTGGTCACCTATCATCTTATCTTAAGTAAATCATTAGAAGAATACTACTGTTATATCCCCACACCCAATTCATCCTTATAAGGTTAATCTGTCTCTCTCTCTCTCTCTCTCTCTCACTCATATCTAGTTGCCGCCGTACTTTGCGTCCCAATATAAATTTCATTTAAGGATTCTTCTTCTTACACTAATGCCATTAGTAGACAATCCACTTATTACTTCTAATCATTTTACTCCATTCATAAAGTTTCATCATTAGTCTCCCAAGTCCGTTTTGAATTCCTTTTACTAAGTTTTGCTAAGTATTTACATTCATGATCACAACCTACACATCATAGTTTAAAATCGCTATTCTATCTTAACATTAACTCTATCTCTTACACTTCGATGCTTATCTATAATATTGCCATGACTATGAATCATGCTTAAAAGACATAACTCCTCAAAGGATTTCTTTCCCAACCTTCTTTGAAACCTTTTTTTTTTTTTTTTTTGTAGGAAGAAAATACTGGAAAAAAAATAGTTGGTAATTATTTTAAAGAACAAATTTTCTTAGTATATCACAAAAATACAAGGCACCTAATGAGTTACGGTACACAACTTTTAACAAACAACCTAATTCTTTAACAATATGTGACATTCATAATTACTTCTTCACAATTCAATAAAATTCTAAAATCCAAGCCTATGAATCACAACAACTATCAAAGTCCTCATAAGACACTCACAAGCACAAGAACATGTAGAAAAATAAGAACTTATACTCATTCAACTCCTATTCAATTAGCATCAACTATTATTCATGATCATTCACTCGTTCTATAATCTCAAAAATTATTCTCGTAGGTACATGCCTTTAGTTTCTATGTTTCATCTTTAATTAACTTTCACATATCCTTAAATATGACCTAACCTTTCACATTTCTCACACTTTCTATACCTGTTTCTTTATATCTCACACTTGTAACCTTTTAGAATAATCGTAGTCTTGGTCATCAAATCAGTAAATCTTTTGTGAGCTTTGACACTAATTTCACTTAACCAAAATTTCCATACAATGGCCAATCAAAACTTAATTGCTAATAGTTAAAAGTTTTAATCATTTATGATTTCCCTCTTTCTTCTACTGAATCAATATATACAACCTTTATCTCTCTTCCTTAAGAAAATGAAGTACTCAAAAATATATTTACCCACTCGTTACCATTGTTTACTTAATTTGGAGGGATTATGCTATAGAATATAATTTACTACTTCTTGTAACGCTTAGTTTGACAATAATAAATTTTGTTTAGAATCTTTTACTTCTCTTAGTAACATACATATCTATTCATACGTCTCATACAACTTTTGAATTCAAGCCTAAGGATCTAAGAAACCTGTCAGTAATTTTGTACAACTTCCCAATTCTAGCCTAAGTTATGGTAATTCCATACGATCTCTGCAAGATCATTGTAGATGCAACCACACATTTACATGAAAAAGGAAATGTTTACTTATATAAACCTTATCATCAAGTCCCTTAAGAGTATGGAATTTAACTATACTTCAATCATAAAATTTATCTATACCTCCATTTATACTTTGATGTGGCAACAACCTTTTGTTGAGGTAAATTTAAAGGTCCACTTAGCCTAGTGATTCTATCATTAGAAAATTCTTACTTGACCTCATAATACAATCAGGGAAATGTGACTATATCCCTAACATAAAACAAAAATGACATTTTCCATATGATATATCCCACATATAAGGCGTAACTGCTTACTTTTTTTTTTGGAGGTGTCTTTCTCTTTTTTCCAATTCTTAACTTTTCCATGTCTTTCTTTGTTTCAACTTCATATACTTAATTCTTCTCCTTTGTTATCTCTTTAACCTTTTATTCTAGTCATTTACTGCTTTAACATTAACTCTCTTATTGAGATTTAACATTGTACCCTTTATTTCTAACAAAGTTGCAACATCTTGATATAATTGTCTGCTACTAATCAATTGAATATCTTAGGTCAGTCACTCTATGCATCGAGTGTCCAATCCATTAACACCCAATCCAAAAATCTATTAATTTAGTGTCTAATCCTTTAATCAACACTTATAGGCTTAAGGGCTCTTATATGAATATACAGAACCTAAACAAAGCTTACTTAATAATCTCAAATATTAGATCAAGATCATGTGTTCAATTTCATATGAAAAAGCTAGTAAAGACAAATTTGACTAAGTCATAAATTTGCGAAACCAAACCATAGCGCTGCTTTAGTGTAAAAGTAGAGTTGGGCCTAAGCTAACAATAAAATGTCTAACTTATGAAAATAGATTTAATTACTTGGACTCATCCCCTAGGATACA
This sequence comes from Inga oerstediana, assembly GCA_963210345.1. NCBI lineage: Eukaryota > Viridiplantae > Streptophyta > Magnoliopsida > Fabales > Fabaceae > Inga > Inga oerstediana. The sequence goes on from OY723408.1 coordinate 66,240,759, forward strand.
CTCCTTGATCACAATTTTCAAATGACACAAAATAAGCTCTCAAAATGATCCCAACTGTTAACATGCCAAAATTTTTTACCATTGGACAAATAAATATACAAATAGATCCATGAAGCAAAAATTTCAATGAAGCACAACATGAAGAGCGAGTAAAGTAATAGTATAAAATTCATCTCCCGCGTTCTCTAACATTATAGGTAGAGCTAAATGAGGGCTTTCCATAGAATGTAATTATAAACTTACATCTAGAGCTGGGAATACGGGCCAGCCCGCGGGTTGCGGGTTAGCCCGCACCAACTCGCGACTAGAGCAGTGCTGGCCTGTGCGGCCCACACTTCTGTGGGCTGGCAAAATGCCAACCCTAACCCGCAATGTGCAGGTTGTGGGCCAGCCTGCGGGCCCGCTTTTTTTTTAAAAAAAAATTCCTAGTTTTTAAAGAGGATTGAAAATATAAGACACATATATATGAGTCATTAAATTTACCTTCCTAGCATCAATCATTTCTCTTATAAAAATTTAAAAACATAATCTACATTCAAGAGATAAAGTTATCAAATTTGTCAAAAGTTTATAAATAAAACATAAACCCATCCTCAAGCAACCAAGATATAATAATTTTGTTTAAAGAAGTGAATATGCTAAGATTTTTTCTCTTTGGATTAGGAGGTACCAAGATAAGAGTGGAAAACTTATAAGTTTTGTAAAATTATTATATGTAAAAAAAAAATTTGCGGGCCAACCCGCCAACCTGCGGACTGGCCCGTATCAACCCGCGGGCTATACGGTACGGGCCTGTGCGGCCCACATTTTTGCGGGTTGGGATTGTCCCAATCCTAACCCGTCAAAACCCACGGGCTCGCGGGTTTGGCCCATATTATCGGCTCTACTTACATCCAACAAAAGATAGTCAAAATTCAAAATGGGACCGAGTATTGATATAAGTTTAACATTATATCACTAGGATATCTTTCTTCTAAAATTAATATTATCTGCTCCTAAATTGCATCATCTTGATGCAAATTCCCATTACCAAACAGTTGAATATCTTGGGTTAACTCATTTCTCCCTTCTATGAAAAACACCACAAGGACACTAAGTAAGCTAAACAAATAACCAAACAGATTTCAAAACTAAATAAAGGGAAGTGCACATGGTATGATATTTATTTTGCCCCTCTAAAAGTTTAAAGAAAGCATTTAGAAAATCAATAAAAATAGCCACAGAATGTTTGGGCTCTAATAGAAAATATGTAACACCGCAAACCAATCAACCAAATACTTAACCAAAGTATTTCAACAGTCGCCAATAAGGATGTTCAACATCTAATTCATCAAGTTACATAATCAGCTCAAATAAAACCCACATCACAGTGTCAAATTAAATCCTCAAAACATTTAAAAAATAAAAATAAAATGCAGAAGTTTTGAGGCCATGGCAATTAAAATGACATACATGTGCTCCAAGAGCACAAGAGCCTTCAAGGCTCACTCTATAGGTGTATTCCCTTGCTCCCTACTAGAACAATCACTTGAAAAGTGTTAATATAAAGAGATGAGCTTCCACATCTCAATAACTATTGAAAGTTTTTACTATACACAAGCAAACCACATATGATTTAAAGTAAAGAACTGATTACATATATATTATGTAACATGATCTTCATACAAAACAATTGCAAATTGTCACACCCTCATCTTATTTTTACCTATTTCAGAGTATTTGCGGAAAACGATACACAGTTTGGTAGGCAATACATGAATAGTATAGATATACTGATATTATGTGCACGATTTTAGAAATTCCCCATAGGGGTTCATACTTGATAATTACAATTAACGTAGTCTCACAGCGCTACGTGGGTGTCTAAACCCGTCCCAGTGAAACGGAAACATCTTCCAGTCTTCATTCCACCACTGCAATCCCCTTCGTATGGTTCTCTTCATTATCTCAGCATATCTTCTGTCTTCTCCTGTCTAAATTGTTGGTAGAGGAGAGTGAGATTCTGAGGAATCTCAGTAGGAAAACAACACCAATATGCATGCAAGATAAGTGCTTAATGCATGACATACTTGCATTACATAACTCATGCTTACACAATGGCATATCTGCGTGCTCAATGTTTCAAACATCATACGTATGGCCATAACATAAATAGGAACAAAGTTTCAATTATTCATATATGTTTCACATAATCAAGCAAAGCAATAACATGCATCAATACACCAGCACAAATATCACATACATGTAAGAAAGGTAAGTTTTCTACCTTAATTGCCCTTCCCTGATTCTCAAATAATGTGCCTCGATTTGCTTGCCAATCCCTCGGGCTCTCTACTTGGTCCTAGAATGTCAAATGTACAGTTTAGACACTTCCATAGTGTTTCTGGTGGTTATATTAGCCTAAGATAAAAATTTACCAAAATGCCACCGGGACCCCAGCCCAGCCTCGCCATACCCGGCTCGATGGCACGTTTTCCCAAAATTTTTACTAAGGCTATTCTGACATATTTTTGCCTAAGGAATCCATTTCTGGGCTCAAAATTACCAAATTCAGTGTCAAATTATAAAAATACCCTTGACAGCCCCGATATAGGGATTTTAGGGGCGTTTTTGTAATTATGTTTTTTCGGCCTCTACCGAAAAGTGACCAACTGTAACCCCACCTAGTTTTGCCCGCTGAACCTAATGGAACCAATTATTTTATGAAAATCCAACTCCTTCCCTCAGATCTGGTCTTGGCCAAAATATTGGTCAATAAAATGGAAAAATGGAGCTTTTGTGTTGTAGCTTCTAAAACTTGTATTTTTTGACTTCTAATCCCTTTTTAACTTATTTAATCACATTCTAATCATGATTTAAAGAAATTTGGGCAGCATAACCCCTTACGGTTATAGCTTTCCCAATTTTCAACTCAACCAAAAAATTGAAAAATCAAGAAACATCAACCGCCAAAACACCACAACCATAAGAGAGTAAGTTTATGAAGTTACCCTCTTGCTTCCAATCTTGGCACCTTAACCCCTTCTCTTCCTTGGAGACTTGACTTGCTAAACACATGTATTCATGAAGAAGAGAACCTTAGAGGCAGTGTTACACAAGGATAGGAAGCCAAATCACTAAATCAACAACTACTTACCTTAACCATCTTCCTCCTTCTCTCTACTCTTCAAAGAACTCTCAAGCTTACTCTCTCTCTCTCTCTCTGCTCTTGTGGTTGGCCTAAATATGGCATGAAAGAGGAAGGAGAAAATATTTATTCATTTGGTCTTCTTTCTTCCTAGTCCTTGATCTCATTAAGGGTTGAGATTTCACCACCTATCATGCACCATTCCTCCAACCATGCCCTCTTACTTTATGACATACTCCTTCATCATGCCTTCTACTTTATGCCATACTCCTTCATCATTTGGCTTCAATTGGATTTGGACTAGATTCCCTTCTAGTTACACCAACCATCCCCCCTTCTCTTTACTCTAACGAAACCCATTTATTCTCCCTTATTTTCATGTGTTGTCCGAAATTTAGGGAGAAAAAGGAAATAATATGTATTTCATTAATTTCATAATTCACTTAATTGAATTATGTATAATTCCTTCTAATTTCACAATTCTTGATTTATTCCATCAAGAATAATCTAATTATACATTTTTCTTTATTTTCCTTGATTAATTGAAATTAACTTTAATTAATTAGAAAATAATTAATCTTGGGTTAAATTGGCAAAATTATGATTTTGCTATCACTTTTGTAATTTAATTCCTTTCATGAATTAATTTGCCCATTTCCTTATGAATATGAATATTTCAAAATTCACAAGATCCAAATTCATGGATATTCATCATTTTATTGAATTTCTCAATGAATTATAATATATTTTTGGTGAATATAAAATTTGGGGTGTTACACAAATCTAATCATCATTATGCCAATCTATATTTTCATCACAACAGGTAATATACAAGTATGCAATATGCAAAATGCAATCTCCCTTATATCACCATTCATTCTTATTCCGCTGACTGGAGCAATAGGCTAACACATAGTTCAACAGAAACTCATTCATTTGACTGGATTGTCCCAAGCTCACCAGTTCTTAAGATACACCCTGACCCGGCCAAAGGTGTAGAGCTTAAGTCTGGACTATGGTTCCCTTCCTTAAAAGAACACAACTAAGGAGGTGTCACATATCACACAGCTCCAATGCAATCTTGGCCAAAGAAAAACATAGAAGAATGGGCTCTAACAAGTGCCATCCACTGTGCACCGAGTGATAGCATACCATGTGGTAAAAGATCTCACCATACAAATTCCTCCTTACTTAAACCCATCACAAATGCAACCGCTATGACAGTCATATTCAATCACTAATAAATATATTATCATTAAAAGATAAAGTACAATAAATCATGCTTTTATTCATATCAAATATCATCACATATTCAAATATGCCTAAAAGGAAATAATAATCCAACAATATATTAATTATAATTAAATTATTAACTATGTGAATAAAGTGAGTTATAAAAAAAATTTACTTGTAACATTATTTATATGAGAATTTACAATACATACATATACACATATAATTTAGTCCATTTTTTTAATAAAAGATAGTCATTCGCAATCATACACAGTTCACAAGTATATGAAAGTATTACCTCGTACTCCTTAGCTTACATGTAATCACATAAAGTTACTCTAAAGCTCTCAATGATAGTCTACAAAGTCACCAATACAAATATCTATCAATATCTAACTCAAAACTATTTTAGAGTTACTTTAAGAATATAATAAGCCTACTCTAAGACTAATATATAGCCTTAAAGCTACCCTTTTGCATTCAATTCTTAACAAAATCTGAATTTATGATTTATTATGCACATACGTACACCTGTATGTGTTTTAAATATGTGGTTGCAAATTTATGAGAAGGCATAAATGAAGCATTGCACACATGTGTGTTTTAAAAAGAAGAGATCAACTTTAAATGAATTACAAAACAAACAGGAATGACACAAGGTATTCAATATAGGGAAAATTCCATTAAAATACTATGGAAAATACAAAAGGATGATTCAGAGCTATGAAATTTGAAAATCCCAAATCAGTGTGGTGTCAGTATGGAGGAGGAATATGGGATTATGAAATCTCAACGAAAAGATGCTCCTGCTCTTCAGTTCTCCCTCTCTCCAATTCTGAATAATAACACTGACCTCTTTATTAACAACACTGTATTTTACATTAACAACACCAAAATCCCATAACAGTTGGCTCTGCCTCCATTGCTCTTCCATGTGCTTCACCTTTGTTCTAAGCACATAATCCAATTCTTCCTTATAGATAGTTGTAGCTCTCAGCCATCTCAGTTGCAGATTATACAGCCGATTCAAATCTCCTTGAGAAACCCACTGAAGATCCGCTACAACCTTGTGATTATAGCCCCGTTAATCCTCTTTGATCAAGATCACACTTATAGCTGCCGATCGATTCCAAATCTGACCACCGCCCAACACCTCCCTCCTAGCAACTAGTGCCAATCTCCAATCGTTTCCTTCCACCACCGAAAACATCCATCGATACACTTCATAGCATCGAAACACCAACACACACACCCAAGAGAGTCTCTTACTCCCATCCGCCCGACGACAGAAAAGCAACACCGACAGCCTCGTCTCGCCTAGGCGAGAACCCTCCATAGAATATGGTGTTATTAATAAAGAGATAGGTGTTGTTATTGGCCCTAAAACTTGTTAATTGTGAAAGAAGAAAGTAGAGTTACTAATGTAGAATACGGTGTTATTAATAAAAAGATAGTTGTTGTTATTGGCCCTGAAACTTGTTAATTGTGAAAGAAGAAAGTTGAGTTGTTAATGTAGAATACGGTGTTGTTAATGAAGAGATAGGTGTTGTTATTGGCTCTGAAACTTGTTAATTATGAAAAAATAAAGTGGAGTTGTTAATGTAGAATACGATGTTATTAATAAAGAGATATGTGTTGTTATTGGCCCTGAAACTTGTTAATTGTGAAGGAAGAAAGCGAAGTTGTTAATGTAGAATACAGTGTTGTTAATAAAGAGATAGGTGTTGTTATTGGCCCTGAAACTTATTAATTGTGAAAGAAGAAAGTGAAATTGTTAATGTAAACTATGGTGTTGTTAATAAAGAGATATGTGTTGTTATTGGCCCTTAAACTTGTTAATTGTGAAAGAAGAAAGTTGAGTTGTTAATATACAATACGGTGTTATTAATAAAGAGATATGTGTTGTTATTGGCCTTGAAACTTGTTAATTGTGAATGAAGAAAATGGAGTTGTTAATGTAGAATACGATGTTGTTAATAAAGAGATCGGTGTTGTTATTCCGAGTTGAGAGAGAGGGATAACTGAAGAGCAGAGGCATCTTTTTACTAAGATTTCATAATCCCAAATTCCTCCTCTGTACTAACACCACACTGATTTGGGATTTTTGAATTTCAAAGCTCTGCATCATCCTTTTGTATGTACCACTATATTTTAATAGAACTTTCCCTTCAATATATATCAGTATAAGGGCCCGTTTGGTCCAAAGAAGAGGTAAGAATGAAAAGGAAAATACAAAAAAAGAATGGAAAGGAAAGGAAAATAGTTTGCCACTAACTCCTTTGGTTCGCACTGGAAAAGAAAATGGGTTGATAGGAAAATTTTTGTTTGGTTGGAAGAAAATGATATAGGAAAATGGGCAAAAGACCATTTTGCTCTTATTATTATTATTATTATATTAATTTCATCAACCCCATCCCCATCAGTCGACATCATCACCATTGTCATCTTCCTCATCCGTCAAACTATCACCCTCTCCACATCACCACCACCATCGACCTCTTCCTCCTCCTCCATACTGACGGATTTGCAGCAACGCTGGCAAAGAGCCCACCGTCAGCTTCTTCTTCTTCCTCCTCCGTCAACCTCCCCACATCATCACCACCGTTGAGCTCTTCCTCCTCCTCCGCACTGACAGATCTACAGTGACGACAGCAAAGAGCCCACCATCGGCTTCTTCTTCCTCCTCCGTCAACCTCTTTGCATCATCACCATCGTTCCATTTTGAAAGCTCGCCGGAAAATGGGTTCCCACCATTTTTGGTGGGAACCGATTTTCCCATGAATAAGGGAAGATGCCCCGTTGCCGGAAAACATATTCTGGAGAAAATGGAAACCAAACAGTCGCCGTCGGTTGGAAAATGTCTATTAACCTACCAACTCGGTTAATCTAGCGTTATAAATAAGAGTTGCCATATACACTGAAACACACGACACAATTTCATCTCTCTTTCATTCTACTTCTTCACTTGCTACCTTGTAGTCAACAAAGATCTATACTAAAGCTACTCTTTATTTCCAATTCCTTTTTTTTATAGCAATTTTTTGCTTTATCCTTTAATCTCTACTTTGTCGGTACCCTTTCCAAGAAAATTCCCTTCTAACGAACAATCGCACAAACAATTTGGCTCCGTCTGTAAGGACCAACAATGGACTTCAAAGGGATTATCTCACACATACTCATTTTTTATCATTCACCATAATCGACGTACCTACCATAGAGGATAGACCTACCAAGTTCCAAGGACGTCTCGATGAGATGACTGCCCTAATACGTGAACAGTAGATTTTAGCTCAAGCTAGGTTGGTTGTGCAACAAGAACAACTCCAGCACCTGAATGATGAGAATAACACTTTAAGAGAGTAACTAGCTTCAAGCTCACCGTAGGTCACCCTTCCCTCAAGGCAGCCTCAACACTCTATCATCACACACATGTCATTAGTGGAGACTCCCGCAATAGACCAACCAAGGGTGACTGGTGACGAAATTCCAAATAACGCTGACGAACCTAATGGCACAGGTATACCAAACATACAAACCAATCTGATAGGTGAGACGGTAAGATAGATGGACTAACTTGCCACAAACAACCTACCAAGCTATGGAACATTGGATGACGAGAGGTGGAACCAAAGATTCCAGGCACTAGAAGCAATGATACTATGTCTCCCTGGAGTGCCATCCCCAATGAAAAACAGTGCGCTCAACAGCTTCGCTGATTCACCCTTCACAGATGATGTCACGTTTGTCGAGATGCCCAAGAAGTTCACATTCCTAGACGTACGGCTCTATGATGGTTCAACAGACCCAGACGAACATATGGTGCAGTACCGACAAAGGATGCATACCATAGTAATACCACAAGAGGCTTGTATGTGTAAAGGATTCAGATCCAGCCTAGTTGGATCGGCGCTAAGATGGTTTACCAACTTATCAACCAACTCAATAGGATCGTTTGCAAATCTGAATGACCTGTTTGCACAACAATTCTCTAATAGTTGAAAGCTTGAAAAATAGCCCAACAACCTTTACCAAGTAGTTTAAGGGAAACGAGAATTATTACAAGACTACATCGGCAAATTCAACAAAGAGAAAAGCAACACACCCAACTGTGACCCACAAGCTGCTATTGTTGTGTTCCACAAAGGTTTGCTTCCTAACTCTGACTTGTACAAAGAACTAACCAAATATACCTGTCATAATATGGATGACGTACTAGCCTGGGCCTAAATCAAATGGGAAGAAGACGAGGTGAATGCCAGTCAGTCCTGTTATCACGATGACGAACTATCAGACAGGAGGGGTAGGAACCCAAGACGAACCAACCGTAGTTAGAGAGCGAAACTATACCCGATGACGCACCATGGGGGAAACTAGTCTAATAGTATATCAGCCCCTCCTAACCAAGCATTGCCTCCACGAATAATGGACTACAACTCTTCTATTGGCTCTTGTGAGTTAGTTCAAACCCTTACAAAGATAGGGGATGCGGTGAAGTGGCCCCCAAGACTAAAATGCCAGTGGACTAGCGAGACAGATCCAAATGGTGTGAATTCCATTCCAACAACGGCCCAATACCCCAACCAATTCAGTGACTGGTCCTGATTTGATTACCTTAGTTGTAATTCAATCTTTTAACCATGACTCAGTACAACTCATGCCCTATAATTTTAACGCAGTTTAAACCCAGTCCCTAAATCTAAACTCACTATAACTCATTTAAAACTTTGATCTCTAAACTTCATAAAATATATAACATAATTTACTAAAAAATATGGACTAATATTTTAAATAGTTAATCTATTAGGACTAAATTGTATCAAGTAAAAGTTTATTGACTAAATTACAACCAAGTCAAAAATTATAGGAACTAAACCAAATTAATATGTAGGGAGTAAGTTATGATGGCACTGAGCCACAGACTCAAGTTGTAAATTACGAAGCAATACAAACCTGATCAGAAACTTTTAAACTCTAAGAACTCCTTAATTTAAAATTCTTTGGAACAACAAGGATTAACTAACTAACTAAACAATAACATATAGAACTTGTCAACTTGATAACTTCATTAGATTGCGGAGGCATATCCTCTACATAGCATAGATTCGACATCTCATACATTCATGAATGAAAAATCAGTCATCAGTCGAAGAATTAAAAGCAGCTCGCTGTTCTTCCTCAGGATCATTAATTGTTTCATACGGAGGGGTAGGTCGGACAGAAGCAACTGTTTCCGTTGCAGAATGTGAAGGTCTGGAAGCAGCATATTCTGCGACTTCTGTGTCCACTGAAGACTTGGAAACCAGCCCTTGTGACTCCATGGCTTCTCGTGCAGCCTTTTCCTTAGCTTTCTTGGCTCTTTCCAATACTTCATCCTGCACATGCAATTCGTTTCCCAAATTTACATCTTCAAGGGCAGTTGCATAAAAGTACAAGGATTGACATCAAAATCATTAACTTAATACAAAAACCCCTATGTTGATCCTCGAAACGATAATACAATTGTTTGAAGTTTCAACCTCAGGATTTCTTTGGTAAAGAAAAAACCTCAGGATTTCTGATCATCAAATCATTCTATAATAGTATAATGGAAAAACTACTAGAATGACGACATTTGAACAAAATGATACTTTCAAAACTGGATTACCAAAATTGGATTTTTGTCTAAAATTCCAACGCGCGATATTTTGGATATCAGACTTCATGATGTAATAATTAATTAATTAATCAATCAATTATAAACTGACTGAAAGAATTTTAAATAAAGAGATATCCTGCGTTCTGTTCATCCATAGATAGAATCCAGGGCACAGGCACATGGAGGCTATTCAACAAGTGTTCTGGATCAGCAGTTAAAGTTCATCAACCATTATGCTTCCAGAAAACTGTGCCGGCTCCTCACAAATATAAACTCCAAGCCTAAATGGTCAGAGGCCTATTTCTATGAAACCAAACCAACATAAGAATTCCTGAAGAAAATAGATACCCTAAAAGAGTAAAGATACTTTGTCATACAGCATTTCCTAGTTGTTCTAAATCACACCATTCTCTCAAATCTCCATCAAGATACTAAATCATAGTGATGTAAAACAGGAAGGAACAAAAAGGAAAAATCACTAAATTCTCAAAATTCAAAGTCAATATGACAAATCAATGACCAAGGGGCCGGGTCATGCCTCTCAGTGATTAGAGGCCCATTTTTAGGTAATAAGAACAGGTATCCTAATGTCATAATGATATATAATTGTTGAAATTAGACATAATTGTAGATATTAGGTGACCGTTAGATATTAGGGGACATACTAAGTCTCTGAGTCCTCACTAACTAATAGCTAGTTATTAGAATAGGTTACCGGCGTACTAAGTCTATAAGGTTGGTGGGGAGATTAGATGACGGGTAGAGGTTGTTATTGTTATGAATAGCTATATAAGGAGGGCAAGGGTACCTCTTTGAGAGCTAGACAATTACTGATTATAAATGCGCAAGTGCAATTCTGATCTCTTCTCTCTTCTTCCTCTCTCCTTCTTTCCTATTCTTCTACACCTCACCCATCAGTGGTATCAAAGACGTAGCTCTCCTCGCTTTTGATCTTTTTTCTGAATGGTATTCCGCCATGCCCGAATCTTCTAATACTCATTTTCAAAGAATCGAAAATCAACTCCAGTCTCTTCCCGGGTTACTCATGGCAGTGCAACAGTTCACTGAACAAATGGCTTCCATTGACCAAGATCGGAATCCTGCATCTCACGGCGACAACAACCATGTGCGTCGACCACCCCCTGAGGGTGAATATCAGCCTCCTACACAGCTTACCAAGAGGGATTTCCCTTATTTCCAATGTATTGATATTGATGATTGGATTTAGAAGTCCAAACGATACTTCAAGCTTGATGGAACGCCAGAAAATTGGAATGTTCGATTGGCTTCTATGAATCTTGATGAGCGTGCTTACATCTGGCATCAGGCGTTTCAAGAAGACAAACACGGACGACCGATTGCGTGGCAAGAGTACAAACGCTCCTTAAAGATCCACTTTGGGTGTGCGTATGAATCTCTGATGGCCGATTTTAAAAGACTTTGTCAAGACGATTCTATAGAAGATTACGATAACGAATTCGATAACCTTCGCCGGAGACTGCATCTCTCTGAGGAACACTCCGTTCAAGCATATATCAAAGGTCTCAAGGATGATTTTGCTCGTCAGGTTCGCATTCAACACCCGCGGACCATGTTGGAAGCACGTCGAATTGCAAAGATTCATGAGTTAAATGCGCGTGACGGGGGCGATCTTAAAGCTCCTTATAAAAGGGCCCAGTGGGACATGTCGTCTCCACAAGACAGATGGCGCACGAAAAAGACCAATTCTTTCAAGAGTGGGTCCCAGTCGACTAGGTCAAGATTGACGTCTTGGTCTCATCTCCTTCCATCTATCTCCAAGACTGGGTCTTCTTCCACAGTGTCATCCGATATCGTGCCACGTCCTCCCCCTACAAGTTTCACCATTCCCATAAGAATCTCTGCTTCTATTGTCAACAACCATACTTACGGGATCACAATTGTGCTTAGCAACAACGTATGGAACTCCATCTTCTTGAAATCGAACCCGACGAGGATGAACCACCGGATGATAAAGTAGGTCATGCCGAGGATTGTCCAGACAACTCCGAATGCTTCCAAATTTCCCTTCATGCAATCCAAGGTAGCGTCGGGGTAGCCTCAATGCGCATTCAGGGGTTTGTTGGTCGGAGACCAATTCAAATTCTCATTGATAATAGCGCTACTCATAACTATATGGATAGTGTCTTAGCTCGCAAACTTGGATAGAAAGGTACAAACGGCCCTGTGGCCGAAGTAGAGGTCGCCGGCAGTGGTTGTTTACATATTTTTGGGTTGGGGAAGGACCTACGATGGCGAATATAGGGCTGCAAATTCCAGTGGGACTTCCACATTATGGATATAAAAACAAGATTTGGTATTGGGATTAAATTGGTTAAGGAAGGTCGTGCATCATGCGTCCTGGAGCTACGATCAATTGGCTATGACCTTCTGGTATGAAGGGGACTTGTGTACATTAGAGCTGCAGTGTCGAGAAGAGTGTCACATGGTTACACGATTAGGGGAACATCTTATCGAAGGGTGTCAATTGTTTCTGCTTCAAGCCATGGGTGATACGTTAACGACAGGTAATGTGCCGACATCAGGTTGTGTGCTGCACAACACTCCAAGTTCTGATGATGGGGGTGTGCGTGGGTTAATGTCTGAATATGCAGACATCTTTATTGAACCTAAATCACTTGCACCACTTCAGCAAGGACACAATCATTCAATTACACTTCATGAAGGGACAGACCCAGTGAACCTAAGTCCCTATCGTTATCCCTCAACACAGAAGGATGAAATTGAGAGACAAATCAGCGACTTGTTGCAGACAGGGGTAATTCAAAATAGCTCTTCCCCTTTTGCTTCTCCGATAGTACAGGTAAAGAAGAAGGACGGCTCATGGCGTATGTGTATCGACTACCGTGAACTCCACAAGAAAACAGTTAAGAACAAATATCCTATTCCCCTAGTTGAAGACCTATTAGATGAACTAATGGATGCACATTGGTTCACAAAGCTTGAACTTCGAGCCAGGCACTACCAGATCCGAATGGAACCATAAGACACTTACAAGACTGCTTTTAGGACTCATGAAGGACACTATGAATGGTTAGTAATGCCCTTTGGGCTTACCAACACCCCATCCACGTTTCAAGGGGTGATGAACCACATTTTCAAGGACTTCCTAAGGCGGTTTGTTCTAGTTTTCTTCAATGACATACTTGTATATAGTGCCAGCATGTATATGCACCTTCAACATCTTAAACAAGTTTCAGAGGTGCTGAGAGACAACCACTATTTTGTTAAAGAAAGTAAATGCACCTTTGCTGCCACTGAAGTAGAATATTCAGGACATATCATTACTGGAGGGCAAGTTGCAACGGACCCGCATAAAATCCAAGCAGTGATGGAATGGCTAGAAACTAAAACTGTTAAGCAGCTACGGTCCTTCTTGGGACTTGCAGGATACTACCAACGGTTTATAAAAGGGTATGGGGAATTAGCCCGACCCTTAACTAAATTACTGAAGCTTAATGGGTTTGAGTGGACTAAGGCAGCAACTACAACCTTCCAGAAACTTAAGCAAACCTTGGTAACAACCCCAGTTGTTATGGAATATGTAATAGGGACTTAAGTGTAAATGTTAGATTAGTCTAAGTAAGGACTTAAGTGCAAAATGCCATAATTGAATGGTAATTAGTGAATAAGTGCTTAAGTAGGTTAGTAACCGTTGGAGGGTTGGCTATCATATTATAAATAGCTTGAACCGATCCCATTATATCAGTTTTTGAGTCTGATTTGTCTCTGAAGGAAATACACCAATATCATCTTCTTTCTCTGTCCCCTATTCTTCTCTGTTCTCTCAGCCTTTCTATTCTTCTCTCTTTCCCTTCCTCTCCTCTGTTTTTCTATAATCTCAACTAATACCATAACAGTGGTATCAGAGCTCGCTTTCCTCAACTCTTCCACTGCAGTGTCTGGTGTATGGTACAAACTTGATCAAGATCAATAAGGAATATGGAAGAAAGAATTGCGGTCATCGAAGAGCAATTACAGAAATTGAATAGGGTAGATGAGCTCCAAGACACGGTCTTGGGCTTCCGAGACGAAGTAAGAGCGTTGGTTGTGGCAGCCCAGTGAAATAATAGTGATCATCATCATCAGCAGGGTGATCACGTCAATGGAGGAAGACCCCACCGACCGACACAGTTCACAAAGATGGATTTCCCAAGATATCAAGGTCAGGATATAGATACCTGGATCTTGAAATGTGAAAGGTTCTTCGCATTGGATGAGACCCCTAATAATTCAAAGGTCACGATGGCCCCCATGAACCTCGATGACCCAAGCTTTGCCTGGCATGTGGCGGCAGAGAAATGGTGGCGCCAGCCGCCAACATGGCCGAAATACGTACTACTCTTAAGGGACACGTTCGGCCTCCCTGTCGACAAACCCATGAGCGATATGACCCGATTGCGTCAAATAGGGTCGCTGGCAGATTTTAACATGAAGTTCGACGCAATCTCGACTAAGTTGGAACTGAACGAAGAGTACTTGGTCAACATTTATGTGGCGGCTCTACGAGAGGAAATAGCAGACTCAATGTTGCTGTTCAACCCACGAACTCTGCGAGAAGCATGACAATTGGAAAGGGTCCAAGAAATCACCGTTGATCGTCAAGAATCCAAGACTGCAGGGGAAAAACTGAGCCGCCTCGGGACAAATACAAAAGAAATGGCTACTTCAAGTCTTTTGTCACTGCCAGCTGGTAATACCACGAAGACTTATTTTAATAAGAATGGGCCCCACCAAAAAGAATCGGTCTCCAATTTATCGGTCAAGAACTCGACTTTTAATGAAAAAACAAGGCCGAAATTGTGGGAAGCTTCGAGAATTTTATTTGCTGAAGATGAAGCAGAGCATCGCGCCAAAAACCTCTGTTTCTACTATCACGAGAAGTTTTCCAGAGACCATCGGTGTCCCCAACATCAAAGAATGCAACTTCACTACCTTGAATTGGTTAAAGGCTCTGAAAGTGCCAACTTTGTGGAGCAGGACAGTGAGTCCGATGAAGATCATGCTCCCTTGATATCTTTGCATGCCATTAACGGTCTTGACACGGCGGAGTCAATGCGAATTCAGGGAAGCACTGGCAAACGGCTTATTCAGATTCTTATTGATAACAGTAGTACACATGATTTTCTTGACTACGATCTTGCCGTGAAACCGGGTTGGTGTGAAACAGAGTCTTCTCCTTCATGGGTTCAAGTGGCCGGAGGTCGGAAGTTGCAAGTGTATGGGGTGTGGCATGGATTCCGGTGGAAGATACAGGGTATGGGGTTCCAATGTGATTTTCGAATTATAAAATTACACACTTTTGATATGGTATTGGGGCTCACATGGTTAAAGTCTATCAAGAGTGCTTTCTGGGATTATGAGCATCTCTCAATGCAATTTTGGTACCAGGGCCGGCTGTGTAAATTGCAAGCCAAACCTGTATCTTCTTGTAAGGTGGTCCCAGCGCTGAAAATAGGTCTAATTAAGCCATCTCATCAACAAATCTTCTTGGTTCAGATGCTGCAACCGGTGCAACCGACACGTCAATGTTGCACCATCAGTGAACTGCCAACAGAAGCAGATTTCAGTGGGTTAGCTAAGGGAGTTCTAGCAGAGATTCAGGGTACTTTAGATAGGTTTGGAGGGATATTTGATGAACCAAAGGGACTCCCTCCGTTAAGACCTGGACACAATCACCATATAGTGCTCCATGAAGGTACAAATCCCATTAGTTTTAAGCCTTATCGTTACTCTGCTGCCCAGAAGGACATTATCAAGAAACAGGTTTCTAAGTTGTTGCAATCAGGGGTTATTCAGGAAAGCTCTTCCCCTTTTTCAGCACCTATTGTGTTGGTGAAGAAAAAGTATGGGACGTGGCGAATGTGCATTGACTTCCGTGAGTTAAATAAAAAAACTGTTAAGAATCAGTACCCTATTCCGTTGGTAGAAGATTTATTAGACGAGTTGCATGATGCTAAGTGGTTCACTAAGCTGGATCTGTGAGCTGGATACCATCAGATCAGAATGGAGCCTAAGGATTGCTATAAAACAGCCTTTAAGACACATTCATGCCATTTTGAGTGGTTGGTGTTGCCTTTTGGTTTGACAAACGCACCAGCTACTTTTCAGGGGGCTATGAATGATATTTTTAGACCATTGTTGAAAAAATTTGTGCTTGTTTTCTTTGATGATATATTGGTTTATAGCTCTTCTATTTCTGATCATGCTAAGCATCTAGAGGAAATGCTAGGAATTTTACAGAAAAATCATTACTTTGTTAAGAGGAGTAAGTGTACATTTGCGGCTAGGAATGATGAATATTTGGGACATATCATTAGTGGGGGCAAAGTAGCTACAGGTTCTAAGAAAATTGAAGCTGTTGCAAGCTGGCCAGAACCTAAGACAGCAAAACAATTAAGGGCTTTAGTTGGGTTGGCTGGATATTACTGACGATTTATTCAGGGGTATGGATCTTTAGCTAAGCCTCTTACTCTTTTGTTGAGAAAGAATGCTTTTAAATGGTCAAGTGCAGCAAGTGAGGCTTTTTCTAAACTGAAGGAAGCTTTGGAGTCAGCCCCTGTGTTGGCATTACCAGATTTTTCAAAAGAATTTGTGGTAGAGACAGATGCTTGTGGTGTTGGGATTGGGGCTGTCTTGATGCAACAAGGTCAGCCACTTGCGTATTTCAGTAAGGCCCTTGCTCCTCAACACTTGAATCTTTCCATTTATGAAAAAGAGTTACTCGCTATGGTACAGGTAATTGAGTATGGGCATCAATATTTGGAGCGTAATAAATTTGTAATTAGGACTGATCAGCAGAGCCTTAAGTATTTGTTGGGGTAGAAATTGAAAACCCCATTTCAAATGTATTGGATAGCTAAACTTATGGGGTATGACTAGGAGATCCAATACAAGAAAGGTAATGATAATATTGTGGCTGATGCTTTATCACGGTTGCATGGTCCCCAACTGTTGCAGATTTCTCTAGATACTGCCTCTCCAGAATTATTAGATGAAATTAAAAGGAGTTGGGAATCGGATAGTGAAGTTGCTGCTATTATAGCTGAAGTTAAGGAAAAGGGTGGAGTTTATAATAAGTATTCTTGGTTGGGCATGACCCTGATTTAAAACAAAAGCTGCTGGATTGGCTGCATTCAAGCCCGCAAGGGGGCCATGCAGGTATCCAAGGTACTTATTATAAAGTTAAAGGAATGTTTTGGTGGAAGCATCTTCATAAAGATGTGGAGGATTTTGTTAAAGGGTGTGACATGTGTGCTAGGTGCAAATATGAGACGGTTGCTTCACCTAGGCTTTTAAATCCATTGCCAATTCCAAGTAAAGTGTGGGAAAATATCTCAATGGATTTCATAGAAGGATTGCCTAGATCTAGGGGTAAGGAAGTTATTTCGGTAATTGTGGATAGAATGACTAAATATGCTCATTTTATCCCTCTTTCACACCCTTATTCAGCTGCTACTCTTGCCCAAGCTTTTCTGGACCAGATTTATAAATTGCATGGTGCTCCCATGGAGATTATAAGTGATAGGGATCCTTTGTTTCTTACCAATTTTTGGAAAGAATTTCTCAAGGTTTTAAAGGTGCAGCAAAATCTTTCCTCTGCTTATCATCCTCAAAGTGACGGCCAAACTGAGGTCCTCAATAGGTGTGTGGAGTCCTATTTGCGTTGCATGTGTTGGGAGGCGCCTAATGAGTGGTGTCAATGGTTGTCTTTGGCCGAATGGTGGTACAACACCAATTTTCACACTTCAACCAAAGCTACTCCACATGAGTTGTTGTATGGTCAAAAGCCTTCAGTTTATATCCCTTATGTTCCTAGGTCTGCTATAGTTGAATTGGTGGATAGGAGTTTTCAGGCAAGGGAAAAAATGATTGCAGTGCTGAAATATCATCTGCACAGATCAGCTAACACTATGAAACAAAGAGCTGATCTAAAAAGAACCGATAGGAACTTTGAAGTAGGACAATGGGTGTTCCTAAAACTACAACCCTATAGGCAGATTTCTGCAGCTACTAGAAGCAACTAGAAGTTGGCTCCCAGGTTCTATGGTCCCTATAAGGTGTTGGAAAAAATAGGGCCAATTGCTTACAAGCTTGATTTGCCTTCTGAAACCAGAATTCATGGCACTTTCCACGTGTCTATGTTGAAGTTGTGCCCAGATCCGAGTGTAAGGCAGCGACATCCTCCTATTGAGTGGCCAGCTGTTCCTCCCTCACTTTATCCAGAGAAGATTTTGTCTCAGGGGGGTTGGTAGGAAAAAGAGGCGAATAATTACTGAAGTATTGGTGCAGTGGCAGGGATATCCTGAGGAAGAAGCCACTTGGATTTCTTTGTTCAATCTCAAGCATCAATTTCTAGATTTTCCACTGCCGAACCCTTGAGGACAAGGGTTGTTTTGAGGGGGAGGCAATGTTATGGAATATGTAATAGGGACTTAAGTGTAGATGTTAGATTAGTCTAAGTAAGGACTTAAGTGCAAAATGATATAATTGAATGGTAATTAGTGAATAAGTGCTTAAGTAGGTGAGTAATCGTTGGAGGGTTGGCTATCATATTATAAATAGCTTGAACCGATCCCATTGTATCAGTTTTTGAGTCTGATTTGTCTCTGAAGGAAATACACCAATATCATCTTCTTTCTCTGTCCCCTATTCTTCTCTGTTCTCTCAGCCTTTCTGTTCTTCTCTCTTTCCCTTCCTCTCCTCTGTTTTTCTATAATCTCAACTAATACCATAACACCAGTATTGGCACTTCCTGATTTCTCTAAAGCCTTTGTGGTTGAAACTGATGCATGTGAGGATGGTATAGGGGCTGTTCTTATGCAGTAGGGACAGCCTTTGGCTTATTTTAGTAAAGCCTTGGCCCCATTCACTTTTGGTGAATGAGAAAGAACTGTTAGTTGTGGTGCATGTTGTTGAACATTGGCATCGATATTTGGAGGGTAGGAAGTTTATTATTCAGACAGATCAATAGAGCCTGAAGCACCTTTTGGATCAAAAACTCAAAACATCTTTTCAAATGTTCTGGGTCTCTAAATTACTAGGATATGACTATGATATCCAATACAAAAAGGGGATTACTAATAAGGTAGCTGATGCCCTCTCTAGGATGCCAAAGATGGAACTACTCCAAATGGCTCTCTCTACTTGGTCGGATGAACTTTTGCAGGAAATTACGGCAAGTTGGGAGGCTGACACAAAGATGACAGATCTGATTACTCAATTGCAGCAGCAAAATGGAGAGAAGGGAAGTATACTTGGGATGGGTTATTGCTTAAGAAGAGTGGTAGATTAGTTGTTGGTGATAATGTGGCTCTTAAGCACAAAATTCTGAAATGGATGCACACTAGTGCGTAAGGAGGACACTCAGGGGTATGCTACATACCAGAGAACCAAAACACTTTTCTGGTGGAAGCATTTGTTTTCTACTATTATGGAATTTGTCAAGCAATGTGATGTGTGTGCTAGATGCAAATATGACACAATAGCTTACCCAGGGTTGCTTCAACCACTTCCTATACCTAGTAAGGTTTGGGAGAGTATTGCTATGGACTTTATTGAGGGATTGCCTAAGTCCAATGGTAGGGCTGTAATTTGGGTTATAGTGGATCATTTGACTAAGTATGCACATTTTCTCCCTCTATCTCATCCCTTCTCCGCCTCGTCCCTAGCCCAACAGTTTATGGACAATATTTATAAGTTCCATAGGGCTCCGAAGGAAATTATCAGTGATAGGGGATCTATTTTAGTGATTAATTTTTGGCAAGAATTTTTTAAGACGTTGGGGGTAGAGCAAAAGCTTACTTCAGCATATCATCCCCAAATGGATGGCCAAACGAAAGTTCTTGATAGATGTCTAGAGACATATCTTCGGTGTATGACATGGGAACAACCTAAGGACTGGGCTAAGTGGTTGCCTCTAGCACAGTGGTGGTATAACATTACTTTTCATGCCTCTACAAGGATCACCCCTATGAATTACTTTTTGGGCAGAAACCTCCCATATATCTTCCTTACTTGCCACGAAGTGCTGTTGTTGGTGTTGTAGATCGCTCTTTTGTGGCAAGGGAGGAAACCTTGTTGATAGGTAAACAACATCTGCATAGGGCTGTCAATTTAATGAAACAGCGTGCAAACTCGCACCGGACGGATAGGGAGTTGCAAGTTGGTCAGTGGGTATTCCTAAAGCTACAACCCTATTGACAGATTTCAGCGGCCTCTAGGAGTTCTCAGAAGTTAGCACCCCGCTATTTTGGTCCCTATCAGATTATTCAGAGGGTGGGGCCAGTTGCATACCGGTTGGACTTGCTGGCTGACTACCGTGTTCATCCTACATTTCATATTTCATTGCTGAAATTATGCCCTGATCCTACTGTCAATCAGCGAAATCCTCCTAGCCAGTGGCTTGAACCACCTCCTAATTTGGTACCATAACAGATTTTAAGCAGAAGGCAGGGAAGGAAACGCTGTAGGTTAGTCACTGAAGTGCTGGTTAAATGGAAAAACTTACCTGAAGAGGAAGCAAGCTGGGTTCCCTTGTATCAGTTGCAGCAGCAGCATCCATCCTTTGAGATTGTTGATCCTTGTGGGCAAGGATCTTGAAGGGGAGGGCATTGATATATAATTGTAGAAATTAGACATAATTGTAGATATTAGGTGACCGTTAGGTCTTAGGGGACATACTAAGTCTAAGTCCTCACTAACTAACGGCTAGTTATTAGAATGGGTTACCGGCGTACAAAGTCTATAAGGTCGATGGGGAGATTAGATGACGGGTAGAGGTTGTTATTGTTATGAATAGCTATATAAGGAGGGCAAGGGTACCTCTTCGAGAGTTAGACAATTACTGATAATAAATGTGCAAGTGCAATTCTGATCTCTTCTCTCTTCTTCCTCTGGTCTTCTCTCTTCCTCTCTCCTTCTTTCCTATTCTTCTACACCTCACCCATCACATAAAGATATTATATATCCTTTCCTATTGCATATCTTGTTAATCTAAAACACACCATTCTCTGGCATACCAATCAGTAACCTCTCTCTTACTCATCTTCTCCTTCTTTAGGTGCTATATTTCTTAACTGTTCAGTAACAGATGCAACTTTAAAATTTGGACAGCTGGAATTCTATTTGTGGTGTTTATGGGAACCAAGATACCGAATGCTTACAAACTCCAGTAATTAAAATCACCTATTTTACATCTATGTTCAATGTTAATAGGAACGCACTATTTTCTGCAATGCAGTTTGCAACTCATGGTGTACTTTCCAGATATCCAAACAGTTGTATTGCAAAACTGTCAAAAATGAAATCTTTGAACAATTTCTATTTTTACAATTAATAAAATCAGCTATCAAGAAAATGGGAAATGATATTATTTGATCAGTCCTGAAGCAAAGAGATATCAGACAGCGAATGGTTCCATGTAGAATGGTGTTTGAACTTTGATATTGATCAGGAATGCAGTAAATCGTAGTGCTAGCTTAAACTGCCCTTACTTGGAAGTCATAAACTTGCTTTCTTTGTTCAGATTGCAGTCTACCGACAGCACTCAAAAACTCACCAACTGTGGACTCAATACGCTCATTTACAGCTTCAGCTAGTGCTTTTCCCAAGAAAAATGCATCAAGAATGCTCCTGCTGTCACTGTCACCTACATTATTCATCACCTTATGCATTTAAAACCAATATAAACAACTCTGTATACACTAAGTCTTCAATTCAGTTCAATCAAACACTCAATGAACTTCCAAGAGAACATGGATGTGAAATGGACAGATTGTGCAACATTCCTAAGCTACCTCTTTGCACCATGGATAACCATGAAGCCTTAAGACGGTATTTAAGTTTTGAGGCTCTCCTACCTAACATTCTAGCCTCCTCTTGGCTCAAGTCATAACAAATGAATCTTTCATTAAGACCTGGCCGACCTTGAAAAGGGTTACTAGGTACCCCAATGGTCAAAATTGAATGGCACCCCGAGCAGCCACCTGGGAGAGGGGTACAGGGACCACCAGAGTGAAAGCCATTCTTTGGAAAACGGCTACTTGGAGCACCAAAGTTAAAGACATACAAAGTAGGCTGCCACTGATCCATTTAGAAGTAAGATGGCACTTAAACTTTGAGCTGTCATAGACCCATTTACAACTTAGTGCATGTCCTTTCTGCCAAGTGGCAAAATTACCAATTAATATAATGAATACAGCGCAGCAAATCGAATCCAAGGTCTAAGAATGGATGCTCTTAAAATTTGTCAAAAATCCATAACATCCAAATTTAACTAGATCCTTTGGTAAAATGGAAAAAATTGAGGCACACTAGACTACCCATTCTCATTTCTCATGCAAATGCAGAACACGAAACAACATTAGGGGTGGAGATTTCAATCAATTGTAGGTCATTATACTTCAAAAACAGAGTTCACCAGTACTCGATTCAAATACAATACCTTACGATACTTCGGTGCTCATAAGGCCAAAACCCATCAGTGAAACATCCTAAAACTTCATTCGATAAACCCTCTTCATATAATGATATAAATGATCAAGCATCATCATACAGAAAACTAACCAGCAAAAGCAATCGCATGAAAAACATCTTGGCCTATACAGATGAACAATAGCACAATCTTTTTTTTTGGTCAATGAACAATAGCACAATCTAAGAGGTCAGGGAGAGACAACCTTAAAAGGATATATATATAAAAAAAACATTTTGTACCAGAGCCGGGGCCACCTGGCCAGATGCTACTATTGCATCGAACTCCAATGTTCTGATAACCCATTCTGCTGGCAAATCTTAAGCCTTTGAGCTTGGGACATGATGAAGTACAAGGCACAACTGAATTCCAGGACAAGTGAAGGAGAGGAATTTGGGGCTTGGGCAAGGAACAAGAAAATGGCACGGGAGATGCTGAAGGCGAAACCCTACTCATCATTTTGTCCCAAATCCTTTATCGATCTTTCTGTCTTGCTCTATATTTTACAGCATCTTAGTTGGAAAAATATTTGAAAAAAAAAAAAAATCTATATTTGAAGCTGAAAAAGAAGCCGGGTTAGTCACACTTTAAAAAAAAATAAGAGAAAATCTCATTTAAATACCATTTCAATTAGTAAAACCCACAAAAGTCCTTTATAATATAATATATAAAAGACAGAAAAGTAATGTGGGATGTATTAGGGATACTGAAGTTTTAAGCTAAAGACCAAAATATCACTTTTAACTTTTAATCAAACGCATCAATTTTGGATTCCTCAACAACGAAATCTCGATCTGTCCGTTTCCTATAAGGGTTATCGTCTTTGGCGGCATTGCAGGGGAAAAAGTGGGATGATATGTCTGTGCGTGATAACCCAGCCTGATCTTATACAGGGTTATCCTTGTTGGATGGTGCATTGGGTTCATATTTTGAACCCAGTGGATGTCTTGTCGGGTATTAAGTTGATGCCCAACCCATTAGAGCTTTGAATCATTTGCATTGCTGATGCCTTTTTATTCTTGTGCCAGCGGCAGTTTTCAACATTTTGAAGCATGATGATCCTCTTTTAAAGAAAATTTTGTCCCTCCATCTAGCGTCACTTCCTGTCCATTCCACCATTAAAGATGGTAAGAGACTTTTGTAATATTAATTATTATATAATCTTCCCTGTTTTTCATTTCCTATACCTATTTGAAAATTAAAGCTTAGATAGAGATGGGAATTTATTATGTGCGGTGTCATCCTCTATTCTACTGCTTTTTGTAATGAATAATGGTTGGTATGACTTAGGATCAGGTTGTACTTTTGATAATATTTGATGACAAGCATGAAGTTATAATTTCAAGTTGTTTTCCATTTTCCTAGATTCATCATGATTATGAGTAGTTAGACTTAGAAAGGAGGAATTTCTGATATGTAACTAGAAAAGACTAACTTAATTGGGTTAGGTGACTACAAAGGATTAGACTTGGGGGTGAAGGAACACTGTCAATGGAATCAACAAGCTCAAAATTGATATTTCCAAAACATACTGTTTAAGTTACTTGATGGTGCAAAATGGCAAAAAATTTCTTTCATATGCTTGTTCTGTTTTAACACAGGTTGTAAGTGTACATTTGCACACATCTTTTTTCTGTTTATTCATATTTCTATTTCTATTTGTACTTTTAATAACAAGCTTGAATACAAAAGTTGGGCAATATGGAGGATGATTTTGATACCCAGAAAATCAGAAACATATGTATTTTGGCACATGTCGATCGTGAAAAGACTACACTGGCTGATCATTTGATTACTGCTTCAGGGGGTGGCCTACTTCACCCGAAGTTGGCTGCTATGTGTTTTTGCCTTCCTTGCATGTTTAGCCATGAGGTTGTTTACTATTGTGTTTATCACCACTACTTTTGTGAATACTCCCCCAAATATTCACTTGGTTAAGTACTTTCTTCTTTAGAACTCGTTTGAAAATGAATTTTTTGGGAAGTTGCATGATTGAGAATGTAACACAATTGCTTAATTCTTTAGAATTGTATTTCTTCACTAAATAGTTCATGTTATCTTTGCTGAATGTGAATTCTTCTACATGCTGCATATGTGTCATTGCTAAACTTGATTACAAGTGGGAAAAAAATATATTCATATATATTGTTGCCTTGATTTGTACATCCTTAATGCATTATTAGTTTGAGAATGAAAATTGCGAATTCTGCTACACTACACCACAAAATTTTAACAAGAATCAAATTATGGATTTTGATTCAGAGTGATAGAATTTAAAGTTGAATTTTTGTGTGCATTACCACATATTGAATTATCATAAATTTCCCTCTAGGTATTTGGACTTATTAACACTGAAAGTATTATTGCAGATCCAAATGTTTGATTACTTGTTGACTTTGTAGTTATCTCTTTTGCTGCAAGTTGAAATTAGCTATGGGTTTGTTGAAACAAAAATGGTTTGTGATTGTGCATGTTACTATATATTCTAAGTAATACTTTCCTCTGTGAATTACTTCTGCACTTCTGAACTTGTGTACAACACATATGTTCGCAGTTTGTAGGGAATTTTGCAATTTTGAGTCATTTTATGAAAACAAATCTTTTGCAATTTTGGTCCCTAGTGTGACTTCTACTTAAAATTCATCATCCTGCATTTTTTATGTATCTTCATATGCTGCAGATATTCGACTATGGTGTTGATAAGGTTGGGGCGTATAGGCGAGACCTAATGTGGTGGGTGGTTAACCATGAAATAAATAGCAAGAGGGAGGATGCATTAAGATTGATGAAATGAACACCAAGCACTGCATTTTGGGATGACATTGTAAAGTTGTTATTTTGGTAACCGATCTTGTATACGGCTTCATAGCAGTGGCCTTTTTCCATGTAATGTTACTGTGTATGTAAATTTACTAAAGCAATAGTCCCTTTATTTCCACACTATGGTAATATGCACTTTTCTTCTACAGGAAGCAAGTAAATCAAGAAATATTGTATGTTAAAGTGTTGGCCAAAATGTGGTGGCCTCTGACAAGTTCAATAATAGGATTGACAAGGTTTTTAATGGTTTTGACGAGAACGGTAATGAGATTGACAACTTAGGCTAACCAACTTTATGAGTGGAAGTGTTTCCCCAAAAGGGGAGGACGCTGACAAGTTCAAAAATGGAAATGACAAGTCTTTTAATGATTTTGATGAGAATGGTAATGGAAATGACAAATTAGTCTAATCAACTTTATCACTGAAAGTGTTTCCCCAAAAGGAGAGGACGCTGACAACTTCAATAATGGGAATGACAAGTCTTTTAATGGTTTTGACGAGAATGGTAATGAGATTGGCAAATTCGTCTAACCAACTTTGTCAATGAAAGTGTCCCCAAAAAGGGAGGACGCTAACAAGTTCAATAATGGAAATGACAAGTATTTTAATGGTTTTGACGAGAATGGTAATGAGATTGATAAGTTAGCTTAACCAACTTTGTCATTGGGTGGAAGTGTTGGCCCAAAAAGGGAGGACGCTGACAAGTTCAATAATAGAAATGACAAAGTTAGTAATGGTTTGACGAGAATGGTAATGAGATTGACAAGTTAGCCTAACCAACTTTGTCATTGGGTGAAAGTGTTGGCTCAAAAAGGGAGGACGCTGACAAGTTCAATAATGGAAATGACAAAGTTAGTAATGGTTTTGACGAGAATGGTAATAGGCTAACTTGTCAATCTCATTACTATTCTCATCAAAATCATTACTAACTTTGTCATTTCCATTATTGAACTTGTCAGTGTCCTCCCTTTTTGGGCCAACACTTCCACCCAATGACAAAGTTGGTTAAGCTAACTTATCAATCCCATTACCATTCTTGTCAAAACCATTACTAACTTTGTCATTTTCATTATTGAACTTGTCAACGTTCTCCTCTTTTGGACCAACACTTTCACTCACAAAGTTGGTTAGGGCTAGTTGTCAATCCTATTACCATTCTCGTCAAAACCATTACTAACGTTGTCATTCCCATTATTGAACTTGTCAGCATCCTCCCCTTTTGGGGAACACTTCTACACTTAATGTTTGGAGATAATAAGTTGTCATTCCCATTACCCTTGTTGTCAAATCCATTAAAAACTTTGTTAATCACATTACTGAATTTGTCAGCGTCCCCCCTTCTGGGCAAACACTTCCACACTTAATGTTTGGAAATATTAAAGTGTCATTCCCATTACTCTTGTCGTCAAACCCATTAAAAACTTTATTAATCACATTACTTAATTTGTCAGGGTCCCCCCTTCTGGGTAAACACTTCCACACAATGTTTGGAAATATTAAGTTGTCATTCTCATTACCATTACCGCTAAAACCATTAAAAACCTTGTCATTCACATTCTCATGACAGCAACTTATAGACGAAGTATTAAATGGAAAAATGACATTACTCATTCCACGTACATCCAATCCATACAAGTCATGAACCTAAAATAAGGTGTTTCTTCATGTCTGCTTTAATTACAATAAACGGTTACCATTAACAACAGTTGTAATGGGAATGACAAGTGCAGTAATGGAATTCACAAAACACCAGAACCTTCATGACAGCAACTACAATATACATTAGAAAATGTCAAGTTAACATCACAATTTCACATGTTGAAATTCAAGCATGTTGTTCCAGAGGGAGCCACATTGTACTGATCTCTCTCTCTCTCGTAGCGTTAAGTTTCCGTTCATCTTCTTCTCCACATATGGGCAAGATGGGAAGACAGATCCAAGATGGTGAAGCACCTGTGCCGTCGATAGAGGGAAGACAGCTCAGAGAAGGAGACCAAAGCAGAGAGCGACAGAGATTTGTGGACCAGAGAGAGACAGATCGGGATCCCAAACATCCAATCACTTATCACATCGACGTCGACAGCAAGAAAAGAGAAGGGCAACCACTCTGATTAAGGAAGAAGATCAAACATTCATCGATTTAGGGACGGATTCCACCCATGCTTGCTTATTTGCGGACGACGATGATGGCCAGGGGTTTGGTTTTTGCCTGTGAGGAATTTGTGTGTGTGAGTAAATGAGTGTGGAGGGTATTTGGGTCTTTAGCCTTAAACTTCAGTATCCCTGAAACATCCCAGATCACTTTTCAGCCACCTTGAAGTTGTTGCAGAGGAACCATGGTACATATATACATATTCTGAATTTGAATATTTTTATAAATAGTAACCTCTGTGTAACTCTACATTTTTAGGGCTTCAAATGCATTGAAATTCTTATGCAAACAGGTATGGTATAGAGCAAGAGTATACCCTTTTACAGAAGAATATTCATTGGCCCATTGGTTGGCCACTTGGTGGCTATCCAGGACCACAGGTACAAAATCTTTTCCATTTCCATTATTATGTATTTGTCTTTCTTTTTTTTTTATTTTCTTCCAGCTATTTAATTTTTCTTGCACAGATTTACAATTCTATTATTGGTAATATGTGTAATACCCCGATTTTTGATTAAGGACTAATGATAATTATTGAGAATAATTATGTGTTTTATGGCAATAATAATTAATAAGCCATAATTATTGGAAATTGAAAGAGTGAAATTATTGGGGATTAGTTAGTGATTAATAGAGAAATTAATTACTAGCTAAGAGAAAATGAGATGTGTGATTAAATAATCAATGGCTAGGATTAATTTGTGGAGTGGATCAAGGGGCATAATCATGTGTATGTGTGTGCATGTGAGCCCATGAGAGTTGAAGTGAGATGGTGACAAGTGGCATGTGGTGAGCCCTTGGATGAGGCATAAGAGATGACACATCATCATCATCTCCATTTCCTCTCTTCTCTTCCTCTCGGTTTCTCTCTCTTGTTTCGGTAGCCATGGAGCTTTGGAGGGAGAAAGGAAAACTGGATTTTGAGGTAAGCAAATGGCCTCTTTAGCTCAAACTCTCTTCTCTAATGTTGATCATTAAGTTGAGAGCTTTAATTTGATGGTTGTAGCTTCTCCATTGGTGGTGATTTGAAGATCACGAAAATATGAAGCTTGGAGAATCAAAGAGTGTCTTTGAGAAAGTGGATAAGGTATGTGAAACCAATCCTTCTATCTATGTTTCATTGCCAAATGATTATGTTTGGAATTTCTGGAATTATTGCCCTAATTGTAAAAATATGGGTAATGGGTAGTTTGGCATGTTATGGCATTGGAAATGGTATATTGGTATGAGTTTTGAATAGATAGAATGGATTTGGGAATGAAATGTGTGAGGTTGTTGATTTAGAGAATTGATGCTTATGATGCCCTAGACCAAAGCTTGTTAATGGAATGGAATTTTGGTAATTCTGTTGATTCCATTGAATTCAGTGAGTGATTTTGTGTCGGAGTGGCTTTGGTAGAGGTTTTGGGTCCATTTGGATCAATTGGGCAAGAGTTAGAAAAATGTGGTAAGTTTGCTGCGTTTTTCTGGAATCTGATAGATTCACTCGAGCAGACAGGGGTGTGCTCGAGTGAGGGATGAATGTTGCTCGAGCAGAGGAAGAACCTGCTCGAGTGATGGGTGAGTTTTCCCTTGTTTTGCTTCGAGTGCATCTGGGATTTACGAGCGATGCTCGAGCACATCGCTTTGTGCTCGAGTGAGGGAAGAACATGCTCGAGAGAGAGCATGGTCTGCTCGAGTGATAATGGGAGTCCAGAGTAAAGGGTTGCTTTCTGGTCTTCACTCGCGGGCAAGGGGCAAGAAGTGTGCCTTCTCACTCGCGGGTGGAGGGCATCTGCTCGAGTGAGCCGTGTGTGCTCGCGGGTGAGAGGTGTGTGCTCGCGGGTGTGCTCGCGGGTGAGAGTGGTGTGCTCGAGTGATCCAGTGCTTGGAGAGCGTTGGGTGCTCTCGGGTGCTCACTCGCGGTCTCACTTTCTCTTGTGCTCGCGGGTATGGGCAGCGTGCTCGAGTGAGCCTCTTGTGCTTCGAGTGAGCTTGTGCTTCTGGAGTGGGTTTGTGCTCTCGGGCAAGTGCTCGCGGTCTCACTTTCTCTTGTGCTCGAGTGATGTCCGTACTTGTGCTCGAGTGAGAGCTTCTGTGCTCGAGTGAGGCAGTGAAAAATATCAAGTTTGAGTGTTCAAAAGGGGATCTTTGGGGATAGTCTTCCAACCCTTTAGAGCTATGGATTGAGGTGTTTGAGGGCACTTAAGGGGCAATAATGATAACCAACTTGAGTGTCTAAAAGTAAAGGAATTGGAAAAGGGATTAATCCTATATCCTTGGTTTTGGTGATAGGATTTGATGATCACTTTGATTGTGAGCAGCTGGAGCTGCAGCTTACGTGGAAAGAGTGTAGGGAACTTACCTCTCCTGCATGTATTGATAATTGTATTTGTGTATTGATGCATGTTATTGCCCTGCTTGAATTATGTGAAACATATGAGAATGATTGTAGCTCTGTTCTATTTTTACTAGGGCCATGAGTATGTTGTGTGAACATTGAGCATGCGGATATATCATTATGTGAACATGTGTTATTGTGATGCAAGCATGTCATGCATTAAATACTTATCTTGCATGCATACTGGTACCTGTTTCCTACTGAGATTCCCCAGAATCTCACCCTCCCCTATCAACATTTTAGACAGGGAAGGAAGATTGAGGATGAAGCAAGCATCCAAGGACGAAGAGGACTCGTTTTGGGTGAGAGCTTATTAGTTGGTTATCATTGCGTTATTGGGATTATGTATCTGTATATGGATCAGTATTTGAGAATGTATTCGATAGAGATTTGTGTAATCCCTGTTAGTTGAGTTGTAGGGGCTAATGTGCCCTATGATTATTGAGCGAAGATATGAGACCCGGAATTGTCGGGAATTTATATTGCGTACTCTGATAATTGTATAAATGTAATTTATCTTCGCATAGTAATTATATTCGGAGTGTAAATATGAGACCGTGTTTTAAATGATTTCGAAACGTGATTGTGAAAACCCCGTCTGGTTGATGGGTTTATAATTGTTGTTTTGACTTATTGGTCTCTATTTCACGTTAATTGCATAATCCGGATATTAATTGCGGCAGGGGGTTACAATATGAATGGAAGGTCTTACAAGAAACAATTTCTATTGTCTTCTACTTTTTTTTGGGTTTTGGCATTTCAATATGAGTTCTACTGATCCACCTTAGAGCTTGATTCAAAAATTTGTCTTTTATTATTTTGTAATATGGAAATTGGTATTCTATGGCTATTGGTTTCTAGATTTGTGGTACCTATATATACATGATGGCTTGGATGGGTAAAAGGGATATGACGACTATATAGTCATTAGATGGATCAGGTCGTCCTTTTTGTACTGAAAGTATTGCAGCGGTGTGACTTTCAACTGTTTCATTGGTTTTCTGTCATGCAGGACTGAAGTTTGAGGCAAGAAAGGAGAAGGAGATATTCTGTCGTATGAATCACGTTTTTATTCTTGGACTTCGTTTCTCTGGCATATTATGTTCCTTTTATTTTTGCTTCCGTGCATCGTGCGGGGAGTGAATGTGTGATCTAGATTGATATAATGTTAAAGATAAGAACAAGAAATTACGACATGAAATAAATATGAATAGCTTAACACAAGGGTATGGATATAAGAATAATCTTCAAATATCTCTTGGCTGTTGCAGATTTAGGGACGCAAAAGATTTGACAATGAAAAAGGGAGGTGAATGGATTTTTTTTTTTCATTTAGTTGGCTTCTAATGGAACAATGTGTGTTTTGAACTATACATGTATGAGAAATCTTTGTATGAAAACTAATTTATGCATGATTGAATACATTAAGAATATTTATTACACATAAACTAATTCATCCTACGCATCGCTCGGGGGAGTTAGTGCTTGCTTGGCAATAAAATCTGAATATTTTCTTTTCAGAATCAAAATTTATAATTGCTTTTGTGGTTTTGACGTTTTGTCATCCAATAAAATTTAAAGGTAAAAGTATAGTTTTAGTCATTTAAATTTATCTTAGATTTTCATTTAGTCTCTTAAGTTTATAAATACAGTTTTAGTCCTTTTTTTCGAACATCGTTAACTCTGACTCAGGCACTCAACAATTAAATTAAAGCATGTTTAAATTTTAATTATTTAATATAATTAATTTTTATAAAAATTAAAATAGAGGCAAAAAGATGCGTCTTCTCCTTATCTCCTCCGTCCCTTCTTTGACAATTGCGTCTCCCCAGTGATCATTTTACTTATTGATTCAACTGCTAAACAAAGACCCCCATTTTTAAATTGAATTTGGGTGTTGGTGCTGTAACCCCCTGCCGTAATTAATATCCGGATTACGCAATTAACGTGAAATAGAGACCAATAAGACAAAACATCATTTATACAATTATCAGAGTACGCAATATAAATTCCTGGCAATCCCGGAATCATATCTTCGCTCAATACTCATAGGGCACATTAGCCCATACAACTCAAATATAAGGGATTACACAACTTATCCGAATACATTCTCAAATACTGATCCATATAATCAGATACATATTCTCCTTTACGCAATAATAACCAACTACTAAGCTCTCACCCAAAACGAGTCCTCTTCGTCCTTGGATGCTTGCTTCATCCTCAATCTTCCTTCCCTGTCTAAAATGTTGATAGGGGAGGGTGAGATTCTGGGGAATCTCAGTAGGAAAACAATACCAATATGCATGCAGATAAGTGTTCAATGCATGACATGCTTGCAATACATAATTCATGTTCACACAATGACATATTCGCATGCTCATTGTTTCAACAACAGACTCATGGCCATAGCATAACTAGAAACAGAGCTTCAATCACTCATATATGTTTCACATAATCAAGCAAAGCAATAACATGCATCAATACACTAACACAATTATCAAATACATGCAGGAGAGGTAAGTTCCCTACGCTCTTTCCACGTAAGCTCCAGCTCCGGCTGCTCACGTTCAAGGAACTCATCAAATCCTATAACTAAAATCAAGGACATAGGATTAATCCCTTTTCCAATTCCTTAACTTTTAGACACTCAAGTTGGTTATCATTATTGCCCTTTAAATACTCTCAAATACCTCAATCGATAGCTCTAAAGGGTTGGAAGACTATCCCCAAAGATCCCCTTTTGAACACTCAAACTTGATATTTTTCACTGCCTCACTCGAGCACAAGTACGGACATCACTCGAGCACAAATGCTCTCACTCGAGCATTGGTACGGACAACACTCGAGCATAAGAGAAAGTGAGACCGCGAGTGAGCACCCGAGAGCACAACTCTCACCTGGGGCACAAGCTCACTCGAGCACGCTGATCTTCACTCGAGCACAAGGCCAAAAGCCTCACTCGAGCACCCGCGAGAGAAATCCAGGAAGTGAGGACCCGAGAGCACACAACGCCCTCCAAGACCAAGATCACTCGAGCACAACCACATGCACTCGAGCACACACCTCACACCCGCGACTGAGAAGGCACACTCGCGCACCTTACTCGCGAGTGACAACCCGAGAGCACCACCCCCCACCTGAGGCACAAACTCACTCGAGCAGACCATGCTCACTCGAGCATGTTCTTCGCTCACTCGAGCACAAAGCGATGTGCTCGAGCATTGCTCATAAAAACCCAGACAACCTCGAAGCACAAATGGGAAAACTCTCATATCACTCGAGCAGAGTTCATCCCTGCTCGGGTGAAACTCATCCCTCACTCGAGCAGACCCCTTCTGCTCGGGTGATGTTCATCCTTCACTCGAGCAGACCCCAGAGTGCTCGAGTGAATCCCTCAGATAGCAGGAAACGCAGAAAACAGAGGCACTCTCCTTAACCTTTGCCCAATTGATTCCTATGGATACACAACTTAACCCAAAGCCATTCCCACACAAAAACACCCAATAAACTCAATGGAATTCTCAGAATCATCAAAATCCTACTCCATTATCATGCTTTAGGTTTTGGGCATTAAATTCAACAAGATACCACTTTCAACAAAACTTCACATTTCAACTTCTAATCAATCTATTTATCATAAACTCATTCCAAAACACCATTCTCATGCCAAAAACATACCAAATGAACAGTGGCATCCAATTTTCGGATTCAAGCCAAAATTCCCAGAATTATAAACTACTTCAAATGGTATGAAACTTAGATAGATGGATTAGTTTCACTCACCTTAACAACTTCTCCAAAGAGAGTTCTTGATTCTCCAACAATCAATTTTTGTGTGATCACCAACCACAACCAAATGGCCAAACTACACATACCAAAATGAAGCCCATCACTCAAGGATCAACATTAAGGAAGTGAGTTTGAGCAAATGAGATCATTTACTTACCCAAAGATCAAGCTTTTCCTTCCCTTGCCTTCAACAATGGAGAAAGAGAGAGAAGAGAGAAATGAGAGAGGGAGCACGAGAGAGAGAGAGATGGAGTGAGAGAGAGAAAAGTAAACTTTTGTCCTCATATGATCTCATCCAATGGCCACCACAGTGCCACATGTCAGCATCTCTTTCATTCCCTCAATAAGCTCACATAAGCTAAGTACACTGGATCCCGACCCACGGTCAAGGAATCACCACCCTTGATCTTAAATACCACACATATGCACTAATATTTCCAATTTCCACTAATTATGACATTAATTAATATAGTCATAAAACACATAATAATCCCAATTAATTCATAATTATCCACAATAATCATGATTATCCCTTAATCAAAGATTGGGATATTACAGGTGCTTACTGGACAGAGAAAGGAAAACTCTTGCTTTGGATGTTTTCAAAAGGGTAAAACAAGGAATGCCTTCCAATTGTCAATTGCTGTGGGAAAATTGGATTTGTATAAAAATCCAATGCTTGTCTAGTACTGAATTATTAAGAGTCAGAGCCTTGGAGGTGAATTTTAAGGTTTTGGCTCAACATTATCATCAACGGACTATACTCTTGCCTCAACCTAAATGGGATAACCTCCAAAAGTTTTCATCTTGCCTCGCTTCTCTACCAAAAATCATCGCTACATTGCTCCAGCGACAGTAGGGCTTCATTTTCAAATGCCTCAACACCTCATCTTGTCTTTCCTCCAAAGTTGAACTGGGAGGGAAGACAGTCTTTTTGTCTCTATTTTAGCTTTTAAATATAAAAATCCATTATACTTTTAGAAAAGCTATAGAAACGGCTTAGTATTAATAGGATTAACATATTGAACTTATTATGAGATTTCAAATTGAGCGGGGTTAAAGATAACAAACGGTTTCACCAAATTCATGATAGGATTTTAATGAGAGATTTTAACGGTTTCATGGGCAATTTATATTGGTTTCCTGTGGCATATGCTAATCAATGATGGGAAGACACTTTTATGAGCCACTTTCATTATGTTACACTTGAACAAAATAAATAAATAAATAAATAAAAATTCAAAAACTCTATCTTAAAATTTAATAATTTCTAATCATTCTTATAAGTTACTTTTAACATAATTCACAGTAGTCAAAAAAATCTTTAAATCTCATTAATTTTGCCTTTAAATTTTAAAAACTTTCTAACTTCATTCCTATTTAATATAACACTATATATTATAAGAACAAAGTTTACACAATAATTAACAAAAGATAAATTGTAACAGGGGAGTAACTTTTGAACTCTATCTATATTTAACACAATGGAATGAGTGAGAGCTAAGAAGACTTATTAACTCTTAATTAACAATAAGTAATAATTAATTAATATTAATTTAATTAATACGCCATAGTAAATTTGTTAAATAAGCTGAGCGATTTATGTTTCTGTTCACATACAAGTCATATATATTTGGGAAAAAAATAAATAAATATCATTTCAACTTTCAAAACCTAAAAAGGTCCCTTAACACATGCAAAGGACAGAGAGGGGATAGGGGTGGGAATCTGGGTTTTTCATATTTGAGAGAAAAGACCAAAAAGCCCCCATTACTCAATCCTTTTACATATATTGTCAGTGCTTATTGATTTTGCCAAAACTATTATAGATTTTGTTAAAACCATTACTCTTTTAGTCAATCTTATTACTCAATTGGTCACAATCCAAAACCTTTTGTTAATCTTTTTATACATTTTGTCATTACTTATTGATTTTGTCAAAACTATTATAAATTTCGTCAACACTATTATTCATTTCATCAATCTCATTACTCAATTGGCCACAACTCAAAATTCTTTGTCAATCCTTGTACGCATAAGTACCTACGGATTTTATCAAAACCATTATTTTTTTAGTCAATCTCATTACTCAATTGGTCACAACCCAAAACTTTTACTCAATCCTATTACACAATAAGAATAAAGGCTAATCAAAACAAACCATGCAGTAATCTGTGTTCATATTAGAAACAACTACGAAATGTAATCCAGAAAAGTAAAACAAATTAAACTCTGCAGCAAACTGCAAGTGATGTTCGTACACGAAACAAACGCATCCAAGGTTCAGAGAAGATATATAGCTTAAGAATATTGTTGCTTGCAAGACATACCACAAATATTGCAATCAAAACCCTCTCATACTAGGCAATTCACCAAAATACAAAAGAAAGAACCAAGGAATGAAGACCTTGAACCAGGAGCGTGTGGTAGAGCGGTAGGGGCTCTTCCACCCTTAACCTTGGTCGGGGGTTCGATCCCTAGCCTTGGGTATGGAGCAGCGTTAAATCTCCTGGCTATCTGTTCTACCCATCGAGGTACCTACAAATCAGCGGGGGGATTAGTCGGTTGCTCGGACGGCCCGGTTCTGGGGTCCAGATCTAGCGCCGGATACCTCTGATCAAAGATAAAAAAAAAGGAATGAAGACCTTGAAACTGTTCTCAAATTTTGACAAACCTTCCATCCTTCCAGCAGAGACCACATTGACAGACATTATTTTCAGACATATATTAGGAAAGGTCAATAGAATATGATGCATCATGAATTGCAAGAAAACTCAATAGACTGCATAATAAGCCATTGAAAATAGAAAATCCTCTTATTTTTTATGAATACGCCACAATATGATATGACTCTTAAATCAACTTTGAATGATACATTGGGAAACTTGGTGGCAAAATATACAATAGTGATAAGTATAACTAAAATAATCACATAGGGCCTACTATGCGAGATAAAGCGGTATGCACTGGGCTAGTCTAATTTGTTCCATTTAAAAATTGGAGTTTGAATCAATTAATGCTCATAAAGGCATATACAGACAACAATGTCACACCAAATGAATAATTTGTAATTTCAAATTCCTTTACTGAAAATACAAACTGATCAGTGATGAGTATAACTAAATGCCAAAAAGGCAAAAAGAAGCCCCCAATGCCAAAAATTTCATATTGTCAAACACCAAAATAACAAAACTAGATAAATGTGGACTGGATGCCGCATATATTACAGTTAAGGTTCTCTCAGTCTAATCCTACAAAGGAATCTTATGAGGTACAAAGAAAATCCGGGAAAAGAGAAAGGAATGGCCCCAACTTAATTACCCAAACTATCTAGGAAGCTTTGCAACTCTAATGCCCCGTTTGGTATAATAGAAGAGTTTTTAGAGAAGTGGAAGTGGAATTGGAAGTGGAATTGAAGTTGGAAGTGAGGTTTAAAAGTGTGTTTGATATGGCAGTGGAAGTGGGATATAATTTTTAATGGAAACATATATCTGTAATGTGAAAATACCTAAATACCCTCCAACAAAAGAAAAAACCTCTTCCACCCCTGAGACCATTCTCACCGTCGATCCCCGTTTCATCGGAAATGGTCCATCGCCAGCGACAATCATCAAACAGAAAACAATTCTTCCATGCTCAATCATCAATCTCAATAATATACCAATCAAACTCAAATATCATCCATCAACATTGTATGAGAAATAGAACAACAAAACGTCCAAAATCAGAAAACCACCACCTGAAAAACACTACCAGTCACCACCGTCAGAGAACCAAACTCAAATTTTCATTGAAGCATAACAAGAAAATCAGAATCGATTAGAGCATAAAGGAAAAATCACAATAACAAAATCTCAAAATCAAATCTTTATCAGAGCATAACGGGAAAATCAAGATCATTAGAGCAAAAAAGGAAAAATCAGAATCCCAAAAGCAAAATCAAATCTCCATCAATCCTAAAATCCCATTAATCTAAGCAAAAAGGGGAAATTATAATCGCACCAATGAAGATACAGTCGGTTGAGAACGATGGCAATTGAGAGAGAGAGAGAGAGAGAGAGAGAGAGAGAGAGAATGGTTGACGGTTGAGGGAGGGACGAAGCACAGAGGAGATGCAGCATATGAGATGCAGATCGAAGAAGCATGGTTAGAGATCTCATCTTTGAATTAGAGATTGAAGAAGCCTAGTTAGAGATCTCATCTTTAGGTTAGAGATCGAAGAAGCTTGGGGTGTCGGAGATGATGACGGCAAGGGTTGCCAGAGACGATGACGATGAGGGTTGCCAGAGATAAGGACGGCAAGGGGTGCTGGAGATGTGACGATGAGGGTTGCCTGAGATCAGCGGCAAGGCAATAGGGACTCAGATCAGATCGATGCTTCCACTCAAAATTGGAGAGGGTAAAATAGTCTAGGATGTTTGAGTTCCATGGAGCTGCTTCACTTCCATCGATCAGAGGTAGGAAGCCACTTCCATCATTTTTTATGGAAGTCACTTCCTCATGGAAGTGGGTTCCATGTTACCAAACATATAAAATGGTGGAAGTCACTTCTACTTCCACTTCCTTATCCTGAATTCATTGCTACCAAACAAGGCATAAGCCTTCAATAGAGAAGCTCCTATGCACTCTAGAGTGCGGTGCCACCAAGTTAGGCGGAGGTTGCTGCTGGAAGCAAACCACAACCACTGCTAGATTGTCTCCACTCTCTCTCTCTCTCTCTCTTCAAAGCTACATCAACCAAATCCTCAGAAAATGGTCGATGGGTTGTTGAACAGAGAACTCATATTGCAAGATTTGAGATTGAATTCTGCAGTTGTGCAACTAAAGATGATCCCATGGTGCGTGAAATTGGGGCTTTGAGTTGATAAGCGAAGGCGCTTCCACACAAAGTAAGAACCAGAAATTAACGAGTTCCATCGCTAGCAAACGCACCTGATCTCAGAAGCGACTTCACGGGAAGCCGTGAGAGAATTTCTTCGATGAGCTCATCAGGAAGGAAGGGAAGAAAATGAATCAAACCCAAAGAAGTGGCGTTATTTCTATGCGGAGCTCGATACTGATCCTGACGATGATGAGTCGTAGTCGAAGAAGAAGGCAGAAGCAGCTTAAAACTTTGAGTCTTGTGGTTAAAGAGTTGCTCTCGCTTCCAAGGAGAATCTGGGGTTGGCCGGAGGAAGGAAGTGCCTCGGCGGTGGCGGTCGTGATCGCCATCGTCTCTCGACGACATAATGGTGACGAAGGAGATTTTTGTGCAGAGAAAAAATGGAAATCCTCTGAGCATGTGTGGGTAGTGATGAGGATGAGGACTGGAGTGAGTGATTTTGATTCTCCTCTTTTTTTGAATGAGAAACTGGATTACATTAATCCATTACTGTACTAGTACAAACAACAGTTTACGCAGAACCTCAAAACTAAGTGAACTCATCCTTGAGCAACAAATGCCTCCACGATTAAAGGTGGTGGTTGATCAAGAAGAACAAAATTTCCTGAAATACTATGAGCTAAGCTAGCAAGATGATCAGCTACAACATTCTGATCTCTTAAAACATGAGTACTAATGACCTGTCAATTCTTTGATAACCAAAGTCTGGCGTCCTCAATAATATCAAAAAACGGGTGATTATCATCAGCACCCCTGTAGATGAAGTTAATAGCTTCAAAACAATCAGTAAAGATCAAAACTTTCCTTAAATACATGTTCCAGCAAATTTAAAGGCTTTGTATGATTGCAACGAGTTCTGCCATCACTGGTGGAACCTGGGTGAGCTTGCTCATATACCTACATCTCCATCCACCCTCTTCATCTCTGATCACTCTTGCGCATGCACTCTGGTCGGAAGATAACATTGAACCATCTGTTTTCAAAGTGTGAAAACCTGGTTGACCCCTAATAACACCTTCACTAAGCACATCATTATAACTATAAAATTGACAGTGATTAGCTAAATCCATGTCCCAACTAGCTCGAAAGAAACTAGAATGAGCATTTAAAGAGGCCATCTCTTATTCCTCCCCAAAGAGCTTCGTACACCTAGATGCCCAAATATTCCAACATACAAATCCAAACAAAATTGACCATTTAACCTTTTTAGTAAATTATCTACCCGCATCATGCCTAAGGTTCCATAGGATCTAGTCTGTCCCTTGTAAATTGGAAAATTGACCCCACAAAACTGGATTGACAATGGAAATCCATCTCTCCCGCGCATTGACACAATCCCTTAGCAGATGCATCAGGTCTTCCTCACCACCGCAATCAAATGGGCAATCAGCATGTTCCATCAAACCCCTCTGAGCTCTCAACAATGCCGTATGAACCCTTCCGTGTGCAGCGAGCCACATGAACGATTTGATCTTCTCGGGTACCGACCATTTCCATAGCAATCTCCATATGGTTTCATTCTGGTTCCGGGTACCTGCAAAATTAAAATGATATGCAGAGCTAATAGAAAAATAACCATTAGAAGAAGGCTTCCAAAAATATTTATCCTCTCCTCTCTCCTCACTTGGGGGTGTGCACACATGATACAATTGATCACTAGATCTTGGAACCATCTGCTCAACTTACCCACATCCCACTCACCCCAAGGGGTAACATAATCCTGAACCTTCTCATGATTATCCACAAAAGCTTTAAAACCCAAGATCAGCTCTTTCAATGACCTATTTACCTCTGACCAGTTGTCATACCAAAAGGAAGCCTGCGAACCATTTCCAAGTTTGACACCCACTCCCTTTTGAAATCTTTCCCAGGTAGAACAAATCCCCCTCCAAGTAAAAGAAGAATTTCTCTGAATGACTGGCCTATTCATCTGGTCCCATTGGTACTTAGCTCTGAGAACACGAACCCACAAGGCCTCCCTATTAGTAAGGAGATGCCAACAAAGTTTCATGATAAAGGCTTCGTTCTGCTTGCTCAAGTCACGAACACCCAAACCATTGTCTTTTTTATTCTTCTTAACCTGATCCCAAGAGATAAGATGCAGCTTCTTTTGATCCTCAGTTTCCCCCCACAAGAAACCTCTGTTCTTTTTCTCAAGATCTTGTAGGACTCCTTTAGGGATTAGCATAATTTGCATGTGGTATGTCGGTAAAGTAGATAGAACTACTTTGATAAGAGTCACTCTACCTGCCAGGTTTAGACATCATCTCTTCCACCCAGACAACCTTTTTAGCACTTTATCCATAATGGGTGCAAACATGAACTTGCTAACCCTTTTGTGAATCAGGGGAAAACCCAGATATTTATCTAGATCACCAGTCAGACCTACATCCATTCTTTGACTAAGGTTGTAGGCTCTATTGAAATGAACATTTTTAGAGAAACACACCCTTGTCTTATTCTTGTTCATTTTCTGACCCGACACTTCACAAAAAGCCTGTAAGTTGATTCTCCTATTTTTTTAAAATATTAGGGGCATTAATGTGAAAAACATTATCACTTTAAAAATCCACGTTCCTCCCTATCACCTCTCTATCTTTTTTTTTTTGGTCACCTCTCTATCATTTGTATGCGTTAAGAGGTTTTTTAGGATTTTATAAGTTTAAATAATATTTAAGTATGTTTTTCCTTATATATTTCTACATATTTTACTTTAGCTCTCCAAAATATTATAATATAATATGATAAATGTCCTTTATTAATTTTTATATAAGCGGTGTGATTTATGTTTGTGATCACGTACAGGTCATATTTTGACTTATTTTACTTTAACTCTTAAGAATATTATAATTGAATATGAACATAATATCTATGTATAAACAAATGGGAAGAATGATTAGTAAACTTCTTAATCAAGATCATTTTATTTGTCTTTAATTAAAAATTAATATTTTAAATATGACATAAACAAAAAACACTTTCTCGTACATTGTATGAGGAAAAATACATAGTTATTATATTAATAATTAAATTTAATTGCTGACCCATCCTTTTTCCTTAGTGAGGGTTAACGGTATCAATATATCATATAAATCTCTTCCACTTCTACTATTCCTAAGCCACTTCTTTTCGTTGGCTTCAGACTGCTTTCACTGTTCATAAGCCGTTTTGTTCTTCCTCGGGCTACTCACATTTGTTGCTTCTCGATCTTATGGAGGGAGGAATGAATTTGAATTTTGAACTTCAAAAGAAATTTTCAAAAAACTCCCGCCAATGACAACCTAACAACCTTCAACAACCATATATATCCTGGCTGCCCAGAATCATTTGGAGTGTGTGGTCATCTGCAGAATCACTGGAAGGAAATAAAGCAAGAATTGCTCTAATAATATTCAAATATCGTATGTGTCCTAGGATCATCATCTATTTGCAATTCAAATGTCTTGTGCTTCTTATTATTCCCTTGCTTTCACATCTCTGTATCGTTTCATTCTTCTTGCATGTCTGTTGGTTTTGTTCTTCATTCTTCCTGCTTCACTTCATTATAGTCTATTAATGTTAATTTCACTTATTCTCTCCTGACTTTTACATATCTAATTACGCTTCTGCCTTTTACATATCTAATAACGCTTCTGGCTTTAATTTTATATTGTTGATTTGATATTTACGGAAGATAGACTGAGTTGGGGGAAGAAAGAGGGGAACGGAGAGAAACTATGCTAAATATAATGAACAGAGAGAACACGAGAGGAGATCTTGGTTTGGTTTACATGAATGCCCTGAAACGCAGATAGTACTCACCACATAAAGAAGTATTCATCAAAGGTGACATGAACACGAGGGGAGATCTTGCTTGGTCTTTGGGTTCTGTTATCGGAAGCTTGCTGTCGAGTAGCCATTCGTCTTTGGGGTAGCCCTTCAGCTTTAGGGGTTGTGGCAGGGGTCACTTTTTGGGTCGCTGCTTGGCCTTTCTGAATCGAGATCGGGAGATAAGGTTGAACAAGGAAACTCTTCAAAATGTCGTTATCCAAGATGAACAAATAGAGAAGTGAATGAACAAGTTGGATCGCATTAAAAAATGAAACAGCGGAGGAGGGTTCCTCTATTTCATGTTTTAGCTCCTCCGGCGAAGAACCCGACCCATGGTGAATATCAGGTGCTCTGTTTCACTGAGATGACCCTTGCCGGAAGAAGATCGGAACTGGGAACTGAGAACAGAAACTATTATCGCGGTTGTGAGCTTCTTCGAAAGTGATAAGCAGGTCTGATCTCAACACGTCATCCTTGACAGCCTCCACACATAACCCACATGACCACCGACCTTGAAACCTCTGAGGAACATGGAAGATGTAAGCAGGAGTGCAATCCTCGGAAATTTAGAGTGGGAATGATGATCAATGTTGTTGGAAATTAGTGATTCCAAGCTCTTCAAAGTGGTCAGAGATGAGAGATTTTTGCACCGAAGGTAAAGATCTGAAGGAAGGAAGAAGGTGTCGGTGATGATGGGGATGACGCTGGGCAAGAAGGGATGATGATGCTCCAGTTACATGAGCCAGAGATGAAAGCACCGAACTTCCTTCCTTCCTTCATCGCTGCAACAATGGTGGAGAGATCTTCTGGCACTGCATCCAAGGGATTCACGGGTAGATAATGCAAAAAACTAAAGGACATGATGCTTTATAAAAGAATCAAGCTATTGGATAAAACAAAATGATGAGGGATGCAAATTATACTTCTTCATACTTATGAGGATTCCAAATTGGATGCAGTGCACGATGTTGAAAGAATGGTGATATATCCTGATTTTATTATAATATTTAATATTTAATATCTTATTTAAGAATTTTATCATTAATTTTGTGTTAAATAATATTTATTATGATTAAATTGAATTCAAAAAGTATTATGTAAAGATAATGCTTAAAAGTATATATTTATTATGATCTTGTAATAACTTTTTAAAATTTGAATTCTGAAAAAAAATATTACAAGATATTGATTTGAATTGTAGGTTAATTTTGGGAAGTTTATAATTAAGGGACCAAAAAGTAAAGATGCACAAGAATTAAAGAAGAACATAACATTCTGCATGTGGCTGATGGGAATGTTTACAAAAATAAGGGTATTTTAATGTCATATTATCTGCTACTTTCAGTAAAGAATATATCAACGAAAATTATAGAAAAGTACCCAGAATTTCCAAATTCAAAGTATAGTCCAAAAATCCGAAAATTACCGTCTTTGACCTCTGGAAATGATTTTTTTCCAAAAATCACCGCCGTAGCAGTTGGATTGTATGAGGAAATTTTCAAACTCACATAATCCAACTGCCAAGGCATAATCTTCACTCTTGATTGTCACTATTGGCATAAAGCATTTTAAACGGAGTCACGGGTGGGTGGAGTTCTATTTGTTTTGTCCATTAAAGTAGTCTCCTTTAGCATACTAAATTCACATTAGATTAATAGTTACTTTGAAGTTACTTTAATAATGTCATGCTTTATGTCTCTTTCAATTGTGTTTTTTCTTTGTGCGTGTCGTTTTCATGCTTTCATCTCATTAAGACTTGCTGTGTAATGTTTCCCTTCTTTTTATTAAATGAAAGTCTACTTTTACCGGCCAAAAAAAGAACAGTGTGTGACGATTAGTCATGCTGATGCCGTACACTGGACAGATTGATAAAGATGGTACTCCCAGGTCACCCCATCCAAAATAAAATAAAATTAATCTTATAGTATTTTATGTATTAATCATCATGTCACCTCTTTATCAATTAATTTGCTGTTCCTCTTTAATTGATTCCAAAGAGAGATATTTCGTTGCCCATCCCCAATATGTGCTGTCTGCCGGTTTAGACTAATGATTAGTACTACAAATGAGATAAACATTACAATCCAATAACTTTTTCAAACAACTCTTTAAATAGCACATGTAATAACTTTTTTGAGCAACTTTTTATAAAAGCAATTATTTTGATTATAATTTGGCATATGCTTAGTTTTCTTTCACTGTGTTGTTTTGTTTTTCTATTCATTCTCATGCAATTCCATTATCATGTCGTCTTGACTTTCAACCTACACATTTCTTCACTTTAATTTAATTATGATCTCATAAAGATTGAAATTTCATGCTGTTGTATAT
Source organism: Inga oerstediana (assembly GCA_963210345.1). Lineage (NCBI taxonomy): Eukaryota > Viridiplantae > Streptophyta > Magnoliopsida > Fabales > Fabaceae > Inga > Inga oerstediana. Next base: position 66,285,435 of record OY723408.1, read on the forward strand.
ATTTTTCAAACTGTTCATTTCAACATTATTTATGTTGTCCAAATATTATTAGTATTGTGAAAGCAAATATTTTCTGTGCGTGTTGAATAAAAAAGTAATATGCAAATTGATTATATTAAGAGTGCTACAAATGGGATAAATATTAAAATCCTGCAATTTTTTCAAGCACTTTTTCAAGTAATTTTTCACAAAGCACACAAAATCCTTTTGTGAGCAACTTTTAAAAAATACAACTTTTTTGTATTATCTTGGTAGTAATCATAACTTACAATGTGATTACTTATATTTTACTGTGTTGTTTTGTTATTATTCATTCCCATGCAATATAAACCAAATGCCTCCTTACGTTTACTCAACACACTTCTAACCTTAATGCCTACTTCCTCTATTCTCGAGTCCTAATTGTCTTATTCTTGGTTTTATTAAATAGAAAGGCAAATAGAAAGTCAGATGGAAGTTGTTGATATTTTAAAATGCAAGATTGAATTGCTATGTTAATTTACAAATTAAGATTGTGAATATTTGTGCTTATACTACTGGATGACTTGTGTATGTGCTATCTGGAAGGGAACCTAGGATGTGAAGGGAGGGGATGATGTTAGGAAAGGGAAGTGAGTGTGATTCAAATACAGAACGTGAAGGAAGAAGGCAAACATGGGAAGTGGTTTTACTATATTTTCAACACCTCGACATGATACACAAAAAGTGATTCAATTATGTACAGTAGCTAGGCAAACATAGAAAAGTGACTTTTTTTTTCCCATTTAAACAAATATAAAGAAACTTTTCACAACTCACACAAAATGAACTTGGTTACATATAAATTTGCTTCTCCACTTTATGCTCAAATCGAGGTGAGATGATTATGAGCAACAGTTAAGATCATGAGATGATTATCACTACATGCTTACCTACTAGACAATAGCAATCTTTTTCCCAGTAATTAAAAATAAAACAAAGCCTAGATAGTACAACACGCACGTATACCACTGAGTGTTTTAATAAGAAATATGAGTTGGAGGTGATGGGTGCTCTGCTTTCCTGCAACAAATTACATATAGGTCAGGAGAAAGACCAAAGGAAAGAGGAAAAAATAAAAACACATGACCAGTAGAGTTTGCAGCCTTCATCTTTGTTTTCAATCTCACCTTCACCACTACAAAATGAAATGATAGAGGGACATTCATTTCAGAAACAGGCAAAAATCAAGACAAGGAGGTAGAACTATGCAACCTATCATAAATCAATAAAGCATAGGTTTCTAATAAGTCAACATGCATAAGTCTGGCAGACTTGCCAGTAAGGAGGAAGAACGCTGAAAACAGAGTATACCCTTATGTCTGACCTTGTCGGCGCCCACAGCTGGAGGAATATTTGTGTCTGGTGGAAATTCGGTGTGTCCAGGGAAAATTCAGATCCGCAAATAGATGGAGGGTCATTCAATTTAGAAACATGGAGCAGATCATTGAAAAAAATTGAACATGCTAATCAAGTGGAAGAGCATATACAGACAGTGCAGTATGAAGGTCGTCCGTGGGCGAGGATATTTATTTAATTTAGAAGGTGGTCCTTAGAAATATCAGATCTGCAAATATATGGAAGGTCATTCAATTCAGAAACACCGACCTATCAACATGGGAATGTTTACAAAAATAAGGGTATTTTAATGTCATATTATCTGCTACTTTCAGTAAAGAATATATCAACGAAAATTATAGAAAAGTACCCAGAATTTCCAAATTCAAAGTATAGTCCAAAAATCCGAAAATCATCGTCTTTGACCTCTGGAAATGATTTTTTTCCAAAAATCACCGCCTTAGCAGTTGGATTATATGAGGAAATTTTCAAACTCACATAATCCAACTGCCAAGGCATAATCTTCACTCTTGATTGTCACTATTGGCATAAAGCATTTTAAACGGAGTCACGGGTGGGTGGAGTTCTATTTGTTTTGTCCATTAAAGTAGTCTCCTTTAGCATACTAAATTCACATTATTAATAGTTACTTTGAAGTTACTTTAAATGTTTTATTCTGATATGATATATTGTCTTCTACTCCCAATGTGATTGCCTCCATTATGTTTTTCTTGGGAAACTTTATTAATTACCTCTGTTGTGATGTGTCTTCTCTAAATTTTGTATCTTTATCTCACATCATCAGTCCAGCCTCCCATTTGAAGGCAGTGATTTCCTGAGTTCATATTTATGTTGTGTATTGCTTTTGTTAACATCCCATGCTAATGCGACATCATCAATCCTCAACATCTCGACTCCAACCTCAGCTTCAATGACTTCTTGCGAAAGTATGCTATTTCATGCGGCTATTTTTTTATTAGTGATTGTAAGACTACTAATAGTATAATATGTAGGAGTTTTTTTTTTTGGCAGTAGTAATATGTAGGAGTTACATGTATATATTATTAGTACGTCAACAACATTTCAGGTAGCAAGACAATAAAAAATATTGGGCAAATTGATAATATTTTTTATTTATAATTAGCAGAAGTACAAGCTCCTCGTGCAACGCACGGGTAGTACATTCTCGTTAGAATAAAAAGATTAAAAATATACTATATAAATTTAACATATTCAATTGATATATAAGATAAACTTAAGAGACCCAAACTATACTTAATCCAAACTTAAAAAAGCAACCCTTTCACCATCGATCCAGCACGGCGCCGTTTCAATGCAGCGGAGGCCCCGTGGACAAGTATTGCAGAGAAAATCCGAATGCTCCTTGAGTCCTCAGTAATTGTTTTCTCAGACCGTAAGTCAGAGAGAGGTAACGAAGTGATCAGGTACGCACAAATCCAATCTTCATCAATCTTCTTTTTGCTTGGTTCTTAGCTCAATTTACTTTCTTCAACGACAATTAGAAATATATGTAAGAATAAAAGATACAAGTCTGAAGAATCTTCCTCCCATCTTTCACTCAAACACTGCGTGGACTCACTACTTGCCATTCGTTACTCATGGTATTTGCTTCTGAATTTTGATCCATGCTGTCATTATGCATTGCTCTATAGTATTTCACTCTGGACGCATGCGGTGTTTAAGGCTTTAAGCTCAAAGTTGTTTCATTGTCAGTGTTCAAGCCTTATTGTTTTTCAACTTTAAGTTATGTTACTATGCAATTAAAAAAAGAAGAAGAAATGCTAGTTTTGATTCTATTGCTTCCGTATACGTGCTGCATATTAATTGCTTTATTGCTAATTTGAAGTTTTGGATTGACAACGAGACTGAAACGGAAACTGTAATAGTTAGATAAGCATTCCCTCGGGTCTTTGAAAGGGTTGGAATTCCTATATATATACCCAGTGTGATCCGTGAGGCGATTCAGATGGATGCTTGCTATTATTCCATGTTATGCCATGCTTTTCACATTTTGATTTTTAAGGAGAGCCTGCTTGAACAATGCGGAATGTATATACCAGCCCGGTCTTTTGTCAGTGTCAGATATCCTGGCTCGTATTATTCTGTAATGCTTCTTCGTTTACTATATTCAGCATACTAGGTTTTCTTCAGCTTATGGTATTTACAAGTGGATTGTGATGCTTGTTCCATTCAATTTCATCTTTCTTCTCGTGGGCTTTTGTAGGTGATGAAATACTTATTAGGCACTACATAATAATGGGCTGACCTTGGGGCAAGAATTCTTATCAATGGCAGATTGTGTGGCTTCCCCATTGTGTGTTAAGCTGCATATGCTGAGGAGGCCAATTAGACAGAGAGATTTTTCATTTCAGACCCCAAATTTTAAGAATATTCACAGGTTTCATGCTTCTTCTTCCTTTTCCTTCTGTGCATTTCATTTCTCTCACCTCCATTATATGTGCCCTCCTATTTTGTACACTAGCTCTGATTTTCTTCCCCTTCCTCCTCCCCATTAAATCCCCAAGGAGACAAGTAAGTGAGAATCCTGACTAAGCAAAATGTAAATAGTTAATTCTTATGAGGCTCAAAAAGTGAAAGTGAGCGGTGAATTCTTATAAAATCATAAAAACTGTGAAAATGCAATAGCAAAAGTTTTTGGAATAATATGTTCTTGCCAAAATGGAATATCTCAATTTTGCAGGTCTTTCTGTATGAAGTATACTTGAGTGGTTAATGGACTACAGCAAATCCAATGCTTAGAACAAAATAAAATTTCCTCAGGTTGAACTTCTCATGGCTGCAGAGCTTGATGTCTTTGTGTGGCATGTTACCTTTAATGAAAACTTCTCTGAAAATTCAATTCAGGGCTGAATATGAAGTGTTTTCGCACAGAAAATGGTTTTTGGGCATCTGTTTAATATCTATAGAAAATGAATTTACTTGAAAAGAAAAGAAACTTGAAGAAACAACACCCTTCAAGGATTAAATAGTAGTTCATTCCTTAAGTACATCTTTTTAAATATTAATAAAAGCCAATATGATCTCTTTAACGCAAATTAAGGCTTAATATGGACTTTTTTCCAATCAGTACAAAATTTTAGTGATTAATGTTTCATCACTAAAAATTTCAGGAGTAAATTTTCTTCAATTTTATAACATATTAACATACACTTAGGGTACCGTTAGCATCAACAAATTTTCTAGTTTTCCATTTTTCTTTCTAATACTAAGTTTGTCAGAGGCTCGCTATCTTGTGGTTATACCAAATGGCTAGTCTTCATTTCTTTTTTTATGAATGGTATTACAAACATGGTAGGTTGACCCAATCTGTGAATACTTGTTGCAGAAAGAATTCCAGAAATGGCTGTAAACTTGGTCAATTCTCTTCATGGAGGATGTTTAAGCTAGGTGATGGTGGTTCCAAAAATATGAGTCCACATCCTCAGGCGACCTCCTTGATGAGCATTGGCTTGGGGACCGTAGCTGATTTTGATGGTGCAACGGCCTCTGATTTGGTGCCAGTTGTTGATCAGGTGCTTTTGATGGCCAGTATATTTCTCACATATATGGCTGGAGTAATTCCTGCTGAGAAATCTTATACCAGTGATCAAAAGATCGTTTATGATAAAAATATGGTCTCTGATACCTCAGACAATTCTGGTAGGTAAGGGTAAGCATGTCAATGATGACAAGGTTGGAATTTTTGTCATATTCATTGATGAAAAATTTATTTGTATTTGAAGACAGGATTATAGTCTGCTTTGGTTAGTTACTTGAGAAACTTTCTTTCTATTGCAGTGATGTGAAGAATAATTATCAACTTAATTCAAAGTATGTCTTGAATGTTGTGAGGGAGAAGCTTTTGAATTCTCTAAACACTTTAGAACACAAGGCTAATTCAGGAGACTGCGTCATTCAATCTGTAAAATGGCCCTTGAGTTTGAATGCTGTTGCTGACGGTCCAAAGCTACGGTTGCTTTGGGCTGCTTTTGAGCAAATTGAGGAGGAGGCAGGAATTTCTTCATTTATTTTACATTCAAGGATGTTATCTGTATATTAACTTTAGAGTCTGAGATATTTAAATGATGAGATGAGCAATAATTCTGTTCTAATAAATGCTTCAAGTGTGTTTTTAACCTAACATATCTCTAATAATATTTATTTCTTGAGCAGACGTATTTGAATGATAGCAAGTATATAGTTGGGACTGGAGATATTTCTTTACTTAGTCTATAGAAATTAAAAATAAAAAAACTGCAAAGTAGCTGTTCTCTATATTTTTGATGATGTGCTTCCTCCTTGGACATAGACTAATTCCAATTTGAATCTGAAAGTTAGTGTGCAAGACTGGGTTATTTATGCTTTCTAGAAATTAAAATTATCGACTTTGCTTTTGAAGACATTCTATTGCTAATCAGTATTCCTATGAAGTTCTTTCTGATTTTAAAGACGCATGCCATTGTAATAAAGTAGGCTAGGTTTAGTTATAAGCTCTTTTTATGACATTTTACAAAATCAGTTGTTTATGGCTAGATAATTGAGCTTTGTCCTCAAGGTCAACAATGCCTTGATTCTTGAATTTTGCATCTCCTCTATTTTCTCTATCTGAAAAAATAAGCATCAAATGGATAAAATTTACTCATTCTTAAGTATTCATGAATCCGAATGAATTAGTGCATTTTTTGATGATGATGATGATGCTTTTCTTTTCCTCCCTTCTGATTTTTATTTTGATTAAAAAGTGAATCTCTTAGTTTGTAATTGACTTTTATGAAACTCCTAATTCTTTCAGATTATTTTTTCTATACTGTTATCAACAGTTCTGCTTTTGTTTTCCAGGTTAATAATATCTCAACCAATGTCAAACCTGTCATTGTGGATGATCGGTTGAGAGTGTTTTGTGAAGTTGTTCAAAGATCTTATTGTTCCATATGTATGGCTTGGCTGGAAAAGGAGTTTTCTCTTGGAAAAAGCAGAGCTGAAAAGGTATCTCTGGAAAGTAAATGCTCTACATGACACCCATCCTTTTGCCTATTACTTTTGAATAAAATGCTGATTTTATACATGTTTCATTCCTGTTCTCAGAAATTTGCTTCTTTGGTTCTTGAAAAAGTTAAAGGAGACAGCATTATTGTGCAAAGCATAAAAAAATCTGGCAAGATAGATCTTTATGCAGAATTACTGTGCTATCTTACTTACGGTTCTTTCAGGTGAGATTATCATCATTTTCTAACTTTTGCTGGATCATATTTTTCACCTGTGCTTGATTGTATTGCTTCTGGGTTCATGAACTAGTTTATTGTAGTTTCATTATATGCTATGAAATAGAAATACTTCACAGGTGCATATCATGTTTACCCCATGGCATTTAGTTGTGTCTCTAGGATCTTCTAGTTTTAACTAAAGTGGGTCCTATGCATATGTATTTGTGTGGAATATGAGATAAGCTATATTGTTCACGGCTTATGAATCATGTTATTTCCCACAACTTTTATAGATATTTTGACTTTGACATCTTTTCTAATGCAAATAGTCAACACTTCAACTAAGTAATTTAATACTCCCTCTAGTTCTTAATACATGACATATTTGGGGAGTTGATCTTAGTCCTAAATATCAAACGTAGTTTCATATTTATCAATCTTTTCCTAATTTACCCCTATTGATACTCCCTCAACAATAATTAAGGAGGAAAGGGAAATGAGGGAGTTAAGAAAAATGATTAGGGTGTTTTAGAAAATACATGTCATATTAACTAACTCAATTAACTTTCTTAATCTAGTCTAAATAGCTAAATATGTCTTATATTAAGGACTGGAGCAGTATCAATTTAGATGGGTAGTCAATGGACATGCAACTTTTAAATTAGCTTTCTCATGAATTATTTAGTGTATGCATTAGGGCTTCTATCTACGTTGTTTTTCGCTTTACTTTTGTGCTTGCCATTGAGGTTTTCCATGAAAACATGACCAAAAAAACGTCAGGAAGGTGTCAATGACAGGTTTTGTAGTTTTCCTTATTTTGGACTATATGGTTTATTAGAATGATATGACATTGATAAAGATTTGTTTTTCCTGCTTAAGAATTCTGTTTATATAGTGAAATACCTGATATATGGGCCGTTACATGATTTCTGAGGGCCTGGCAATAAAGAATTTAGCCTTGCTAAGGAAGGGAAACCTTTTCAGTTTGATATGATTGTGCCTGGAAGTGTAATTAACCATCATGTTTGTTTTGGGCGTATTCCATGATATCATGCCAGACTTTTTAAATCATTACCATCACCTTTAAATTGATAAACTTGTATTTATCTTTGACATGGGATGCTCACCAGTCACCATTTTTTTATTATTTTCTTTAATATTTATCAGGGAGGATTGTTGCTTCGATTCCTCTTTATTTGCTTTGCATGGGATTTCTATTTTGGAGGATTTGGTGATAACTTTAGCAGATGGGGTTGCCAGCTTATATTTGGAGTTCATTTCTGTCGATAGTGCCATGTCATGTGAAACAAATAGGTTAGACTTGTCATTATGTGCTTTTTCCACCAGAGAACTCCAAAAACTACGGAATGAGGTACTTTCTAGTGTATTTTTGCAAGTTTCATGCTTAGGTTAGGGATTAATCATTGTGTTAGTTTCTTAAAGTATATTACTATTTTCATCTTATATTTGATTATTTTAGTCCTCTGTCAAAAAAAAAAAAAACCAACTTAAATATCTGGAGAACTTGGAGCAGTCAACATCTGAAGAAAAGAAAATTTTTTCTATATGTTGCCAACTGTATTGATTGCTCCCCCACTCTTTTGTTCCCTGTAAAAATTCAATGCAGGTTTCTTGTAGCTGAATGTTTTACACTTTTGTCCTTTGGAGTGGTTGTTTTCTTACAAACTGTGTTTTTCATTTGTAATTATTTTTGGTTATTCTGTCCCAAATTATGGTTTTGAACCATTGTGTAAACTTCTTTTGTTTGAATGGACTGAGTTGGTTTCCTCCTTCTGCTTAATATTTTTTGTTGGCCACAATCTCCAGCTGTCATTTAGATATGCGTAAGTATTTATGAACGAACTTTAATCATGTTGCTGGATGCCATATAATGTTTTTGTTCATTGTGCTAACTAATCAAAATGACATCTTTGAAATCAAGCTATTTTGAGCGTGGGTTCAATTTTCTAAAATGTTATGGATTATTTTATTTGCATGTACTTTTCATTTGCAAACATGATGCCTTTGTATATCTTCATGCACTTTTCAAAAGATCTGTCTTGTGGATTATAATAACAAATCAATGTAAGGAAAGTTGATATTTTAACTCTCTATGTCTGTATGCCAATTGTTTTTCTAAACCCTCATGATTGGGAACTGATTATTTCAATGTCTTTCCCACCTGAACGGAACTTTCTTCTTACATTATTTTCCTTGCGTTGTGACGAAAATTTTGTTCAGCGCCAAATGATGTTCAGAACTGTTAGATTTTAATTATTGGGATTAGGAATTAATCTAGTCAGTTATATGCTTGCAAACTAAATGGGGTTCATTTACTATTTTAAGATTTACTAATTTCTTATTGTTTATCTTTCTTTTCAAAATTCGTGTGAAATTTCAACAAGACTTTAAGAAATTCTCCTTCAGGTAGCCTTGAATCAGTGGTTGTACCACAACATGGACACAGTTGTGTCAATGTATGAGGATCGCTTTGACTTGTGCACTCTGGAAAGTCGGCCCATTGATCCACCATGCAATAGTCAGACTGAAAATCAAAGCTGGTGGAAGAGGTTTATCCAGAGAAAATCGAATACTGTCTCATCCAAATTACATTACATTGTGATAAGCAGTTTCTCCATGGCTGTAAAGCGAACTAAGGAATTAAGAGCCTTGACAGGATGGTATTTTTCTTCTGCTCTTTATTTTCTTTCAAGCATGAAACAAACATGAAAAGACCTAATGAATTTACAATTCTTGCTTGCCCTCAACGTGTGCCTTATTTGAATCCTTGGAATTATTGGCATAATCATTTTACAATTCCTTGTCATTTGTGGCATACTTGCTTACATATTCTGTTTTTGGTAAAAACTTGCATACAAATTGATGGATACTAAAGTGTTATGTGATACCTGAGTTCTAGATTAAGAATTATGAACATTTAAAATGGAGATGGAAGTACCAAAATACCCCCAACTCAAAAAAAAAAAAAATATATATATATATATACATGGCGAATATATATTTTGAAAATTGTTTTTTTTTTGTATTTGCTTGGCACTCTAGCCAACCCTGGAGCTTGCATCTAGTTCTGTATTTCGTTTTTACTTGGTTAAACGATTTTGGATATAGCTTAGTCTAATGATTTGATTCATTTTAAAATTATGTCAATCTTGTATCCTGGCCACCTTAATAATTATTGTTTTTTCACAACAAAACAATAATATGTTCCTCCATAATTATTTTCTTATGGATTTATAATCCACACCTAAAATTTAATTTCTCAAAAAATGTAGAAAAATTGAAATAGAAAATTAATTGAAAATTTAATAACATGCACTCCAACTACCATAATATACATTATCACACCCAACTGCCAAATTTTCACGGCCAATTACTTAGGGTAGAGTGTATATTAAATAGAGGTAAAAAATAGTAAATTATTAAATTTTAAGATAGAATTGCAAATAGGGAAAATTACAGACAAAGAACTTTAAAATTACAAAATCTTAAATCAGGTTTGTTATCAAGAATTAATAAAGTAATGACGAGACTTAATAAGCAATTCACAATTGATTTTATTGGGCATATTATCAACTAGTAGAGGCATAAAATCACCCTGTGCACTAAAGGTATAATCAACTTCATTTGATAAACAAAAGAAAAGACATGTATTCAAAAGAAATACTCATACTACGTGCTCTCATATCTTTTTATTTGATGATATTATTTATAGCTACAAAATAGAAGGGGAAGATGCTGTTCGTATTTGTTTCCAATTTTTTTCCTCCCATTCTTCAATATTATTTGCATGATGGGTTTCTGCTGTTAATTTATGCATTGCAGGCGATATTACTTCAGCCTTTTCCTTGAATTATCTGACATCGCCATGCCCCTTATAAGAGCTATTGTTGACAAAGTGAGTGAGGCTATCTCTTTCTTTTTGGTTTGCTTGATTGGAAGGTCTTTAGGACTCATTTACACAGGCATTAGGCAGTCCCTCAGGTGGAAGTGAGATAAATTTTACTGCTTTTTGCAGTGCCATTATATCTTTATCATTTGAGTAAGTAGTATCTTGTTCCGATTTATTTTGGCTGTTTGAGGGTTCGTAAGATTTAACTGTTCTGTAAGTCTGAAAGGCCAGTTCCACTAAATTTGAATTTTAGTTCGACTTGAGGTAATAGCAAATAGCATTAAATGTTAATGTTACTTGGTCGGAGCACCAATATGAAATAGTTGACAAGATAAATGTAATGTAGCGACGAAGATGATATGACATTACTAAGAACATCCATCCTGCTTTAGTGAGGTGGGAGGTGCTGAAAAATCTATGGGAGTTGTAATATGCTCCATTTAAGCACTCGAACCTAACAAAGATGGAAAGATGCTCATCTCCAGAAAAATCAATACATCGCTTTTGTCCGGCTAGGGGTGTTCAAAGTATCCCGATTGTCCCGGCCCGGTCTCGAACATTTTATCCCGGAAATTTCCCGTCCCAGCCGGGACCGGGATCACACCTTGTGATCCCAGGAATTCCCGGTCCCGTTTTTTTTTCCTTAAAAAATAAATTATTCTTTTATATTTGTATTTTTTACCCCATAAATTAAGTTATCATTTGAAAAAAAGTATATAACATATTTAGTTAGAGTTAAATTGAATATATCGTGATACTAATCCTAACTATATAATATATAAAGATAATAATAAAAATGATGAATGTGATAATAATAATAATATATTATTCTTCATTCTAGCTCAATTTATGTGATTTTGATGATCTTATTAGGTGTTAAATAATCATTTTAAACACTAGATTATAAAAAATTTAATTAATATAATTATATTATTGAAATCAGGAATTCCCATTCCCGGTCCCGGTTATATAGGGAATTTTTTGGGACTGGGACCGGGAATGAGTTCCCATTCCCGGCTACCTTCGGGACGGGAATTGGGAATGGGTGATTCCGATCCTGTCCCGGGATTTGAACACCCTTATGTTCAGCTGATACCTCGGTCAAAATAATATACTACTCCCTCCGGTCCTAAATATAGGACAAAGTTTATAGTGTAAATTGCATTACAAATTTTGTCCTATATTTAGGATCGTAGGTAGTACTTAGTACAACATTATGATACGTTATTGCGTGCGTTTTGAGGTGGGAATCAACTGTGCATACAACAATAATATACTAAAGATTAATAATTATATGCGTTATTCTTAAAGTGTTGTGATATGACCTCAATCACGCCAATTCATGGATATAGTTTGCGATATAAACTTTTGGGGATGGGATGCAGCTTGTTTTAGGGATAATTGGTATAAAAGACCTATTCACAAACTTACAACAACAACAAACTTTATTTTATTAGGTACTTTATTTTATTAGGTGGGAATCGGACGATGTCATTGTGTTCTCTTTTGATACATAAGGAATGAAAAAACAGAAAAATGTCATTGTTTCCATCAACATGTTCAAAAATATATTTGAAATATAAGAAGTTTAGCCCTGGTGATAGGCTGCCTTGGCCTCTTATCAAATTAGTTTCGAGTTCGTTCCTTAGGTATGGAAAAAATTCTTGTTGGGACATTTGAGCACTTTTTTTTTTTTTTTTGATAAAGATTGAATCAAAACAACAACCCCAAGGGCTCTACCCTAATCATTACAAAAATTATGATTAACAACATCTTTTATAAGCAAATGTTTAGCTTCAGTAGGCTCTGTGTGAATTATAAGGAAATCAACCGCCATATTCCATGCTCTCCTAGCGAAGCAATCTGCCACCCTATTCGCCTCCCAACAACAATGTAGCATCTCCACTTTCCACTCACGTTCCAACATCGATTGAATTTCCAAAATTAACGTAGCATCAGTTTAAGGGACGCACCAAACCGATCGATAAAAAAAAAAAAAACGTATTTGAAAAAAAAGGGAGAATTACACTTAGGTCCCATGGAAGAAGAAAAATGAAGAAATGGTCCCTGTAGATTACAAAATGAAAAAATGGTCCCATTGACAACTCCATGAGCCTGTATTGACAACTCATTAACAACTCCAGGAACATGTATTGACAACTCTATGGGACCATTTTTTCATTTTGCAATTTATAGGGATCATTTTTTTATTTCTCTTCTTCCTTAGGACCTGAATGTAATTCTCCCAAAAAAAAAAGGTCTTGGTGAAAAAGCTGCAATTTCCAAGTCTTTTATTTTTGTGTTTTATTTCATTATTTGTTTTGATGGTACCTAAATGCCAATCCCAAAATACCTAATAATAACGAAGTTCCTTTCACTTGTGACTTGTGAGATGTCGCGGAGTTTTTGTTACTACTCCCTTAGAATTATTGTTGGAGCTTCTGATTGCTGATATGACCACGTCAATTTGCATGATGATCAAAAATAAAATAAAAAAGTTAACGCGTAATTATCTTTACTTTTTTTTTTGGGGGCCAGAATACTGCGTTTATTTATTTATTTATTGCCTTCAGAATACCACGTTTTTGTATATCTATGTCTAATGATAGTTTCACATATTGTGGGTTTAGGTAATGGGGCACTCAAGTTTCTTATTTTTTTTCTTCTTCTCATTGTTAAGTTTTAAAAATTTATATATTTGATTGAACAAAATATTATTAGTTCCGATTGAATCTTTTGTACTTCCAGGGATATTTTTGCCAATGCTTACATGGATTAAATCATGTCTTCTAATTAAGGGTTGACATCTTGTGGCCAAAAAATGGCTTGACATTTTTTATTTTAATGCAGGATAGTTAAAACTTAAAATCAATGTTTTAAAAGCCGGACCGGACATCGAGCCGGAAAGGTTAGCGGGTCATGGTTCAACCGGTTGGAATGGTTGAGCCGTTTAGCCGGACCGGTGACATAATAATTAAATTTAAAATAATATTTATTACCATATAATTTAATAAAAGGTTAACAAGTTCACGATATATGCTCAATAAAATGAAATAATTAAAAATAGTACATTAATAACTCAATAATATGTTTAAATTAATCAGCTGAGATAAAAAAATATGTCTTAATTATATGTCAATTATTTTACATAAAAATAAAATACCAACAAATATTTTGAATTAGATTTATTCATATTAATAAAATTAAATAAAAACTATAATTATATTATAGCATATGTAATATAAAAACGAGATAGTATTAATAAAAGTTAGCATGTCAGGCAAATGTCAGGTATATGGGGTTGTATTATAAAAAAAAAAAAAGTGCATATATATAATATATTGGGTCTTAAATATAAAATACAGTTATTTAAAGAAGTAAAATAAATTACTTTAAATTATTTATTTTTATTGATTTTTCCTCCAAACTAATTTTCTCGACTTATAAAGTAATATATAATCTAATGATACACAATATATACTCCTTCGGATCCTAAATATAAGACAGATTTGATTTTTTTAAGAGATTAAGGAAGCTGATTAAATTACTTTAAAATATTTACGTTTTTCATTTTTTCTCCAAACTATTTTGCTTAACTTATAAACCGACATATAGTTTAAGAATATACAATATATGATATGATTAAGTCACTTATTTAGCTTCCTTAATCTTTAAAAAAGTCAAATTTATATTATATTTAATATCAAAGTGAGTACTATATTTTAATAATTTATTTAGTTTTCTTAATCTTTTTAAAAAAATTAATTAGGCCTTATATTTAAGATATGAGATAGTATTTAAGACTAACCTATTTATAAAAAATTAATAAAATCAAATGTGTAAAAACAATTTACAGCTCTTATGGAAAAAATATCTATAGCACCTAAAAGGTCTACTCAATAGCCTTCACTTCATGCCACGGGTTATGCAATTTTCAATACTTGATTAGTTGATTTCAAAAAGCAAAGTCACAGAGGGGCAGTGTTCCAGCACTTCATCACAGTATCACGCGCGAGATTTTTTTTCTCTCACTTCTTTCATCGTTTTTCACTTTTTCATATTTCTCTTTCCTTCTTCTTTGTCATCTTCGGTCGATGCTTTCCTCTTCTTTCTGTCTTCTTCTTTCAAGCTGACTGGTTCCAAGATAGATCTGTAGCGGCAGATCTATTAATTGAGATAAGGATATTAGATCTACATACTTCTTTCTTCTTTTTTATTTTTCTTTGGCCGACTTCATCTTGCTTTTTTTTTCGTAGGAGTTCGACCCACGCGGTTATTGAAAAGCCGCTCCGGTTCGCCGGTTAAAAGCGATTCCCGGCTGAAAAGCCAGCCTGAGGCGGCCCAAAATGGCTGAATGCTGAAAACGGCCAAACCTATCGGAACGACCCGATGTATCCTCCGGTTGACGATTTAACCAGCCGGACCGTCCGGTCCGGTTCTTCAAACATTGCTTAAAACATTAGAAGAGCGAAACTCAATAATACATTTATTTATCAATAATAAAACACGTAACTATTTTAATCGTTACATTTTTGAAAAATTAGAATGAAGGACCTAAAGCATATGATATTTATTAGGAAGGATCGTAAAAGTTGTAATTATTTAGAAGGACCAATTATCAAAATAAAAATTTAAAAATACTAAATTACCCTTGATTAAACTTCCAACATTTTCTCCACAATCAATTTTTAAAACTAATATAAATTTTTCAATTTCATTAAATTAAATGAAATTTCTCTATTTTTTACCACTTACATAAAAAAATTATATGCAATTGAAAAAATTGACACAAACATCTTTATTTCAATTTTTGTCAAAATTATAACATTTAAAATTGACACAACTTTATTGAAAATAAAAATTACATAATTTTAGAAAAACTCAAAATGTTTTATATTTTATTATAAATGTTAAAGAAAGGTTATATACATCCAAATAATTTTAAAAAATATGCAATTTTAAACAATTCACAGGAAGTTTGCATAATTTATTTTTATATCAGAATAGATTTATGTGAGTTTTAAAAATAAAATTCCATGTAATGGTTTTTTTCCCGAAAGCCATGTAATTTTAATATACTTAAAAAAAGTCTAGATAATATATTATATGTTTTATTCTAGAATGGTGTGCAGGATTGCCTCCCCAGAGAATACCCGCGAGTAAACAAAAAATTTAATGTTAAAAAAATTTAATATAATAAATAAAGTCATAAACCAATAATAATATATTTTTTTGGGATAAAGCTTTTTTAACCATTAAGATATTAGATAGAAAATTTAATATCTTCTAAATTGGTCTATTTTACTTAGAGTTAATTTTACACAAGATTATATAAATCAGAAAAAAAACTTAATAATTTAAATGGGTCAATATCTATATTAATAATTAAATGATATATTGATGATATTATTAGGTAGATGTAAGTTAAAGTTAAAAAAATATGATCCTGCCGGTTGTAATTTTGGTGGAAATAAAATTTAAATTACTTTTAAAATAGAATGTGGGAGAGATTAAACGAAAGAATGTAAGAAGTTTAATTAAGGGCAATTTAATATTTTTAAATTTATATTTTGATTATTGGTCTTTCTGAATAATTACAACTTTTACGGCCTTTCCCAATAAATATCTTATACTCTTGGTCCTTGAATCTAATTTTCCCTAAATTCTTTTTATTTGTAGTTTTTTACATACTTTTTTATTTGTAGTTAGAAAATGTAGTAATAATATATTCATTATCATGTCCAAGATGAAAGATAATAATAGCCTGTCACTAAGATGAAATGTTGGCTCATACATGCGTGGACAGTTGGAACAAGTAATATAAATACATGGTTTACTAAGATGTAAAGAAAATGAGATCAGTGATATACTACCGCTGGTTCTTAATATAAGATATATTTTGGACGTTAATCTTAATCTAATAAAATACATAGGATAAAGATGCACTTAGTACCCCAAACTATTTTTAGAGATATAACTAGCATTCAAAAATTTTTATAAGTGCAATTTTTGTTTTAATGTATTAAAAATGAGGCAATCATCACCGTAAACTAACGTGGACATTAACCTTTGTTTTCTTCTCCACTCAACAGTTGCGTCTCTGGCCTTCCACACCAATCAGCCGCCATTACTGTAATATATTCATTATCATGTTCAAGATGAAAGATAATAATTGCATGTCACTAAGATGAAATGTTGGCTCATGCATGCGCGGACCGTTGGAACAAGTAATATGAATATATGATTTCCCAAGATGCAAAGAAAATGAGATTAGTTATCTATGAACTCGTATTTAATATAAGATATATTTAGAAAGTTGATCATGGTTTAATAAAATATACAAGATAAATGTGTATCCAGCATCCCAAACTATTTTTAGAGGTGCAATTAGTACCTAAAATTTTTATGAGGGCAATTTTAGTCTTAATATATTAAAAATGGGGGCAATCATCACCCTAGGACGCTAACCTCCGTTTTCTTCTCCACTCGACAGCGGCGTCTCTGGCCTTCCACACCAATCAGCCGCCATTACTATTCATTCATTCACCAACGCGTCTGCTCACAGTCACTTGCAATCTCCACCTACTGAAATATTTCTCAGACTGACTGTAGGCAAATTTGCTAAAGATTTTTAGGGTCAACTAAAAAAGTGAAAATCATGCCTTTCTTGCAGCGATACTAAGACCACCCATACCATGCCCTTCTCACAGTCGCTGCTTTTTCATCTTCTCCTTTCGCTTGGGGAAGATTCAAACAGATAAAAAATTTTGCAAAACAAAGAAAAACTTTTCTATTATATGAAATGTAGAAAACAAAAAGTCATTTGATGCTAGCCATGCTTACCATCTGTTTCAATTTCTGTTTTGCACGGATGAATGGATTCAAGGCATGGTTGATATTTCGAATCACAGTAAAAAAGAATGTTTCTTTACCATGTACAAGGGACAAGAAATTTGAAAGCTTTAGGTGTGAAATTTTCTTGCTTTCCTTTATGAAGTTGCATCTCTTTGATAAATAATTATGCAGACACGTGAGGAAGAAGAAGAGATGAGAAAGGAAGCGACTCTGGGACTGGGCTTTATTGTAGGAAAAGCATCAGAAAGAAGAAGAAAAGAAAGAGGCAGAGAGAGGGAGAGTTTGCCGCAGAACAGAGCTTAACGTCCACGTTAGTTTGGGGGTGATGATTGCACCACTTTTAATATATTAGGGCCAAAATTGCATTCATAAATACTTTATGGTATTAATTTTTCTTTAAAAATAATTTAGGGTACTGAACGTATATTTATCCTAAAATATAATACATATTTTTTATATTTTTCAATCTTTTTTTAATATAGGAAGATGATTAGAGTGTTTTAAAGCATGTCATATTAATTAATTTCTTTAATCTAATCAAATTATATCAATATATCTTATATTAAGGACTATAAAGGATATAATAGAATTATATTATTTTCACACACATATAGTCATAGAGAGAGAGGGAGAGAGAATTTCACCAATTCAAACTTCATAATAACATCAGTACAATTATAAAGATTTCATTTATTGCATCATTTAATCACTTATTGCAGCAAATCATGTAAACCTAAAAGCAACATCATACTACCTTCTTTTCTCAATGTAAGAACTAGGTTGAAGTGCAACTGGCAATACAAACTGGATCATATATTAAGAACAATAGTATAATTTATACACAATGCTAGCTATTCCCTCACCAAATTAACTAACAAGCATATGGTAGGTAGTCGCCTCAATAGTGTAAGCACACCAAATTAAAGATCAAAAGAAGCAAATTGAAGAAGGCGTGAGCAGTTCTGAAATTGAGGCATATGAAGCTCATCCAAGGTGATCCATGCCTCTATTGATCCATCCCCATTTCTTGTGGGCATTAAAATGATCACATTCTTTATAGGAACTCCAATGGTACACACCCAAGTTGGCTTCCCCCATCCAAAGTTTGCTTCATAAAAACCAAACCTTGTCCAGCTGCTAAAGCTATAACAGGGAACACCTTTTTCCCTCACCAAACCCATCACTTGTTTCAATGATTCAACAACCTCAACAAACCCTCCTCCTTCAAGCTTCCTCACATATTCTCCATCCATTCTCTCTATGGTTTTCCTTACCACCTCTGCCAAATCTTGCAGTTCTACCTCCCTTCCCACCAATGGAGAAACAGCTTGTTGCCACACATTACCTGTAATTAAAACCACAAGACAACATACAGACACTACTACAAAAAACTAAAGCTGTGGCGCTTATAATTGTATTAACTGTGGCGCTAGAGAAGTGCCACATATCTTGACGCTACTAAAAATAGCTGTGGCGCTTGGAAGCGCCACAGCTATTTAAATTTTTTTTTTTTAAATAGCCTCCTGTGGCGCCTGACCAACCAGGCGCCACAGGAGGCTACCTTCCTGTGGCGCCTGGTCAGCCAGGCGCCACAGGAGGCCTTTTTTTTTTTTTGCGTTTTCTTTTTCTTTTCTTTCCTGTGGCCCTTTTTTTTGCTTCCTGATTGTGAAGCTTTATTTTATAATGAGTTGCTTTCATGTTTATCATCTCTCAAATTTTCAATCTTTCTATTTTATATTTCAACCTATTATATATATATATATATATATATATATATATAATTTTCACATTTAAAATTCAAGTTCCCCAACAATAATTTTCTTACACAACAATATATTTATTGTCATTTCCTCAACAATAATGTTCTTACATTAATACTCTCCAAAGCTAACAAAAAATATCACAATACAAGAACTTGATATGTGAACACAGTACATCAACAACTGATTAAGTAAATTAAAAGATTACTAAAAAAATTTAAACAAAGCAAGCTAGAATGAAACAATCTTCTTCTTACGTTGGTGACGCTAGCTTGAGTGACGAGGATGAGCAAATGTGAGCTGTGGGTGGAGTAGGGATCAACTGTAGTGGGGTTCAAAAGAGGAAGAGAGACAGAGAGTATGAAGAAAAGGGAACAACTAGGAACAAAAGTGGGGATAGACGAAACAAAATGGAAAAAGGGACAAGAGAATTTAATGAAGAAGACGAGTGTGTGTTTTTGTTGTGCAAGAGAAAGTGATATCTTTTACAGGGGAGAGGCGTCAACATGAGCTAAGGAAGAGGGAATAAAAAGGAAAAAGGGAGGGAAAAGATAAAAAGTAAAGTTAAAGGAGGGAAATCTGATTGGCGGGAGAGTTGAAAAAATTCATTATTCAGCCAATTGTGGCACTTCTTTAAAGAAGTGCCACAGCTGCCCCTTTTTTTTTCTATTTAATTTGTTTTAGGACCCAATTGTGGCGCCTGGCAAGGCAGGCGCCACCTTTGGGTATGACCAGCTGTGGCGCCTGGTCCACCAGGCGCCACAGCTGGCCAATTGTGGCGCCTGCCTTGCCAGGCGCCACAATTGTCCCCACCAGCTGTGGCGCCTGGTCCACCAGGCGCCACAGCTGGTCCCAAAAATTAAAAAAAAAATTAAATAAAAAAAAGGGGCAGCTGTAAAGAAGTGCCACAAAATGTGCGCCACCTTTCAATCTTTTTGTAGTAGTGAGAGTCACTAATAATATACTTAAGTGATCTCAAGTTTAAATGAAAGCTACCCACCTATGGAGTTTTCCGGCAACGGGGGTGCCATGCGGCTACGGATATTGACTGCATGTGACACACCATGGATTGATGAGCTCCTCCTGCAACTTCCATGGCAGATTTCCATATGAGAGCTGTAACCCCCTGCCGTAATTATATCCGAAATTACGCAACTAAAGTGAAATAGAGATCAATAACAATCAAATAACATTTATAAACCCATCTACCAGACGGAGTTTTCACAAATACCTTTCGAAATCATTTATAAACTTGGTCTCATAATCACTTTTCGAATACAATTACTACGCGGAATATCACATTCATAACAAATCAGAGTACACAACAATAATCCCGGCAATCCCGGAATACATATCTTCGTTAACAATCATAGGGTACATTAGCCCATCAACTTCACAAATAGGGAATTACACAGCAATTATCAATACAAATAATCAAATCCTCATCCTCCGTATACTCATCCAAATAACCAAATACAATTATCCAAATATACATCCCAACTAAGACAACCAACTACCAACTTCAATCCCGAAGGAGTCTTCATCGCCCTTAGCTGCTCGCTATATCCTTGATCTACTACCCTGTCTGAAAGGTTAGTAGGGGAGGGTGAGATTCTAGAGAATCTCAGTAGGATAACAATATCAATATGCACGTACGATACATGTTTAATGCATGACATGCTTGCATCACACAACTCATGATAACACAATGACAATTTGCAAGCTCAATGCTTCGAACAATATACCTATGGCCATAGCATAAATTGAAACATAGCTTCAAATTACACACAATTATGCAAAGCTAAGACATGCACCAACACACTAACACATATATCAAATACAAGCAGAAGAGATATGTTCCCTACACTCTTTCCACGTAAGCTCCAGCTCCGGCCGCTCACGATAAGGGCAAACACCAAACCACGTTCAGGGCGAACATCAACCCTATAATCAAAGCAAGGACATAGGGTTAATCCCTTTTCCAATTCTTTAACTCTCAAACACTTAAGTTGGTTATCATTCACGACCTTTAGGTGGCTAATCAAAGCCTAAACATATGCCTAAAGGCTTGGGAAACACTTGACCAAAGATCACCTTTAAAAGTGTAAAATACTGATTTTTGGGGGTGGGCCGCGGCCCATGAATCCATGGGCTGCGGCCCAAAACTGTCCAGAAACATTTGGGCTGCGGCCCAGAATCCACGGGCTGCGGCCCAGAAAATCCAGTTTCTTGGCTGAACTTCCAAAAATCATAATTAATTCCAAAAAAATCGAAATGAGGTGATCCCAAAGCCAAATGAAAGCTATTCAAGTCCTCTACACAGGAAAAATATTGGCTTTTACTAGAAATCACCACAAAAATACAGAATTCCCAAACATTCAAGACTGTCCCAAAACAGAATCCATTTTCGACCTCAAATTTTGGACAGCTATAACTCCCAGTTTCCAAAACCAAATGGCACAAATTATATGTCCATTTTGAAGCTTGGGATGTGAACTTTAAGACTGGAAAGTTTCATAATTTTCTGACTTCATTTACCCAGTCAAAACGTCCACACAACAAGACTGCCCAAACAGAACTTCCAAAAGACAGAATTCCAAATTTGCACAATTGGCTTCCAATGGTCCAATTTTCATATCAAACATCATTCTCACACAAAATTTCATAAGGAATCCATTGGAAATACCAAATTAACCAAATTCACATTATATTGACATGTTTCACAATGAATTGCAACATGTCACACAATATCACATTTCAAACCACAACATTACAACTCTTCCAATTCAAGTTCCCAAATCAATTCCAATGACCAAATACCACAACATGGCATCATTTCCAACATAAAACACAACCCAATTCATCCAATCCAAACCACACGAAATTCATCACAAAATCAGGGCAAAATATCACAATTCTCAAAACTCCACCAAAAACCACAATCAATAGATCAAAATGGAGCAAACACTCACCTCTTCCTCTTTCCCAAACAAATTCCTTGATTCTCCATCTTTCCAAATTTCCTCAAGCCATCAAACACCTCCAATCAAGAATCTAAAACCATAGAGATGAAGCTCTCATCAACATAATCAAGATTAGTGAAGAGGTTTTAACCATTAGAGGCCATTAAGCCAACCAAAAACTCACCTTTGCATTTCCCTTTCTTCCCTTGCCTTGGACGACCATGGGAGCATAAGAGAGAGAAAAAGATGAAAGGATGAAGAAGGAGGGTCAGTTTTTGGGGCCAAAAACCGACCTAAAAGGGAGAGGAGAGAGGGAAGAGGTGTTTTGACACTTTGACCAATTCAAGGGCTCACATTGTGCCACTTGTCAAGATCTTGACACACATCCCATGAGCTCACATGAGCACAACCACATGGGATTCCACCCTTTGATCTCTACACAAATCAATCTCAACCATTGATCTTTGAGTTACCAATGAGCTTCCTCTTCGGTAACCGATCAATCGGTCGGTAACTTTACCGTTTTGCCCCTGATTATGGTAATCTCTCTTGAATCACCATCAAATACATTTTCTCATTCATTTTCTTTCACAATGCGCCCTCCCCTCTATTTTAAGTCAATTTAGAGGTTAATCCATAATTGAACTTAAATACAGGGTTTCGGCGCTGCTCAGAACACATACGAATCACATCGGGTGCCAAATCACACCATAATCTCCAAAAGGGTTTATTTATCACTAATGACATCAACTTTTGGAGTCATTATCTCTTAATCTCAATTTGGGATCTTGCTAAACCGGGACTTAGCAATCCACTAATCTCAGACTTATTCTCTAGCTTCAAGTCTCAGAATTCGGGGTATTACAAGAGCAGTCACGGATTCAACTCTAGTGGGTTTAGAATTACAGCCACCAGAAGCTAATCTATCTCTGAGTTCACACAGGCTTTTTCCCCTAAACACTACTACAAAAAGGGGTTATAACGTCCCAAATTTGACACCTTTAACGTCAAAAAACGAGGGGACGTATATGTTGGGGGCGTAGTATGTTGTAAGAAAAGATGTCCCAAAAAAATGGGACGTCTAAAGTGAGACTTTAGACGTCCCAAATGACAATTTGGGACGTCTAAAGTGAGTCCCCCCTGGATGGGCTTTAGACATCCCAAATGACATTTGGGACGTCTAAAGGTTAGGTTTTTTTATACCATCATTTACATTCTGTATTACCCAGCGAATTCAAACTGCAAAAACAGAATAGAAGATGGATTCATAAACCACAATGTCCGTTACAAAATGGTAAGGACATCCAGCACTACAATCTTTACTATATATACATACAATAACAACTCATACAACCTACTACTCAACAATAACAACCAGAAAGTGTCAAAACGCTGTCATCACACAACTACAAACTGATATAAATAAAAAGTTTATTGCTCTATATGTTGAAGAAGATGTCCAGCCAAAATATCTCTGATCAAATCAAGGTCTTCACGTAGGTAGGCATCTTCATTATAAAAAATCTGAAAATTAGAAAGTAAGCTTTGATGAAATGAATCTCAAGCAAATGAATTAATTAGCATTTCGATTAGAACACGAAAAATATTATCATTTAAGAATGAAGAAGCGATTACCTTTTCAAAATCACTAGTAATTCCACTTTGAGTGATGTTATACATATAAAGTATAACATAATATCCGCATTCAATGTTGCCAGGTTGCCGAGGGCACTTTAAATCAAAGGCATGCAATTGGGTGTTAAAATCAATAAAGGTATGTCTAAAAAGACCGTCAATGAAACAATTAGGATCGAAACTACTTACTATCGGATAAAACCACTTTGGCTTTTTAACAACTGTACCCTCGCGTGACCCGCCTAGGACTCTATATGTTTGACAAGCACTATCATGAAAATCAAAATGAACAGAAATTAGAACTATTCATTTTTTTTAAGAGTCAATGAAATACAAACAGAATAACTTACGTGTCGAAGACAGATTTTGTATCTTTGTCTGGCTTTTTACGTAAGGGATCAAACCAATAGACTATGTTGCGGCGAGGACATATAACACACAAACTCCAGTGGTAACTTTAACAACATGTACACATTAAAATGAAGTTAGATGACAAGACAATTATTTATTAAACTTCTTAAATTGACAAAATGAAAATACGAACCGTTGAACAATGGGTGCTAGATAACAATGAAGTTTGGTCTCTCCCATTGCGTAGCCGACATAGTGAGTCCTATGCGCCACAGTACAAGTATCCCCTGTCGTATTCGCAGGACATAAGAATCCATACCAATCACGTCTTTCCATGTTTGTGCAGAGACCGTGGAAAGTGCTATAATAGAATTAAAATAAGGAATGAATTATTGAATGTATGAATCAAAAAACCACTAAATGAATTCTATGGGAAAATTGAAAAAAAACTTACCGGACTGCAAATTTCACCCAGCCTGCATCTATCTCCTCCATCCAACCTGATAAACTGCTTGAGATCTGTATTGTCAATCGTGTAAGGATACTCCAATGTAAGGCCCACAATCCTTGGAGGCATCTTCAGGTCAATCTGTTTAATGCCCTTGTAGATCTGTTGCAGCCGTGCTAAGTAGGGTCATTTCCTCGCATCTTAGTCATCCTTTTAGAACATCAAAAAACAAATTGTTATTAGGATGCCAACAGATTTTCAGTAATAGTAAGGTAATTCCTACCATTGGAGGTGTTGCGTCTGAACCAATAAGATTGTGAGGCTAAAGGATGAAAGATCATATCGCTTGACCTAACGTGCGAACCTCTGGATCGGGAACAGGGATGGCTGTACCTTCTTCCCCCTTTCTAACACTCATCACATTCACCCTATGAAAATCCTACGGAATTTGCTGATGATGGTGGGTGGTAGCACGTGTTTAAACAAAAATCTCCCAGTGGAAATATTCTTGTCGCCAATCATCCCACTCGCCGTGTTTATCTCCATGTCTCTTGTGGGGAAAAGCAGAGGAGCATCCATATTGGGAGGAGAATCAGAAACGTCATTTCCACCTGCCTCTGCCTTTGCAGACCAAGCTTGAAGGAATGAGGCTATGGTTGCCCCATCACAAACCTTGTGTGAAATACAAACGCCAATCCCCACACTTGAACAGCTAAACTCAGTAACCTGGACTTGCATTATAAAAGGATATTCCTTCTCATTCTCTGGTTTTGGGCTGTAAGGATCCAATGGAAGAAACACTTTAATCTGATTGGGTTGCGGATTATGGTTATTACTCTGCAGAAAATGTGAGAGCGTAAGTGAAATTCTAGCCTCAAGATACAGAACACCTTCATCGATGAAGTTGCAATCCACGTAGGCATGGCTTTTGTTTTCTTTGAATCTTCCGCAAAATGGGTAGTAAAGAGTGAGAACTTGTGATAAAGAAGCCTTCAACTTATCAGAAATAATGGTGAAATCAGGATCAGTAGGAGAATAAAAAAGGACAATGGGAACGTAAAAAGAAGGAGCTAACTGATCGAGGAGAGAGACTTTGAAGTGTTGAAGGTGAGAAGGGGTTGGGGATGAAGGCTTTACGATGCTTTGGGACACAATCTCAGCTCTTGCTACTTCTGCCATTTCTGCTGCAGATCGGCTTGGGAGGGCTGGTTAAAACTTTAAATACAAAAAACTTCAGTGGGATAGGTAGGGAGAGAGGCACTTGGATTAGGATTAGGTAATCCATTAGGTAGGAAATAGAAAAAGTTAACTTTATAAATATGTTTTCAACTATAATTTTGATGTCAAAGTTAACTAAAGCCTGAAATAAATTCAGGCATAAATCCACTATATTACTTTAATGTTCACGTTTTAAAACATACTCATCTGATCTTATATTTATAAGGCATGTTTAGCATGTTTACTTTATTTCCATCTAATATATGTTATACCCGGGAGAGGGGCCTCTCCATTTCCCTTACCGTCCATTTCCCTCCACTTCTTTATTCTCACCCTTAGATTAATTCTGAATGGTTGAGATTTAATATTCTATAAAAATATTATTATAATATTAAATAACAAAAATGTATATAAATAAATTTAAATCATTAAAATTTGATATAACTGTTCATATCTTTATACTTTTGTTAACGTATTTTATGTATAATTTTTAATTTGTATAAGATATTGAATCTCAAACGTTTAGAGTTAATCTAAAGGTGAGAATAAAGAAGTTGAGGGAAGTGGACGGTAAGGGAAATGGAGAGGCCCCTCTCCCGTTATACCCACCAAGAGAATAAACTCAACACAAACATAATTTAATGATAAGTAAAATTGTACATTCATATACATAATTTAATGAAGTGCCTTATAAATGAGATAAAAAAATTTCTTCTCTACCTTATAAATAGGACAAAGGTATAAGACTCTAACCCAATCTAAAAATAGGGAGAAGAAAACAAATAAGACAATTTATGAGAGCTTTGTTTTGGATAAATCACACATCTCTACATATGCTTAAAATTATTTATGTCAACAAAATTCGATTATGAATGATAATATCAAGAAATATCTAACTTGTATGCCTTAGAAATGATAACAGAAGAGGTGACTCTACGTAAACTAACATAAAATTAATATGTTTAAGCCCGATATTTTTGTGTTAATATGCATCATCATCATCTCCCTAGCTAGCTGCTGCTGCTTATTAGAAAACAATATATTCACTTGGTTGAATGAACGAGGTATTTGCTATTTGAGAGAGAAAACAATATATTCCCCTAAATGTTTCGATAATCCCTCCAATTGGAGTTTACCCATATATATCCGGCAATCAGAAATTTGTTTTCCGTGAGAAAACAATTGCTGTTTACGTATCTGCATTTTTAAGTGGTTCTTCAATATATGACCCCGCACCCCGCACGCGCGCGCACCAACATCCCCACCTCTACAGTCCCTATATTTTATGCCCATCCTATCCCTTTAAAACCTTACCAACATTAACTATCATATAGCATTATTAATTTTATAATTATGCGATAAAACTTCTTTTTTGTCTTACTCAATATTTTTCGGTCACAAATAACTGTCAGTGGCTCTTTTTTTATTTAAACCAGATGGATTGAATTCTATAACTAACATATACATCAATTTCACTATCTTTAATATAATTAATCATAAATACTTGAATTTTGCCACTTATGAAATGATTTGATCCGCCACTTTTCATAATAAATTATGAAATATTTCTACAGAGAAAGTGTTTAAATGTGCATCAACTATCATATAACAAGTTATATGTTCATAAGTCATGATCACAATATACAATTTGCTATGTATATGTGAGGCTTGGTGCAATCCACGAACCTGATAAAGTAAATGAGGATTCCTTTTATATATCTATTTTTGGCAAAGGGGTCATCTTATATTAGATCATTATGTTAAAGAGATGACATATACTCCACAAATTGGTCTGATTCGGTTTGCCTGTGTTTCAC
The DNA here is from genome assembly GCA_963210345.1 of Inga oerstediana. Taxonomy (NCBI): domain Eukaryota; kingdom Viridiplantae; phylum Streptophyta; class Magnoliopsida; order Fabales; family Fabaceae; genus Inga; species Inga oerstediana. Next base: position 66,312,973 of record OY723408.1, read on the forward strand.
TCTTATAGTTAGGACATACAGCTTCCAAATTAAATGCCCTTCCTTTTTTCGCGGCAATTCCAGACACACTTCTCCCAATACGATTAATTCCCTTTTCCAACTTTGGCCAGTCATTTTCTTTTGTCGTGTTTCCTCGATTCAATTTTCGTCTTCATTCTGCTTCACTTTTAGAAACCTCATTCATTTATGTTTTATGTTCATTTTTCTATTTTCGTTTGTTTTGAGATTTCGAGTGGTTCTGTTTTTTTTTAGCTGGCAATTCAATTTACATCTTCAATCTGAGTTTTGAAACCCTATTGATTTTAAAATTTTCATATTCATTTGTTTCATGTACTGAGTCACTCCTCCTCCTCCTCCTTTTTGTTATTGGCGATTCAATATATTGTATCTTCAATCTGGTTGAGTTTGCAACCCCATTAACTCTCTTCCTTCTCAAATTTCATTTTCATTCGTTTCAAGAATAGAGTCATTCTCTCCCACTTGTTTCATCGATTGACCGAACGATTTGAAACCCCATTAGTTTTATTTTTCATGTTTCTATTTTTTTTTTTTATTTCAAAATGGGGTGATTCTATCCTTAATTATTATCATCGAGAGAAATGGTTGTTAGATTATAATAAGGAAATGGGGTTTCCATAAAGCTGAAAACTAAATATTCCGGTTCGATATATGTTAGAAATATAGAGGTTTTGAATTCGGAGAATCAAAGTTACAATCTGGTAGGGATGAGTTGCTTTCCTTGTTTTTCATGCAACGACAAGAAAGCAGCACAGAAGAAGTCCACACAAGGAATTTCAATTAGGGCACAAACTCAACCAGGTCAACCTCAAAAGGAAGCCCTGCTTCCTCAGGCCCGCCCAGGTAATTCATCAACCTCTCAAATTTGTCTTATACATATTCATATTAAATTTGATCAGATACGTACGTACATACATAAATATCACATTTAATTAGATATGATATTGTGTGCAGAGAATAATCATTCTTCAAAGCCAACTGAGGGAAGACCAAATAATAATAGTAATGCAAAGAAAGACGGTGGCAATAACAATAACATCCCCGCCAAAAATTTCACCTTTCGAGAATTGGCCGCAGCCACAATGAATTTTCGGGGAGAATGCCTCATTGGTGAAGGTGGTTTCGGAAGAGTTTATAAGGGAAACCTCGATAAAACCAACCAGGTACTCATTTATATGTAATTACTCAATAATTAATATAATGATCCTCGCTGTTCTTTGACATAGTTCTCTTTTGTTTTCTCGTTCTCAAGTTTTTCACTATTTAGAATTGCAAATTGTATGATCGTCACTCTTGTTTTAACGAATCATTGGTGTTTTTTTTATCTCGGAGAAATGATATTAGCATTTCAATTTTATATCTTCTAAGATGTAATTATTTCAATTAAATCCTTTGACGGCTTTTCTTCCTAGATATGGACCTTTTTTTTAATTTAAAATTCAATTTTGTTAGGTTCACAAGGAATATATATATATATATATATATATATATATATATATATATGCGCAAGCTAGCCTGATCTCTAAATGAAAATGATGATTTGTGGAAACAAAAGACAAAGACTTGTTTTAGGTACAAATAAGGAGAAAAGATGATATGTATTTCAAAACATGTACGTGCAGATGGTAGCTGTGAAGCAGCTGGATAGAAATGGATTGCAAGGGAATAGAGAGTTCCTTGTGGAAGTGTTGATGTTAAGCCTCTTACACCATGAAAATCTGGTGAATCTTATTGGATATTGTGCGGATGGAGATCAAAGATTATTGGTGTATGAGTACATGCCTTTGGGATCGCTAGAAGACCATCTTCTGGGTAATTAAGCTTCATTCCATGCATCTTGCCATAATATATATACACATACACGTTCAATTATTCATCAATAAATTATACAAATATGTTACGTTGTTGTGTGATATATATGCATGCACCTACGTACAGACCTGGAACCGCACCAGAGGCCATTAGATTGGGGTGTGAGGATGAAAATAGCTCTGGGGGCATCCAAAGGTGTCGAATATTTGCACGACAAGGCCAATCCTCCAGTCATATACCGAGACTTGAAGGCCTCAAACATATTGCTGGACCGGGGATTTCATGCAAAGCTGTCGGATTTCGGGTTGGCCAAGCTGGGACCCACAGGAGACATGTCTCATGTCTCCTCCCGAATCATGGGAACCTACGGTTACTGTGCTCCTGAGTATCAACGAACTGGTCAGCTCACCGTCAAATCTGATGTCTACAGTTACGGTGTCGTTTTACTGGAACTCATCACTGGAAAGCGAGTGATTGACAACACCAGGCCCGCCCGCGAGCAAAATCTTGTTGCTTGGGTCTGTTACGTTACGTTACGTTCCTCATTTAATTCAATATTATGAAATACTATTAATTAACTTACTACTTCATTCATCTGCATATATGCAGGCACGACCAATCTTCAAGGATCCCAAGAGATGCCTAGAGCTAGCCGATCCCCTTCTTCAAGGAAACTTCCCTGTCAGAGCTTTCAACCAGGCCGTGGCTGTGGCCGCCATGTGCCTCCACGAGGAACCCTCCGCCCGCCCTTTCATCAGCGACGTCGTCACCGCCCTCACTTTTCTCGGCACAGACGACTCCGAAGCCACCGACATTATTCCCCAGTCACCACCGCAGCAACATTCCAACCTTCTTGACGATGACTCCGTTGCCCTACGTCAACGAGCCGTTGCTGAAGCCATCAAATGGGGTTCAGCTTCTAGGACAAATGCAAATGCAAATGCTTCCTCTTTGTAAATTCACATTAATTGTTCAATCTTCCACTTCTAAAATTTGTGTCTTATGAAGAAATATAGCCATAAAGTCATTCGTCTAAATGCTTTTTAAATATTTATATATGGTGCCTGGCCTGGCAAAATCTATTTGTCAGGGACGGGGATGGAGCTGGTGAATTTAGACTAGTCCGGAGCATACACGTTTTTCGGTTTGCAAATTGAATACTTCGATTAAATTCCTTATCAAGTATATTTAAAGATTAAAAGAATCTTAACTAAGTATAATGATCATAACATCACATATAATACATGTAATTAAGTAAATGAAAATTTTTTTTCCTTGCGCTACAGATAGATTATGTTAGCGCTTATCATTTTTTATATTAACAAATAACAATAAAGCGTTGGAAGCTCGCTCTATCTATTTTACGGCTATCAGAAGGATAACACAAAATTAGTTTTTTAATGCGTTGAAATTGTTTTCACTACGGAGCATGGGGTATTTGAAAGTTATTTTGGGTTTAATGTCATATTGAAAGTTTTCTAATTGTAGCATTGTAGTTTCAGCCATTATCTAAATTAAATTTGATTATTAGTTGATCAAATATGTTAATCTAATAGATCCACAAGTCAATCATATCATTTTTTTGGATTAAAGTGTAAAATTGTCACAAAAGTTTTCACTTAGGAGCATCAAGTATCTAGAAATTCTCAGTTACACCAATGTTGCCATATTATTAAAGGATGTTAATTCTAACTATTAAATGAATCTGTTTGATTATATGCAATTCCACGTATGAACTCATATAACAATCAAAACAGAACTCTTAAAAGTTATGAACACTTACACTTTGTTACAACAAAATATAATTTATTATAGAAGATATATGTATGATTGAAAAGAACCTATAAAGTCACTCAATATTAAAAATTTCAAAAGAAATAAATATTTTTATGTATAAAAGTTGTTAAACCTACTTTAGGTCTCTATGCTCTTAAAAGAGTTTTGATTTTAATTTATATACTTTGTTGTTGTTGTTGTTTTTTATCCCTATTTTTTACTATGTCCAAAAAATGTTGATCCCTATAATTTCTTAAGGATCTAGATATGAGCTTATCTTTATTAGTGTTAACTTCACTGATGCGACATTAACACTGTTTAGTAGGCTGATATGTATGGTTGCCTAAAACTGATTATATTAGAATTATATGTAAGGATTAAAATTAAAATTTGTTAAAAGTAAAAGGATTAAAATTAAAACTCGTTAAAATTATAAACACTTAAAATGGGTTTACTCTAAATTGTCTTTTCTACGGGGTAAAACCAGCTATAAAATATGTTTCTTTATTTTTAACGGTTTTAGTTTTAGTCAATATACATAAGTCACCTCATTCCCAATCAGCAGTGCATATGTCAGTTTAATTAAAAGTGTTAATGCCATATCTAAAAAGGAAATACCGTTAATCTTCAATCTAAGTCCTTATAAAGTTTTAGGGAAAATCCCTATAAAATACTCTTGAAATAGGGACATCCCTATTTGGTGCAGTGAAATACCAAATCCCTAATCAATCCGGCGGTAGGAATCAGGGATTTTAAATTTCACTGGAAATGATACAACTAGCCTTGGAAAAAAGCCCGCCGAAATGCTTGAGCAGGAAAGAAAGGAAGGCAATGGCAGATGTCAAGTCCATAAATGATTTTCCAATAAATATTTACTCTTGTGCATTTTGCTAGGGCAGAGTGAACTGGCCGAGACATTTTCGTGAATGAAGAAGACACTATGAACAAGTTTGGAAACACTGAAGAGCAGCGGAGGCGTTGGCGGAGGGGACAATGGATTTTTGGGTGACGGTCGGTGGCGGAGTTTGGATTCAAGAGTCGTGGGCTCGAGGAGAGACGGTGGCAGCGTGGTCAGCCTGCAAACGGTAGCTTCTTCGGTGGGTTTCGGCGGCAGTGTTCAGCGGCATTATGGGGACTTCGAATGATGGCTTCTTTGGTGAGGTTCTGCGGTGGTGTTTGGAGTTGAGAGTACTGGGTTCGGTGAGAGGCTTGCGGCGGCGTTGTGCGGACTTCGAATGTCCTTGACAGTTGTAGGTGTGCGTGGAGACTGTAATATCCCAATTTTTGATTATGGGCTAATCATGATTATTATGGATAATTATGCATTTAATTGGAATTAGTATGTGTTTTATGGCAATATTAATTAATATGTCATAATTAGTGAAAAATTGGAAGAATGAAAATATTGGCCATAGTTGGTAATTAATGGGGAAATTAATTACTAACTGAGAGGAAAAATGAGAAGTGTGATTCAATGGCTAATGGAGGGATCAGATAAGTTAATTGGTGACTTATTGTATGAGAGCCAATAGGAAGAGGACATGTGGCAAAAGTGCGTATGAGAGAGCATGTGTGTGTGAGAAAGTCAACAAGGGAATTTTAAATGTTTTTCTCTCTCCTTCTTTCCTCTCTTTCGGCTGCAGCAAGGCTAGAGGGAGTATCATCATTTGCTTCACCTCCACACTCCATCTCTCTCATTTTCTCTCTCCAATTCATCCTCCATGGTTGGCTAAGAGAGAGAAAGATAAAGTTTGTGATTTTGGTAAGTAAATGACCTCCATTGCTCAAGTTCTCTTTATTAATGTTGTTCCTTGAATGAAGAGCTTCATTTTGATTATTGTAGTTTACCGTTTGGTGTTGATTTGTGATCACACGAAAGTCTGGTTGTTGGAGAATCAAAGAGTGTTTTTGGAGAAATTGAAGAGGTATGTGAAACCAATCTATCTATCTAAGTTTCATGCCATTTGAAGTAGTTTGTAATTTCTGGAAATTTTGGCTTGAATCCGAAAATGAGTGCCACTGTTCATTTGGTATGTTTTTAGCATGAGAATGGTATCTTGGAATGAGTTTAGGATAGATTGATTGATTGGTGATTGAAATGTGATGTTTAGATGAGATTGGTATTTTGTTAATTTTGTTTCCCAAAACCCAAAGCATGATAATGGAGTAGGATTTTGATGATTTTGATTATCCCATTGAGTTTATTGGGTGTTTTTCTATGGGAGTGGTTTTGGGTAAAGTTTTGTGTCTATTGGGATCAATTGGGCAAGTGTGGGGAAAATGCCTCTGTTTTGCTGCTTTTTTTTATTCTGATAGATTCACTCGAGTGCTGGTGTATTTGACACCAAGGACTTGCTTCTTGGGTTGTCACTTGTGGTTATGGTGCAAGAGTGTGCTTCTCACTCGCGGGTATGGGGTATTCACTCGAGTGCATTGGGCTGTGCTCGAGTGCTCCTCTTCGTGGTAAACTCTTGTGCTCTCTGGTTCTCACTTTCTAGACTTCACTCTCAGGTGCTCGAGTGAGGCATTTGGCCTTCACTCAGGTGAGGTCCAGTGTGCTTGAGTGTTGTGGTCTCTGAAAAGTTCTTGTGCTCTCAGGCAAATACTTCCTGTCCTCACTTTCTAGCACTTGAGGTGTTGTCCGTACCATCACTCGAGTGAGGCCTTCTTCACTCGAGTGTCTATACCAACACTCGAGTGAGACCATTTTCACTCAAGGTGCAGCAGTGAAAAATCAGTTTTTGTGTTTCCAAAAGGGGATCTTTGAGATAGTTCTTCCAACCCCTTAGGGCTATTGTTAGAGGTATTCTTGAGTACTAAAGAGCAATAATGATAACCAATTAAGTGTTAAGAAGCTATTGAGAATTGGAATAGAGAAATAACTCTTCGTCACTTATTATGAATATAGGATTTGACATTTGCCATACTCGGGAGAGACCAATGCCAGGGAACGCCTGGAAGGATCAAGGTAGTGACTCTTCTCTCATATTGTGTATGATGTTTTGGTATGCATAACTTATCATTGAACTTTGTGAACTGTGTGCCATGGTTTATTACGGTGTGAGCACTTCAGCGTGAGCCGTATAGGGATTGACGCTGGTCATCTCTAGGTCGGCCATTGAACTGCCGTCGTAATCGACATGGATTTTTGTATCCGACCAGTGGGGCGGCGTTTGTGAATCCAACCGCTGTGTGTTGATCTTGCCTGTATGGCTTGTGTTATGAAATGCTTTATATGAATCCCAGCTGTGGTGAAATATATTGTGTGGATTTTGTTGTGATGCAATGTAGCGTGAGCAATCGTAAGGAATGATATGTGTCATACTAACCATTGCCGTTGTAACTGTAGGATCGGTAAGCACAGCGGAAGAATTTAAAAAATTTTCACCGATCCTAATCGAGGATCTATCAACGGCGTTTAAACCAAGTTGGAAGGATTCATACCTTTTTGATGATTCAGAGTTTTCACGATCTCTAGGAGCCAACACGTCAGGTCCGCTCCCTCTACCGGTATCCACACGAATGCTCTCCAACCGAGACTGCGTGCTAGCGCCTCTAATGTCTCCAAGGGTTTAACTTGCGGCTCTCAATTCTGATGTACCCTCAGTCTATCAGCTCTATCAAGTTTATAACCCATGAGGGTTATTTTCAAATTTCAAAAGTAATCATCATTAATTTCGAAATTAATTAACAATTAATTATCTTGATGAGCTAATTAAATAAATTCAGTTTAAATTAAATCTGTCCAACAGTTTTAATTTAACCTATTTATTTAATCTAAATAAAGAGCCATTAGATTTAATTTATCTTCATAAATTAAATCTGAGATACTATATCTCTATCATGTTAGTTATTAAATTTAATATATCTTAATAAATTAAATTTAAAACCAACACAATATAATAATATCATATAATATATATACATATATATATATATATATATATATATAATATTTCAAAAATATATATATCTATATAATATTATTAAATATAATAATATAATATAATACATATATATATATATATATAAGATATATATTTCAAATATATATATATCTATATAATATTATTAATGAATTTTATATTATATATATATATATATAAATATAAAATTCATCCACCCTAAATCAAACATTATCTCGTGTTGGGCCATTCTTGTGTGCGACCCTGTAGGCCCATATGAAGTTGGCAGTGGGCCAATAACTACACTAACCCAAAAGTCGCAAGCGGCCTCTAGCAAGACATTACGACTACCCAATTCATATAAGGATCGTTATCACGATGCAACCTGTCATACAACCATGTCACGTCCCTTTTGTCACACGATATATCGATCAAGGATAAGGCATGGAAAATGTCATCCTCTTGTTCCTGACCATTACTTTCTCGATTCCTGAGTAGCCTGATAACAGAGACAGAAACTCCTTTCATCATAGTATGGCTATACATTTCTCGGACTCACTCATCGAGGGGCCCAGTAATATCTCTCTACTAATGTGAGGGACAAATTCCATCTTGATCATTCACATTCCTCTACATGAAAAACCACCAAACCCGATCGTAGCCTTTATCATCACCCGGTCAAAAGTGACTTTTGACTAGTTCAAAGCTTAGCAACTCTCATGTAGGAATCTATGATGACCTCATGTCTAAGGGCATTGTGACGTGGTTATACATGAGAAAAGCTTATGACTTGATCCATGTAGCTTTCTCATAGTGGGTCGGTCCAGCACCTTGTACTCTTACAAGTGCCTAAGATTTTGATTCGTATCTCCATATCTTATCAAAGTCATACTGGTCTTGTTTCATCTCTGCTCCCGCATAGATGACCGACCAAGGACATTTTAGGACAATCTTTATGAATTATCCAAGGATACAATTATCACAGTTAACATGCAAATAATATGATAACAGAATGGAGAAATTTCATTAAAATAATAATGTTTAAAGTACAATGATTGGCCTTTAGGGCACAATTTCCAACAGTAACTGCCGTTGTAGTTGCTTTGTGTGAATAATGATTTGATTTTATGCCTTTTTGTTGTACATACTATGATTGATTTGACACTACGGGGATTCCTTGGAATCTCACTCTCCCAAAATTAAATATTTTAGACAGGGCTGAAGGATCGAAAGCCAAAAGGGTGACGAAAAGCGGGTAGAGCTCCGTGTTAGGAGTTCCTTTTTGGTTATTGGTTATCATGTAAATCATTTGGATATTTTTGGATTAATTGTATATGTATTGGGATAGATTGTATAGTTTTGTGTAATCCCCAAGATAAGGAAAAAGTATGTGGGCTTTGTGCATTTGTATAAACCCTTTTATGAGTTAATGGAACCCGAGTGTGTCAGGAATTTATGCTATACTCTGATATGTATGAATGAAACAACTTGTACAGGCATATTGTAATGGTAATTGAATGTGAGACCTTGTGAATAGGTTTTTGAAAGGTTTTTGTAAACCCTAACTTTGGGAAATTTTATTTTGTATAAGTCTCAAATCATCTATGGTCTCTAATTCTACATTAATTACGTGTTTATGAACTAAATATCGGCCTTAATCGTGAAGGGGGTTACAGAGATGATCGATGGCGGCAAGTTGGCATTTTTTCAAATTTTCGGTTCATATAATCATTGGAAGATGCAATGTGAATGCTTGTGCTTATTTGCTGTCATATATTGCCCTTTACTGTTTGTGATTGTCTCTGGTGGTGCTAGTTGCAATTGGTGAACAATAATGTGATTAACTTATTTCCTGTCGTATATTGGCCTTTTCCTGCATTGAGAGCTATGTGACGAAATTAACAAGTTCAGTTTCTACAGTAACGACACTACTTTTGAAAATAACAACTTTTCATTCTTGGTTGAGCTATGTGACGATGGGTTTCCTGTTGTAGTTCCTTTGTTATTTATCGTTTTAGTCTACTGTTTTAGAGCTATATTTTTTGGGGGTTTAGGAGTGTTATGATTTTTAAATGTAGATTCTTGCCTAAATGATTTTCATCTGATGCGTAATTTTGCTATGTTTTGTAGCCTACAAGGCTAAAGGCTCCAACCTCAGAGTCCACTTCAAAGTACTTATCTTTGATTGGTCCTTATCTCATTAACGTTCTTTCAACGAATGTATGTAATTATTGTGACATATATATGCAGGGGTAGTTCTTTTTTGTCATCCTTGATCTGTTCCAACTTCATATTTTCAAATTTTGTATTTGTATGAATTACACGTGGAATGTATGTCAATTGGTAATATATACATCATTTTTTAACATAAGTTTTCTGAGAATGGAAGCTGCAATGTCTATTATGTTATATTAAATAATGGGTATTTTTTTACCAATCAGTTATAGTGCTTGAGCTTTTGGCAAACGGCTGGAAATCTATTCATAAGGAAATAGGAAAACTTGATATAAAAGCAGGGGTCTGATTTCCTGTATGATCAGGTCTCTTATAGATTTCAGGGACATCATCACCATTGTTATTGGGTGAACCTATGTCTTGTTTGTGGCTAAAGGTTCAGTAAATGATGATACATCTGCTTTACTTGCACGCTTCGTTAGACCTTTTTCAACCTTGCATTCTCATGCATGCAAAAAAAATTTCCAAAAGAAATTCTCTGAATGAATGCTTCTGTGTATATTGTAACCCCCTCTACTTAATTATATCTGAAATACGTGATTAAAGTGAAATAGAAACCAATAATTATCAAATAACATTTTCAAACCCATTTATAAGATAGGGTTTTCACAAATACCTTTCGAAATCCAATTCACCTGGTCTCCGATTCACATTTCGAATACAATTACTTTACGCAGATAAATCACATTTATATCTATACATCAGAGTGCACAACAAAAATCCCAACAACACTGATAAGTAAAATATTTGCATATTTATTTTCCCTTATATGATGATTTTATGGACGATATTCGAGTTTAATATAATAAATTTAGGTGTGATTGATAAATAAATAATGTTTTTGGAATAAATAGTATTTAGAAAATAAAAAAATAAAAGTACTGTAGCAACAGGATCACTGTAGAAAATGGTTACATTATAGCGGATGGAAGTCACTGTAGCGACGGAAGCACTATAGAGACGACATTCACTGTAGCAGCTGCCGAATACTGTAGCTGTTGCGGACAGTCACTGTAGCAGCCGCCCGGTCACTGTAGCAGCTGCCAAATCACTATAGCAGTACTACAGCACACGTTTTTTTTCCTATAAATAAAGATCAAGGCCAAGCTCAAAGGAAAGGAGAGGAGAGGAAGAGAATCAGAGGTTCTTTTCTAACAATTAGAGGCCCTTCTCTAACCGGGAAAGATCTTTCTTTAACATTTCTGAGTTCTTTGTGTTGTTTTATGCATTGTATACCTCCATCTTGGAAGGCTTAGGATTGTATTACATTGCATGCCTCCATCTTGGAAGGCTTAGGATTGTATTAATTTCTGCATACCTCTATCTTGGAAGGCTTAGAATTGTATCACATTTTGCATGCCACCTACATGGAAGGTTTTACCTCCTAAATGGACGGCTAGAATTCTTCATTTTTCATGCATCTTTTGGTTGTATATTTATGTGTGAGAATTTAATATTCAAGTTTATGCAGTATTTCTGAGGATTTCATTCTAGCTTTATATAATGTCAATTTATTTTGGTTTTGTTTTTAATTTCATCATGCTAAACTTTCATTTTCCTAAGGTGATGACGTAGCTTACTAATGACGGATTGAATCTTAACTTATTAAATCTAGTTTGAATTTCTCCTTCATGATTGAGTTTTAATTATTATTCTTAATGCTTTTGATTGACTGGCCATCTTTTGAATGATTTCAATATACATGTTAAGACAGGAAGGAGATGCATGTGTATCGATCTTATAATTAAAACTATGACTTGCATATGAAATAGGAATATATTCATATGAGTTGTGTAATCTTACTGAGTTCCATAAATCTTAATGCATAATTAATTGCTTAAATTCATATAGGAATATATTGGATTAGCAATTAATTATAGAATTACTTGACCTTGGAAGAGGCTAGTAATTAAATTAGGGGAACTCGACTATCAATCATGTGGAATAAATTGGGCTAGAATAGATAAGTGATTCAATCTAGAATTTGTTAAGTAAAATCTAACCCCTAGGACTTTTTCTCATATTTGCTTTCTTATCATCTGTACTCATATTTAATTGTTTTTATTTTATTTTGTACTCTCAATCACCAACTAATCGATCGACTAAATAGAATTAAAATTACCTATTTTGGTACTTAGTGCTCAATCCTCGTGGGAACGATACTCTACTTACTTCTATATTACTTGATTATGAAAGTGTACACTTGCACTATTTAATTGATCATTTGCACTCGTATCAAACACCGGGTTCCATACATAAATCATAGCTACACAGGGCATAAACGCCCTTTTACAAATTCTCATACGGGGATTACACAATATCCTTTCAAATACATATCCGAATATACAATCCCATATTCACATAATCAACAAAGCAATAACATGCAACAACACACCAACACAAATATCAAATACATACAGGAGAGATAAGTTCTCTACACTTGTTCTTTCCACGTGTACTCCAGCACCGGCTACTCACGATCAGGGCGAATATCAAACCCTATAATCAAATCAAGGACATAGGGTTAATTTCAACTGCAAATCCTTACTTTCATAACACTTAAAGTTGGTTATCATTCACAACCTTAAGGTGGCTACTCAAAGCCTAAACACATGCCTAAAGGGTTGGGAAAATACTTGACCAAAGACCATCTTCAGAAGTCCAAAATGTCATTTTTGGAGGTTGGCCGTGGCCCAAGAATCCACTGGCCGCAGCCAAAAACAGGTCAGAAATATTTGGGTCGCGGCCCAAAACCTCTGGCCAAGGCCAAGAAAATCCTGTTTCTTGGCTGAACTTCTAAAAATCATAAATAGTTATAGAAAAATCTAAATGAGGTGATTCTAAAGCCAAATGAAAGCTATTTAAGTTCTATTTACTGGAAAAATATGGCCCATTACCAGAAATCACCACACAAATACATAATTGCTCAAAATCCAACACTGCTCCAAAATAGATTCCAGTTTTAATCCCAAACTTTGGACAACCATAACTCTTAGCTCACAAAACGAAATGACACAAATTATAAGTCTATTTTGAAGCTTGGAATGTGAACTTTAAGACTGGAAAGTTTCAGAATTTTTAGACATCATTTGGCCATTCAAAAGGTTCATGCAAACTGACTTCCCAGTACGAAGTTTCAATTGACAGATTTTCAAGTTTTATACATTTGCTTCCAATAGTTCCATTTTCACATCAAACATCATTCTCATACATTTTTTCGCAAGGATTCCATTGGAAACACCAAATCAACCAAATTCAAATCATATTGACATGTTACCACAACATGTCACACAAATCACAATTCAAACCACAACATTGTAGCACTTTCCATTTCAAATTCTCAAACTAAAACCAATGACATCAAAACACAACTTGACATCATTTTCAACTCAAAACACATTTCCAACTCCACCATTTACATACCACACGAAATTCATCACAAAATCAGGGCAAATTCTAAAATTTATAATACTCAACCAATGGCCACAAAACTTAGATCAAAATGCATCAAATACTCACCTCTCCCTCTTTCCCAATCCAAATCCTTGATTCTTCATCTTTCCAAATTCTTACAAACTCTCAAACACCTTCTTTTACAATTCAAAAACCATAGGGATGAAGATCTAATCACTATGATTAAGATTAGTGAAGAGGATTTAACTATTAGAGGACACCAAATGGACCAAATCTCACCTTATTCTTTTCTCTTTCCTTCCCCAAGCTCAATGAAAATGGAGAAATAGCGAGAGAGAGAGAGAGAGAGAGAGAGAGAGAGAGAGAGAGAGATACGAATGAGAATGATGAAGAGAAGCAGAATTTTAGCCTCCCACACACACATAAACCGACTTGAGGGAGAGAGACGAGAGAAATGAGTGTTGAAAGTTTGACCAAATCCAAGGGCTCACATTGTGCCACTTGTCAACATCTTGACACTCCTCTCATGAGCTCACATGAACTTAAACACATGGGATTCCACCCTTTGATCTATTACATAAATCAATTCTAACCATTGATATTTAAGTTACCAATGAGTTTCCTCTTCGGTAACTAACCAATTGGTCGACAACTTTACTGTTTTGCCCCTGATTGTGGTAATTCTCACTGAATCACCACCAAACACATCATATCATTCCTTTTAAGCACATTAGGCGCCCTCCCTATATTTTAAGTCAATTTAGATGTTAATTCACAATTGAACTTAAATACAGGGTTTCGGCACTACTCATAACACATTCAAACCACAATTCATATCGGATACTCCAAAAGTGTTCGTTTAACCATAATCACATCCACTTTTGAAGTCCTTAATGTAACACCCCAAATTTTATATTCACCAAATATATTGTAATTATTTGAGAAATTCAATAAAATGGTGAATATTCATGAATTTGGAATTTATGAATTTCATAAATTCCAATTTCATGGGAAATTGGGCAAAACTAATTATGGAATTAATTTGGGTAATTTAAAAAGCCCAATATTAAGGTCCAAAAATGAAGGAATATTAGAGAAAATATTTGGTCCAAAAATATATGGAAATTGGCCAAATAAAAATAAGAAAAGAAATTGGATTAGAAAGGTAATGGAAAAATTGTAATTATGCCAAAATAGCACAAAATAAATTATTTTTTAATTAATTGAAGTTAATTTCAATTAATTAAGGAAAATAAAGGTTAAAAATATATTTAGAATATTTTGGTCAATTTAATATGAATTTATGAAAAATTTGAGCAAAAAGTGTAATTTTGACCAAAATTGAGACTTTACGTATATACATAACCTGAATAAGTTGTGAAGCCAATTGAAACCATAGGGAGGGACTCCTAGGTGTCTCCTACATGTAGCATAAATAAGGAAATATTGATTGGGCTTAATGAGCATGGTTATATGTACATAAGGATTTATGTACATAAGTTCATTTTTGAAATTTTGGAAAATAAAACAAATAAATAAAATATTGCAAAATATATGATAAATAAATATATCACCATCCTCTTCAGCCCATTTTCGTGCTGCAACATACCTGAAATAAGAGAGAGAAGTTGAGAGAGTTTAGGTAGAGAAAGGGAAGAAATCTCGCAAGGTAAGCCGATTTCTCTGACGATTTAGCTCCTAACGCGTATAACTCCGACTCTAAGCTACTCCTCTTTTTTATTTAGGGTTTGGAGGCTCAAAAATATGTTCTCTAAAGGTTAGGGTTTCAGCCATTTTTGAGAAAAGCTTGTGGGAGCTTGAGGTAACTTCCAAACCTTCGTATATTAACTATTCTGGCTGTTGTGGGCAATTTAATCAGTGAAATTTTGCCGGATTGCAATTGGTTTTAAATTTTGGAAAAGTGTGTGCCTAAGGGTTATGATGCCCAATTTTAGTTCAAATGGTTGTTATAACTCAATTAGATGGTTAATAAAGTGGTTAGGAGTAGAAAGGAACGTGTTTATGGAGCCGAAATCATAAAACCCAGATTTTTCCCGGAGAACACCATAATTTCGGCCAGGGATGTTTTAGGGCCTTAGAGTTGGATTTTCAATGATTTGATGGTTCCATTGGGTTCAGGAGGGAAAATTAGGTGGGGTTACAGTTGGGTACCTTTTCAGAAAAGGCCGAGAAAGCATAATTACATAAACGCCCCTAAAACCCTAAAAGTAGGGCTGCCAAGGGCAATTTTGTAATTTGACATTGAATTTGGTAATTTTGAGTCCGGAAATGGATTCCTTGGACGAAAATACGTTAGGATAGCCCTAGTCAAAAATTTGGGAAAATGTGCCATCGGGCCTGGGTCCCGGGGCATTTTTGTAAATTTTCACCATAGGCTAATATAACCACAAGAAACACTATGAAAGTGTCTAAAATGATACTTGAATAGGTTATAACCTATTTCTTGTACATTTGATGTTTTAGGACCGAGTTGAACACCTATAGTTGACACGTTTTACGAGGCGGACCCTTTGAGACAGGAAAGAGATTAAGGTAGGGACTACTATCTCTCATATACTATGTGACTATTTGTATGATGCGTGTTACTGTATTTTGTGATCTGAACACGTGCTGGAGGCACATTACCTAGCTGTGGTCTAGAACCTAGCTGAGGTACACTAGACTTACCTAGCTGTAGTCAAGGACTCAGCTGAGGTACATGTAGGGGTTTCAACGGGTTAGTTGACCCTAAATTTTGTGTACACACACGGATGATATGAGTTTTCATTTTACTTGATACGGTGCATTGCATATTTAATTTTCGCATTTTATGTGTTGATCGTATGTTTCTACTGAGATTCCTTGAAATCGCACCCCTTTTTTCTAATCCAAATGTCTCAGCGGGTGCCAATGGCTTGAAAGCCAAGGATGCAGAGAAGGGAAACTGACGGGCACGTTTCTTAAGATGGATATAGTGGTTGTATATAGTTTGTATGTGAAATAGTTTTGGAACATTCTGTACATATTTGTCATTATTATCGATTTCTGCTCTGTTAATGACTGTCTGTAAATAAAGACTTATTATCAGTATAATTGTACTTTTCTATTTGCCTATGGAACTTTTTCATTATTGCCCTGTGCATATCAAAATGGAAACATGTGTTGACACTTAACCCATAATCAAAAATTGGGATATTACATGTATTTTGTTGTCTTAATTATGTTGTAGTTTTTTTACCAAACAATTATGCTTTAGTTTAATTCACTAAAATTAAGGCAATTTGCTGAAAACTTATTATTAAGGAATTTGTTAAACCTAGACAACTGACGATGTGGAAAACCTAGACAAGTTTGGGGGCCATTAACTAGAACAATGCACTATGATTATTCAGGAGTTTGCTAAGAGTTAGGAGCACGTAGTTGTAACAAAATAACTGTCTGTCTGTTTGTGTAGCGCAATAAGCAACTGTTCTAACATTTCAAGTATAGTTAAATGATGTCTATAGTGTGAGGACGATTGCCTTGGCTATTTGCCTATTTGCCTATTTCAAATAATAACTTATGATTTGTGAGATAGGTTCAATTGCTTTTCTTGTACAGTATATAAGTGAGAAATTATGGATAGCTAAATCTTTTTATAGTTTTGTTTTGCAGAAGAAGATGGTGGTCGAACAAGGGCAGGAGGGGGTGAAGAGGGGCAGAACAAAAGTGAAGAAGGGAATAAGGTGGTTGAAGAAGGGACAAAGGTGGTGGAGGAAGGGCAGAACTTAGACGAATAAGGGAAAAAGGTGTTGCAAAAAGGGGATAGATGTAAAGCCTTAAACAATGGGTTGCATTTGTTTAGAATTCAGTTTTTCAAGAAATTTAAGCCACATAAATCTGACAAATGTGTTATGCATAATAATGATGTCCTAAAAGCATGGAGAGCATTGAGTGAGCAAAAGAGGAAGGAATATTGTGAGAAGTCTAAATACACTAAGAATGTTAAGAAAGCAAGACATGAAAAGAAGAGTACGAAGAGAAAAGTAACTTTTAACACTCGTAGCTCAATTTGGCAATTCAAGCAATTAGTTGACTTTATAAATAAAGATGGAAGTTTAAAGGAAAGGGTGAAGAGATTAGGATTCAGCAAGCTGCTAGAGGTTGAAGGTTGCAAGAAACTGCCAAAAGATCTGATTGCGTTAATGCTTCGCTCATATGATCTACCAACACGCTAATTCTGAATCAGGGGCAAGACACACAAAATTTTTGCTATGGATGTGAAGCAGTTACTTGGGGTTTCCCACTGTGGGGATGTAGTGAGTGTTGAGGTGGATGATGATGACCCAGTTTATATAAAGTTACATAGTGAATATTTAAAACACTTGTACAGTAACATTGTAGAGGTCATTGTAAATGACAATGAGAATGATAATTTTGAGTTTTTGTTTATGTTGTACACACTTGGAACCTTTCTAGCTCCCACTACAAGCCCAAAGGTTAGTGAGCAATTACTGAAGGTGATAAGGTTGACCATGAAGGGATTTCAGAAATTTGATTGGGCGACCTTTATCATTAAGGACTTGTGGAAAGAGATGGAAGACTATGTAAGGGATGTGAGAAACAACAAGAGGGGCAATTCCAATGTTGGTGGATGTATGTACTTATTGTTAGTATGTTCTTAAATTTACTTATGTTATGGTACGCTTTAAGTAACAAGTATTTAAGTTATTGTTATGCTATTTGTTTGGCAGATATATTTTGGTGAGCACTTTGCAATGATGCCAACTGAGAAACATGAATACGTAGATGTTGTTAACTACTAGACTGAGGATAGATTAATAACAATGGTTAAGTTAGAGAGGGACAACAACATAGGCATAATATTTGGAGGAAGGGCATCTAAAGTGAATGTTGATGCAGAGGAAAACGTTGGAATTGATCATTTGGATTAGTTATTTATTGATTTCTTACTATTTATATGCATTAGTACATCTGTGTGTGTAACAAGTTTTCATATAATTTTATGCTTCAGGACCTGAAGGATATGTATAGACGGTTGACGAGCGTAATTGCAGAGGAGTTGATAAAGGTTCAAGTGAAGAGAAGGGCACATAAAAAGGTTGGAAGAAAAGGAGTGGACCAACAAGAAGACATGGTCAATGCTGAAGAAGAAGATAAGGATGGAACAAATGAGCGTCAATCATGTGAAAGTTCGAAGGACTCAGATAGTGAAGGAGAAGGAGCGAACATTGTGGAAGAAGAAGAGGTTAACAAGGATAATGTGTTACGAAGATCAACTAGGGTTAGAAAAGAAAAGAAAATTGAGTCCTCCTTTATCATGCCTAAAGCCATATCGCGAAAGAAGATGGTAATTAACGACAAGGAAAGATTTTTCACAATAATTTCTCAATATCCTAAACGCATTGATGGCCAAAAGTGAGTGTTTAATGTATGTTTCATTATGTACTTGTAAGGAAGTGGAGATGCAAATTTTTCTTGGAATGTAGTTGTATTGACTATTTGCATAAAAAACTATTACAAGGAATTGGTTACATTGTAAGATGAATACTTCATTCAGGAAGAGCTATATTCTTTGGGTGGAATTCACAAGGTTAACAATCAGGTCAGTTTTAACATGGCTTCAAGACATTGTATTTTTTTAAGTTTATAGGGACGACTTCATTATATACTTGTGCATTTCAGGTGGTGTCCCTTGTTTGTAAGGCATTGATGGCATATTTGAAACAACACGGATCAGTTAAGAGGCACATTTTTTATGCTGACTTTATGGTAAGATGCTAACAAATTATGGTTATTCAAATATTAAGTTTTTGGGGACTGATATATATTTTGTTGGAGATGCATATCGTTGGTAAAGGAAAGAATTGGAGACCTTCAGATTACAAGGGGCAATTATTACCAGATCGATTAGGGTACAATCTTACAGATTGTGATTTGCTCATTGGACCTGTACTTGTACGGGAACACTGGTTTTGTGCAGGCTTGGAACCAAAAATATTGAATTTCTATATTCTGGACTCAATGAAACTCATTGTTGACACCATGAAGAAAAGCAAGAAAAATAGCGCCTTACAAGATCCCCAATCATTGGCAGCAGAGATATGTGTAAGGAACTTTATGCTTTAACATCGTCATGAACATTAGCAATTAAATTTCCCCAACTAAACTCAAGTAATTGTATTTTTTAGAGGGACAGATTTATTGATATAGTGGAATTTGTCAATAACAATCGACAAGGGAAGAAGCAACAAATAGACATCATTCATGCGTGAGTACCTTAGCAAAATAATATGTAAGAATGACATGTTTTGTGCAAAGACAATCACATGTTTTCCTTAATTTTTTGTGTATATAACTGTTGTATCAATTTCAAAGCCTTGACTGTGGTGTTCACGTCTTAATATGGTTGTTCCAATGGAGTCCATATATGGTACTTGATTACACAGAGGTAACCACAATAGTTCATATGTATGTCAACTTTTGTCTGGTTTTAAATGTACAATCAACTGAACTATTGCTGTTTGGGACGTGTACACGCTCAAGTCAAACAGTACAAATGGGACATTCTATGGTGGCTAATGAATCACCATCAAAATTCATCAAGACTTGATGCTTTGTATATGCTATCCTATCAAGCAAACGTTAACAAGTGACACAATAGTTCTTTGGTTTATTTTGGACGTCTACAGGGAAACTTTATCTAATTGTAGTTTTTTGATCTGGGTAATGTTATTTTGTAATTGTCAATATTATCGTACTACCCCGGGTACATAATTGTAAGATAGATGATTGTACATGCCTAGGGACATATGTAATAACCCAATATTAGGAAGTAACGAGTTAACGTTCATATTTAACAACTTCAATTCCTTGTTTAACAACTTTCTGGTCTTGTTAGCCAACCTATACATATGAAAATGTGACAATCCTAGGGTTGATGTAGAAACTACCTGTGGGGCTTCCATTAACAAGGAGTGTTTCTATATTATCAATTATATGTTCTTTTTTAACAACTAGGTTATCTTGTTTGACAACTTACGAAATTGAAACACTATACATGTCGCCTGTAACCTATGAAAAAAACAACTAGGGGGTGCCAATAGCAACTTGAGTTTCACTATTAACAACTAGATTTTTTTTTATTAACAACTTTCGTATCTTATCAACCAACTTAAAAAGTTCAAAATAGTATATGTCGAGGATAGCTTGGGAGAGCAATAGGTGAGGAACCATTAACGACAAAAGTTTCATAATTAACAACTTCACTCTCTTTTTTGACAACTTTCTTATCTTCTTTGACAACTGACAAGATTGCGAACTTCGGATTTCCTGTTACCTCTGAAAACAAGGGGGAAATAACAACTTGAGTTTCACTATTAACAACTAGACTTTCTTTATTAACAACTTTCGTATCTTGTTAACCAACTTAAAAACTTCATAACAGTACATGTCGAGGGTAGGTTGGGAGAGCAACAAGCGGGGGACCATTATCAACAAAATTTTCATAATTAACAACTTCACTCTCTCTTTTGACAACTTTCTTATCTTCTTTGACAACTGACAAGATTGCAAACTTCTGACATCCTGTTACCTCTAAAAACAAGGGGGCAATAACAACTTGAGTTTCATAATTAACAACTAGACTTTCTTTATTAACAACTTTCGTATCTTGTTAACCAACTTAAAAACTTCATAACAATACATGTTGAGGGTAGTTTGGTAGAGCAACAAGTAGGGGACCATTATCAACAAAAGTTTCATAATTAACAACTTCATTCTCATTTTTATCAACTTTCGAATATTGTTTGACAAGTTACATGATTGCGCACTTTTGACTTCCTATTACCTCTAAAAAAACAGCGGGGAAATAACAATATGCCTTTCATTAGTAACAACTTGTTGGTCTTGGTTAACACTATAACCTTCTTGTTTAACAACTTTACTATTCCTGTTGACCAATTTCGTTCTTGGAAAACACAAACATGCCCAGGGGAAATTCAGCCACATTTTGTGTCACATAACATAGTGAAAGTAGAAACATAATTACATTTGCTGCATAATTACATTAACATGATAACATAATATCCTGCATAATTACATAATTGCATAAGGTACACCCTTAAATCTATGACAGTGGATGTTTGGTACCTGTACATCTATAATGATAAGGGAACATTAACATTACACTTCACCCTGATGTTTCCTTGTCACAACCAAAAAATTAAGACATATGCAACAACCCATTTCCCTAAAAAAAACTCTACATGTTACTTCAATAAGATTGCTAACTATGAACATGGTAACTTCAGAATATTTACATTACTATCAACAGGGTTACTTCAAAATATTGTAGCTCCTTATATCTGCAAAATGGTTACTTCAAAAGATGATTTTTTGCCAAATTCAGTTTGGATTTGGATTTTTGCATTTTCATCTAGTATGACCCGCTTTATGGCATCTTGCACAGTGGTAAATCTTCTTATTCTGGAATTGTGATTCACGTCTACTGGTTATTGGCCTTTCAGCAGGTCTGGTTGTCCTAGGTGGCAGCAATAAAGTTTGAGCAAATAGATTACCCAGCATATAGTTGTTTGGGTTTGGCTTGTCGATTGTCACAACTGGAGTCAGTCATGCAATGCTTATAAATCTTTTGTTGGGCTATTATTTTTTAGCATCCTTCCACATAGTCATAGACATTGCCATGGACATGCTTGATGGCTGCACAAGCATGTGGACAAGGGATCCCCGACATTTGCCACACTATACAGGTGCAACTGCACAAACCAAGATTAACATTTAAGGATCCATATTTGGTATGGAACCAAAGCCTACTGCCACCATAATTAACGGGTGATATATGTTCAGCATGAAAAACATTTTCCTTTACTATGGACTCTATGTTGGGCCCAAAATCATTTTTCCATTTCATCATTGCCATACTCGATGTATACATCTTCTTGGCAACCTTCTCATGATGTTCATGGATAAGTACTGCGACATTGTGTTTTCTCTCCTTCACTATTCACGCATTAAATGATTCGGCTATGTTGGTAGTAATCTTATCCCACCTTCGAAATGGAAACTTCCTCAATGCCCACTTATCGATATCTCTATACTGAATCAACCAATTTGCCATTTCTTTATAGGATTTGTGCATGTATTCCATTACCTTATCAAAATCTGCATCCAACTTTGCATATGCAATATTATCAAGCAATCGTAGTGTATTTTCCTTTGAACACCCACTTGTCTTCCTCTTGCCTCTATTTAATTTCAGCAATTCTGAACTGAAATTCTCTTTTACATGCCTATAACAATAAGTATGCCTTTCACTCCCAAAAATTGTTTGCACTGACCCTTTAATTGCATTGTGACGGTCTGACATGATTGTGAGTTCAATTGACCCAACTATTTGTTTAATCTTCTATAAGAACCATGACCAATCCTCTAATGTCTCTCCCTTCACAATTGATATTGCAAATGGCAACATTTCATTGTCCGCATCATAACTAGAAGCTAAAAGCATTGTTCCCTTGTATGGTCGGACAAGTGGGTTCTATTAATGTATAGCACATGTCTCGCACTAGTCATGAATCCCTCAATACAACACCCATATGTAATAAATACTCACTCAAACATGTTATTCCCACTTGCTTCCCACTCAGCAACAACTTTGTCATCTGATTCCTTTAACCACTCACAAATCCAAGGTATTAATATATAAGATTTTCTGGTCTACCTTGTATGTCTTCCATCGCTTTTTCCTTCACCTTGTATGCTTGCTTGTATGTAAGAGTGACACCATATTCTATTTGCAATGTCTTCCTTATTTCATTGGAAAGTTTGTCAATGTGATTTCTCACCTCATCAACTATAATTGAAGACAATGATTTGAAAGCCGGACCGGACGGTCCGGCCGACACTTTTCCGGCCTGGTTTGCAGTTCTAGACCGTTCGAAGAGTTGAGCTGCTTTGAGCCGGCCAGAGCCGGCTTTTGAGCCGGGAGCCGGAATTTATCCGGGAACCGGCCCGGTTTGACAAAAGCCGGACGGGTTGGAGAAGAAGAAAAAGAAGAAGGTGATCGGGAAAGAGAGGGAAAAAATCAGAGCAGAAAAAAGCTTGAAAGAATGGGATATAATACCGTTATAGGAAAAACATTATGGGAAAAATACCGTTGTTTTTCAGGCCATAGTGAGATGAACGATTTAAGCTCCATGCCGGAGAAAATGCAGCGAAAATGACGACGTGGGAACCAGAGGCAGAGGGAGTTTCTTGATGAAAGAGAGAGGAGAGAGATAAAAAATGAAGAGGGGGAAGGAGATTAAAAAAAACTGTGTATGATATGACATTTGCTTTTACATTTCACCTGCTCCACTGTTGAAGAATTTGACATATGTTTCCACTTTTTGAATTTACAAGTTTTCCCTTATTCATATTTCCTAGGCATTACGTGGCAAAAAAAAATTTTCCCATGCATTGAAAGCTGAAGCTATCATCAGCACAATCACCCATGAACTTTAATTATCAATTATCAATATTACTATTTTATCGGCAAAACAATGGTAGTTAATATTTTAAAAAAAAACAGTATATTACTTTATATTTCAATAATGCATTGTGTTCCTGCGCGTTAAAAAAAAAAAGCAATGCATTTGTTTGTATTTTCTATACTATATTCATATCACTAGTATTAATTAATAAAAAATATTACTCATATTATACTTTTAATTTTTTATAATTCTTGTAATAATCTTTTACATGAATAATTGATATATAATAAAATATAATTCATAGTTTTATATTTAACTTAAATAAGAATAATAATAGCAGTTTGTTTAATCAAATTTATTTTATCATATTCTCATTTAAATTATTTATCACATATTATTTAAGATATTTTAATTTAATGTATTATAATATTTGATTATGGATATTGGGATGTAATATGATAATGTGAATTTTTAATATATTTACCTAATCAATTCATATAAGGTTTTGTGATGATTATTTTATATTATTAATGCTCCTTCCATATTGGTCTGCATGTGTTTGTTACATTTATATCATTATGTTTGTATGTAAAATTATTTTCCTTTAATATTATGTCACCGGTTCGACCAAACGGTTCGACCGATTCGACCGGTTGAACCGTGACCCGCCATCCTGTCCAGCTCGTCTTCCGATCCGGCTTTTAAAACATTGATTGAAGATTTCAAATTAGATTTTGTGCACTATGATAATGTTCGTCTCTGAATGTTGTCACACGTAGTATTGGAGTCATCTTACCTATAGTATTTGCTGTTACTCTCCAAGGACAACCTAAACTCCTACACTTTACTGAAATGCTATGCTTACTATTTTTCACATATTCAAACTCAAACTTGTATGTTATGTTGTACTTGTACAATGCCTGCTTAAAAGCATCCATGTGTGCAAATGTCTGCATCACTCCTGAAATTAATCCCCTCCATTTTGTATAGTTCAACTCTGGGCTAGGTGTAGGTGCACTCTTTACTCCACAAAGTAGCTTATTAGATTCTCCAACAATTTCAGCCGTCATACACGAAGCAACACTTTCATAGTACCACGCTTTATCTTGATTTTCCATATTGGTTTGACAGTCAATAGATATTCCTTGTGAGAGTCCCAAGGAATTTACATATCTGTAGTCAATTACAATAACAACTTTTGTTACTTAATAACCCACAACAATTTCACAAATAACAACTATCATCCTTACAAAATTTGCACTTACATTTGTAGGTCATCTGATATATGGCATACATTATCATTTCCTTTTGCTTATATATACACATGACCACTCCTGTCATTATATTCAAAAAGGTTTTCAACTTTACCATCATCATATAAATCTATTAGTGTACTTTCATCAAACCTCACTGTATACTTCATCTTACACATGTTGCAATCAATACCAAGCCATGATGATATCATCAACCTCAAATCTGTAAGTATTATCACCTCTTTCAGGCACTTCAATTTCACATAACCACCATTATATTTAATTTTACCTTTATCATTGCACACAAATTTCCCTCCAACATGGAAATAACAAAATAGTTCCTTTATAGATGCTGAGCCTTCGTTGCATGTCATTTTACATACCTACCTGCAAAAAAATAAAAAGAAATAATTAATTAAACAAATCCGCTTATCATTATGTCAATTAAGTGATCTTGTCAGCCATTGTTTATGAAACAGAGTAACTGCTCATTTCATTGCCAAACAGGGGCCATTAACAACAAACCCATATGTTTTAACATCCTGACATTCACTATTAACAACATCGTCCACATATCATCACCCTGTATCTAGATTAACAGCAACACGTTATATTTATAGTATATTTGAACAACTCTGTATTATCAATTAACAGCACAATTTATTTCAACTTCTCCATCTCTATTATTAACAACGCCCCCTATCATCACTCTCCATGAACTATTAACAACAACACCATTCATTTTAACATCTCTATCTTCAGTATTAAAATACCCCCATAGGATTACACTCCATATACTATTAACAACAACACAGTATCATTTCACATCTCATTCTTCACTGAAAACAACACCATCCCCAACCAAAAAGGCTTAGGTTTATCACAGCTCATAATAGCCATTATGAATTACTCCCGCGTGTGCCCCCAACAACAAAAAACCCACAATCTTCACCATTCTTACAACCAAACACAATGAAATCTATCGCATAACCATCAATAATCTCCCATTACCTTAAAGCTACAACCTTTCTCCATCTTCAACCAACACCCCCTTACCCATAAAAGCAAGAGTCCAATACCAAAAATCCATCACAACTGTTCACAATTTCAGAAGAGGAAGATGGAAGATTCACAATACAAACATCATTTCTACATAAGAATTACTTACCGTCGGTTATCTCTGTAATATCCTAATTTTCGATTAAGGGTTAAAGACTATAAAAGTGAATGTGATTATCGTTAAACCGACACTTTTGGAGAATATGATATAAGTAGTGATTCGAATGTGTTATGATTAGTGCCCAAACCTTGTATTTAAGCTTAATTGTGTGACAAAGCTTAAAACGTATTGAAGAGAAGGGGAGGGCGCTTGATTGGTGTGATGGAATGAGAAAAATATGTTTTGGTGGCGATTTAAGAGCAATTACCATAATCAGGGGAAAAATGGGAAAGGTACCGGCTAATTGGTTAGTTACCGAAGAGAAAACTCACTGGTAACTTGGGGATCAATAGTTGTGATTCAGTGTTATGAGATCAAAAGGGGTGGAATCTCATGTGTATGTGCCTATGTGAGCTCATGGAAGATGGAACAAGATTTTGACAAGTAACACATGAGCCATTGGATTTGGTCAAGATTTTAAACTCTTCTCTCTTTCCTTTCTTCCTTCTAGGTCGACCAAGGGGCCATTTTGGGGGCCAAAACTGAGCTCATCTCTCTCTCTCTTCTTATCTCCATGTTCATTTAAGGCAAGGGAGGAAAGAGAAATGGAAAGGTGAGTTTTTGGTTGATTTAAGGTCCTCTTATGCTCAAATCATCTTCTTTAATATTGTTCATAGTTATGAGAGCTTCATCTCTATAGTTTTAGATTTGTGAAAGAAGGTGTTTGATAGCTTGAGGAAAATTGGAAAGAGGAAGAATCAAGAAACAAACTTGAGGAAGAGGAAGAGGTGAGTAAGAGCTTCCTTTTGATATATTATTTATGATTTTTGGTTGAGTTTTGTGAATTGTGGAATTTGCCATAATTTAGTGTAATTGTGAAATGAATGAATTGGGTAGTGTATTGTGGTAAAAATGGTGTCATATTGTGTTTTGATGCCATTGAGATTGATTTGAAATATGGGAAGCAAAAGTATTGGAATTGGGTAATATGTGTAATGAGTGTGACCAATGTAGAAAATGTCATTGTGATGTGATTTTGAGTGTTTTGAGGTTTCCAATGGGTTCTTTGTGTAAAGTTATGTGGGAATAACTTTGGGTTAGAGTTTTAGGACCATTGAAAACACATGTTGGAAGCAAGGGAAAATTCCGTCATCTGCTGCATTTTGGCTTCTGATAGAGCCTCACTCGGGTGATCAGGGGGTGTCACTCGAATGCAACATCATATTCACTCTTTTTCCTTCAGTTTTTAGTTGCACTTCCATGCCAAAAAGCAAGAGTGCATTTCCTCACCTGCGAGTAAAGTAGGTCATCACTCGAGTATGAGGTGTCTCACTCGAGTGCATATATATTTTGGCACTAAGGGCCGTTACTCGGGTTAGCACTCGCAGCCATTTGTCAAGAATGTGTGTTGGCACTCGCTAGTTTTATGTTGTCACTCGAGTACTCTAGGTCGTCATTTGAGTGCACTCTCCATTTCAAGGCTTCTTTTGCTCTCGGGTGATCACTCTCTGTGTTTCACTTTATGGGACTTGAGTGAGCATGAGGCTATCACTCGAGTGTTGAGGTCAGGACGCGAGTGCAGTGATCACTTTTTGTCTCTATTGTTGCTCTCTGTCAAGCACTCGCGCGAGTGAGCCGTCCCACTCAAGTGCAAGCCATCCATCACTTGAGTGCATTAGTTGAAAATCAGTGTCTTTAGTTAAGCTTCCCCTAATCCTTTAGGCATGTATTGGGCTTTGAGTAGCCACCTAAAGATTATGAATGATAACCAACTTTAAGTATATGGAAGTAAGAATTCGGAATAAAGAATAACCCTATGTCCTTGATTTGGTTTATAGGGTTCGATATTCACCCTGATCGTGAGTAGCCGGTGCCGGAGCATACATGGAAAGAACAAGGGCAGGGAATTTACCTCTCCTGCATGTATTTGATATTTGTTTTGGTGTATTGATGTATGTTATTGCTTTGCTTGATTTTGTGAAATATATATAAATGATTGAAGCTTTGTTTCAATTTATGCTATGGTCATAAGTATGTTATTCAAAACGTTGAGCTTGCAGATTTGTCATTGTGTAAGCATGAGTTATGTAATGCAAGCATGTCATGCATTAAACATTTATCTTACATGCATATTGGTACTGTTTTTCTACTGAGATTCTCTCGAATCTCAACCTCCCCTATCAACAATTTAGATAGTGCAAGAGGCTCGAGGAGGGAGCAAGCAGCCAAGGGCGGCGAAGACTCCTTCTGGAGATTTAAGTTTGATAGTTGGTTATCAGTTATTGATTGGGATAATTGTATATGTTTTGGATGTATATTTGGTTATTTGGATATGTGTATGTTCGAATGAGTATTTGGTTATGTATTCGAAATGGATTTGTGTAATCCCCTATTTGGAAATTGTAATGGGCGAATGTGCCCTGTAAAGCCTTAGTAAAGGTATGGACCTGGGATTGCCGGAATTATTATGTTATGTCACTTTGATATATACTAAATGTGATTTATCTTCGCAGAGTAGTGTTATTCGACATGTGAATATGAGACCAAGTGAATTGTATTTTGAAAGGTATTTTGTGAAAACCCTATCTTAAGGATGGGGAATTGAACTGAGTTTTGTTTATCCGACGATCTCTAATTCATTTTATTCTCGTATTTCGGATATAATTATGAAGGGGTTACAATTTCTGCTTTGTTTTCAACTTTCAATCCTTCCGAAACTTACGTATTTTCTCCCGCCACCATCCTTTCTTTCCTCTCTCATGTTTTTTTTTTTTTTTTTGCCTTCCTTTCTTTCCCACTCTTATGCATTTTGGCAAGCTTTTTTCCAAGGCTAAGTGTGTCATTTCCAGTTAAATTTAAAATCCTTGACTCCTATAGCAAGACTGATTAGGGATTTGCCTATTTCACTACACCAAATAAGGATTTCCCTATTTTAAGAATATTTTACAAGGATTTTCCCAAATTTTTAAGGAGCAACAATTTCAACAGCCTAAAATATATGGATGTAAAACAATGAAAATAAAGTATATAGAAAAAAAAGGAAAAATTGCAACCAAGTCCCTTGAAATTATCAAATTACAATGAAGTCATAAAAGACTCAGGTACAATTAATTCCAAAAGTGAAAATATTGTTTTGCCCCTTATTGAATTTGAAAAAAAAAAAAAAAAAGCTGAAACTTTTAGGGCTTAATAGTGTTAAAAAAGTCAAGCTTTTCTATGTTGTGAAGCGTGAGATTGGTGAGGTAAGGGAGAAGTGTTTGACTTTTTTTTAACACAATTGAACCTTAAAAATTCCAGCTTTCTTTTCAAATTCAATGAGAGGCAAAACTGTATTTTCACATTTAGAATTAATTACATCCAAATCTCTTGAGATTCCATTATAATTTAATGATTTTAAGAGATTTAGTTGTCATTAAGTTTATTAATTGGGGCTTGATTACTATTTTTTTAAAAAAATGGGGCTACCCGAACAAAGAGCACGTTGACCGCCGCCCGACCCAATTTTTCATCTTGGCCTGCTGGGGCCCGATGACGTCAATGCTGAAGCATAATAGGCTCACCAAACCCGAATACAATTGTTATATTGGCGGGCGTATTTGGTATCCGATCCGACTGATTTCAGATTCAATGTCGATTTTTTTTTTTTTTTTTTTTTAACTGGAAACAACTAATATTTCTATCGATTCTCAGGGACAATCAAATTTTCTGTACACTTTTGACAAATTCGTGACCTTTTCCCTCCAAGCATAATTGCTTGCTTGTTTATCTTACTGCCTTCCCAATCTCTGGTCGAATTTTCTGGTTTTTACTCGTTGGTGAGATTTTGCTTGAATTCCAACTTGCGAATCGGTTTCTCCTTCGGTTTTTTTTTGTCATACAAGAGATTCTTCGTATTAATTATATTCCATAACAGTTTCTGGTGTTTAGGAAATTTTGGGAATATCTATAGGTTGAAAAGATATGAATGATAAAGCTTGGAATTGGGCTATAGGACTGACATATATAGTCTCTGTGGCAGCAATTTGGATTGCTGCTAGCTTTGTAGTTCAGTCTGTTGTAGATGCAGGGATATCACCATTCCTTATCACATATATCTGCAATTCATTGTTTGTGGTGTACATTCCGATTGTTGAGATTGGGCGATATTTGGAGGATTCTTATGGGAGTTTATGTTTTTGGAGGAGTGAGAAGGAAAGTAGCGGTTTGGAAGTGCTAGGGGAATCAGAGCAAGCTATTCTTCTCGAAGACAATGATGCCAGTAACGAAGCCCGTTCATCCTTGCCTGATGAAGAGCTTGTCAGTCAGAAGAGGAATAGTAGTGAAGGGACATTGCCCGATCAAGGTAGTTTGATTCATGATCTTAAAAGTCAATTGGATGCAAAAGGCCGTTGGACTCGATACAGGGTGGCTAAAGTTAGCCTATTGATATGCCCATTTTGGTTCTTTGCCCAACTCACTTTTAACATCTCGCTGAAGTATACTACAGTCACAGTAAGAATTTCTAAATCAAGGATTTCACGTCTTGTCTTTAGCTTCAAACATCTCCTTCATTTAATGATCTGGCTTAACTTCCTTTATATATATATGTCATGTGCAGTCCAATACTATCTTAAGCAGTGCATCCAGTCTCTTCACATTCTTGGTATCTCTAGCATTTCTGGGCGAGAAATTCACTTGGATAAAGCTCTTCGGTGTTCTTCTTTGCATGGGAGGTACAATAATTGTAAGTCTTGGTGATTCACATAGTGGTTTAAGCACAATTGCCTCAAATCCCTTTCTCGGAGACGTTCTCGCTCTTGTTTCAGCGGCTTTATATGCAGTTTATATCACCCTTATTCGCAAAAATCTGCCTGATGATGATGGAATGAATGGCCGTGCCAGCATGGCTCAGTTTCTTGGATATCTCGGGCTTTTCAATCTTTTTATTTTTTTTCCTGTTGCCCTTGTATTAAATTTCACCAAGGTGGAGCCATTTCATTCACTCACCTGGAAGCAGCTCGGCCTGATTATTGGTAAAGGTCTGTATTTATAGTTGCTGCTGTTGTTATGTTTTTTTATTTTGAAAATCTGGCTGATTTCTGTATCATTTTTTTGTTTTGAAAGTTCAATTGGTTACTCTCCCCAAAAAACAAAAAGGTTCTATTGGTTACTTGTTATTTTCTGGCTAAGGATATACGTTCTTTTATATATATACATATATATCTTTTACCTCTCTTCTCTGAGAATGATATTTTTGGGTGATGTACTCGTTTCTACGTCTATTATACAAAAAAGAAGACATACACATATGCATGTTTTTATTGACAGTTTTGGATATTTTTATAGATACATAATTGCATAGGCTGTCAAATTTGCGCCTATTAGATGCTGCACCACTGCCCTGCATGTCTGACTTCTGAAAGGGAAATAAATGTACAAATTGATCATCCCTAGTACTCCTCTAGCCCTATTAATTGGGGAGTTGATCTTAGTCTTAAATGTAAGATCTACCTCTTATATTTGTCATTCTTTTCTTAATTTACCCCTACTGATGCTCCCTTATCAATAATCAAATAAGAAAGAGATGGAGGGAATTAAGAAATATGGTTAGGGTGTTTTAAAAAAAACATGTCATATTAACTAACTTAACTAACTTCCTTAAAGACCAGAGGGAGTAATTCCTGAGTTCAGAGGAGAATCAGTGTGATGGGGCAATTATTGTCAATGGCATCAGAAAATGTGGGGACTAATGGTACTTCTTTGAGATAAACGATTTAAGAATTGAATCTTTCAACCGGCAAGATAAAAAAATAAATTTGTGTCCTAGGAATTCATTGCCATTTGTAATATATTAATATATACGGCAGAGAGCTGTGGTGATTGATACATTACATGTAATTTCATAAATGGAGTATGAATGAAATAACCGGTGCTGATATTTACGCAACTTCTGTTCTGGATGAATTTTTGGGTTGAAATCATATTGGAATTTCAACCATGCTTGCCTTCAGGCTGCAAATGTCAGAAAAATAGTTCAGGCTGCATTCTTCAGAGTCTTGAGAGTTTATAGGTCTGTTCATAGCAATGGAACTTGAAAAAGAACAATTGAATGAAATGATATCAACGAATGAACAATTAAATGAAAAGATACCAGCGAATTTTCATTGGTTATTGATTCATAAAACTTTTTGCTACGTCCAGGTGTCTATATTTTTTATGTCATCAAGATTATTAGTGGTGCTGCGACATAATGGAGATCATAGGATTAAATCTTACTTTGGCCCAAAATGATACTATCTCCGGTTCTAAATATAAGATCTAGTTGACTTTTTTTGGAGAGGTTAAAGAAGCAAAATAAGTTACTTAATCATATTATATGTTGTGTATGATTAACTTATATACCATTTTATAAATCAAACAAATTAATTTGCAGAAAAAAAAATATATAAATACTTTAAAATTATATAATTATTTTTCTTAATCTCCCAAAAAAAGTCAATTAGGACTTATATTTAGGACCGGAGGTAATATCTTTTAGTTTTTACTTTGTTACCACATGCTTAGAGCTACATATGCGTTTGCTTTCAGGCTTACCTCTCAACTTTTGCTAACTACAGCTTCGTTCTTGGGCTTCATCCATTTATTATACCAGTACTTTATGAGTTCAGGTTGAAGGGCTTGGTTAACTAACCTAGATTCTTTCCCTTTTGTTTCAGTTGCTGAGGCTTAAGAACTAAGGTTCTGCTTAGAATTAGAATTAAGGCTTAAGAAAATATTACTAGAAATCTGAAATTATATTACAAAACAATTCTTGAGAAATCAACTTAATTACATCCTTATTGGTTGGAAATACTCTAATGAAACTTGGATTGAAATGCAGTTTTGGTTCTATTGTGACTCTCATGGGAAGAATTGTTTGATATGATTGATCTTGCCGCTAAAACAAACTTGATTCAGTGTGCAAAGAATGATTTCTGGTAAACTCTATCGTGCTTTTTAGAACTGAATTCATTTCATTTGGAGAAACCTGTTTAATCTACAGCCTTTCATTGGCTGGAAATACGATGATGACAACTTGGATTTTGACACATTTTTGGTCGTCTAGTGCCTACCATGGGAAAACTGGTTTAGTATATTTTTGTCTTGCCAGTAAAGCTAAAATGTATTCAATCTGGGAAGGAGGGGGTTCTTGGAAATTTTGTTGGAACTGAATTCATGTCAACTGGTGATAAAATTTCTGATTTGTGAAGTTTGGAAACAGTGGCAAGATCAAAACAAATCAGCAACCTGTTTCTGTCCTGTTCATTATTGCAATCCTTTCTGCTGTAATGTAACAAACAGGAAAAAAAAAAGCTTTTCATTTTTGTCCGAAATATTTTAGAATTGTAGATGGGAAGTTTTAATCAACAATAGCAATGAGTTAACAGAATATTGTGCAGAATTCAGCCCGTAAGATTGAGTGAAATTGGTGAATTTAAAATGCAGAACCATGCATTACTTTACCTTAGACATTCAACGGAGATATAAAGCTAGGAAGTGATGGGCCTGTTACACCATTGAGCAGAGTCTATAATAGGAGGCAGACCTAAACCTCTACCTAGACACCAACGAAGCCCGTATTGGCACAAAGCCCAACAATGATAGGGAGGGCAGTTGGCTAGGGGTGTGTGTCTGAAAGAAGTTATGCTAGGAAGACCTTTGGAACCTGGGGAGAGCTCCTGACCTCCCTAACGTTAGGAAGGCTATTTTATTTTTGCTGCATTGTCTATCTTTCTTTCTGTTATTCACTGTAGCTTGCCTTGGTTATTTTTATCCATTTTCCTCTTCCTTAACTTATTTTAGAGGCCGTAGCTGGCAACTATAGTGAAGAACATGGCAATGTAAATCTCAGTTTCATCAGGAAGCCAACTTTAATGTTACTTTCTGTGCGTCTTGTTTTTGAGTATTATGCTGCATGGGTCTTTGTTGTCGATGATCAATGAGTTTTTCCCACTTTACTGGGGGTGAAATTCAACTATCCTATGAAAAGAGTATAATCTATGAATAAGCTGATGGGTATAATTTTTTATTCCTGTTGAGGGAGTCTGATGCTAGATTTCATGTTGCGGTCAATGCGAGTATTGATCTTTGTTAGAATTTCAACTTTCTTGCAGGATTTTGCATGATAATTTATAGCAAAAACTTGATTGTTGATTGACTGAGCCATTAGTTCAGATAATTTTATGCCTAATTTTATAGAATTCTAAGTTTGTCACAGCTTCTGTATATATCTTTAGGAAAATTCATCACCTATCTCTTGTGAGAACTTTTTGTGCATCAGTTCCCGTAGGGCATTATAAACTGCTGTCTTATACTCGTTTATGAAAGATGGAGTGATAGCATCACACGTCCTCTCTTGGTTTATTCAAGAAAAGGGCTAACTTTCAGGGGTATTATTGTCTTATTAGGGTGTTTTATGCAGTTATTGTTCAAGGATGCTGTCTGTCTTAGAAGTTTAGGGTAGCTTCTATCAGTTATAATATCAGTTATTGGTGTCTTAGGAGTCAGTCATGTGGAGTTGTCTATTTAAGTCTTCATGTAAGCCAATTATCATTATGTATGGAATATTTTTCAGCGGAACTTATTTCCTTGGTCTAGAACGTCAGATTCTGGTTCTAGAATACCTTCTCGCTACTCTCTCTTATTCCTTTATCTTAAAATCCTATCAGGAAACCAAGAACTAACATTTAGCCTGTTTTAAGGGGATGTTTTATATGGTTTGTACATTACATAATTTATGAATGACTTATTTTTGAAGGATTGCTGGATAACGTGCTAAGTGATTACCTGTGGGCCAAGGCAGTTCTTCTAACATCAACCACAGTGGCTACAGCTGGACTTACCGTTCAGGTGCCTTTAGCAGCCATCATTGACAGTTTGACTGGCCATGCACCTGGCCTGCTGGATTGCCTGGGAGCAGTGGCTGTGATGATTGGCTTTGCTGGAATCAATGTTCCCTCCGACGCCTTCGAAAAATCAAGAGAAGCGAGCGTTGAGTTGGAAAATGAGTGTGCGACTTCCACTACTCTACCCACAAGCCAACATTCAGGTGCTATGTCATAGCGGCATTTGCATTGTACTGGTTACTCCTGGTACACTTCATTTTATTTCCCGTCTCCCGTTGGAGGGCGTATTCTTGCAACTGTTCACATCAACTGCTGTAACAGAAACGTATTACTGTATCTATATCGTATACGGAAATCAAACAAGAACATGAAAGTTTAAAAGAGGATTTCAAGTTTTCACTGTCAGATGAAAGTAAAGTTGGCATTTTGATCCTTGAATTACTAGACCATTTATTTAGCTTTAACCCTACAAAATTATTAAATACATGAATTACTTACGGAAAATACTGACATTTGAATTTGACTTGTTTGTAATGAGTTTATGATGATCAAAGAAGGATTGGTGCATTTACTTATTGGTGCATTTACTTATTTTGAGACTCAAGATATACTACTCCAGACCGCTACAGAGAGCAAGGAGGTTAGTGGTTTGCAACTTTGCATGACCTAAGAAATACCATCTTTAGTTCTAAACTAGCATGTACTCCCCCGTGCGCTGCACGGGGAGTTTGTGTTTCTACATATTATAAATTAGAAATATTATCAATTTACCCTATATTTTTTATTGTCTTACTATCTGAAATGTTCCTGACATATTAATAATATATATGTAACGCCTACATATTACACTATTAGTAGTCATATTATAACTAATTCAAATTTCTAAATACTTTTTGATACACAATATTCTTTGTAGTCTTCTTGTTCTTGATGTTATTTTCGCCAACAACCATCTTCAAGCCTTCGGTATCTCTAGTAGCAATGTTGCTACAATTCCACTGGAAGCATCATTATGTTGTTGTCCATTTTCGTCCGAATTACAATTCACATGTACGCTATTTAGTTGGGCCATGTCAACAGTAAAGATGGTAAAAGACTTTATGTAGGTTGCCAGTTTGAACAACAATGCATTCAGTGTACACGATTCTACAAAAAAGCAAAGGATTTATTATTTTGCATGAAAGAATAATAGGATTTCATATTGCCTTTTTATTTGCAATGAGACCCAAATCTCAGTGGGTGGAATAAGACCCAAGCTTAAACTGAAGAACTGAAAAAAAAATAAAAAGTCATTTAAATTACCATAAAAGGTAGACACACATAAACTCAACATAGTCTTGAACTAAAACCATCTTGGGGGATCATGCTTCAAACCAACAACTATGTACGTAGCACTCTTATTGATACACATTGAGTACATGGCAGAGTCAATATTGCAGAATCATTATTTGGCATGAAAGAAGAACCAACTCGTAGTGGGGGGAATTAGACCCAACGTTCAAACAAATAAGCAAAGGATTTATTATTTGGCATAAAAGAAGAATAGGATTTCATATCGTTTGCAATGAGACCCAACTCGCAGTGGGTGGAATAAGACCCAAGCTTTAAATGAAGAACAAAAAAAAAGTCATTTAAATTACCAGAAAAGGTTGACACGCATAAACTCAACATAGTCTTGAACTAAAACCATCTTGGTGGGTCATGCTTCAAACCAACAACTATGTACGTAGCACTCTTATTAATACATATGGAGTACATGGCAGAGTCCACACTGTGGAATTATTATTTGGCATAAAAGAAGAACCAACTCTCAGTGGGGGAAATGAGACCCAACCTTCAAATGAATAACAAAACAAAAACAAGTCATATAAATGACCAGAAAAGGTTGACACGAAAAACTAAACATAGTCTTGAACTCAAAGCATCTTGGGGGATCATGCTTCAAACCAACAACTATGAATGAAGCACTCTTAGTGACACATATGGAGGACATGGCAGAGACACGAGTATAGTCTCAAGCATCCTAGCGGTGACCTCGGCAACCTCTTGGACAAGATAACACTTGAAGTTCTTTTTTCCCCTGCCATACAAAGTACAGGAAAAGACACCAAAAAATCAGATACCCTGTACGTTTGGTCCTCACCCAACTCACCGACGAACATATACCAGAATCCATCTCATCACCATTCGCATAAGCTACAGAGTAAAAAAGACAAGTCATAAGTTACTTGGGAAAGTAGGAAATTTGCTTTCATACAATATGGACATGAATCATGGTTTATACTTTCAGGTGAAAGGAATTAACTTTGTTTTTCTGCATGGATTAACAGAACTCATAGGAATTTGACAGCTAGCATGCATACCCTACACTGAGAGATGGGAAGCAATTTGGAAACAAAAAATTGGGGTCCATTTAAAATGAAATTAAGATCTGCAACCATATTCCTTTTTCATGAAAAATAATAAATCCAAAATTATAATAGTGTTACTTTATAAAAGTAACAGCTCCTTTGTCCTCTTTTAGATTCAATTCAAAATTCAAAATTAGAATAGAAAGCATCATCTAAAGCCTGTTAACATCTTCACTCTCGATAGGTGGGAATTTATTAATATGACATGAGCCTTTTCACAAAATGTCCAATAACACCAACATAAAGGCCATGATTGAAGAGACAACCCCAACCCAAAGTTATAGCTGTACTTCAATGAGCTTTTAAAAATCAACATACAATTAGCATATATTTACAGCAATTTCTTGGCTAGACCAAGGTTTAGGAGGAGTGATTTCAATCAGTAATGATTTATCATATGAGGATCATTTTAAAGGCTTTGTAGAATTCCTTTGTAGTCAAATTTGGTTTGTTTAAATGACAGCTTGAAAAAAAATTTCACATGTTCCAACCTGGACATCATTGCACGGTCTATTAAGGATTTAGAAAAGTTGTCAAACAATAAAGCTTTAAAAGCTGTTAAAAAAAAAGCTATAAAGCATCATGCCTAAAATTACACCTATAAATCTCCATGTACTTGAATGATCTGACATAGATGATCATATCACATGCCTAGGTAACTTCAAGAAACAATGGCAGATTTGAGAAGCCCATGATCTAGCATTTTCACTTATGAAAGGTTTATAACAAACATTATACACTAATTAACAAATGCCATAAAACTACACAGATGTCATTATAAACACAAAAACCTTCCAACCAAGTCACTTTTAGGATGGAAACATGAAAAACAAAAAATTGACTATCAGGTCACATGCCTAAGTAACTTCACGAAAAAATGGTAGATTTGAGAAGCCTATGATCTAGCATTTTCTCTTATGAAAGGTTTATAACATACATTATACACTAATTAACAAATTCCATAAAACTATACCGTTATCATTATAAACACAAAAACCTCCCAACAAAGTCACTTTTAGGATGGAAACATTAAAAACAAACAATTCCCTGTAGCGATTAGAAACGTGTACATTTTAGCTTTCTCCATTGCTGCTCAAGACCTATGTTTCACCTGCATATATGTGAGTATGGTATCTTAAAAGACAATTAAGTAAGGCAGCATGCAAGACTTTGGAAATCATGCAGATGCTAGAAAATTAATCTTCAGATGTTACACATAAGACTTCAGTAATACTGAAATGAATCAAGTGGTAATAAAAATGAGAAAAAAAGAGGACTTTGTCTATAACATAACATAACGCCTTATGGAAAAAATGAATCCATGACCTGTGACCTTATTGTACAAAGTAAAGCAATTTCAATTATAAGATCATGGTTTTTATTGCTTTCGCACAAGGGAGAGAAAGAGTTTGATTTTAATATTTGTTTGACCTTACGAAATACCACAACAACAATGAGCATTACATAAGACTTAAGTGAAGCTGTATCTCTAATTTGTCTTGTATCATGCCTATCTCATTTGGCAGAGCATGATTTGGAAATCCTATTATCAAAGATTAGAAAGCAAGATTCAGAGTATTGATTTACATGTAGGAAATACTGAGGTTACACTGATTAATCTTCCTTTCTTCCATATCAATTGCAGCCAAAGATTTTTTATCTTCTAATGTGAATCAAGTTTCCTGAAAAACAGAAATTGTAGTTTGAAAATCATAATGGCAATAAATCTAGAGAAATTTAAATATCAAGAAAAATAAAATATGAAAATATCTAGAAAAACCACATATAATTCCCAACTGAAGCATTGATAAAAAAACTCCAGAAAAATCACAAAAACCTGTTCTAATAGCAGCCAAAGCATACCTGGTAATGGAAACCTCTGGTTCATGTCTTTCCAGCTCAACTTTTTTCATGATTAGCAACTACCTCACAAAGTAAAAAAAGGATTTTGTTTACTATTTCTCATATTTAATGCCTTTTTCTAAGGGCAAAACGTGCATGACAGTAAAGCTGAATATAATAACTTAACATAAAATGATTACAGAGTAACACAATATTCATCTCATCTGAAATGTGGCCTCGAATCACGATATAATAGACATATTCCATGTTAAGATATTATAATCCATGAGCATACAACTTTGCAATTACACAACGAAAGAAGTCAAAATACCAATACCCAGATCCTCAAATGTGTATCTTCAAGTTTAATTTTGTTCTTCCCCTCTCATTATTCTGTTTAACTGCTTCTCCGCACCATCTTGAATTAAAGAGCAGGAGATTATGTGCATTTTGTTAGTTCAAGGACCATTCTTGCCATGGCTATGATGCCAAAACTAACCAACAAACAATGGATAATTGATTTTCAGCCCAGTAAAGAAAATAACAGGATAAGATAGGCAAGAATGCGGACCTTGAGGCGGCTCTTGCGGCATTAAAAGGGTGAGATCTTTGAACAACTTTAATGGCATCTCTTTGATTCTTAGCTGCATCAAATTCATAAACCCTGAAACCATTAAAGCCAAAACTTGGAGAGATGGAAATGAAGTACAGAGTATGTTGTGTAATGGAAGTTTCTGCAAAACTGCAGCGAAGGAAAAGTAATAAGAAATAAATGCACAACATACCCAGTAACTCCCGTGGCCTCAGGTTTAAACCAGCATAATCGTACACAAAATACATATCGAATGAGTGATTCGGCATATCGACATCCATCGGCTCTACTACAGAGGCTGGCCATACTTCAAACTTATTATTCCTTCCTTGTCCAGGCCAGACCATCGAGAAGTGAGAAATCTGGTACACTCGGTCCTCACCAAATCTTCCAGCGAACATTTCCCATATGTACTCGGAGTCCATCTCAAGCACCATATGAGTTAGCTTTGTAGGACAACCATTGTGAGATAAAGCAAATGACTTTCCCACCACTGTAATTGTAAATAATGAGTTGAAATGAAAACTAAACA
Organism: Inga oerstediana; assembly: GCA_963210345.1. NCBI lineage: Eukaryota > Viridiplantae > Streptophyta > Magnoliopsida > Fabales > Fabaceae > Inga > Inga oerstediana. The sequence continues at coordinate 66,353,279 of OY723408.1, forward strand.
AAAAACCATACCGTCTCGTCAAATAGAACCATCTCATATCAGCAGAGAACTTTTGAAGGCATTTGAAAGTCCACTGCGTCCGAATGTGTTCGACATTGATGATTCTATCAACCTTGGCAACAATATTTTTAGCACATATCATAGGAGTTAGATGCCGAAGCCACATCGTTTTCTTCTTGCTCACCATGTCGTCGGAGGCCATCTCTGAGGGAAGGAGGGTTTGATTGGGGGCTAGATAATTTGAAGATCTGGTTGACGAAGGTTCTCATTTGGGTTTTCAGAAACTAAAAAGTTGATTGTTGCAGGCGTAATAAATGTCAAAGGATAGAAGGCCAGTAAGTTGAAAAGATTTTTTTATGGCAAAGTAGAATATTTTAATCGAGGAAACTAAAAAAACTCTACCCGTGAAGTCCTGCAGAATGCTTTTTGCCGATGTTGATATTGACATTGACAATTGACAATATTTTAATATATGTTCAAACTGTAAAGCCGAAACAAAGCCCAAGGACATGAATATTAAATGTGGAAAAATTTTGACCGGCTTGTGAACAGTAAAATGGGTCTAAAGCCGATATGAAGCCGTTAGAGGAAGTGGCTTGAGGAAGAGATTTTATATATATATTGATGATATTGATGATATAAGAGTTAAATAATGAGTTCATTTTAATTCTAAATATAAAATCTCAATCTATTTTCTCTCTTAAATTTATAATTTTTTTCCTAAAGTATCTCTTTTGATTGCATATAGTTATGGGGTTTTCACAATTAGTAGTTACAATGCACATGATTAGAAAAAGAATTCTAGAGAAATTAATACACATGTATTATAAATAGCTAATTTAACTTATTTTCTTAATATTTATAAATTAGTTATGTATTTCTCCTGGTTAAAGAAAGGGTCCAAGAATTCCATCCTGAGAGCTTCATTCATAACTTATACGTATTGCGATAGACTTTGTTAGGGGTGTGCATGGGCAACACATGTCCCCTGTCGGATGCCCAGTTCGAAGAATGAATGGGCTACATTTTGTAGCCCGCTTCCAAACCCTGCCCGTAAGAAGCCCAAGTAATTTCGGGTTGGGCAGGGTGGGTTTCCCTGCTCAAGTGTTGCCATTATACCGATAAAATCATATACAAAAATTCAAAGAATACTCCAATTATGACTTGATAAACAATATTTTAAACATCAAATGTATTCCATAACTTTTTTTTGTTTTTTGCCAGAGAAATGTATTCCATTACTAAATACAATACGATAGGTCTTAACACAATTTCCTTACCTAAACAAGAAATAAACATCCAGTTATTCATAATCCATAAAAGAATAAGGCAATAAAAGGCTATAATGAAAAAACATTATGTGTGCACACATATGTATTATACATTTTATATGCATATATATTATATTTTTCAAATAAAAGTGTATATTCTCTAGGCAAGACATCATACAGTGCCCTATGCTCAACCTTGCTCAACAAGTGGCCCTGCCAAAAAATGCCTAGTGTTGTCTTGGGCCACTATTTTAGGGCAAGGCTGGGCATTTTTCTTACAGGCTCGGTGGGCACTATGAGCTACTGAGCCGCATGCATACCCCTGGACTGTACTATATAGAAGAGGAACTCCAGTGTATTTATCAAGGTTCTCCATGCCTGAATCCAAACTTGTGTGCAATTGTATCTGGATCACTATTCAGTACATTCTTTAGAGACAAATATATCAGATTTAGCACAGGTCACTTTATACCCTGGACAAGTAGGAAGCTCATCAATCATAGCCTTCATGACATTGATATGTTATATCTTCAGTAGTGCCAAAAAAATGAGGTCATCGGGTGCTAGGGAAGGTCTAAACTCAGTTCACTTGTTTGGCATGCTTAACTGCAGCATTTTTACGGGACTTTTGATGGATCCAATGCATTAGTGTTTGTAGGGAGTGATCGTATAACTTTAAGCTTTTTATTAGATTCTTATCAATGCTATAATTTTTTACACAAATATCATAAAATTTCACAAGTAACTCTAAAAGTTATCAGTCCAAAAACAAAACTCTAAAAATTAAAAAAATAAGCGATTTTAACTTGGAAAGAAGTTAGTACGGGACATTAATCACCCCCTTGAAATTATGTCTCATATTGTAACTCCAGTGTTACATTTATATTTACATAATGTTAAAGCTTTTTTGTTATGGATATTTTTGTAAATAATTATAAGCTGCCCCATGCCATGCCTTCCCATTAAAGAAGCATTAAATCGCAATTCCAAAAAAATTGTCATTCACATCATCATTAGAGCAAATACTAAAACACGGAATCGCATCAGGCAGATCAACAGAACTGGCAAATGAGAAGGTTCGGGTCGATAACTGCAATATAACAAATTACCCGAATAATATTAGGAAGATATATTTTTCATTTTTAGTGCTAATTCATCTTGGAAGTTACATCAATCAAGGAAAAATGATGATAACGCCGAGTCCACATTTATAGGGAATCAGTTTATCCTCTAGATGAGAGTTGCATGATGCTAGCTCTGAGACACAGCCGTCGGCCCATATCTCTGCATCACCCTCTTGGTTGCAAGAGCTGCAGCCTCACCAGCACGCATTGAACCAGTTGCCATTATTGCTGCAAACTCTCTGCCAATCTCTTCTTGCACCTTGCTGCGAGCTTCACCAAGAGGATCCCCTGCAACTCCGTTAGGGACTGACTTCTCTTTCTCCACAGCAGATTTTACTGCAGGTGGCACCACATTTCTCGTTGCCTTTAAGCCCTCCACCTTGTCTTTTGTTTCAACATCCACCACTCCGGAAGAACTTTTCTCGGCAGAAAACTTAGGGCTACTTGAAGTTCTTGCAGTATTGGCTGAGGCAGGATTTTGAGGCGGCACCATTGAAGGTTTGAATTGGGGAACTTGAGGTACGGCACCAGATCTCAACGTTGTCTCTAGATTCTGGATCATAGGCACTGCAAGAGGAAGGTTTATAGAGTCAGATATCAGTAATTTAGGCCTCCACAAGCACCCATCGATATTTATGAATAGAACAGTTGCTTAATCAGCATCATTATTCAAAATTCCCATAAACTCTGAGAAGCAGACAGATTCAAAAGCCAATTCAACTTATGAAAGGGGGAAATTGTTCAAGACACCACTAAATGGACCTAGGAAAATAAAGATCACACTTTGTGAGATGATCAGTCAAGGAAAATACATCGATACAAAAATGCTTTGAATAATTAGTATAAAGAGATAGAACTCAAGAAGTTCCACACACAGATGAAAATGCCCTATATAAGGATTTATCAAAAGCATCCCCCATGGAAAACTAAGAAACTGAATGCCTTAGATTATTCATTTTTTTAAAGAAAACATTAAACCACACTGAAAGAGGTGCATAACAGGAATAACAAGGGAAGCTAAGAAAAGGGTAAATTTGAAGCAAAAACTTACATATAAGGTGGCCCATTGGGCTACTCATAACTTCATTAGGAAGCTGTAGAATATAGTCAGGAATGCTTGTGCCAACCAAAAATTGGGCAATTTCATTGCTGAAGTTGTTGCAATTGTGTGTAAGTAAATTATAGGTTTCTGCTGTGTACCGTGGACTGATTTCATCCAAATAAGTTTCAAAGACATCCTTAGGCACGTGTGTTACACCCAATTCTACGACTCTAAAGGGCGTTCCATAGGGAGTTGATCCAGCAGGAGAATATTGTATGCCCCCACCAAAGTAATACTCATTACCATAAACCACTATTCCTGTGTGCCTGAGGTACAACACAATGTACAAGTCATATGAATTTCAATCTGCCAACAATGATTGCACACTAAAAGAATTCAAATGCTCATCGACTCCAAGGCCGACCACATTTCTCAAACAAAGAAAACAACAAATGGGGGGGGGGGGTGACCTTAGCATACTGCCCAAGAATGATGTGCATTCAATTATTAAATGGATTGTCAAATAAGATCTACTTTCATGAAAGTGGATCATATAAGGACTGGACAGAGTAGATTGTCAAGTCCAAGTGCTATCACACATCCACAGCATTTGACTAGCAACCACACAGTTATAGTCATCAAGAGATCTTATCATCAGAGCAGAATATATATGTCAACTACCACATATGAAATTCATTTTTCAAGCCAGCAAACCACAAAGCCATCTAAGTTATGGCAATCAATTATGGACCAACATAGCAAAGAACTCACCAAACAGCCTCAATGGATTTCCCCAAAAATGTTGATGAAAGCTGTCGGGCAAGTCCCTGACTTAGATCATAAACATTAAGAGCAACCCTATGACCCTCCTAAAATCAATACAGACAATTTTGATAAGTATACCAGAAACTGTGAATCGCTTTGGAGAAAGCCAAATGACAAAAGAATAATAGAGAACATTTATTTTCACATACCTCAGCCATCAGCTGCAGTTCAATAGAGAAATACTCAGCTGCTTGGTAACACTCAAAAGTCGTAAACCTTCTAGTGAAACTTATCAGAAGAACCTAACAGATGAATGACAATCGTTTGAAAACTCCATCAGATTTCAAGTTTGAAAAAACATGAGAAATGTACATGTCAAAGCATGCCATTTCCTTCCCCCGTACAAATAATCAAAGTTTACTTTATAATAAGGAATTTCTGCCGGGCTTACAGGAAATACAGAAATTGTATCGTTAGAAAACTCCATTGCAACTAATCCAGAAACTGAGACCAAGGTAAAGCGAGGACAAAGAATAATATCATTACAACAGAAGGACAATGTCTCCCTGGCCTGCTTAAACTCAATCCTCACATTTTACGAAATTACATTGAAACTTAACAACAAACATGAACCCATTCCCCGACCCAATAATAAACTCAATTCCTAAAATAAAAACTTCCTAATATCAAAGATATAAAGCAAAATTGGAAATGCCAGATTCAAAAAATCCCTTAACAGAAATATATATCCTTTCTAAAATAAATAAATGCCAGGGAGAGAACAATAAGATACCTATGATCAGGGAGGAAGAGGAAGCGAAGTAGGGTAACGTGAGGGACGTCTTCTGTTTTCTTCTCCCCCAGGACGTCCACCAATTGCGACAGGAGGACGGGAGAGAAAACCTCTCCTTTTTAAAGCAAGAGAATCAATTTTGGAGATCCAGATTGTCTACGACTACCTCTCTTTCCTTCGGATACCATCTACGACCTTCTAGAACCTACGGGCGAATAGTTGGATGCCACGTGTTTTTCATATTTTTGAAACGTGATATTGTCGCTCATGTGTGGCCGCCAGAAACTGACGTCGCTGACCGCGTGAAGTTCATACTCCGGAATTATACAGAATCATTACCCACCGTCTCATCGCCTTGTGTCGCCACTCGCCAGACAACTTGATACTAGTACCTGTTTCATATCGGATTTCGATTCGATCTTAATCATCTATCTCTTATTCTCTTTTCTTTTCTTTTCAGAATCATTTTTCTTAGATAAAAAAATTTAAAAAAATAAAGAAAAAAATAAAAAAATATCATTTAAATTTTAAAATTCTAAATCAATCTTGTTATCTATAAAAATATAGGTATTGATTACAAAAAATATAATAATTGATAACTCATTTTTATAAGAAATCACTGATTTAGGATTTTGAAATTTACATAATATTTTTTTATCTTTTTTTTTAAATAAATAGTTGAGACATAACATATTATAAAATTATTATTATAATATTTTATAAATTAAAATTTGTTCATAACTATCCAATTGATTTTTAGTAGTTAGATTTATTTATTTATATGCTTGTTATATTATTATGATTTTTTTTTTTGTTTAAGATGTAGATTTATTAATGAAGTTTTAAGTAAAGTGTGCCCGTCACAATTATGTTTTAAAGGGTGAAAAAATACATATAAGGAATTAAAAATGGAACATCCACTACAAAACTGTTAAATTTGATCTAAGGCCGTTAGAGGTTTTCTTCTCTTATAATTTAACGCCATTAGATCAAATTTAATGATTTGGTAGTGAATGCTCCATTTATAATTTCTTATGTGTATTTTTTGCCCCTTTAAAACATAGTTGTGCTTGGCGCCCATTGTTTAAAACTTCATTGATAAATCTACATCTTCATCCTTTTTTTTGGTAGCATTATTATAATATTTTATAAGATATTATATCTGAACCATTTATTCTTTTAAGGGAAAATCCCTATAAAACTGTTAAAAAGGGAAAATCCCTATAAAACTGTGAAAAAATACATATAAGGAATTAAAAATGGAACATCCACTACAAAACTGTTAAATTTGATCTAAGGCCGTTAGAGGTTTTCTTCTCTTATAATTTAACGCCATTAGATCAAATTTAATGATTTGGTAGTGAATGCTCCATTTACAATTTCTTATGTGTATTTTTTGCCCCTTTAAAACATAGTTGTGCTTGGCGCCCATTGTTTAAAACTTCATTGATAAATCTACATCTTCATCCTTTTTTTTGGTAGCATTATTATAATATTTTATAAGATATTATATCTGAACCATTTATTCTTTTAAAGGAAAATCCCTATAAACTACCCTTGAAATATGCAAATCCCTAATCAGTACATTGAAACCAAAAAATCCGGATCAGTTACGAGTCAGTACGGATGAATAGTGCGGGCGGCGCCAAAAGACCATTTTGCCCTTCAGCCCTCATTCTCGCCACTTCAAAAATAACAACACGGGGTTCTTAATTAACAACTCCGGATTCTTAATTAACAACTCCGTATTCTTGATTAACAACTCCAGTTTCATCTTTTTACTTTCACAATAACAACACCGATCTTGTTATTAGTAACTCCGGATTCTAGATTAACAACTCCTCTTTATTCTTCCACATATTCGCATCTCAAAAATATAGTGTTGTTAATGTAAAATACAGTATTGTTAATAAAGAAAGATGTGTTTTTATTGGACCTGAAACTTAAATTACGAAGTTGTGAAACAAGAAATGGGAGTTGTTAATGTAGAATATGGTATTGTTAATAACAACACCGGTGTTGTTATTGTGAAAGTAAAAAGATGAAATGGAGTTGTTAATCAAGAATACGGAGTTGTTAATCAAGAATCCAGAGTTGTTAATTAAGAGGGCGTGTTGTTAATAAAAAAAGAGGTGTTGTTATTGGCCTTGAAACTTAAATTAAGAAGTTGTGAAACAAGAATACGGAGTTGTTAATCAAGAATCAGGAGTTGTTAATTAAGAACCGCGTGTTGTTATTTTTGAAGTGGCGAGAATGAGGGATGAAGAGCAAAATCGTTTTTTGGCGCCGCCCGCACTATTCATCCGTACTGACGCGTGACTGATCCGGATTTTTTTTATTTTAATGTACTGATTAGGGATTTGCATATTTCAAGGGTATTTTATAGGGATTTTTCCTTCTTTTAATCTAATAGTGGGAAAAAAATTTTAAGAGGAAAATGTAAACGATGATTATGAAAGTATCTAGATCTATTTAGTATCTTAAAATAATTTATTTGGGCAAACAAAACTCCTCACACATATTTATTAGGTACAATATAAACGCACTTAAAATAAGTTATTAATAAGTTAATCCACATAACCAAATTAAACTTTTTGAGTGGTGAACTTTAGGGTCTGTTTGGTGTGGGGATTTGGAGGGGAGGGAAAATTTTTATCAGTTAAATTTTAAAAGATTGAAGAAGTGGGGTAATAAAATTTTAATAAAGAGAATATATAAAATAAAAGAGTAAGAAAAATTAATTAAAAATTTTTAACCCCACTTTTCTAATTTTTTTAAATTCAACTCAAAAATTTTTTTCTCTCTGCCTACTTTTCCTCCCCTCCCCTCAGACCAAACAAGCCTCAGAGAAAATACTTAATTTACACCATTTTGTCTCTCTCGTTCTTACTCACTAATAAGTCACCTGAGCGGAATACTTGAGTTTTCAACTAACTTGGCTTCTCTTATTTTTCCCTTTTTCCTTTTTTTTTTTAGAATTTTATCTTCACTATCAAATTAAAAAAAAAGGATAGTTTAACTTCAGTATTTTATAAAATTATTATTTTAAATATAAAAAGATAAAAATACAGTTTATAATTGCATTAATAAAAAAATTAAAATTTTAATTTATAAAAATAATATAATAATATAAACATTTTTTTTTTTAATTTAGAGGTGAAAGTAAGATTTTTTTTAAAAAGGGCCAAGAGTATCCCCACCAAGATAAGGAAACGAAAAGGAACGCCAAATTGTGATCCTGCACAACTCCTAACGTTTTCAAATTTCAAATTTCCAATAAATTAGATGGCTAAAAAGTAAAAACGCATAATTTGACCAAGCCTTATTTTCGGAAATTCCTGGTTACATCTACCTCCTGAACCTGGATCATAGCTTTCCGCTCTGTAATGGACTTCCTTCTGTTCCGCTTATGATTGTCTGCAAGAGGAAATTCCATTTTCAGTTGCAAAAGGAAATTTTCTCCTTTTCCTTTTTCTCTTTTTTTTTCCTCCTTTGGTTTGCTCCCATCTTTTTTCCTAAAATTATGTAGTTTTGGGTAATCATTTACCATGTGGCGAACCAAGATTTAAATTCTCACGAGGAGATATACTCATATTTAATGTCTGATAATACCTCTAACAGGATTGCCTCTAATAAAAAGAAACATGTGACTAGCAAAGAAAAAAAAAAAGGCAGGGGAGCACTTTCTTTTCTAAAAAAAACATTCATTACCCTGAAATATTTTTCAATAGATCCTAAATTAATTTTTAGTAAACTCAGCACTCTAAAATATTTTTAAGTGACACTAACATCTAGCACTCATCACCCTAAAGTATAAGATGGTCAGTGTACTAAATATTAGTTTAAGATACTAAATATTATAGAAATAATATTTTAAAATAATATTTGCTCTTTGAAAAAAAAAAAGATAGTGCTTCCCTTACTTTGTGTATTCTAAGAGCCAGTTTGGGTTAGCAGTGACGGAAGTGACTTTTTTTAATCTGGTTTTTATAAAAGTTATATAGGATAAAAGTTAGATTGTAAATGTGATTCGTGTTTGAATTGACAGTGACAAAATTTTTAAAAAGCCGGAGTTTTAAGCGTCTTTTTAAAAACTGTTTTTAAAAATAACCTCAGTTACTAAAACGCTAACCCAAATATCTCAATTTAAAAAAAGTCAAAAACCGTGATTTTTTATTTTTTTTAAAAGTGCCATTTGGGATGGCAGAACGCCATCCCAAACAGGCACTCTCGTAGTTTTGAGAGTGGGCCGCAAAAGAACGGAGGTTGTATTCCTCCACTTATATTGTTCATTATTGTTCCGGCAGATCTGCGAACCTTGCTTTCTTGTGAGGAAAGACTGAAAGAGAACAGAACGAGTAGAAAACTGAGGAGATGATATTGTAGCCTTTTTTGTTTAGATAAAAAGAAAAAAAATGAAAAATAATGGGTAAATGTCACCGTGACAATAATATTTGATATCCTGACTTATTATATCTCATATTGTTGTTCATAACAAAATTATATCATCAAAATATATTTAAATAAAAATATCTGAAAAATATATTTTGATATTTTTATATTTTAAAATCAAATAAAAAATTAAATGATATATGTTTATAATAAATGAAAATATATATATATATATATTTTTCATATTTGTAAAGGTAACTCTACTGGGTTAGCTGGAGTGAGAAAACAGTGATAAAGGTCATTCGATGGATGGGGCTGGCTGAAGTGGGTCCGCATTTATGGCTCATCAGTGTGATGAGAAAGCAATTTCTCATCATCAAAACGGTGTAGTTTTGATGAAGGGGGAGATCTAAGCCGTTGATATAAAAATAATCAGGGCTGTCTATGACATATTTAATATCTTAAAATATTTTTTAAGTCTCTATTCTCATCCTAAAATAATTTTTACTATTTTTAACCCCTTAAAATATTTTTTCAGTTGTACCCCGTGTGTTAGCAGACTGAGTGTAATTTTACCCTTAATGTATTTTTTCAGCTCAAAAAATTACATGAAACTATTAGATGCTACTAAAAAATATTTTAGAGTATGTGGAAATCAATAAATTAGTATCCTAAGTTTTGGGTGCTCGTTACTACTAAGAAAAATACATTAACGGTAAAATTGTAGTCAATATCCTAAAACACTAGGCATAACTGAAAAAGTATTTTAAAAGGTTAAAAGAACCAAAAAAATATTTTAAAGTAATTTTTGGAGCTGAAAAATACATTAAAGGTAAAATTGCAGTCAATCTGCTAATACACTGGGTAGAACTGAAAAAATATTTTAAGGGGTTAAAAATAGTAAAAATTATTTTAGGATGAGAATAGAGACTTAAAAAATATTTTAAGATATTAGATATGTCATAGACGACCCTGATTATTTTTATATCAACGGCTTAGATCTCCCCCTTCATCAAAACTACACCGTTTTGATGATGAGAAATTGCTTTCTCATCACACTGATGAGCCATAAATGCGGACCCGGCTGAAGTGAGAAGACAACATGGTGCAAGGTGTCAGTGAAAAAAATAATTTTCTTTCCAAAAATCTCTCCATATTTGAAAAGAAAAGTCAGGAGGAGAATGTGGTGAGTCCTATCCCTCATTTAACTTCCTCTCACATTTTTCCATTCATTCAAATAATAAAAAACGTTAATCCTCTCATATTTTTTCTCTCTATGTTTTCTTTCCCTTCAACTTTTTCTCTCATCCAAACCAGGGGTTACCAAGCTTGGGAGCTTGCCTGAACTTTATATTGTAATCTTGTTATTTAATTCTAGGGATCATTTGACCGTTTCCTCATAAAGCAAAAGATAGTTGAAGCGTACAATGGAGCAGTATGTTTGAACGAGTGAAGCAATCATGGACGGTGAAGGTGATGGTTTAGGATTTATTTGAATCAGCATTGACAAAAGGGTTTTTTATTTTATCTTACTTTTATAATTAAATTAGAGTAAAAACTAATTTAGTGTAATGTGATTTATATTTGAATAAATTTTTATAAAAAAAACAAGTTTTACAAAAACTTATTTGAAAAAAGCTACTTAAACTCTAAAATGGTTTTTGAATAAAACATGAGCTAACCCCAAAACAATGTCAAACAATATTTTCTCATATAACTTGAGTCTAAAGTACTTTTCATGCCTAGAAACAAGTTTGTGCTAACTCACGTCATCCTAAATAATCCCTTAGTGCCCTGTTTGATTCATGAGATAAGAGGTAATGTGATGAAATATAATGTAATGATGATTATATGAATTTGTTTGATTCATCATTAAGAAAAGATGATGCATATACATAAAAATATTTAATTGGATTGCATCGAACATGGGAATATAAGAGAATAGCAAGAGACAAATGTACCTCTATCTACATATATATATATGTATAATATACATGTTAGGTTCATGGTAATTTTTTTAATTTATGTTGCGTACACGTTGGATTCATAATAATTTTTTAATATTTAATGGTGAAAATATTAGTGATCTATTATATCTATAGAAAGCTTGTAACAATCATGCATACTAATGGCATAAATTTTTTAACCTAGATAAATGAAGCCATAAATATTAATGGTGTTAACTTTTTAATCTTGAAAGTGAAATATTTTTTTTATAATATTTAATGTTAATTGTGAATTGCTTGAAAACTGAAAAGACACTTGAATATTATCTAGGAAATATTAAATGTCAATATGAAGTATGTGCTTTTATTATTCAACTGTACACTTTCATATGCCCGCCCAAAAAAAGGCGATTGAATGTTAATTATAAATCATCAGAAAATGAAAAGTCACTTAAAAGCTTGTAGTATTAGTGAAAAAGCCACCTCACAAAACTAATAAAAGTGTGCATCATATGTGAGTTTTTCATTTGGGGGAAAAAAGATGAGTCATTCATGTTTTCAGATATCTTCTAATGGTTAGACCGAGGGATTGAACATAAAATATTATTTTTGATAATATTGAAAATAAAATATTAAAATTTTGGGAGTGACTTGAAATTAGTTTTAATATTCTAACAAATTAAAAGTATAAAATTTTTAACAAAAATGTCGAAAGATAGTTTGGAAGAAAAAAACTACTTGAACTTTTAACCTAGATAAGTGAGGCCATGCATACTAAGGGTGTTAACTTTTTAATCTTGAGTGAAATATTTTTTTGATAATATTGAATATTAATTGTGAATTGTTTGGAATATGAGAAGAGACTTGAATATTATCTAAGAAATATTAAATGTCAATATGAAGTAAGTGCTTGTACTATTTAAATGTACACCTTTCATATACCTGTCAAAAAAATCAGTTAAATGTTAATTATAAATCGTCAAAAAATGAAAAGCCACTTAAAAGCTTATAGTATTATATTGCCAAAAAAAAAAAAAAAGCTTGTAGTATTAGTAAAAGCCACATCACAAAGCTAACAAAAGTGTGGATAAGACGTGAGCTTTCTTATGAGAAAAAAAAGGAGATGGGTCATTCACTACTTGAATATTAATTATGAATTGTTTGAAAAAAAATGAAGAGACACTTGAATATTAGCTATAAAATATTAAATGTCAATGTGAAGCAACTAAATTTACTACTCAATTGTACACCTTTCATAAACCTGCCAAAAAAATCCAATTGAATGTTAATTATAAATTGGTCGAAAAGTAAAAGGCCACTTAATTTTTAATTGTGTTGGCAACATTTGGTTTTCCTTTTCAAGTTAATTATATATTTATGTTGTATATTGTTCCTCTTTATTCATGTGTTAGAGTTCTACTAGAACTTATTGTTGGAATTTTAACATTAATATTTCAAAAACAAAAAGTCACATATCACATAAGATCAAGGAAATTTTAATGTACACTATTCCCTCCCTCCGGTCTTTTTCATAAGTTTTTTCTCGATTGTATAAAAGAAACTGGAGGTTAAAATTAGTTAAAAATAATAAATGTGTTAAACATGTCATATCTTTTTCAAATATGCTCCTATTTATGAAAAGAGCATATGAGAGAGAATGAGTAACAAATGATTAAATGAAGAGACAATAAGTAGTTTATTACTATAAAGATATGTATTTAATAGGGGAAGAATAGGAAACAGTGGTTTAAATTTCGAGACACAAAAAACAAGTTGCTTGTATTAAGGACCAGCCCCAAGAGAAAGAAAGTTACTTATAAATAGAATTGGAAGAAGTAAGATGTAAAATTAAGCTATTAAAAGGGCGAAAAAGAGAAGTATTTAGAACTAACCATTGGAGCATTTATGCATTTTGATTACTTGGTTTTATTCTCTTCATTAACCACATTTAATTGCCATAAATCTCCATAATTGTGAACGTTTAGAAATTGTCATATTTAATAATCATCAAGCCACCTTTAATCAACATTATGGCTTATCAATGGTCATATTATGTTCCCTGCTTATAAAAGGCAATACGTGATTTATAGTCAGTATACGCCGAGCTCTATCTCGGGACCTCATTCTCTTCTCCTCTTAAGTTATACTACTATTAAGGCCCTTTTGCTACAAGGAAAATGAGGCGATATGGAAAAGGAAAATCAGCATTTTCCATCATGGCGGGCACACTTGGTTGCCAAATTTCCTAGCAACCTATTTTCTAGCGGCAACATATTTTCCTTTATACATGGAAAAGGAAAACAATTTCACCTTTCGAGTAGATCTCAACAGTTTGAGAGAATTTGGACTCAATCGATAATAAGGCTACCAATAAATAACAAAGAGGCTGGGAGGCATGTAACTATGGGGTAATCGGATTTAAGTCACAATTACAGATGATAGAGGAGTATGACCCACCATTGCCGGTGGACATGGACGGAATAGGTGTTGGTCGGACGTCAATGAAGATGGTGATGAAAAGTTGTTGGGCATTGAAGATCCAAGCAAAGAGGCTAGAAGGGTTTGGGAGAATTGGGAAAGAAGTGAAAGAAACTCAGAAAATTTCTACTAATAAATCATCATGTCAACAACTTTTGATTTTCCTCTTCAATTAACTACATATTCATATTGGATGTCTCTTCCTTTGTATTCAGGTATTTAAAGTTCTATTAGAACTTATTGTTGGAATTTTAATGTCAATATTTCAAAAACAATTTTTCATAGGGCTATTGATGGGAGGGGAGATATTGATATGCTTTTAATATATTAGGGGTAAAATTGCACCACAAAATATTTTAAGGTGTTACATGCCTCTAAAAATATTTCACAGAAATGCATGAATCTTAACCCAATGTTAAATTATTTGGGATTTGAAATGTCAGCAGTTAGAATACTATTTTGAAAATAATTTTCTTATGATGTTACAAAAAATGTCAGATTTATTTTTTTGGAGCACGCATAATTATTTTTAATTATTAATTAACTAAAACGTATGAAAACATAATCACATTTTGAGCTACGAATAATTATTAATTATCAATTAGTAGGAAAACTAAAACAATGTCGTAGTTAGTTCAATTGCCATTCCCTTAAGTGGTTGTTGTATTTCCATTTGGTGTTGTTGAAAATATTCACTATAAATAAATTGACTTTCAACGGTTATTATATTGTTAAAACTATCTCTAAAGCTTTCAAGGACGACATTGATTGTTGCTATTGTAAGTCACTTTTGATAGTGATGTTGAAAACTATTGCCGGAGAAAAGTTTCGATTAGCCGTCACTTGTGTATAAATAAATGGATTTTTGTTGGAGTGGGAGAAATGAAAATTTCTTAAAATAAAATGGTGAAATATATATGTATATATATACACACCTACATACTTCAAATATGATACATCAACTACCCATATATGATTATTTGGAAAACACAAAAAAACATAAGCTTCTTCCCATTAATAAAAAATAACTACTTGGTCTATGCTTGATAACTTACACCACTTAAAAAAAATTAAACTAACAGAACAAACTATTTACAAGTGCAACCAATTAAAAATTTGGAAAAAATTGAGATAGTTCTTTGTAACACCCCAAATTTTATTCACCAAAAATATATTGTAATTATTTGAATAATTCAATAAAGTGGTGAATATTCATGAATTTGGATCTTGTGAATTTTGAAATATTCATATTCATAAGGAAATGGGTAAATTAATTCAAAAATTGAATTAAATTACAAAGGGGATAGCAAAATCATAATTTTGTCAATTTAGCCCAAGATTAATTATTTTCCAATTAATTGGAGTTAATCTCAATTAATCAAGGAAAATAAAGGAAAATGCATAATGGGATTATTCTTGGTAGAATAAATCAAGAATTGAAAAATTAAGGGGAGATTATACATAAAATAAATTATGTGAATTATGGAATTGTGCAAAATAATTTTCTCTCCTCTTCCTCTCTAATTTTCGTCCAACATGAAAGAAAAAGGGGAAAAATTATTTAATACATGATCACAAGCCACATGAAGAAGGAAATGATAATCAAGGTTGAGTGCACACAAAATGGAAGTATGGTGAATGCATGAAGGGATAGCTTGAGTAAAGAAAGAAAGATGCTTGATTGCATATTGAGAATAGCTTGAGTGAAGGAATGAAAGAAATTGAGTGCTTGGAAGAGGACAAACTTGATTACATGTAGGATATTGCTTGTCTTGTAAGATGAGAGGGGGTAGGGACGTTTTTTTAGGGGCAAGCAAAAGGGAGATCATTGGTTCAATATAATGGAATTAGGTGGAGAAATTATGAGGAAGAAGGGAATGGTGACAAGTGTCACAACTTGGGCCCTTGATTGAATCAATGGTTAGGGAGGAAGAAGACCAATTTATTAAACACAAACTCCTTCCTCTTTCCATGTCACATTCGGCCAAAGCAAAAGAAGAGAGAGAGAGAGAGAGAGAGAGAGAGAGAGTGAGCTTGGAGAATTTCAAAGTGTTAAAGAGAAGGGAGAGGAAGAGGTCAAGGTAAGGTGATTTCTTTGGTTTTTCTTATGGCATTTCCTTAGATTCTTCTCTAAACTCTTGTTTCTCATGAATCTATGGTGGTCAAGACACACTTTGAGATCAAGAAGAGAGGGAGGAGGAGCCTAGAGTAAGAGGAAACCAAGTAGCCAAAGAGGGTAACTTCATGAACTTACCTTCTTGAGTTGTTGATAATTGTTGTTTGGTTTTTATGATTTTTGGTTTGAGTTGTAAAATTAGAAAAGCCATAACCCTAAGGGGTTATGCTGTCCAAAATCCTTTAAATCATGTTTAAGAAGTGTTTAAGTAAGTTAATCAAGGATTAGAAGTGGAAAAGTACAAGTTTTGGGAGCTAAAACACAAAACCTCATTTTTTTCCATTTTCCCCTAATATTTCGTCCAGGACCAGAACTGATAGTAGGAGTTGTAATTTCATGAAATAAATGGTTCCATTGGACTCAGTGGGCAAAAATAGGTGGGGTTACAGTTGAACACTTTTTCGGTAGAGGCCGAAAAGGCATAATACGAAAACGCCACTGAAATCACTAAATAGGGGCTGTCAAGGGTATTTTCATAATTTGACAGTGAATTTGGTAATTTTGAGCCTGGAAATGGATTCCTTGGGCGAAAATAAGTCAGAATAGCCTTAGTCAAAATTTTGGGAAAACGTGCCATTGAGCCGGGTACTGTAGGGCCGAGCCGGGTTCCCGGGGCCATTTTTGTAAATTTCCACCATAGATTAATATAACCACAATAAACACTATGAAAGAGTATAAAATGATACTTGGATAGGTTATGACCTATTTCTGGTACATTTAATATTTTAGGACCGATTTGGAGGCCGGATACGACACGTTCTTCGAGGCACATTTAAAAAGGGGATATTAAAGCTTTAAAGTAGGGACATTATCCTTCATACATTATGCCATAGTTATATGATTGTGTAGATGCCAATATTTGTAAATGCGCTTTATTAATCAACATGATTTGCCCAGAAAGGGGCCAGAAGTGTCAGAGGCACTTACACTGGAGTTGGTGAGAACCCAACCGATGCAGAATAGTGGGGATGAGCCCTACTCATGTATATATGCAGATGATATGTTTATAATGTTCATTAATTGGTGCATACATGGCATATATCATATTTACTTTTCACATATAGCATGTTTCTACTGGGGTTCTTCGGAATCTCATCCTATTTTTAATAAACACCTCAACGAGTACCAGTGGGTCTAAGGGAAAAAATGTAGACGCCGGAAAGTGAGCGGCAAGGGTCTCGAGGTGAGGACAAGATCGTGGTCATAATTAGTCTATTTTGTGATATTTTGGTGAAATTTGTAAATATTAAAACTTCCGCTGTATTTTCTGTTTTCGTCGATGAACGATATCAGAATTGTAAACGAATATTTTTATCAGTATAATTATACTTTTCTGTATGCCCATTGAATTCCGTCTTTATTACTCTTCGATTATCGAAATGGAAACGAGTGTTGACATTCTTCATAATCTATTTTAAAATTGGGTTAAAGTGTAAAAATACTCATGAACTTTTCTCAAAAATGCACCTAATACCATAAACTTTTTTTAGGTGAAAAAATACCCATGAACTTCTCAAAATGGGGCAAAAATGCCCATACCGTTAATTGACACAAACGTCTGTTTTGTAGGACCCACTTATTATTTTTTTAGGTGCAAAAATACCTATAAATTTTTCTCAAAAGTGCACTCAACACTATAAACTTTTTTTTGGGTGCAAAAGTGCCCATGAACTTTTCAAAAGTTTATGGAGTTGGGTGCATTTTTGAGAAAAGTTCATTGGTATTTTTGCACTTCAAAAAATAATAAATGGGTCCCACAAAACAGACGTTTGTGCCAATTAACAATATGGGCATTTTTGCCCCATTTTGAGAAGTTCATAGGTATTTTTACAGTTAAAAAAGTTTATAGTGTTTGGCGCACTTTTGGAAAAAGTTCATGAGTATTTTTGCATCTTAACCCTTTAAAATTTACATCATATAATGCACAATCCGTGCATCGCACGGGGAGCAACTTCTAGTTTATGACTAGATGTAAGTTGATTTTTGTGTATTTAATTATATATTAGATTTTTAATTGTGCAATAAATTATCTAATGAATTTTTATTTTTTTGTAATTCTTATATGACATTTTGATATATAATAATTTAAAAAAGGGGGAAATGACATATAAATACCATTTTAACTTCCAAAACCCAGAAAAAGTCCCTTAACATATGCAAAGGACAGAGAAGGAATGGGATGGGAATTTGGGATTCCATGTTTAGGAGAAAATACCAAAAAGGCCCAATTATTCAATCATTTTACACATATTGTCAGCACTTATTGATTTTGTCAAAACCATTACGCATTTTGTAAAAAACATTACTCTTTTAATCAATCTTATTACTTAATCGGTTACAACCCAAAACTCTTGTTCAATCTTTTTATATATTTTGTCAATGCTTATTAGTTTTGTCAAAATCATTACAGATTTCGTTTTTACACCACTATTCATTTCGTCACTCCCATTACTCAATTGGCTATAACTCAAAACTTTTTTTCAATCATTTTACACATATTGTTAGTACCTATATATTTTGTCAAAACCATTATTCTTTTAGTCCATCTTATTATTCAATTGGTCACAACTCAAAATTATTTTATACATTTTGTCAGTACTCATTGATTTTGTCAAAACTATGACAAATTTTATCAACACCACTATTCATTTCATCAATCACATTACTCAATTGACCATAACTCAAAACTCTTTGTCAATCTTTTTATATATATTGTCAGTACTTACGAATTCTATCAAAACCATTATTCTTTTAGTTAATTTCATTACTCAATTAGTCACAACCCAAAACTCTTACTCAATCTTTTTACACAATAAGAATCAAGGCTACTTTCTGCATATAAGAATCCAAAAGCTCCAATAAATTGACAATTTAAAACCTGCAAGAAATTCCTGGTGTCTATACAACAAAAACCATCCTATTTTATTTTCTTCCCTCAATAAGAAAATAAAGACACATAGCTCCTTCATCTTAAACCTCCTCACCATCACCAACAACATGAATAATCTACACAGAAGACTATGAGGAAAAAGATGACTGAAACCAATGGACGAACAGTGATTCTTATGGTGGCTATAACTAAAATCGATCGAGAAGATGATGAGAAAGAGATTTTGATCTTAGCCACAACCACACGTTGACCAAATTCCTATGAATCTTTGCTCACACATCAATCCAAAATACCAGTAGAAAAAAAAAAGAGATTTTGATTGCAATTTTCTATAATGTAGTTTCCTAAAAACCACCAAGACAACAAGTGTTCCATAGAATTACCAATTTTGTATTACAGAGGATGTTGCCCACGAGCCAAATTTCCACACTTCAATTGTTGCCAGAAGGGGTGAGAGAAATGGCAGGCGTAATGGGAAAGTAAAGCAACAACAATGAGTTGGGGGTCAAGGAATACGACGGCATGAGACGGTGGCTGTGAGTGGTCGATAGTAGCTCTCTCCTCCTTTCAGTTTGAAAATCGACCTCCTAGACAAGGTTGTAGGAGGTACCTTGACAGAGTGTGCCATGGTGTGCTGCTATTACTGCCCCTGCAGACTCATCGATCTGCTGGCACTCACACCCTACAAGGTTTTGATGTGGTTGTGCTGACCAGCCCTGAGTAACAAGTGCCGGCACTAGTGGGCTAGTAAGGGGCTTTTTCCACAGAGGCTAGCAAGGGGCTTATGGTCGTCACCGGTGTTGCCAACTTCATCAACGGTGGAGAGGGAGGAGGCTAGAGATGGCGAGATCTAAAGTGGGGAACTAACACAGAAAAAGGAAGAGATAAAGAGAGGGAGAGGAGAGAGAAAGATGAGTGGGGTTTATGTTATGTGAGAAGCAGACATTTTAATAAAATCACTTAAACTTTAAAATCTTATATTTCTCTCAGTTATTTCTGTATCATTTTAATTTCTTAACAGACTTTCTAAGGTTTTGAAAATTCAAATGGTATTTAAATGAAATTTTTTCTTTAAAAAATACCAATTTAGCTACTGGCACTTTGATTAGACTCCAAACATTAAACTAATTCAATTTCCAGACCAATTTTCTTGTCATTAATTCAAAATCAGACACATGGTCACATTGATGCTAATGAGTAATCTCTCATAATCACAACACATCTTTAACCTCAGGGAACTTCATTATATGTCTAATAAGAGAAATCATTTCTTGACTTTAAAGGTATTCTAGTTCAAATAAATTTATTTGTGAGTAACTTTTTCTTTAAGAGGTGAAAAAAGATCCTTTCAAAGGAAGAGAAGTAAATTTTACCAATTATTTTATCATAGCGGTGAGTATACTTCACTTCTTAACAAGAACATGTGAATTTTTTTCTTTAAAAAAATCAAACTTAAGAGGTGGAAGAATAACTACTCTACCTTTATTCTCTGAATCATGGTTCATATCACCTACCAATGGACAATGGGGTCACGGGAGGGAAAAAAAGGAGAAAAGACCACCGCAAATTACAAAGCAAAACTGAAAAAAAAACTAAAAAGGCTAAACTAGAAATTTTAGCTATTTCACGTCAACAGATGCTACCCTTCCTCTCGTTGACCTAGCGCTTCTAGCAATCTAATTGGCTATGTTAAGTTGCTTGTTGTTAAGTCGATAAACGTCAATAGTTCAGCTTGAAATCAACTGAGTAGAGCAGGTTCCATAGACGCCCAACTAAACAACCTCGGCCTACACCGCACCCATTCATATCGACCTGGTAAAGGTGCATCACTGACAATGTCAAAGTTATACCTGCAAAATAAGGCATTGCGTGTCAGCACAAGAAGATTTCGGTAAAGTTCTCCAAGTATAAAGCTGATGAAAACGCACTCAGCAAATTGGGTAAATTCCCACATAAAACAAAGAAGGTGTTGGCGATTAAGATGACATATTTATCCATGAATATAACTTGCTGCTGCTTCTCTGCATATGCGATGAACTCATCCTTCTCGTAAGCTGTAGGAATATCTCTCTGCATGCGTTGGCAAATTATTTGGTTAGTGATGCTGGATGCCCTTTGCCTTGGGGTTGAACCGGGGGTGCCAATGGCATTCGACTCCCTCACTAAACTACAAGGGGTGCTTTCCCTTGTGCTCCTGTTTAATCAACAAGGTGTAACTAAATTTGATCGTTCAATGAATTTTAAACATTAAAACTAGATTTGACAATTTATAATTCAAATAAAAACCCTGCCAGGATTCTGCAGAAGAACTTGCAGGGCATAACACGTGATTTTTAAGTTTGTGAAATAAAGAAGAACGTTTCTTCCCCCACAAGATCTCTTCAGGATGGAACGAAAGACAAATTGCTACTCTATAAAAAAATAGCTGAAACTAATGGGACAAACTCTGACTTGGTGGGCTCAGGCACCGACGGAAAATTACAAAGAGACAGCAGAAACCTTTCTCACTCACCGCAAACCCAAAAGGGGATCCCACGAACACATCTCAGCCAGTAACAAGGCCCCAAGTGTATGATTATGAATTTATGATTCATCGTTGTTGCTAGCACGAGTCAAAAGAGTTGCTGCTACAAGTATGACTAGAAGTCAAGAACTTTTTCATATTGACTATTATAGAGGCCTAAGACTTTAGCTAGGCAACTTGCAAATTGCAAATTTGCAATTAAAAGGACCACAAGGACAATCGAGGTAATAAACATCATGCAGATCAGCCACCACCTTCGTTAGAGGAGGTGGTCGTTGATGATTAATTTAGGGGGATTTACCCTTTTACTTTGTATTAAGTTCTTAATTGTAACTTAATGAATTCCAGTTATCATTCAAAAAAAATAAACATCATGAAGTCACAACGGAACATTTCTTTATATTCTTTTTTCAACATTATTTATTACATTTAATGATCTCCTCCATCTCCTTTTCAAGTTAAAGGCACAGTCCCTGTAACGACCAGGTGGCATTCAAATCGGTAACATTCTAACTACAACGTTGAGGAAAATAACAAAACTAATGCATTTCAGTCCCAACTGAGCGCATCTCCAGTGATAAATCTGTTAAGACACCAAGTTTATGTTCAAACTTCAAATGAAGCCATATATGCAGGTGTATAAAGTGTGTGTTTGATGGGGGTGTTTGGGCCCCCATAAGCTCAGCAGGTGACCCAAAAGCTGATAGCCAATTAAGAAAAAAAAAAAAACGTGTGTTTGGTGAGCTCAATTAATGATTGAGCTTGTGATTCAAAAACTTAAGCTCCCATATGGAGCTTTTTCATCCGGTCAGAGCGAGCTTTTATTATTACCGTTAGGTAATAATGATGTTTGGTCTTCTCTCACCAACATAATTCTTTTGTCTCTTTCCCTGTCGTCTCCTACACTCCTGTGACATCTCTTCTTCGTTTTCGTTCTCCTCCTCCGTCGTTCGGTCTGGTGTCTTGCGGTGTGAGTGCCTTTCCGTCCGTTCCCTCTCTCGGAGTCCACCCAGTCTTCAAGGTGAAGAGCTGCTTCATCTTCAACCTCGAGCTGTCCTCCGTTCGATCTGTCCTTTATCGTTTTCGATCTGTCTCCTCCGACAGCAAGTCCGACGGTGCTTGCTTTGGTGCCGCCGTCGCTGTTCACTTTCTCTCTCGCTGTGGATCTAGTCTCCGGCAGTGTTTCCCTTTTGGAGGTAAGGTTTTACTTCATCCATTAAAGATTTATTATGGTTGGTCTCGGGTGCTTTGTGGCTGTTCATCCTCTGCTTTGCTCTGGCCTGGTTTGGGTGTAACACACACACACACACACTGTTTGCGATCTGCGATCTGTACGCTATGATGGTTTTTTTTTTTAAATAAACAGCAAAATAGACGTTTCAGTCCGTTGAGAATGAGCACCAACTCTGTTCATCTTTGATTCTGGTTTCGGTTAGTTAATTTTTTTGGCCCAGGATAATGATTCTGATTTATTTTGGAGTATTGTTGTAATGTGGCATTATATAATCAGCGTGCCTAACCGAAATGCGATCTTCGTCTTGCTTAATGGTAGAGAGAATTGAGAATATCGATTGCTCTGGCTTCCTCTGCTTTGCTGTGGCCTCGTTTGCATTTTACACACGCACACACATTGTTTGCGATCTCTGTTTTCTTGGTTGTGATGGTATTTTTTTTCAATTTCAATTTTAATTTCTTTATTACTATTCTCTCTAAAATCACTTATGCTTAAGCCAATCTAAACAAGGTTGTAAAACCTAAATTGACAAACTCTATTTTTTCAATCGCCAATCCAAACATAAATTACATTACACAATCGGGCTTTTACCAAAAACAAGATTACCAAAAGCTGAATGGACAAACTCCATTTTTCCAACCGCTGTTCCAAACACACACAAAGTAATGACTCCAACATTAGGTAAGTGGCATTATTAAAACACAGTACTGAAATCAGTGGAGGCATTATTAATAAACACATTAATACATTCATGTTTTAAGTTAAAGAAATATACTGAATATAGCATTTAAGAAACCATAACTCCAAATATTGACAGTTAAGAACTGTAAAAATCCAAAATTCTCTCAAGGACTACAAACATAAGTTACAATTAACATCCTAAGATTATATTCTTAAAATTTCAATCTAGTCCTTTGAATTTGTTAGTATCACTGTATTAAAACATCCCTATCATATCGAAAAACCTAAGGGTCTGTTTGGTATGAGGGATTTGGAAGGGAAGGGAAATTTTTATCAGTTGAGTTTAAGAAAATTAGAGAAGTGGGGTTACAAAATTTTAATATAGAGAATATGTAAGATAAAGGAGTAATAAAGTTTAATTAAAAACTTTATAGCCCACTTCTCTCATTTTTTTAAATCTAACTCAAAATTTTTTTCCCTCCGTCCACCTTCCCTCCTCTCCCCTTGTACCAAACAAGCCTTAAAGATTTTTCTTTTGACCTGAAAACACTAAGATGTAATTTTAGAGAACACGTCTTCTAATGTTAAAAACACCAAAAATAACTTGTGTCTATAATTCTATAATTCTGAAGAAGGATTTTAATATTTAAATTTTTTAACAGTCAGTATTATGAATTGTAGTCTTTAAATAATTAAATCCCATTTTTCTAAGAGTACGTGTGTGGGGCTGTGTGTCATTCCGTGGCCCCTACTCCACTCATAAATAAGAAAAAGGATGGAGCATTTCCCAGTTGCCGAGAGAAAACCCAATACACACACGCACACGCACACGCACACGCACACACACCTTTCTCTGCCTAACCAACCCCCCGAGGCCCCAGCATTTTGCAGAACCTCTCTTACAGGTTTTTTTTTTATTAGCACCTCTCTTACAGGTTACAGCTATGACCCAGTGACCAACCCCCTGTAACAACAGACCTTTCCTGGGCACCCAGTTTTCAGAAATTAGTTTTATGCAATAAAATCGTCATTCGAAAGTAAAAATACTATTAAAAAAGGGTTAAGAATGAGGGTACATTGTAGGGAACAAACATTGAATTATCCCTTTTAAAAAAATAGAAAACAGAAAGCACTCACGCCTAACAAAAATGTAACCAAATTTATCTGATCTCAATATATAAAGAGAAAGATGAAGACAAGAAGCGTGGGTGAAAAACAGGACGTGGGAGAGGAGATAAAACCATTCAAACAAACGAAATAATTTCATGCAAGAAATAAAATATCCATAACTCTCAGAAAACTTCATGGCCCCTTCTTTGTGGTTGTTTTAAATCGAGAATTTCAAGAGAAGCATGAAGTAACAGCATTTCAAAAACAACAAACACAAGAAAAAGCACGCACACAAATAATGTAACAATAATTTCACAAACACAAAAGCATAGAAAGGCAGATGTAGGAGGTTCAACAATCAAATAAGAAAAAAGGTAGATGAAAAACGAATTTCAGGTAACATGAAAAAAGAAAAATTATATACCTATCTCTGCCTTCAACCTCCAGCAAATTTTTCCCATAAGAACCCTCAATACCGACATCATTGTTCTCCAACTCCTCTGCCAGAGTTTCCTTGCCAAATACGCCAGAACAAAGCCCCTCCTTTTCATCCACTATGGAATTTAAAATCACATGGCAAAAATTGCCTTTAGGCCTTTCTCGGAAGGACTTTTTTTGTAGCAGCGGAGGATGGGTCTCGGTGCCGGGGACAATCTTCTCAAGGCGGCGGCTTCGGAGTTGTAGATAGGAGGAGGAAGCATCTAGGTCCGGTGTCAGAAAACGATGGTGACTTCTGAAGCTTCTGCAATGCGAGAGTTTTAGCTCGGGTGTGAACGCCCAAAGAGGACTGAGGCGAAAGCTCCATGACGGCAATATCCCCAGCAATTTTGGATTTCTTCAAGTACTTGCCCATTTCGGAAATTCAGTTTCTTCTGTGAGCATTCATGCAGTGTATCAGAATAGAATGAAAAGAAACAAGATCAAAAGGTTGTTGCTTGCTCTCGCTCTCGCTTTTATGTGTAGGGGAACAATCGAACAGAGAGAGGAAAGGAGGGAAATACAGAGGAGAGCCAATTTCGAATGTGAGGAAAGTGGGGCAAGGGGTAGAGAAATTAGGGCCCGTTTGGTATGCAGGAATTGATCATATGGAAATAGAAATAGAGGCCAATTCCATATCTTGAGGATGTTTGGTATGATGGAATTTGGCAAAATTCCATTTCCACATGGAACCCAATTGAGGTCAATTCCACCAAGATCAATTCCACACAAAAAGCCAAGATTTGTAATTCCACCCCTTACATTTCCATCGTTACCCTCCTTACTCACTGGCGATTCTGCTCACTCACGGCGACGATGGCGACTTCTTTTCCCTCACCAGTGATGATAGCTCTCCCCCTCCACCGGCAACGACAACAACGGTGGCATCTAGCACCGGTGATGACAACCACGGGAACGACAGCTCTCCCTCACCGGCAATGGCAGCGACGACAGCTCTTCCCCCTCCTCTTCGTCTGATCTGGTGAGATTTGGGCTCACTTCGCCAGATCCACATCTCCGTCTACCCCCTCTTCTTCGATGGACACGTGCACAGCGGCGACGAGGTCAAACTTGGAAGGGAGAATGAAGATCGAACTTTGCCTGATCTGTTTTGGGAACGTCGAACTTCGTTTGATCTATTTTGGGAGTTTTTTTTTTATTTAGGAGGGCATTTTGGTCTTTCCATGTAAAAAATAAAACTCATTTTTATGACATACCAAATATACTTTTAAAGCTCATTTCCATCTCCATATCCATTTCTATATCCATATCCATATTCATTTCCATTTCCATCAAAATCAATTCCATCACACCAAACGGGCCCTTAGGATTGGGAGCCTAGGGGACAAAGTCACTGCTTGTCTAGCTTGTTATTCAGAGAAATACTTATATATTTTATATATTTTAGGTGTACTATCTCATATGTACTCTAATTAATTAAATGTGTGTTTGGTTGGGCTTATTTTGCCCCAATAAGCCCGTTTTAAAACTGAAAAAAAAAATTGAGTGTTTGGTTGGTATTATTTCAATTGGGTTTTGAGTTAAAATAAGCCCAAATTGAAAAAGCCACAGGAGCCTCCTTATTGCAAATACGTTTTGACCGTTAGCTTTATTAAATATTGTCACCAATATTTTGTGTTTCGGTCTCTTTTTTTCCCTGCACCAAACCTACTCGTCTGGCTCAAAAAGGAATCTTCGCACATGCTCGTTTTGCATTCGTCCCTGTCGTAGCTCCGATTCATATCGCTCTCCCTGTGTCGGCGGCCACGGTAGGTTGCCCGTTCAACCTGAGTCGTCTGTCTTCCCTCTCTAGGCGTCTCCGTAGTCTAGATCTCTTGGCTTCGTCTTCCATCTGACAGATCCGGTTCCCAGCTCCGTCCGTGTCGTCGAGTTCGTGGCAGTCTCGGCGAACACTCGTTGAAGCTGAAGGGCGTCTCCAACTTCATTCGCGCTGACCCGTCTACGATCTGTTGTTCAACTGACGCGTGCTCTGCCGTCTCCGATCTGTGCTTCAACCGATGTGTGGTCTACCGTCTCCGAGAAGGCCTACAAGCTGAACAGGCCCTTATTCCTCGTCTGAGATCTAGCTTCAACCATGAGCTGAGCTTTAACCGTCGTCGTCGCCTTCTTCTTCATCTGGGATCTAGCTTCTAGGGCAACATTGTTTTTTAACAAAAACTTTTGGTGTAAAAATGACCATAGAAGAAAGTATAGTCATGACAACATGGAATCATATATGGCATAAGGTTTGACGCGGTAGACGTTTGTTTGGCTATCGTTAAAGGGGGCGATATTGGAAAGTTTGATTTCAACCGAGAGGAGCTTTCTGTTGAGAAACATGCTACCCCCTTTATTCCTACTGCAACTGGGGGAAAGAGAGATTTGCACCATTGCTCATGGTGGTGGTATGGAAGTTGAGATTTCATGCCCTTAGATTACTCTCTCCGCTGCTCCCAGGGGCAGGGCTCGTTCCTCCAAACCCATGGAGGAGCGCAATCTTGACGTCAAGTTAATCAAAAAAGTCAATCCCCTAACTCGAGACGACAAGTTTTCCACATTCACCTTTAACACAAGAGGTTTCGATAGGTTGATAACCACAATAATCTAAGTTAAACTTCCTTTTTCACCTACCTTTATATTGTAATCAATTTTAATAACCTACCCTAGTATTTGGCCTATTGTTATATCATTAAATTTAGTAACCCAAATGATTATCATATAGCTCTATTTAATGGCCCCTGAGTATGAAAGCTTACCAACTATATGCTTTAATTGTGGACTCTATAAGCATTTAGAAGAAGCATACCCCAAGAAGCCTGCTACCTTGTTGGACTATGGGCTAGTTAAGCTTCTAGAGAAAAAAACTAAGAAAGCCACATAGAAAAGGGAACCTTTTGGTAATGGATGCATACGCCAGCGCGTGATAGATGCTTTGACAAGACATCTAAGCAAACCTCTTAACAGAATCAACAGAAAGGGAGTAGAGGCGCCAACAGGTATAATCTTTTAGCAACTTTCGATGAAGCACCAACAACTTAAGACGAAGACCATCAAAAAGTTATCCCTGTATCCGATAATGAAGAAGCCAAAACCTATCCCTATAATGGAGCGACAAGGTCGAGGCAAAAAAAAAGGTGACAAAGTAATCCCCAAGCAACAACCTAAGAACATACCTAACCCCCCAGAATACCCCCAAGCAAAAAAACCCCTCAAACTTCAAAGGCGGTCTTTAATACATTAGCATATAAAGTAGCTCAGTTTAAGACAAATCTAGATAGCTCAAAGCATAGAGCTGTTACAGTGCCAAACCTATATGATATAATGATTAAATCGTCAAGGCCCTTCAATGCCATTCTAGCCAAACTCAAAAAAGCACAAGCCCTATCACCAAAAGGTAATTTTCATCCCAAAGGCCCAGACAAAGAAGTGGGCTCATAAGAAGTTAAAATTCCCCCAAATGTCAATATCAAAGGCATTAGCCAGAAACCCAAAGAGCCTCCAAGATGATATTGGTAAGTGGCAAACTGATCAAACCCAACTAGCACTAATGGCCTCGTCCTATTTTGAGTATTTATATACTGCGGAGTCGGGCCATTTATTGCCATATAGTGTCACTGCTATATTCCTTAGACTGTATGAGGATTCACTTAACCTACTTGCTAGTCCAGTCACGCGGGAGGAAATGCAAAACACAATCTTTGATTTTGGCACATTAAAGTCATGGGACCAAATAGTCTACCGACGCTTTTCTATCAAAGCTAGTGGAGCACAATTGTCGATCAATCTTCTCCTTTTTAGAGAAAATATTTAATGGCCAACCTTTTGTACTGGAGGTGTATAGCATACTGATTACAATAATCTTAAGGGTGGATAACCCTAAATGTCTTAAGGAATTTTGACCAATCAGCCTATGCACAGTGGTATACAAAATTGTCACTAAAATTATTGCCAGCCGATTAAAAAAGCTAATGTCATCACTAGTTCTTCCCTATCAGACAAGTTTCATTAAGGGGCTAAATATAACAGATAACATTATTATAGCCCAAGAATTCATCCACTCCATAAAAAGGAATACCATAAAGCAAGGTTGGCTCAAAATCAAAGTTTACCTCGAAAAAGCTTTTGACAAGCTTCGTTGGGAATTTATTGAGGACACTCTTCAAGATGTGGGATGTATTACTTCACCCTCTATGAAAGTATTATGGAATGGCAAGCCCTCATATGACTTTCCCCCTACAAGAGGAATTCGGCAAAGGGATCCTCTAAGCCCCTATAGCTTTGTCCTTTGTATGGAGTGCTTATCGCAATCAATCTCAAAAGAAGTTGGGAAAGGCAATTGGCAAACCATTCAAATAGGCAGAAGGGGTCCTCCACTCTCACATCTATTTTCAGTCGTCGACCTCATCATTTTTGAGTCTACCTATGTAGCACAGATTAATGTGATTCAGAAGGTTTTGGATGACTTTTGCGCATCCTCTGGGCATAAAATTAGCTAATAAAAAACCAGGATGTATTTTTCTAAGAATGTTCCATCATCCCAGGCCATAAGTATATATGCTCGATTGGGTTACCAAAGAACACTCCACCTTCGTGCATATCTCGACGTTCCCCTGCTACATGAGAGGATCTCAGCTAGCACGTTTAGCTACATTATTAACAAGTTAAAACAAAAGTTAAAGGGTTGGAAGATTAAAATGCTCTCCCTAGCCGAACATATTACCTTGGCAAAAAGTGTCCTTGGTGTATTACCAAGTTATACCTTGCCAACCACCAAACTACCCCATTCATAATAGAGCCAAATAGACAAGTTGATTCATGATTTTGTTTAGGGAAGTGATGATATTGAAAAGAAAATAAGTTTAATGAAATGGGAAGATATGTGCCAACCTACCATAAATGGTGGTTGCGGAATCCGTTGCATCAAAGGGTAGAACAAGGCCCTTTTGTCTAAATTGGCTTTTAGCTAATTGTATCGCCAAATGAACTATGGGTCCATGTCTTGAGAGGCAAATATGGGTGGCCCAAATCTACTGATCATACCTTCAACACCAAACTTCATCCCATATTTGGAGAAGTATTGCAATGGCATAGAAAGAAGCCAAGCTCCATATAGCTTGGAACCTAGGGGATGGAACAAATCTAAGCTTTTGGGGTGACAATTGGATCGATAAGATTGGTCCATTGAAAAATCAGGCATTTGCAGACACACCAAGTGACAAAGCAAAAGCACCCATATGCTTTTTTATTGGCCTTGATGGACAGTGGAAATATGATCTCTTTGATCATTTACTCCCGCATACAATACTGATGAAGATAAGCACCCTTAAACCCCCCATCTCTTGAAGATGGTGAAGTAACATGTTTCTAGGATGTCACAGCTAATGGTGACTTTACAGTTTCATCAACTTATCAAGCATCTCAAGAGCTCAATTGTAACCAAGCATATAATTGAATGAATTGGATATGGCAATGGCTCGGAAACCAAAGAGTGAAAACCTTTTTATGGCTTGCGGTTAAAGAACGCCTCTTGACAAATGCCGAACAGAAGTGTAGGCATATGACAGATGAAGGAATTTGCACTACTAGTGATATAGACGTGGAAGACATTAATCATGTGTTGCGACATTGCCCAATTGTGTGTTAGTGCTAGAGGCTCTTACGGATCAATCAGCCTAACTCAGGACACCGCCTGACTTCTTTTGTTGATTGGATCTTCCAAAATGTTAATCCGGTGAACAATAGCCAAGTCTGGAGGTTGAAATTTGGATTGCTATGTTGGAATCTATGGGATAATTGCAACAAGAGGATATTCCATGATACAACACAAATGGCTGAAGCCACAGCACACAATGTCAATGTACTATCTAAACACACACTTAGAGCTAGAACAACCTTACAGCTTTTTGGATATTAGACAGCACTAATCTTATACTGATAGTGTTTTTTCTTTTTCTTTTCTTTTTTGAGTTCTTTTGTAAATCCCTAATTCATCAATATATTTCCACTTCATTCAAAAAAAAGGAGGGCGATATTGCTCTTGTTTTAACACTTCTAAGATAATATTGAATCAAAAAGAAACTTCTGAAAACCACAACTTCTATACAAAAATTTTTGTAAACATTTTGGACATTAACCCTTATTTAAAACCATTTAAACTCTACCCCTGAAATAAAACAAGATTGACATGATCTAGATTAATTAACGTTCCTACACTAGAAAGATAGCTCAGTTTTTTTGCCAACAGAAAGGTAGCTCAATTTAAGATTTTAAAAAAATGTTATGCCTTGTTTAATTAGAGATTTGGGGGGGGGGGGGGAGGTAGACAATTAAATTAATTATAAGTCATTAATTTGTAGATATTCATGCCATTCAAAGTAGGGGGTGTTCATCTTGTACCCTTCGCAATTATCCTCCTAATCCCAACCATTTCGGGATGGGATATAAGAAAATTAAGATTACACATTACACGGATGTTGAGATGAGATGGGAATCAGGATTTACTCTAAGGAAGTTTGCCCGATATATTTAGTTACCCTTTTTTTCTCCTCAATACTTCCTTTTCCTATTTTAGATTTTACATTCGCGGCGTTAGCCTCACCTCTTCTTTCGGCTAACAGAATCAAAGACTTAATTATGACTTCCATAAATGATTCTCTCATATAACCTTACCCATTCAAGAATCACGCTATTTTTAACCCAAAAAAGAAAAAAGAATCAAGTTATTAATTATGGGAACATTCACATGCACCAACTACATAATGAATCCTTGATTTTGAGAAATGTATATGATTTTGTTAATATTGATAGGGTAAGCCATCCATGCGTTGTCTTTAATGATTGGAAGCATATAAACAAATATGCAAACCCCTTTTCTCCTCTATGAGATCTTCTCTGCTCATATAGTCGTATTGCTGATATTTTCATCAATTTTATAATGAGATTACTAATTTTAAATTTTCAATATCAAATTCAATTTATGAAAAGAGCATTTTAACTTCTCTAACAAAATCTTCTTAATGATATTAAAAATTAAATTAAGAATAGGTTATAAAAATAAAATAATAATTTTTATGGGTAAGGAAAAGTTGAAGAAAAGTCAATACATTTTACTTAAAAATATAAATTTCAAATTTATTTTTTCTTTTTTGGATTTTAAGACTATATTTAAAAAATTTTAAGTTTAGTATGTTATCATCTAATATATGTTTGTCATATCTATCTATTTATCTATCTATCTGATATATGTTATCAAGTTGCACCCCTTTCGATCTGAGAAATTTGAATTTCTTCAGATGACTCATATACCATATAAGATTAACATAAGATGAGTTATTATATTTTAATTAATCAGAATACATATAAGGTAACATTTTGGGAGTATGTAAGTATTTCTCCTCTCGATCCGCTACTAATGGTTTCAAAATATAACACATGATTATGACTTTTTTCTTTTTTTTTTATTATGAAATTTTAGCCTCTTTTTAAAGATTATAATTTTTTTTCTTTTGCGTCCGTGCATTGCGCAGGTCTAAACTAACTTTGAATTAAAGATCTAATCAATTTTTTACAGTAACGAATCTAAAGTGTAAGTGACTTTGATAAATAATGTGACAAATGTGCTCGTTTGGATGAGCGATTAGAATGTTTAAAAGCAGCTTTTCAATCGTAATTTATGGTATTCGAGGTAAGTATGTGAGAGGAGTTGTGTTTCGATCTTCGTGAAAAACAACTTATAAGCAATTTGATCGTTAAAACAAACATCCCCAATATCCAAACAAAATCTAAATTTTGTATTGTTGGTCCTCGTTATTGAAGGGGTTTTTTTTTTTTTTTTTTTTGTGTAAAAGCAAGATTTGGAGCTCCGCTTGTGAAGTTCAGATCGGATGGACGTTTCTCAATATCAGTGATCTTTGTGCATGAAGTTAAATGTTAAATTCTTTATTTTGTAACGGAGAATCTCAGAAAAATACCCTACAAATTCTAAAAACAGACAAATCAGTTATTCCAATGTAAATCTCATATACTATCACCCCAGTTTGAGATTATGAAATCTTGACAAAAAGCCGTCCTACCTGGGGTGAAAAGAAGGTGCCGTACAATAAAGAATGGCCTTGATCCATTATTTGACGCTAGTCGTATGGCCTTGTTATATTCTCCAACCTCCGACAACGTCAGCTGAAGGGTGACCGCGGTGGTGAGCTCCAGCGTCGGTCACTGACGGTGATGGCAAAAGTTGAAGGCAGCTCTCTCTCTCTCTCTCTCTCTCATGCCCTCTGTATCTCTGCCGCCATCTCCATCTCCGACCACATATAAAGCTTGAGTGAGATTCATCAAATGCAATACAAACCCTTTTGACTTGTATCTCTATCAATTGCAAGAGTGAGGATGATTCATATGGAAGCACTTTCTGCTAGCTTCATCCATGTTGGTTTAATCTGGATGTGAGATTTAAGTTTACTCAGTGTGGTTATCCCAGTAGGCCAAACGACTTTTTTTTTCTTGAATTATATTTTGCCATTGAAGCTGATAAACTTGCTTTAAAAGATTTGACGCAGTTCATCTCAGAGATCGATGCCTTTTCAATCCAGCTTACAAAGAACAAAAATCATCTTGGCCTCTGCAGTTGCATTGCAATCCAGCTTCAACGATGAAAGAAGCACAAAGAAGAACAAAAAAACATAAAATTAAGGATCATACAGCATTTACAAAGAACAAAAATCATGCGAATAGATTTAGTGATAGATTTTGCGAAGGTGAGGACAAAGAAACCGAGGAAGATCGTAGCAATTTTCAGAGCTGTCGCCTTCTTGCAAAGGTCGAAGATGGCGATGGTGGCGGAGATACTGAAATGGGGGGGGGGGGGGAGCCTTCTTCAACTTTTGCCATTACCCTCTCCGTCACCGACTCTGTCGCTCACCGTCGCCGTCACCCTTCCGTTGTCGTGGCTGGAGGTTGGAGAATACAAAAAGGCCATCCGGCTTGCGACAAATAATGGGATCAAGGCTATCTTTTGTCTTGTACGGTACCCTCTTTCCACCCCAGAGCTGGGGCGTTTTTTCGTATAAGATTTCATAATCCCTAGTTGGTGCCATAATACTGATATGGGATTTAATATATTGGAATCATTGATTTGTCCTTTTATAATTTGCAAAGTATTTTTCTAGGATCCTTCCATTTTCTAATGCTAATATAGGAATATAAATAAGGGAAAATTTCTAATAAATACTTTGTGAACTTCAAAAATCTTAGAAGGTCATATGAATAAAGAAAAGGACAGAGGGGGGAGAAGGTAAAAATCAGGATTTTTTATGTTTGGTTTTTAAATGTTTGGGTGAAAAGAATAAACTGCCCAATCGCATTTCTTTTTGCGCTCTCACCCTTCATGTCTTCTTTCTCCTCCTTCACTGAGCTTATCATCGACCTCTCCCGCCTCGCCGGCAAACTCTCAGCCCCCAATCGCCGGCACCCTCCTCTCCCTCTTCTGACTTGTGATTTCTACGGACTCTCCAACCTTCCTTGTCTTCTCCCCAATTCTTGTGGTGATTTTCTTTATTTTCAATTTTCATTTGGTTTACCGGATATCGTGAGGCTTCTGCAGAATCTAATTGCTTCCTTGAACTTGAAAAGCACGCAGTTCTGTATCTTTGCAATTTTCCCTCGGCTCATGTGATTTACTGGCGGTAATTTAGGTGAGTAAAAACACTGAAAAATCTCTATTGTAAGCAAAACCTTCGCTTAATTCTTCAAATTTGATATTCTAACTGCCCATCAATGATTAAAAAAATTCCAATCTTGTTAATATATTCTTCAACTGTCAAAGAGGGAAGCGAAGAGCAAATTTGATCAGGGGAATTTGATCTTCGAATCAGAAAAAAAAAAAAAACAATGACAATCTTTTCCTATTTCCTTGAACCAAACCACTCACAAAGAAAGCTGCAACTAACGCACTCATTAAACCTCTTCAACAGACTATGTATGCTTCTTCTTCCTCCTCAACCTCACTACTTCTCTAGGATCCTCTTGGGGATTTCCATTCCAGAAGATTATTCCCTCTACACAACTCACTTAACTCAAAGGTCAACGCTTCGGCTTTCTTAAACACCCACAATTCGACAAACAACTACTTGGGAATGCCAATTTTGATGCGAATGTTGTCATGCTACTCTCACCTCCATTGTTGTTGTGTGCTCGTATTTGCCCGCAATGCTTGAA
This sequence comes from Inga oerstediana, assembly GCA_963210345.1. Lineage (NCBI taxonomy): Eukaryota > Viridiplantae > Streptophyta > Magnoliopsida > Fabales > Fabaceae > Inga > Inga oerstediana. Next base: position 66,388,394 of record OY723408.1, read on the forward strand.
CTCCATCATAAGGTGTGCCTTGACAATGATCTCAATTGGAGAGAGAAGACATGAACTGAGCTGAAGCTTCCAAGTTTGGACACACAGCACGATGGAGAGAGAAAACATGAACGGAGCGAAGACAAAAATGGAGTGAGAGAAAGGGCAATCCTTTCCTTTGCCTCAAAGTTTGATATTCCAGATTCCTACTTTCTCCCCTATATGCCCTTTCATATATTGACATCACCTTTTTGGGTTTATAGAATTGACGAGGGAGAGGGGATTTTATAAAGGAAAACTTCTGAAAATAGTAAAAAAATTATTATTTTTGGGAGTTTTCCCCCCTAGTTTTCTTACCCCCTAATGTAGACTATCAACTAATCATCGATATAGAATATCAAATTTGCTGCAAATTGCAAGGTCAATAACCATAAACAGCAAAGCTACCTTCTTTCGCTTACAACGTACAATGTGGATTTCCACAAAGAGGATCTAATGTATAATATCCGAGACGCCCAGAATGGAAAAGATCAAGCAGCTTCTTCCCAACCTTGACATTAGCTTCTTCTCGACATTCAGCAGAAACCTGAAATGCTTTCTGCAATGCTCTAAACTGTAGAGAAATAAGGGTTTCCATTTCCTCTTCACTATTTATATTCCCTTCATATGCCGAAACTGTTTCGAAGAGGGTCCGCCGAACATTGTGAACTATACAGTCCTACAAAATGCAATCTGTGAGTTTATGATTTATTATAGATGAAGATAATGAAAGGTAATGTGTTATTGATTAGCTCAACACACAGGTCTTCCATATATACACGCACAGTACATTATCTTCTGTTGCACTGGCTAGCATGATATTATAAATTTACTTCCTTGACAATTATAACATGATAAGGATTAAGGAGATCTGTAACAAGTTAAATAATTATGCAAATCGTCATTTAGTAGTGCTATCCAAGAAGGTTGTGTATTATTACAATTTTTATCTGACTCAAATTTTCATTATCTGGAGGTAAATCCTATGGCTGGCTTTGCAATGGAAACCTAATAGCATAAGCTCATCAGCACCTTGCCGCCACCACTGCCTTGACCATCACTGTTAGGCATTAGTTACTCATTAGTCCCTAATATCTCTGATTGTAATTGTCACATTAGACCATTTTCAGACATCTTGTCATAGTATCATAATTACTAATCTAAATTGAAAGCCATGGGTTGCTTGTCCCCCCCTTTTTTTTGGGGGCCAGTGCTTTAACAGAATTTGTCACAGTTGCTTTTATTTTGAGAATAGTTTTTTAATCTTTAGGTTGATTTGTACTCCCTCCGGTCCTAATTATAAAACAAAGTTGACTTTTTTAGAGAAATTAAGGAAGCCGATTAAATTACTTTAGAATGTTTATATTTTTAGTATCCTTAGATTATATATTAGTTTATTAGTCAAATTAATTAGTTTGGAGAAAAAAATAAAAATATAAATACTCTAGAGTAATTTAATCGGCTTCCTTAATTTCTCCAAAAAAGTCAACTTCGTCTTATAATTAGGACCGGAGGGAGAAATATTTTTAGAAGAGATGGAATTTATTTCGGCACAACAGTAAGGTTGTTGTCATGTGACCTGAAGGTCATAGGTTCAAATCCAAGAAACAACCTCTCCGCTTGCGAGGGTAAGGATGCGTACATCTATCCCTCCTCAAATCCCACCTGGTGAAAGCCTTGTACACTAGGCCGCCCGTTACAGAATTTATCAATGAGAAGGGGGGAAAACCATGAAAACCGTTGGAGGATATCATAAAATATTCTTAGTGCACAAGGCTCCCATCAGGTAGGGTTTGGGAGGGATAGATGTACGTAACCTTATCCCCACAGTCAAATGATGCAAAACTAAAGGACAAAGGGATAATCTTATTTCAGCCCTCACGCGCCCTATTATTATTACTCCCTCCGGTCTTAAATATATTTGCACTACAAACTATGTCCTATATTTAGGATCGGAGGTAGTATTATTATTATTATTATAGAATTAGAGGGGAAGGCAATAACAGCCTGAGGTTACAAGCGATATTGAACTTGCACCTCCCACTTATAGGGGAGCTTTCATGCTACTAGGCTATAAGGCCATTGGCACAAGCTCTCTCTTGAAAAGAAACCTTGCAACATAAGAGGAAAAATAGAAATTTGCATCAAATAACATTTACCTGTGTGTGATCTGTAGAGATTTGCCTTCTCTGCTTCATGCACAATACAGAGCTATTCAAAAACTCCATGGTACAGTCAAGAGACAGCCTATCATTATCCTTGATGGGTAAGTTTGCCCAATTGTTGTATTGCCCACTCCTGTTGAGTATAGCTAGAAAGCATTGAGCAAGTTCTTTTGTCCCTATTAAACTATCCTTGATTGCTCCTGCTTGAGGATTAAAAAGGAAGAAAGGGGTTTGCTATGAAATAAGCAGGCCAAAACTTTGAGTAATGTGTTTGAAATATTTTAATGCATTGCCCTTACTAACAATCACTTTCTACTATGTACCACTGCATTTGATTTGGGAAAGGTGGACTCACTTGACTGCTCATTTTTGCTTAGCTCGTGACTTACTTAAATGGTCCTCCATTAAGCCCAAATTAAGGACAGGGCCAAATGGTAAAAGTGATGAGGTGATAGTAACCAGCCATTATTTTTGTTTTATGTTTTATTATGTCTTGTGTTAATTGTTACAAGTGTCCAGCATTGGTTACATTATTGATAGTTTTATATCGATAGGATAAGGTAGTTATTTTCAGTTTATGCGCCAGACTATAAATATCGTATATGTATAATGCCAAAATATGAATGGATGAAGTTATTATTGAGATAATTTTCTCATCTCTTTCCCTAGAACTCGTATTTTGGTTCTAAGCTCGCCCTTCATCTCTCATCCCTCCTCTCCTCTCCTCTTTTCTCTTCTAACTCCCTATTCATAGAATCTCTGGGATTGCAGATTCTGGTTCTAGAGTTCCTCTTCTTATGTACTCTTTCTCTTCTCTCTCTTCCCTTTTTTCCTATTTACATTTCCATTTCCCAGAACCTAACATGCGACCATTAAATACTGAGTGTTTTCTAGATTGCGTTTTAATATTACAGAGGAGAGTTTCAAAGGGAGCTTTCATTTTTGACATCACAACCTCAGAACTCATGAAAATCAGAGTGACAGTGCACATAGAAGAGCGCATTAAAAAAAAGCACAAGTACTCATCAAAGCCAATTTAGCCTTCCTACTCTTATATGACAATAAAGGTATTGAGAATCTCTTGGTTATATGGGTTGAGATGGAAAGAAGAATTTTACAGAGGCATGTCATGGGTTGACGTGGCATGGCCTCTACCTGGGTATGGCACCGCTAACACATGGCATGCCATGAATCATCAATGCTAAAGCCAATGTGAGTTACCTATGGCTTCTAGGGTCTTCATAAAGCTAGTACTTACTAGCAGGGGGAAAATGAAGGATGCACCAACATTGAATGATGAAGTACTGGTCCTACGCACAGTTAACAGCCTCATAACCCAATTTTTTAGGCCACATTACCTGTCCCATTACTGCTGTCAATGAGTTTAAAGCAAAGACTATTATAGAACAAAAACAATCTTTGGAGAAATTAAATAAGACATCTATGTTTAGGGGACCATATTGACAATATGTTTTCTTGGAGGATCAAAAAGTCACTTCAGTAAGTTAATCATAGTGATGGCAATAGAACCAAACCAAACTCAGGGTAGAAGGAAAGTTAATGAAATATACCTGTTAAAATTAATTTAGAGCAAGCATCAACATCAGGAATTTCAGGGGGTAAAACACCTGGAGTGTCCAATACAAAAATATTGGGATGGCTGGCAATCTGCAAGGAAATTTTTTCATAAGTGAAAATGAAATCACAGAAGAGATGGTAAGCTTGGGCATATGATAAGTGTTAGACATATGTAAATATGTAATTTTATTCAGGCAAATTTGTATAACAGTCGTTTCATTAGTCTTTGTACTTCATAGAATAGCCCAACTACATCCTTATTTGTAATTTTAATTTCTAGAATAGCCTTCCTTGCATCTTTAAATGCCTCCCAATACGCCTCATTTCAATAACATGTACTATGATAGATTTTACTAATACAAATATTAGAAAATAACCAAATAACAAATATGAACAAGTTCAAAGATACAATAGGTTAAGTGGGATCATGTGGTATAAGAAAGGTAGTCAAAGACAAATGATTTTCATTGAACTTTTAAGGTAGTAATAAACAACTCTGACATTCTTTTAAAAACACAACAGCAGTAAGAACATGAAAGTTGATTTATCCATGAAAATAGAGGACCCACCTTAAAGCTTCGTATATCTCTGGTCTCCCCTGGTTCTGGACTCACAGTTGCATGTTTCAATTTTCCCTTCTCTGAAAAACAATGGACACAGAATACAAACGAAACTAATCAGATAAAACACAAATGTCTGAAATGCGTGCATCCATCATGTTACACAAAAGCTTAGCATATCATCTGCTACTTTTAAGCACCGTAAGGAAATTTCAGTTACCTGCAGCACTAATTCTGCCAATTTGATGCAAGGAGTTAGCAAGTGCCGACTTGCCAACATTTGGAATACCAACAAGCATTGCCGTAGCAGTATGATCAGTCTTCTTCAATTGTCTTACTTGGCTTTGAATAAGGCTCAAGAACTGTCTGAAACCAAGAGTCCTTAGGTTACTTCATGTCCGTGGTCATCATGCACCGATTAAGAGAATTACAATTGTCCAGATATATGAAATGAAAGCTTTGCTTCATGGTTTTCAGTGTCCAAGATCATCATGCACTGATTAAGTGCAAATGGATTTGCAAGGGGGTTGCAAGTTGTTTATTTTGCAAGTGGATTGTAAGTTGCTTCCTTATTAGTCTATAAATAGGAGTCCTTATCCATTGTAATATCACACTTGAATGAATGAAAATGTGATGGTTTAGTTGCTCTCCCCCCTTAAGGGCTGTCTCCTCGCTCCCTTGTAATTCGAATTCAGTTTCTCACCTCCCTCCCTTATACTATGTTTCTGTTTCCCTCTCTCCCTTCTCTGTTATGTTTTTCCTTTCCCGAGCAGATCTGTTTGTGCTAGATTAAATGTGCGTGAATGAGTTTTACATCAACAATTTATTAAAAAAGAAAGATACATAAATAAATAATCTAATTACTTTAAACAGTATTAAAACTAATGATTCAGGTCAATAAACCTGTCACCCCCCTATACGTCAACATGGAATGTTAGGAAAACAGGCCTCCTGAAGTGAAACAGAGAAGAGGAAAACTCCAAAAGAATTAATGAAGGGGTAAAGAGGGAGAAAAGAAAAGGAGAAAAAAAAAAAAAGCAACAGCAGTACAGCAGACAGCCGAAACCTCTAACTGATTATTAGTTAAATTGTACATTAAAGTTATATCAGATTAACAACTGCCAGTCTGTTACCCTGAATGTTCTTTGCATTTCAGTCCCTAGATATATGCAATAAGATAATTCTTGAGCATCAACTATTTGATTCACAGAAAAGGATCTAACTGTTTACCTTCTTGATATTGTCCTTGTTATGACAATTGACTCCATAAGAGATGAAGTCCCTTTCCTTAAAATATTCCACCCATTCCTATTCACAAAACGAATCATGAAATTATAATTAAAGGGAACAGAAAGAGGGGGGGAAAGCCAAAATGAATACACCTTCACTACAAGATATTTTAAGTATGGGGAAAAAAACCCCCCACTTTTAGTTCTTTAATGATAAATGATCAGCACTGAATAATCAAACATGGAAGAGTAATCTGACAAGAATTTTCAGAATTGAATGTGGATACAAAGAATAAATTTCAGTAGAGAAAACCACCCCATGAAGTCCAAATGCCAAAGTCACCTGTAATTTTGATCGATCAGCAAGATCCATTTTGTTCAGAACTATAATGTGTCTTGAGGAAGTTGGGTATTTGCTCAATATCTCATATTCTGAAGACAATGGAATCTAAAATAAGAGATACAAATATTAAGTAAGGTTTAAAAAATCAAAACAATAATTTAAAAATTACCGCCTACTTCATGCCTCTCTTGAAGTAATCTAAGAAACCAGGGAGAAGGAGTTTGGAGGGGGGAAAAGCCTAGAAATAAATATGCCACCGAAACAAGATTTTTGTCCTCATTTGGTATACAATGAAAAATACCAAGAAAACATTTTTTAAAATTTCTATTTCTATTTTTAAATGAAAATTATACCCCACTCATTAGCAAAATTAACAAAACAAAACCGAAAAAAAAAAAACGCGCGAACAATATTCTAGTTACTCCAGTGAAGCATTATTGTAATCAACTCTACCAAATGTTAAAATTTACAACATAGTTGAAAAGCACAAAAGTACAGATTGTATGGGGGGAAATTCTGACTGAAAATAAAAACAGAGAGAAAAACTGAAGTAAATGAGATTTGATCAAGTAGTTAAGGTAATATAATTTTCAGTAGGCAGAGATCATAAAACAGTAGACTACCCTTGCATCTCTCACTTCCACGATAAGATCAACCATTGGAATCCTCTCTGAGATGGCACGAGAAGCAGCAGCCATATGAGGACTATACCATAGTCCTTGTACTTTTTTGTTCCAATTTAGATCCTTAATTGCTCTGCCCATCTGTCTCGCTAAATAAGTTGTCCCCATAAGGGGCCTCGTATTATAAGCTAGTATTGTCCTTTGAAATGCATGCATGTAATAATGACTTTTTCAGTATTAAAAACAGAACATCAGAGTCACAGCAAACTAATCAATGTTCACAACTCAATTCAAGGATCCTCCACAGCATTTAATCAAACACCTAGAGTGCAACATCATCCTAACTGCATTATTCCAATTCCTGAGCTGAATCTAGAAATCGCAAGAGAAAGCAAAAAATTATAAGGGCAGACGGTTATTATTTATTTATTCAGCAAAGTCAACAAAAATTGGAGTTGGAGATGGAGAGGGACGAACGGACGAACCTGGAACAAAAAGGAAGAAGCTCGGAAAGAGAGGCTTGGAGAGACGACAGCAGAGGGCGAGAAGCTCAACTGATGCAGCACGAGAAGCACACGAAGCAAAGGCAACAAACGAGAAGCTGGAGCTGGAGCACAAAAGCCGAAGAAGGCACAAGAAGGAGGAGAGGTGACGGTCAGCTGCAGCGAGCCACAGAAGAGACTTTAAAGCCTCGGAGAGCGAATGGATGAGACGCAATAGCGGCGGGGATTAGAGTATCGCCATGTTTAAGGCCTCTTTGGATCAAAGGGGATGGGAGAGGGCTTATTTTCCATCCTAAAACGCCCTAATTTAGAGGGAATAAAAATGAGAGGATGTGAGAGATTGAGAGTCTTTTATTTGAGGTTTTTCCCTTCCAATTTTTCATATCAAATAAGGGGGAGGGTTTATTTTTCATCTCTTCTCTCCCTCCTGCAACCAAACAGTCTCTTAGACATGAGAGAGGCATATCATCTATGTTTGAGGGGCGCTAGGAGAAAACTGATGGCAACAAAGAAGAGAGGAACCGCCTTTTGAAAAACCAATGTGGGGAGCTGCGGAATGGGGAGGAGAAGAGGAGCTAGCCAAACGTGGTTTTAGAAAATAGCTTCAGGAGGGAAAAAATAAAAAAGATTTCGAAGAGAATAGATTTTGGAACTAAAAGGGTCAAAAAAATATATTCTGAAAACCATAGTTTTTCACCACAACGGCTCAAATCATGGTTTTCTGACAAGACAATAGATTCGGACAAAAGAGAGAGAGAGTGTTTAACTGGTTTAGAACAAAACCATGATTTTAAAGAAAAAATTATTTCTGGCTTTTTCTTCTTGGGTCATTTTTTACCAAATTATGATTTTAACCTCTAAAAGTGCTTTTTTTATGTTCTCCAAACACACTCTGTTTTTGGCACTAGGCTTCTCTTTTGACTCTAATTTTAAAATTAGGTGGGCTAGGTTTAAAATTCTTCCAAACCCAAAAAAATTGGACAACCCTCCAAATTGGGCCTATATTTTATTTTTAGAACTAAAATGCGTTTTTCCCAAATAACTAGAAGGATTAAGGTGCAACTCACAAATTTTTTTTCAAAGTGTACCCACTATTATAAATTTTGTGTGTGTGTAAAAGTAACCACAAACTTTTAAAAAAAGGAAAAAAGTGATATAGTTGTTAAAACTAACTAACAAACGTTAACTACACTGTGAAACTACCAAAATATCCCTTGTGCAAAAAGAGAAAAAAAAAAACTCCTTAAACCTCAATTCATAGTTGCCCATATTAAGTCTGCTATCAAGGAAGCATTTTTGAAATGATGCTCCTTAGAAAGATGAGGTGAGGCAATCTGCAACCATCGTATTCAACAAATCTCCAACCATCATCAACATCATTATGAATGTCATATTTATCTTTTGCTACCTCATATTCATCTTCCCTCTAAACCTCATATTCATCTTCTGCTTCTTCATCATCAACCATCATCAACAACAAATATCCAAGTCATTCAAATTCATAATCAAACTTAACCATGAATTAAACTAGAAACAATCAATCTTAACTAACACAAGAAAAAAACTGAAAAAAATAAAAAAAAACCACAAATAGACAAAAAAAAAAAAAGGCCAGAACCTTCAACACACAAGCACCTTACCCGATTTCTTCTTCCCTATCATTTGGATTTAGTGAAGATAGTATAAAAAAGAAGAGATTGACAGTGCCATAAATGGAATTGCTTAGATTGACATCGTGAATGTAGTCACCGATGGACGAACAGTTGAAAGAGGTGAAAAGCGAGAGTGAAAAAGAAGAACAAGAGAAGATAGAAAGAAATGAGAAATGGGGGGGGGGGGGAGGTTGCTGCCTTCTCTTCTTCTCACCATGCCATCGATCTTGCCGCCTCCAATAAAGACAGCGTCGCCATCCAATGAAGACGATCTCATCGAGTTGAGACAATGGGGAAGGATAGATGAAGACGAGGAAGAGGAAGTCAAGCCTTCACCATGCTTGATTTGCCGCAATCATGGGTGGAAGACGCTGTCATTGCCATCACCGTTTTCATGAAGAAATTGGGGCTGTTTGTCGTGAAGGGAGGGAGGGTATAAGAGATAGATGAGAGGGATAAGAGAAGGGTAGTAATGGTAATTAAAAACTTTACGCATTTTTTATTTTTTCAATGGTATGGGGCCCACAAAGAATGATAACATATATTAGTGCGAGCCCCGCAAATTTTAACAGAAGTATCACTTTTACCTTTATAAAAGTTTATGGTTATTTTTGCACTACAAAAAAATTTGTGATGGTGGGTGCACTTTTGAGAAAGTTCATGAATTTTTTTGCATTTTAACCCTAATTAGTACATAATATAGGCTCTTTGAACTTGTGGCTTGCTGGTAAGAACATGTTTGCTTCACCCTTCAAGTCACGAGTTTGATTCCACGTGCATGCATTCCACCAGTAGTACATAATATAGCAATGGGTTGGGTCTAATGAAAGAAACTAATTCCTCATAATGTGACAAACTAAGATTTGAATCTCTGTTGAGAGAGGTACCCACATTTAATGCCTAACAATGCCTTAAACAAGATTGCCTCTAATAGAAAGATACGTGTGCTTAACAAAAAGGAAAAAAAAACTAGGATATAATATAAAAAATAAATAACTAGTACAATGACTTGAAATTGATTATTTATGTATAAGATGATTTATTTTCTAAGAGTTTAATTCATATAACAAAGTCTATTAATTTTTAAGAAATATTAAGGAAGGATAGTCTTTCAAAAATGTTAGTATATTAAATTATATTTAGTGATTCATTGTTATTTATTTTCAAGTTTAATAAATATTTTCTAAAATGTTTTGATGAATATTTTATAAATTCTAAAAGTGAGTAACCTTTACAACTTTTCTACATAGTTTTCATATCTCATTTTGATGGTTGGGTTCATCTCTTTCATACATTATGCCATGGATTAGCAAAAAAAAATATAAATAATTACATAGTATTATAGCAATTAATATGCTTTTATCTATTGAAGGAAATGATAGTACATTTTCAAGCTTTGCTCCATCAAAAATATCACACCTAATATACCAATATTCAAGAATATGTAGTTGTCCACCCACGTTAAACAAATTTCAAAATCTTACTTTTGAATCTATAATCTAAAATAAAAAATAAATAGAAATAATTCATAAAGAGTTAGAGGGTTATAAATTTTTTTAAAAGGAATTAGATTTAAAATTTCATAATACATAAGTTAAGATGACCATGGAGAAATAGTGAAATTGAAAATAAAAAATAAATGTATAAATTTTAAATGTAAGATAACTTCAAATAATTCAACCAATAAATTCAAATAGAAATTATTGAGATAATGGTGGGTTGGGAAGTTTTGGGGACTTAATATTTAGAAAGTGAACACAGATCTAAAAAATTTATCAAATAACCTAAACTCTAAACCTGCTCATGGCTTGCCTATCGAAAGTGGTGAATCTTTTGAAGAGTCTGCTTCTTCAGTGGCACCCTTTTTGCTTGACACCCCATATATCCAACTATGTCTTTTTCATGATTCATATATTTTGGTACATTCGAGGCTTTTTATAGGAAAATCTCACTCTGATCTTAAGATCCTAAGGATTAGAAAAAAAATCAAAAAAGTTGTAATATAGATTCCTATATAAAAAAAGTCCTTAAGAGTTTCAGTGATTCCTAATGTGAATGTACTTTTTTTTTTGTGAAAAAAAGTTTAGATGAGTTGGGTCTCAATGGCCCACTAAGGCCAAGGCATGCCTATTTTTTGTGTGACTATATTGACAAGTCATAGAATGATATTTGATAAGTCCATCTATGTTAACTAAATCAACTCTCGCTGACAAGTGTATGTCACAATATTGACAAGTCATAAAGTGACTATTGACAATCTCATCTATGTCAACTAAAACTAGTTCTGTTGACAAGTATATGTGATTGTATTGATAATTTATAGAGTGACCATTAACAATTTCATCTATATCAATAAGGTAAGTTCATATTATAATATATATCACTAGGTCCCTCGGGACTTTTTTGATAGAGGAATCTACACTGAGACTTTTTTTAATATTTTTTTTAGTCCTTGAGACCTGAGAAAGATTTTCCCACCTTTTATTGCAATTTTGTTATTTCAGATAGAATTTCCATGGGAAGAATTCCGCAAAAATTTGTATTAATTTATTTTTTAAAATATTTTTAAAATTAATCATAAATATAGTATTATATATTAATTATTTTAGTATTAAAATGCATTATATTAATAATTTGTTATTCTTATACGGCTCTAGAAATAATGCAAAAAGTAAACTAACATAGAGTTAGTCTAGCGGCCCCGCTAAACCCTTTTGAGCCTCAAGTTCAAGTCCCCAACAAGACATTTGTATTGGTAGGGATAACTAAGAATGTAACCCCCTTCCGTAATTATATCCGAAATACTCAATTAAAATGAAATAGAGACCAATAAGAAACAAAACTTATTTAAAATCCCATCTTCACGACAGGGTTTTCACAAATAACTTTCGAAATATAATTTACCTGGTCTCATATTCAATTTCGAATACAATTACATTACGCGGAATATCACATTTATACAAATATCAGAGTGTACAACAATAACTTCCCGGCAACTCCCGGGTTCATACCTTTACATAGAATTCATAGGGCACATTCGCCCTTTACAATTCCTCAAACGGGGATTACACAAATCTCAACTCCATACATGCATACTCAATACTCATCCAATATACAAATACAATATCCAAATATACATCCCAACTATGATAACCAACTACCAAAATCTATAACTCGAAGTAGTCCTCGTCGCCTTTACTTGTTTGCTCCATCCTCGATCCACCTACCCTGTCTAAAATGTTGGTAGGGGAGGGTGAGATTCGAGAGAATCTCAGTAGGAAACAAATACCTATATGCATGTTGATATGTGTTTAATGCATGACATGCTTGCAATACAAAACTCATGTTCACACAATGACATATCTGCGTGCTCAATGTTTCAACAACATACTCATGGCCATAGCATAACTAGAAACAGAACTACAATCATTCATATATGTTTCACATAATCCAGCAAAGCAATACATGCATCAATACACAAACACAAATATCAAAGCATGCAAGAGAGGTAAGTTCCCTACACTTTTCTTTCCACGTATGCTCCAGCTCCGCTTACTCGCGATCCAAACGAATAATGAACCCTATAAACCAAATCAAGGATATAGGGTCAATCTCAATTCCAAATCCTTACTTTTATATCACTTAAAGTTGGTTACCATTCACACCCTTTAGGTGGCTAAAATAAGCTCAACGAGAGCCTAAAGGATTGTGACGTACTAGGTTGGAAATCACCTTTCAAAATCACAAATTACTGAAAATGGGGGTTGGCTGCAGCCAAGAATCCTCTGGCTGCAGCCAGAACACGCACAGAAGGTTTTTGGCTGCAGCCAAGAATTTCTGGCTGCGGCCAAAACGCTCACAGAAACTTTTGCGCTGCAGCCAGGATTTTCTGCTGCAGCCAAGACAACTTTAAAAATTCATAACTAATTCCACAAAAATTGAAATGAGGTGATCCCAAAGCCAAATGAAATATTTTTAAGTCCTCTTCATATGAAAAATATGGCTCATTACCAGAAATCACCACACAAATCCAGATTTACACAAAATCCAACATTGCTCCAAAACAGAATCCAGTTTCATCCTCAAACTTTGGGCAAACATAAATCCCAGTTCACAAAACGAAATGGCACAATTTATATGTCCATTTTGAAGCTTGGGATGTGAACTTCAAGACTGGAAATTTTCATAATTTTCTAGCATCATTTGCCCATTCAAAACGGCAACACAAACAGACTGCCCAGAACAGAAATTCAATGGACAGATTTCCAAATTTGCACAATTGGCTTCCAATGGTTCAATTTTCATATCAAACATCATTCTCACACAAAATTTCACAAGGAATCCATTGGAAATACCAAATCAACCAAATTCACATTATATTGATATGTTTCACAATGAATTGCAACATGTCACACAATATCACATTTCAACTCAACATTGCACAACTTTCCATCTCAAGTTCCCAAATCAATTCCAATGACCAAATACCACAACATGGCACCATTTTCAACACAATACACAAGGCAATTCCTCAAATCCAAAATCACAAGAAAATCAGGGCAAAATTCGAAATTCACTAAACTCATCCACAATTCACAAAACTTAGATCAAAAGGCTTCAAATACTCACTTCTTTCTCTTTCCCAACCCAAATCTTTGATTCTTTATCTTTCCAAATTTCCTCAAGCCATCAAACACCTCCTTTCACAAATCTAAAACCATAGCAATGAAGCTCTCATCACTATGAACAACATTAATGAAGAGTGTTTGAACATTAGAGGACAAGAACAAGGCCAAAACATCACCTTTCTCTTTCTCTTTCCTTCCCAAGCTTGGCGAAAATGGAGGTTTTGGAGAGAGAGGGATGAGATGAAGAAGAGATCAGATTTTTGGGAAAATAAAGGCCACTTGGACGACCAAATAGAGAGGAGAGAAGGGAGGGAAAGCTTTGACAAATTGACCAAAATCTAAGGGCTCAAATTGTACCAAGTGTCACACCCTTATCACATCTCTCATGAGTTCACTTAGGCGCACACACACATGATTCCACCTCTTGATCTTTTGCACAAATCAATCCTAACCATTGATCTTTAAGTTACCAATGAGTTTCCTCTTCGGCAACCGATCAATTGGCCGGTAACTTTACCATTTTGCCCCTGATTATGGCAATTCACATTGAATCACCACCAAACACTTCATATCTTTCCATATCACCACATTATATGCCCTCCCTCTATTTTAAGTCAATTTAGATGTTAATCCATAATTGAACTTAAATACAGGATTTTGGCGCTGTTCAGAACACATACGAATCACATCGGGTGCCAAATCACACCATAATCTCCAAAAGGGTTTATTTATCACTAACCACATCCACTTTTGGAATCATTATCTCTTAATCACAATTTGGGATCTTGCTAAACCAGGGCTTAGTAGTTCACCAATCTCAGGCTTATTCTCTAGCCTCGAGTCCCAAAATTCGGGGTATTACAACGAACCCCAAAGCGGATGATAATACCAAATAAAGAAATAATGTAAATGATAAAATCTAAATTTAACTTAATCTAAATGTTAATAGGAGGATTTACGCCAATTTAGATATCCAAAATACTTTGCAATGTACTCCGAAATCCCTTTGATGACTCCCATTTTTCATATATTTGAGATGTATTTTGTAATGTTCGGTAGTTATGAATGCAAAATCTAAAAATTTTTCTTAAGATGTTATAAAATATCAATTTAGTATATTATTTGGGGATTTTAAGGTAAATATTGTAGTAATAAAAAAAAGGAAATAGTTTGGGTTATGATAAATGATACTCCCTCCGGTCTTAATTATAGGATAATATTTGAGAGTTGATATTGGTCCTAATTATAGGATAAGGTTCTAATTTTTGTCAATTTTTCCCAAAATACCCCCTATTGATACCTTCTCAATAATAATTAAACACAATAATAATTTAATAAGAGTAGATTGGAAGTTGTTGAGGAAGATTGACGACGCCAGATTGTGTGAGAGCTTGGAGAAGTCTTGTGTGAAGCAGGAGAGGCACAAGAAAAAAATAGAGAATCAACGGAATTGGATGCCATTTTAAATTTTAAATAAGGGTATTTTAGGAAAATAAATATGATTAACTAATTTAACTATTATCCTTAATTTCTCCAAAGTTAGGTAAATATGTCCTATAATTAGGACCGGAAGGAGTAATACTTAAGACACAAAGTTAGATGAAATAAAAAAGAGTTCTAATTAATAATAATAAATATTGTTATTAGTTGTATTATTATTTTCTTTTCCTTTTCCATCTATATGAAATTCTAATGCCTAATTTGGTACAATAGAAGAGTTTTTTTTTTTTTTTGAAATAGAAGTGAAACTAGAGGTGGAAGTGAGATTAAAAGTGTGTTTGGTATGACTGCGAAAGTGTGATATCATTTTTCATTAATATGTCAATTTTTCAATATGAAAAGACGAATATACCCTTCCCTAAAAAGCCCTAGCTCCACCCAAAATAGCTCCAGCCACTGTGAAAACCACCAACTGTCACCATGAGCTCAAGCTTTTGCCATGGAGGAAGGTGGCTACATGATATCAGACCAGAAACAAGAATCAATCCCCACACAAGAAAATCAAACATAAAATAATGTTCAAAATAGAAAAAAAAAACAACAAATCAGTGAAGAATGCATCAGAAACAAGAAACCAACAAAATCGCAATCGAAGAAAGCAAACAAGAAACCAACGAAAGCAAATGACATTTACAATGGAAATCAAAATCGAGAAGGCATTAAAGGAACCAGAAGCCATCGTGAGTTTGGGGAAGAAGGCATCAGAAAACAGCGACAACGGCTAGCCAAGATTAACTCCGTCGTCGAAATTGAGGGTTGAATCAAGATCAAACGCTGTCATCAGATTTGTAGCAACGATAGCTAACTCAGATTTGCCGTCGTGCTCTGCAAGTGTGGCACGGCTTGTCATTGTCGTCATCTGCCGTTTGTCATACGTAGTTTGTCACTTGTTCATCATAGATTGAAATCGACAAGAGGGGGAGGGTACCTTGCTAGGTGAGATTGAAATCAAAGATCACAACGGCTGGATTCACAAGCTTGAATGTCTTTTTTGCAAGGTGATTCACCATCGTCGTTAAAGGATAAATGTTGTCGCCTCTGTAAGTGAACTTGGAAGCCTAAAGGTTGCACTGAAAAGTTTGAGGGCAAAACTGGAAAATAAAAATGGGTTCCATGGAAGTGTGACCACTTTCATAAGGGGTCTGATGGAAGTAACATCTATCAATTTTGATTGAAGTGGGTTCCTTTAATGAAGTGACTTCTAGTATATCAAACACACAATAATATCAATCCCACCTCTATTTCCATCCAATCAAACGGGGCATAATTCTAACCCCTAAAAGGGAGGTGAAAGGGTAAATTTTAGGTTCCTCTTACCCACAAAGATAACCCCCTAAACCAAATATAGCCTGTGCGTGTTTGGTTTGAAGGGAAGGAAGGGTATATTACCTTATTTGGTTTGTTAAAATGGAAAAAAGGGGAGGGAATCCTTTATTTAAATTAAAGGGAGGGAAGAAAATTAAAGTCAAAATTTTGCATAGTTCATGAACTTAGACCGGAACCCGGCGAATCGACCAATTGGTTGGTCCGATTCAGTCAGCTACTTGTTATTGTTCTGACCCGGTGTGACCCAGGGTTGACCCGGTGCAACTCGACCGAGTCATGGGTTGCCTCTCTCTCTCTTTTTTTTTTTTAAAATTTACTTTTTTATGTTGAAATTATTTTCCTAAAATTTTTTAATTTTCAAGAAGTTTTAAAAGAATTGTGGAATATTTTTGGTATTGGTTGGAGAAAAGTTCTTATGTACTTAACAATATTTTTGTGGGTATTAGGTTCATGAGGTTATATTGAACTATTGGCTAGAAAAAAAATTATTATGTAATTTTTTTAAATGATATGGATGAACATTTAAATTATATATATATATATATATATTTAATTGATTCTGATTTGACTCCCAAATTTATTTCAGTTTGAACCACTTACCCTTAACCTAAAATATTAACTAACTAAAATATTAACTAATTCAATATCCGGCCTAATTTTTAGCACCTTGAAATTTTACCGTCCCTTCCTCCCATCCCCTTCCCTCCCCTCACCTCCAACCAAACACACCGAACCCTAAACCCGACCAGTGATGCTGGAGCAGCTACACAAGAAATGACCAAGCATCTTCAACAACCAGAGGAACCCGTGAAGGAATTGGGCAGCCACCATCGATCTGAACCAGCGTGAGTCTTATCCAGCGAGACAACGTGAGTCTTCATCTTCGACCATTGTTCTCTGACGACGAAGGCGACACAGCGTGAGTCTTCTCCGGCGCTGCTTCCCTGCTTCGATCGGCTTCTCCTTCTTCTTCGCCAGGTAAGTCCGTGCCCTTTTCTTTTTCCCTCCTACTTTTCCTCTTCCATTCTCTTCAACTTTTCTTGTACCATTTGTAGCTCTCGGGTTGTGGGGTCTTTTTTTTAGACCCATTTGGTGCAAGAGCTAGTTATTCTATATTGTTGTTGGCCTGTTACAAATTTGCAGAGAATACGATGGATGATGTATTGTAGATTTTAGGACAAGTATGATTGTATTTTTGCAAGCTGTGTAATTGCAATTGCATGATTTGCAACTTGAATCGAGTGATTCAAGCTGATTTGTCTTTCTGTCAATATGGATTGCTGGAAGATTGAAATGATGCCGGAATTCTGGAACAGTGCAATTTTAGTTGAAAATCAGGAATTGTGATAAGTGATTCTTCTGTTGTGCCTTCTTGTAGGTCTTGAAGGTGGTTCATTCATGGGCCGGGTATGAAATATTAGTAATTTGTCTCATTTTAAAAAAGAAGTATTGGAGTGCAGAACAATGTTGTGTTAAAACTTCCATTCCATCCTAGCTTGACTGTCAATGTAAACCCTTATGCTAGCTGTGATAGAAGTCTTGTTTCTTTTTTTAGTGTAAGATGTGTTTTGAATTGTGATTTTGGTATTGTTTTGCTATTGTGACACTTATGGCTTAGTAGTATTAATTGCTCATGGGATAATTTATTATTATGTATTTTGCTTATGCTATAGATGGATATATTATTTATACGATATGATATATTTCACGTTTTCCCCCATTTTGTTTTGAAATTTTAGAATTCACAATAAGGAGATTAGTCCTCCTCATATTGCTTCTTCCTATCAGATGTTTGTTATCTTTATGAATTGATCCACTTGGATAAGCCTTTTTCTCAAAACCTAACTGCTGTTGTCATTTTTCCTTTCAAGTTTTGACATATATCAATTATCAAATTTTGGTATTGTTTTGCTATTGTGACACTTAGGGCTTAGTGGTATTAATTGCTCATGGGATAATTTATTATCAAGTATTTTGCTTATGCTATAGATGGATATATTATTTATACGATATGATATATTTCACGTTTTCCCCAATTTTGTTTCGAAATTTTAGAATTCACAATAAGGAGATTAGTCCTCATATTGCTTCTTCCTATCAGATGTTTGTTATCTTTATGAATTGATCCACTTGGATAAGCCTTTTTCTCAAAACCTAACTGCTGTTGTCATTTTTCCTTTCAAGTTTTGACATATATTAATTATCAGATATTTTTCTTATGCATGAATATAATCAAGTTGCTAATTATCATCGAGTTAAATTTTGTCTGAACATTTGTGGCAGTAGCATATCTTAAGGTTGATTGGCCTAGTTGTTTGACTCTTTTTATTGTTATTATGATAGTTATTTGTCCAAGCATGGTGGCTCATCTAGTGCATACACAGGGACTGAGCATACATGTCATCACTTTGAAGTGAAGCCAGAGTTTCTCAAGGGTGCCCTGAAAAGGTAAATCTTGCTATGCTTGTAGCATTGATAGCAGAATTTCTGTCTATTATATGGTTTCATGCATTACAGTTTGTTGACAACTTTTATTTTATATATATGATAAGGATAATCTTTTTGTTGGATGTGTATGCATTAGTCCGTTCTCATATGGGTGAAGGAGTGAGATTGAAGAGGAATGGGGAGATTTTATTTTCTTGTTCATCATTATGAAATTTATAGTAAATTTCAAAATATTACTACCTTTTAATAATACCTTTAATTTCTTATTGGTAATTATTTAGTTTATGTAATTGTGGTATATATGAGTCACACACAACATACGTAATGCTTGTTTGTTGTACTTCTTACATAGTATTTACATAGGATTCCCCTTTCTTGGAATGGAAGCCCCAAAAAATCAAAGATGAATATATAATCGGATTTACATAGGACAAAACTTAGGTTCATTAACTTGTATATATTAGGCCAAATTCTCCAATCAAATATTGCACATGTGATCTTTATTATTAATAATGATTACAGGTAAATAAAGCTAAGTTTTCTCATTCTAATAATATTGAATTGGGCACCACATTATTCACATGGTTTAATTTTAGTTAATATTGTCAAGTAAAAAAAAAATTTAGTTAATATTAAAAAAGCTAAAAAAACAATTTTTTTTGATTGAAACTAAAAAACCAATTTAACCAGATAAAATAATATTTATTTATTTATTATTATCTTTCCTCCACTACTCAAATCTACGTTTTTCTTTTGGCCGGCACTCAAATATACATTTGAACACAACAAATGGAAAATAAATAATAATAATTTTTTTTTGGGCGTACCGACTGGACAATGGTAGTTACTAATTTTGTTTGACAATGTTGTTAGGGTTTTTGTAAATTTATCGGCGAAATCATGGACCTGCATAGGAAGAGGAATCACCATGACCATTCACCTCCTTTAACCTCAGGCTCTCGCAAGAAGCCCCTCACTTGTTCTAGTAGATCACCTTATGAGTACCGCAGTGGTCAACACCAACTCCTCCAACAAAAGTGTTTCACCTTCGTGTCGTACCTTGAAGTCCCAGAGCCGCCTCCGAAGATCAAGTCACTTTGTGAAATCGTTGCCAATACTCCTTCCCTAGACGTCGAGAAAGTTCTCAATGAGGCTGGGATTCCGATCACTCAAGAAGACGTTGAAGAGGTCCTCAAATTGTCTTACGGGTTTCCGGGTTCTGCAGTTAAGTTCTTTCGATGGTCGGGGTACCAGCTCAACGACAACCATAGCCCCTACTCTTGGAATCTGGTTGTGGATTTATTGGGCAAGAATCACTTTTTCGATGCAATGTGGGATGCTATTAAATCTATGAAAAAAGAAGGGCTGCTTTCACTTGCGACATTTGCTTCTGTTTTCAGCAGTTACGTTGCTGCAGGCCGTGTCCAGGAGGCAATCATGACTTTTGATGTTATGGAGAAATATGGGTGTCCACGGGATATTATTGCCTTAAATTCACTTCTGAGTGCCATTTGCAGGGAAGGCAGGACCGTGGATGCATATGACTATTTGCGCATTGCTAAAGGGATTGTGAGGCCAGACCCTGATACTTATGCTATTTTGTTGGAGGGATGGGAGAATGAACGAAATGTTACTAGTGCTAGGCATACTTTCGCAGAGATGGTGACAGAGATAGGTTGGGATCCAAGTAATGTGCCTGCTTACGATTCCTTCCTGTGTACTTTAATGAGGGGACCCAATGGGATCCACGAATCTCTTAAATTCTTTGATTCCATGAAAGAGAGGAAGTGTTACCCGGGCTTGAAATTTTTCAAGGCTGCTCTAGACGAGTGTGTCAAGTTTCATGATAGCCGGGTAGCTGAGATGCTTTGGGAGATAATGGTGGAGCGACTGGGCTTGAAGCCTGATTCACATATGTGCAACGCCATGATCGCTTTGTATTGCTACCGAAATGATATAGATACGGCAAAAAGAATGTTAAACGATATGGTTTACAGAGGAGCATTTCCTGATTCATTAACTTATAATTTATTATTTCGCTTCTTCATCAAGGGCAGGAAATTGCAGGAGGCTTCGTTGCTTTTCTCTGAGATGATAAAAAATGAGTGTATTCCTGATCAGCCTAATTGTGAGACAGCTGTTAGAATTTACATAGATAACCGGGATCCTAATATGGCAATAAGAATTTGGAAATGCCTGGTGGATAATTTCAAGACGGATCTGGAGGAGACGGCAAATTTATTGGTTGTGGGGCTTCGTGATCTAAATAGAGTGCCAGAGGCAGTCAAGTATGCAGAGGATATAATTGACAGAGGAATAAAGCTAACATCTTCCACATTGGCTAAGCTGAAGCAAAGCCTGGTCAAAGCAAGAAAAGAATATGTGTATGAGGGACTTATGAGGAAGTGGAAGACTCATGAGGTTGTTAGACTTTACTGAAATTATGCATGTAAAACAGCAGATTGAAATTTTTGCTTTTCTTTGCTCTACTCAGACATGCATGGGACCAAAACTATAGCCTATATGTGGTCAATTTCAAATTATGCTCAAGTGCTGTAAGGTGTGGTCATGGTAAATTCTGGATAAGTATAGTTTTATTAACTTTGGTTTAGTGGACCTTCGTGGTTGAGTTTGACCTTAGAGTTGATGTTTTGATGTCAAGATCACCACAAATAAGTGGTGAGAAGCTGTCTAGTGGTGGTTTTTTTTGGGGGGGGGGGGGGGGGGTGTGGTTTGTGATGATGGCATTACTGAATCATTATGATTTTGTTCTCTTCTTCCCCGATTCAATTTTAATTGTTAGGTAAGGAAGGGGGATGGGTCATCCATATTGTGAAAGTTGTATAGTCTGCAACAAGGCATCCTATGGCGGTTGGATAGTGTGCGCTGAACAACGCTCTTGCAAGTAGAAACAGCATATGCCCCGATATTCTGTTTGTTGAAAAGTTTGAAGCTTTTCACTTATTTTTGGAGAAATTGACAGATAGGATTTTTATGAAAGATAGAAAGGTATTCCCTCTTATCCTAATTATAAGATAAAGTTGACTTTCTTGGAGAAATTAAGGAAGTTAATTAAATTACTTTAGAGTATTTTTATTTTTATTTTTTTTCTTCAAATTAATTAGTTTAACTAATAAATTAATATATAATCTAAGGATACATAACATATGATATGATTAAGTAACTTATTTAGTTTTTTTAATCTTTCTAAAAAAATTAACTTTGTTTTATATTTACGACCGGAGGTAGTAATTTTTATGGTCTTCTTCACAAGTTTGACCGTATTTTACAGATCCTTTATTTGCCGTTAATTTTCTGTCCTGGTTTTGTGGCTATGAACAATGTAAGTTGAAGTGTACATAACAATCTTTGTATCTTGGTAATCCAGCATGACTTTTCTAATTGCGTTAAGCTGGTTGAGTGAGTGAAAAATGCATAAATGTCAATATACTCTCTCTATATTCTAAATATAAGAGTCAGATAATTAATTTACAAATATTAGTTATTGCCATGAACTCGGTACCCTTGCAGGATTATGCCCATCACTGGCTCACCATATGGAATCCTCTACCGCGATACTTTAGTAACAAGATCATGCTGTTGACATAAACTGCCACACCGTATCAAATGTCAAATATCTTCAAACATATGCCTCTAATCATCAATCAATCAATCAAATCAAATATCATCAAATCAAATATCAATCAATCAAATATATACCTCTAAATCTTGTGGCTCAATAACAATTGGCTCTCAGTATCCTATTTGCCATAATCAATGACAGCCAAATGGCAACTAAATAACACTCCTAGGAATTAATCCCCAGCAGAATGAAGAAAGGAAAAAAAATTAGCTGTCTCTAAGTATCCAGTTATTGGTTCATCAGATGCTTTTGATATAATACATTTATTGTGGTGGCAAAATCGTCATCCATCATCCATCATCTGGCAAAAAAAAAAAAAAATCATCATCCATCATCCTATTATGCCAATTATCAATAATATGATATCCACGTGTTATTCAATTGGAAATAATTGTCCACGTGTTAAGCCAGAAGGAAAGAGAATTTAGTGGCCGACTGGGTCGCTAAAGCTTTACTCGGTGGGACATGCCCTGTTGATTGGGTCCTTCAACCCCCTGAGCAATTGAGGAGTCTACTGGAAGAAGATTTAAAAGCTTTTGCAAGGGAATCGGACTAGCAGAACTATGCTGTTGTTTTTAACGTTTTATTGTTAGAACATGTTATTGTTTTGTTGCTATGTTGTTTTTAGGACTGTGATGGTGTTTTAGTTGTATTCGGTTTGTAAGGTCCATTATGATACTCTGTATGGCTGATTGATGCTGAAATGAAATCTCTTCTACGGCAAAAAAAAAAGAAGGAAATAACTGTCCACGTTTTGAGTTTGGTGTTCAGAATTTGAATTTAAATTTCAAATTTTGAACTTCCCTCTGTATCCTTCCACATGTCATCTTCCTCTCTCCCTCCCCCCTTGTCTATTTTATTTAAAGTACGTGCCCTTTTATTTGCATTTTTTTCTTTCCCCATATTTTTATTTCCCGAGGCTTGCCTCTTCTCAACCTTTTTCTTGGTCTCTCATTTTCTCATTTTCATTCCTCCATTTCAACCTGCAATGACTTCCTCTTCCATCAACCACCAGCATTCATCTCCGCCGTTGGTACGAACCAGGAGAGAAGTGAGGAACAAGAAGAAAGGATGAGGATAAACAAGGCATAGCCGGAGGAGCTTGAAAGCTTGGACTCGCTTCTGTACGAGTTTGATTTCTGCGCTATTTTTCTATTTCTGTAAAAGCTTAGAGCTTAATAAGTGTGTAAAAGCCTTCATTTTTCCCTTTCCACTTGCAAGTTGCAAGCTTTGGACGTTTTCTCTTCATTCTCCTTCGAACCTATGTGATTTGTGGTTCATCGCTTTATTCTTTGTCTGCCCTAACGCATTTTGGTATAACTCACTAATCTCAACCCCTTAACTTTAAATTTCGCATTTTGAAGTTCAAAGTGTTTTTTATTGTCTTTGGATTTATTTGTAGCTATGTGCGGTGGCTCTTCCTCTTCCCTCCGGCATCCCTTTCCCTTTCCCGATCCTCTTTGTGTTCCTCATTTCTGGTCCTTTTCCTGCTTTCTCTTTTTTAGTTTTTATACAAGATTTTTTCTTTGCTCATAGTATTTATTTTGCCTTTAGAGCTCCAGTTCTTGAAGCTTGGCTGAGAGAATAAGGGAAAAAGATTGAGCCGAAGAAGCTTTTGCTTAGATGTGTCGGCAATTGGTCACTTTCTCTGTGCAGTTAATACAGATTTTGACAGGATAATATCACTGTGAAAAAACTGGCAGGTAATTGTTCTAAAATTTTTTTTGGGCCAATGATACTTTCCCCAATCCATTTTTCTTTAATTTATACCTACTTGATGGTGCCACAGATAATATGTTTATTCAAGAAAAAAGAAAATTTCATAGAGGTAGGTGGAGAATAGTTTATATGTGAAAATGCAATTTGCTTTCTTTTTAATTGATTTTTTGTAGCACTGATTTGGAGTTTCATTTTTGATTCTTGCCTCCATCAGTATGATACTTATACTTTCCAATTGCCACTTCTGTCCTCTCTGTTTTAATCAATGCTACATTTGTTGTGAATCATTTAATTATATTTTAATTTATATGTGGCTTACCCACGCCTTCTACTTTCTTGGTAATGATTGTTGTTTTTTGAAACCTAAATGCCTTCTCTGCTTGCTCTTATACTGGTTGAATTTTTATTGGGATTTGTTGTTTTTTTTTGGCTAAAGATTTCTTTTATGAATCGTTTGAACATAAATCCAGAACAATCATTGGTAATGGTAAGGAAACACATAGAAAGAGGGGGAAGCGATTTTCAAACACCAGCATTCATATGGTAAGAACCTCTTTTTTAAAATTTCCTTTTCCTCCTTCAACATTGAAGATGCTGCTATTTTTTTTAATTTTTAAAATTTTAATGTTAATATGCAGACTTGCACAATGAGGCATGTAACCATGATAATATTTTATCTATTTTCAATGGAAGGTATTTTAATAATTCTCAATTTTCAAAATAAGTCTTTATCCACTACCTTTTATCAAGGAGATTCATTGGAGGGACGGACAGTGATGGTTTTCTACAATCTTGCCTCAAAATATGGTGCGAGTTCATCCTTCCTCTGTTTTTCGCTCTTCAACATCATATGGTCACCATTCTTATATCCAAAAGTGTAGTTTTGGCTTCTGCTTATGCCACTACTTATAGTTGAGGGTTGAGCGGTCTTTCACTTTCTCTTCATAATTTGTCTGAAAGGAAGTGTTCAAAATGCTTCATTTAATCTGGTAGTGTTCTGTTGCATTTTTAGTTAAGAGTCATTTTGTTTGTTTCAAGTCATCTTATTCAAGATGAAGACTGGAGGGTTTCTGTCACAATTCATAAAGGAAATTTGGCTTGCAGAGAAGGGGACATATTATAAACATCTATATGATCTTGGTTCATATGAGAATTTGACAATGGTAATAATTGGATGTTATGCTTCTGTTCCATCTGTTTAGTTATAAATTGCATATATAGTTATTCTGCCAAGTATACGGTGGTTTTCCTTTTGTTGTGACATGGTCTTTTGTGACCATTGATGAAACAATATATTATTCTTTTGATCTTTGGATCTTCATCCAATGATGGTTGATATGTAAATTCTGTCTTTGAAGTATTTTGTAGAACCAATTAATGTATGGAATGATATATTTTGATCATGTAGGGTGTTCAAATTTTTGTTCAGCTGACTGGATTTCTTTTATTTGAATGTTGATTTTGTTTTTATCAATGAATCATGCCGACAGTCTTTATGTACTTTCTTTGTGTTGATATCAAGAGCTATATACCTATGATATTGATTAAATAGACTTAGAATTTTTTTTTTTAAAAAAAACCGATGGACGAAATAATTTGACATGGTGAAAGTAATTCAAGAAATTATGTTGTAGGCATCATAGATTTTTTTGTGTGTGGCTAAAATCCATAAAACCGCCCGAACTTTATATTGATTGCATATAACTCTCTTGATATTTACAAGTTTAAATGTAACCTCTTTAACTTTTAATTTTGACATTAAGCCCGTTGTTAATTTTCAATTCTGTAAGGGGAAAAAAATTCATGGACCTCCCCTCTGTTGTCAACTATATCCATATGCTCCAACAACTCCCATATTCGTGCCAATTTCTCATTGAGATCAATGGGCGCATGGAGATATGAGATGGCATTTTTCCAATTTGTGAGTGTGTATGTGTGTGTTTTAATTGAGATTTACTCTATATTCAAAAAAACTAATGTACATTTCACAACATAACAATTCCCTCTACACATGAATAAAGATAAAAGATGATGAAATATGTTCATTTAATTGATTCAATAAGCACTATCTAACCCTTTTTACAATGAAAAGTTTAACCTAACTTTTTAATAATAAACGAAAAAAGACTTGGAACTTTTAAGAGCATGGACAATTTTCAAGTTTTGATATTAAGATTGTTAGAATTTGTATAAAAAAAGTGTTTCAATTGAAATATTAAAATTTATACCAGCTAATTTTTCTTTACAATGTAGGTATTGATAAGATTATAAACGTTTGAAATTCATTTATTTTTGCTTTTAAATTGATAGTGAATGCACTATAGTAAGTAATATTTATGACAAATAATGTTAATAGGAGGGAATGAAAAATTTGATCCCTATTATATTGGGCATGCTTAACAAAATATTTTAAGTGGTTGAGGAAGTTTTAATAATCTATTATAAAAAAGTATAATTTTAAATACACATACATTGAGATTCTTTAGAAAATAGGCATATGATGAACAAAGATTTTTAGGGAATCAAATGAAATACTACATCGTCATAAACCATCTGCAAGCCAAATGTAAGGTTTTGAAACACTCTTTATGAAATTACTTACCTAGCGAAAGCCATTCTTGATTTCCATGTATACAAACTCATTCCATCGTATTTTAGAAGAAGGTTGTCTAACTAACAAGGCAGTAATACTAGTGACAGAAAGTGTTGAATGACTACATCTGTTTGCTGTTACGGGGTTTAGGGTACAGGGTTCAGGGTTAGGGTTCAGGGTTGAGGGTTCAGGGTTGAGGGTTCGGGGTTGAGGGTTCGGGGTTTGGGGTTCGGGGTTTGGGGTTCGGGGTTTGGGGTTCGGGGTTTGGGGTTTGGGGTTTGGGGTTTGGGGTTTGGGGTTTGGGGTTGGGGGTTTGGGGTTGGGGGTTCGGGGTTCGGGGTTCGGGGTTCGGGGTTCGGGGTTCGGGGTTCGGGGTTCGGGGTTCGGGGTTCGGGGTTCGGGGTTCGGGGTTCGGGGTTCGGGGTTCGGGGTTTAGGGTTTAGGGTTTTTTTAGGGTTTAGGGTTTAGGGTTTAGGGTTTAGGGTTTAGGGTTTAGGGTTTAGGGTTTAGGGTTTAGGGTTTAGGGTTTAGGGTTTAGGGTTTAGGGTTTAGGGTTTAGGGTTTAGGGTTTAGGGTTTAGGGTTTAGGGTTTAGGGTTTAGGGTTTAGGGTTTAGGGTTTAGGGTTTAGGGTTTAGGGTTTAGGGTTTAGGGTTTAGGGTTTAGGGTTTTTTTAGGGTTTAGGGTTTAGGGTTTAGGGTTTAGGGTTTAGGGTTTAGGGTTTAGGGTTTAGGGTTTAGGGTTTAGGGTTTAGGGTTTAGGGTTTAGGGTTTAGGGTTTAGGGTTTAGGGTTTAGGGTTTAGGGTTTAGGGTTTAGGGTTTAGGGTTTAGGGTTTAGGGTTTAGGGTTTAGGGTTTAGGGTTTAGGGTTTAGGGTTTAGGGTTTAGGGTTTAGGGTTTAGGGTTTAGGGTTTAGGGTTTAGGGTTTAGGGTTTAGGGTTTAGGGTTTAGGGTTTAGGGTTTAGGGTTTAGGGTTTAGGGTTTAGGGTTTAGGGTTTAGGGTTTAGGGTTTAGGGTTTAGGGTTTAGGGTTTAGGGTTTAGGGTTTAGGGTTTAGGGTTTAGGGTTTAGGGTTTAGGGTTTAGGGTTTAGGGTTTAGGGTTTAGGGTTTAGGGTTTAGGGTTTAGGGTTTAGGGTTTAGGGTTTAGGGTTTAGGGTTTAGGGTTTAGGGTTTAGGGTTTAGGGTTTAGGGTTTAGGGTTTAGGGTTTAGGGTTTAGGGTTTAGGGTTTAGGGTTTAGGGTTTAGGGTTTAGGGTTTAGGGTTTAGGGTTTAGGGTTTAGGGTTTAGGGTTTAGGGTTTAGGGTTTAGGGTTTAGGGTTTAGGGTTTAGGGTTTAGGGTTTAGGGTTTAGGGTTTAGGGTTTAGGGTTTAGGGTTTAGGGTTTAGGGTTTAGGGTTTAGGGTTTAGGGTTTAGGGTTTAGGGTTTAGGGTTTAGGGTTTAGGGTTTAGGGTTTAGGGTTTAGGGTTTAGGGTTTAGGGTTTAGGGTTTAGGGTTTAGGGTTTAGGGTTTAGGGTTTAGGGTTTAGGGTTTAGGGTTTAGGGTTTAGGGTTTAGGGTTTAGGGTTTAGGGTTTAGGGTTTAGGGTTTAGGGTTTAGGGTTTAGGGTTTAGGGTTTAGGGTTTAGGGTTTAGGGTTTAGGGTTTAGGGTTTAGGGTTTAGGGTTTAGGGTTTAGGGTTTAGGGTTTAGGGTTTAGGGTTTAGGGTTTAGGGTTTAGGGTTTAGGGTTTAGGGTTTAGGGTTTAGGGTTTAGGGTTTAGGGTTTAGGGTTTAGGGTTTAGGGTTTAGGGTTTAGGGTTTAGGGTTTAGGGTTTAGGGTTTAGGGTTTAGGGTTTAGGGTTTAGGGTTTAGGGTTTAGGGTTTAGGGTTTAGGGTTTAGGGTTTAGGGTTTAGGGTTTAGGGTTTAGGGTTTAGGGTTTAGGGTTTAGGGTTTAGGGTTTAGGGTTTAGGGTTTAGGGTTTAGGGTTTAGGGTTTAGGGTTTAGGGTTTAGGGTTTAGGGTTTAGGGTTTAGGGTTTAGGGTTTAGGGTTTAGGGTTTAGGGTTTAGGGTTTAGGGTTTAGGGTTTAGGGTTTAGGGTTTAGGGTTTAGGGTTTAGGGTTTAGGGTTTAGGGTTTAGGGTTTAGGGTTTAGGGTTTAGGGTTTAGGGTTTAGGGTTTAGGGTTTAGGGTTTAGGGTTTAGGGTTTAGGGTTTAGGGTTTAGGGTTTAGGGTTTAGGGTTTAGGGTTTAGGGTTTAGGGTTTAGGGTTTAGGGTTTAGGGTTTAGGGTTTAGGGTTTAGGGTTTAGGGTTTAGGGTTTAGGGTTTAGGGTTTAGGGTTTAGGGTTTAGGGTTTAGGGTTTAGGGTTTAGGGTTTAGGGTTTAGGGTTTAGGGTTTAGGGTTTAGGGTTTAGGGTTTAGGGTTTAGGGTTTAGGGTTTAGGGTTTAGGGTTTAGGGTTTAGGGTTTAGGGTTTAGGGTTTAGGGTTTAGGGTTTAGGGTTTAGGGTTTAGGGTTTAGGGTTTAGGGTTTAGGGTTTAGGGTTTAGGGTTTAGGGTTTAGGGTTTAGGGTTTAGGGTTTAGGGTTTAGGGTTTAGGGTTTAGGGTTTAGGGTTTAGGGTTTAGGGTTTAGGGTTTAGGGTTTAGGGTTTAGGGTTTAGGGTTTAGGGTTTAGGGTTTAGGGTTTAGGGTTTAGGGTTTAGGGTTTAGGGTTTAGGGTTTAGGGTTTAGGGTTTAGGGTTTAGGGTTTAGGGTTTAGGGTTTAGGGTTTAGGGTTTAGGGTTTAGGGTTTAGGGTTTAGGGTTTAGGGTTTAGGGTTTAGGGTTTAGGGTTTAGGGTTTAGGGTTTAGGGTTTAGGGTTTAGGGTTTAGGGTTTAGGGTTTAGGGTTTAGGGTTTAGGGTTTAGGGTTTAGGGTTTAGGGTTTAGGGTTTAGGGTTTAGGGTTTAGGGTTTAGGGTTTAGGGTTTAGGGTTTAGGGTTTAGGGTTTAGGGTTTAGGGTTTAGGGTTTAGGGTTTAGGGTTTAGGGTTTAGGGTTTAGGGTTTAGGGTTTAGGGTTTAGGGTTTAGGGTTTAGGGTTTAGGGTTTAGGGTTTAGGGTTTAGGGTTTAGGGTTTAGGGTTTAGGGTTTAGGGTTTAGGGTTTAGGGTTTAGGGTTTAGGGTTTAGGGTTTAGGGTTTAGGGTTTAGGGTTTAGGGTTTAGGGTTTAGGGTTTAGGGTTTAGGGTTTAGGGTTTAGGGTTTAGGGTTTAGGGTTTAGGGTTTAGGGTTTAGGGTTTAGGGTTTAGGGTTTAGGGTTTAGGGTTTAGGGTTTAGGGTTTAGGGTTAGGGTTTAGGGTTTAGGGTTTAGGGTTTAGGGTTTAGGGTTTAGGGTTTAGGGTTTAGGGTTTAGGGTTTAGGGTTTAGGGTTTAGGGTTTAGGGTTTAGGGTTTAGGGTTTAGGGTTTAGGGTTTAGGGTTTAGGGTTTAGGGTTTAGGGTTTAGGGTTTAGGGTTTAGGGTTTAGGGTTTAGGGTTTAGGGTTTAGGGTTTAGGGTTTAGGGTTTAGGGTTTAGGGTTTAGGGTTTAGGGTTTAGGGTTTAGGGTT